>JAREYC010000011.1:19005000-20255000 GCA_030015325.1 Cryptoblepharus egeriae | reverse complement strand
AATTTCATAATTTCAGCCAGGAAACTTGGTACAGCAACAGTAGGTGGGGGACACTGATCGCTCAAGAAGATGGGGAGAAGGTCTGGGAAGGAATCGACAAAGGAAGATAGCAAAGAATCTAGAGACAACTTACGGAGATTGTGATGGGCGGGACATAGAAATATAATATGATCTAACATGTCTGGGGACAAATGGCAAAATAAACAAAGCCTTTGGTCTGAAGGGGTCTTTGGAAAATGGCCAAAGTGCATTGCCATGGAAAAATGTTGAGGCGAGCAAGCATAAAAGCTCTCCTCAAATTGGGGTTAATCAGTAAATTAAAATAATTTAGGAAGTACTTTGAAGAAGATGTTAATCCAAAAAATTTAGGGGAGCAAGTAGGGTTAAGATTGACTTTAAGCTGTTCAAATTCCTTTTGGTAAAGTTTAACTTTAATTTGGGAATGAGCTTTATATGGATCAGTGTCAAAGAAGGATTCCAGGGACAAATCAAGAGAAGACAGTTTAGAAGTAAGAAGATTTAGCCATCTGGAAGAGTAGGGGTCCTTTAAAAGGGCATATAGAAGCAAATCAGGCTGGCTAGTTAAAAACAGGCAAAGCCAATATTTAAAGGTGTAAGACCATGCTTAAAAAAAAAGCAGGCCTCCGTCAGTCTTGAAAGACTTTGGTATGGTGCTCGGCGCTGCATATGCTGCATGCAAAGCATGAAAGCCTGGGTTGGATTGTTATGGAGGATAGGCTGTTACCCAAGCAGCAAATCCACCCTCTCCACGCCACTGAATTAGTCCAGTGGAAAGGCAGAGCCAATACAATTGGATCCAGCTGGTGTCGCAGAGCTGGGCTAAGGACAGGAGCTCACCCTGTCTTGTGGGGCCAACCCAGGTCTCTAACCCTGGCCTGCTGGTTAACAGGCACAGCGCCTTAACCGCTTGCGCCACCCACAGCCCACAAGACTATCTAAGGTAGAAGGTAAATGAGACCCCAATTCAAGGAGGACTGTAGCAAGTCAGATGGAATTTGGAAGGCATAATATTCTCCTAAGAAAGGAGGCTACGAGATGGTCAAGATCAGGGTGGGCAGCTACTATCCAAATAGGTATGCCGTAGAATAAGTGAGAGAGGATTTTGGATTGGAAAACATGTAAAGCAGCTGGGATGTATTGGTTACCAGAAGAAAAATGGAATTTGAAGATTGCTTTTAAATGGTGAGAACGGCTTTTTTATGGGGAGTCCAGCTAAGTTTGTAATGAAGTATAATCCCTAGATATTTCTAAGACTGTACTTGTTGATATGATTGAGAACCAATTGTCCAGATAGAAGGAGACCAACATTTAGAGAAGATCATAACTTTAGTTTTATCAGTATTAATTGTAAAATTATTTAAATTGTAAGAGTAAGATTATTGTAATTGTAAGAGTATTTTTGAAATTGAAAAAGAGAACCACATAGACCTGCTTTAATGAGTGAAAGCAAGGCCGTGGGGATGTTACTGTATTTTTCACTCCATAGGACACACCTAACCATAGGACTCATTGGTTTAGAGGAGGAAACTGAGAAAAAATATTCCGAACCAAATGGTGTACTAATATATTTAATAAAATATAGCAGAATAATATTTCAACCATGTAAATTCAACAGCAGTATTAAGAACCATAATCACTGTCATTAATAAATGGGGAAAGACTTTAAGGTTCAGGCACTCTTCTAGTTTTCTGGAAAAACTGCGTTAAAAAACAGACCAAAGGTCTATGTGGAGTAGCCATAATAACAATTAGAACAGGTCTTCGGGCATTTCAGCAGGAGACCCCCTTTCAAACTTTGGTATGTGTTCAGGACCCCTATCAAACTTGCTACTCTCAATCAAGAACACAATACTAAAAAAGAAGACGTGTCCTGGAAAAATAGGACATATGGTCACCATGCCCCCAACCTTCCCAGGCCCTCTCTTATCCACCTCACTCCTCCCAAGGCCACAGACACAGACACACTCCCCCCCCCCCACACACACACATGCATTCTCAATATACAACACACATATTTACACACATGGACTCAAATGCATAAACACCTTCACATACAGTTAGCAAAAGAGCAGCATATAATATTTGTAAGGGGAATTAAGCACTGCCACTTTGTTTATAGTATTGTAGCTAGACATTTAAAATCAAACGGTGTCACTTCAGATAACCTTTGTAGAAGGATGAGCTTTAGAAGGTATATTTTAGCAAGGTTTATTAAGAATAATCAAAGCAAGGTAACACAAATAACAATGAAATACAATCAGTCGAGTTCTTATGCTATTACTTAGCTGTCTAGCCTAATAGAAACCAATGACAGAGAGAGTAGGAAAATAGGGGGTGAGAAAGAAAACAGGTTTTAATAAGATGGCATATTACCCATCCAGAGAGCACATCCTTCCATTGGTCTGGCGATCTTTGGGAAGAGAGTGAGAATTCCTCAAGGGAGACAGATTCTCTCTTGGTGAGGGACCAATTCGACACACACTTTGAGCAAAACTATAATTTCACACTTCTGGGTCCAGCGGTTTTGGCTGGGCGTTGAAGTCAGTCATTCAGTCAGTCATTCAGTCAGTCAGTGACTTTTCAGTTTTATATATACAGACTTGGAAATGTATCTGTGTTGCAGGAGTAAAATTCTCCATGTGCAATCCCCCCATGCGCAACATGCCCCCATGCACATTAACCCCTCAGTTACAGCAAACCTCCATGTGCATCTTACCTCCATGTGCAACAACCCCTGTATGTGCATCAACCCCTCATGCAGAACAACCTTCCATGCACTGCAACTTCCATGCACATCATCCCCCATGCACATCATCCCCCCATGAGCACCATCCCTTCCAGTGCATCAGGCACCTGGCACCAAATTGGCTGGATGTCAGAAAGTCTTCCATGTTAAGTATAGGACAAAAACATGTTGCACCCCTTTAAGGGTTAAGTTTCTCAACATCAGTTTTTGGTGGGTGTTGATGTCATATAAGGAACACCCTCTCCAAATTTTATGCTTCTAGGTCCAGGGGTTGGGGCAGGGCCTTAATCAGTCAGCGATTCTTCAATGTAAAGAATAGAGAGGAAAATGTGTTGCACCCCTTTTAACACCCTTCCTGTTGGAATTTCCAAAAACCGGTTCTTAGTTCTCCATTACAGAAGGAACACCCTCCCGAAATTTCACACTTCTAGGTTTTGGCTGGCCGTTGATGAGTCAGTGAGTGAATCAGTGAATATGTCAGGGAGTCAGTCAGTGACTTTTCAGTTTTACATATATAAATTATCTTGCCAATTACAGGAGTTAATTGTCCTATAGAGGGCCCTACAAAGAGCAAAGATTTCTGCAGTTTTGAAGAGTTGAGCTCTTGCAGCTTGCAAGTATATGTAAATACAGAGAGATAAATGTGTCTTAGTTGATGCAAGTCCAGAGGAGAGTGACAAAAATGATCAGTGGGATGGAAGGGAAGCCCTACGAGGAAAGGTTGGGGGAACTTGGGATGTTCAGCCTGGAGAAGAGGAGGCTGAGGGGAGACATGATTGCCCTCTTCAGATACCTGAAGGGCTGTCATATGGAGGAAGGGGCCAATTTGTTCATAGCTGCTTCTGAAAGCAGAACTAGATCCAATGGGTACAAACTGCAAGAAAGGAGATTCTGGTTGGATATCCGGAAACAATTCCTGACGGCGAGGGCAGTTCGGCAGTGGAACAAATTGCCAAAGGGGGTGGTGGATTCTCCCTCACTGGGGATCTTCAAGCAGAGGCTCGATGAGCACCTGTTGGGGATGCTCTAGGGGGAATTCCTGCTGCAGGCAGGGGGTTGGACTAGATGACCTACTAGGTCCCTTCCAACTCTATGATTCTATGATTCTATGATGCCTCCAATGAAATAATTAAATTTTTTTAAAATAAATTGCTTTATTATATTATATAAACATAAACATATAATACCTAAACATATACCGTAATACATAAATAAGTATACAATTTGACTGTGCTTCCCACCACCATTACTATAATCTTCTTCCTCCATCTTTCTTCTTCTTCTTCTTTTTTCTATTGTCCTCTTTCCCAGAATTGCATTGATTCTTGATTTGGAGCTTTCCTTTTTCCTCTTATTAGCACGTATTCTGAAAATCTGCCCCATATTTCGTAAAAATTGTCCTTTTCGAACTCTCCTTTCCTAATCTTTAGATTACAAGTTAAATTTATCATTTATAGCTATATTCCATATTTCCTTTATATTCCATATTTCCATATACCATTCTTCAATTTGAAATTCAGTTTTTAATTTCCATTGCCTTTAGTTATCAATTCCTTAACTGTCTTATCATCTTCCACATTCCCAAATATTGATAATAAAGCAATCTTGGCACTGAACTCTATATCTTTTTCACACATGTTAAAAAAAAATTAAAAAAAATTTTCTGGGGAGAAATAGGAAAGAAAGGAAAGCATTTATTAAGTTCGTTAGGGCTGCCTCATTAGAAGTAAGAGATGTTTTGTTAGGAAATAAAAAATAAAAATAATTTCTAGACTGGAAAGCAAGAAAGAAAGTGATATTCTTTTGTAAATAAATAAGAAGTTATTACTAGATTTCTGTAAACTCCCTAAAAGCTAGATTGTAGATCCCAATAGAATGTTGTGGATCCCTTGCTAAAAGGTTTAGGAACCCCTGCCCTTAACAGCATTGTTAAAATTGAAACCGTCTCCAATTTGGGTTGGTCTCATTGCATGCAACTGGATTAAATGTGCTCATTTCCAATCCATGCCATCCAATTCTGCAATTCATGCCATCCAATTGCAATTCTGCAATTACTCTTAAACTGTACAAATCATGGGACTTTCTTCAATCGACTCCTCCACAATGCCAAGAAGTTGTTTTCTTGCTGATGAAGATTCATATGAACAAGAAGAAAATGTGAACCAGAATGAAGACTGATGCTCTAATGGTGGCAGTAAACAACGATAATGAAGATTTTGGGCAGTGTTAATGTTGATGGCAGAAAAAAAGTTTATCTTCCCGTGGCATTTTTAAAAGACTATTTCATTTCATTTCATTGTGTCATGAGACTTGCCCATCTGGTGTTCCACTTAATAAGTTGTCATATTGTGATGCACTTGCAAACAGATTGACAAGGCAAACCTTCAGAAATTTGCTTTGTTCCCTTGCTTGTTTTTTCAATCTTGCCAATTGGTAAAGGAAGTAAAAGCAAAGAGAGGGAATGAGTGGTCCCATTTGGGGTTTGAATCTTAAAGTCCTCCTTTTCTGTGAGTGGCACTTGCCATTCCACTATGGCACCACTCTATTCCAATGCAATCACATTCCTGCATAGGGATACTCTGAACAGTTGTATCTGCCCAGATATCCTGATACTTATGGTGTAAATCAGGGGTAGCTATACTTTTTGGCAGGAGGGCCATATCATTCTTCTGATGCTGCGTGGTTAGACCAGAAGGAAAAAAGAATTTATTTTCATTTCAAATTTGAATAAATTTACATAAATATATTAGTGATAAAACTTGTGAATGAATGAACACTTTCCAAGACACAGAGAGGGTGATCTACAAACCAGTTCATAAGCACGTTCATAGGCAGAGTGGGGAGGTGTGAGCATCCTCCCCAGCCCTCAAAATATCCTCCCAAGGTGTGGAGAGCACCTCTCCTCTGAAGGATCACAGGGCTTGCTCAAGGGCCAGATAGAGGCTCACAGAAGGCAGCATCCACCCCTGTAGCCATCTTGCTTATCATGTACCATTCTGCTTATGGTGTACTGGGCAAGAGATGTTCAATGGGCAAAATAGATCACAATGGGCAATAGATAGAACAATAAGTGCCAGCCAGAATTGGGAGGGCCTTGCTCAAACACAGAAAACTCCAGTTTGGAGGAAGCCCTGCCCGGATATTCCATACTTCCTTTTCTGTGCCATTCTGCTCCTCCTGTTCAAATTTAAGGACTAAGTAAAGCAATAAAGGCCAATGACCAGACAGAGGCATTCAGCTGCCTGAGGCAACTGCCTCATTTTGCCCAATGCATGGGCTGGCCCCAGTGGTGGGGCTGGCCTGGCCCAACTACCAGATTGCCAGAAGTGAGTGGGCTGGGCTGGGGTCAGGGGGTGGGGAGGGTTGGGGCAGGGCCGGGGAGGGCATGCCACCCACCCCAGTGCGCTGCAGGTGTGGATGGGTGGGGCAAGGAGCGTGCCCCAACCCCGGCACACTGCCCGTGCGCCAAGGTTGGCGCATGCACAGTGCTGTCCTGAAGATTTAGGATAGCACTGCGCGTGCACCAACCTTGGTGCTCACACAGTGGTGGGCTTCCCCGGGCGCGCCAAATTGGTGCGCCCAGTTTTCTGCCCCCCCCAGCCACCTGATCAATGGCGGGGGGTCAGAATTAGGAAGTGGTTCAGGTGATCTGGCCCGAACCGCCTTCAGCCCACCACTGCTGGCCCTGATTAGATGTTCTAGGCTGTGTGGTAAATAGAATGATTCTTTCCTCATATACACTAAAGCTTATGCCATGCTGCATTAATGACAAGGATCAGGACATCCACGTGTCAGCCTATGGACCTGCCCTTGCTGAGAACCAGTCTCCCTTCCCAGAAAGGCAGCCACCAACAGGGGAAGGAAAATACATCATGGTTTCACCACTGGACATATGACTGATGGCTTCCTTTCCTTGCACCAGTAGCTTTCCACAAATCTGCTTCTGGTCAAAGGCTGCATCTGTAAGCTATTCAAAGTCTTGGGAACAGGGAGGGATAGAAACAGTGGCGTACCAGGCTGTACCAGGTGACGTGCCACTGGTGGGGTGATGACACTCCTCTGGCCAGCACCAGGCATCAGCACGCCCATCTGAGGCGGAGAGGCAGCCGGAAGCTGCCGCTCTGCCTCGGAGCTGGACGGAATGGCTGGCTGAGGTGCAGTACAGAAAGATGCACTGCGCATGTCCAAGCCTTTGGATATGCACAGTGCTTGCCTCTGCGCAGCCCTTCAGCCTTTCTAGGGAGGCAGAGTGGCAGCTTCTGGCTGCTGCTTCACCTCCCAAGTGAGGCCAAATGGCTGTGCAGAGGCATGCACTGCACAGACTGCTCCTCTTTAGAAAGGAGGAAGTCTCCTCTGAAGCCAGCTGGCTTCAGAGGAGACTGTGCAGGTGTCAGAGTTGGCGCCTGCACAGTACTCTTCTGAAGCCAGTCAGCTTCAAAAGGGATTACACAGGCACCAAATTAGCACCTGCGCAGTCCCGGAAAGGGGTGTGCACGTGTCCCGAGGAGAACATGTGTCCTGGGGGGATGTGCTGTGCCCCTGCACTGGGTGACATGCGCACTCGGGTTGCCCCTGGATAGAAATGTGGTAATATGGGTAAGGATCCATGTTTATTTGCCTTGTGTTTCTTATGGGAAGTGGTGGGGGGTGTGGTGGTGTGGATGTAAACTATCATTTATTTGTTCCTAAATAACTCTGCATCCTTCCTTTGCCTCCTTCACTTTACCGACTTTGATCCATTTCTGAGCTGATCAATTTTTGATCCATTTCATCAGTTTCATGATTTATTTAAATCAGATCTCCATGGTTTGTCAAAACTCAGAACTGAGTTTTATCTATGATTTATAAAACCAACATTTGAAATCCAAGTTAAATCCTGGTCTGAGCTTGGTTTGCAAGGCATAGTTAAAACACAGCTCTAAGTCAAGTGAAGTTCAACTAAGATCCAAAACTAGATACTATTAAATAAGAAGGGTTTTTTTTTTTAGAAAAAGTAAGAAAAGGGCTGAGGAGTTGAGGTTCAGGTTAAACAAAAAATTAAACTAAATTCATTCCATTCATAATCCCAGCAGTTCTATCTTGAACTTGCAAATAATTCTTTCCAGATTCTTCTTTTTGGGAGAAGTGTAATGTAGCTCCTATGTCTTGTTTTGCTCCTTTCTTCTTCTGGAGGGAAAAAAACATATGGGCTAATATGGTCTATATACAGATGGGTTATCTGCAAACAAAGATAATCCCCATGAATTCACACTCTTACTCATATGAGTCCTCCATTAGCAGAGGTAGGCAGGATGGACATGGGGGCACACAGAGATTCAGCAGAGGCATCAAGGCTTTAGAGCTCATTCTATAGGTTTTCAAACCTTTTCCACTGTATCAAATTTTTAGAATGAGGATCTATCTGGTCCTACCAAAAGTGATATCAAACAGGAACATTTTTAATCAATCCTAGGCTGCAATCCTATCCACACTTACCTGAGAATAAGTTTGAGAAACATTGCTCTAAAAAAAGGTTAACCTTGATCTTTCAATGGTTTATTTAAACCAGCAGTGGCCTTTATGATTCTTGGACCTTTAAAAATTTTCTAGGATGTACAGCTTGCTATCTCACAGGTGACTAGTGAGTCTGTGGCAAGAGATAAGATTTGAATAGGGAAGTCCTGATTCACAGCTCATTCTCTGAGCAGTTCAACAGTCTCGTCTCTCTGAGGCTCCACAATTCCAGCCCCATTTTTAATCACCAAAGTTTGGGTCCAGCCATTCTGTTGGATATACAATGAAGGATTAGAGGTTGCCAATGTTAAGCAACTTCCGGGCTCAAGATATGGGCTTGGTCCAAAATTTGAACTACTTTGCCATTATTAGAATTTCCTGTGACATAACATATGACTTGTTTACAGCAATGAGAACATCACAATACTTTCAAGCTGCCACACTTATCTTGCTGTGATGGAACTCTGACTGCTTGTACAGATTCAACATTACAATGACGGATCCTTTGGCATGGAGTAGGAAGCCTGAAACAGTTTATCTGGAAACAGAGCTGTAACAAATGCACACTTCACAATCCTGAAATTTAAAATGTCCAAGTTGGAACAATTATGCCCTTTGAGATTCCTAAATTCAAAGTTGAGGATTATTTATTAGGGATGGGTAGTCAACTTGGATTTAGACTCAAATCGAGACACACAAAAAACACTGGTTTTTTTATGACTCTAGTCTGCATAAGTTGTGGTTGTCACTCACCCTGTGTCAGCTTGCAACTTGGAGACACTGGCTTGAAAGGAAAGTCCCTATCTCATGCCCCCAGTGTGTGTGTGTGTGTGTGTGTGTGTGTGTGTGTGTGTGTGTGTGTGTGTCCTTGCCAACTTTATTGCCACTTCTGCATCTCACTAAAGACTTTATGGGCAGTTTGGAAACTAGTCTTATGAATCTTTTCTCAAAATGACTCAGACTTGGGAAAGACTCAAAATTTTCATAAGTAGAGTTGTAGGGGACACACGTTAATGACTCATAAGTTGAGTCGCTGACTTGTGACTTGACTTGAGACTCCAGCTTTCTGGATTACATCCCTGATATTTATTAACAGATGAGATTCCCAACAGTGACTTTTCAGTTTTTCTTAACTGGAAGCCAGAACATTTCAGGAAATTTCAAGAAATAGGGAAGCAACTTAAATAGTGCAACTGACAGATTAAGGCATCTGAGGAGTTCCTCGATGCAACGCACATAGAACTTCTTCAGAGGGAAGTTTCAGATGACTTCCCGAGAGGGGATGACACCAGTGGGAATCCCAGCAACAATGTCTCTTCGTGGAGATATGTGACAGTCAGGAGAAAAAAGGGCAGGAGCAGTCGAGAACCACTGGAGCTATACAACCGTTTCCAGAGTCTTTCAGATTCCACAATGCTGGCAGAAGTTCCTTTTGCTAGCACACCTACACCTGATCTTGGCATTCCCATCACTGGCATGCCTGCAGATCCCCCTCATAGACAGCAGCCAAAACCAGTAAGTGTAGGGGAATCTCGACATAGAAGGAGAACACAGAGGAAGGTGGTGGTGATTGGAGATTCTCTCCTGAGGGGCATGGAAGCTGTATGCTGACCAGACCCATTTTCCCATGAGGTGAGTTGCCTCCCTGGTGCCAGGATACGGGATGTCACGGAGAGGCTACCGAGGATGATCACGCCTGCTGATCGTTACCCGTTCTTACTCATCCACGTAGGTACAAACGATACTGCTAGGCAAACTTTCCAAAAGATAGTTGGGGATTATGAAGCTTTGGGGAGGAAGATTAAGGATCTGGGGGATACCCAAGTGGTAATCTCATCCATCCTCCCAGTAATCTGCAAAGGTCCTCAGAGAGATGGCAAGATTTTCCAGGTCAATAACTGGCTTCGAAAATGGTGTCATCAAGAAGGATTTGGATTCTGGGATCACAGGATGAACTTCCTTGAGGAAGGACTCCTAGCAAAGGATGGACTACATCTTATGGGTTGGGGGAAGAGTGTCTTCAGACGGGAGATGGCTAACCTTATCAGGAAGGCTTTAAACTAAATAAGAAGGGGGTGGGTTACGTCCAAAGGGAACCTAGGAATAAGGAAACTGCTCTAGATAGAAACTGCCAGGGCATGGCCGTAACTCAAAAATCTTTAGAGGGTTCTGGCCTTACAAAAACGGGGGGAAATGCATTGAGTTACAACCTCCAGGACTTACGTTGCATTTACACAAACAAGATGAGTTGGAGCTTTTAGCAAGTGAAGGGAAATTTGATTTGATAGGAATAACTGAAACTTGGAGGGATGATTCCCATGACTGGAACGCACAATTGGAAGGCTATCTGCTGTTCTGGAGGAACAGAAGTGGCAAAAGGGGAGGCGGAGTAGCATTATGTGCAGTGGTGGGCAGGCCTGACCCTAACAACAGGTTCTCTGGAAGTGGGCGGAGCCAGGCATGGTCAGGGGGCGGGGCCAAGGTCAGGGGGCAGGGCCAAGGGATTTTTTTAAATTAAAAAAATTAAGCATCTGGCTTACCTCTGAGTAGACCTGCATAGGATGGTGCTCTGAGGCGGAAGTCCTTGACATGGCCTGGAAGTAAGTCCCATTGACTTTCATGGGAGTTACTTCTGAGTAGACCTGCATAGAATAGGGTTCTCAGGCTGGGGGTCTGAAGCTGAAGTCCTCTCAACATTGGCCTGGAAGTAAGTCCCATTGACTTTCATGGGACTTACTTCTGAGTAGACCTGCTTAGGATGGGACTCTCAGGCTACAGTCCCAGCCAAATTTTCCTGGGAGTAAGCCTTTCCTGGGACTAAGCCGGCGGGGGAAGGCTCTGAGCCCTCATGGCCAGCAGGGAAGGCGGGCTTTGGCTCCCAAAGGAGCGCACAATTGGTTCTCTGCCCTGCTGGCCAGCAGGGAAGGTGGGCTTTGGCTCCCAAAGGAGCGCACGATTGGTTCTCTGCCCTGCTGGCCAGCAGGGAAGGCGGGCTTTGGCTCCCAAAGAAGCGCGCGATTGGTTGAATTGAAATGGCGGCTGTGGTGGCCAAAAACACACAAATGACCCCCGAACCGGTTTGGCCGTTATGGCCAGCCCCCACAACAACCGGTACGCAACCGGTGGCCTGATTTTAACAACAGGTTCGGCCGATCCGGTCCGAACCGGTATTAGCCCATGCCTGATTATATGTCAAGAACATATATACCTGCTCTGAAATCCAGGAAACTGGTCCGGATATCCCTGTGGAGTGTGTTTGGGTAAAGGTTAGGGGGAAAAACAAGAAACAAATCATTGTGGTGGGCGTCTACTATAGACCACCAGGCCAAGGAGAAGGAGTAGACGATGTCTTCTTAGAGCAACTGGCAGGCATTGCAAGGAAATATGAGGTAGTAGTAATGGGGGACTTTAACTATCCAGATATTTGCTGGGAGACAAACTCAGCCAAACATGGAAGCTCCAGTAGATTCCTGAGGGGCCCGGAAGATAACTTCATGGTCCAAAAGGTGAAGGAAGCAACAAGGGGAGGGGCCATCCTTGACCTGATCTTAACTAATTGTGATGAACTGATTGACTGGGTCAATGTGGCGGGAACTTTGGGGAAAGCGATCATGAGCTGCTGGAATTTAGAATAATGTGGGAAATAAAAAGAGTGCAGAGTGAAACTTTTACATTGGATTTCAGGAAAGCTGATTTCAACACACTTAGAGGAGTCATAGGCGGGTTCCCATGGGTTGATGATCTAATGGGGAAAGGGGCCCAAGATGGGTGGGAGCTCCTTAACAGGCAGCTTCTACAAGCACAGTCACAATTCCAATGAAAAAGAAAGGGGGAGGGGGAAACCTGAAAAAAACCAGGTTGGCTCCACAAGCAACTTGGGGATCAGCTGAAGTTAAAGAAAGAGAAGTATAGGGAGTGGAAGACTGGAAAGATCACCAGGGAGGAGTACAGGCAGATAGCCTGGTCTTGTAGGGAGGGGGTCAGGAATGCTAAAGCTCAGTATGAGCTGAGGCTGGCCAGGGGAGTCAAAGATAACAAAAAGAGCTTCTTTAGATATGCCCAAAGGAACAGGAGGAGAGACGAGGGGGTGGGGCTGCTCCTAGACACAGATGGACAACAGGTGTCTGGAAACCAGGAGAAGGCAGAGCTGCTCAACTCCTACTTTGCGTCCGTCTATTCTCGGAAGGGAGGCTGTGCAAATGGGGGTGCGGGATCATTGGCTGATGCGGGGATGTGCTTTGCATCCCCAAAGAGGTAATGGTAACATGGATGGTGCAGAACAGCAGATTAAGATTGATAGAGAACTGGTTCGAAACCACTTAACTGGCCTAAATGAATTCAAGTCATTTGGACCAGATGAGCTGCATCCTCGAGTTCTTAAGGAACTCACAGATGTCCTTGCAGAGCCTCTGTCGATCATCTTTGAGAAACCCTTGAGGAGTGGAGAAGTGCCACAGGACTGGAAGAGGGCAAATGTAGTCCCAATCTTTAAGAAGGGGAAAAAAGAAGACCCGGGAAATTATAGACCAGTCAGTTTGACTTCAATTCCAGGGAAGATATTAGAACAAATCATAAATCACACAATTTGTGCACATCTAGACAAGTACTCGGTGATCAAAACAACCCAGCATGGATTTACCAAGAATAAATCTTGCCAGACAAATCTGATCTCCTTTTTTGATTGGGTTACGAGCTTACTGGACAGTGGCAATGCTGTGGATGTCATTTATCTTGACTTCAGCAAAGCATTTGACAAGGTCCCACGTGACATTTTAATTGGGAAGTTGGAAAAATATGGGCTCGATGAGGCAATTGTTAGGTGGTTCTGCAACTGGCTCGATGGCCGCAATCAAAGGGTTTTAGTAAATGGGTCTGCATCAACCTGCAGATCGGTTTCAAGTGGGATACCCCAAGACTCTGTCTTGGGCCCAGTCCTCTTTAACATTTTTATCAATGACTTGGAGGAAGGGATACGGGGGAGCCTGATCAAATTTGCAGATGACACCAAGCTGGGAGGAGTAGCAAACACATCAGAAGACAGGAGAAACCTCCAGGAGGATCTGGATAAACTGGAATCCTGGGCTGTAACAAATAGAATGAATTTCAACAGGGAGAAGTGCAAGGTTCTGCACTTAGGAAATAAAAACCAAAAATACAGGTATAAAATGGGGGATACTTGGCTTGGCAGCACAACATGTGAGCGGGATCTTGGAGTCACCGTGGATCACAAGCTGAACATGAGTCAGCAGTGTGATGTGTCTGCAAAGAAAGCAAATGCCATTTTAGGCTGCATTAAGAGGACTGTAGCTTCCAAGTCACGAGAAGTTATAGTTCCTCTTTATTCAGCATTGGTCAGACCTCACCTTGAGTACTGTGTTCAGTTCTGGGCAGTTCAGTTCTTAAACCTCACTTTAAGAAAGATGCAGCCAAACTGGAGCAAGTCCAGAGGAGAGCGACAAGAATGATCAGTGGGATGGAAGGGAAGCCCTATGAGGAAAGGTTGGGGGAACTTGGGATATTCAGCCTGGAGAAGAGGAGGCTGAGAGGAGACATGATTGCCCTCTTCAGATACCTGAAGAGCTGTCATAGGGAGGAAGGGGCTCATTTGTTCATAGCTGCTTCTGAAAGCAGAACTAGAACCAATGGGTACAAACTACAAGAGAGGAGATTCCGGTTGGATATCCGGATAAAATTCCTGACAGTTCGGGTGGTTCGGCAGTGGAACAAATTGCCAAGGGGCGTGGTGGACTCTCCCTCACTAGGGATCTTTAAGCAGAGGCTCGACAAGCACCTGTCGGGGATGCTCTAGGGGGATTTCCTGCTGCAGGCAGGGGGTTGGACTAGATGACCTACTAGGTCCCTTCCAACTCTATGATTCTATGATTCTATGACATAGAGCACAGTCCTAACCATGACTACTCAAAAGTTAGCCCCATTGTGTTCAATAGGTCTTTCACCCAAGAAAGTGACTTTAGGATTTCAGCCATAATTAAAATAGTGTTGGTGTATCTCATTGTGCTCCCTTGCAGGAGAAAAAAAAGCTTGAAGATAGGATGAAAATGAGCCTTTCTGCACCAGGTCACCTTGACTCATACCCACAAGAAATTGTTGCAACCTCCTAAAAAACTTCCAAACTCCACTGCTAAAAATATTGAACAATAGTGATCTTAATAAGGAATTGTGGCACAAGTGATAGATTTCCTATCACACCTCATATAGATAAAGTATTGGACTGAATGCAAAATGTCTACATTTCTTTGTAGGAATTTCCCTTGCCTTCTTTGCAGCAGTTGAATGCTATGCTCTGATGCCTTAAGGGGATAAAAATATTATAGCTGGAAATTAGATTAGCTAGTTCTCAAAGCTCTTGGCCTTGCCATGCTGCTTTTATTGGTAAAGTACAAAATGCAGACGTGATGAGTTTATTTATTTTGTACTCACAGGCCATTTTTTAAAATGCAGGTTAAAAAAGTGGTGGCTGCACTGGTGGCTCTTCAAGACTTCACTTCACTTCACAAGACATACCCCAGGCATGTGTGCAGTGACAAGTTGTACTGATTTCTGCTTGGAACTCAGTGTGGCATCACTAATGTTCCCGAAGGCACCAGTGCACCTGGGATTTGACTGTGATTGTTGTGGTCTAATGCAGCAAAACTGAACATGCTTCTCATTAGGAACAGAGTGGTCCATCCATTGCAGGAGCTGGACTCTGTACAGGCTATGCGCCCAATGTGATCAAGCCCCTATGGATGGTAATGGGTATCATTGTAATAATTTAATACCAACGATGTGTAGACAGATTTCTGATCCAAAGAGCTCACTTACAAAAGGGGAGAGGTGGCTGGGAAAAGAAGTGAAGTATTTATCTACTTAAGTAGTTATCTACTTAAAAATATTTAACAATTATAAATATTTCAGATTGGAGACTTATGGCAGAGGAATAGGGACCAAGTAAATATTTGGGAAAGCACACAGCTGGACATTGAGCCCAAGCAAAGGTCATTTGTATGAGCAAACCTGCAGTAGGGATATATTTTATTTTATTTTGTTTTACAGGTTTGGCAACTCGAGGAAAATAATTTCAAAAGAGAACTTGGTGCATTCATCTTCATGCCCTTCTGAGTTTCCTTCATGGTGGATTTTATTGGGGCACAGAAGTGTCAGTTTTATGGATCTAAAATTAAGACCATGGACCAGCACATAAACAAGAAGCTCTGTGACCAGAAGTTATGAGAAAGCCAAGTTAGTAAAAATGTCAGGCTCGAATCTACACATTTTAACATCAAAAGTGTACATGGTATGGCCAATGATAGTGAAATATTTTGCCAAATAGGATGATTTTTTTAAATGTAAGATTTGCAGGCTACTTAACAGGCAATAAATATAGAAGGCTGCCTTGTTAGACCTGTGATCTTGCAATCCAGAGCATTCTTGAACAGCAGAACTTGCTGTCTCCATTTCCTCAAACTGGGCTTATGTGAGCCATAAAAAGGATGCTGTGCTACCAGGTTGGAAGGTGAAGGAACATAAGGTGAAGGACACATGCACATGAGAACAGTCATGCCACTCTGCCTCTGAGATGGACAGTTGTCTCTACCCATTATTCCACCCATAATTTGAGCCCTACTCTTATGCATGGGGAGTACATCATATTCCAACTCTTCCCTGGTTCGATAGTAGCCTTGCATGTGTCAGCCTTGCAGTAGCTTAGCAGAGCAACTAGGACCACTAGTGAGCTATTGGTTGATGGATGACATAGTGGAGAGCACAGGAAATTGCTTCATATTGAATCAGACCATTGCTCCATCTAGTTTAGTATCTTCAACACTGCAAGGCAAAGCCTACTTACAGGCATAACCTAATTATTAGTATTTTAATTATCAGTAATTTTGTCTCAATGCAAACGAGGTTTGCTCTTTCAATTAAAAGATAAAGATTGTTTAGTGGCAGTAAAACAGCCTGCTTACCATGGTAACCAGCAGGCAATTCATCTTCCACTCTGGGGCTCAGAGTAACTTCAGTAAGGTTCAGGTCTCAGCTTTCAGCTGGGAGGCAGACCCTTCCCTTCTGAGGGATTCAGTACAGAATGATAATCACTTCTGTCTGCAACTGACTGCAGAAGAAAAGTGAAGAAGAGAAGCATCTGCCTGAAATAAGGTTGTTTTAAGCCAGGGAATAGGAAGTTGATTTATTACCTCCCTGACTAATGAATCTTAAATAATTTATTCATTAGCTTCCATGGTAAATAATTGCTTTTGTATAATGCAAAAATGGGTAAACCCACCAGGCAGCAGTAGGCACTGGGCATCAGTTACTGGGCACATTCTTCTCCATTCCTTCTCCAGTGGTGTATTCCTTCCATTCTACTTCCCATTCCATTCTAAATTCCTTCTCCAGTCTCCTTAAAGGGAAGCCTGCAACACCCACTCCTACAGAGAGGCTGGGAGCCACCTGGAGTGCCATTTACACTACTAACTACTGCTCACCACCTGAAAAGTCAGTGCCAGACATGCCCCCACGCCTGTCTCACTATGTCCAAGTTATGGCTATGAGTATCTCATTTGTCATGCCCCCTCTCCACAAGTTTGGCCATCATTTTGTTAAAACTTCTGTGATCAGCTGGTTTCCCACCCATACAACATCAGTATAATCTCTAGCAAGAAGTACATGACTGAATTCACCTTTGTTTGTTTGAATTGTTTGATAATTAAGCCCTGCTAATTACCAGTAGTTTCAGCAACTGTTGGATTTTGTTTTGGGCGGAGAGCTCTGGAGTTTTAAAAATTGTTATTATTATTTGTTTGGGATCCAGTTTTTCTCTGCGAGTGAATAGTCAGAGCTCTTTTACATAGTGTTGGCTCCGGGTTCTAGCCTCAATCCTGATGAGCTTGCAGAAGGAAAAAAAACTTAGTTCAGGTTCAGTTTAGATGATTCATCTGACCCAGTGTCATTATTAGGAGATGTTGGGGTGTGTGGCCTCACCACCATTACTGGTCAAATTCATGAAAATCTTAGTACTTTAAAATAAGACCATCATATAGATCATCTTATGTGCAATTTCATGCAGAATGCAATGAAACAAACTGCTTTGAAATATATCTATTCTATCAAATTTTTTATTTTTAAAAGTAACTATGAGGATGGGGCAATAATGCATCACATTATTGGCAATAATGCCATCACACCTCATCACATCATGAGGGTGACATGCTGGCCTCTCACACTGGATGACACAAACTCTAGTAATGCCACTGATCCAGGGTGACCATATATCCTATTTTTCCAGCACATGTCTTGGATTTTAGCCTAGTGTCCTGGAAAAAACTTCATTGTCCTCCTCTACCTTGTAAGCATGCAGCATGTAGCCTTCTTGTAATTTAATAAGTTATATATAATAAATTATATGTAATAGCTTTAAATTTAATAATAAGTAATATAGTGTTTAAATTAAGAACATGAAAGCAATATATGTGAGTGTTTTGTTTTTTATTTTGTCACATCCTACATTTTTCTGGGATGTCCTGTGTTTTGGATGGGCCTTGTGCTCCTTTTTTGTTATGACATATGGTCACCCTGTACTAATCTAAATATTCATACTCAACGTATGACAGTGAAGCATGATTCCCACTACAAAGAAAGTCTGTAGAGAACCAATTTTCAAACCTCACCAGAGTCTCGTCCTTGCTATGCAAGGAATTGGTCTTTGACTAGGCATCTTAACATCTCTGTAGGAAAACCACATTCCACCCATTGTTGCCAGTACAAAGAAGGCCACAGTTACCTTATCTGTGGTGAAAACTAGATGGCAATGTGTGATTCTGTTAGCGATGGATAGAAATACTACTGTTTAGTAGTGGAGAGTGATAGTGAACAGTGGGAGAGATGGGTTCCTCAATGCACAACTGGTGGCTGCAGAATGTAAATAATGAGAAATTCTCAATTGAAGCCAGTTGTATTAGCCAAAACAGATAACATATAAGGGTGATTCAATAAATAAGGTGAATTTTTCTGTATAAGGACTTCTAATACAGATAGAAGCTTTATTTTTTTAATTTTTCAACGTAGTCTCCCAGCACTGTCACACACTTTCCCCATCTGTGCACAAGCTTCCGTATTCCCTCAGTGTAAAAATCTTTAGACTGTCGCTCACAACACTTTTGACTTCATTGTCACTTTCAAACTTCGTACCTCTTGTGAACGCTTTCAAGGGACCAAACAGGTGAAAGTCTGAAGGGGCAAGGTCTGGGCTATAAAGAACAAATGCAGATGTTATCAGTCAAAAGGAGTCATCTTGCATCATGACAACGCAAGGCCTCACACAGCAGCCCAAACAGTGCAGACCATCAACAAGCTGAGCTGGGAACTGCTCCCTCATCCCCCTTATAGCCCATGACATGGGAAGTCATGACAGTTTATTTTTCTGGGCTCTAAGATAATTGCAGATGGTGATTGCAGCCAAGAAATCAAAAGAGGCCTGCTTCTGTGGAGGAAAGCAATGGCAGGCCTAGACAACGTAATTAAAAGTTGAGACATCTTCTTGCCTACAAAGATCCGTCTAGTTAAAGTTATGGTTTTCCCTGTGTAATGTATGGCTGTGAGAGGTGGACCATAAAGAAGGCTTACCAATGAAGAATAGATGCCTTTGAATTAAGGTGTTCTTGAGAGTCCCTTGGACTGCAAAGAGATCAAATCAGTCCATCCTCCAGGAAATCAATCCTCCTGACTGTTCACTGGAATGACACATAGTGAAGTGGAAGCTCAAATATTTATGCCACATCATAAGAAAGAGGACTCCTTAGAAAAGAGCTAAGGAAAAGAGAAAAGAAGAGAAAAAAGAAAAAGAAAAGAAAAGAGCATCTTAGAAAAGATGCTGGGAAAAACTGAAGACAAAAGGAGATGGGGACGGCTGAGGATGAGTCGCCGTGTTACCAAAGCAATGAACATTAATTTGGATGGACTTCAGACGCTGGTGGAGGAGAGGGTGCCTGGTGTGCTATAGTCAAGGGTGGGCCCGGCCTCTCCCAAGATCCGGTTCGCAGGAAGTGGGAGGGGCCAGGCCGGGGTCAGGGGGCAGGGAGGGTCAGGGACGGGACTGGGGACGGGTGAGGGGCGGGGCAAGGTTGGCGCTTGTGCACTGCTTCAGAGCAGACAGTGCGCAAGCGCCAACATTGATGCTTTTTTTCCAACAGACAATCTGTCTGATCACACTGAAAGCAACACTCATCAGTCAACATCTATCTATCTATCTATCTATCTATCTATCTATCTATCTATCTATCTATCTATCTATCTATCTATCTATCTACAGTATTTATATACCACTTTTCAATTAAAAAGTTCACAAAGCGGGTTGACTTTCATAATACTTTGTCTTGGGTTTTCTATCTAGTGAGCCAAATAGTAAAGATTCCCATTATGACCAAGAATGAGTATTAAGGTCAAATGCTCACACAAAATACATGGAGTTTTGATTAAAATACTCCCCTGGCCCTGGAGATCATTTTATTTAATATTAAATGACTCAGGTTGGAGGAGACAGATATACAGGAACTTGCTTGCTGGAAAACAACCACAACTCTGAACTTTGCCTGGGATTTGTAAAGACCCAACCTTATGAACGTTAGATTTTAACTCTGAAAGAGGAAGCTATTGGAATGCCTCTGGGATGTCCCGGAGGCTGCTTCCAGGTTGTGCCAGGCTGCTGACACACTCTGCTGTCTTGGTATGGTCATCAGAAGAGAATGGCCATTCCAGTCCAGAAACTGATTTCCAGTTTCTGGTTTGGACAGAAGTAGCTTCTGGTAGCTTATTTGGACCATTTCCAATGCCTCTGTGGAGTCCAATATTGCTGCTATACCCTCTAAAATTCTTGCTGGGATGCAGAATATTATGACATAAAGCCATGGACTCCAACTATGTTTTGCTTTTTTTTTTTAAAAAAAAAAAAACTGTCTTAGCCCAAGTTTGCACATTGGGATCAGCACTGTCAGTACTGATGGAGAAAAGATTTCCTGGAATTTAGAGAAGCGTTGAAGACTTAGAAATTTAGCATGGGCCATGAGCAGGCCAATCCTAACCAGTGCTAGTTCAGTGTGGTCACCAACCCTATGCTGTATCCTTAACTGGAGTTGAGCGGTTGGAAGGGAAACTTCTGTTCTGCCCTAAGTGCTCAGTATCCAGAACATAGAGTTATGCTACATCCAGAGAAACAGGAACCTAGTGCAAAGCTGCTCCGGAGCAGTGATCACATAACTGCTCCACTGGACATGCTCACTAGGCAGCCAGTGAGTGCTTCATGGCCTGCAGTTACACACGAGTTGACCTGCCCTCACATCACTCAGAATCAGAAACATCTGCACCACACCACCCCCACCCTCCTGCTCACAGGGGGAACCAGCTGGCAAGCTGTGGGTGGGAGGAGTAGCTATCAAGCTGTCAGGGAGGGGGGAGTGGCTCCGCAGCATGATTGACAGGGCAAGGCTGTCAGGGGTGGGAATAGGAACAAGCTGCTCCCTTGCCCCCCCCCCCAAGCATGCAAGGTGGCCCAGGAAAAGCCCAGGCACCAGCAGAGATAAGTCTGCACAGATAGATACATGTGTGTGTATTGTCAATAAAAACAGCATCAAAAGATAAACATGAGCATCCTATACTCTTTGGCAACACTGCAGCAGCCATCTGGAGGGAACCCCAGAATTAAAGGGATAGCACAGCAGACCCAGAGTCCCCCTCACAAGGGCCGGAGAGGAAAGATCCCATCCAGGGGGCGTCAGGCCTAGGCAAGAGCCCCCTTTGCTGACTCAGACAGAGTGAGGGACAAGGGTCTCCCAAGCAGCTGGCAGAGAAGGGTGCAGGGAGAGATGAGGGGGCTTTCACAACCGCATAACAAGTGCCGACAGAGAAAGATCACCTTTCTGGAAGAGGCAGGAGATAGCCAAGACCCCAGGGCAAGCCCTCGGACGAGGAGGGGGAGCCCTATGCCAACTAGGGCAGCATCCAAGGGGTGCGTCCATCTGGGAGCACATCACAGATCCTCAGGTGGGGCTGGTCCAGTGGAGGGGCATAGCAGAGGGGAGCGGGTGATCTGTGATCTGTGAAGTGATCTGTGCGGGTGATCACAGAGCGGGTGATGTCTGATCACTTGTGGGCCCCCTCCCCACCCAAACCCTACCACTCTCCCCCCCCCCCCAAACCCTCCACTGCCTTGCAGCCAGCACTTACACTGGCAGCCATCAGGCAGGATGCTGCACCTGCAGGATGCTGCAGACTTCCCATTGGTGTGGCTGCCCTGCTCTCAACCTGCAGTAGATGTATTTCGTCACTGAGCCACAGACTCTTCTTAAAATGTTTCACTTGAATATGTGGTTCCCTTGGAAATGAAAAGGTTCAAGATAGTTGAAAATGTTGATCTATTATCTTACTAGGAGGAAGCCCAGCCCTCCTTGTCTCTAGTGGTGGAAAAAGGAACTTACAGGACCACAAAGATGGTTGAAAACAATAGCTCGGCAAACAGCCTTTGGACTGGTTTGCATAATCCATACCATATTTGGGCTGCTGGGAAGTTCTGCTTGGTGCTAGACACAGTTTGCTCTTCTAAACCAACTGAGCTGCCTAATGCAATTGCCTGCAGCATCTGATAGGAATATTGATTTTGTTTCCTCTTGTATAATAGCTGACACTTGAGTATGATTTTTTCCTCTAAGAAAAGCTGAAGCAACTATAGCTGAATCTGCCAGCT
Source organism: Cryptoblepharus egeriae (assembly GCA_030015325.1). NCBI lineage: Eukaryota > Metazoa > Chordata > Lepidosauria > Squamata > Scincidae > Cryptoblepharus > Cryptoblepharus egeriae. Next base: position 20,233,005 of record JAREYC010000011.1, on the reverse strand, counting down.
CTTTTCCTCAGCCCAATTCACTGAGATGAGCAATTAATACAAACTAAAATACTGTGGGCTCAATCCTTTCCAATTTAGGCCAGCACAACTCACACATCTCCCTGTTTCTGTGCAGTAGTGGTGCAGAAGTGCTTTCCAGCATTTTTACCCCATGCTAGTGTGAGGACTTGTGCCAGCCTATCCAGGGGTTAGGCTTGCACTCACTCTCTCTCTCTCACACACACAAAGCTGGCAGTACTTGGTTTGCCCATTCATTTTCTGAGCATTAGACAATGGTTTCCTATGGTTTTTTCTATGGTATGGCAATGAATTACTATTTGTAATGAATAACTGAAAATGTCTTTGTTCCCATTGGTGAACTGTGGTGTTTATAGGCACCTACATGGGGGTATTTTGCAGTCCTGGCTTTGAGCAATGCTGGGAACAGAATCACAAGTGTGAGCATGTTTTCACACCACTGTAGCATCAGTGCCTCGACTGATATTTCTATATCGTGCCAAAGGTACGTGTTTACTGGCTAAAGCAGGTTATGTCTTTTGAAATGTGGCACAGTGTGGTGGAAAAATCATAGTGGGCTATACAAATTCTTGCTAAAATGGTTGCTAAATTCTTGCTAATTCTTGCTAAAATGGTAACAGCCTGCAGTTTTTCCTGCAGAGGTACAATATAACATCCATTAGTAAAAATCATCCTCCTTATTTTCAGTGGTAGCCGCAATGTTGACAATTGGAACGTTTACCATTCCCTCTTCTCTGCCTGCTTGCTTGACATGGAATGTTGGCCAGAAGATAAGGACACCCTCACATATGGGTCAAGGCATTTATGTGGATAGATGTGGCACACATGATAAAAAAGGCAACTTCTTCAGCGATTATACCCTGTGGTGATGGTGTCCGCTTGTTGTGGATTGGAATTGCATCCAATCCATGACTGATGCAACATGGAGGGATACCTGGCCAACTTGTCCCAGGGGCCTGCTGCAGTCAACAGTTAGACACCTGCTCTTTCTGCAGAAAGTGGTTTAATGCAAGAGTCGCCACTACTCCTGTACACAAAGTCAGAACTGAAAGCAAGCAGCCAGCCTGGCCAGTGTATTGATCTCCCTAAATATCTTGCTGTGAACAGCTGGCTGAAGTAGATTAGCTATGGCCCAGCATGTTGAGGTTCTTCACAGATAAAAGGACCAACAGAGTGCTTTCACATATATTGAGTGGGTTTTAAACAAAACAACAGTTCTTTGGACATTGTTCTTTCTAGGGACTTCACTGCGTAGCAAAGAGGACATCTGTTGCCACAAGGATGTACAACCCTAGTGACGCCACTGATTGTGAATGCAGGAATCTTTGGGCAGGAATAGTTGGGCATTTGCCCTTATGGGCCTTTGGTTCTTCTTATGTCCTTATGAGCTCCCTGACGCTTCAATATTTGGACCTCCTTGTATGGGCTCAGCCTGTCCAAGAGCAGATGGAAGTTGCCTTCAGTTGTGGTTTGTTGAGAGGCACTGCATATACCCATTGCCTCTGTCTGCCTCTGTTCTCCACCACAAATGCCGTCTGCCTTTATTACTCTGCCTCTTTCTATGCTCTCCAGATTTAAAAGGCTTACAGGCTGTGAATGTCTCCACAGAAGTAAGTCCCATTATAATCAATGGGGCTTACTCCCAGGGAAGTGGGGATAGAATTGCAGTCTTAGAGCACAATCCTAATCATGGTTACTCAAAAGTAAGCCCCATTGTGTTCAGTGGGTCTTACTCCCAGGAAAGTGTCTTTGGGATTCAGCCTTAGAGTGCAATCCAGAGTTAGGGCAGTCAGAATGGCACAGCTGGACTTCCCTAAGTAGGTTGTCACCTGAGCAGAAATTAGGGCTGAATCCAGAGTCAGGAAGCCTGGGCTGCCCTAGCTGCTCCAGAGAAGGGAGCTACACAAGTCTACGCCAGGCATGCTCAGTAGGCACCAAGTAAGTAGCACCTGGGGAGAGTTTGCTCCAGTCTCCAGTCGGGCTGGATTGCCTGAATTGGTTGTTGTTTATGCCCCCCTGCTACTGATCTGGTAGCTACGAGGGGCACAAAACTGGGTGCAGCAGTTTGGTGTGCCTGGGGAAGCCCTACACTGCGCGTGCCACTGGTCGACCAACTTCAGGGGAGATGCACTGCACGTGTGCCAAGCTTGGCGCATGCATAGTGCACCGGGGTTGGGACCCACCCCTCGTCCTGCCCACCTGTACCCACAGAGCACTGGGGTGGGTGGCGTGCCCTCCCCTGCCCCACCCCTGGCCCCTCCCCCCTCCCCCACCCCGCCCCAGACCCTCCCCACCCCCTGACCCGGCACCGCCCCCCTGACCCTGACCTGGCCCGCCCACTTCCGGTGATCTGGTTGTTGGGCTAGGCCAGGCCCACCACTGGCTTGCTCCCAAGGAGACCTGCTTCAGATCAAACTGAATAAGGAACATCTGTGGTGCCTGCCTCGCAATGAAGCCCAGGAGTCCCAGATAACCAGTCACAGCTACAGCATGAGACTGCAGTACAGCAGTACCTGTTGTGGAGCGAGGATGCAAGGGGATGCAAGTTGGAGTGGCAGGCTGGAGTTATCCTGTATCCGGAGGTTGATGGACTGTTGTGGTTGTACCATGCCCTGAAGTTGAGAGGCAGGGGTTTGCAGATAGGCTGGCCAAAGACACAAAATTTTTGCCAATGCTTTCATTTTTACTCTGGCTTATTATGGACCCCTATGGTTCTACTCAGATTTATTCCTGTTCCCAAGGTGCAATAATTCTGAGGAGCTGGAAGAGGGCATTTCTGCCCTTGAAACAGGCTCTGGATACAGCCTAACTGTACTGTTCGAGGCCATGCTGAACATGCCTTCAGCATGCCTCTCCTGAATTGCCTATCTGTCTTGGGCCACCCCATGTTGACTTATGCTGGCCCAAGCCTTTCTGGTGTAACTTGGCATCTTGGAATTGGGGCAGCCTAGTTGATAGATATGGTAGTCCAAGTGCACTTCTGGATTTCAGCCATAGACCATCCTGCTAACTGGACTAGAGACACTCAAGTGGGTGTTCCTCATTTATTTACCAGGGGGAGAGTAACTGGCCTTACACATCCCAGCACTGTCTGTTCTAGTGGCTTCTGCTGGTGTTCAGTTGCATTTTAGATTGTGAGCCCTTTTGGGACAGGGTTCCATTAGCTATTAATTAGCTATTAATTTTTTCATTTTCTTGTAAACTTCTTTGTGAACGTTTCAGTTGAGAAGCAGTATATTAATACAGTTAGATAAATAGTCTGTCTAAATTCTTCCATATTCATCTAGCAGAAAGGAATTAAGTGAAAGAAGACCCCCCTCCATTACTAAGCATATACGGTACATTTTTCTCTCTGGCTGCCATCTTATGCAAAAGTAATTGGAAACCAGTGATAAAAGCTAATCATGGGAGCTATTTTGGTCCTTCAAAGATTCACAATCTCCCTCATAACAAGAACCATTAATATAACTTGGCTTTTTTGTTTCCTACAGTGTCTTAGCTTGAAATCCTCACCCTCTAGGATCCACACTATAAATAATCTGCTTTCTGTTGGAGATATTTACCATATTTGACAGATTTGTAAATAGATACTGCAGTTTTGTGCAGATTTCCTAGCTGGGGGTGGGGAAGCTAGTTGTACAGCCTTGTATTTGTGTGTACCCCGTGATATAGCTAATGATCATGTAGCCCAGTGCAAAGCTCAATCTGTTGCCCTGAAAGTAATGTCATCCCTCAGCAATTCACCACCCATTTGCTAGCGGCAGAGCTAAAGCACCTATCTGCTATCTGGAGTCAAAGAAGATTTTGTTGTGTCCCCCTCCCACCACAACAATAAAATCAAATTTAATTTAGTTTAAAAAATAAAAATTGTGTTTACCCATTTCTGACCCTGGGCCCAGGTATGATGCAACCTCTGCACTCCCCTCTTATATACTGGGAAATTTGGGGGCCTTTAGCTTTTGGGCTCTCTTTTTGACACCTCGGTAAATTTATACCCTCCACACACCCTGCCCATGGATCTGCACACGCACGCACGCACACAATTGCACAAACTTGCACATACTACAACATTTCTACATCTGAAGACCCACTACATCTGAAGTTCACCAAAGTTTATATTGAAACAAATGTGCTAGTGTCACAGTCTTCCTTATATTGCTGCTCCCAATCACCCTCATGTCTGAAAGTTTGCACTGCATACATGCATGTGGATTGCTGTGGAAAGAATAGACCAACTGGGAGAAAAGAGAGGGGAGAAAAATACTGGAAAAGCTGGGCTCCAGTATGGTCAGCAGAGGGACATGATTCATGGAGTCATATGTGCAAGACTGTGCAAGATGTGCAAAATTAAAGTCAACACTATTTTGATTTAGGTCCTGAAGTCAACAGAGAGCCAACAGGACTCAACAATATGATTTCAGTATCCTCTCTGCAGCAGGTGCTGACTAAAATTCTCTCTGCTGCAGTCGGTACCAATTGAAGATTCTTAGCACAGCTCATGGATTACATCTACACTTGAGAGAAGAGAAAACAGAATTCTTTGCTGATGTCAAATCAGACAGCAATTTGTGTCGAATAGCCCACCCTTTCAACAGCTGGGAAATCCATTAAAAATCCTGGAGTGGCAATTTGGCTTATGCAATGATTTCTTCTTCCACCTCTGTTTTGAATCTTAATCGGAAGCATAGAGAGAGAAACACTGAATACATTATTCATATGCCAGCCTTTCAAATGGTCTAAATCACCACTTTAAGAAAAGAGATGTTGGGTCAATTTACATATTTTACAGGGAGCGGTAAAAGTCCAAATTTGCTGTGTGACAAATCCATTAAATATCATTCAGCTGCCTCTTGTTGTGGGGCAGAAAGTATTGCAGAAATGTGACCAATTAAAGCAGGTCACTCCTTGTTGTGGAGATCAGAACAAATATCTTCCCTGCTGATTTGGTAAGTAGCTGAAGGTATTATTATCTCTACCCAAGCCTTATGTAGGGTTAGATCTTCTTGCTGTTCCTGGCCTAGGTCTGACTCTGGCATAGCCTTTTCGCTGGCTAATGCCTCCTCCCACCCAGCCTGCTGGGCTGCAGCTTCAATGTCTGGCCAGTCATGACCCAGTACATTGTTGTAGGGAAAGCAGTCTGGCGCCCCCACCATCTAACTTTCCATTCCACCCTAACTTTCCATTCCACCTCCATACAAACTGTTAGCTTTCTGCTCAGGCATTGCTAGACCTGTTTGACTAACTATTGGTTCAAGGCAAGTTGCAAGATGACTGGGCTGAATTAATATCTCTGTCTCCAATGTCTTAATATCTCTGTCTTAATGTCTCCAATCTCAGTCAAGCAAATGTCACATTCTGACTGGCTGCTTAGTGGTCACTGTTACCTATATCAGCAGCACTCAATCAGTCTGAGGGGATTTTGAAAGTGGTTTGCTGCTGAAGACCTTGCTGTACTGAACACTGTACATGAGATGCGGGACTAATTTACTGATTTAAATTTCTGGACTTGGTTTCGATTGCTGTGCATACGCTTACAGTGTATGACCTGGACTACCTTGGATTACCCTGTTGGTGTGTTAATACAGTTGATACATACAACTCTGCTGTGTTTGTCTCTTTTTTTGTGGCCAGTACCAGTTACATGATACCTACCAGTTTTTATCTCTAATATTAACCAACCACTTGGGGTACCTCTTAGTATCCCCATAGATGTAATTAATAACCATCACTTCTGCTGCCCCATCTGGGCCCACCCAATTAGTCTGGATCAAAATCTGTGTGCACCTGGAATCCACCAGGACTTGCCTTCAATGCTTGCCCACTTTCACCTGGCAGATGGGGGCCTTTTGTTGCAGTACTGGGCTTGAACCCAAGCAGAAAGATGAGGGCCCCTCCCTGTCTGACAGTCATGATGCACATGGCCACTTTCACCACATTTAAAGCAAATGAGGCCACCCATGAGTGAGTGTGGGTCTGGGCTGGATTCCGGCGGGTGCATGAACTGGGTTCTCTGGAAGTGTATAGCACAGCCGTGGAGTATGGGCCCATTCTCTCTCACAGCTTCCTGGAGCTCCCACTTCGCCCTCCATGCTCCTACCTCACCCGATGTTGGAACCAACAAGGGGAAGAATGGTGACACCCTGCCGTGTGCCTTTCCCTCTGACTGCTCCATCTGCTTGGCCGTTCTCTGAAGGGAGGTCCTCTCTGTAGTTTCAAAGCCCTCCATCAGACTGACAGCTTCTTCCAAAGATTGAAGTTCATTACATAGAACCCAACTTTGTGCTGCACTCAGCAAGACACCCACAAATTGCTCCAGCCACACTACCTCTTCAGTAGATTTTCCCACTGGTTTGAGCCAGTCTATCCCATTCACTCTGATAATATTAGCCAGGCACCTTGGTCCTTTTGCCACGTCATACTCAGCTACCTGCATCCTCATCTGGTACAACTCCTCAAAGACATTAAGCGTCCCCAAGATGACTATTATTGGGTAATAATAGTCCACAGACTACAGGCAGACACGGGCAGGGTTTCCATGGCTGCCTGAGCTTCCGCTACCAAGTTCAGCACCAGTATGGTGCTGGTAGCAGGTAGCACTGGTAGCAGGGCAACTCTGCCATCACCACCACTGTCTCAAATGTGTGCAAATAAGCCTCCGGGTTATTCTCTGCTGTATTCAAGTCATTTTAAAGTGGTGCACTTCTGTCATTGGTCTTCCTCCCCTCACTGGTCAGGCAATCCAGATCTAGAGTCTGGATCAGTTGGTGCTGTTGCTCAGCCCACCATTGCATCCATCTTGGGGATGGGGGCACCATCTTCTCCATCTTCCCCCCTTGTTCCCTGTTTTGGCCACCAGTTTATGGGGGTCGCCTCAGCCCCCACACACTTGTCAGGGGGTTCTGCTTGTCCCTTTCCTCTTCCATGGCACAATCATACCAGTACTGACCATGACAGACAGGGTAAGTAACAGATAAATATATGTTTATTGCATTCTACATGCATAACGGTTTTCTCTTGTGTCTCCACAGGTACAATTCTTGGTAATGCAGCAGTTCCTTAACAACAACACCAACTGTTAACAACTCTTTAAGGTAAGTATAGTGATACCTCACATAATGAGTACCTCACATAGCGAGTGTTCTGCATAGTGAGTTAAAATTTGTGTGAGCTTCTGCCTCTCATAACAAGCGTGATTTGCATAATGAGTGCCCATTGGCTGGGCTCCTTCTCCTTCTGTCTACATTGGCCAGGCTATAGCAATGAGGCGGCTTGATTCTAAGTAGACAGCATAGGATCTGGCTCCTCTGCCATTGCTCTTCATACAAACTTGGAGTCAGGCTGCATCCTACACATCCTCACTTTCCTGTGAGTAAACCCCAGTGGATTCAATGGGCCTTGATTCTGAGTAGACAGCAGAGGATCTGGCCCCTCTGCTGTTGTAGACTGCCTATCTAGTTTGCATAAATAGAGCTCTCACACAGAGAGGTTCCTTGTTAAAGATGCTCCAAAAGACACCAGTGAATCTTTTAGTGAAAATTAGTCAAAGGCCATAAAGGTTTTTCTTTTCTTTTTTATTGTACAGAATTTTACAGAGTTTTATTACAGTAACCGTGGTCTGTTTTATATTATAGTGTTTTGAATTCAATTTCTATATTTTTTCATCATTTTTTACATACAGTTAATATTTTTATGTGAATATTTTTTGGGTTGTGGAACCAATTTCTTTGAGTTTCCATTGTTTCCTATGGGAAAGTCTGCTTCACTTAAAGAGCATTTCACTTAAAGAGCATGCCTCCGGAACGAATTAAGCTCTTTTATGTGAGGAACCACTGTATCATCCTATAACAAAATTTTATTTCTTTTCACCTCACAGGATCTGACAGTTTTCTGGCAGAAACAAACCCAGTCCCTCAGGTGTACTCACTCCCCTCTTGATAGGATCCCCTGTCCTCCCTGACTAGAACCAGTTGCTGCTTCCTGCCTTTCCCCTGCCGTTCATGGCTGTGGATAAGTGGTTATGGGCAAAATCCAGAGTAACTATGGGGAATCCTTACTCCAGTGTAAGAACAACTTACTCTGGATTCCAATATGAATTTCCCGTAGGTTTTCACTAGGTAGTGCAGTAACTATGGGTGCACTCTTATGTGCTCCCGTAGTTTCTCTGGATTTGAGGGTAAGACACTGTGCCTCTTGACCAGTTCGAGACCCGGGTCCAAGACCCAAGGCCAGCTTAGCCCAGCTCTGCAATGCAGCTGGAACCAATCGTTTCAGCTCTGCTGTTCCATTGGACTATTTCATTGGTGTGGAGAGGGGAGATTTGCTGCTTATTTAACAGCCTATCTTCCATATTAATCTACCCAGGCCTTTGTGTTCTGGAGAGGACACTCCAGCTTCGCATACAGCGTTGAGCACGATACAATAGTCTTTCAAGACAGATGGATGCAAAGTATTTTTTTTCTTATATTCCTTCCCCACCTCTCCCTTCCTTCTTCCTTAGGGAAGCTGTCCAGCCTTAACCAGAAGAGGCCTTTGGGCACCGCTTCCCCACATCTGCCTTTAATGAACAGGCAGATCTCTGCCTGTACATCTTTCCATCAGCACAAACAGTGGGAATTGTGTTTTTTTAAAAAAACGAATAAAACCATTATATTTAAAAAACCAAATAACCATTGTGGGAATTGTGTGGTTGTTTTTTAAACAAAACTATTTCTAAGGCCAGGCTGAAATTGGTGAGGTAATGCCCTCTGATCGGCAACAGTTGCTCAGTGCTTCAGTGTTATATCTAGGGAGAATAGAATCCATGGCAAGCACTGAAATTTGCACCACTGACAAAACACATAAGTGGAGATCATGGGGGAAGCCACCTCTTAAACTGGTGCAAAAATGTACCATTGGCTGTGGGAATGCACCACACTGTGGGAATGCACTAACAATAAAATGTGCATAAGTACAGCCATCCCTGATTTGGTTTTAATGCTGTTTGGTTTTTTTATGTTGTTTTTATTATATTTTATTGTTTAGCTCTATTTTATTTATACAATCTCTTCTTGCCCATCTTTTAATAGTCACCTCTGTTGTTTCTCTTTCTCCTGCTCCATGAGTTTGAAAGGAAGAAAGAAACCCAGAGGAAGTGTGGAGGACAGGAGATGCCATAGCTCCCTGTTGGGGGTAGCTCCCCCTCCTTACCCCTGGAGTTGGGGCCCAGGAGGCAGCCACAGCCCCGAAAACAGGGTGATGGCCAGAGATGGGCTGGCCCCATCCCAAGATCCGGTACGCCAGAAGTGGGAGGGGCCAGCCGAGGTCAGGGGGTGTGGGTGGGGTGAGGGGCGGGACTGGGGAGGGGCGAGGGGCGGGGCGACGTTGGCGCCTGCGCAGTGCCTGCTTAGAAGCCGGCCTGCCAGGCTGGCCTGGCAGGCTGGCTTCTAAGCAGGCTCTGCGCAAGCGCCGACACCGGCACTCACACAGAGTCTGCCTGGAAACTGGCCTGGCAGGTCGGCCTCTAAGCAGGCTCTGCGCAAGCGCCGACACTGGCGCTCATGCAGAGCCTGCCTGGAAGCTGGCCTGGCAGGCCACTTCTAGGCAGGCTCTGCGCAAGCGCCGACGTCGGCGCTCGCACAGAGCCTGCCTAGAAGTGGGCAAGCCGCCTCTAGGCAGGGTCTGCGCGAGCACCGATGTCGGCGCTTGTGCAGAGCCTGCCTAGAAGCGGCCTGCCCGCTTCTAGGCGGCGGAAGGCGCAAAACATGGCGGACCGTACCGGTAAGTGCCCACTACTGGTGATGGCCATGTCACTCCCCTAGGGTGCAGCCATGGGGCAAGGTGAGCTGCTGCAGCTGGTGGAGCGCTCCCGGGGGAAGTAGAGGGAGGCGGCCCTCAGGGGAGCAGCAGGATGACTGTGTGGGTGGCTGCCTGGTGCGCACCTGAGTCATCCGGGCATGCCTGGTGGCGTGCGCTCTCCCAGCAGCTGGGAAGCCACTACAGTGGCCCCCACTGGGTCCCAGCATCACCAGAACAGTTGACGCTGGGCTGAAGGGGGACTCAGGGGGCACGGGAGATGAAGAGAGGGGAAGCGGGGAAAAGGGTGACATAACCCCACCTTCCATCCTTCTGAGGTGTCTTGCACCAGACAGGTGCTGTTCTTCCTGTGGGGGTGTCTGAGGCTTTCCATCCCTGAATGTGGAGGAGGAGACCAAGGTTGGCAGAACGCTTCCCACCAGTGCACCCCCACACTCCCCATTCTCATTGCAACTACACTTCCTCCTCCATTCTACACCTCCTTCCTTTTTGAATGCAGGAAATAGAAGGAGTGGCTGGGAGGGCATTTTGTGCACTGCTGAAGGTTCAGTGGTCTTGAACCAGTCTCGTGTACATTATCAAGAACAATGGAAACTCCATTGTGCTCTAATTACTCCATTGTGCTCTAGTAAAGAACCTGCACAACACTTGCAAAATTTAGCTCAGTGACACCCCTCTAGCCACACTACTGCTTCCTGATAGCCTTCATGTTCTGTCTTTCCTGTAAGCGGTTGGAAGCTGGATCCAATGACTACATTTCTGCCATGATCCAGATTCAGGGTGCTACTTTAATGACTATAATGGTTCCTGGATAAGGTTAGCTGTTTACCATAGTCTCCGTCTCTCTGCAATCCTATGCATGTCTACTCTGAAGTAAGCTCCACTGAGTTCAATGGGGTTTACTCCCAAGAATGTTTCCGTAGGATTGCAGCTTCAGTCTTCATAATAAATTCAATTGAACACAATGTTCTTTTAAACATAAATAGTTCTGAACTTTGGCATCCTTTGAGAATGGTTTTGATTAGTTTCTTTCACCAATATTCTAAGAAACTTGTGCTGATTATAGCAGTGTTCAAAGTTTAACAAGCAGACAGTCTTTAAAATGAGCAGATATAAGGGAAAACAAAACATGGCATGGGAAATTTGTGGGTAGGATCTAATCCCTTAAAAATAAACTACTACAATAATCCATATGAGGTTCGAATTCAGAGGGGAGTTATGCTGGTGGAGGAGAATTTTTAAGCCTTTGTATTTTGTTATTTTTTTTAAGATGTCCTCACTCAAAGTTGCATTTTGCCTCACGGTGAGATCCAGATATGGTCCTACTCTGGTGTAAACACCACTAAGGACAGAAGTTGAATTGGTTGAAACTCAAGGCAATGACATCCCAATCTTGCTGGGATGCCACCATGTTGAAGGTTGATCCCAGCCTTTGAAAAAAACACCCAGAAATTCTGGGAAAGGTGCTGGGTGGGGAGTTCTCCTGGGTGGACATCTATGATTTGAGAACCTGGATTGGAGTTGCCTTTGGTCTAGGTGTAGGCAGGTGACTTTGTTCACCCAATCCATGTTTGACATGACATTGAGGAAACTGGCCAGACTGTCACAGAGGGATTGCGGTGGCTCCACATGCAAATACAAATAGATAAATAGGTACCAATTTGGGGGGAAGGTAATAGTGTTCCGTGCACCTCTGAAATTAATTCATGCTGACCACATGCCAGGGCAGCCAGTTTAGAATCATAGAATCATAGAGTTGGAAGGGACCTAGTAGGTCATCTACTCCAACCCCCTGACTGCAGAAGGAAATCCCCCTAGGGAATCCCTGACAGGTGCTCGTCGAGCCTCTGCTTGAAGATCCCCAGTGAGGGAGAGTCCACCACCTCCCTTGGCAATCTGTTCCACTGCCGAACTGCCCAAACCGTCAGGAATTTTTTCCGTATATCCAACCGGAATCTCCTCTCTTGCAGTTTGTACCCATTTGTTCTAGTTTTGAACAAATGAGCCCCTTCCTCCCTATGAAGGCCTTCAGGTATCTGAAGAGGGCAATCATGTCTCCTCTCAGCCTCCTCTTCTCCAGGCTGAACATCCCAAGTTCTCCCAACCTTTCCTCATAGGGTTCATCCCAGTGGGATCATCCCACTGATCATTCTTGTCACTCTCCTCTGGACTTGCTCCAGTTTGGCTGCATCTTTCTTAAAGTGAGGTGCCCAGAACTGAACACAGTACTCAGGGTGAGGTCTGACCAATGCTGAATAAAGAGGAACTTCTTGCGACTTGGAAGCTACAGTCCTCTTAATGCAGCCTAAAATGGCTGCCTTCTTTGCAGACACATCACACTGCTGACTCATGTTCAGCTTGTGATCCACGGCGACTCCAAGATCCCGCTCACATGTTGTGCTGCCAAGCCAAGTATCCCCCATTTTATACCTGTATTTTTGGTTTTTATTGCCTAAGTGCAGAACCTTGCACTTCTCCCTGTTGAAATTCATTCTATTTGTAACAGCCCAGGATTCCAGTTTATCCAGATCCTCCTGGAGGTTTCTCCTGTCTTCTGATGTGTTTGCTACTCCTCCCAGCTTGGTGTCATCTGCAAATTTGATCAGGCTCCCCTGTAACCCTTCCTCTAAGTCATTAATGAAAATGTTAAAGAAAACTGGTCCCAAGACAGAGCCTTGGGGTACCCCACTTGAAACAGACCTCCAGGTTAACACAGAACCATTTACTAAAACCCTTTGAGTGCGGCCATCGAGCCAGTTGCAGATCCACCTAACGATTGCCCCATCTAGCCCATATTTTTCCAACTTCCCAATAAAAATGTCACGTGGGATCTTGTCAAATGCTTTGCTGAAGTCAAGATAAATGACATCCACAGCATTGCCACTGTCCAATAATCTCCAGTAACCCGATCAGAAAAGGAAATCAGATTTATCTGGCAAGATTTATTCTTGGTAAATCCATGCTGGGTTGTTTTGATCGCTGAGTACTTGTCTAGATGTGCACAAATTGTGTGTTTTATGATTTGCTCTAATAATATCTTGCCCGGGATTGAAGTCAAACTGACTGGTCTATGATTTCCCAGGTCTTCTTTTTTCCCCTTCTTAAAGATTGGAACTACATTTGCCCTCTTCCAGTCCAGTGGCACTTCTCCACTCCTCAAGTATTTCTCAAAAATGACTGACAGAGGCTCTGCAAGGACATCTGCGAGTTCCTTAAGAACTTGAGGATGCAGCTCATCTGGTCCAAATGACTTGAATTCATTTAGGCCAGTTAAGTGGTTTCGAACCAGTTCTCTGTCAATCTAAATCTGCTGTTCTGCACCATCCATGTTACCATTACCTCTTTGGGGATGCAAGCACATCCCCGCATCAGCCAATAATTCTGCACCCCCATTTGCACAGCCCTCTTTCCGAGAATAGACGGATGCAAAGTAGACACCTGCTGTCCATCTTTGTTCAGGAGCAGCCCCAGTCCCTCGTCTCTCCTCCTGTTCCTTTGGGCATATCTAAAGAAGCTCTTTTTGTTATCCTTGACTCCCCTGGCCAGCCTCAGCTCATACTGAGCTTTAGCATTCCTGACCCCCTCTCTACAAGACCAGGCTATCTGCCTGTACTCTTCCCTGGTGATCTTTCCAGTCTTCCACTCCCTATACTTCTCTTTCTGTAACTTCAGCTGATCCCAAGTTGCTTGTGCAGCCAACCTGGTTTTTTTCAGGTTTTTTCCCCCCTTTCTTTTTCATGGGAATTGTTTCTGACTGTGCTTGTAGAAGCTGCCTGTTAAGGAGCTCCCACCCATCTTGGGCCCCTTTCCCCATTAGATTCTACCTATGACTCCTCTAAGCCTGTTGAAATCAGCTTTCCTGAAATCAATGTATAAGTTTCACTCTGCACTCTTTTTTCCCCCACATTATTCTAAATTCCAGCAGCTCATGATCACTTTCCCCTAAAGTTCCTGCCACACTGACCCAGTCAATCAGTTCATCACAATTAGTTAAGATCAGGTCAAGGATGGCCCCTCCCCTTGTTGCTTCCTCCACCTTCTGGACCATGAAGTTATCTTCCAGGCCCATCAGGAATTTATTGGAGCTTCTGTGTTTGGCTGAGTTAGTCTCCCAGCAAATGTCTGGATAGTTAAAGTCCCCCATTACTACCACCTCATATTTCCTTGCAATGCCTGCCAGTTGCTCCAAGAAGACATCGTCTACTCCTTCTCCTTGGCCTGGTGGTCTATAGTAGACGCCCACCACAATGTTTTGTTTCTTGTTTTTCCCCCTAACCTTTACCCAAACACACTCCACAGGGATATCCGGAGCAGTTTCCTGGATTTCAGAGCAGGTATATATGTTCTTGACATATAATGCTACTCTGCCTCCCCTTTTGTGGCAAAAGGGGAGGCAGAGTAGCATTATATGTGTTCTTCTGTTCCTCCGGAACAGCTGATAGCCTTCCAATTGTGCGTTCCAGTCAGTCCCTTCACTTGCTAAAAGTTCCAGCTCATCTTGTTTATTTCCCAGGCTCTGTGCATTTGTGTAAATGCAACGTAAGCCCTGAAGGTTGCAACTCAATGCATTTCCCTCCTTTTTTGTAAGGCCAGGCCCCTCTAAAGATTTTTGACTTACAGCCATGGCCTGGCAATTTCCATCCAGAGCATTTTCCTTATTCCTAGGTTCCCTTTGGACGTAACCCACCCCCTTCTTATTTAGTTTAAAGCCCTCCTGATAAGGTTGGCCATCTCCCGTCTGAAGACACTCTTCCCACAACCCGTAAGGTGTAGTCCATCCTTTGCTAGGAGTCCTTCCTCGAGGAAGTTCATCCTGTGTTCCCAGAATCCAAATCCTTCTCAATTACACCATTTTTGAAGCCAGCTATTGACCTGGAAAATATTGCCATCTCTCTGAGGACCTTTGCCGATTTCTGGGAGGATGGTTAAGAATACCACCTGGGTATCCCCCAGATCCTTAATCTTCCTCCCCAAAGCTTCATAATCCCCAACTATCTTTTGGAAAGTTTCCCGAGCAGTATCGTTTGTTCCTACGTGGATGAGTAAGAACGGGTAACGATCAGCAGGCATGATCATCCTCGGTAGCCTCTCTGTGATATCCCATATCCTGGCACCAGGGAGGCAGCACACCTCACGGCAAAACAGGACTGGTTGGCATACAGCTTCCATGCCCCTCAGGAGAGAATCTCCAATCACCACCACCCTCCTCCATGTTCTCCTTCTGTGTCGAGATTCCCCCACACTAACTGTTTGTGGCTGCAGGCTATGAGAGGGATCAGTAGGCATGCCAGTATGGGCAATGCCAGGATCCGGTGTAGGTGTGCTAGCAAGAGGAACTTCTGCCAGCAAGGCGGAATCTGAGAGACTCTGGAAATGGTTGTATAGCTCCAGTGGTTCTCGACTGCTCCTGCCCTTTTTTCTCCTGACTGTCACGTGTCTCCACGAAGAGACATCATTGCTGGGGTCCCCACTGGTGTCATCCCTCTGGAGAAGTTCCGTGTGCGTTGCATCGAGGAACTCCCCAGATGCCTTAATTAGACGAAGGGTGGAAACTTCACCCTCCCATGCTGCCACCTTCTCCTCCAACAGTGCAACCAGTTTGCACTTGCAGCATCGATAATCCCTGGGGTCCTTGGGCAAGAAGACAAACATGGCACACGTGGTGCATGTCACGACAACTGCGCCCTTCCCTTCCATCTCCTGTCAACTTCACAAGTCCTCCTTGCTCACAGGCTCTGATCCACAGGATCATGCCTTAGGCCTTGATGCTGCCCTCCAAAGCTCCTCCCACCAGGCATCCAGCCAATGAACACCTAGCAACAATTAACACCCCCCCCCCAGCTAAGCAGCTCCTCCTCCACTCACCTGGGACTCTGAGCTCCTTCTCAGCTCTCCACCAAAAAGGACGACTCCAATCCAGAATAGTGGACCCTGCCATAACATAGGAAAAATGCTAGGAAGAAGGCTGGTGTGCCACAGAGGCTTGTTGCTGTCCTGTGAGCAGTTCATAGAACCCTTCTCTTCCAGATGGAATCCTTCATGCTGTTGTTTTCACATCTGACATCTGGGTGTACCTACTGAGCTTCCAGCAGGAGCAGTTTCAACTCAGCCAAGCTGTAAAAAGCTAAGCTCCTGGTTCTGTTATCTCATGACAGTTTTATCATTTTTCAATCTTCCATGCAAAATCTATCTAGGTCTGTTCCTGCTTAACATTTTTTCCAGCTTTCTTCTGATCAACCACCAGATGATGCCTACTGCCAAACATATAAACTCTGTGATAAGAGTCTGTATGAAAGAAACATATAGACTCATTCATAAAGCAATTTTAAAAAAAATCGCAGTGAGTTGAAATCAGGTCATTCTTATCAAACATCTACATATTTCTTCTTGTTGCTGTTATAGGAACAAACATTATGAAAGATTATTCCAACATGTGATTATTTCCCCGTTCATCCTGCCTCTGAAAAGTTTTTTTGTTGCAGAGTGAGGGAAAGATATGGAATTACCAAAAGCAATCAATTCCTAACATTCTTTATCTCCTGGATTATCTTCAATGCTGTATGACACCTGGAATATTTATTTAAGCAAACAAATATGAATTGGCTCAGAATGAGGTCAACACAGCAAGCATGCATGTGACTAGCACCATGAGAATTTATTCAGGGGTACATGGAAAAATCAACTGTTTGAACACTTGTAAAAAGGACTGAGACTATGGGAAGTGATCAAATAACTGCTCACAATAGCTTTGTACAGACTTGCATTGAGTATTCAATCTGAACAGTGGGGTGTGCAGGCCATCCTTACATGTGATAGATAGTTTTGTGTTTACCCACATCCTTTTAAAAATAAAAAGTCCCAGGAGATTGAAATAATACTATTAATAAAAAAGTACCAGCAGGAGCTGCCTAATCCCATTTTTTCTGCTCAGAACCAATGTACTCATCCAAGTGTCTGTGCAGTATCAGTTTCAAATAAAGATTTCAAAGACTAATGTTTTCTCATATTCCCAGCGATGTAATTTAGAACAAAGTGGTTATGAATATTAGTGGTTTCTTTAAAAAAACAGAAAGGAAAATGATGAGCCCTCTCAAAACACTCAAAACACTCTTACTATGTGGATTTTATTGGTTGTTTAAACCAGGGCTTTCTAGACTTAAACCCTGCCTAATCCCTCCCCTATGTGAATAGCGCTTTCATTCCTCAGGAGGGTCTCCTGCTTGTGCCACAGATTTGCCCCTACCTTTACACTCACCAACCACTTTGGGTCTAACTCGAACTGGCTTTCTTATTTACGAGCAGAATGAACCCGCTGTTGAGGAAATAAAATTTACAGAATATTTGTGTGCTCCAGTCATGGTTGGGCCCCCATGGGATGCTCATGTAAGGATGCTCATGTAAGGACGTTCATGTGAAGAATACCCTCCCCAAATTTAAAACTTCCAGGTGCAATGCTGGGCATTGATGAGTCAGTGATTCTTCAATGTATTTAGGGATGAAAATATGTGGTGCCCCCTTTCACCTCCTTCCCTTGGAATTTTCCAAAATTGTTTCTTAGGGGGTGCCTAAACCACAGAAGGTATATCGTCCTCAAATTTCATGCTTCTAGGTTCATCAGTTTTGGTTGGATGTTGATGAGTGAGTGAATAATATGTTATATGAAGCATTATATGTCAAGCATTATATGTCCTACAGGACCGGGCTACCTGCCTGTACTCCTCCCTGGTGATCTTTCCAGTCTTCCGCTCCCTATACTTCTCTTTCTTTAACTTCAGCTGATCCCCAAGTTGCCTGTGGAGCCAACCTGGTTTTTTCAGCATTTTCCCCCCGTTCTTTTTTATTGGAATTGTTTCTGACTGTGCTTGTAGAAGCTGCCTCTTAAGGAGATCCCATGCATCTTGGGCCCCTTTCCCCATTAGATCATCAACCCATGGGATCCCACCTATGACTCCTCTAAGCCTGTTGAAATCAGCTTTCCTGAAATCCAACATATAAGTTTCACTCTGCACTCTTTTTATTTCCCACATTATTCTAAATTCCAGCAGCTCATGATCGCTTTCCCCTAAAGTTCCCACTATGTTGACCTGATCAACCAGTTCTTCACGATTTGTTAAGATCAGGTCAAGGATGGCCCCTCCCCTTGTTGTTTCCTCCACATTCTGGACCATGAAGTTATCTTCCAGGCCCATCAGGAATCTACTGGAGCTTCCATGTTTGGCTGAGTTTGTCTCCCAGCAAATGTCTGGGTAGTTAAAGTCCCCCATTACTACTACCTCATATTTCCTTGCAATGCCTGCCAGTTGCTCCAAGAAGACATTGTCTACTCCTTCTCCTTGGCTGGCGGTCTATAGTAGACGCCCACCACAATGTTTTGTTTCTTATTTTCCCCCCTTACTTTTACCCAAACACACTCCACAGGGATATCCGGACCACTCTCCTGGATTTCAGAGCAAGTATATATGTTCTTGACATATAATGCTACTCCACCTCCCCTTTTGCCACTTCTGTTCCTCCGGAACAGCTGATAGCCTTCCAATTGTGTGTTCCAGTCATGGGAGTCATCCCACCAAGTTTCAGTTATTCCTATCAAATCAAATTTCCCTTCACTTGCTAAAAGCTCCAGCTCATCTTGTTTATTCCCAGGCTCTGTGCATTTGTGTAAATGCAACTTAAGCCCTGGAGGGTGCAACTCAATGCATTTCCCTCCTTTTTTGTAAGGCCAGGCCCCTCTAAAGATTTTTGAGTTACAGCTGTGCCCTGGCAATTTCCATCCAGAGCATTTTCCTTATTCCTAGGTTCCCTTTGGACGTAACCCACCCCCTTCTTATTTAGTTTAAAGCCCTCCTGATAAGGTTGGCCATCTCCCGTCTGAAGACACTCTTCCCCCAACCCGTAAGATGTAGTCCATCCTTTGCTAGGAGTCCTTCCTCAAGAAAGTTCATCCTGTGATCCCAGAATCCAAATCCTTCCCAATGACACCATTTTCGAAGCCAGCTATTGACCTGAAAAATCTTGCTATCTCTCTGAGGACCTTTGCCAATTACAGGGAGGATGGATGAGAATACCACCTGGGTATCCCCCAGGTCCTTAATCTTCCTCCCCAGAGCTTCATAATCCCCAACTATCTTTTGGAAAGTTTCCCGAGCAGTATCGTTTGTTCCTACGTGGATGAGTAAGAACGGGTGACAATCAGCAGGCGTGATCATCCTCGGTAGCCTCTCCATGATATCCCATATCCTGGCACCAGGGAGGCAGCACACCTCACGGGAAAACGGGTCTGGTCGGCATACAGCTTCCATGCCCCTCAGGAGAGAATCTCCAATCACCACCACTCTCCTCCGTGTTCTCCTTCTGTGTCGAGATTCCCCCACACTAACTGTTTGTGGCTGCAGTCTATGAGGGGGATCTGTAGGCATGCCAGTATGGGCAATGCCAGGATCCAGTGTAGGTGTGCTAGCAAGAGGAACTTCTGCCAGCATGGTGGAATCTGAGAGACTCTGGAAATGGTTGTATAGCTCCAATGGTTCTCGACTACTCCTGCCCCTTTTTCTCCTGACTGTCACATGTCTCCATGAAGAGACATCATTGCTGGGGTCCCCACTGGTATCATCCCTCTGGAGAAGTTCCGTGTGTGTTGTATCAAGGAACTCCTCAGATGGCTTAATTTGACGAAGGGTGGAAACTTCACCCTCCAATGCTGCCACCTTCTCCTCCAACAGTGCAACCTGTTTGCACTTGCAGCATCGATAATCCCCAGGGTCCTTGGGCAAGAAGACAAACATGGCACACGTGGTGCATGTCACGACAACTGTGCCCTTCCCTTCCATCTCCTGTCAACTTCACAAGTCCTCCTTGCTCACAGGCTCCGGTCCACAGGATCGCGCCACAGGCCCTAATAAAGCCCTTGAAAGCTCCTCCTGCCAGGCAACCAGCCAATGAACAGCTAGCAGCAATTAAGCACTCAACTAAGCAGCCCCTCCTCCACTCACCTAGGACTCTGTGTTCCTTCTCACCTCTCCTCTGAAAAAGGAGGAGACCACTTAACTGGCCTAAATGAATTCAAGTCATTTGGACCGGATGAGCTGCATCCTCGAGTTCTTAAGGAACTCGCAGATGTCCTTGCAGAGCCTCTGTCGATGATCTTTGAGAAATCCTTGAGGAGTGGAGAAGTGCCACTGGACTGGAAGAGGGCAAATGTAGTCCCAATTTTTAAGAAGGGGAAAGAAGAAGACCCGGGAAATTATAGACCAGTCAGTTTGTCTTCAATCCCGGGCAAGATATTAGAGCAAATCATAAAACACACAATTTGTGCACATCTAGACAAGTACTCAGTGATCAAAAGAACCCAGCATGGATTTACCAAGAATAAGTCTTGCCAGACAAATCTGATCTCCTTTTTTGATCGGGTTACGAGCTTACTGGACAGTGGCAATGCTGTGGATGTCATTTATCTTGACTTCAGCAAAGCATTTGACAAGGTCCCACATGACATTTTAATTAGGAAGTTGGAAAAATATGGGCTAGACAGGGCAATTGTTAGGTGGATCTGCAACTGGCTCGATGGCCGCACTCAAAGGGTTTTAGTAAATGGTTCTGTGTCAACCTGGAGGTCAGTTTCTAGTGGGGTACCCTAAGGCTCTGTCTTGGGACTGGTTCTCTTTAACATTTTCATCAATGACTTGGAGGAAGGGATACGGGGGAGCCTGATCAAATTTGCAGATGACACCAAACTGGGAGGAGTAGCAAACACATCAGAAGACAGGAGAAACCTCCAGGAGGATCTGGATAAACTGGAATCCTGGGCTGTAACAAACAGAATGAATTTCAACAGGGAGAAGTGCAAGGTTCTGCACTTAGGCAATAAAAACCAAAAACATAGGTATAAAATGGGGGATACTTGGCTTGGCAGCACAACATGTGAGCGGGATCTTGGAGTCACCGTGGATCACAAGCTGAACATGAGTCAGCAGTGTGATGTGTCTGCAAAGAAGGCAAATGCCATTTTAGGTTGCATTAAGAGGACTGTAGCTTCCAAGTCACGAGAAGTTCTAGTTCCTCTTTATTCTGCATTGGTCAGACCTCACCTTGAGTACTGTGTTCAGTTCTGGGCACCTCACTTGAAGAAAGATGCAGCCAAACTGGAGCAAGTCCAGAGGAGAGCGACAAGAATGATCAGTGGGATGGAAGGGAAGCCCTACAAGGAAAGGTTGGGGGAACTTGGGATGTTGAGCCTGGAGAAGAGGAGGCTGAGAGGAGACCTGATTGCCCTCTTCAGATACCTGAAGGGCTGTCATATGGAGGAAGGGGCCAATTTGTTCATAGCTGCTTCTGAAAGCAGAACTAGAACCAATGGGTACAAACTGCAAGAAAGTAGATTCCGGCTGGAAATCCGGAGAAAATTCCTGACGGTGAGGGTGGTTTGGCAGTGGAACAGATTGCCAAGGGAGGTGGTGGACTCTCCCTCACTGGGGATCTTCAAGCAGAGGCTCGATGAGCACCTGTTGGAGATGCTCTAGGGGGAATTCCTGCTGCAGGCAGGGGGTTGGACTAGATGACCTACTAGGTCCCTTCCAACTCTGTGATTCTATGATTCTATGATTCTATAAGTGAATCAGTCAGTGACTCTTCAGTTTTATACACAGTGGTACCTTTGTTTTCGAGCATGATCCTTTCAGGAAACATGCTTGTAATCCAAACTGTTCATATACCAAAGTGAAATTTCCATAATAAATAATGGAAACACAGATGATTCATTCCCCAGCCGTGGGATTTCTGGTTGCTTTAGCATGCATGCTAAGGCAGCCTAGCATCTCAGGACTCCAAGTGAGAAGGAGAAGAGGGGATCTTGTTTGCTTGCCTGTCAGGAGTGCTCCTCAGTCCATGGAGTGATACTCCTCCACCTGTCTGAGGGGCAAACAGGCTCTCTGCCCCACCTCTTCGGGGCAATGTGATCAGCCCAAATAACAGGTGAGAGGCACCCAGTCAGCCCATTCTCCCTCCAGACAGGCATGGTGTGATGCTCCTCCACCCGTCTAAGTGGTGAAGAGGATATCTGACCCCATCTCTTCTCTGGTGCAACATGATTGTCCCAGAGGTGGAGGGGCACCCAGTCAGCCCATTCTCCTTCCATTCAGGTAGTGGAGAAATGCTCCTTAACCTGTCTGCAGGACAAACTGGAGAATGAACTGAGGTGGGGGGAAGGGAGACACACCAATCTTTGTACAGAGGTGAAACTAGATGAACACCCTGTTCCTATACAAACGTAATTGGAACTAAATTTTCTTGAGTTCAATTTCCTGTGTACCCGTGCCTAAGATTGCTGCCTTAAACAATTTTGGGATTGCCATTTTGGGACTAAACACAGAAATGCCCTTTTAACTCCTTAAAAATTTAGCCTTGATGAAAAATTCAGGCATAATGATCATTGTTCCAGAAGATACGTTGTTCCTGATTAAATAGGGACATGCCCTAATTCCTTTTGCAAAAACACAACAGTAGTTTCTATTGGTTAAACCTCTATCAGGAGAAAGAATAAGGGGACAGAAATTTTCTGGCAAACAACTGCTAAACAACCTCCTAGAACAAATGTTTCCCAGTGTTTGTATATAATCATATACAGTGGTGCTTCACGTAAAGAACGCCTCATGTAAAGTATGTTTCATGTAACAAACAAAAATTTCTCTAGGATTCTGCTTCACGTAAAGAAAGTGCTTCACATAAAGAACACATTCGTTGGCAGTTGGGGCAGATGCGCTGGCCGGCAGCCTGTATAAAAAGTGTCAGGGCTGACTAGCGCACCTGCCCAAAGTCAAAGCAACACTTCCATGCTGTTCCTCCTGTGGCTGGGTGTCGGCTGGGCAGAGGGAGAGAAGAGCAGTGGAGAAGAGGGAAGCAGCTCAGGGCTAGCCAGAAGGGAGCAAGGGAGAGAGAGGCTCAGGATGGAGAGAAGGAGAAAGTGGGGAGACACTTTGAAAGTGTCTTTGATTGCAGCCTCCTAACCATGTCTACCCAGAAGTAAGCTCCATTGTGTTAAATGGGTCTTACTCCCAGGAAAGTGTCTTTAGGACTGCAGCCTATGTAGACTTCATACGATCATGCACATTGAATGCATATTTTGAATTCAGTCCCAGTGTTCTGTCATCATTTTTGCATCCACTTAATATTTTTATATGAATATTTTTGGGGTTGTGGAACCAATCGTCTGAGTTTCCATTATTTCCTATGGGAAATCTGCTTCACGTAAAGAATGTTTCATGTAAAGAACATGCCTCCAGAACAAATTAAATTTGTTACATGAGGCGCCACTGTATTTAGAATCATAGAATCATAGAATCATAGAGTTGGAAGGGACCTAATAGGTCGTCTAGTCCAACCCCCTATCTGCAGCAGGAAATCCCCCTAGAGCATCCCCGACAGGTGCTCGTCGAGCCTCTGCTTAAAGATCCCTAGTGAGGGAGAGTCCACCACCTCCCTTGGCAATCTGTTCCACTGCCAAACCGCCCAAACCATCAGGAATTTTTTTCGGATATCCAACCGGAATCTCCTCTCTTGCAGTTTGTACCCATTGGTTCTAGTTCTGCTTTCAGAAGCAGCTATGAACAAATGAGCCCCTTCCGCCCTATGGCAGCCCTTCAGGTATCTGAAGAGGGCAATCATATCTCCTCTCAGCCTCCTCTTCTCCAGGCTGACTATCGCAAGTTCCCCCAACCTTTCCTCATAGGGCTTCCCTTCCATCCCACTGATCATTCTTGTCGGTCTCCTCTGGACTTGCTCCAGTTTGGCTGCATCTTTCTTCAAGTGAGGTGCCCAGAACTGAACACAGTACTCAAGGTGAGGTCTGACCAATGTTGAATAAAGAGGAACTAGAACTTCTCGCGACTTGGAAGCTACAGCCCTCTTAATGCAGCCTAAAATGGCATTTGTTTTCTTTGCAGACGCATCACACTGCTGACTCATGTTCAGCTTGTGATCCACGGCGACTCCAAGATCCACTTAATATTGCTCACATGTTGTGCTGCCAAGCCAAGTATCCCCCATTTTATACCTGTATTTTTGGTTTTTATTTCCTAAGTGCAGAACCTTGCATTTCTCCCTGTTGAAATTCATTCTATTTGATACAGCCCAGGATTCCAGTTTATCCAGATCCTCCTGGAGGTTTCTCCTGTCTTCTGATGTGTTTGCTACTCCTCCCAGTTTGGTGTCATCTTCAAATTTGATCAGGCTCCCCCCGTACCCCTACCTCCAAGTCATTTATAAAAAATGTTAAAGAGGACTGGGCCCAAGACAGAGCCTTGGGGTACCCCACTTGAAACCGATCTCCAGGTTGATGCAGACCCATTTACTAAAACCCTTTGAGTGCGGCCATCGAGCCAGTTGCAGATCCACCTAACAATTACCTCGTCGAGCCCATATTTTTCCAACTTCCCAATTAAAATGTCATGTGGGACCTTGTCAAATGCTTTGTTGAAGTCAAGATAAATGACGTCCACAGTATTGCCATTGTCCAGTAAGCTTGTAACCCGATCAAAAAAGGAGATCAGATTTGTCTGGCAAGATTTATTCTTGATAAATCCATGCTGGGTTGTTTTGATCACCGAGTACTTGTTTAGAGGTGCACAAATTGTGTGTTTTATGATTTGTTCTAATATCTTGCCCGGGATTGAAGTCAAACTGACTGGTCTATAATTTCCCGGGTCTTCTTCTTTCCCCTTCTTAAAGATTGGGTCTACATTCGCCCTCTTCCAGTCCCGTGGCACTTCTCCACTCCTCAGGGATTTCTCAAAGATGATCGACAGAGGCTCTGCAAGGACATCTGCGAGTTCCTTAAGAACTCGAGGATGCAGCTCATCTGGTCCAAATGACTTGAATTCATTTAGGCCGGTTAAGTGGTTTCGAACCAGTTCTCTGTCAATCTTAATCTGCTTCTGCACCATCCGTGTTTTCATTATCTCTTTGGGGGTGCAAGCACATCCCTGCATCAGCCAATGATCCCGAACCCCCATTTGCACAGCCCTCCTTCCGAGAATAGACGGACGCAAAGTAGGAGTTGAGCAGCTCTGCCTTCTCCTGGTTTCCATCTGTGTGCAGGAGCAGCCCCACTCCCTCTTCTCTGCTCCTGTTCCTTTGGGCATATCTAAAGAAGCTCTTTTTGTTATCTTTTACTCCCCTGGCCAGCCTCAGCTCATACTGAGCTTTAGCATTCCTGACCCCCTCCCTACAAGACCGGCCTATCTGCCTGTACTCCTCCCTGGTGATCTTTCCAGTCTTCCACTCCCTATACTTCTCTTTCTTTAACTTCAGCTGATCCCCAAGTTGCTTGTGGAGCCAACCTGGTTTTTTCAGGTTTTTCCCCCTTTCTTTTTCATGGGAATTGTTTCTGACTGTGCTTGTAGAAGCTGCCTGTTAAGGAGCTCCCACCCGTCTTGGGCCCCTTTCCCCATTAGATCATTAACCCATGGGATTCCACCTATGACTCCTCTAAGCCTATTAAAATCAGCTTTCCTGAAATCCAATGAATAAGTTTCACTCTGCACTCTTTTTATTTCCCACATTATTCTAAATTCCAGCAGCTCATGATCACTTTCCCATAAGGTTGTTCTGTGTTCTGTGTTGACACACTGCATGCGAATAGAAGTAGCTGCGTTTTCAGCATTTGTTGAGGATCAGAAATCCAAAGTACATGTTTCACTTCCTGTGGGTCACAAAATGAAATCACAAAAGGGAAGCCCAAGCTGTTAGAGTTCCTTTTTTTTTCTTCTCCATCCAGGGCAAACAGTTACATATGCAATGAATGGCCCTGATTCTTTTCTTTAAAGTTTCTTTTATAATACATGCAAATCAGTACATGCAAAGTGTGGGTTTTTCCCATTCTGTTTTGTCTAAATCACAAGTCTACTCCATTGTAAAACCCAATTTGGGAAAAGGGGGTGTCAGCTTTGAGAATTGCATACACAATGTGAGGGCTGGGGTTTTGGTGACCAGGGCTGCATGGCGCCCAAAGGGATAGTGCTACATCATTCTCCTTTTCTTTTTGAACAGGCAGCATGCAGCCTTCTTGTAATAAATAAATTACATGTAATAATTTTAAATTTAATAATAAGCAATGAAGTGTTTAAATTAACCATATGAAACAATATGTATATGTTTTTAGCTTTAACAATATATATGTTATTTGTCATGTTCTACATTTTTCTTGGGTATTTAAGGACGGGTCTAGTCCTCTTTTTTGTTATCACACATGATCATCTTGAGTACACAGATATCACCAAGTGCTGTGAGTTTCAGGATTGAGCCCCAAGTCTTTACATACATTGCCACCCACACCTGTCTGTCTCTCTGTCTGTCCCATTATACAAATCATAGAATTAGAAGGGACAATAGATCATTTAGCCCAATCCCCTGCCTATTGCAGGAAATCCTCTTAGAGCATCTCTGACAGGTGCTTGTCGATCCTCTGCTTGAAGATGCCCAGTGAGGGAAAGTCCACCATCTCCCTTGGCAATCTATTCTGCTGAACTTAGTTCATCTGGTTGTATGTTTCTTAATTTAAGAACATTTTAAACTTCTCAATAAACTCCTATGGCAACTGAATGCTAAAATGCCCGTACCCCCTACACACTTTGTAAACAAAGACACAGGGGAAACGAGCACTTTTCATCTACATCTAGTTTTATCCTAAGTGAGAATTTTGTATATGTAATGAATACATTGTTCCTCATGTTTTAGTAGACCAAATCATTTGTTTCCTATCACACAGAAAGAACCCTCACAGATTAACACACACTTGGAGTTTTGGTGACATTTGCAAAGTTGGAGTAAATATTAATCAGTAGAACCAACTTTGCAATATACCAGTAAATATTTGATCTGATCTGGGTTCTGAGCAGTTTGTTTCTACACTCTGACACTCCACATAAGGACTTTTATATATCTCCCCACCTGCATTTCCTCAGTGTTACTTTTCAGATGTCACTGCAGGCATTTCTCCGTACTATCAAAATTGATATTTTTATTATTTCTACAATAATAGCAAAGGTTTTATTTTTCTGTGTCTATATTATTATTATTATTATTATTATTATTATTATTATTATTATTATTATTATTATTATTATTTTATTGAAAATCAAACATAAATACACAGCAAACAATTTCATGCTGGTTTCATTCACTTCACTAGTCAGACCCTTCCCAAGAATCTAGGAATGTGTAGCGGTGTATAATTTTTGCTGAACCCAGAAGAACGGCTTTCTGCAACTGGCAAAGTGATATTTTATCAATGCCAATAGTTTTCAGGTGCCTTCCAAGGTCTTTCGGCACTGCACCCAGTGTGCCAATTACCACTGGAACCACCTGCACTGGCTTACACCAGATACGCTATAATTCGATTCTTAGGTCTTGGTAGCGGGAGATCTTTTCCAGTGTTTCTCTTCAATTCTGCTGTCACCTGGCATGGTGATGTCAACAAGCCACACCTTACTGCTTTCTATGATGGTGATATCTGGAGTATTGTGTTCCAAGACCTTGTCCGTCTGTATCCTGAAGTCCCACAGAAGCTTGACCTGCTCATTTGCGACCACTTTTTCAGGCTTGTGGTCCCACCAGTTTTTTGCTACTGGCAGATTATACTTTTGGCATAAGTTCCAGTGGAACATCTGAGCAACAGAGTTGTGCCTCAGTTTGTAGTCAGTCTGCGCGATCTTCTTGCAGCCACTTAGAATGTGGTTGATGGTTTCATCCACTTCTTTGCAGAGCCGGCATTTTGGGTCTATGGCTGATTTTTCAATTCTGACCTTGATGGCATTTGTCCTGATTACCTGTTCTTGGGCAGCAAGTATCAGGCCTTCCGTCTCCTTCGTCAGTGTTCCACTCGTGAGCCACAACCAGGTCTTATCCTGATCCACTTTTCCTTCGATCTTGGCAAGGAATTGGCCATGTAATACTTTATTCTGCCAACTGGCAGTCCGAGCCTGAATTCACTTTTGCGGTATTTATAGTTGGTCTGCTGCACTTTCAACAACTTTCTCTTGCTGGCTTCATTCCTGGCTCCCTTGCACGTAATCTGCTGGGGCATGTTTTTCTTCTTGAACCGACTGCTTCACTTGCAAAAGTCCTCTGCCCTCTGATCTTCTAGGCAGGTACAGCCTGTCAACATCACTACATGGATGTAAAACATAGTGAATGGTCATTAACGTCCTTGTTTTCCTATCCAAGTCCTCCAGTTCCTTCTATGTCCAGTTCACAATGCCAGCAGTATACCTAACTACAGGTATGGCCCAGGTATTTATAGCCTTTATGATGTTGCCGCCATTCAATTTGCTTTTCAAAATTTTTCTCACCCTTTGTATGTATTCTTTGCTGACCACAATTTTTACATGCCTGTGCTTGATATTGTCCAGCTGCAGTGTGCCCAGGTAGTTGTAGGCTTCAGGTTGGTGGCATTTAATGATTTGACCATTTGGCATTTCAATGCCAGCACTTTCCATGATCTTCCCTTTCTTTAGTGCCACTGTGGCACATTTGTCCAGGCCAAACTCCATGTTGATGTCAGCATTAAAGACTCGGACTGTATCAGTGAGTGACTGGATTTCTGCTTCTGACTTTCCATAGAGCTTCAAATTGTCCATGTATAATAGATGTGAAATTTTCTGTGAGTTTTTGGCAGTTTGGTAACCCAGATTTGCTTTCTGTAGGATCGCTGACAAAGGGATCAGTGTGATGACAAACAGCAATGGGGACAATGAGTCCCCCTGGAAGATTCCCCGTCTAATGTTGAGAAGTCCATAACTTTCATTGGCTACGAATAATTCCGTCTTCCAGAGTTTCATTGCGTTTTCAATGAAATTTGTAACATTTTTTTACCCCGATGGACTCCAGACATTTTATGATCCAGCTGTGTGGCAATGAATCAAATGCTTTCCTATAGTCAATCCAAGCCATGTGCAGATTGGTTTTTTGGCTTTTACAATTCTCCAGTATCATTTTATCAATCAGGAGCTGATCTTTTATGCCCCTGGTTCTCCGTTTATTGCCTTTCTGCTCTACTGGTAAGATGTTATTTACTTCCAGGTTGAACCTGTCAGCAGCTTGAACATGGTGGGTAGACACATTGTTGGCCTGAAGTTTCCTGGTGATATCCCTTTTGCTGGATCCTTCTGTATTAGTAGAGTCCTTCCAGTTGTTAACCACTGGCTGATGTTACCTGTTCGTAGCATTTCATTAAATTGTTCAGCCATTTTTCCATGCAGGCTAGTCAGAACCCATGGAGCTGATCATTACCAGGTGAAGTCCAGTTTTTAACTCTTTTGACTCTCTTTTGACTCTCTCTCTTTCTGATCATTTCAGCTGTTATTTCCATCTGTTCCATTTTGTTCTTGGAGAATTGTTCTTCAGACTCTTTTATCCACCCAGCTCTTCTGTTGTAATCTTTTTTGGTTTCCCATAAGTTTTTTCCAGAGTAGAGTAGTTGCATTTTTTCAGGTTTTATTACTTTTATATCTGCTTTCTGATTCAACGTCTGGTAGAACTGCCTTTGATCTAACTGGAACATTTGGTTTTGACTGTACTGAATGATTCTGGATTCATATCTTTCAATTTTTCTGGCTGTTGCTGTTATCTGCTATCTCACAATTTCCATTGCTTCTTCAATTTTCCTTGTGTTCAGCCAGTACTTTTTGACCAGGTATTGCTTGATTTTGTCATTCCAAAGCATTTTCTCGTTCATGTTCTTTAAGTTACTTGCATCTTATTGCAAACTTTTGATCTTCAGTTCCAGTCTGATTTTCCATTTTGGTTTTCCAGTTGATTTTCTAGGGGTCTTTGATGGTTCAATCGCTAGTTTTTCTGTCACAATCACTGCTGTACTGTAGGCGAGCTGATTTGTTTGTTCGATAGATGTTATGTGAATTGTTGCAAGTGCAGCACTGGCATCTGTTATTAGGTGCTTCCTGGGTATATTTTTCAGAATTTGAAGTGTTAGGTGCTTCCTGGGTATATTTTTCAGAATTTGAAGCCTTGTCCTTTCAGCATTTGAGGCAGCATGGGTCAGGATTTTATCTTTCAGTTCTTGTTGCCTTGTAGTCAGTATTCCTAGCAACTAACCAAGGCCTTCAGGTTCTTGTTCAGCCTCACACAAAATTTCCATGCTTTCTTCTGGTTTAGTGCCTCCCAATATGGGAGCTTCTCCCACAGCAACTACAGAAGTCTGCTGTTCTTCAGGTTTGCAGCTTTTCCTTATTTCTTCCAGTTCAACATCACTGAAGATCTTATTCTGGACTATGAATCGTCTCTGGTCAGCCAGTCGAAGATGGGTTGTATCTGAATGTGGGAATTCTTGGTTCCAGAGCTGGCACTTCCTCTTCTGGTAGCCATGCTTTTCAGGTAGCCATGCTTTTCAGGTTCTGAGTTGTAGTAGCACTTCATGATGCTACTTCATGATGCTACTTCAAGATTCTGGAAGATGGAGTATTTCTGCTGCTTTTGTGGTTGTTAATTTGATGGTGTTCCCTGATCCAGTAGCCCACTTGTTGATGGATGTCCAGCATCATCAACACCCAACATGAACCTTTTTATCCTGGGAGATGACCGAGCCAATATAGACTTCGGATTCTTTTCTTTCTCCATATTGATTTATGGGTATGGGTGCAGTAGTGGATATTCTTTCTCAATGGCTCCCTCTGGCTCCCACGCCACTCCCCGAGCTGACCAGTAGAGATGAGGGTGGAGCCCGCAGCTCCCAGGCACAGAACGGGGCCCCCCACAGGCTTAGCCCTCCTTCCCTGCCTGCCTTCTTTGCCGCCTGAAATGATGTTGTCTCAGTGGCTCCCCTGAGCTGACCAGTAGAGATGAGGGTGGAGCCAATGGTCACCTAGAGTAGAAGATGATGTTGTCTGAAAGGCTCCCCTGAGCTGACCAGTAGAGATGATGATGATGATGATGATGATGATGATGATGATGATGATGATGATGATGATGATGATGATGATGATGATGATGATGATGATGATGATGATGATGATGATGATGATGATGATGATCATCATCATCATCATCATCATCATCATCATCATCATCATCATCATCATCATTATTATTATTATTATTATTATTATTATTATTATTATTATTATTATTATCAAACATAAATGCACAACAAACAATTTCGTGCTGGTTTCATTCACTTCACCAGTCAGACCCTTCCCAAGAGTCTAGGACTGTGTGATGTAGCGGCGTATAATTCGTGCTGATCCCAGAAGAGTGGCTTTCTGCAGTTGGCAGAGTGATATTTTGTCAATGCCAATAGTTTTCAGGTGCCTGCCAAGGTCTTTGAGCACTGCACCCAGTGTGCCAATTACCACTGGAACCACCTGCACTGGCTTGCACCAGATATGCTGTAATTCAATTCTTAGGTCTTGGTAGCAGGAGATCTTTTCCAGTTGTTTCTCCTCAATTCTGCTGTCACCTGGTATGGCGATGTCAGCAACCCACACCTTACTGCTTTCTATGATGGTGATTTCTGGAGTAT
This sequence comes from Cryptoblepharus egeriae, assembly GCA_030015325.1. NCBI lineage: Eukaryota > Metazoa > Chordata > Lepidosauria > Squamata > Scincidae > Cryptoblepharus > Cryptoblepharus egeriae. The sequence goes on along the minus strand of JAREYC010000011.1, from coordinate 20,201,672 downwards.
TGTGTTCCAAGACCTTGTCCGTCTGTATCCTGAAGTCCCACAGAAGCTTGACCTACTCATTTGCAACCACTTATTATTATTATTATTATTATTATTATTATTATTATTATTATTATTATTATTATTACTACTACTACTACTACTCCTACTAGTGAAAACGTACCCACGTTGCAGGAGTAAATTTCGCCGATACTCCATCCCCTCATGGTGCATCAAGCACCTGTGTGCATCATCCCCCCATGCACATTATCCCCCCATGAGCGTCAAACCCTGATGCGCAACATCCCGGATTCACAACATACCTCGTGTGCGACATCCCCCATGTGCATCCACCCCATGCGCATCCACCCCCCATGTACAACAACCACCCATGTGCATCAACCCCCACGCGCATCAAACCTTCATGTGCATCAATCCCCCATGCGTATCAAACTCCCATGTGCATCATTCCCTCATGTGCCTCAAACCCCCATGCGCATCAATCCCCCATGCACATCAACCCCCATAAGCAACATCCCCCATGCGCAGCCTTTGCCTATGTTCAACATCAGTGGTGGGCACTGACCGGTTCAGGCCAGATCACCCGAACTGGTTGTTAATTCTGCCCCCCACTACCGATCCGGTAGCCACTGGGGGGGCAGAAAACAGGGCGTACTGGTTCAGCTGGCCGCAGTGCGCAGTGCGGCCAGCTGCAGTGTGTGTGCGCCAACCTTAGTGCACATGCAGTGCATGTCCTGAAGCCGGCTGGTCGACCGACTTCAGGACAGCACTGCTTGTGTGCCAACCTTAGCGCATGGACAGTGTGCTGGGGTTGGGGCCTACCCACCTGCACCTGCAGTGCATTGGAGTGGGTTGCATGCCCTTCCCGGCCCCACCCCTGACCCTCCCCGGCACCAGCCCCGCCCCTGGCCCTCCCCGGCCTCACCCCTGACCCTCCCCACCCCCTGACTTCGGCCCCACCCCTTGATCCCGACCTGGCCTGGCCCACCCACTTCCGGCAATCTGGTTGTTTGGCCAGGCCGGGCCCACCACTGTTCAACATCCACCGTGCGCATCATCACCCCACGCTCATCAATCCCCATGACCATCAACTGCCCATGCGCATCAACCACCCATGTGCATCAACCCCTCATGTGCATCACCCCATGTGCATCACCTTCCAATGCACATCATCTCCCCATATGCAACACCCCATTTGCAACACCCCCTATGCACAATAGCCCCCCAGGTGCAGCATCTTCTCTGGAAGAGGGAAAAGGTGCATTCAGTAATGACTGGGTTTGCCCCGCCCACCAACGAGACAGGGCCGGACGTCGTTTTGTCTCCTTCCTGTGCGGGGCAGCCCCTCCCAGTCTGGCTCTGGCTCCCTTTGAGCAAGGTCATGTCTTGCTGTGCTCCATAGAGCTCAGCTAGTCTCCTTCTCTTTTCTACCTTTTGGCTTCTTTCAGCTTCTTTTCTGTCTGTCTGCCTTTATACTGCCTCTGGCCTTCTCTTTTCCCCCTGTGGAGTGGATTAGTCCAGGACAAGGCAGGAGAGGCCTTCAGGGCCAAGGAAGCCTGCTGAGGCCTACAATGCAGGAGAGGCCTTCAGAGAGGGCCTGTCTCCTTTCTTCTACTTCTTCTCTACACCTGCCTCCATTTCCCTGTGCTCTTTTTATGGAGTGGAGTAGTCCAGGACAAGGCAGGAGTGGTCTGCAGGGCATAAGAAGCCTACTGAGACCTACAGGGCAACTGAGGCCTACCATGTAGGAGAGGCCTACAGAGAGGGCCTGTCTCCTTCCTTCTACTTCTTCTCTACACCTGCCTCCATTTCCCTGTGCTTCTCTCTCCATTCTGCCCTGTCTTTCCCTTTCTGACCGACGCTTGGGAACCAGGGCATCTGGACAGGCTTGCCCCTCCTGGCCTGGGACTACCACAGACCCTGAGGGAATCTGGTGCTGGGGGCCCTATATGGATCCTCCCTCACCACACTTTGGCAGCTGCAGCCGCGGTCGGCGGCCTTTTGGGGTGACGAGGAGGGTATCCTGAGGGCCCTGCCCCCTTGTTCGTGCCCATGGGCTTTTGGGCGATCAGGAGGGTATTCTTAGGGCCCTGCCCCCTCATTCGACCCACTCAGTGGCCAGGTGGAGGTCGCCTGCAGGCATTGCCTCCATTCCAGCGCTAGAGCTTGGTTGGGAGCAGAAGAAGGGTACGTATGGAGACAGATGCATGGAAAAAGCTCCCTGGCTGTGTGCGCACCAGCCACCACAGCGCCCACCACTCCTGCTTCCCTGAGAGGATTTGCCGGTGCACGGAGGACCAGCGTACAAACCAGTGCACAGAGGAGCCAGTGCTATCAATGGCAGCGGAGGCCTCAGGGCTGGTACCCGCCACTTTGAGGAACCAAGTTTCCCGCCACTCGCACCCGCCACTTTGAGGAACCAAGTTTCCCGCGCCTCACACTGGCGCTTGCAGCTGCGCCCGCCTTTTTCGTGATCCTGGTGGTTATCGGCGGACATTTTGCCTGTTCCTGTTTTCCGTCAGCAAGGTGCACAGTGAGTTTTTCAAGGCCCAGGCCTGGATTGGAGAGGGAGGCAGGAAGGATATTAAGGTTGTCTGTTGGAAACTGCATGCAGAGCACCTTTGGGGAGGTGTTTTCATGACAGGAACTGTATTACTTGTCCTCTTGTCTGTCCAGCAGTGACCAGTGGCGAGGGCAGTGATGGTGCGGAGACATGGAGGTGCCAAGTGTCTCATTCTCCACACCGTACAGGGACCCAGATGAGTCTCAAAATGTAATGCCTCATAGCTGTTGCCTTAGCAGAAGTAAAATTACTCACAAGGTTCAGTAATTTACCACACATTTCTGAGGTCATGGACTAGTAGGTGCGAAAGGGAAAGAAAACAAGGAATTTTTTCAGGGGGTGTTGACGAAGGACTGAGCACTAACTCTATTAAGAGGCAAGTTTCCATGATCAAGTACCATTTTAGGTCCTAGGCCGTCTGGAGCTTCCTCCGGCCATCCTGACATCTAATGTTTTATAAAAGGTTTGAAACTTTTAAAGCCACTACTGGGCACCGTTACCTGACTTGGAATCTCCATCTGGTCCTCAAGGCCTTGATGGGTTTACCCTTTGAATCCTCTTGCCTCAGTGTCTGTCAGGTTCGTGACCATAAAGACCATCTTCTTGGTGGCAACCACTTCAGCCAGATGGCTCTTGGAATTGGGGTCCATTTCTATTAATCCTAACCATTGCGTGTTCCAGGATGATAAAGTAGCTCTTAGGTTAGACCTCTCCTTTATTGTACCTAAGGTAAACTCACCCTTTTCATAGATCACAAAGACTTGTGTTACCCACTCTTTGTCCTAATCCAAATTCTCCTTTGGAAAGGGCTTGGCATCCCTTTAACGTTAAATGGGTTCTAAGTTTTTATTTGGATGGTACAAAAGATTTTAAGATGTCAGAAGCTCTGTTTGTCCTTTTCGGGGGTCCTTCTAGGGGCAAGACAGCTTCAATATTGTCTTTTTCTTTTTTGCCAAGAACAGCCATCTTTGAGGCATATAAGACAGTAGGGAGAACCACCTGGAACCACCTGCACTGGCTCATTCGCTGCAGTTCAATTTTGTATATTTTGCACATTCGCTGCAACTCAATTTTGAAAACTTGGTAGCTGGAAATTTTTCCAGTTGTTTCTCTTCAATTCTGTCCTGGTATGGCAATGAGCCACACTTTGGCTCTTTTCTATAATTGTTATATCTGGAGTATTGTGTTCCAAGATCTTGTCAGTCTGTATCCTGAAGCAAATTAATGGATTGCAGTTCAATAGAGGTTTTAGATATGATAATTTCATATAATTTGGAAGCACCTTTTAAACACCTTGGACCTAATTAAGGCTCCTGGACTTGACTGGAACAAAGTTCTTATTGTGTCTGACAGACTCGCTGAGTCTTCAACCATGGATTTGGGATTAACAATAGGTGAATTTGAGTCTCAAATCCACAAAGAGAACCTCTCTGGCTTTCCAGAAAGCCAGAATTGGTTGGACATGTTTGGCTTTTGCTTATTACACCGGACTGTTGCACCAAAATGGATTCTCCACCCACGCTGGCTCCCACATTAGGAAGCGTTGCTTCCTACAAACAACAACCGGCCCCTGTGTGCTCTGCAGCTGGGATGCTGCATGTGCACACGCACTTTAAACTTCCCCATAATGGCTGCTGGCGGGCCAGAAGATAGCCATGTGATGCCGCAGATGCCATGTAAGTTTCAGTAAGTGCCCCCCAAGCATACTCCATGAAGAAGCTCCCCAGCTGCAGCCCAGGTAAGCCCCTTAGACATGCCTACTCAGGAGTAAGCCCAATGGAGCTTACTCCTGAGTAAAGGGTGGCCTGGAACCCAAAGAAGAATACCGGGTCCTTCTCAAAAAAATTAAGTGACCCTCTTCTACTTTTTGGGTTCCATTGTCTGATCACCCTGACCCATCAGTACTGAAAAACAAAAATAAAAACACTCAGGCTGCAATACTAAGAAATTTAGGTTGGCCTAAGTCACTTGATGTATCTTTCAATGATGGTGTGGTGACATTGGCATACACCTGTGCATTGGCCTAATCTCCTCAGGTGTTGGGCAGAAATGTATTATTGCACTTTTGTGACACCCCCATGTCAGCACAGGACTGATACCGGGGCCAAGGCTGGCCTAAGTGGAGCTTAGGATTGCAGCCTAAATTAACTAAAGAAAATGTTCCACTTAATACTAATGCCATTTCCATTAATCAGAGCAGGGGCATGTCACATTAGGTATGCCACTTCTAAGGCCGATCCAAATGGAAAAGGCAACTTTAATTTGCATAACAACTTTCCTGATGACTTAATTTTGCACTAAGTGCCTCTGCTCTGTAAAGTCAAGCATTCATCATTTTTGCAGTGATGGAAGCTTGCAGGCTGCAAGTATCTCTCTGCTCCATTGTTTATTAGCACTGATTCAGCTGTGAGCAGCAGGGAGCTCAAAAACACCTTGGTGTGCCATTTGTATGCCCTTGGTGCAACAATTAAGTGATGGCATTAAAGGCCCTTGTGACAATGTTTTCCTGACAAAGAAAGCAACATGCTACTTTTAACTTTGTTAAACTTTGATTCTAATACCACTTGGGTATTCCCCAGATCCTTAACCTTCCTCTCCAGAGCTTCATAGTCTTCAACTTACTTTTGACACACTTACTGAGCAGTACCGTTCAGTCCTATGTGGATGAGTAAGAACAGATGGTTATCAGCAGGTGTGATCATCCTCAGTAGCCTCACCATGACATCCCATATCCTGGCACTAGGGAGGCAGCACACCTATTTTACCATGCGGTGTGAATTCAATCAATCAATCAATCAATCAATCAATCAATCAATCAATCAATCAATCAATCAATCAGTCAATCAGTTTATTGCATTGCTAAAAGCCATTACAATTAAGTTAGAAAATACAAATACAACAATATAAAAATATGGTGATAAACATATCCTAAGTTTTACAAGGCTCGACATCATTGAATTTGCAATATAAAAACATACAGGATTTATCATTCCATGTCTCCAAAAGATTCAGGATCAAAACAATGTTTGTAACACTTTAAGAAGGATAGACATAGCTGCTCTAGCATATAATGCAGTCATATATGTGACTTGAGGGTCAATATTCGCCAATAGATAACATGTTATTAGTAAAGAGTTATCAAATTGGATAGAGGCTAGAATAGGACCTAAAAATCTTTGTCTAGGCTGTGTATACAGGCGACAGTGTAAGACGTAATGTATCACGTCTTCTATGGCTCCTGAGGCACAGATGCAAAATCTGCTGTGCTTGGGCATGGCTAGATATCTTCCCTCCCGGTAGGCTGTTGGCATAGTTTGGAATCGTAATGCAGTGAAGGCCATCCTTAAATTTGCATGGGTTAATGTATAAAGATAATGAGGTCTCAAGTGTGAGAGTTTGATCAGGCTGTAAATTTGATCAAACTTGGAATCATTCAGGAGAGCCATGTCTTTCGTATTGTCTTGGGTGAACAGGAATTTTTTAAGAAGTGGTTTGAAATCTCCAAAAATGTAAATATCTGAAGAAAGGGCGTTTGATAATAATATGTCTTGTACTGATTTGGCCCTGCCGCCTTTTTTAATTGTTCTGTAAAGCACAGTTTTGGGAGGCGGCTGTCCGACATCATCATCATCATCATCAGCCTTTGGTAATATGAAAAAATGGCCATTTTCGCTCTGGCGTCAATAGAGACCAAATCAGTTTCTGCTCTGAGGTGTGCAGCTGGGGTCCCTGGGGGGAGGGCAAGTATATATCTCAGGAACTTATTCTGGATAGGTTCCAAGGTAGCTATCTTGGAGTTGTTTATCCCCCATACCTCCACACCATAGAGAATTTGAGGTATCACTTTCCCTACGAAGACCTTCAGTGCAGGGGGGACTAATTTGCCTCCTCCCAAGTGGAAGAATTTAATAATAGAGAGCGTGGATCTTTGTGCCATGTTTTTTGTGTGCTTGTATTGCACATTCCAATTTAATCTGTTGTCAAATAAGACACCCAAATACTTATAGGATGAAACCTGTTCTAAGTTATTGGACCCTATGGGCCAGGTGGCGGCGGTTGAATATTTTCCAAAAACAACCACCTTAGACTTTCCATGATTTAGTTTGAGTTGTTTTTGAATGGTAAACTCATGCAGTTTCTTGAGAAGTCTCAACAAGCCTTTTCTGTTGAGAGAAAGAAGCACGATGTCATCTGCATATAGAAGGATCGCAATTTTCCGATTCTCAATAGCTGGAGGGAAAAAAATCAGGGTGTGAAACTTCTGCAACAATGTTATTAAGGTATATATTGAACAAGAGCGGGGCAAGCAGGCAACCTTGCCGGACTCCTCTTGTGGTGTTTATTTGTTTGGTCAATCTGCCTTCAGGGTTAAGTTTGACTCTTAAGGAAGTGTTGGTATACAGCTGTTGGATCAGGTATAGAAGTCGCTTATCGATATTGGTACTATCCAGCTTTTCCCAAAGGCGGGATCTTGACACCGTATCGAAAGCTGAAGAAAAGTCTATGAAAGCTGCATAAAGACGCTTCTTTGGTTTGATCGCATATTTTTGGATCAAATGATTTAAAATGAAGATTTGGTCGGTAGTGCTGAACCCCTTCCTGAATCCTGCTTGTTCCTGGGCTATGATGTTGTTGTCTTCAGCCTAGGATGACAATTTGTCAAGCAGAAGCCATGTATATATCTTGAGACTGATGTCTAGGAGTGAAATAGGGCGGTAGTTCTGAGGGTTGGTGGTATCCCCTTTCTTATGGATTGGAAATATGATGCTTTGTTTCCAGCTGTCAGGGAAAATGCCAGTATCATTAATGTGGGTGAAAGTTTTTGCCAGAATTGGGGCCCACCAATCTGGGTTATTCTTATAGACCTCAGGGGGTAATAAGTCAATTCCTGGTGCTTTTTCTGCTGCTAAAGTAGTAATAATCGCCTTCACCTCAAGATCAGAGATAGGTGGCCATTTCGACAGCGTATCTGACGAAGTATGGGAAGCATTGGAAACACAAGTTCCTGTAGTGTTGGTACTATCAAAAATATTTTCGAAGCACCAGTTATCAGGAGAGATTGGAGGTGTGATATAATTGCATTTAGCATCTTTTAATGAGATAAGTGACCAGAATTTGCGTTCATCTTTGATCTTACATGTGGCACAAAGTTCTTCCCATTTAGATAATATATAACGCTTTCTTTTAAGTCTGATAAGGTCTTTGTACCTGTTCCTTGTCGCAGCTAGGGCCTTGCAAATAGTGGGTGTTCTATGCTTCCTTGTCCATCTCGCTAGACGTAAAAGAAGCTTTTTAAAGGACCTGCAGTCAGCATCATACCATTTGTGCCCAGTACTGGTAGGGGGAGGTCTACTAGATTTAATTACTAATAAAGGTCGCAGTGCCGCAGATATAGAATTTAGGCCTACTATGGGATCCTGAATGTTCAGAAGAATATCCTTTTGTAAATCAAGCATAGTCTGACTCCCGAGCCGCTCTTTAACAGCCGTATTGATAGAAAGGGACCATTTAGCATGCTTTCCTAGAATGAGTGTATCTTCCTCCTGTTTTGAGGGAGTCCATGGTTTAAGGTCATTACCTGCAGAAAGAGTTAAACAGACTGGGAGGTGATCACTCTCCGGACGTGCCAAAATGTCATAGTGAGCTATCAGAAAAAGTAAGCTGGAGGAACAAAAAATATAATCAATTACTGAAATAGGTCTACAGTTTTTTTGAAAAGTAAAATAACCGTGGGATTTATCTAGAAAGCTGCCATGTAGGCAGGTTAATTGAAAGGTTGACATAAGGCCTATAAGACTACTGCCCTGTGAGTTGACCACAGTATCTTGGGAGAGATGCTCAGACCAGAAGACATCGTGGCAGTTAAAATCTGCAGTACATAGTCCCGATCCAACTCTAGCGTTGAAGTCGCCACAGATCACATATGCAGCGTTTGGGAAGTTGATCTCACAGGAAGTGAGGGCCTCTTCAAGTCTGCGCCAGAAGGGGGCTGAACTCGAGGCTGTCCCTGGAGGGCAATAAGCATTAATGCAGATCAGGGCTCCTGAGCCCAAGCCCCAGTTCCCTGTAATCATGACTGCTAAAATCTGGTCATCCCCAAAAATGGTTTCAGCTTTCATGTCCATTTTTTCATTGACAAATGTCACCAATCCTTCACTTGCTCTACCTCTAGAGGCAAGTTTTGTAGCAGGTTGAACAAAGGCCTTGTATCCTCGTAGAAGGTAAGTAGTGGGGTCCGGGTCCAAAGACCAGGACTCCTGTATGCAGATGACAGAGAACTTGGCAAGAAAGTCCATACAATCTGGGTCCAGAGTTTTAGTCCGCCACCCTGCTATGTTCCATGATATAAAAGTGCGGGAGCAGGGCAGGTTAGAGTTAGGGTGTCATAAGGGGCATTCCACTGGGGAAGAGGCCTGAGTAGTATCTGAGCCCTGAGTAGAAGGTGGCTATAAAACAGTAGGTCTTTGTTGCTTTTGTGTAAGTTGTGCTGCGGTAAACTCCTCTGGAAAAAGCACTTCCATCAGGCTGGTAAAATGTGGGTCATTTTTAAATAGGGCCCCCAGTCTCATATCCAGTGAAAAATCAGTAGTCGGAGAGGAAGATGAAAAAGCATCAATATTTTCCAGGCCAGCTAGGTTCCCAACGCCTCTCTTCTGCACCGACTCTTCATCACTCTTTCTTTTATTTCCAGGAGAGTGGGCTAAAGAGTCACAACTATCCGTGGCCAAAATGGCCAGATCTATATTTCTGATATCTCTGTGGCCTAGGTCATAACTAAGTGGGGCCTGTGTAATATTGGGCTGGCTCTTCTTAATATGCGGTATAGTGTCCTTGACTATATCATCAGAAGCCACATTAGTGAGTCCAGGCGATGGTTGTTGGACTCTTTTAGAAAGCAGGGGGCCAGGGCAATTATCTCTATGTTGATACCTAAATGGATGTTGTTCAGGCATGTAGGAATTACCGGAGATCCTTTGAGACTCTGTGCTCTTAAAGAGTGTTACAGGAGGATTAGTCTGCCTGAAGGCCCGTTGTAGGTGAATATTCAGTGACTCAAAAAGTGTACGGTGTTTAATTATTTCTTTGGGGGTCCTAGCCGTAGCAAAGGATAAATAGAGTCTCTTGTAAGATACATTGGCCAAGTTGCTATGAGAGACTGCTGGTGCCAAGATAGATGGTAAATAAAAGAATTTCTGGATCTCGGCCTTTCTAATATGTCGTTTTAAGATCCAGGATAGAGACTTGGCAATTCGATTTCTATTTGTCCACCAGTGTACTTTGCTGCTGGGGTAGTTTAGTTCTGTACAATGTCCATAGATAGTAATAATAATTGTGAGTTTTCCTGTCCCCCTCTGGTGACTGGTGTCACGCCTCCCTTACCTTCTAGACGTAGTCCAGGTACAGTTGCTGGAGGGGAGTTGTCTCCTTGATCTTGAAAAGCATTCCTAAGTTGAGCCAGGTCTTGCATCTGTTGGTTCAACTGGTTCATCTTTTGTAAAAGGATTTGCAATTTTTTGTCCATAGCACTAAGGTTTCCAAGCAAAGCTAACAACGTGTGAGCAGTGATCAGGCAAGCTTCACCCGGGTTTCTTGAATAAAGCCATAGGTGGACTTGTCCTCCCCTCCCTCCTTATTCGGATTATCAGAGTTGAAACTAGCCCCCAGACTAGCATTGAGGGAGTTCTGGCTTCTGTCTAACTCTTCCGAGGTAGATAAATTTCCTGTGGCCAGCTCATCCATCAAGGTCTTTGTCATTTGGACAGGAGAAAAATTATTAGTCGACTCACTCCCCCTGTGTTTATTCCCCTCAGGTGTGGGTAGATGTCTGGAATTGGAACGATGGGAGAGGAAGAGTTCCATCAAGGGTTGCTCAGAAGCAGCAGCTGTCTTGGCTGATTTCTTCCTGGCCTTGGGTTTTGTCAGATTGGTAGATATTGTGGCCTTCTTTTTGGTGGGACAAGGTCTCTCATTTCTGGATCTCAATAACATAGTGTAGTCTCTTTAAATCCTCCCTAAGTCTATAAGTGTAAACGGCGTTTGCCTGTCCGTGCTATCTCAGCAGCTGGGCTAAATTGTTTTCAAAAACAATTTCAGCAGAATAAACCTGCTAATGAGCAGGGAAAGCCTTAACTGTGGTTTGTTATTGATAAAATCCAAAGGAAAAAAGATAAAATAAAAAAAATACCATCTAAAGCTTTAAAATTAAAATAAGTTAAAATCTAGGAACCGGAGCAGTGCAAATAAGTACCTACCAGAGGCCGTCTTGGATCCTCCCCTCCGGTGTGAATTCAGTTCCAGTGTTTTGTCTTCATTTTTACATAGTTAATATTTTTAAATGAATATTTTTTGGGTTGTGGAAAAAATAGTATGATTTCCATTATTTCCTATTAAATTAAATTTGTTACGTGCCACTGTATAGGCAATGGAAGAACATAAACATCACCAGGGAGGAGTACAGGCAGGTAGCCTGTAGGGAGGGGGTCAGGAATGCTAAAGCTCACTATGTGCTGTGGCTGGCCAGGGAAGTCAAGGATAACAAAAAGAGCTTCTTTAGATATGCCCAAAGGAGGGGAAATGAAACAGTTTCGTTTCCAGGCTGCTCCTGGACAAAGATGGACAACAGGAGTCTGGAAACCAGGAGAAGGCGGAGCTGCTCAACTCCTACTTTGCGTCCATCTATTCTCAGAAGGAGGGCTGTGCAAATGGGGGTGCGGGATCATTGGCTGATATGGGGATGTGCTTGCATCCCTAAAGAAGTAATGGAAACATGGATGGTGCAGAACAGCAGTTTAAGTTTGACAGAGAACTGGTTCGAAACCACTTAACTGGCCTAAATGAATTCAAGTCATTTGGACCAGATGAGCTGCATCCTCGAGTTCTTAAGGAAATTGCAGATGTCCTTGCAGAGCCTCTGTCAATCATCTTTGAGAAATCCTTGAGGAGTGGAGAAGTGCCACTGGACTGGAAGAGGGCAAATGTAGTTCTAATCATTAAGAAGGGGAAAAAAGAAGACCCGGGAAATTACAGACCAGTCAGTTTGACTTCAATCCCGGGCAAGATATTAGAACAAATCATAAAACACACAATTTGTGCACATCTAGACAAATACTTGGTGATCAAAAGAACCCAGCATGGATTTACCAAGAATAAATCTTGCCAGACAAATCTGATTTCCTTTTTTGATCGGGTTATTGGAGCTTACTGGACAGTGGCACTGCTGTGGATGTCATTTATCTTGACTTCAGCAAAGCATTTGAGAAGGTCCCACATGATGTCTTAATTGGGAAGTTGGAGGAGTATGGGCTAGACGGGGCAATTTTTAGGTGGATTTGTAATTGGCTTGAAGACCACACTCAAAGCATTTTAATAAATGGTTCTGTGTCAACCTGGAGATCGGTTTTGAGTGGGATGTCCCAGGGCTCTGTCTTGGGCCGAGGTTAACATTTTCATCAATGACTTGGAGGAAGGGATACGGGGGAGCCTGATCAAATCTGCGGATGACACCAAGCTGGGAGGAGTAGCAAACACATCAGAAGACAGGAGAAACCTCAAGGAGGATCTGGATAAACTAGAATTCTGGGCTGTAACAAAATGAATTTCAAAAGGGAGAAGTGCAAGTTTCAGCACTTAGGAAATAAAAACCAAAAATACAGGTATAAAATGGGGGATACTTGGCTTGGCAGCACAACATGTGAGTGGGATCTTGGAGTCGCCGTGGCTCACAAGCTGATCATGCCATTTTAGGCTGCATTAAGAGAACTGTAGCTTCCAGGTCATGAGAAGTTCTAGTTCCTCTTTATTCTGCTTTGGTTAGACCTCATCTTGAGTACTGTTTTCTTTTCTGGGCACCTCATTTTAAGAAAGATGCAGCCAAACTGGAGCAATTCCAGAGGAGACCGACAAGTATGATCAGTAGGATGGAAGGGAAGCTTTACGAGGAAAGGTTGGGGGAACTTGGGATGTTCAGCCTGGAGAAGAGAAGACTGAGTGGAGACATTATTTCCCTCTTAAGTTACCTGAAGGGCTGTCATATGGAGGAAGGGGCTCAGTTGTTCTTAGCTGCCTCTGAAAGCAAAACTAGAACCAATGGGTACAAATGCAAGAAAGGAGATTCTGGTTGGATATCAGGAAAAAATTCCTGATAGTGAGGGCAGTCCAGCAGTGGGACATATTGCCAAGGGAGGTGGTGAACTCTCTCTCACTGGGGATTTTCAAGCAGAGGCTTGACGAGCAGAATTTCCTGCTACAGCAGGGGGTTGGACCAGGGTTTCCAGATGTCCGGATTCCCCCGGATGTGTCCTACATTTGGGGCCCTTGTCCAGAAATGGAGGAGTCCCTGGGGAACCTTCACGGCTTCCCCTGCAGCAGCGGCAAGGCTTAGAGCCAGCCGCTGCTCTTCTGGGCGGCCGCCCGCCCTCGCAAACTTCCACGAGCTGCGGAGGCTTCCTGTGGAGGGGGGAGGCCAGGCGGGGGCTGAGCGTCCTCTCCCTGCCTGGCCACGCCTCCCCAGGCTTTCCCTGGGAAGCTTGAAAGCACTGAGGAGGCGTGGCTAGGCTGGGAGCAGAAGTTCTGTCCCTGCCTGGCTTCCCCCTCTGGAGGAAGCTGGATCAGCTGGCCAGGATCTGCAGCCCTTCCTGAGTGCCCCCAGCCTCTCTCCCTGCCAGCCTCAGCCTCCCTAGCACCAGAATGTCCAGGTAGGAGGGAGACCCCAACAAGCCCTCCGCGGACCTCCTTCTTTCCCCCACCCACCCCACAGAAACCCCAAATACTCTGCCTGGGTCTCCCCTCTTCCCTCCTTTTCTAGGAGCTCTGGGCTCACTGCTGCACTTTCTCTGTGGGAGGGGGAAATCTCTCCCACAGCCTCCCACCACCAGTCAATCCTGCTGCCTGCCCTGCACCCACTAACCCCACCCACCCACCACCAGTCACACATGCATCCACTTCCCCCACAAGCCCCTTACTTACCTACTTTCCCCTTCCCCCAATTCCCCCACCAGCCACCCTTGCATACACCCACTACCCCTCCCCGAGAGAATATATATATAATACAGAAATATGTGTGCATGTACTATATATATATATAATATGTGTCTATTATATATATATGTATTATATATATATATGTATTTATATGTGCGTGTGTGTATTTTCTATATATATAATATACATATATATATTTAACATATATATAAAATACACACACACATATATATATACAGTATGTATTTTATATTTGTGTATTATATATATGTATGTGTATTATATATATGTATTTACATATATATATATGTGTGTGTGTGTGTGCATAATATATATATATGTGTGTGTGTTTGTGTATGTGTGTTTATACATATAAATGTTCTGTATATTCTATGTGTATTTATATGTGGGAAAAAGGAGGGGGAGAGGAAGAGAAAGGGAAAGGGGGGATGATTTCCTGCTACAGACAGGGAGTTGGACTAGATGACCTACTCCCTTCAGATTCTGTGGTGTGTTTGGTGCAAAGTCTGCACCTGGTTCTTTACTTGAAAGGGTTGGTGCAAACATCTGTGGTCCTCTGCAAAGGTGTTTCCTTGAGATTGGACTAGGGCAAATGTCTGCATCTGGTTGATTGCAAAGGTTGGTGCAAAAGCCTTAGTGTCTCGGCACAAGAAATATCTACTTTTATTTTCCATAATGCCAAAACAAGTGCCAGTTCTCCCCCAATTCATTCAACCTATATGAAGCTGAATTTGGCAAATTCATTTGGAAAACTCACCCAACCAAAATGAGATGGGGTGAGCAGAGAGTTCATCATTTTTCAATTTAAAAAGAAGTAATTTATCGCAAAATCCTAACCATGCCTACTCTGAAGTAAGCCCCATTGTGCTCAATGGATCTTACTCCCAGGAAAGTGTCTTTAGGATTGCAGCCATACTGTAATATATTAAGTACAGGAAAGCAATACCAGAGTTTTTAGCTTATTTTTAGTGTTTTTAGCTTATTTTAACATGTCCTACATTTTGTCCTACATTTTTCGGGTAATGGGTAGGAATTTTGGCCTTTAATCAGGAATTTTGGCCTTGCCTTTCAGGGATTTGGCGTTTGGAGTCTGGTCACCCTGGGTTGGACTATATGACCTACTAGGTCCCTTCCAAGTCTAGGATTCTATTTTAAGTGGTATCAGCATAGTTGTTTATTTATTTATTTACTGAGTCCAGATTTTCTGGTGGTGGAAGTATTTAGCCACTGGTAAAATTTTCCAGTGTTGCCAGGACATGCCCGATTGCTGGGAAAATCATTTCCACAGTAGTCTTTGAGGCTACTTTTGTGTATCCCTATGTGCCTCCCTGCCCCACTCATGTCCCAATTCCTATACTTCCACATGCACTAGCAGCCAGTCTGCATCATATTGCTTGGGGAGGGAATAACTTTCCAGCTAATAGTACTTTTGTAGAGAGGCTGAGAGGCTGTTGTTCCCAACTTACCTTGAAGTACATGCTAGTATACCATCGGGAGATGCCACCTTATGCACATTTTCCTGGGAGTAAGTCCCATTGTTCAGAGTGCAACTTAATTATGAGTAGACCTATGCTGTAAGTCACATCTAGTGTAGCCTGACAGGCAACCAGTTGTTATTCTTGTTTAAAACACTTGCTTCTAGGTACAGGAGGATTTCAAAGTTAACCTTTCCTTTTCTTCCAGTAAACATTGCTGTGGTGTAACTTCATGATTTATTTCAACCCATCAAGGAGATGTAAATCATTCTTGGCAGCTGCATTACTGAAAATAAATAATAACAATGAAATGCTCTCTGCTGATTTTATTAAACATAGGTGCTTGGGAATGATTAAAAATCATGTATGCACTAGATGCAACAGAGAGATTTTCAGAGATAAATGAATTAATATGTTGACTATGAATTCCATTAGATTTCATTACTTGGACAAATCAGTGCATTTGTTATGCACTTCCCCTAGGAGTATAGGAAGGTTTGATCATGCCAAGAAAGGGGTGAAGGAGAAATATATTTGTTCAGAATGAAGAAATCATTGAATGAGTATAAAGCTATTTTCATTCATTACTGTTTTTTTGGTAGGACTTAATTTCCATATATTAAGAAAATAAACCTGAATTTTATTGTAGGAATTGCAGCATGAATAGCTTTCCCTATCAGTCAGCATACAGCTGCAGTGGTTTCCAAATCCTTCTACTCATGATTATAAAATATCTTAGAATGCATTTAATGCATGGAAAATATACCTATGTAAGTTCTCCCCCCTCTCCCCAAAAGATGAATCTGTTACAAGCTTACTTCCAGGAAAATATGAATTAGATTGCATCCTGGTTATCTACCACAAACTCAGTGGCCATAGCAGGGCCAGATTTAGGTTTGGAATTATTCTAGCAGAAAATCATCCATTTTCTTTTCCAGGTCATCTACAGGGAATGATGCTTCATGCTGAAAGTAACTCTTGGAACTGTTCAAATCATATTAAATACATTGACTCAGCAATAACAAACCCAGAAGTGAAACAATTGTTGATGAAAATTTTACATTATTCATCTGCATCTCATTGTGTTTCTGAAATCTGAGCTTTCATAGGTTGTGGAATCTGCTGTGTCAATGACATTCCTTGGGCACAACCACTGAAAGTGGAAGGAGGTAATCATTATTTTCACTGTAAAAACTATGTAAGCCATAATGTCTTCAATATCAGGAGTGTCTGTTTTGACAAACCTTTGTGATGGCCCCATGGAGATGTGTCTGACAAATTGGGGCTGCAGGGCCGTCCTTGAGCTGTTTATAGAACTGGAATTCTTAGTTATAACATTATTTATATAGTATCTTTTTCACACAAGGTAGTTTACAGAGGCATGCTGACTGTAATCCCTTTTTTTCCAAATGGGGGTTTGACAAGTGTTATACTATGACAGAAATCCATTGAATCATCTCAGTGGCATCTCAAGGGTTTTTATCACCCTATGCAGGAGGCCAGTGTGTCACCCTTATGATTGAACCTCCAAGCATGCAGTGGCTGGAGGAGGAAGATTGAATTAGAGAGATTGCATAATGTTATTTTTTCCCCAGAATTTTTTTCTTTTTTTTGGGGGGGGGGGGGGAGGAGGGAAGGGGACAATTTAAAAATACAGTCCAAAAACCAACAATAAAGTGTGAATCATCAGTCATAACAAGCAAGTGGAATTAAAGCACAGGGTCATGTTGATTCAACATGAACATTCTCGTGCTGACTGAAGCAACAGTGTAAATAAGGACAGATGATGACAATAGACTATAGAGGTGGTGCCAAGACTTACCAGCCATTTGGAAGAGCTTGCTGATGGCTGTTTTATTATTGCAGGAAGAAGTATGTGATGTGTGTGACTATCTCACAGGTCCTATTATTCTCACTACATTAATGGGGGAGAGTAGGGTTGAAAGTCTCCCACTTGCAATAATTAATATGAAGCACAGTCACATTTTTTTAGGCTTCCCGTCAAAGGAGTCTTCCACACAGTTTCATGAATGGAATTGTCCTAGCAGGGGTGGCTGGAAAGACAATTTCAAAGGCTACTTTCAGAAGAAGGTGATAATCCAATAATCTTTTCGGATGTTCACATATAAAAAATGCAAATGACACAGAAGTGTTTTTCTTTAATGGTCCTGTTCTGTTCCTGTACTCTGTTGAGTGCACAGAACAGAAGATCAAGGTCACAGACACTAGCTTGCACAAAGAGATCATTCAATGGCATAGCTACAGAGGGTGCATTTTGCACTAGCACCCAGAATGGCACCCAAGGGTAGGGATTTGGACTTCTTGCATGCTTCAGTGAGGCGCCATGGAAAACTTCGTGTTTTGCACCCCTCTAGCTAAGCCACTGGTGCCATACTCTTTTTTGCTGAGATCGTTGGGGGTTGTTCCTTAGTTCCCTGATCTAATCCAGCTGTGAAAGCTGAGCCTGGGCTAGGGCAAGTCAAAGACTGAGAAAGAGAAGAGACAACTAATAGCCAGCAAAAATTATGAGTTATTCACAATAGAGAACACTCTCAAGCTACAAGTCTATAAGGCAATGATTTTCAGTCAGTGTGCCACGGCACATTGGTATGCCATGAGTGGTCCACAGGTGTGCTGTGGGGGGTTTGGAAAATTTATTTATTTATTAAACAATATCATTTATTACTAGGTCCATTGAGAGATGAGAAGACCCTGCCCGTCAAAGCATGGTGTACCTTCTTAATTGTCAAAAGACTGATGGTGTGCCTTGACAATTTTAGTCCCTCTGTGTGCAATGAGATAAAAAAATTGAAAATCACTGCTTTAAAGCATAGAGCAGTGATTTTCAACAAGTGTGCCATGGCAGATTGGTGTGCCATGGATAGTCTTCAGGTGTGATGTGGGAATTGAGTGATTGACATTAATCAGTAAGAAAACTGGGGGAATTCAATAGCTGGTGTGCCTTGTCAATGGTAAAAACAAGTGCTGGCCTTGACTAGTGTGCACACTAACTAGTGGCTCTTGTTAGTGTGCCATGAGATGAAAAGAGTTGAAAATCACTGGCATAGAGAAACCAACTGATTCAGTTTGACTAAGAGCACAATCCTAACCATGTCTACTCAAAAGTAAGCCACATTGTATTCATTATGTCTTACTCCCAGGAAAGTGTCTTTAAGTGACACTTAAAAGTGTCTAGGCATGTGTACTCTGAAGTAAGCCCCACTGAGTTAAATGGTGCTTACTCTCAGGAAAGTGTTCTTAGGATTGCAGCCTATCTTGGATACTCTGCCTATAAAATTGGTATATTTTCCAGTGGCATAGCTAGGGGTGCAGGTACACAGACAATAATAAAACAATATACGGTAATGACATATCATTTGAAGCAAAATTTCATGCAGAATGCAACAAAAGCAACTGTGTTGAAATGCCTCTATTCTATCAAGCATTATAGCAAAATATGCACCACGTGTACACCGTGGGATGTTGTCCCACCCCAGGGGTGACATGCTTACCTCCCCACATTGGGTGACATAAACAGCCTCCTTGAGCAACAGCCCCAAATGCCCAAAATTCCCCCAAGTGAATCTGCAAAATGATCTGTCCACTTGGTTGTGCAGCCTTCTGGCAATGATTCAGGGAAGACTTTTTCCTATTGAACCTTATACTCCAAGGCTTCCCTAAGGAAATATATGGGGGGGGGGGGGAGAGAGAGGAGGGATCAGAGGAAGAGAACATCAGTCATCACAGGGGATAATAATAGATTTCGGTTGACAGTGCACTTGTTGAAATTATGCCTCTGATAAGGACCACCTGCATACAACTATTTATAACTCTCCTCTCCAAACCTTTGTTGATTAGGGCCATATGTTTTCAAGGGCAGATGTTTAGAAGTGTAGCAGCTGTGAGACATTATAAAATAAATTCTGCTACAAGGGAGTGGTTACAAAGGCCAACCTCTGAGGGTCAACTTCAAAGAGATGGGAGAAGAAGGCCTCTCCTTTCATGGACATCTCTTTGTCATGGGATCTGAGAGCTGAACAAAGCTGGGGGCATAAACCATATGCAGTAGGGCTGCTGGTGGGTTCATTAATCACTGTATCAAACAGCTTCTATTTTGATAAATTAACAAATTTATTAATTAGCCCAATCCTAACTAACCACCCTTTGACAATGCAGCCATGTCATCAGAGCACAAGCTCCAGTCTGTGGGGTGGGGGGAAACTCAAAGGTCTCCTCCAGGTATGATGGAGTGAGCTCCCATCCAGGTTTATCATAAAGCTGTAAATGGCCAGACTTGTCCAGAAATAGTGCCCCCAAGTGGCCCAACCAGGCAAAAAAGGACACTGTCCAGGCTTGGAGCACACATTGCCATCTGGAACAAAGGAGCCAGCTTTTATTTTCACTTTTCTCCCCTGCTACGTGTGTGCTGGGACCTTGGGGAGGGAGGTGAAATAAGGTTGAGGGAGGCGGGACCAGGAGGTATGGCCTCCTCTGCCTCGTGCACGCCTTGCATAAAGAGCCCTCTCTCTACTGCCCTGCTAGCTACAGTACCTACCCTGGCCAAGGAGCTCATGCTCACCAGAGTCCTCACCACAGCAGCCACCCTGAGATGAAGCCCCCTGCCTCCACATAGCTAGCACCTGGCATTGTCCCTGCCTGCCAGCCCGCTTGCCCAGTGCCCACCCCAGGTGATCTCTGCAGGCCTGCTGCAGGAGCCCCAGCACTAGTGAGGCAGTAGGCTCTGCTGTAGGCAACTCTTCCTGCCATTTGCCAGCACTTGAGGAGCCTGCCCACCTCTTGAGAGCCAGCCCAGTCCCTGCAGCAGCGTGGCTGCAGCACTCTCTGCACCGCCACATCCACCTCCACCACCACTGTCCCTGCCTGCCTAGCCCCAGCTGGCCAATTCATCTTCCTGGGCTGAGAAGCCCCAGCAGCAGAGCAGACAGGAAGGCAACTCTCTTCCATCCTTCCCATCCCCTTCCAAGGCTTCCACCCTTCCCATCCCCTCTTCCAAGCCTTCCCCTCTTCCACTCTTCCATCACCTCTTCCATCCTTCCAAGACTTCTACACATCCCATTCCCTCTTCCACTCTTCCACTCTTCCCACCCCCCAAGCCTTCCACTCTTCTCATCCCCCTCCCACCGCTTAAGATCACCCCCATAGATCACTTTGGTTTTCTACATTTAGGGGGTCCTCCTTGCCCTCTTTTTTTAGGTTATGACATGGTCACACAGACCAGGGTGCATATTTTGTGATTAGTCATGCTGGCCACATGACCACGAAGGTGTCTTTAGACAATGTCGGCTCTTCAGCCTTGTTATGGGAATGAGCACAATCCTTGGACAGTCACAACTAGCAGAGCAACCTGTGAAGACATCTTTATCTTTACTATAGCTCACTTTTTGTGGCAGCTGTCAAATACAACTTGCAACTGCAACTTATTAACTTATAAGTTGCAACTTATTATTTTTCCATTTTCTTTGTAAACCGCTTTGTGAACTTTTTAGTTGAAAAGCGGTATATAAATACTGTAGATAGATAAATAACTGCCAAAAAGCAACTGCAAGAAGTATGATCCTGAGTAAGTTAGGGCTGTGCAGCAGTCCTTTAGGACTGGGCAGTATGATACCTACCAACTGTTAATCATCTAAAATTTGGGTTGATTCACAGCTTTCTCGAGCATTTGTTGAACTTCATGTTGATCAAATTGGAACTATTCCAGTGGTCTTGCATGGATTGTTTACTCATGAGTAAATGTACACATGTGGCTCAGTTTCACTTCAGGTAGTTCTCAATACATTTTCCTTGTCAGCTTGTTAGTTTCAGGTTTACAACCCATCAAGTCAGTGGATTACAACCCACGGTTTGGAAAATATTGAACTAGGGCAAGATGTTAATTGGTGGAACTGAGATTAAGGAAACATTTACATATTGTATAAAGGTCTTTGGGGTTTCTGTGTTACTGGTTGACAGTTTTTGTGGTCTAAAATCTGGATATAGGTGATAGAATTGTGTTCATTCTCCTGGACCTCTCAGCAGAGGTCTTAACAGCTAAGCAAACTTGAGTCTTGGCATCCATAATTTGTAATTCAGCCTTGGCCATGACTTTCCAAAAAAATCCCCTTTGCTACAGAATTGTGTGGGAAAAGATTTTTTAGCATTTCAAGCACATTTTCAACCCAGTTTTTGGCTCTTCCTGTCACAGGACAGTTGGGAACATCACATCTGGGATTACTCTGTTTCCCATGGTTGAGTAGTGACAATGTCAGTTTTCTCACTTGCCTTTCAAAAGACAACTTTTGGAACTCAATTTGATTCATGCAATAGGTTTTGGGACTTATTTTTTTACTCTGAATCAACTTTTTAAATGATGGAGTTGTTTTGGGAAAACCTGCTCTCTGATCCAGTAGTGTAGCTAGAAGGGGGTGGAGCAGTAAGTCTTGGAAAGAGGTATTCAAGGGTCTCCTCTTTGAAGCCATTCCAGGCAGGAGGAGCAAAATGGAGCTTTCTGCTCTAAGGAATCTTTCAGGCCACAGTGAGGTGGGCCCTAGACCTGATCCAGCGGGGGTGTTACATACCAAATGGCTCACACGGATCCATGTGGATTGGGATCAGGGCTTAGGATGCAGTGGCCACCAATCCTGCTGAACTACCCCTTCCTGATCCCAAACTGTACACCATTTGCCCTCTTCCATTGCCATGCTACAGTTACTATAACTTTGATGTTAGTTTTCCTTAGGAATAATTTCCCATGGCTCCTAGCACCCAAGATCAGAACAGCACGTTGGGCCTTACAAAAGACATGCTCAATGAGAAGAATGAGATTGAGAAGGATGGTATAATGGAGAGTCCACTAGCCACTAATAGACAATATACTAGCTCTAACTTCTGTTAGATTCAAATACAAAAACAACTAGGCAGTTCTGTCTCACCATCTGCTTCCACCTTGCACAACTTTGAAATATTGACTTTGGTCCTTTTCTTCCTTGTGGTATTGGTGACTGTCAGTTTCATATGAACATGCACCATGTACCAGAATTAAATGCCAACAAATCTTCAAGTTCAGAAAATCCTCCAACTCAAGGAGGATTACACTCAGTGAACGCATCCCAAATCCTTTGATATGTTGTCCTAGAGCAGGGTTCTCTAAACTTTTTGGCAGGAAGGCCAGACTGTCTTTCTGCCAAACATTTTGGCAGGAGGGTTTCAATGGATTGTCTTTTCCAAAGGTGGGTTCACAAGTACATAGAGTGGGCATAGGCACATGTTGGATGTTTCCAGTTTTCCTTGGACTATCATGTTCTTAAGTAATAGTGACATAAATTATTGACTCTATTTTGGAGATCAGGAAAAAAAAGAAATGTGAATGAATGAATTCAAATCAACTCTTAAAAACACTTTCCTACGCATGAGAGACGGTGATCTTCAAACCAGTTCGCAAGCACTTTCATACACAGAGGAGGTATGAGCAGTCTCCCCAGGCCCAAGTGCTCAAAGTACCTTCTTGAGATGTGGACAACAGAGCTCCCCTCGCCTCTAGGAGGATTACAGGGCTTCCCCATGGGCCTCGTGCAGGCCCTCCAAGGGCTGCATCTGGCTCCAGAGCTGGGGTTTGAAGACCCTTGTAACCTAGAGCTATAACAACCCATCTATCTCAATAGACATGTCCAGATTTTCCCCTAGAAAATGTCATGTTTTGAAATATTCTCTTAAATATCTATAGTATTTACTGCTGGACTGACAGTATTGGGAACTGAAACTCTTTCTTTAATTCACTGGAGTTTCACATCTTGCTTTGCAGAGCTACTGTGAGCGTGATTTTGGTAGAAACTCCTGAAACTCAGTATTAATCTAAGAGGAGTGTTCTACATAGGAAGCCACTCTGTTTAGCTTGATCTCCTGGGGTAGTGGCAGCAGATTCAGTCTACCAAAGCTGTTCCAAAGTAAGCTCCATGTCCAAACAGGGAAGAGTGAGCAATGAGAAGGATGAGAGCATCCTAATCATAGGTGCTCCTCCCCTGGATCAGAGTGCAGTTGCTTGACCCGTTCAGGGATGCCCAAGGGACATCACACAGTCTCATGTTATCTTGTTGCACTCCAGAATAGAAAATGGCATTTGGGGCCAGACCTCTGGCAGCAAGGTAAAGCAGGTAGGCAAAGATCAAGCAAAGAAACATCCATTTTCTATTTGTTATGGCTCTTTGCCAGCTAATTTTTATAACAAAATAGTAGGAGACAAATGAAAAGCACAGAGGAGACCATCACTTACATCTTTCACAGGGAAGAAAATGACAAAAGCAAGGGGTAAAATCTAATTCAAGTGTCAATGTGTTCCTTTGTTATTCAGGCATACTTTATAACTAGAGAAACTTTTCTTGGGTGGAGAGTAATGGAAATTAACAAATTTAAACATCACCCAGAACTTATCCGGTGGTCGCTGAAATGATCCCTTGCATTATGTAATACCTGTTCTTACCTCAAATAAGCAGCTTCTGGGCTTAACCAAGTGTTCAGTGATGCATTGCTTAAGTGTTTTGGCAACATTTGTCGGATAGTTATACTGGGATGGAAAGACAGCTCCATTGTGCATCTGTGATCATGTAGCTCTCAACTGTATAACTCTCAACTCTCAATGGGCTGCTCCTAGACAAAGATGGAGAGCAGGTGATTGGAAACCAGGAGAAGGCAGAGCTGCTCAACTCCTACTTTGCGTCCGTCTATTCTAGGAAGGAGGGCTGTGCAAATGGGGGTGCGGGATCATTGGCTGATGCGGGGATGTCATCAGCTGGATGTTTATATGTCCCAGTGCATCATCTGGATGTATATATGTCAAGAACATATATACCTGCTCTGAAATCCAGGAAACTGGTCCGGATATACCTGTGGAGTGCATTTGGGTAAAGGTTAGGGGGAAAAACAAGAAACAAAACATTGTGGTGGGTGTCTACTATAGACCGCCAGGCCAAGGAGAAGGAGTAGACGATGTCTTCTTGGAGCAACTGGCAGGTGTTGCAAGAAAATATGAGGTAGTAGTAATGGGGGACTTTAACTATCCAGACATTTGCTGGGAGACACACTTAGCCAAACATGGAAACTCCAATAAATTCCTGATGGGCCTGGAAGATAACTTCATGGTCCAGAAGGTGGAGGAAGCAACAAGGGGAGGGGCCATCCTTGACCTGATCTTAACTAATTGTGATGAACTGATTGACGGGGTCAATGTGGCGGGAACTTTAGGAGAAAGTGATCATGAGCTGCTGGAATTTAGAATAATGTGGGAAATAAAAAGAGTGCAGAGTGAAACTTATACATTGGATTTCAGGAAAGCTGATTTTAATAGGCTTAGAGGAGTCATAGGTGGAATCCCATGGGTTGATGATCTAATGGGGAAAGGGGCCCAAGATGGGTGGGAGCTCCTTAAGAGGCAGCTTCTACAAGCACAGTCAGAAACAATTCCCATGAAAAAGAAAGGGGGGAAAAACCTGAAAAAACTAGGTTGGCTGCACAAGCAACTTGGGGATCAGTTGATGTTAAAGAAAGAGAATTATAGGGAGTGGAAGACTGGAAAGATCACCAGGGAGGAGTACAGGCAGATAGCCCGGTCTTGTAAGGAGGGGGTCAGGAATGCTAAAGCTCAGTCTGAGCTGAGGCTGGCCAGGGGAGTCAAGGATAACAAAGAGAGCTTCTTTAGATATGCCCAGAGGAACAGGAGGAGAAACAAGGGGGTGGGGCTGCTCCTGGACAAAGATGGACAGCAGGTGTCTGGAAACCAGGAGAAGGCAGAGCTGCTCAACTCCTACTTTGCGTCCGTCTATTCTAGGAAGGAGGGCTGTGCAAATGGGGGTGCGGGATCATTGGCTGATGCGGGGATGTGCTTGCATCCCCAAAGAGGTAATGAAAACATGGATGGTGCAGAACAGCAGATTAGGACTGACAGTTAACTGGCCTAAATGAATTCAAGTCATTTGGACCAGATGAGCTGCATCCTCGAGTTCTTAAGGAACCTCTGTCAGAGGTTCTTGCAGAGAACCTTGCAGAGTTCTTGCAGAGCCTCTGTCAATTGAGAAATCCTTGAAAAGTGGAGAAGTGCCACTGGACTGGAAGAGGGCTAATTAGTCCCAATTTTTAAGAAGGGGAAAAAAGAAGACCCGGGAAATTACAGACCAGACAGTTTGACTTCAATCCTGGGCAAGATATTAGAACAAATCATAAAACACACAATTTGTGCACATCTAGACAAGTACTCGGTAATCAAAAGAACCCAGCATGGATTTACCAAGAATAAATCTTGTCAGATAAATCTGATCTTTTTTGATCGGGTTACAAGCTTACTGGACAATGGCAATGCTGTGGATGTCATTTATCTTGACTTCAGCAAAGCATTTGACAAGGTCCCACGTGACATTTAATTGGGAAGTTGGAAAAATATGGGCTCGACGAGGCAATTGTTAGGTGGATCTGCAAGTGGCTCGATGGCCGCACTCAAAGGGTTTTAATAAATGGTTCTGTGTCAACCTGGAGGTCTGTTTCAAGTGGGGTACCCCAAGGCTCTGGCTTGGGCCCAGTCCTCTTTAACATTTTTATTAATGACTTAGAGGAAGGGATACAGGGGAGCCTGATCAAATTTGCAGATGACACCAAGCTGGGTGGAGTAGCAAACACAACAGAAAACAGGAGAAACCTCCAGGAGGATCTTGATAAACTAGAATACTGGGCTGTAACAAATAGAATGAATTTCATCAGGGAGAAATGCAAGGTTCTGCTCTTGGGCAATAAAAACCCAAAACACAGGTATAAAATGGGGGATACTTGGCTTGGCAGCACAACATGTGAGCGGGATCTTGGAGTAGCCGTGGATCACAAGCTGAACATGAGTCAGCAGTGTGATGTGTCTGCAAAGAAAGCAAATGCCATTTTAGGCTGCATTAAGAGGACTGTAGCTTCCAAGTCACGAGAAGTTATAGTTCCTCTTTATTCAACATTGGTCAGACCTCACCTTGAGTACTGTGTTCAGTTCTGGGCACCTCACTTTAAGAAAGATGCAGCCAAACTGGAGCAAGTCCAGAGGAGAGCGACAAGAATGATCAGTGGGATGGAAGGGAAGCCCTATGAGGAAAGGTTGGGGGAACTTGGGATATTCAGTCTGGAGAAAAGGAGGCTGAGAGGAGACATGATTGCCCTCTTCAGATACCTGAAGGGCTGTCATAGGGAGGAAGGGGCTCATTTGTTCATAGCTGCTTCTGAAAGCAGAACTAGAACCAATGGACACAAACTGCAAGAGAGGAGATTCCGGCTGGATATCCGGAAAAAATTTCTGACAGTTCGGGTGGTTCGGCAGTGGAACAGATTGCCTAGGGAGGTGGTGGACTCTCCCTCACTAGGGATCTTTAAGCAGAGGCTCGACGAGCACCTGTCGGGGATGCTATAGGGGGTTTTCCTGCTGCAGGCAGGGGGTTGGACTAGATGACCTACTAGGTCCCTTCCAACTCTATGATTCTATGATTCTATGTTGATCAGTCAGTCTTCAATGTTAAGTATAGGACAAAAACATGTTGCACCACTTTTCAGTCCCTTAAGGGTTAAATTTCCCAACATCAGTTCTTGGTGGGTGTTGATGTCACATAAGGAACACCCACTCCAAATTTCATGCTTCTAGGTCCAGGGGTTGGGACAGAGCCTTGATCAGTCAGCGATTCTTCAATGTAAAGTATAGGGAGGAAAACACGTTGCACCCTTTTTCACCCTCTTCCATTTGTAATTTCCAAAAACCAGTTCTTAGTGGGTGCCTCCATTACAGAAGGAACACCCTTCTGAAATCTATATATATATATATAAATCTATATATATATATAGATTTCTTTCTAGATCTCGCTCTTTAAAAAAAGAATGGTAAAACTAAATTGGGTCTCAATAGATTGTCTTTTCCAAAGGGGTTCACAAGTACACAGAATGGGCATAGGCACATGTTGGATGTTTCCAGTTTTCTCTTGGACTATCATGTTCTTAAGTAATAGTGACATAAATTATTGAGATGTATCTCTATTTCAGGTCTGTCTGTCTGTCTGTCTGTCTGTCTACAATATTTATATACCGCTTTTCAACTAACAAGTTCACAAAGCTGTTTACAAAGAAAATGGAAAAATAATAATATCTAATTAATAGCTAATGGGTCCTACTTTCCTGCTCATGTTGTGGGCTTGATAATAACTAAGAGAGCAATCCATCTTAGATTCCTTATTCATTTGGCACCTCTGTACGTTCCACTTCTCTTTTATTCTTCTTTGATGGATGAAATAACTTAGTAACATCTAATTTTTGGACAATAGGATGTTTTTCTGTGAAGGAGGTGGACAGTAGCCATGCTTTTGGGGGGAGTCTCTGTAGGAGGATAATTATGGAACATCATAACATGTTCTTGATAACAGCAGGAGAAGCTTATAAAAACCTGCTGGTATAAATAACCACCATAAATGCTTGCCAATATCAGCAAGAACAGGACATCAGGAGGGGTGGAAATTTGTAGGGATGGGCAATCTGATCTGAAAGATCTGATGTACTGGATATGAAGTCATTTGCATCCTGTTCCTGGCAAAGCCATTCTTGACCTCTCATTTATTCCACCGTATTGACTCAGGAAGTCATAAATGTATTTAAGAGTGCAATCCTAATCATGTCTAGTCAGAAGTCCCACTGTGTTTAATGTCTCTTACTCCCATGAAAGTGTATTTAGGAGTGCAGCCTAACCCTACAATCCAGAGTAACTACGGGAGCACATAAGAGACATTACGTCTGCCCGTAGTTACTGCACCACCTAGTGAAAACCTATGGGAAATTCATATTGCAAACCAGAGCAAATTGTTCTTACACCGGAGCAAGGACTCCCCATAGTTACTCTGGATTGCGCCCTAAGTCAATCTCTGATTTTCATTTTTCATATTTTTTTAAAGAAGGACTCAAAAAACAGCAAGATAAATCTAATCCATATATAGAATTAGAGAATGTCTGCTGAGTCAAAGAGATGCACACTGTAGAGCTATGTATTTAAATGAATTGTTGCAATAAATGTTAGCTGAACATTAAGATTTGTTAGCTGAACTGTCAGATTTGTGGATTACAATTTGGTCTCCAGTTGTGTATATATGCATATTTTGTATATGTATTTATTTCTATCTTGCTCTACCCCATGGATTCAGAGTGGCTTTCATCTGCTTTCCCCTACCCATTAATAGTGCTGTACCTAAGAGGTCTCACACTGTAAAATGAAAATCACAGTAAATTAACTGGGCTAGCAATGAGAATTTGTTTCAGGGTGAGTGAAGGGCCTCCCAGTCCCTGATATTAATGATAATTTATATACTACTTGTCAACACACAAAATATTCACAAAATGGCTTGCATGGCCAAAGGAATGAACAATTACATATTTTACAATGTAAACTGCTTTATAAATATTTTTTGGTTGAAAAAGAGTGTAAAGTATTATTAAATAATGTCACATTGAAGCTGCAATCCTAAGCCTCAGTTCAGTCAGCATAAGTCCTGGCACATGTCCTTTGCTGGTCTGGGGGTGTCACAAAAGTTCTATAAGGCATTCCTGTGGAGAGGGGCAGTAATGGGATTCAAAGAAATTAACAAACGGTTCTATGCCCATCTGGCAGCCACTTTTAATTGGCTATTTTTAAACTTTATATGTCCTATCTCTTGTTAACAACCGGTTGTAAAGAGTAGGTGCGAATCTGCTGGAGTCCACCACTGGAGGGGGGGGGGGGCGGTTAGAACATGCACTGGCCTCCCCACACTATGGTGGGAATGGGAAGACAGGTGAGTTATACTGGCCTTAATATGTTAGTATTGCACCCTCAGTTACTTTTCTAAGTAGCTTTGATGTCAGCAAGGATATAGGGGTAGTGGAGTTTTGTTTGGGAAGCATTTGAGCTCAGACCGAGCATGTCACTTTGCTATTCTGCCCCTCCCTAGGGCTGATCTGTTGCATGAGGAAGCATATTAAGTGCTGGCCCCTTTTTCTGATAATGTCTAAGCCTGAACTAATCTCACTCACCATTGTTCTAGCTGAGCATCCCTCTCTCCTCTACACTTGCACAACCAATTTGCTGCTGGGATCTGCATGTCAGTCTTGACATTCTTCCACTCTTGGCAGTCACTAAAGAAACTTGTGTGACAGCTGGCTGGTATGCATTCTGCAAACGTGGACAAATCTTTACATTCTGGGTTTTTGGATTTGACCTTTGATTGATGGTTAATGATCTCTTATCCAAATTGTCTTGCTATGATGATGATGATGATGATGATAATAAAGAGATAATAAAGAGAGATAATAAAGAGATAATAAAGAGAGATTATAAAGAGCCTTAAAGATAATAAATAATAAAGAGAGATAATAGAGATAATAATAATAAATAATAATAAATAATAAAGAGAGAAATAAAGATAATAAAGAGAGATAATAAAGAGCCTTGAACAAATTCAAGTTCTGTCACAAGCAGTGCATATGGAAGATCTCAAGCTTGTTCATGACTAGTCTGGGCAGAGCCTGTTTTCAACTCCATTTGAGTGCACTTTGGATATCACATGATGAATCACAGCATTTGGCTATAAATCAATACATGTTTTTTCACAGTGTCAACCTAAACCTAAGAATTTCTGTAACAGTATTAAACAGCTTTTGAAAAATTCAGATGCCATAAAGCTTCAAAGTCATCTAGCAGCTCGGATCCCCTAAGATGAGGCTGGAGAATCAATGATGTAACACTCTGAGATGTGGACAAGCTTGGCATTAAAGGCTTATCAAAGATTAAGTTGTAATCTGTGATGGAAGTCATGTATACGAGGGAAGACAGAATAGCCAATGGTGCAGAGAGGATTGGGAGTAACTCAATGCAAATTCCAGTTGCAGGCAAGAAATATGTGTGTGTACTTTGGCAGAGGATTTCTGAGGTTTAATTTTAATGGGACAATTTATGTGCATTTGAGCCGATTAGAGTTGACATAATCTAATGGTTGAAAATTGGATGAAAACAGTCTGCCCTCTAAGCATTCCATAGCTTCATTCTTCATTGGCATCCTTCAGTCTCGAAAGACTGGTATCACTCTTATTAGTGCATATGCACCAACACTATCATCTTCAGCAGAATCCAAAGACAAATTCTATGGTGATCTGGCTGCCATTATCAAGAAAATCCCTGAGAAAGAACCATTGTTTATTCTTGGTGATTTTAATGCAAGAGTTGGATCTGACCATAGTTCTTGGCCCGCTTGTCTAGGTCATTTTGGCATTGGGAAGATGAATGAAAATGGCCAACGCTTGCTGGAGTTTTGCTTGCTGGAGTTTTGCTGCTATTATAATACATTCTTTAACACAAAGCCTCAACACAGAGTGTCTTGGCGACACCCAAGATCGAAGCATTGGCATCAGCTTGACTTGATCCTCACCAGATGCTCCAGCCTTCCCAGCATTAAGATCACACGTAGCTATCAGAGTGCTGATTGCGATACTGACCACTCCTTGGTGTGCAGCAGAGTAAAATTACAAGCAAAGAGGCTGCATCACTCAAAGTAGGAAGGAAGACCACAAATCAATATCAGCAAGACCCGCAGTCTAGAAAAAGTGTTGGAATTTGACCAAGCACTTGAGGAAATTCTCCCAGGCCTGGCTGAGGCAAACACTTCTGAACGATGGGAACATTTCAAGAATGCTGTTTATGCTACTGCCTTGTCAGTTTTTGGTAAGCAGGTTAGAAAGACAGCAGATTGGTTTGAAGCCCACTCAGAGGAGCTGACACCAGCCCTTGAGGAAAAGAGGAGAGCTCTAACTGCATATAAAGCCTGTTCTAGTGAGCATAACCTTCTAGCCCTGCGAGCTGCCCTTTAGCAAAGTCCAACAGATTGCCAGGAGATGTGCTAACAATTATTGGCTGCAGCTTTGCTCACAGATCCAGGTAGCAGCTGACACAGGCAACATCAAGGGGATGTATGATGGCATCAAGCAGGCCTTAGGTCCAACAGTGAGGAAATCTGCCCCGCTTAAGTCCGCTACAGGTGAGGTCATCCAGGACCGAGCACAGCAGATGGCACGCTTGGTGCAGCACTACTCTGAGCTATACTCCAGAGAAAATGCAGTAACTGAAGAAGCATTAAACAACATTGAGTGCCTGCCTGTCTTGGAGGAGCTTGACAGTGAACCAACTTTAGAAGAACTAAACGAAGCCCTGGATTCCCTTGCTTTTGGCAAGGCACCCGGGAAAGATAACATCCCTGCTGAAGTTCTGAGGTGCTGTAGAGGGACCATTTCCACTGAATTGTACAAGATATTCTGCCTTTATTGGAGGGAAGGTGGAGTACCACAGGACATGAAGGACGCTAATATCGTCACACTGTACAAGAACAAAGGCGACAGGGGTGACTGCAACAACTACCGTGGCATCTCTCTTCTTTGTGTTGTAGGGAAGCTGCTTGTCCGAGTCATACTGAAGAGGCTTCAGGTGCTTGCAGAGAGGATCTATCCTGAATCACAGTGTGGATTTCGAGCCGACAGGTCCACCACTAATATGGTATTTTCCTTTTGACAGTTGCAAGAGAAATGTAGGGAACAAAGACAGCCACTCTTTGTAGCTTTCATAGATCTTACTAAGGCTTTTGATTTGGTTAGTAGGGATGGCCTTTTTAAAATCCTCCCCAAGAATGGATGCCTACCTAAGCTCCTCAACATCATCAGGTCCTTTCACGAGGACATGAAGGGCACTGTAGTTTTTGATGGCTTAACATCAGACTCCTTTCACATCCAAAGTGGAGTGAAGCTGGGCTGCTTCCTCGCACCAACTTTATTTGGGATCTTTTTTGCAGTCATGCTGAAGCATGCTTTTGGAAATGCAACAGAGGGAATCTATCTCCGGACCAGATCAGATGGAAAACTCTACAATCCTTCCAGACTAAGAGCAAAGTCCAAAGTCCAGCTGAAATGCTTGTGTGAGTTCCTCTTCGCCGATGCTGCTGCTGTTACTGCTCACTCTGCTGAAGACCTTCAACAACTTATGGACCATTTTAGCAAAGCCTGCCGAGACTTTGGACTAACAATCAGCTTGAAGAAAACACAAGTCTTGGGTCAGGGTATGGATCCACCTCCCTGTATCACAGTCTCTGAACATGAACTGGAGGTTGTCCATGACTTTGTGTACCTTGGCTCAACTATCTCTGACACTCTCTCCTTAGATACTGAGCTGAATAAACGTATTGGTAAAGCGGCTACCACGTTCTCCAAGCTTACAAAGAGAGTATGGCTTAATAAGAAGCTGACAGAACATACAGAGATCCAGGTCTATAGAGCTTGTGTCCTGAGCACACTCTTGTACTGCAGTGAGTCCTGGACCTTTTATGCATGGCAGGAGAGAAAGCTGAACACCTTCCATATGCGCTGTCTCCGACATATTCTTGGCATCACCTGGTGTGACAAAGTTTCAAATGACACAGTCTTGGAACGTGCTGGAATCTCTAGCATGTTCACACTTCTGAAATAGCGGCATCTATGCTGGCTTGGGCATGTCGTGAGAATGGCTGATGGTCGGATTCCAAAAGATCTCCTATATGGAGAATTAGTGCAGGGAAAGCGCCCTAGAGGGGACCACAGCTGTGATACAAAGACACCTGCAGGAGGGATCTAAAGGCCTTGGGAATGGACATCAACAGCTGGGAAACCTTGACCTCTGATTGTTCAGCGTGGAGGCAAAAGACCCAGCATGGCCTTCTCCAACTGGAAGAGACACTTGTTCAGCAGGCTGAAGCAAAGAGACAGACCCAAAAGCAGCGAAACCTGGGACCTGGGCAGGGGACAGAATTTATTTGTCCTCAGTGTGGAAGGGATTGCCACTCTCGAATTGGCCTTTTTAGCCACACTAGATGTTGTTTCAGGACCTCCAATCAGAGCACGATACCATAGTCTTTCGAGACTGAAGGATGCCAATGATGATATTCAATCCATGATTGATTGAATCAACACATACGGGACCTGTTGTTACACTGTAGTTTCATTTATGCTTAGAATCATAGAACCATAGAATCACAGAGTTGGAAGGGATCCAGCAGGTCATCTAGTCCAACCACCTGCCTGTAGCAGGAAATCCTCCTAATGCATCTCCAACAGGTGCTTGTCGAGCCACTGCTTGAAGATCCGCAGTGAGGGAGAGTCCACCACATCCCTTGTCAATCTGCCAAACCGCCCTCAACTTTCAGGAATCTTTTCCTGATATCTGTGAAGCCTCCCCCCCCCCCAAGGGGGTGATGTGTGTGGAAGGGGGGAGCCCTCTTCCAATGGGAATGGTTCCAGCGACAAACCTTCAGGTAAGTAAGGCCAAGGAGACAGCGGAGGTATATCCACAACGGCTACTGGTTTTCATAAGGAGGTTCAAAACTTGGTTACAGTAAGTACAACAGGTAAGTAAATGAAGCAACAGTTCACAGGTAAGTTTACAGTCACCAAGCACAACTTTCCCCACCAGCCAATGTGATGCCAAGTGCCAAAACAGTCTCCTTCTCCTTCCTCTTACCTTCTCCGCTCCTCCTTCCTGCCGCCTTTCCTGCTTTTTCTTTTCCCCTTTTATTCACACCATATTCCCCTCCCCGGAGGGGGATTCCACCACTCAGGTCTCAGGGGTGGAGGGACCTCCTTCCACCAAGTGGGCTTTGTATCAACTTTTGGCTAGCCTGGTGACTTTCTCCTTCTGTCCTCCTGACTGGACTGCCAGGTCATGCCTCTGGCCAGCTTCCTCCTCCAGGCAGGTATCTGCTTCAGCGTTTCTTCAGGTGCCTCTGGCATTACTCCCTCCCCCTCAGCCCCAGTCTCTGCCCCCTCTCTCTTAGCCACATCACTCTCTCCTGAGTCCAGCATCTCCCTGGGTGGTAATCAGAGGTAGGCACAGGCCTATTCGCTCTGGTTTGGGAGGGGGGATCTTCCAATACCCCTGCTGCTGGCGAGCCGGCAGTGGCGGGGGCCCCCCAGAACCATGGGGACCAGTTCCTTTCTTTTCCCAGCCGGGGGGAGGCAACAGGATGCTGCGCGGCTCTACCATGCTCTTCCTTCCTCTCTCCGGCCAGGGAGAGGCAAGCAGGATGCTGCGTGGCTCCACCGCACTCTTCCTTCCTCTCTCTGGCCGGGGGGGAGGCAAGCACGATGCTGCGCGGCTCCACCGCTCTCTTCCTTCCTTTCTCGGGCCGGGGGGAGGAGGCACAGAGCCCCATCCTAGGCAGGTCTACTCTGAAGTAAGTAATTTTATTTTTATTTTTTAAATTTTTTAAATTTTTAAATTAAAAACCTCTCTGGCCCCGGCCGCTGACCCTACCCCCTGACCCCACCCACTTCCGGAGAACTGGTTCTTGGGCCAGGCCAGGCCCACCCCTGGTGGTAATCTAGTTAAGAAGGTGAGGTCTGCAGGAACAATGGGCTCTTCTTCATAGGACATGTCCAAAAACATTAAGTCCTCAGTCAGCTCCTCTTCAGGGATCTGACACCGGGCACCACAATATCCAATAGAAATCTCTTTTATTGAAGTTTCTACCCATTGGTTCTAGTTCTGCCTTCAGAGGAAGCTATGAACAAATGAGCCCCTTCCTCCCTATGACAGCCCTTCAGGTATCTGAAGAGGGCAATCATGTCTCGTTTCAGTTTTCTCTTCTCTAGACTGAATATACGAAGTTCCCCAACCTTTCCTTGTAGGGCTTCCCTTCTATCGCACTGATCATTCTTGTACCTCTCCCCTGGACTTGCTCCAGTTTGGCTGCATATTTCTTAAAGTGAGGTGCCCAGAATTGAACATATACTCAAGGTGAGGTCTAACCAAAGCAGAATGAAGAGGAACTATAACTTCTCATGACTTCGAAGCTACAGTCCTCTTAATGCAGCCTAAAATGGCATTTGCCTTCTTCGCACTCGTATCCAGTGATGGGCTTCAAAGAAATTAAGAACCGGTTCTCTGTCCATCTGGCAGCCACTTTTAAATGGCTATTTTTAAACTTTATATGTACTATCTCTTGTTAAGAACCGGTTCTATAGAGTAGGTGCGAACCTGCTGGTGCCCACCAATGCTCGTATCACACTGTTGACTCATGTTCAGCTTGTGATCCACGGCGACTCCAAGATCCCGCTCACATGTTGTGCTGCCAAGCCAAGTATCCCCCATTTTATACCTTTTTTTGGTTTTTATTGCCTAAGTGCAGAACCTTGCACTTCTCCCTGTTGAAATTCATTCTATTTGTTACAACCCAGTATTCCAGTTTATCCAGACTCTCCTGGAAGTTTCTCCTGTCATCTGTTGTGTTTGCTGCTCATCCCAGCTTGGTGTGGTCTGCAAATTTGATCAGACTCCCCCGTTTCCCTTCCTTTATGTCACTGATGAAGATTTTAAAGAGAACCAGGCCCAAGACAGAGCCCTGGGACATCCCCCTTGACCCCACATTGGGGTCACATTAGGGGTTGATGCTCAAGGGGAGTTGATGCCCATGGGGATTGATTTGCATGGGGGTTGATGCGCATCGGGGGTGTTGCGCATGGGGGTTTGATGCGCATGGGGGTTTGTTGTGCAAGGGGGTTTGATGCACATGGGGGGGTTGATGTGCATTGGGGGGTTGATGTGCATGGGGGTTGATGCGCATGGGGGATGTTGTGCATGGGCGATGTTGCGCATGGGGGATTTTGCGATTTGGGGTCGATGCACATTGGAGGGTGGGGATGATGCACATGGAGAGATGATGTGCATGGGGGTTGTTACGCATGGGGGATTTGCGCATAGGGGTTGATGAGCATGGGAGGTTGATGTGCATCGGGGGGATGGTGCACATGTGGTGGATGAACATGGGGGATGTTGCAGATGGGGGTGGATGTGTAGGGGGGTTAATGTGCGTGGGGGATTGATGCGCAGTGGGGGGATGCCATACGGGGGAATTTTACTCCCGCAACAGGGATACACTTTTTGCTAGTATCATATAAACAAGCTCACAATCTTATTTACAGTGCAAAGTTTGTTGAAATTGCCCTAACAACAGCTGTCTCTTTTCTGTTTTCAAAGCTCTTTTTATGAAAAAGTCTGGATAGCAGACCATGAAACACAGCCAGGCTGTGTTGGAAAAGGCACCTCTAGACCAGCGGGAACAAATAATTGATTGCATGCATTCCTCAAGACATCCAGAGAGCAATTATAACCACATTTTTCTAGGCATCCAAATGGGACACAGATGCCTGCTTCAGATCACTCAGACAGAATTGACATTTATGCCACTGTTAAAAAGAGCTCCTGATGACATTACGAAACCCCAAATCAATGTACCTCTGTGGCAGGTTGATGATGATAATAACCCCTTCTCTTCATTTTGGGAGTGATAGGAGCAATCACTGTGGATGAAATGAAAAAGATACAATTTGGACACCCACTGGCAACACTAGAGGAGTGCAGGGGGTGCTCTGCTCCAGGTGCCATACCCAGTATCTCTACCCCCAGCGTCAGCCCCAGGAGGGATGACACTCTGGCAGGGTGAATGGATCAACCCCATCATGTCATATACCATGGATTCATATTGAAGAGCAGAATCCAATGCCAAAATGTGTTTTTGAATATCTCCTTGCTATCAAAAATTATTGCCAAAAATAAAAAATATGTATTGAGCTCTATGGGAAAAACTCTATTGAACTTTACCTGTAAGTAGGTGAATATGTCATTATCCATCAGAAAGGACAAGCTGAGATGAATCTAAGAACACCAGAATAGTCCTGATTCAATGAATGCAGCCCTCCAAATCACCCCAGAAAATGTCCCTTTAAATTGCATTGACCCTATATAAATTGAAATGTAGCCATATCGTGCTTTTACTTGTGAGTAGACCAACCTGCCTTAGATCAGACTTAAGAGGAAGCAGGTCCTGATCCAATGAATGCAGCCCCACCATTCTCCCCAGAAGGAAGTCCTTGCTCCCCGCTCCACTGCAGTGAGCTCTATGGAAAATGGAAGTGAACTGCACAGCTGTGTTTACATGCAAGTAAGCAACTGTACCTGGCCTCTAGTTCAGGTTATGCTCAATGAAAGTCCTCCAGGATGGTCCTGGTTAAGCAAAAGTGGAACTCAGCCTCACCTCCGATCCCACTTTCCCAAAAAGGCTTAAGTGGTAATGGGAGAACTGAAAAGCTTATTGATTTTTTGTATGTGTAGGGGGTGTATTGCATGCAGGCTTCAGACAGAATTCATTTGGAGGAGGGTGACCACATGTCCTCTTTTTCCAAGACATTTCCTCTTTTTTAGCCTGTGACCTGGGAAAAAATCTAAACTGTTCTCATTTTCCTCTTTCAGGCAAGAAAAACTGGGCTCCAGATGCTGGGGAAGTACATCACTGAATACTATCTGCATGGGAGTGATAGCGGGGGTGGGGAGTAATTGACATTCACCCACTACTTACTAGGAAATATTCACTGCATATATTTTCTGGCCATTATTATTATTAATTTCATGTCTATCATTACTATCTCTCAGCCTCACCTACGTCACAAGGTTGTTGTAAGGACAAAAAAGGGGAGGAACTACATAACCACTCCGAGTGGGGATATAAAAGGGTGTTATAAAAATATGAAAATATTAATATTTTATTAAGTAAGTGATACTGATAATTAATTAAATAATTTTGTAATATGGAGATGTAAAAACATTTATGGGCCTCAGGTGCCAGATGACCAAGCTACACCACTGTGGATACCTTTTTAACTTTCAGTCTTACATGTTGTTGTTTTGTTGTTGAGCTGTGTCCAACGCTTTGTGACCCTGTGGACTGCAGCATGTTGGCCTCTGTCTTCCAAAGTTTGTCCAAATTCATGTTCATTGCTTTGGTGACACTATCCAACCACCTCATCCTCTGCCTTCTCCTCCCTTTCCCTTCAGTTTTTCACAGCATCAGATCTTTTCTAAGGAGTCCTCCATTCTCATGATGTGGCCAAAATAACCCCTGCTAACTGGACAAGAGACACTTTTTTCAAGTGGGTGTTCCTTTTTTTTTTTTTTTTGCAGGGGGAGAGTAATTGGCTCTACACACCCCCAGCAATGTCTGCTCTACTGGCTTCTGCTGGTGTTCTTTTTGCTTTTTAGATTGTGAGCCCTTTTGGTACAGGCTTCCATTAGCTATTAATTAGTTATTAATTTTTTCATTTTCTTGTAAACCTCTTTGTGAACTTTTCAGTTGAAAAGCAGTACATAAATACTGTAGAATGTAGATAGATAGATTTGACCCATTAGCTATTAATTTTCTTTGTAAACCGCTTTGTGAACTTTTTAGCTGAAAAGCAGCATATAAATACTGTATAGAGAGAGAGAGACAGAGACAGAGACAGAGACAGAGACAGACAGACAGACAGACAGACAGACTGATTGATTGATTGATTTGCATAATATAAAGGCAGCAGAAGATATCCCTGAGAAATCAACATTATTTGTTAAGGTTGGTCTATCCATGAGGTGAAATTATGAAGTCACTGCAGAAAGAATTTATCTTTGTCCACCCACTATCACCTTCTTGAAACTCCCCAAAAAAGAAATGGAATCAGAGTGGAAGATGAATGTGATGGAGAGGAGTGGGTCAGATCATCTAATTCTTTAATCCGGGGGTTATCAAACTAATTTATTACAGTGTGGTGATTGGCATTTGTGATGCCTACCAAGGGCTGGAAGCAATATCATTAAGCAGGATGTATGATGTCATTCAGCAGATGATGGCCAGAAATAAGTACTTTGTTTTCACCTAAAAATGTATGAGCTGCATATGACAGAAGACAAATATGTGAATGTTGTTCACATTTTCAAGAAATTGGAGAGGCCAATTATTAGGTTGAAAAGAGCCTGATTGTCACACAAGTACCCTTTCAGCAGCGCCATTTTGACCGAAGAGTCACTTGACAAGTTCAGCAACTGAGAGCTCATATTAAGCAAAGTGATGCTGAAATGGTGCTGATGTCAGAGTGGCCTGCAGCTGAGAAGGTGGCCTGAATTAGGCTCACCTTCTTCAGCAGTGTTTCCCTCTCTCACCCCTCTTGTGTTTCCTATAGTGTTCCTTGCTGCTGGAGGCCTCCTTACATCTCCACCTAACAAAATTTGGCAGAAGCAGCCTTGCTTGAAAGGTAGCTCTGGGAAAACCTAAATATGTGGGCCAGATAAAGAGCTTCCATGGGTCATATCCAGCCTGCTCTAATCCACCATTTCTGTCTTCAGCCCTCCACACATTCCCTTCTATTCTGCTCCCCTTTCTGTCTTTTTTTCTCTCTTTTTTAATGAGTAATTAATCAATCAATTAATTTTTTAATTAATCTAGTGAGTGGGAAAATAAATGGTAACACCTGGCATGCTGTCAAAAAGGAGCATGTATGTTGTGTGGTGATTATTTCTTATTCCTTTCTCAATCTTATTTCTTAATAGCAAAATGTACCCACATTGTGGGAGTAAGATACCCCCTCCCTTCGGCCAGCCACCCTGTGTGCCACACCCCCATTATGCAATTTCCCCATGCGCAACAACCCTCCCATGTTCAACAACCCAAATGCGCATCAACCCTGAATGTGCAGCATCCCCCATGCACATCAACCCCCATGCACATCAACCCCCATGCACAACATCCTCCATGCACATCCCCCATGTGTATCAGCCCCCCATGTGCATCACCGCCCATGCGCAACAACCCCCTATGTGCATCAACCCTGAATGTGCAACAGCCTCCTTGCACAACAGCCCCAAATGCCCAACATCCCCATGTGCAACATCCCCCATGTGCATCAGCCCCCATGTGTATCACATGCAACACAAGGTGTGTGTGGGCACCCCTACCAAGCAGGTGCAGGATTTGGGTCTGGGTGTTGACCATTCTTAAGCTGGGTTTGGGGAGCAAGTTGTCCTCTCAACCAATATACTGCTAGAGGTGCCGTTGAAATCCTTGTCTCATTCATGATATACTGCCATTCTTGGCAATTGTTGGAGACAGTTCTATCCTCATTGATGGTCAACAGTTGGCTCCTTAGATCTTTCTCCATTTGTCCACGCTACATTTCTTTTGGTGCTGCTCAATGAACATTCCACTGAACACTCTCATGTGGCACCCAATGAGCATTCATTCTATAGGTGCAGTCAAA
This sequence comes from Cryptoblepharus egeriae, assembly GCA_030015325.1. NCBI lineage: Eukaryota > Metazoa > Chordata > Lepidosauria > Squamata > Scincidae > Cryptoblepharus > Cryptoblepharus egeriae. The sequence continues at coordinate 20,161,478 of JAREYC010000011.1, read as the reverse complement.
TAATTAAATTCTTTGTTTTTAGATTTGTTATTTGTCTGAGAGTTCAATCCTAACCAATTTTGGTTGACACAATTCACCTATTCCTGTGGTTGTGTGGGGAAGCCAGCACATGCCTGTGCACTGTCCTAACCTCCCCCCCCCCCAAGTGGCACAGAAGTGCCTTACAACATATTTGTGACACACACACACCCCTAAGCCAGTATCGGACTTGTGCAGGAACTTATACCAGCCTAACTGGGGGGCTATGATTGCAGCCTTGTAGCTGATGATTTCACTTTATCCAAATTGTCTCATTATGATGGCAGAGACACCAAGGACCTGTCTCAAGCACCTCATTTGGAAAATCTTGAGCTTGTTCATGTCTGTTTTCAGCACAGATGGTACTTCATATAGCTATTATGTCTAGCCACATGGACCAGTACATTTGTGTGGAATAGCATAAAAAGGACCCTGAAGTATCTGGCTAGAACTTCTGTCTTTCCAACTTTCCAGCACCAAGATAAGGGTGATGTGGCTCTGAAGTATGGGAACAAATATTCCCTTATATCTGTGTTTCTCAACCTATAGTACAGGTACCATTGTTAGTACTTGAGGTGGTGTCTGGTGGTACTCATAGACACTTGACATCTGGGAGGGAGATCAGGAACATGACACAACTATGGTAGGGGTCTTGGTTTTCAAAGTAGAGCTCCTTTTCTTGGTCTTTGTGGCATCACATCTGGTCTCAAGTGACTGATGATGGTGCAGGGTGACCATACAGAATGGAGGACAGAGTGCTTCTACCTTTAAGCATTGTATAGGCAGGGGAAGAATTTTGGCAGGTGCTGCTTTTTAAACATGTCTAGGTTGGGTTAAACCTGCCTAAATTCTCTCTTCTATGCAAAAGTTAAATATAGAGGCACTCTGTTCTCCATTTTATATGATCATCCTATGACTGTGTCATCACCAGTAACTTGTGGTGGTGCTTCAAATAGGTGGACCATGTGAAGTGGTATGGTGGAGAACAAACCTTGAGAAACATTGCTTTCCCTTGAGGAAGCTCCTTGACTACCACTTAACTGTAGGAATCAGCACATGCCCCTCTAGCACAGCTGTGTCAGTGTGAGAAAGTTGGTTAGGATTTGGTTACCCCTTTGTTTCTCTTATTTGATTGGTCAGTTTGGAGGGTGATAGAGTACCAACCTGCCCCTGTGCCTTTTAGCAAGTATTTACCAGGTATATGCTAGTGTGCAGTCCACATGCAAGTGTTATCCACACCTAAGACATCAATATTTTTAAATAGTCTTATTTTTGATGTTATAGACTTTAAAGCATAAACTCTGTACCTTCAGATATAACATTCTGCAGTCTGTACCTGCAGATATAGCATTGCATTGGCGTCCATCAGTCTCAAAAGACTATGGTATTGTGCTCGATGCTGACACTGCATGTGAAGCACAAAGGCCTGGGTAGATTGTTATGGAGGATAGGCTGTTACCCAAGCAGCAAATTCCCTCTCTCCAAGCCACTGAAATAGTTCAATGGAATGGCAGAGCCTGTATGATTGGTTCCAGCTGCATCGCAGAGCTGGGCTAAAGACAGGAGCTCACCCCATCTTGTGGGAACCCCCTGTCTCGAACCCTGGCCTTCTGGTTAACAGGCACAGTGTCTTAACCACTTGCGCCACCAATAATTACATTACTAACTTAAAAGCTACATTCCATGTGTACTTTTAAGCCAGCTCCTACAGATGGGGTTTTGTTCCTCTGGCCCAAATCTAAAGGGATCTCTGGTCCAGCTCAGAAAACAGCAAAAAATATAATGAAGCATTTATTGGTTTCCTGCTGTCTATGATTTATGTCACAGAAAATTTGGAGATCATTGCAAAGCAGCAGGATAAACATTCTTGATTTTTCCATGTGGTGTATCATGAGATTGTTGCCTTTTCCAGATCTGGATCAACCCACATAGAGCTGACCATGGGAAAAGCAATGATGCATGAGGTGAAGTCCAACAATTTTCAGTGATTGTCCTTGACTCCTGTTAATGGACATAGCAAAGCTAACTCTGACTCGAAACTGGAGTTTCTAGAATTCAAATGGCTTGTCTGCCATTTTGGGCCAGACACAAATTCCAATGCTGGATGTTCAAGCAGCAGATGAAGGACAGATTTTCAATCCTGGGATCATCTGGATTCCAGAAAAATATGTCTATGTAGAACAAGTGTGGCCCGAGTGAGGGGGGTTTCAGTCACACAGATGGACAGACAGAATTCACTGTTTATTTATATAGATTTCTATTGCTGTTGAATTCTGTTGAATTCTACGCTATTGCATTCTATTGTTAATGCTGTGTATTGAGCAGAGGCTCAACAAGCACTTGTTAGAGATGCTTTTGGAAGATTTCCTATTACAGGCGGGGGTTGGACAACATGACCTATTTGGTCCCTTCCAACTCTATGATTCTATGAGCATGTACCTATGCACTGGAGGGGGCTGCTCAATCACATAGGTATGGTCACAAAAGAAGTTGTTGAACCTTTGTTTGGTCTTGCCTTCCCTTAATGCCTTAACCTTCCCAAAACTCCTTTTCTTTTCTTGTGGGCATGATTTATGACAAATGTAACCATGGAACATAAATCACTGTAATGGGATTTCCTCCGTTAGTGCACCCTCGGGCCCTCTAATGCAAACTGTTATCTCTTGGCATAGCCATCCATGACTGGTTCAAACAAGATGTCCAAAGCTTTCAAGTGGAAATAATGGTAACAAGCTTCCAACTTTGTAGAGTTTGCACATAACTCTTTATGACTTGCATACAAAAGTAGCCACCTTTCTTCCTGTTCACTGTCACAAAAATTCTAGATAAGTGTGAGCTATTGCATTTAACAAACCTGCTCTACACATGACCCTGTCCTGTCAGTACTATGAAGACTGCATTTCTAAAGCAACCCTGAATTTCAAATCTCAGGTTTGTCTGCCAAAAAAGAAAAAAAGAATCATGGTCAAACTGTGTGAGGTGGCATGCAAAGAGGGTCTGGCCCTTGGTGCCGACTACTGGTGGAAAAATCATACACATAGACATACATTCTTTACTTGCAGCCACAGACCCAACAATCAAATTTGTACAATTTTGGAACTTTCCAATAATACCTTATATTCAATGTTTGTTTTCATGTAGAATGCAATGAAACAAACTATGTTGATATATCTCTAGTCTATCAAAATTACAGTGAATCAAACCAGTGGGGTAGTGTAATGGTGCATCATTACACAATGGCGCACCACTGGGATGTCGCCTTGGCCATTGCTTAGGGAAAAGTCCATCATGGGGGTGATACGCTGGCCACCTGCACCAGGTTAGACAAACCCTCGTATCACACCTGAATCTAAAGTACAACACAGTACGAATCAGACAAAGTATGAATCAGTATGACACAGGCTGTAATCCACAGACTTTTCCTTCAGTTTGCTATATTGGTTGTTCCAGCAACTGGTCCATGGGCTCCCTCTAGTGACAAAAGAGCAACTGGCAACACAGTCTTCATATTTCTCCTCCTGCTAGAAAATCAGTGATTCTCAATCATCCTAACGCTTCCCTTTATAAGTTCCTCATGTTGTGGGGACCTCCAACCATAAAATTATTTTCGTTGTTACTTTATAACTGTAATTTTGCTACTGTTATGAATCGTAATGTAAATATCCAATATGCAGGATGTATTTTCATTGTTACAAATGAAATGTGTGTTTTATGCACACACTGAACACAATGGGATTTATTTCAGAGTAGGCATGCATGGGATTGGGCCCTGAGGCTGCAATCCTATCCACATTTACATCGGAGTAAAGGCCCCCTGACTATAATGGAATTTATTTCAGAGTAGGCATGCATAGGATTGGGCCCTGAGACTGCAATTCTATCCACATTTACATGGGAGTAAAGGCCCCCCTGACTATAATGGTATTTATTTCAGAGTAGGCATTCATAGGATTGGGCCCTGAGGCTGTCAGTCAGCCCCAGTGCGCATGCAGCTACAGCCAAAGGTCTGGCAAGCCTGACCTGGCCCCCTGCACCAGGGGTCTTTAGGCGACTCCCAGGAAACCACTAGGTGACCCCCCAAAGGGGTCCCGACCCCCACTTTGAGAAACGCTGTGCTAGATTTTGCTAGTGCAGTGGTCTCTAGCATTTTTAGCCTAGGAACCCCTTCTGAGAATGACAATGTGTCCAGGACCCTGGAATGTCATGGCCAGAAACAGGAAGTGACATTGTTGTAATGCTCCATGTCTCCTCCATGTCTGCTCAGAAGTAAGTCCAATTGGATTTAATGAGACTTATTATGGATTGCATCCTTAGTGCCCTGTCCAAGGTAGCAGCACCCAATACCAGATACCAAGATGGCAGCACCAACCTTTTCACATCCCCCTGAAATGAAGCTGCAATCCTCAAGTGTGCACTGACATCCACTCAGGGTGATCAGATACCCAAACCCCCAAAATAGGGCAGTGTCTCCCAAAATTCCTGACAGGTAAAAAAAGTAGGACAAATGTAGGACATGTTAAAATAAAAGCTAAAAACACTCATATTGGTTTCCTGCACTCAATTTAACTTTACAATTAAATTGTAAAATCAAAAAGGCACATGTTTATGTGATCCAAAATCAAAGAAGCCACCCTTTCTCAGGCCAGCATTTCCTTTGCACAGGGTAACCATATATCCAAAAAAAGCAGATACCCCCAAATGTAGGACATCCTAACAAAATTTAGGTCATGACAAAATAAAAGCTGAAAACATATGCTGAAATTACTAAATTGCTGCCTTGTGGAGAATTTGCTGAGCTCCATGTGCATAGGATCATGACAATTCTGGAAGTCTTGCACTCTACACCAGACAAGGCATGCTTGCTTACTTGAGAGTAAAAATGGCAGTGCAGTTTCACTTTTAAAAGAGTTTAATGCAGGTGGGATCTTGGAAGAGGGGTTTCCTTGTGTAAGGCAGGGTGACCAAATGGACAAAACAGGCCCAGACAGAACTGGAAATAGGGGGTATTCTTCAGTGAACCGGCAATAGCCCCTGTGTCTGGGTTCCAGCCATTTCATGGCCATTGATGGGGCCTTCCCAAAGCAGGAAACAGTTGAGAGGTGGGACCAGGAGGAGCGTCCTCATGGCCCAGGAGCAGCAGCAGCCCTCAGCATAGCTGGTGGTGCATCAGTGCTGCTGCAGCTGCCCCACCTGGTGCCTTACACCTTCACTGACTGCTAGCCAGTGCCACCTGTACCTGGTTCCTAGCAGATTGCTCCCACCACTCCATGCCACCCACCACCTTGCCCAGACACTGGCCAACCTTGCCATCCTCTCAGCGCCACTAGGGACCTCCCTTCAGGAGCCATTGCCATCCTTGCCTCCCCCTGCCAGCACCACTTGCCCAGTCAGCCTCCAGCAGCAACAGCCCTGAATCCTCACCCTGCCACCTCACCAGCTCAGCCAGCCAGCCTCGCGCTCTCCATGCAACCAGCAGCCACCCTGCAGCTTTGCCTGCAGCTGGCCAGCCAGCCTCCCGCCCACTGCTGCCACCTTGCTGGCCCAGGCAGCCAGCCTCATGCACTCTGCACCACCACAACCAACCCCACTTGGAGAACCACTATAAAGCTATTGCTGCTTCTGTTCATTATCATGTGTTATTAACTTGCACTTCATTAAAAGGTGTGAACTTAACATACCATTAATACACCCTGCACTTACCTACTTAACTGTGAGCACAATCCTAACCATGTCTACTCAGAAGTAAGTCTCATTGCATTCTATGGAACTTACTCTCAGGAAAGTGTTTAGGACTGCAGCCTGTATCAGTGTGACACCTACTGAATCCTGCAGAAGTTTACCGTCTGTAGAATCAGTCTGCTGGGTCTATTCAGAGCTGCACCAGCTCTGACTTTCTGCTTGGACTGGGGTCAAGGGATCAAGGCCAGGAAGCGGGTGAGAATATTAATTTCAGTGGTGGGCTCCAGCAGGTTCGCACCTACTCTATAGAACCAGTTGTTAATGAGAGATAGTACATATAAAGTTTAAAAATAGACATTTAAAAGTTGCTGCCAAATGGGCAGAGAACCGGTTGTTAATTTCTTTGAATCCCATCACTGATTAATTTGTGTGCACCAATGCTGCTGCTTTAGCCCTCTCCCTGGCCCCAGTCTCCAACTCTACCTCCTTTCTACCCCTGCACCAGCTTATCTTTCATACCTTTTCCCTGAGTAAAGAAAGTAGCCCTGTACTATGGTTACTTATTTTGTGGCAGCCTTTGGGCTGGTGAAAGTTGTGGGTCCAGATATGTTGATGTTGAGGAATGAAGTAAGGGAATCAGGGTGAAACTTAAGTGGATCAGTTATTTGAAGCAGCTGGTGGTTCTTGAGATGCATCAGTTAACACCAGAAATGACACATCATGTGGCTTGTATTCTGCATTTGAGTCAGATCCCTGATCTATTCAGTTAATGTTAGAAACAACTGCAAACTTTCCAGTGGAACTGCCTGAAATTAACTGAAGATCAGACAAGCTGCAATCCTGAACACACTTTCTAGGAGTATGATGACCCAGTGAACACAATGGGGCTTACTTTTGAGTAGACACGATTAGGATTGTCTTAATCAGTTAGGATTAGGATTGGCTCTTAATCAGTTAAACTGAAGATTGGTTAATTAATCAGTTTAACTCAGGACTGAATCCAGTTTATTCTGCATGGGGAAAAATAATCCTACTTCCCCGTTTATACCTGGGATTAAAAATAGCCTTCACATTCAAAATATACTTTATTTAAAAAATACACAATGTCCTTTACTTTAAAAGATTCTAAGACCCTTCAGCCATGGACTCAGCACCTGTGTAGGGTCAAATCCATAGATACCAAGTCTTGTGAATAAGGAAAGCTGCACATATTGGAATGCTCATTCCAATAGCTTGCAAATACGGTATTTGCTATTTCTAGACAAATGTATTTCCTTGTCTAGCTCAGCCTCCTCTCTTTTAACCTTCACCCTCTCTTGGCGTGTCTTTATCCATATTATTCATCATATCCATATTTATTATTTATTTATCCATAATTACTAGTATTTATCATATTCCAGCATTCCACAGTAGAATAGATCAGTGGTTCCCAAAGTCCTACTCAAAACTTACGGAACCCTGTAAGCCAGGGGTATCCAATCTTTTAGCTTCCCTGGGCCGCATTGGAAGAAGGCAAGTTGGTTTGGGCAGCACATACAGTATGTGATAGGCAGCGCATAATGATAGCTGATCATCCAGAAAACCATAGAAAACATAGGCATGCATAGGACTGGCCTCTCAGACTGCAACCATAGCCACCTTTACTAAAGAGTAAGCCCTATTGACTTTAATGGGGCTTACTTCTGAGTAGGCATGCTGCATAGAATGGGCCGCGATCCTCTCCACGCTTAACCTTGGAGTAAGTCTAATTGATTATAATGGGGTTTTCTTCTGAGTAGCCATGCATAGGAATGGGCTCTCAAACTACTTTCCTTAGTTTTACTTCTCCTCCTGCTCCTTTTTACCTGGAGGTCAGTGGAGGAAAAGTTCAAGGAGGCCGTGGGTGGGCAACTTGTGGATGATGGGCAGCTTGCAGGACCTGCAACAGGCAGGCAGGCAGCTAGCACTGTGAGGTCCACGGGCAGCAGCACAGGCGGCCTGTAAGGAGTATGCTCCTGAAGGCTGTTATTTCTAGGCTCCAAGTGGCCGTGAAGCGGGGAGGGGGAGGAGCTTCCTTCTCTCCTGCCTCACTCTTGTCCCGCCCAGACCCAGACCCAGGAAAAAAGCAGCGCACACAGCAGCGTGCAAAATTTAAATTTGGAAGCCACCACAAAGCTGGTTTTTCCAGTGGCGGCCAGCATTAGCAGGAGGTTGCACTTCGGAGGATGCTGCGCATGGGAGATATTGCTAATGGGGGATTGATGCGCATGGGGGACTGATGTGGATGGGTGATGTTGTGTATGGGGGAAGTTGCACATAGGGGAAAGTTGTGCATTGGATGTTGATGCACATGGGGAGTTGATGCACATGGGGGGTTGATGCGCATGGGGGACGATGCGCACGGGGGACGATGCGCATGGGGGACTGATGCGCATGGGGAAAGTTGTGCATGGGGTGTTGATGCGCACAGGGGAAGTTGCGCACAGGGGAAGTTGCGCACGGGGAAGTTGCACATGGGAGGTTGATGCGCATGGGGTTTGATGCACATGGGGGAAGTTGCGCATTGGGGGACTGATGCTCGTGGGGTGTTGATGCACATGGGGGAAGTTTTGCATGGGGAAGTTGCGCATGGGGGAAGTTGCACATGGGGGACTGATGTGCATGGGGGAAGTTGCGCAAAATCCCCCCATGTGCAACATCCCCCATGCGCAACATCCCCCACGTGCATCAGTCCTCCATACGCAACTCTCCACATGCACAAATTTCCCCCATGTGCAACTTCCCCCATGCGCATCAACACCCCATGGCATCAACACCCCATGCGCATCTTCCCCCATGCACATCAGTCCCCCATGCACAACTTCTCCCATGCGCAACAGTCCCCCATGCGCAACAGTCCCCCATGTGCAACAGTCCCCTATGCGCATCAGTCCCCCATGAGCATCAGTCCCCCATGCTCATCAGTCCCCCATGCGCAACTTCCCCATGTGCAACTTCCTCCCATGCGCATGGGGTGTTGATGCACATGGGGGAAAAGTTGCAAATGGTGTACTGATGCACGTGGGGGACTGATGTGCATGGGGGACTGATGCGCACGGGGGAGTTGTGCATGGGGTGTTGATGTGCATGGGGTGTTGATGCACATGGGGTGTTGATGCGCCTTGGGGCATGGCGTATGGGAAAATGTTACTCCCGCAACGCGGGTACACTTTTCGCTAGTATAACAATATACTTTTACTTCTGGGAAAGAGGCATTTCTAAGTGTTGCTCCTCTTATATTTAGCAGAGCAAGGATAACCATCTCTATTTGCCTCTGCACAGTGTCTCTAACACTGTTGTGTCAGGGGTGGGCCCAGCCAACCCCAAGATCTTGTTCACTGGAACTTGGGGGCGGGCCAGGGTCAGAGGGCAGGGCTAGAGTCAGGGGGTGCATCAGGGGCGGGGCCCCAACCCCGCTGCACTGCACATGTGCCAAGCTTGGCACATGCGCAGTGCGTCTCCTGAAGCTCGCCTTCAGGAGACTTAGTGCGCATGCGCCAGACTTGGCGCATGCGTACTGAGTCTCCTGAAGCCGAGCTTCAGGACACTCACCGCGCTTGCATCCAGCTGGATGCAATCACGCTGAGTCTCCTGAAGCTGAGCTTCAGGAGATGTGGCGGCTGCTAGCAAACCGGTCCCCGCAGTTCTGCCAGCCGCGGGATGTTTCCGGTTCTCTAGCATCCACCATGTGGGAAGATCCGGTTTGGGCAAATAGGCCCGAACCGGCATCTGCCCACCTTTGCGTTGTGTTTATCATCAGGGAGGCATTTGGGGAGGGAAATCAATAACAGAGTAACGGGCCGTGGGAGATATGGCTGTGGGGGGAGGGGCGGATGGCTGTTCCAGAAGGAGGGTCAGTCACAGACAGACTGTCCCTCTTTCTAGCATTCCCTCTAGCTATCTTAAGACTGTGGGCCTTGGCAGCAGAGCCCTGGGTCTGAAGCTGCTGCTCTTGAATGCCAGATCAGTAAATAATAAAACCTGCTTCATCCAGGATCTAGTCTGGAGTAAGGATGCTTGATCTGGTATGAATCACGGAGACCGGGTTGGATGAAGCAGGAAGGCTGAACCTCTCTCAGCTCTCTCCTCCAGGTTTCCATGTAGTGAAGCAGCCATGACTCCAGGCATGGGGTGGGGCATTGCGATAGTCTATTGGGATTCCATCTCCCTTACCAGGAACATTGTCTGGCAACTCACTGGGGTCAAATGTCTGTATGTCTCATTGAAAGAGCGTGACAGGATTGGTATTCTACTGATGTACCATGACAGGATTGGGATTTTATTCATGTTCCGTCCACCTAGCTGCCCAAGAGTCTTCCTGTATGAGTTAACAGGGTTGATCTCGGATGTTGCATTGGAGGCCCCCTGCCTACTGGTGTTGGGAGACTACAATGTGCAAGCCAAGGTCCCAAAAACAGCTGCAGTCCATGAGGCTAGCCCTGGTGTTTCTGTCTAGACAAAAGGAGGGTGATTAACACCATTCCATTGTCATGGACAGATCAGTTCCTGGTGAGTTTAAGACCTCCCTCCACAGGATCTTATTATCTGGTCCTCCCCAGAGGCTAATGGATCAAAATGGTTTCCTGATGCTAGGCCAGAGACTCATCTCAGCCCATGGTCAATCTCTGAAATATAGAGTTTGCCAGGGCTGTAGATGACATTGCTCCTGTAGATGTCTCCCAGCCAGCAGAGTCAAAGTAGCTCCTTGGTTTACTGAGGAGCTGCAGGCAATAAAACTGCAGGGTAGACATCTTGAGCGATGGTGGAAAAAGACTCATGACAAATCTGACCAAACAGAAGTTAGAGCTCATTAGAGCACCTACTCTGTGGTGATGGTTGCAGCCAAACATTCCTTCTTCTCTGTCACCATCACATCCACTCAGAGCTGACGCAGCGGTATTGTTCCATGTAGTATGGGGTCTTCTCCATCAGATCTCACAAGTGAATCAGGAGGAGTACATGGATGTCTGCTATGATATGTTTGCTAGGCACTTTGTGGATAAAATCACTCAGATTTGCGATGATTTGGACACCATGACTTGGACGCCATGATGTGTTAAAATCTAGTGATGTCCCCATGACATCTGTCAGTTCTATTTTGTGGGATTCTTTTCAGCTTGTGGAGCCTGAGGATGTGGACAGGATCCTTGGGAGTGTGAGACCATCTGGTTGCTTGCTGGATCCTTGCCCAGCATTGCTTAACAGATCTGCATGGGAGGAGCTGGTATTTACTTTTCCTGATGCAGGCAGCGGGTGACCTATGGGGTCCCTTCCAGCTCTAGGATTCTATGATTCTATGATTCTATGTGCAGAAAAGGCAATAAATTCATCCTTAAGGGAGGGTGTGTTGCCTCCTGCAATAAAGCGAGCAGTGGTTTAACCACCTCCTGAGAAAGCCCTCTCCGGACCCAGCTAAACCTGACAACTATTGACCAGTCTCTAACCTCCCTTTTCTGGGCAAAGTGATCAAGTGGGTGGTGGCATTTCAACTCCAGAGGGTCCTGGAGGAAAGTGATTATCTAGATCTCCTTCAGTCTGGCTTCAGGCCTGGTTTAAGGATGGAGACGGCCTTGGTCACCTTAGTGGATGACCTACACTGGGGACTGGATAGAGGGAGTGCATCCTTGCTAGTCCTTCTGGACCTCTTGGTGGCTTTCGACTCCATTGACCATGGTGTCCTTCTGGGACAGTTGGCTGAGTTGAGGATTGGGGCCACTGTTTTACAGTGATTCTGCTCCTTCTTAGCTGGCAACTCCCAGATGGTGATGATGGAGGACTCCTGTTTGGCACCCTGGCCTCTGAGGTGAGGGGTGCTGCAGGGCTCTATATTGTCCCCCTGTGTTGGTCAACATCTACATGAAACTGCTGGGAGAGTTCATCTGGGTATTTGGAGTTGGGTATTGTCAGTATGCTGATGACACTCAGCTCTATCTTTCCTTTCCACCTGATACTCTGTTCTGGAGTGCTGTCTGAAAGCTATTGGGATGAGGGCAAACAAGCTGAAATTAAATCCTGACAAGACAGAGGTCCTCCTGGTTCAGAAATCATTGATGCATGTACTGGATTGATGCCTTGCTCTGAATGGGGTTGCATTCCCCCTGAAAGAGCAGGTTCATAGCTCAGGGGTGATCCTGGACTCACAGTTGTTCCTGGATGATCAGGTTTAAATTAATATCAGCCTGCTCTCTTTTAACCTTCCGATTGTTAACCACCTTGGGTGCCTTTTGGGGAAAAAGGCAGAATGCAAATCTAATAATAAATAAATAATCAATATGGGGTACACTTTATTCACATGATTAAATTTGAATATTGTTGTGGAGGGTGGGGCTATAAATCTTCTTTGACTCCAGATAGCAGATAGATGCCTTAATTATGTCACTAACTGGACTACCTTAATTATGTCACTAAGTAGAAAAAAAATTAAATGCCCGATCATGTTGTCACTTCTGGTTGTGACATCATTGCCAGGGCAAAATTTTGAGTTTTGCACCAGGCTACATGATCATAAGCTACAGGATCATAAGCGGATGATTGTGCCGCTACAGGCATAGGTTTTTTCTGTACTTACCTGGGGTCACTACGGCTCTCTGGAGGGTCTGGGGAGCTGAGTCCCCCTCTGCAGCCCACTGGTAGTAAAGGTAAAAACTTGGGGGTGGAGAGAGGAGCAGCATGGGGGGCAAGAGGAGCAGGGAAACTTCTGGGCAGAGAAGGGAAGGCAGGAGGTGGCGCAGTAAAGGGGATTTAATCCTATATCAGATCCAAATCCTCTTCCATGATTCATGTCCTCTTCCATGTTATCATTTCTATCCCTATGGTCCTGCCAACCCCTTCCTAGCCTGGTAAATCCAACATGGGTCTCCTTGATTCTGTACCTGCACAATTGTGGGTGCAAATCAATCAATCAATCAATCAATCAATCAATCAATCAATCAATCAATCAGTCGATCAACAGTATACAGTGGTGCCTCACATAAAGAGCTTAATTCATTCTGGAGGCATGCTCTTTAAGTGAAATCCTCTTTAAGTGAAGCAGATTTTTCTATAGGAAATAATGGAAACTCAGATGATTGGTTCCACAACCCCCAAAATATTCATATAAAAAATAACTGGATGTAAAAATGATGAGAAAACACTGGGATTGAATTCAAAACGTGCATTCAATTTGCACAGTTCTATGAATTCTACTTAGGCTGTGATCCTAAAGACACTTTCCTGGGAGTAAGCCCCATTTAACACAATGGGGCTTACTTCTGGGTAGATACGGTTAGGAGGCTGCAATCAAAGACACTTTCCTGGGAGGCTTACCTGGGCTGCTGCTGGAGTTTCAAGGTGGTCAGTGGGGGCAATTGGGGGCAGTTAGGGGCAGCTGCCTCTGGCACCTCCAGGCAACTGCCCCCAAGTTGGGGGCAGTTAGAGGCAGCAGTGCTGGCCAGCAGCCCTTTTAAAGAGCCTCCATGTGGAACATCAGGGCTGCATAGCATGCGTGCCCATGGCGCACTTGATTGTTAAGTGAAGCGGAACTTGTTATGTGAAGCAAAAATATTTCTTGCAAATTTTTGCTTGTTATGTGAAACATTTGTTAAGCAAGGTAGCACTGTATACTGCTTTTAAACAAAAAGTTCGCAGAGTAGTAAACAGAAAATTAAATATATTATAGTATAGAACTATAGAAAATGAAGTATAGTAATTGCTGCTAGCTGCTCATTAGCTGAGTGCATTGTGGGAGGAGGTTTCAAGTGTGACAGCAGGGCCTTTGGCGCGAGCCTTTGGCTCTTAACCTGTGGATCTGAGACTGTGAACAAAGAGGACTGTGAACAAAGAGAACTCTTCTGCCATCAGAGGGCAGAAGTTCATCATTAACAAATCATGAAGAACTGATTGACTGGGTCAAAGTAGGGGGAAGTTAGGAGAAAGCGATCATGAACTGCTGGAATTTAGAATATTATGGGAAATAAAAAGAGCACACAGTGAAACCTATATACTGGATTTCAAGAAGGCTGATTTCAAAAGGCTTAGAGGAGTCATAGGTGGAATCCCATGGGTTGATGAAGTAATGGAAAAAGGGGCCCAAGATGGGTGGGAGCTCCTTTACAGGCAGCTGCTGCAAGCACAGTCAGAAACAATTCCTATGAAAAAGAAAGGGGGAAAAACCTCAGAAAACCAGGCTGGCTCAACAAGCAACTTGGGGATCAGCTGAAATCAAAGAAAGAGAAGTATAGGCAATGGAAGACTGGAAAGATCACCAGGGAGTAGTACAGGCAGATAGCCCGGTCCTGTAGGGAGGGGGTCAGGAATGCTAAAGCTCAGTATGAGCTGAGGCTGGCTAGGGTTGTTAAGGATAACAGAAAGAGATTCTTTAGATATGCCCAAAGAAATAGGAGGAGAAACGAGGGGGCGGGGCTGCACCTGGACAAAGATGGACAACAGGTGTCTGGAAACCAGGAGAAGGCAGAGTTGCCCAACTCCTTCTTTGCGTTCATCTATTCTTGGAAGGAAGGCTTTGCAAATAGGGGTGTGGGATCACTGGCTAATGGGGAGATATGCTTGCATCCCCAAAGATATAGTGGAAACATGGATGGTGCAGAACAGCAGATTACAATTGACAGAGAACTGGTTTGAAACCACTTAACTGGCCTGAATTCAAGTCATTTGGACCATTCTAGAATTGTTAAGGAAATTGCAGATGTCCTTGCAGAGCCTCTGTTGATCATCTTTGAGAAATCCTTGAGGAGTGGAGAAGTACCACTGGACTGGAAGAGGGTGAATGTAGTCCCAATCTTTAAGTAATGGGAAAAAAACCCGGGAAATTATAGACCAGTCAGTTTGACTTCAATCCTTGGGAAGATATTAGAACAAATCATTGAATACACAATTTGTGCACATCTAGACAAGTACTCAGTGAACAAAAGAACCCAGTATGGATTTACCAAGAATAAATCTTGCTAGACAAATCTGATCTCCCTTTTTGATCAGGTTACAAGCTTATTGGACAGTGGCAATGCTGTGGATATCATTTATCTTGATTGGGAATTTGGAGGAATATGGGCTAGATGAGGCAATCGTTAGGTGGATCTGCAACTGGCTTGTTGGCGGCACTCAAAGTGTTTTAGTAAATGGTTCTGCATCAATCTGGAGGACAGTTTCGAGTCGGGTGCCCCAGGGCTCTGTCTTGGGCCCTGTTCTGTTTAAAATCTTCATCAATGACGTAGAGGAAAGGATACGGAGAAGCCTGATAAAATTTGCGAATGGCACCAAGCTGGTAGGAGTGGCAAACAGAACACAAGACAGGAATAACCTTCAGGAGGATCTGGACAACCTGGAATACTGGGCTGTAACAAACAGAATGAGTTTCAACAGGAAGAAGTTCAAGGTTCTTCACTTAGGCAAAAGCACAGGTGTAAAATGTGAGATACTTGGCTTGGCAGCACAACATGTGAGCGGGATCTTGGAGTTGCCATGGATCACAAGCTGAACATGAGGGCTGAACATGAGTCAGCAATGTGATGCATCTGTGAAGAAGTCAAATGCCATTTTCGGCTGCATTAAGAGGACTAGCTTCCAAGTCATGAGAAGTTATCATTCCTCTTTATTCTGCATTGGTTAGACCTCACCTTAAGTCTCTGTTCAGTTCTGGGCATCTCAATTTATAAAAGATGCAGCCAAACTGCAGCTAGCCCAGAGGAGAGCAACAAGAATGATCAGTGGGACTGAAGGGAAGTCCGACGAGGAATAGTTAGGAGAACTTGGGATGTTCAGCCTGGAGATGAGAAGGCAGAGAGGAGATGTGATTGCCCTCTTCAGATACCTGGAGGAAGGGGCTCATTTGTTCTTAGCTGCCTCTGAAGGCAGAAGTAGAACCAATGGGTACAAATTGCAAGAAAGGAGATTCCAGTTGGATATCAGGAAAAAATTCCTGATGGTGAGGGTGGTTCAGCAGTGGAACAGGTTGCCAAGGGAGGTGGTGGACTCTCCCTCACTGGGGATCTTCAAGCAGAGGCTCAATGAGCACTCGTTGGAGATGCTCGAGGAGATTTTCCTGGTATAGGCAGGGGGTTGGACTAAATGGCTTACTAGGTCCCTTCTAACTCTATGATTCTATGATTTTAACTAATGGCTCCCTGTTCCAAAAGGGCTCACAATCTAAAAAGACATAAGAACACCAGCAGATGCCACTAGTGAAGACACTGCTGGGGTGAGGAGAGCTGGCCCTTGCTCTTCCCCTGCTAAAATACCCCCTTGAAAGAATGCCTCCTGCCCAATTAGCAGGTGTCTGTGGAGAATGATTAGGACTGCTCTGAGGACTTTACTCTGAGGATATCTGGTGCTTCTTTCCAATTCCAACAATGGATGCCTCAGTTGCCATTTTGGTACTGGGCACTGGAAAGTATAGGATTGGGCTGTAAAGCTCTCAGACTACAATACAGTGGACAAAAGAATGTCTGGAGTGGGACCTGATCTTTCCTAACCCGTCTGTGATCCTGTGCCAAATGACTCATTAAAACACTGTATACTGTGTTTAAAAGTGTACAGAAGAGAATACTCACTTTTGAACACTGTACAATTCTCTCTCTCTCTCTCTCTCTCTCTCTCTCTCTCTCTCTCTCTCTCTCTCTCTCTGTGTGTGTGTGTGTGTGTGTGTGTGTGTGTATGTGTTAGGGACAACGTGAACTGTCTTGACATATGTTTTACAATTCTGGGGCTTTATTAATGAGCAACATTTCATTATAAGCTAATTGAAACCTCTTGGCAGATATTATCACCCAAGAGAGTGAGATGCCAGATATGAATACGGCAAGCAGGTGAGCAGAAAGCATTAAAGTAATTATTCCATTGGGAGATGAAAAGAAAAGCTTGGTGTGGAGGGAGACCACATTCCTTGCCAGTGTTGAAGCACATAAAATGAGAAGTACTTCACCTGAGAATATTGCAGTATTTTGGCCAACCTGATTTAGCATGGATAAGATCTGCCATTCCTTTGCTTGGGTTCTGAGCTGTCTGTGACACCTTAGGAAAGAGATCTTGGGGTGTTGGCAGACAGCTTGATGAAAGGATTGACCCAATGTGTGGTGGTGATGAAGAAAGATAATTCCATGCTTGGGGAAAAATATTGACTATAAAACAGCCAATACTATAACGCCATTGTACAAATCAATAGTAAGGCCATACCTGGTGAATTGTGTCCAGTTCTGGTTGTATCATATAAAAAAGAGGTAATGGAAATTTTAAAAAAGATGCAGAAGAGAGTGGCTTAGGGTGCAATTTGCATGTCTTGCAATGCAAGGGAGCCAATTGGTTGTCTGTTCACTGGCATAACCCTCACCCAGGAGTGACACAAAAGTGTGTTATGGCACTTTTGTGACACCCCCAGGTCAGCATAGGACTTACGTTAGGGCTTAGGCTAGACTAACATGGTTTGGAGTGCAGCCTAAAATTATTACTGGGCTGGGGCCCTCCTTACTAGTAAAGCCCGCAGTGATTGGGGCTTTTCAGTCCAGAAAATAGGCTTTTGGAGAGGGAGAGCATGATTGAAGTGATGCATCAAATGGATAGTGGGATGTTATTTCCCTCTCACACAACATCAGAACCAGGGGACATCAAGTAAAATTGAGTGTTGGGAAAATCAAAACAGATAAAATATTTACTAAGCCAGTGTGAAATTAGTCTGTGGAACTCCTTGCCACAAGATGTGGTGATGATGTCTGCCAAGATGATTTTAAAAGGGGATTGGAGAAATTTCTGGAGGAAAAGTCCATCATGGGTTACAAGTCATGATAGGTATGTAAAAATTCCTAGTTTTAAAAATAGGCTATCTCAGAATGCCAGATGCAAGGGAGAGCACCAGGATGCAGAACACTCCTTGAAAAAAAATCTGTTCTTTCTATCAAAGCACTGTTCAGAATTACAGTAAAGCAAGTTCACATCCAAGAAAGCACTGCAGATCCAATTCTGAGATGAAATCAAAGAGGGATTTTTTTCTTTCTTAAGAAACAAGGGTTGTAAAACCAGAAAGGCATGAAATCTGAAAGTCTGAGAAGCCAATTGGGCAAGAAAAATGTTTCAGGCATGTTCAAGTGTGATTTCCAACTGCAATACCCTGACACATTCTTGCACGGAACGTAGATGAAAGATGAAAAACTCTCTCCATTGTACCACACAGAGAAATGGAACCTTGGTTTTAAAACCAGAACAAATGTCTGCTCCAGTTATTATTATCATCACCCAGTAACAGCTATAAATAGTCAGTGCCAGACCATTCAATGTTACTGAATTGTCTGAGGATAATTAACCAAGAAAATTTCTTGCTTTCATTTTAAGAGAGAGAGAGAGCAGGCCATTAATATGACTTCTCTGAACTCCTCAAGTGGCAATTTCCACATGAACTACCCTTGGGAAGAAATTTGTGCGCATTGATCAGTGCACAGAGAAACATTTGCTGTGCACATAGTGTAGGATTTTGGGGGTTGATCTAATGGTGCCCATTTGTTTTACATGGAAAACAGGTCTGTTCAGCTTTTCTGTTGACTAACATGTACTAAATGTGTTCTCTCCAAGGCTTTGCATAGAAAAATAGATTGATAATAGTTAACATTGGTCAAGCTTTCTTTAGGTAAGAAGATCTACCCGATGTTTTACCCAGGACTCTCTAGATTGGGCCATAACAGATTGCTATTGTCCCTGGAGCAGTGACATCACAACATCAATGCCCCATATCTGGTGCAGTGACGTCATGATGCCTAGTAATTACATCACTTTAAAGTTCACTCTGGAGGAGATGACAGTCATTGCAGCTGCTTTGTCAAGGGAAGCAACTATGTACTCAACTATGTACTCCTCTCAACACCTTGGAGGAAAGGTAGTAGAATACAGTGGTACCTTGTAAGACAAATGCTTTGTAAAAAGTAATCTTTGTAAGACAAACTAAAATTTCTGAGGAATTCTGCTTAAACAGTGCCTTGTAAGACAAACAGTTTTGGCAGAGTTTGGCAAACAGTTTTACAAGGAAAATTTGTTGTAAAATGAACGAATTGATGGATCTGCATTGTTAGCAACAGCAAGATGTGCTGGAGGAGATCTCAACTGCAGAGGAGGAGAAAAATAAGGAGGAGGAATCCCTCACATGAGATTAAGGACATTTGTAAACACTGGGAAATTATGCAAAACTTTGTAGAAAAGCACCACCCAAATAAAGCTATAGCAGTGCAAGCGATGAATCTGTTGAATGACAATGCAATGTCACATTTCTGTGAAATCCTCAAAAGGAGACAAAAGCAAGTGTCAGGGTTCCTTGTGAAAATTGCTCAAAAAAATACAAGTGACTCTTTTAGTGGAAATTAGTCATCCTTGGCCATAAGGTTTTTTCTTTTCTATTTTACTGTACAATATATTACAGTGTTTTTATTAATATTACAGTAATTGTGTTCTGTATTATATTACAGTGTTTTGAATTCAATTACAGTGTTTTTTCATCATTTTTTACATGCAGTTAATATTTTCATATGAATATTTTTGGGTTGTGGAACCAATTGTCTTGTGTTTCCATTATTTTCTATGGTGAAAATCAGCTTTTTAAGAAGAATTCTATGTAAGACAATTATGATTTTGTCTTACAGTTTGTCTTACAAGGCACATGTATATGAAAAATTAATAAATACATTTCTCTGAAATAACATAAGGCATATACTAAACAATTCTCTATAGCATGTGAAACATCAATTACATACCTATAACCACATAGTCACGTGAATTCTGCTTTCCCATTTTGTATTCCTAAAATACTGGGATCCTCTCATCTATATATGACTCACTTCCTTTTTCTTCCTAAGATGTGTTGTCACTTATATCCCATAACTGGCTATCATTCTACTTGCATGGGAGTCAGTTTTTGGCTGACTTGATTATAATGAATTTGCAGTCACATCTCTCTTCAATGGGTTTATCTCTTAGAAATTCATCTTTCTAATTTCCTCTGTTCTGAAGGACTGCTGAGTTATGAGGGGTTTAACTGTTCATCAGTGAATGTCAAAACACAATAGAATGCCCACCAAACCACATTTAACATCTACTTAAATATGGGATGAATTACTAATGGCTGGCCCCTGTACTATAAGTATCCCTAGGATTCATGCAAATGGGGAGAAACGCTCATTTCATAAAATATGCATCAGCCATTTATTAAGGCTTATAAGTCTTTGCAAGAAAAAACGCAATGATTTCTGTTGCTATTGGCATCTATGAGCGCTAAAGGGGGAGATTTCCTGGAGCTGACCTAAGCAATACTTAAGGTTGCTTAAAAACCAACCTTAACTACTGTTTTTAAAATTACACGATTTTAAAAGTTAAGTTACAAAACTCTCTTTGCTACAATCCTATCCACACTTTCCTAGGAGTAAGTACTATTGAACACAATGGGACTTACTTCTGAGTAGACATGATTAGGATTGCACTGTCTAATGCAGGTGTCTCCAAACTCCGGCCAATGGCTCCAGAGGCAGTTCTCAGCCAGCCTCTATCCAGTTCTTGGGAAGCCTTGAAATCCACTCCAATAAATTCTTATAATTAAATTTATGAAAAATGGTTCAAATTTAAAATATAAATTAATTTCTGGCCCCCGCACAATGTCAGAGAGATTATGTGGCCCTCCTGCCAAAAGGTGTGGAGACCCTGGTCTAATAACTGCCAGGATTTCTTTTTATTTATATTTTCATTTACTTATTTTTGTGTGAACCAGGTGAGTTATAGCAGCAGAAGGTCTGTATAGCATTTGGCTATGAGGGTTAAGGCCACGAAAACATTGACGCTAGAGGGGTTGCAAAATACTAAGTTTTGCAGGGAGCCCCATCAAAGCATATAAGTGGCCACTCTCCTTTGGAGCTAATCTGGGCAGTGGCAGCTAATTGGATACAATACCTCTGTTTTGCTCCCATTGCCCAGAAAAGGCACCAAAAGTGAGAGAGGGGCCACATGTAACAATCACCTCATGTAAAGTATGTTCCATGAAACAAACAAAAATTCCTCTAGGATTCTCCTTCATGTAACAAATTTTGTTTTCATGTAACAAAACACACTCATTGGCAGTTGGGACAGATGCGCTGGCCGGCAGCCCTTTTAAAAAGCGTAGGGCTGCCTAGCACACCTGCCCATAGTGAAAGCAACACTTACATACTGATCATCCAGTGGCCGGGTGTCCTCTGAGCAGAGGGAGAGAACAGCAGTGGAGAAGAGGGAAGCAGCTCAGGGCTAGCCAGAAGGGAGCAAGGAAGAGAGAGGCTCAGGATGAAGAGAAGGAGAAAGTGGGGAGACACTTTGAAAGTGTCTTGGATTACAGAAGAATGTGTCTTTGACTGCAGCCTCCTAACAATATCTACCCAGAAGTAAGCCCCATTGTGTTAAATGGGTCTTACACCCAGGAAAGTGTCTTTAGGATTGCAGCCTAAGTAGACTTCATAGGATCATGCACACTGAATACATATGTTGAATTCAATTCCAGTGTTTTGTCATCATTTTTACATCCAGTTAATATTTTTATATGAATATTTTTTGGGTTGTGGAACCAGTTGTCTGAGTTTCCATTATTTCCTATGGGAATATCTGCTTCATGTAAATAATGTTTCCTGTAACAAACATGCTTCCAGAACAAATTAAACTTGTTACATGAGGTGCCACTGTTTGGGTTTAAACCAATGTCTTCCTCCCACCACCAAAATGATTACAAGAACTGGGTCTTGGAACAAAGCACAATATTATCTTTGAGGAACAGTATCAGTTTTCTGAGCTTACTGTTGCAGATGACAACAAAATGTAATATCCACCTATTAATACAAAAAGTCACAGAAGCATCACTGTTAATCTTTGGACAGAACAGGATTGTGAATAGGTAGACTTCAGTTGCGGTCTGGAGACATTTGTTTGTGGCAGGGCTCGTTAATTTTCCTGGAGTTTAGATAGGAGGTTTGTAGACACAAATATTTGAGAAGATAAATATCACTGTTAATTGAGGCTATAATTTGTCACAATATCAGATCATACTGTCGATCAGGAGTCTCCAAACATTTTGGCATGAGGGCCGTATCGTCTTTCTGATACTGTGTTGGGGACTGGGAGAAAAAATGAATTGATTTACATTTCACATTTGAATAAGTTTACATAAATGAAACTTGTGAATGAATGAATTAAAATCAGTTCATAAACACTTTCATAAACACTTTCCAACACACACACACACACACACACACACACAGAGAGAGAGAGAGAGAGAGAGAGAGAGAGAGAGAGAGAGAGAGAGAGAGAGAGTTATCAACAATTCAGTTCATAAGCATGTTCATATACAGAAAAAGGAGACGTAAGCATCCTCCCTAGCCCTCAAAATACCCTTCTGAGATATGGAGAGGAGACCTCCCTCCCCTCTGGAGGATTACAGGGCTTGCCCTGGGTGGTGCAGGTTTGCCGAGGGCCAGATGAAGGCTCACTGAGGGCCACATCTGGCCCCTGCTATAGATCAGTTATTTTCAACCATTATGCCAAGACACACTCAAAGGTTACGTTTGCAGAATGTTAGTCACATATTAATTGATTACAGCTGAAGTTTTCATGGAATTTAGCTGATACAGATCTCACTCATCTACGGAATCAGGTTGTAACTCATTAAAGTTTGAACTGATATCAATTGCTTAGTATATAAGGGTCCTGCAAGGCTCTTGCTGCCATCCAGGGATCAACTTTCATCTTCAGGGCTCCAGGACCTTTAACAAGTGTGTAGAGGAGGAAACTTCAGCAGGTAACAAGTTACACCTACTGAAATTCTCTTCTCTACACAATTGTTAAAGGTCCAGGAGCTTTGAAGTTGTAAGTTTGGAGACTCCCAGCATAGACAAACACAGTTATCCCACTAGGTTATTCCATAAGTATTTTTTCTTCACTTATGCAAGTTGCCACTAAGTGGCACTGGCATCCCACAACATCCAAGAATGGGCTAGAAGTGTGGTCAGCAGGGGACAGCCGCAAGACATAAATCTCCCTGAATATTCTGACCAAGTTTATGGAGAAATTGAATGGAAGTTTGCCGTTATTACAATGCCTCATGGTCAGACAGACAGCTTTCAGGAAAGGCAGTGTGACCAGATTTCATAACTGCAAAGAGGACAAGCCCCCAAAATGTAGGATAGCCACGAAAATAAAAGCTAAAAATAAAAGCAAAATAAAAGCTGAAATACTAATATATTGCTTTCATGTAGTTAATTTAAACACTATATTACTTATTGTTAAATATAAAACTATTACATATAATTTATTACTTACAAGAAGGCTACATAGAATCATAGAATCACATCGACTCTGGCATTCCATTGGACTATTTCAGTGGCATGGAGAGGGTGGATTTGCTGCTTGTGTAACAGTCTATATTCCATATTATTTATCTACCCAGGCCTATGTGCTTCGCATACAGTGTCGAGCACGATACTATAGTCTTTCAAGACTGATGGATGCCAATGCAAGAGTCATGAACAAGTCAAGAACAACCATTGATTTATGGAAATCCTTAAATAGACTGTGTGCTAGGGTAGGAAGATCTAAGGTCAACTTGAGGTATTGGAGATATATCATGAAAGGTGGGCTGTGTGAATGCAGTGAAGAACAAAGCACCACGTATGCTCCAGTGCATACAGTGCTTTTCTATGTGCATACAGGAAGGTCTTATGTTGGAAAGGTTACACAGGTTTCATAGAATCTTAGAATCAAAGAGTTGTAAGGGACCCAGTAGGTTATCTAGTCCATCCTCCTGCCTGCAGCAGGAAATCCCCATAGAGCATCCCTGACAGGTGCTCGTCGAGCCTCTGCTTGAAGATCCCCAGTGAGGGAGAGTACACCACCTCCCTTGGCAGTCTGTTCCACTACCGAACCGCCCTCACCGTCAGGAATTTTTTCCTGATATCCAGTCAGAATCTCCTCTCTTGCGGTTTGTACCCATTGGTTCTAGTTCTGCTTTCAGAAGCAGCTATGAACAAATGAGCCCCTTCCTCCCTATGACAGCCCTTCAGGTATCTGAAGAGGGCAACCATGTCTCCTCTCAGCCTCCTCTTCTCCAGGCTGAACATCCCATGCTCCTCCAACCTTTCCTCGTAGGGCTTCCCTTCCATCCCACTGATCATTCTGGTCACTCTCCTCTGGACGTGCTCCAGTTCAGCTGCATCTTTTTTAAACTGAGGTGCCCAGAATTGAACACAGTACTCAAGGTGAGGTCTGACCAATGCTGATTAAGAGGAACTATAACTTCACATGACTTGGAAGATACAGTCGTCTTAATGCAGCCTAAAATGGCATTTACCTTCTTCACAGATGCATCACACTGCTGACTAATGTTCAGCTTGTGATCCCTGGCGACTCCAAGATCCCGCTCACATGTTGTGCTGCCAAGCCAAGTATCTCCTATTTTATACCTGTGTTTTTGGTTTTTATTGTCTTAAGTGCAGAACCTTGCACTTCTCCCTGTTGAAATTCATTCTATTTGTTACAGCCCAATATTCCAGTTTGTCCAGATCCTGCTGGAGGTTTCTCCTGTCTTCTGTTGTGTTGTTACTCCTCCCAGCTTGGTGTTGTCTGCAAATTTGATCAGGTTTCCCCATAATCCTTCCTCCAGGTCATTGATGAAGATTTTAAACAGAACCAGGCCCAAGTCAGAGCCCTGGGGCACCCAACTCGAAACTGACCTCCAGGTTAATGCAGAACCATTTACAAAAACCCTTTGAGTGCGGTCGTTGAGCCAAGTGCAGTTCCACCTAACGATTGCCTCATCTAGCCCATATTTTTCCAACTTCCCAATTAAGATGTCATGTGGGACCTTGTCAAATGCTTTGCTGAAGTCAAGATAAATGACATCCACAGCATTGCCACTGTCCAGTAAGCTTGTAACCCGATCGAAAAAGGAGTTCAGATTTGTCTGGCAATATTTATTCTTCGTAAATCCATGCTGGGTTTTTTTGCTCACCAAGTACTTGCCTAGAATTTGTGCACAAATTCTGTGTTTTGTGATTTGTTCTAATATCTTCCCCGGAATTGAAGTCAAACTGACTGGTCTATAGTTTGGTCAGATGACATCTATTTAACTTCCTCACAATGTATGTGTATAAATGTATGCATCTGCTTCTGACATGAAGAAAGAAAGTGGAATTAGGCATTTGTTTAAACAATCTGGTCTGAAACTGCTCCGTGTGTAGTTTAAATCTTTGGTGTTCCCAGGCAAAGGAGCAGATGATAGAATGAGCTCTGTCAGTTTCCACAGTCTCTGGTACATGTTCAATCTCTGGTACATGTTCTTTGGGATAGCCACTATTGGGATGCTCTGGTCCTAGCCTTGTGACTCCTGAGAAGCCTAAGGCTGCAAATGTATTTGGTGGCAGAAAACGGGGAGGATTATGAGATGTGAAATAAATCTCAGGCATCATCTTGTGACTTAGGGTGCATTCTTATCCCTGTCTATTCAGAAGTAAGCGCCATTATATTCAGTGGGTCTTACTCCCAGCCTTACTGGGACAAAAGTTGCGCCTTCACTGTCTGAGATTCTGTGTTCATATTTTGTGGCTAAAGGTGAACTTCTGGTCACCCTTGGCAGCAAGTGTTAACGTCCAAATTCACACCAAGTAGTGGAATGTCACTGCTTCCTTCAACAGCTGTCAACTCAAATATAAATGGCTGGGGAAACAGTGCTCGGGAGGTCATGGCTGTGCTGAAATCCACTGGGTTCCTTTTTTTTAAGTGAGAACTGCTAACTAAAAGATGAACTAGGACTGAGAGAAGATTGTAACTAGGACTGGCCCTAGTTCACACAGTCCCCTGGTTGAGAATCATCTTTTGTGTGGAGAAGAATCTCCACCCAAACTGCTCCACACTGCTCTACCATTTGTTGTCATAAAATCATATACTATCTACAAGATACCTCTGTGGTCATCTAGTCCATCCCATCTAGTCCATACCTTATAGCAGGAAATCCTCCTACAGCAGGAATATATAGAGTCCTATAATGTCCCCTCTCATCCTTTTCTTCCCTATGCTTAACACATCAAGTTCTTTCATCCTTTCCTCATACAGCTTGTTTTCCAACCCTCTGGTCATCCTCATTATCACTCTCTTCTGAACTTGCTCCAGCCAAAAATGGCTGCATTTTTGTTAATAGATGTTTTTTTTTTTCTGCCACTCCCTTGCTTTTGCCATAATCCAGCAAATACTGGCCATTTGATCTCTTGTTCCACTGACTCTTCAGACTCTTGTACAGGTGATAGTTCACAATTCAGATGGTGCTGAAGTTGAGCTTGTAGGATTTTGAGCATTACATTGCTAGCATGTGAAATGTGCTACTATGTGGTAATTTGAACATTCTTTGGCATTGCTTTCCTTTGGGATTGGGACAGGGACTGAACTTTTTCAATCCTGAAGCCTCTCTTGAGTTTTCCAATTTGGAAGCAGATTGAATGTATTACAGCATCATCTTTTCAATCTTGGGGGTGGGGGAGTTGAACACTGAATTGAACACTCATGGGACTCATTCAACTGGGTAAGGGTCACTGCATACTGCAACCCATGTCTACCAGGAAGAACACTGTAGCAAGGTACCAGCCAGGAGGCATACTCTGAAGTCATGGCCTGAAATCACTCAGGGTCACTACTGTTTGGCCAGCTGGGAAAGTGCATCTCTTTCCTCCTTTCCAAATGCCAGTGCAAAGCTGCCTCCTCTCCCCTGTGCCAATGATCAATCAGCTGCTGTAGTCTTGTGGCTGTATTCTAAGAGCACAATCCTAACCATATCTACTCAAAAGTAAGCCCTGTTGTGTTCAATGGGTCTTACTCCCAGGAAAGTGTCTTTAGGATTGCAGCCTAAGGGCACAATCCAGAGCAAGTTCAGCCTGCTCTGCTCTAACTGCTCTCTCCTAACTATTCTGTATCCAGAGCAGAAAGTTATGCTGCATCCAGAGAGTCAGGAAGCCTGGGCTGCCCTAACTGCTGCAGAGCATGTTAAGTAATTGACACATGGGGAGGACTTGCTCCTGAGGAGACACCCCTCAGATCACACTGAACAAGGAACAGATGTTGTGCCTACAGTGGTGACACGACTCTGCGCATCACCTGGTGCAGAAGTCTGTGCGTCACCCCTGGGATGTGCTCATCCCCCTACCTGGACTGCGCAGTCGCAAAAGTTGGTGCCTGCGCAGTTGTTTCTGAAGCCAACTGGCTTCAGAAAGAGTACTGCACAGGCACCATCTCTGACACCTGCACAGTACTTTTCTGAAGACTTTCGGCTTCAGAGGAGACTGCGCAGGCATCAGAGTTGTTGCCTGTGCAGTATTCTTTCTGAAGCCATTTGGCTGCCGCTCCGCCTCCTAAGTGAGGCTGAATGGCCGTGCAGAGGTGTGGACTTTCTCTGCTCTACGAATGTCTCCTCTGAAACTTTTTGGGACGCTCAGTCTGTTTCGGCGCAGTGCACCTCAGATGGCCATTCAGGCCAGCTCCAAGGACGAGTGGCAGCTTCTGGCTGCTACTCCGCCTTGGAGCAGGCCTGAATGGGCATGCTGACACCCAGGGCCTGCCAAAGGACAGTCAAACTCCTCCGGCACCACCCCATACGGAGTGCATCACCCAATGCAGCCCACACCAGCCGCACCAGTCTGGTGACGCCGCTGGGTGCCTGCCTTATAAGGAGTCCCTGATGAGATGCCAGTACATTCTACAGTGAATACAAGGGGCTTCTTGGAGTGGCCTGCTGTATCCTGAGGTTTGTGGGCAGCCATAGTTGTTTCATATCCTGAGGTTGAGAGGCAGGGGTTGCGGCTAGGCTGGCCAATAACTCAGATTTTTGGTCAACACTGCCATTCTTACTCAGGCCTTATCATGGGCCCCTATGGGTCTACTCATTACTATACCTGCTCCTGAGGTGGTATATATCTGAGGAGCTGGAAGAGGGCATTTCTGCCTTGAAACAGGCTCTGGATACAGAGTAACTGCTCTGCCCTAAGCAATGCTAAACATGCCCTCAAAATGCCTCTCCTGAACTGCCTAGGGCAGAGCAGGTCCTCCTCTCTTAGGGCACCCTATGTTGCCTTGCTCTGCCCTAAGCCTCTTCCAGAGTAACTGGGGTGGAGCATCTTGCAGTTGCTCCACCCTAGTGATAGATAGGGCAACCCAAGGGCTCTTATGTGGACAGATTAGTTGCTCTGGATTGTGCTGCCAGTCAGCTATGGGATACTCCTAAATATCAGTCTTCCAAAATAAGTTCCAAACACACTGGCAAGAAAAGAAGGAAAATGTCCCTGTTTGATGCTCAGATTAGCATCCCTTTTATTGCATACATCCCATCCTGATTATTAGCAGTGAGGGTTTTATGCTCACAGCTAGCCCAGACATGTCATAATGGGTTATAAATTGTTGGCGAATTGAGTGCTCCTTCAGTTTCTGGTACATGTTCAGTCCCATTAAGAATAATGGCGTGAAAACCATAAGTAATTAATTTGATGAGCTCTCTCACATGCATGCACATGCAAAGACTTTTATCACACTGCTTAAAAAGAAGCAGATGCAGAAAACGTGGTGGAAAGACCTGGAATACTCCTCTGATTTTGAATTTACTACCGAGAATAAGTCTGTAGATTCCCTTTTCTTGACAGGCCAATATCTCTATCTTCTATTTCTATTATATTTAAATTTTGTTTTTTTTCTGGCCATGGACTATTTGATGCAACCTTGTGGCTGAAAAGTTTTGAGACCGCTGTTCTAAATAATTGTGAACAGAGCAAAGAATATTCTTACAGTGAGGAAAATGTTTCCATCTTCTAATATACTTGGCACTCCACTGTGACAAGGATCCCTGATCTTGTTGAGAGTAAAATAATACTCTTAAGAAGCCATTTGATGAACGTACAGGTCAGTGCAACTGAATTCTCTACACGTTTTTGGGTATACTTTGAGCAAGTGCAATGCAAAAATCAACAAGAATGTGAAGGAGCTGAATGTAAACAAGAATGTGAAGGATCTGTTATCTTCCCATTGAAGCAATACCTATTTATTTACTTGCATTTAACTGCTTTCACACTGCTATGTTAGCAGGAGCTGGAGAAGTGTTCTCACAATGGAGTTCTCTCCATTGTGTGGTCTTGAACCTTCAGGTTGACAAGCACAAAATCTTTAACCACTAAGTCACCACAACCCTATAAAATACTCTACCCCAGGGTTCAAATTATGGGGGAAAGGGGTCTTTAAAACCACACAAACCCTTCCCCTGTGTCTTTCTAATTTTACCTAAATAATACACTTTGTAACTTTCTCAATACAGTTACCAAAGATAGCACAAAAGTACAAAGATAGGCACTCTTTCAAATGGATGATCCTCCTCCTGCTAAAAAACAGAGAAGCACCCATATGAAAGAGTGCTTCATGCCCAGTTAGCAGGGATATATTCACAAGATTTTAAAATCACACACAAAGCACAATCCTAATCCCTGGTTAGGCCAGCACAAGCTAGATGGCCTGGGAGTGTTGTACCAGCAGAAACTGGTTAGGATTGCACCCACATCCACACAATTTCACCCACCCCACTGCAACAGTGAAATGGAAGGCAGAATTTGAGACCCTTAGCATTTGTTGGACATGGCAAAATTAATATTCTTTGTGGGTTATTTTTGCTACTCATTTGCTACTTTCCTATCAGCACATAGGTGACAATTTTAGAAATAGTTTATTTTTAATTATTTAGAAATATTTAGAAAATTCCTTTTTGAAGTCTTTGCTTCTGACTCTCTCTCAAAGTGAAAACTCCTTCTTGAGACATGCATCATCCCAATGGAGAGGTAGGATTGCTCTTTGAATGTGATTTGGCTTTGCCTCTCAGGGAGTGCAGTTGGCATTCATATATAGACCACAAAGTTGTTAATTGGATTGACTTGACTTTTTCAGAGATTTTTTAAAAAAGAAATAAATCATTCCATATGCTAATTAAATCCTGTCTTTGCCTATTAGGCCCTCAAGAAGACATCTGTTTGCGTATGTTTTCCGTTCATTCTTTCCATAGAACAAAAGCTTTTTCAATGGCATGAAATAGTTTTGAAAATAAAGGAGATCTCCTAGGAGAATCTTTTCCCTGCCTTTGAAAATCAGCAAGAGACTGATTTTGTTGTGGTGATAATTTTGTTGTTGTTACTCCAAATAAATGCATTAATTATTATCCATAAAATAACATAATTGCAGAAATTTTGTCCTGCTTTTGTTCTACTGAGCACAATAAGTTTATAAAGAAAAGATGCAAATAGAGGAGGGAATTTGTTTATGTTCAAGAAAAAGAAAAAAAAAAATCCTGCAACCTTTAAAGTTTATGACATTTGGTAACCTGGTTTACTGGGACATAACCAGGATGGATCAGAGATTATAGATTATCCCCCAAATCCAGAGTAACTATGGGAGCACGTAAGAGACTTTATGTGCACCTGCAGTTACTGCAATACCTAGTGAAAACCTATGGAAAATTCATATTGGAACAGGGCGTCCATACGCCCAGAAACCCCCGGACAGGTCCAGAATTTTGCTTCCTGTCCGGCCTGTCTGGGCATAGGGGGGGCTTGTCCGGGTTTCGGGGGGGTCATGTAGTGCTTTAGGGCACTTAAAATGGAGCTCGGAGCGGCTTGAAACCGTCCGAGCATCCATTGTGAACTTAGAGGCTGTGCGCATGCTGCAGGATTCTCCAAGCACCCCCAGCACCAGCTGCTCCAGAGGGAGCCAGGATGTGGGGTCTGGAGGGGGCTTCTCCACCAGGGCCAATCCTATGCATGCTTACTCTGAAGTAAGCTCCATTAAAGGCATTGGGGCTTACTCTGTACTAAGGCAGGGAGGGGGAGGACCCCTTCCCTCCCTCGCAGGTCCAGGTCCCTCTCTCACCAGCCAAGTCTAAAGTCCAGCAGTTGTTCTGTATCCAGCTCCTGTATCTAAGCACTGGGCTCAGCTTGGAAAGCCTTGCAGAGGGAAAAACTACACTTCCCATGACTCTCTGAGCTTAAAGATTCATGGGAACTGTAGTTTTTTTCCCTCTGCAAGGCTTTCCATGCAACTCCAGTCACCTGCTTAGAACTGCCCTGATTGGGATGACTCCTCCGCCTCCCTGCCTCACTGATGGTCCCTCCAGGCAAGGCTGGGGATGAGGGTGCCTCTTGTGCATTAGGAGGCAGCGGAGAAAAAATCCAGTCCTATGCATGCCTACTCACAAGTAAGCCCCATGATAGGCAGAGGGGCTTACTCCCGGGTAATTTCCCCCCAGATAAATCTCCCCCAGAAACCCCCACCTGCCATCCCTGCTGCCTGCAGCAGCCACTACCCTCAGCCACCCCCCACAAACTGCCTTGCCTGTGCCCACAACCCCAAGGAAAACCCCCACCAGCCCTGCATGCGTCCACTGCCCCAAGAGTGTGAGGGTGTGTGTGTATAACCTTAAAAAGGTAATATAGTGTTGAAATTAAGTACAGAAAGCAATACCAGTGTTTTTAGCTTATTTTAACATATCCTACATGTTGTCCTACATTTTTGGGGTATCCTACAATGTTTTTTAATTCCAGGAATTTTGTTAGGAATTTCAGCTTGAACAAGGAGGGATTTTGGCTTTCAATCAGGAATTTTGGGGTTGCCGTTCAGGAATTCCAGGTTTGGCATCTGGTCAGCCTGTATTGGAAACCAGAGTTAAGTTGTTCTTACACCAAAGAAAGGACTCCCCGTAGTTACTCTGGATTTTGCGCTATGTGAGTGAGTGAGTGAGTGAGTGAGTGAGTGAGTGAGAGAGAGAGAGAGAGAGAGATGAATTGGTAAAGGCCACAAGGTAACAGCAACCTGTGTCTCCCAGGAAGAATATTGAAGCAAGGAGGATATGGCTGCAATCCTAACATCCAGTTTGACTGGTCTAAACCCCGTCAGAAGTTGTGTGCTGACCTGGGGGTGTCACACAAGTGCTGTAAGACACTTCTGCTCCACTCTTGGGGGAGGGTTAGGCCAGTGCACAGGCATGCGCTTTAGGCCAGTGCACAGGGGCTCATTTGTTCATAGCTGCTTCTGAAAGCAGAACTAGAACCAATGGGTACAAACTACAAGAAAGGAGATTCCGGTTTTATATCCGGAAAAAATTCCTGACGGTGACGGCGGTTCAGCAGTGGAACAGATTGCTGAGGGAGGTGGTGGACTCTCCCTCACTGGGAATCTTCAGCGGAGGCTCGATGAGCACTTGTCGGAGATGCTCTAGGGGGATTTCCTGCTGCAGGCAGGGGGTTAGACTAGATGACTTACTAGGTCCCTTCCAACTCTAGGATTCTATGATTCTATGAAGGGTGAAATGGGACAGCACCGAGGACTGAGAGGTTGGATTGGGTTCAGGAATGGGGTGAGTTTGGTAGCCAGTCCCACAGTGTGGGTTCAGATGAATCTGTGCCAGGAATCTTTCTCATGTGTCCAAGTAGACCCAGGTGTGCAAGGAAACAATTACAGTGGTGCCCTCACGTAACAAATGCCTCACTTAAAATATATTCTATGTAACAAACAAAAATTTCTCTTGTTGGCAGTTGGGGCAGACGCACTGGCCGGCAACCCTTTTAAAAAGTATCAGGGCTGCCTAGCACACCTGCCACAGCAAAAGCAACAGGAGAAACCTCCAGAAGGATCTGGATAAACTAGAATACTGGGCTCTAACAAATAGAATGAGCTTCAACAGGGAGAAATGCAAGGTTCTGCACTTAGGCAATAAAAACCAAAAGCACAGGTATAAAATGGGGGCTTGGCAGCACAACATGTGAGCGGGATCTTGGAGTTGCTGTGGATCACAAGCTGAACATGAGTCAGCAGTGGGATGTGTTTGCAAAAAAGGCAAATGCCATTTTAGGCTGCATTAAGAGGACTGTAGCTTCCAAGTCACGAGAAGTTCTAGTTCCTCTTTATGCTGCATTGGTTAGACCTCACCTTGAGTACCGTGTTCAGTTCTGGGCACCTCACTTTAAGAAAGATGCAGCCAAACTGGAGCAAGTCCAGAGGAGAGCAACAAGAATGATCAGTGGGATGGAAGGGAAGCCTTATGAGGAAAGGTTGGGGGAACTTGGGATGTTCAGTTGGAGAAGAGGAGGCTGAGAGGAGACATGATTGCCCTCTTCAGATACCTGAAGGGCTGTCATAGGGAGGAAGGGGCTCATTTATACTTAGCTGCTTCTGAGAGCAGAACTAGAACCAATGGGTACAAATTGCAAGAAAGGAGATTCCGGTTGGATATCCGAAAAAAATTCCTGACGGTGAGGGTGGTTTAGCAGTGGAACAGATTGCCAAGGAAGATGGTGGACTTTCCCTCACTGGGGATCTTCAAGCAGAGGCTCGAGGAGCACCTGTTGGGGATGCTCTAGGAGGATTTCCTTCTGCAGTAGTAGAGTAGAAGTTGGAGTAGATGACCTACTGGGTCCGTTTCAATTCTCGGATTTTATGATTCTATTATTCTACTTCTACACCGTTCCTCCTGTGGCCGGGTATCCGCTGGGCAGA
This sequence comes from Cryptoblepharus egeriae, assembly GCA_030015325.1. NCBI lineage: Eukaryota > Metazoa > Chordata > Lepidosauria > Squamata > Scincidae > Cryptoblepharus > Cryptoblepharus egeriae. Next base: position 20,128,232 of record JAREYC010000011.1, on the reverse strand, counting down.
GGGAGAGAACAGCAGTGGAGAAGAGGGAAGCAGCTCAGGGCTAGCCAGAAGGTAGCAGAGGACAGAGAGGCTCAGGATGAAGAAAAGTAGAAAGTGGGGAGACACTTTGAAAGTGTCTTTGATTGCTGCCTCCTAACCATGTCTACCCAGAATTAAGTCCTGTTGTGTTAAATGGGTCTTACTCAGTGGTGGGCCCAGCCTGCCCCAACAACCGGTTCTCCAGAAGTGGGCAGGGCCAGCCTGGGTCAGGGGGTGGGCCAGGGTCAGGGGGTTGGGCGGGGCAGGGGAGGGCACACCACCTTAACCCTTAGTTTATCAAAAAAATTGTATCACTTGTAACTGCATCAATCAGTATTAAGCCCCTGAGTTCAGTGTAATTTATTCCTATGCATTACACTTTGTTGTGCTCTCAGGGGGAATGTGTGCCACAAATAAGAACATAAAAGCATAAGAAAAGCCTCCACTGGATCACACCAAAGACCCATCTAGTCCAGCTTCCTGAATCACACAGCAGCCCACCAGCTGCCTCAGCAGCCCACATATGACACTTGCATCTAGGTGCCTAAGTACCAGCAGACACTACCACAGGTTCCACAGGTGGTGCTCATACCACTGGTTGAGAAACACTGATCGACAGTTTAGGACCAGAGTCTGTGGTGTACATCTGCAGGCTGAGGTTTGCTTCTAAGCCACTACTTAAGGCTACAATCCTGTCCACACTTTCCTGTAAGTAAGCTCCATTAACTGTGATGGGACTTACCAGTACTTCTGAATGGTCATACATAAGATTTGGGCTCCTAGAATCCCAGCTTCTTGCTGCAATATAACACTTGCATCCAGGTGCCTAATACACTAATTAAGGCTACAGTCCTGCCCACACTTTCCTGTAAGTAAGCTTCATTGAATACAAAAGGACTTCTGAGTAGTCAAGCAAAGGACTGAGCTCTTAGTAACCATCCTTTGGCTGCAATCCTATTCACTTTCCTGAGAGTAAGCTCCACAGACTCTAATGGGACTTACTTCTGAGTAGCCAAGAATAGGATTGGGCTCTAATGCTGCACTCCTCTGCACACTTCCCTGGGAGTAAGCTTTATAGATTGAGATGGGATTAACTTTTGAGTAGTCAGGCATAGGATTACAAGCTCTTAGAAACCAGCTTCTTTCCAAGGAGTAACCTTTACTATTCTAATGGAACTTACTTCTGAGTAGACAGATGATTGGGCTTTGAGGCTACACTCCCCACAGGGGAGTAAAACCTACTGACTTTAATAGGATTTACTTCAGAGTAGACAGTGGACTGGGCTCTTGGGGGGCAGGATGGGAACTATTTCTTCAGGTGCCCCCCATAATCTCAGGTGGAGAGATTTCTCAGAGGGGCAGGATGAGGTGGGGAGATCTCTTGGGGGGGGGGGGGGGAAGGACTACAGTGTGGATAGGATTGCAGCCTCAGAGCCCAGTCCTAAACATGTCTACTCAGAAGAAAGTCCCATTATAGACAGTGGTCTTACTCTCAGGAAAGTAGAAAGGCTGGAGGAACAAGGCTGGAGAGAGTGATCCAAGCAAGCGTCTGTCAATCTCCTCAGAAGTAAGTCCCATTATAGTCAGTGGGCTTACTCTCAGGAAAGTGCGGATGGGAAAGTAGCCTCAAATCCTATGCTACTCAGAAGGAAATTCCATGATAGTCAATGGGAATTGCTCCCAGGAAAGTGTGGCTAGGATTGTAGCCACAGGCTGCAGTCCTCTACTATACAGTGTGGCTTACTCCTGAGCAGTACTGGGTAGTACTGAGTAGTTCTCAATGCCTAGTACTAGGCTGCAAAGGCACCCGGGGAGGCAGGCAGGCAGGCAGGCATGGCCCTTGCCAAAAGCCCTGGAGGATCTCATTCTCACAACACTCAGATGCTCAGCTACACTCCTACTCACCTACAGACCTTTCTCAACAGCTCTGGCTTCTGTATAGCACTGGCTGCTGTGGGATGGTGGCAATGCCCTGTCTGAGTGATGGTCATGGGAACAGACTGTATTTTAAAATTAAAAAAATACCATTAGGGAGGGGAAGGAGGGGGAGAGAGAGCCCCCCTCAGAAGGGGAGGGAGGTTCAGAAGGGGAGGAAGGAGGGGGAGTGGAGCTTCACTTCACTCTGTGGAAGACAGACCCAGAGGTCCTTTAAGAGAAATTCAAACACACTTGCATGCAGTTCAAAGATGACGCCCCCTCTTTAACAACCGGTTCGTTAACATCAGCCCCCAATTAACAACTGGTTTTACAGAGCCAGTGAGAAACGGCTTCAGCCCACTTGTGGTCTTACTCCCAGGAAAATGTCTTTGATTGCAGCCTCCTACTATATCTACCCAGAAGTAAGCCCCATTATGCTAAATGGGGCTTACTCCCAGGAAAGTGTCTTTAGGACTGCAGCCTAAGTAGGATCATAGGATCATGCACATTGAATGCATGTTTTGAATTCAATTCCAGTGTTTTGTCTTCATTTTTACATCCAGTTAATATTTTTATATGAATATTTTTTGGGTTGTGGAACCAATCATCTGAGTTTCCATTATTTCCTATGGGAATATCTGCTTCATGTAAAGAACGTTTCACATAACAAACATGCCTCTGGAACGAATTAAATTTGTTAAGTTAGGTGCCACTGTATTCCCTTACCCAGAGGAGACCACCACAGCTTCAGTAATATTGTTATATGTATTTTATACATTTCAATACTATAGTGAACAAAATCACTTCCCAGGTTCAATCAGAATTTATATGAATTTATGAGAATTATTAGAATCATAAATTACAATCAGAAAGCCTTGGAAAAGCCCCAGTCAGGAGCAGGCAGCTAGCTGACAGACCAGAAGCAATCAATAGGCTCCCCTGAAGGGATTAAGCCTTCACAGGGAACATTCAGTCCTAGAGCTCTTTGATGTGGTCAGAGGTGTGAATTGCCCGATTGTGTTCAATAAACTTTCCAGGCAGCCAAGCTGTCAATCAACCATTGTTGAAGCCACAGCACAGACAGGCTTAACAAGGTCTAGTCTCCAGCAGTCAAGGATGATGATGTCACAATGGGGCTGGGAGAAAGCCTTGCTGATGAGTTGATTAGCTTGTTTAGAGCTACAGGAAGGATTCCCCTTGTCCTGATTTGAACCCTCCAGCTGTCAAAAGGGCTAGACAAAAGAAATAAAGAACGTCATTACACAGAGGCCAGGAAACGGATTGCAGAACCAATACCGGCTATCAAATAAGCCGGAGAAGCTTATCTAAAACCCAAAGATTATTAAAATTTAGAATTAAAATTTGATTCTTTCCTTATGTGTGAACGGAAACCTAGAGGGATCAACCAATATCAGGATGCTGTTATTGGCATCCTTCAGTCTCGAAAGACTATGGTATCGTGCTCTGACTGGAGGTCCTGAAACAACATCTAGTATGACTAAAGAGGCCAGTTTGAGAGTGGCAATCCCTTCCACACTGAGGACAAACAAATTCTGTCCCCTGCCCAGGTCCCAGGTTTCGCTGCTTTTGGGTCTGTCTCTTTGCTTCAGCCTGCCGAACAAGTGTCTCTTCCAGTTGGAGAAGGCCATGCTGGGTCTTTTGCCTCCACGCTGAACGGTCAGAGGTCAAGGTTTCCCAGCTGTTGATGTCCATTCCCAAGGCCTTTAGATCCCTCTTGCAGATGTCCTTGTATCGCAGCTGTGGTCTCCTTCTTGGGCGCTTTCCCTGCACTAATTCTCCATATAAGAGATCTTTTGGAATCCGACCATCAGCCATTCTCACGACATGCCCAAGCCAGCGTAGACGCCGCTGTTTCAGAAGTGTGAACATGCTAGAGATTCCAGCACGTTCCAATACTGTGTCATTTGAAACTTTGTCATGCCAGGTGATTCCAAGAATACGTCGGAGACAGCGCATATGGAAGGTGTTCAGCTTCCTCTCCTGCCATGCATAAAGGGTCCAAGACTCGCTGCAGTACAAGAGTGTGCTCAGGACGCAAGCTCTATAGACCTGGATCTTTGTATGTTCTGTCAGCTTCTTATTAAGCCATACTCTCTTTGTAAGCCTGGAGAATGTAGTAGCCGCTTTACCAATGCGTTTATTCAGCTCAGAGTCTAAGGAGAGAGTGTCAGAGATAGTTGAGCCAAGGTACACAAAGTCATGGACAACCTCCAGTTCATGTTCAGAGATTGTGATACAGGGAGGTGGATCCACACCGTGACCCATGACTTGTGTTTTCTTCAGGCTGATTGTTAGTCCAAAGTCTTGGCAGGCTTTGCTAAAACGGTCCATAAGTCGTTGAAGGTCTTCGGCAGAGTGAGCAGTAACAGCAGCGTCATCGGCGAAGAGGAACTCACGCAAGCATTTCAGCTGGACTTTGGACTTTGCTCTTAGTCTGGAAGGATTGTAGAGTTTTCCGTCTGATCTGGTCCGGAGATAGATTCCCTCTGTTGCGTTTCCAAAAGCATGCTTCAGCATGACTGCAAAAAAGATCCCAAATAAAGTTGGTGCGAGGACGCAGCCCTGCTTCACTCCACTTTGGATGTGAAAGGAGTCTGATGTTAAGCCATCAAAAACTACAGTGCCCTTCATGTCCTCGTGAAAGGACCTGATGATGTTGAGGAGCTGAGGTGGGCATCCAATCTTGGGGAGGATTTTAAAAAGGCCATCCCTACTAACCAAATCAAAAGCCTTTGTAAGGTCTATGAAGGCTACAAAGAGTGGCTGTCTTTGTTCCCTACATTTCTCTTGCAACTGTCGAAGGGAAAATACCATATCAGTGGTGGACCTGTTGGCTCGAAATCCACACTGTGATTCAGGATAGATTCTCTCTGCAAGCACCTGAAGCCTCTTCAGTATGACACGGGCAAGCAGCTTCCCTATAACACTAAGAAGAGAGATGCCACGGTAGTTGTTGCAGTCACCCCTGTCGCCTTTGTTCTTGTACAATGTGACAATATTAGCATCCTTCATGTCCTGTGGTACTCCACCTTCCCTCCAACAAAGGCAGAATATCTTGTACAGTTCAGTGGAGATGGTCCCTCTACAGCACCTCAGAACTTCAGCAGGGATGTTATCTTTCCCGGGTTCCTTGCCAAAAGCAAGGGAAGCCAGGGCTTCATTTAGTTCTTCTAAAGTTGGTTCACTGTCGAGCTCCTCCAAGACAGGCAGGCACTCAATGTTGTTTAATGCTTCTTCAGTTACTACATTTTCTCTGGAGTATAGCTCAGAGTAGTGCTGCACCAAGCGTGCCATCTGTTGTGCTCGGTCCTGGATGACCTCACCTGTAGCGGACTTAAGTGGGGCAGATTTCCTCATTGTTGGACCTAAGGCCTGCTTGATGCCATCATACATCCCCTTGATGTTGCCTGTGTCAGCTGCTACCTGGATCTGAGAGCAAAGCTGCAGCCAGTAATTGTTAGCACATCTCCTGGCAATCTGTTGGACTTTGCTACGGGCGACTCGCAGGGCTTGAAGGTTGCGCTCACTAGAACAGGCTTTATATGCAGTTAGAGCTCTCCTCTTTTCCTCAAGGGCTGGTGTCAGCTCCTCCGAGTGGGCTTCAAACCAATCTGCTGTCTTTCTAACCTGCTTACCAAAAACTGACAAGGCGGTAGTATAAACAACATTCTTGAAATGTTCCCACTGTTCAGAAGCGTTTGCTTCAGCCGGGCCTGGGAGAATTTCCTCGAGTGCATGGTCAAATTCCAACACTTTTTCCAGACTGCGGGTCTTGCTGATGTTAATTCGTGGTCTTCCTTCCTTCTTGGAGTGATGCAGCCTCTTTGCTTGCAGTTTTACTCTGCTGCACACCAAGGAGTGGTCAGTATCGCAATCAGCACTCTGATAGCTACGTGTGATCTTAATGTTGGGAAGGCTGGAGCGCCTGGTGAGGATCAAGTCAAGCTGATGCCAATGCTTCGATCTAGGGTGTTGCCAAGACACTCTGTGTTGAGGCTTTGTGTTAAAGAATGTGTTGCTAATGCAAAAATCATGATAGCAGCAAAACTCTAGCAGGCGTTGGCCGTTTTCATTCATCTTCCCGATGCCAAAACGACCTAGACAAGCAGGCCAAGAACTATGGTCAGATCCAACTCTTGCATTAAAATCACCAAGGATAAACAATGGTTCTTTCTCAGGGATTTTCTTGATAGTGGCAGCCAGATCATCATAGAATTTGTCTTTGGATTCTGCTGAAGATGATAGTGTTGGTGCATATGCACTAATAAGAGTGACCAGCCCTACTGATGTCTGTAGCTGCAGAGACAGAATTCTTTCACTTCCTCCAGTAGGTGGGATAATGGATCCAAATAGGGTGTTTCTAACTGCAAAGCCAACTCCATATTCCCTAGTCTCACTTGATGGCTTTCCCTGCCAGAAGAATGAGAAATTTCTCTCCTTAATAGATCCTGAGTCTGGCAGCCTTGTCTCTTGAAGGGCAACAATGTTCATCTCCAGTCTGCTCAGCTCCATATCAATGACAGCTGTCTTACGTACATCATCCAATTCTCGCAAGTCGTCAGAAAAGCCGGGGGTCATTGTCCGAACGTTCCAGGTGCCCAACTTAAGGGCTGAAGTTTTCTTATGTTTGTTGCATGGTGCTGAGTTGTTGATCTGCTTGTCGGTTTTCACCCTAAACCCCACGCACCCAGTGAGGTTAACAGACCGTGGCGAGGCAGCATCCTACTGGCTGGGGGCTGCCCAGCTTAAGGCGGGCGATAGCTGCCCAATGAGGCACGATGACCTCTCCCACCGTCGGAAGTAGCCCCTGGCGTCAAGCTCTTCGCCAATCGAGCAGCGACTTATAACCGGTAACTGCCACTTCCCGTGTTGTTTCCACGCTGTATGCGAGGCTGGCGTTCCTCTCCAGAGCACGAAGGCCTGGGTAGGTTTTTATGGGGGATAGGCTGTTACCCAAGCAGAGAATCCCCCCTCTCCACGCCACTGAAATAGTCCAATGGAAAGGCAGAGCCAATACGATTGGTTCCAGCTGCGTCGCAGGAGTTACCAGAACATGACTGTAACACAGTCACGAACTGCTTTCGGGACTCCGGCTCCGGATTTTTCCTCGAGGTTTTCTCCTGAAGCCTTTCCCATGAATGGGTATAGCCACAAGGCAGCGGAGGTTTAGTGGGAGTTCTCCTTCTCCTAGGTAGGTTTGATAAGGACTCACTCTCATGATTTACATAGTCGCATGATTGATCCTCACATCACACTCAGTCTCATGCTCCACTACCAGAGGCAATGCAGATCTCCCCTCCCGTACAAGCAACCAGCAGGGTAAGACCAGTGCACTGCTCCAATTCCAAACAAAGGCTGCAAACATTGAGGCATACCAGAGACCTCCGCCCACTCAAAAGAGAAGGAAAAAGAAAGAAAAAAAGGGGAAAAAAAGGAAAACCAGCACCATGAGTCCCAGAGAGCCCCTCCTCTCTCACAGGAAGGAAACTCTAGAAACAACAGGGACCTCCCCCCACTCAAAAGAGAGAAGGAAAACCAGAACATGAGTCCCAGAGGGCCCTTCCTCTCTCACAGGAAGGAAACTCTAGAACAACAGGGACCTCCCCCCAGTCAAAAGAGAAAAGGAAGAAAGAGAGAAACCAGCACCATGAGTCCCAGAGTGCCCCTCCTCTCTCACAGGAAGGAAACTCTAGACTCTAGAAACAACAGGGACCTCCCCCCACTCAAAAGAAAGAAGGAAAACCAGCACCATGAGTCCCAGAGCACCCTTCCTCTCTCACAGGAAGGAAACGCTAGAACAACAGGGACCTCCCCCCAGTCAAAAGAGAAAAGGAAGAAAGAGAAAAACCAGTACCATGAGTCCCAGAGAGCCCCTCCTCTCTCACAGGAAGGAAACTCTAGAAACAGCAGGGACCTCCCCCCACTCAAAAGAGAGAAGGAAAACCAGAACCATGAGTCCCAGATACCCACACATCTCTCACAGGAAGGGAACTCTAGGAACAACAGGGACCTCCCCCCACTCAAAAGAAAGAGGAAAACCAGCACCATGAGTCCCAGAGAGCCCCTCCTCTCTCACAGGAAGGAGACTCTAGAGACAACAGGGGCCACGCTTCACTCAGAAAGGAAAAAGAGGAAAACTAGCACCATGAGCCCCAGAGACCCCCCTCCTCTCTCACAGGAAGGAAACTCTAGAGACAACAGAGGCCACGCCCCACTCAGAAAGGAAAAAGAGGAAAACTAGCACCATGAGCCCCAGAGACCCCCCTCCTCTCTCACAGGAAGGAAACTCTAGAACAACAGGGACCTCCCCCCAGTCCAAAGAGAAAGGAAAAAGAGGAAAACCAGCACTCAGAGGCCAAGAGAGTGTGCTCGGATCAGAGGCAAAAAAAAAAGAGGAGCCCTCTCCCCCCTAGTAACCACCAGAAAACAAAGCCAACTACTCACTTCCAGACTCCCACATGTGCTCAGATCAGAGGCAAAGCAGAGAGACCCCTCGCCCCTACTGACCACCAGAAAACAAAGCCAAATACTCACCTCCAGATTCCCACATGTGCTCAGATCAGAGGCAAAGCAGAGGGACCCCCTCCCCCCTAGTAACCACCAGAAAACAAAGCCAAATACTCACTTCCAGACTCCCACATGTGCTGAAATCAGAGGCAAAGCAGAGGGACCCCTTCCCCCCTAGAAGCCACCAGAAAACAAAGCCAAATACTCACTTCCAGACTCCCACATGTGCTGAAATCAGAGGCAAAGCAGAGGGACCCCTTCCCCCCTAGAAGCCACCAGAAAACAAAGCCAAATACTCACTTCCAGACTCCCACATGTGCTGAAATCAGGCAAAGCAGAGGGACCCCTTCCCCCTAGAAACCACCAGAAAACAAAGCCAAATACTCACTTCCAGACTCCCACATGTGCTGAAATCAGAGGCAAAGCAGAGGGACCCCTTCCCCCTAGAAACCACCAGAAAACAAAGCCAAATACTCACTTCCAGACTCCCACATGTGCTGAAATCAGAGGCAAAGCAGAGGGACCCCCTCTCCCCTAGTAACCACCAGAAAACAAAGCCAAATACTCACTTCCAGACTCCCACATGTGCTCAGATCAGAGGCAAAGCAGAGCCATACATATGGCTTCTCTTATTAAAACCAAAAATACATTATAAACCACAAGTGCTCCTCATTGTATTGATGTGTATTGTCATGTCCTGCCACGGATGTTCTTCATTGTACTGATGTGTATTGTCATGTCCTGCCGCATTTTTCTCATCTCAGCTCAGGAAGCCACGGAAGAAAAAATCTTTAATCATATGAACCCTCTTGTTATGAGCAAAATAATCTTCTTATGTAAAGAATGTGTATGTGACAGAAATGGTATAAAAAGTCTGGATAATTTGTACAGGACACACAGTTCTTTTTAGGGGTAGAGACTCTGCCCGGCTGTGCCTTGAAGCTTCAATAAACCTTTGTCTTTTGCTTGCATCATCGTCTCCTGAGTTTTCCCTGCTGGTACCTACTTCGTTCCTATTATAATACTACATCACTGAGTTTGCAGAACTCAGCCACAGTTATATAATGCTGGGTGACCATATGTTCTCATTTTTTAGGACGTGTCCTTTTTTTTGTAACATTTTTCTGTTTCCTGGCAGAAAATTTTTCATTGTCCTCCTTTTCCTTATGAGAAGGCAGCATGTAACCGTCTTGTAATTAATAAATTATGAGCACAATCCTAACCATGTCTACTCAAAAGTAAGACACATTGCATTCAATGGATCTTCTTCTCAGGAAATTGTGTTTAGGATCGTACCCTATATGTAATAAATTATCAGTGCAAACCTAAGCCTGTCTACTCAGAAGTAAGTGCTATTGTATTCAATTATGCCTATTCCCAAGAAAGTGTTTTAGTATTGCAGCCTATATGTAATAGTTTTAAATTTAATAATGTGTTTAAATTAACCACATGAAAGCAATATATATGAGTGTTATTAGTTTTTATTTTGTCATGTCCTACATTTTTCTTTATTGTCCTACATTTTGGGTGGCCTTGTCCTCTTTTGCAGTTATGACATCAGGTTACACTGGATATAATGTGAGTAAATCTCAATTGCTTGGGCTCTGAACAAAATGTTTTGGAACAATGCTTGTGAAAAAAGGTATAGCAGGACCATGTCCTAAATAAACACTTTTGCCTTTGCCATGATCTGTCCCTGTCTCTTAGGGAAGAAAATGAGCCAATCTGAGTAAATGCAAGATGGCTAGCAAAGCTAAGACCCCCTGTGGCCATTTTTGGATAATCCAATCTGACTTGACAATTCCTGTTACAATAGGATGGTCTTGACTTTGAATCAACATGGAAATGTCGCCTCACTTGCATATCTGCAGAAAAAGTTTGTTTTCATTAGACTGTCCATATGTTCAGTTGGATCACAAAATGGCACTCTTAACATTTGGCTCCTAGCAGATCAGAAGGGGCTGTGTTTGCCATTTCAGCAGTCACCATCCCTTTCCTTAGGAATGAGACAGATGTGTCTTCCAGAAAACATCAAACAAAGCCACCAGTCTGTGGGACCTGTAGATGCATAGCATTCACCTCATCTTTATTGTAAACAAGCCCATTTGTAGGGGAGGAAGTCGCTAAGGTAATTTTTTCCTATCTGCATTTGTCAAAGCAGCTCCATGAAGAGCTCTTCATGGAGAGAGAACAACCAAAACACACTCCAATATGTCATAACAGACACAATTTCCTATAATTTAAAAGTTATACTTGTTTTACATATTCACTGTAAAAATCTTCAGTCTCTCTCTCTCTCTCACCATCCATTGAATAAGGTAATGATTCTTATGATCCCTGGATAGGCGCGCACAAGTCCTGGCAAAAGTCCCATGTTGGCCTGGAGGTGTCACAATAATAGTTGGTTGGCACTTCTTTGCCATTCCTGGGGTGGGGGTTAGGCAAGTGCATAGATTGGCTAGTGAATAGATTGGTGGGTGTTAGGCCAGTGCAGTTTAACTGGTCTCCCCATACCACTGTGGAATGGGGAGATGGGTGAGTTGTGCTTGCCTAAATTGGTTAGGATTGTGCCCTCAATCACCTTTGTTTCCTGTGGTGCAATTTTTAATGGGGAAAGTGGCACTTAATTTCCATCAGGTGAACAGTCACTGGCTCTCCTCAAACCACCTGTTACTTTGTCCCACCTTCTCAGCTTTGCCACAGTGTCTCTCCTGCCCAGACAGGCAAACCTTTTATAAGAACAGAAGTGCACATAAATTGAGTAACACAGCTCTTTATCATTAAACCACTCACATTCCAGGTCCGATAATCCTCCATTTTTCTGCTCACTGCATTGACTTTTAATTGCTAGGGGATTTCCAGTGACCCTCTCACCCACCATTCTCTCATCTACTACTTCTCCTGGAGCGGCACTTACCTGGTTGTCAAGGAAACCCTCTGCCACATCATTGTAATTGGTTGTTCTTTTATTTATGTCTATATGGCCCAAGTCCTTTCCTTAAGAGTTTGAACTGGAGAGAGCTGTGTTGATGGCCAGGGCTTAACCCTGGAATCCAATTTGGCAAGGACTATATTTAGAAACATGGGTAATAATAACAAAGAAATTCATCATTTTTTGTGTCGCCAACAGCCAGGCCCATTTCATCTGTGGTTTGAGAGCCAGGCAGCAGTACATCCTGGTGCTATTCCTATTTCAAATTCTACTCTGAAAATTTACATGAAATAATTTTGTATTTAGGAAGATTGGAATTTGTGAAAAAGGGGAAAAAAACCACAAGCAGAACCGGAAAAGTTGGATGTTGGCAGACTTGTATGTAGCAGGGATGCTTTTTGCTTGGGCTCTGCCCATGGAGAGGTGCCCAAAGCTGAAGGCCCTTGCCCACCCTTGCAGTGCACTTCAAAGGAGGCCAGCCTCCCACAGGCCTCCTCTTTGGCTGCAGTTCAAAGGGGATTTGCTGCTATGCTATCATACTTCCCTTCCCTGCAGACTGCAATGTACAGCATCCCAGGAGAGAGCCTCATTGTCCCTCCTAAAGGAGCCCAGATCCAGGTAATACTAGTTACCTTAAACACAACATTTCCAGCAGTTCTTTCCTTTTATCACCCCAAAGGGCTCAATAAGGGACAGCAGTCCTTCCAGCCCCAGTTTGCATTTGCATATAGACACAACTCCAGCATCACACTTCCCAGCTCTATCCACATGTAGTCCCATGATAGTCAAAAGCCAGGTAAAAGTAAATAGGACTGGAGCATCACACTGCCCAGCCTTCCACAGCTCTACTCACAAGTAGTCCTATTATAGCAGGGTGACCCGATGTCATAACCCAAAAAGAAGACAAGCCCCTCCCAAAAGAGAACACCCAATAAAAATATAGGATATGATGAAATAAAAGCAAAACGTCATAAACATTGCTTTCATTTAGTTAATTTAAACACTATATTACTTATTAAATTTGAAACTATTACATGTAATTTCTTACATATACTTTATTAATTACAAGAAAACTACATGCTGCACAGTAATAAGGAAAAGGAGGGCAATGGAGAGTTATTCCAGACCATAGGGCTAAAAAAGAGGACATGTCCTGGAAAAAGAGGACAAATGGTCACCCTGATTAGGAGCAGCAAGGGTTGGGGAGCAGATATCTGTGTAACTTCAGGTCTCTGCTGCCCCCCTTTCCAGGCTTGAAATGGTCAGATACTGTGTGTCTGGATGTTTAACTTCAGATTAGCTTGATGGTAAGGTCCATTGACCAGCATTGGTTATGGCCCTGGAAGGGTTGATATCTCCAAGGGGTGGAAAAGGAACTGCAAATAGTTTGTGCAAACTCACCACAGTTTAATGAAAAGTTGAAAGTCTTGAGTTGTAGTTTGATATTATTTGATATTGTAATAGTTTGATATTATTGACTTGTAACATTAGCTAAAAAGTGGGTTTCAGGTGTTTTGATATGGGCGAAATTTCAGTCCTTACCATTTTCCCTTGGTACGCCTCTGAACGTTGGAACCAAAATTTGGAGCTAACTACTGGTAGTTTGTTAAAATAAACAGCAAATAAAAACAAACAAAAGCCAGAAAACACTGCACTCCAGAGACTGTGACTTATAGTATGTCCATAATTCATTTAGGACATTTTCTTCCAACCATGAATATTTAAACCTAGCTTGATTTTGGAACTAATGAACATTTTGCTTGATATCTAAACTATCCCCCTCCCTCTTTAAATGTGTGTGTTTGTGTGTGTGTGTGTGTGTGTATGTGAGCGCGCATTTCTTTGTATCCAAGTCTACAAAATCCAAGTCTACAAATTTATTGTGAGTTCCAAATACAGGTAATTTCAAGTCCAACAATGCAATCCTGACTTTAGGCCAGACAAATGACCTAGTTAATCTGGCCTAAGTAGGCCATATCCTGAGCTGACATGTTAGGCCAAGTCGACATGACTATAAGGACTCCACCTGGCCTGACTGCTGCAGATAAGGCAGCAGCACAAGGGGAGTGTGCTCACTGGGCTGGTGTACATGCGTCATGTCCTGGGGTGGAGTGGTGTAGTTGTGCCATATCCGGAGGTTGAGAGGGAGAGGTTGGCCTAGGACTCATAATTTTGTGCCATTACCTCCAATTTTACACTGTCCTTTCATGGACCCCTGCTAGGCACCAGGCACCTAGCACCAAATTGGCTGGATATTGGTCAGTCTTCCATGTTAAGTATAGGACAAAAACACATTTTACCCCTTTTCAGCCCCTTAATATTTTCTTAATATCCCCATGTACTGTTACCAAAAGACAACGTACAATATTTGTAAAGAGAATTATGCACTACCTCTTTGGTCATAAGATTGAAGGCTAGACATGTAAATAAGATAGCATCACTTCAGATAACCATTGTAGAAGGATGAGCTTTAGAAGGTGTATTTTAGCAAAGTTTATTAAGATCTAGCGAAAGTGTACTGTGTTACAGGAGTAAAATTCCCCATACAATATCCCCCACTGTGCATCAACTGCCCATGCACATACACACCCCATGCGCATCCACCCCATGCACAACATTCCCCCATGTTCATCCACCCCATCTGCATCATCCCCTTTATGCACATTATCCCCCATGCGCATCAGCCTCTATGTGCATCAGCCCCTCATGTGCAACATACCCCATGTTCATTAACACCCATGTGCTTCAAACACCCTTGCACATCATTCCCCCATGCGCATTAACCCCCATGTGTAACATCCCCCCATGCACATCACCATGCACATCATCCCCATGTGCAAAATCCCCCATGTGCAACATTCCAAATGCACATCCACTCCATGCGCATCAACCCCCACGCGCATATCCCCATGCGCAACAATCCCCCATGTTCATCCATCCCATGCGCAACATCCTCCACGCGCATCAACCCGTCATGCACATCACCTCACCATGTGCTTCACCTCCCCATCTGCATCACGTCCCCATCTGCAACACCCCTATCCACAACACTCCCATGAGCAACCGCCCCACCATGTGCAACAGTCCCCTACGTGCAACAACCCTCATGCACAGCATCCTCCCCAGTGCAACCCCTTCCTCCAAACAACACCCCGCCCCAGTGCACCAGGCACCTAGCACCAAATTGGCTGGATATTGGTCAGTCTTCCATGTTAAGTATAGGACAAAAACACGTTTTACCCCTTTTCAGCCCCTTAATATTTTCAGCATGTGCAACAGTGTTCCTGCTGGTGTTTTAGCAAGAGGAGGTGCAAAGCACTACGTTTTGCAGTGACAAAGTAAAAAGGGGTTTTTAGACTGACCCATCTGTGGTAGTGGCTTAAGATGATGCAAAACCTAGGTTCTCATAATCATAACAAACAGCTTAGTTCACAAACTCTCAAACTTAGGCAGCTTGGAGGAACAAATTTGAAAGTGCCATTTCTGCTGTTACTGCCAAGTCACCACTCCCCTCTACAATGCAACAATTTCCCTTGTGGTTCTCTTACATCTGTGTAAAGTTTGGGAGCCACTGCTTCAGATCATGAATAATAAGGTCAGGGAAAATGTTGTTATCTTCTTGCCCTCTTGTGAGTCACATTTGAAAACTATAGAGCTCTTTTCATTACAATTTACCCTGAAAGTAAATTTTCACTCTTGACACCCACATATTCTGACTTATTTTCTCACCAGATACATCAAAGGGGTGGACTGTGCTGGAAACAAGAGGAAAGGATGATGGAAGTGGTCTCTGAATTCACACTAATGTTCAGAATAGTGCTATAATTAATCTCTGTTTTTGTCAGTAAAAAGCGCAGAACTAACTGGAAGCAGAGAAGCATCCATTGTCAGAATGAGCCAAGTGTCATTTCAGGCAGAAAGAAGAAAACAATGCATTGAAATATATGACTTTATTAGGAGTATTAGCCTCATTTTTGCTGTTGTGGAGGGAAAATGGACTAGGATTTTATAAAGGCAAATTAAAATACACAACAAATTTGCTAACATTACTATGTAATGCTAACATTTGCTAACATTACATGTAAAGGCATGTGTGAAACACACATTGGGAAGCAGATGGAGAAGGAATGACAAAACCACATGTGTCAATGCCCGCATCAACATTTAATTAGCATGAAAATGTGCCTGAGTAATCCCAAAAATATAGACTCGTGATTTTTAATCACCATGCTATGACACTTGGGTGGTGTTGCGGATGGTCCACAGTGGCCTTGACATTTGTAGCACATAGGGTGGGGACTTTGAGCCTTTCTGGAAGGCTTATAATATTTCCAGTTTTCAGACGACCAGGCCTCCCTGGTCCTGCAAAGGCCTATGTGCCTCAGCTTTCATTTGAAAACTGCAAGTGCATGTAAAGTCCCTCCAAAGGGCTCAATTTGGATAGCTGCAGTGTGTTTATGCATAGCATCATAGGAGGGCCCCGTTCATCATCATCAAGTTCTTTTATGGAACTTTTGTAACTCTCCCAATAAGAAGATTAAAAAGTCATTGAGGCTGCAATCCTATTCCCCCAATTAGGCTAGCACAAGTCCCATGATGGACTGGGAATGTCAGAGAAATGTCACTTCTGTGCCGCTCTGGGAGCTGTGAGGTTGGGTCAGTGCACAGACATTCTCCCACCTTCCCCTGCCACTGCAGGAATGGGGAGATGGGTGAATTGTGCTCATCCTAATTGATCAGGATTGTGCCCTCAATAGACAGAGTGCACTGCACTGCAGAATTCTCCTCCCCTCCCATGTCTGGTTTGGGGAGTCATTCAGCCAGACAAATATGTTGTAGTTACCACTTGAAGTTGCAGTTATCATTTGTGGCCTTTTTTATTCTAGAGATGGCAAGTGTCCATGAAGACACTGTAGAAATAATGAGGAGTTGCGGATTAAAGAAAAAGAATAAAATAAAATGTTTTCTCCTCTCAAGTGAGCAGAACCAAGCAAGGAAAATCAATAAATGATGTGAACACGGAGAAAAATCTGATTTTAATGAGGTACTTTGTTTTCTGAAAGTACCTTGTTTTCTCTTCATTCCTTTGATTACAGGCGCTTCTCTGTTTTTAGCTGCTGCCCGCTTCAGAAACTACTTGAAATGGGTCGTGGTATATACAGCAATTGATTTCTGTTTTGAGTTCAGCCTAATTTTGTAGTAATGCACAGAAGTTAAAGACGGTGCTTAATGAAGTTATGGTGGGGACTTGCGAGAAAGAACTATCCCCTTGAAATGGGAATATAAATTAGAAGCAGTGTCCTATAAAAGCTAAAAGACATCACTGGATGTGGAACAGATGTGGAACAGAAGGTCTGACCTAGATTTAAATGTTGGGCTGCTGAACTCCTTTAAAGGTGTCCCCCTGGGCAAGAGGTGACATCAGACTGCTGAATTTGGGTGCCATTTGGAATGGTAGATTTAGAGCACAATCCTAACCACGTCTACTCAAAAGGAAGGCCCATCGTGTCCAATGGGTCTTACTCCCAGGAAAGTGTCTTTAGGATTGCAGCCTAAGGAAGAAAGGGATCTGGCCCAAGGGACCAACAGCCCACTCCTAAACTGCCAGTAGATGCCAGAAAGCTGTCGGCACCTCCTTGAGGGAAGGAAACATTTAAGTCAAGGATAACAAAAAGAGCTTCTTTAGATATGCCCAAAGGAACAGGATGGTGGGGCTGCTCCTGGACAAAGATGGACAACCAGATTTAGAAACCAGGAGAAGGCAGAGCTGCTCAACTCCTACTTTGCATCCGTCTATTCTTGGGAGGAGGGCTGTGCAAATGGGGGTGTGGGATCATTGGCTGATGCGGGGATGTGCTTTCATCTCCAAAGTACTTACCCCCGAGTAAGGGAAGGGAGTACAACGGAGCTAGTCAATTCTGTGCCAGCTATTTAGCCAGTACAGAGAAAAAGTGTTTTATGTGTGTCTGGGAGGCCCAAAGCATGACTGAGTCTCATGAGGCAGAGCCTGCTCTGCTCCATTCCCAGCCACACCTTCCTCTCAATGTCCCCCTCCCGCTGATACACCTCCATTTCACCACCCAGTGCTCATGGAGTGATTTAGGCCAGTCTCATCTATGCTAGTTCATTCATTGAAATATCTGCATATTGTTACCTTCTAAGCTGCCTACTGTTTTCATTGTTATTTATTTTCATTTATCTGGAGAATTAATTGATTGATTCATGGATGGCTTCTCCATTCTACTCCATACCTAGTGGATGGCCTACTCCATGGCAAGGCCTACTCCATCCCTAATGCCTCCCTTTGCAGATGCCGGATCTAAAATGCAAAATGCAAAAAGCAAAAGAATACCAGCAGAAGCCACTAGAACAGACATTACTCTCCCCCTGCTAAATAAAAGAGGAACACCCACTTGAAAGAGTGCCTTTCAACTTTATGATTCTATGATTCTATGATTTGCCTGTCACTTCTCTTTACCTGTCCCCAGTGGTGGGCCCGGCCTGGCCCAACAACCAGATCGGCAGAAGTGGGTGGGCCAGGCCCACTTGAAGATCCCCAGTGAGGGAGAGTCCACCACCTCCCTTGGCAGTCTGTTCCACTGCCGAACCACCCGAACTGTCAGGAATTTTTTCTGGATATCCAACCGGAATCTCCTTTCTTGCAGTTTGTACCCTTTGATTCTAGTTCTGCTTTCAGTAGCAGCTATAAACAAATGAGCCCCTTCCTCCCTATGACAGCCCTTCAAGTATCTGAAGAGGGCAATCATGTCTCCTCTCAGCCTCCTCTTCTGCAGGCTGAAATCCCAAGTTCCCCCAACCTTTCCTTGTAGGGTTTCCCTTCCATCCCACTGATCATTCTTGTCGCTCTCCTCTGGACTTGCTCCAGTTTGGCTGCATCTTTCTTAAAGTGAGGTGCCCAGAACTGAACACAGTACTCAAGGTGAGGTCTGACCAATGCTGAATAAAGAGGAACTATAACTTCTCGTGACTTGGAAGCTACAGTCCTCTTAATGCAGCCTAAAATGGCATTTGCCTTTTTTGCAGACACATCACACTGCTGACTCATGTTCAGCTTGTGATCCATGATGACTCCAAGATCCCACTCACATGTTGTGCTGCCAAGCCAAGTATCACCCATTTTATACCTGTATTTTTGGTTTTAATAAGAGAAGCCATATGCATGGCTACTAAAGAGAAGACCTACATCAAGCTTTTGAAGGGAATAGGATTTTGTGTATTCTGGTGTTACAGATCTTGCACATTACTAGACTTCAGACTCCCTCACTTTTCTGTTCCCCATACCATTAACTCTCCTGGGTAAATCTTGAGTGAACTTGGAATGAGCCAAAATCATCTCTAAAGCCAATTCCTAATCCTGAACCAATGAGTTTCCATGGATTGCCTTAGCTATTTAGTCACCCATTCTTGATGGACAACATCAAGAATGGGTGACTAAATAGCTAAGGCAATCCATGGAAACTCAGAAATTAAACCCAGGTGAGTAAGCAGAGGATTTCATACAAACAGTGTGTATAGTGGTTAATTCTAAATAGGCCATTTTAGGACTCCTTTGTTACCCTTCAATCCAGAGTAACTACGGGAGCACATAAGAGACATTACGTGTACCCGTAGTTAATGCACCACCTAGTGAAAACCTATGGAAAATTCATATTGCAATCAAGAGCAAATTGTTCTTACACCGGAGCAAGGACTCCCCATAGTTACTCTGGATGGTGCCCTTAGTCTGATTGATTTGGGCAGAGGTGTGAATTTGCATCCAATGCTTTGCCTTCTTAGCAAATTCAACAAAATATGAAGTTATTCAACTTTACTGCCCTTATTTGTCTAACTGTTCCTTCAAACGTCAAGCAATCCCATTTCAAAACATTTGCCTCTAAAAATCAGATAAGCAACTTGGGAGATTCCATCATTCAATGTAATTTCCAAGCCTCCTCACCACAAACCCTGGGTCTGCTCTGACATTGTGGTGAGCCATTAATCATTTCCTTTAGCATCAGGAACACTTACAAAAGCATTAAAGTTTCAGCAGGTCCAGAACAAGAAAAGTGATGCATCTGCTATCAGAACAATGGTCAGCAAATGGTTAATTTTCTTTTATGTGGCAGGCCTCCGTCAGTCTTGAAAGACTATGGTATCGTGCTTGGCACTGCATACGCTGCATGCAAAGCAGGAAAGCCTGGGTTGGACTGTTATGGAGGATAGGCTGTTACCCAAGCAGCAAATCCCCCCTCTCCACGCCACTGAATTAGTCCAATGGAAAGGCAGAGCCAATACGATTGGATCCAGCTGGCATCGCAGAGCTGGGCTAAGGACAGGAGCTCACCCTGTCTTGTGGGGCCGACCTGGGAATTGAACTCTGGCCTGCTGGTTAACAGGCATAGCGTCTTTACCGCTTGCGTGGCAGTATATGGCAATTGCAGGCAAACAAACCAACCGCTGAGATTCAACGAATCCCAGAGACTCATTTATTCCAAGGGACTCAATGAGGAAATTCAGGACATATTAACTTCCATATTTGAGGTAGGATATAATTATAAATGAAAACTTGCTATATTTGTGAATACGGCAAGATATTCACTAAGACCTTGTGAATCTCACATATTCTCCAGTTCTTCTGATTTGATTTTATGTTTGATTATTTGCAGAATGAAGAAAGATTTGATATTTCAAAAGAGGTAAGGAATAAAATGTTTGCCTTTTATTCTGAATAAATTGCTGAGTGCAGTTTCAGGGAAAGGGTAAGGTGGTGATGAAAATAATTTCAGATTTATACAGGAACAAAATTCTATAGAAACCCGTTTGATTTTCAGCTCAAGCTGTCATGCAGTGTCAGATCATAGTCCCCTCTAGGTCAGTATTGTCACTACTATGGATACTACAGGAACTCAGACAAGTGTCTGTCCCAAGTCTAAATGAAAGCATCTGTTACTGAATTTAGGATTCTTCTGCATGTAAACATGTACTGATGATGTATTTCCTTCTGGTGAAGATTGATTGATTGACTGATCGATTGCTCGCTTGCTCGCTCAATCAATCAATTAATCAATCAATCAATCTGTTGAGCTTCACCACAAGGAAAGATGCAATCAATTAGTGCAGTGGTTCTCAATCTTCCTAATGCCGTGACCCCTTTATAAGTTCCTCATGTTGTGGGGACCTCCAACCATAAAATTATTTTCGTTGTTACTTTATAACTGTAATTTTGCTACTGTTATGAATCATAATGTAAATATCCGATATGCAGGAAGTATTTTCATTGTTACAAATGAAATGAGTGTTCTATGCACACATTGAACACAATGGGATTTATTTCAGAGTAGGCATGCATAGGATTGGGCCCTGAGGCTGCAATTCTATCCATATTTACATGGGAGTAAAGGCCCCCCTGACTAATGGGATTTTTTTCAGAGTAGGCATGCATAGGATTGGGCCCTGAGGCTGCAATCCTATCCACATTTACATGGGAGTAAAGGCCCCCTGACTATAATGGGATTTTTTTTCAGAATAGGCATGCATAGGATTGGGCCCTAAGGCTGTCAGTCAGCCCCAGTGCGCGAGCAGCTACAGCCAGAGGTCTGGCAAGCCTGATCTGGCCCCCTGCACCAGGGGTCTTTCAGCGACCCCCAGGAAAGCTCTAGGCGACCCCCAATGGGGTCCCGACCCCCACTTTGAGAAACACTGAATTAGTGCATGATTTATGAGCAAAAGAATTCCCCTTTACACCAGCTCTTGTACAACTCTGCTCATGATACCATCTCCTACCCTTTGATAACACAAGTGGATGACAGTAGCGCCACTGTCGAACTAGAGACTGACCCTGGTAGAGACAGACCTTGAATATGATAAGCTAAACCTAGGAGGATATGTAAGATTGCCCAACAGCTACTGAGACTGCAGTTTTAACCACCAGTTAGGCTGGCATACATCCCAGCACAAGTCCTAGGCACACGACAGTGGTGTTGCAAAAGTGCCATAAGGAACAACTGTGCCTAGGTAGGGGAGTTAGACCACTGCACAGACATATGATAGCCTCCCCACACAACTACAGGAACAGGGAGAAGGTGAGGTATGCAGGCCTAAATTGGTTAGGACTGCATCCTGAAACTCCTATACTTCAGATTGCATTTCTTTATCTTAACTCCAAGTTTGTCATTTGCTATTTGCAGGACAATGTAAACAACCCTCAACATTTAACAGTAAGACTTTTGAATCAGTGAATGCTATCCAACTTAAATGATATCCCACTTAAAATGCAACATGCTGGGCAAATGGGGGTGGGCTAGGAAATGGGATATCCTATATGTTCCTTGGACTAGGATTGGTACAAAGGAAATACTATAGAGTGATTCAAACTAATTATCCTGTTCACTGCATATTGTTAACATGGAGTGGCAACAACAGGATTTCCTAGCCACTCACTGATTGCAGATCCTTCCTTTGCATAAGCTGCTGAATATGAGAACTGTCCTTGAACATACTCTGGGCCTTAGAAATGGAACATGATTTAGAGTGGAGAATTTCAACCTTTTAAATCTCAGGGCACATTGAAAAGGCACTAAGATTATCAAGTATTTTGACCATTGACAGGCACACCATGCTGCTGATAGGAGGTTACATCTCCAAACTGCCCTACTAAATGCCCTATTAAATGAACCTTCACAGACTTCTGCCGCACAGTATCAGACTCAGGCAACAATGCTACACTTTTCAGAGAGAAAGCTCCACAGACTTTAATGAAACTTACTTCTGAGTAGACAAGCATAGGATTGGGCTGTCACTGCATCCCAAAGGCAAACCACTTTGTTTTACTAAATAATAGTACAGGTTACCAAACAAATCAGTAACCAACAGAAAACCAGGGGGCATCTTGAAGACATACAACCAAAATTCAGCACAGTTATAATTTGAACAGGCAGGCCAGCCTGCATATGCTGTATTCAGTGCACATTTTAGGAACCGCAAAGCAAGGAACCTTTTTCCCTTTCCTTGGGACAGCACCTGCAAATCCCAGTGATCCCAATGCAGTAACTCTGATCAATCTCTGATCTATACCACCTCAAAAGGACATAGTAAAACTTGGTGGGGAAAAATTATACAAGCATTTATAACTGAACAAACGTTGCTTATGAAACCAGCAGAAGAGACCCATCTAGAAGTTCTCTTGTACAACCACCATGGGATTTAATGATGTGCAAGAAAATTGGAATGGGGGAAAACAGTGTTCTTCAATCTGGGGGACAGGACCCCAATGAGGGTTGCTAAATTTTGGTTATGGAGTTGTGGCAACTTACAGGAATGAAAAAGATTGAAAACCACAGGACTGGAACACCTCCAGGTAAAGGGGAGGCATTTTGTGTTCCCCTCTGATACCAGGAGATGGTGTCCCAGCCCTAGCCAGGCACTTAGCAATGATGGTAAAATAGCTTTCATTAGTGCCAAAATAATGCTAACATTTTGCTTGCTATGTCTAATAAGAATATCTGGTTATAGTTATTGGGGGTGGGGAGTGGACAGGGATGATGAGCAGATATAGACTCAATGGAAACAATGGTAGGTATCCATTCTAAACTTTCATTTATTTATTGGGTTTGTTGCATAAAAAGTTGAAGACCACTGTGTTACCATGTTATTCTAGGGTCACTAAACTTTTCAGCCAAAGGACCACATCAAATACTTGGTGCAGGGCCAAAGGCCAAAAATAAATTTAAATTTAAAATTTAAAATAAATTCATCAGAGAATGAATGAATTGGATAATGAATGGGCTAAAATTTCCAGGATTTCTCCAAACACCAACACACATCACAGAAATAAAGCTCATGCTCAAATGGACTACCATTCTCCAACCTCCCAAGCACTTTCCAAGGCCCTCAGAGGACACAATAAGTTATTTCTGATATTGAGGAAAATTAGGAAGTGTTTTTTTTTTCCCTCAGCACATCCTCCAGACCTAACTAGAGCCCAGCTCCTGATGTGTTCAGTCAAGTGGACCAGAAGCTTGCAGAGCTGGTTGTGAGACAGATAGAGGCTTGCTGAGGGCTGCATTACACTTTTAGAGTTCATGTTATCTTTAACTTCAAAATGGGGGGCACCCAACTTACAGCTATCTCTGGCAGTGGTTTAGCTGTGTTTATTTGCCCATCTCCATAAACCTATTTTCCCATCTCCATAAACCATCTCCATAAATAAACCTGTGTTTATTTGCCCATCTCCATCATGATTCCACATGACATTTTAATTAGGAAGTTGGAAAAATATGGTCTAGACAGGGCAATTGTTAGGTGGATCTGCAACTGGCTCGATGGCCGCACTCAAAGGGTTTTAGTAAATGGTTCTGTGTCAACCTGGAGGTCCGTTTCTAGTGGGGTCCCCCAAGGCTCAGTCTTGGGACCGGTTCTCTTTAACATTTTCATCAATGACTTGGAGGAAGGGATACGTGGATACGGGGGAGCCTGATCAAATTTGCAGATGACACCAAACTGGGAGGAGTAGCAAACACATCAGAAGATAGGAGAAACCTCCAGGAGGATCTGGATAAACTGGAATCCTGGGCTGTAACAAACAGAATGAATTTCAACAGGGAGAAGTGCAAGGTTCTGCACTTAGGCAATAAAAACCACAAACATAGGTATAAAATGGGGGATACTTGGCTTGGCAGCACAACATGTGAGCGGGATCTTGGAGTCGCCGTGGATCACAAGCTGAACATGAGTCAGCAGTGTGATGTGTCTGCAAAGAAGGCAAATGCCATTTTAGGTTGCATTAAGAGGACTGTAGCTTCCAAGTCACGAGAAGTTATAGTTCCTCTTTATTCTGCATTGGTGAGACCTCACCTTGAGTACTGTGTTCAGTTCTGGGCACCTCACTTTAAGAAGGATGCAGCCAAACTGGAGCAAGTCCAGAGGAGAGCGACAAGAATGATCAGTGGGATGGAAGGGAAGCCCTACGAGGAAAGGTTGGGGGAACTTGGGATGTTCAGCCTGGAGAAGAGGAGGCTGAGGGGAGACATGATTGCCCTCTTCAGATACCTGAAGGGCTGTCATAGGGAGGAAGGGGCCAATTTGTTCATAGCTGCTTCTGAAAGCAGAACTAGAACCAATGGGTACAAACTGCAAGAGAGGAGATTCCGGCTGGAAATCCGGAAAAAATTCCTGACGGTGAGGGCGGTTCGGCAGTGGAACAGATTGCCAAGGGAGGTGGTGGACTCTCCCTCACTGGGGATCTTCAAGCAGAGGCTCGATGAGCACCTGTTGGAGATGCTCTAGGGGGAATTCCTGCTGCAGGCAGGGGGTTGGACTAGATGACCTACTAGGTCCCTTCCAACTCTATGATTCTATGATTCTATGATTCTATGATTCCTTCCACCTGTCAATTCAAAATGGACAAAGAAGTAGAATTGTAGTCCAGCGGTGCGTAGGCCAGGGCTGTAGTCGAGGGGTGTCTAACATGTGGCTGACAGAAGGAAGTCAGACTCCTCTAATTTCCTGTGCTGAAAAAAAGAGTCTCCTCTTCTCAGTGGGAGCCCACAAATTAATCTGCTGCCTGAGGAGACCACCTAAGTTGGCCTCATGGTTGTGTGGGTGTGGCTCTGACTCTTCCAGAGAGTTATTAGCGGAGAGAGGTCTTAGGCTTCAATCCTAACCACACTTTCCTGGGAGTAAATACTACTGAACACAATGAGAAGTACTTCTGAGAAGACATGCTTAGGATTGCACTGTTAGTTCCTTAATTTCCATCTTGCCCAGTTTTGCAATGCTTTTGTTTTTGTAAACCAGTTTGATGAAGTTTTTGAAAAGCAGGAAATAAAAAGAAGGAAAAGTAGTAAATAAACAAACAAGCAAGCAAATTATTTATTAAAATCTCTTTTCCTTTAGTCCAAGAAAAGCAACAAGAAGTGTTGGGCTTCAACCAAACCACCTATGGAATTCTTAAAAGAACTGCGAAGATTTCTGGAAAAAGTGTACACACAAATGCTTCAAAAAGTGGATCAAATGTGGTCAGTTAGGGCTGGCCTTCCCTAGGTTCATGGCTTCCTTCTTCAAAGGAGAAATAGCATGAAGAATCGCACTGTACCAACTATGAACCAATTGGAACATTTATGAAGTGCTCTCATCAATTCCATTGAGAGAAATAATCTTATTTATTAAGCTAGCTAGTTTTATTTATTACAGGGTAGATCAATTTTATGTTGTGCCTAATGACCATTATTTATAATAATAATAATAATAATAATAATAATAATAATAATAATAATAATAATAATAATAATAATAATAATAATGCCATCAAGGTCAGAACTGAAAAATCAGCTGATGACCCAAAATGCCGGCTCTGCAAAGAAGTGGATGAAACCATTGACCACATTCTAAGTGGCTGCAAGAAGATTGCGCAGACTGACTACAAACTGAGGCACAACTCTGTTGCCTAGATGATCCACTGGAATCTATGCCAAAAGTATCATCTGCCAGTGGCAAAAAACTGGTGGCACCACAAGCCTGAAAAAGTGGTTGCAAATGAGCAGGTCAAGCTTTTGTGGGACTTTAGGATACAGACGGACAAGGTCTTGGAGCACAATACTCCAGATATCAGATCATATAAAGCAGTAAGGTGTGGCTTGTTGACTTCGCCATACCAGGTGACAGCAGAATTGAGGAGAAACAACTGGAAAAGATCTCCTGCTATCAAGATCTGAGAATCGAATTACAGCGTATCTGATGTAAGCCAGTGCAGGTGGTTCCAGTGGTAATTGGCACACTGGGTGCAGTGCCAAAAGACCTTGGCAGGCACCTGAAAACTATTTGCATTGACAAAATATCACTCTGCCAGCTGCAGAAAGCTGCTCTTCTGGGATCAGGACAAATTATACGCTGCTACATCACACAGTCCTAGACTCTTGGGAAGGGTCCGACTGGTGATGTGAATGAAACCAGCACGAAATTGTTCACTGTGTATTTATGGATGATGATGATGATGATGATGATGATGATGATGATGATGATGATAATAATAATAATGTGCCACAGTGGCACTCCTGGACAAATGTGCCACAGTGGCACTCCTGGACAAATGTGCCACAGTGGCACTAAAGAAGGGGAAGATCATGGAAAGTGATGGCATTGAAATGCCGAATGGTCAAAACATTAAATGCCACCAGCCTGAAGCCTAGAAATACCTGGGCATACTGCAGCTGGACAATATCAAGCATGGGCATGTAAAAACTGTGGTCAGCAAAGAATACATACAAAGGGTTAGAAAAATTTTGAAGACCAAATTGAATGGCGGCAACATCATAAAGGCTATAAATACCTGGGCCATACCTGTTGTTAGGTATACTGCTGGCATTGTGAACTGGACACAGAAGGAACTGGAGGACTTGGATAGGAAAACAAGGACATTAATGACCATTCACTATGTTTTACATCCATGTAGTGATGTTGACAGGCTGTACCTGTCTAAAAGATCAGGGGGCAGAGGACTTTTGCAAGTAAAACAGTCAGTGGAAGAAGAAAAACATGCCCTAACAGATTATGTGTGAGAGAGCCAGGAATCTGCTCTGATTGAAGTCAGCAAGAGAAAGTTGCTGAAAGTGCAGCAGACCAACTATGAATACCACAAAAGTGCAATTCAGGCTCGGACTGCCAGTTGGCAGAATAAAGTAGCATGGCCAATTCCTTGCCAAGATCGAAGGAAAAGTGGATCAGAATAAGACCTGGTTGTGGCTCACGAGTGGAATACTGAAGAAGGAGACAGAAGGCCTGATACTTGCTGCCCAAGAACAGGCAATCAGGACAAATGCCATCAAGGTCAGAATTGAAAAATCAGTCGATGACCCCAAATGCCGACTCTGCAAAGAAGTGGATGAAACCATTGACCACATTCTAAGTGGCTGCAAGAAGATCACACAGATTGACTACAAACTGAGGCACAACTCTGTTGCCCAGATGATCCACTGGAACTTATGCCAAAAGTACCATCTGCCAGTGGCAAAGAATTGGTGGGACCACAAGCCTGAAAAGGTGTCACAAATGAACAAGTTAAACTTGTGACAGAAACCAGCATGAAGTTGTTTGCTGTGTGTTACTGTTTGATTTTATAATAATAATAAAAACTGTTGAAAGAAAAAAGTGTTAAATAGTATCATATCATTATAAATTAAAATAAATTATAATATTAGGTATCGCACATATATTCATTGGCAACAAGCCTGTGCAAGTTTTACTGGGAGCCGGCTATACAGAATGTAACCGGACTTAATTTTGAGTAAATATGCATAGGTGCACTCCATAATTTGGATTTTTCCATACTTTCACTTTCAAAACTCAGCGAACAGTCATAGCTGATTTATAAATTTGCTTTTGGTTATTTATCTACAAGATTGACAATCCACAAGATTGTTGAAGTGGATCCACAAGATCCACAATTCAGTCCACAAGATTGACACCCTAACTCTCCTTATGGTGGTACAGCAGAACCAAAGTGACCAATTACACTGTGCATTTGGAGTATTTGCTGGTGGAAGGCACCTGGGGGTAAGATCCAGAAGTTGCTATGGATCAGTTAAATGCTGCTATCACAGGAACAATTTTTTGTTCTCACATTTTTCCATGAAGATTAATCAGAACCCTGCAGAACTTGCTCCTCCCAAACCTCATCTCCCCATTCCCTGCCCGTCTCCTCCATGTTCCACCCACTCATTCACTCACTCACTCACTCATCAGCACCCAGCCAAAACCACAGAACCTAGAAGCATGAATTTTGGGAGGGTGTTCCTTCCATGACGGAGGCACCCTCTAAGAACCAGTTTTCAGAAATTCCAACCAGAAGGGAGTGAAAAGGGGCACAACGCATTTTCCTCCCTTTACAATGGTGCCTTGTAACACAAACTTAATTTGTTCCAGAAGCATGTTTGTCTTACAAAGCATACTTCTTACAAAGCAGATTTTCCCATAGGAAATAATGGAAACTCAGATGATTGGTTCCACAACCCAAAAATATACATATTAAAATAATAACTGTATGTAAAAATGATGACAAAACATTGTAATCAAATTCAAAACACTGTAATATAATACAGAACACAATTACTGTAATGGAACATTGAAATATGCTGTACATTAAAACAAAAAAGAAAAAACTTTGTGGCCAAAGATGACTAATTTTCACAAAAAGAGTCACTAGTGTCTTGTTGAGCAATTTTAACAAGGAACCTTGTGTGTGTGCATGTGTTTCCAAGTTTTCAGCAGGAGCAGCCCCAAAGGCTTGTGCAGGATGCAAATCCTATGCTGTCTACTCAGAAGTCCCATTGTATGCACAGGGGTTTTCTCACAGGGAAGTGTGAACCATGCAAGAGCAGCCCCAAAGTCTTCTGCCTCATGCAAATCCTATGCAGTCTACTCAGAAGCAAGTGCCATTGTATGCACTGCGGCTTACTCACATGAAAGTGTGGGGCTTACTCATAGGAAAGGAAAACTCCAGGCAGGGAAGGTGGTGGTGTAGGGGAAGAGGGGTAGTTATAGTGGGGTCCAGGCTTCCAGTTATAGTGGGGGAGGCTTCCTTGGAGGGAAGGGGTTTGTTTGAGGGGACTGCAGAGGAAGGTCCAGTAGGGGTTTCCCTTCTACCTGAATGTGGCTGCTCTGTTCCAAGGGCTGGACTGGCTGGATTGAGGCCACATGCTTGCCGGGGAAGCTCTAATATGCAGAAGGAGGAGGAGCTCCAACTTGCTACCTGTGTTCCCTCTGCTGGCATGTTCACTGGTACTGCAGGTAAGAGAAGAGGGAGCCCAGCCAAGGGGGATTTGTTTTACAAAGCATATTCATCTCATATAGCAAAATCCCAGAGGAATTTCAGTTTGTTATTCAAAGCATTCATCCTACAAGGCATTCGTCTTGCAAGGTACCACTGTACTTTCAGTTGAAGTATCCCTGATTGAGGGACACTCTGTCCCAATCCCCAGACTGAGAAGCATGAAATTCGGAGAGGGTGTTCATTCTGTAACATCAACACCCACCAAGAGCTGACACTGATAAATTTAACCCTTAAGGGGCTGAAAAAGAGTGCAACATGTTTTTGGCCTATACAGTAGAACCTAGCTTAACAAAGTGCCTCGTTTAACAAGTGATCCACAAAACAAGTAAAAATTTCTCTAGGATTCTGCCTCACAAAACAAGTGTTGCTTCACTTAACAAGCACACTCGTTGGCAGTTGGGGCAGACACACTGGCCAGCAGCCCAAGTGTCAAGGCTGCCTGGCATGCCTGCCCATAGCAAAAGCAACACTTGCATGCCATTCCTCCTGTGGCTGGGCGTCTGCTGGGCAGAGGGAGAGAACAGCAGTGGAGAAGAGGGAAGCAGAAGAGAGCAGGAGAGAGAGAGAGAGAGAGAGAGAGGGAAGCCAGAAGAGAGCAGGAGAGAGAGAGAGAGGCTCAGGATGAAGAGAAGGAGAAAGTGCGGAGACACACTGAAAGTGTCCTGGATTGCAGAAGAAAGTGTCTTTGATTGCAGCCTCCTAACCATGTCTACCCTGAAGTTAGCCCCATTGTGTTAAATGGGGCTTATTTCCAGGAAAGTGTCTTTAGAATGCATGTTTTGAATTCAATTCCAGTGTTTTTCATCATTTTTACATTTAGTTAATATTTTTATATGAATATTTTTTGGGTTGTGGAATCAACTGTCTGAGTTTCCATTATTTCCTACGGGAAAATACACTTCACATAAAGAGTGTTTCACATTTACAGCATTAATTACAGTGGTGCCTCATATAACAAGTTTAATTCGTTTAATTCCAGAACGAATTACTCTTGTTATGTGAGGCAACACTGTAATTAATATTGAAGACTGATCAACACCCAGCCCCAAATCCTACATTAGCCTGGCTTGTGGAGAGATGTGCAGGGGTGAGGGGATGTTGCTCAGGAGGGGGGTTTGTTTCATGGGAGGAGGGCTTGTTTTGTGGGAGGGGGGATGTTATGCAGGGGGAGTTGGTGCGCATGGGAAGGAAGTTGCACATGGGGGAAGTTGCCCACTCCACCACTGTAATCAATATTGAAGACTGATCAACACCCAGCCCCAAATCCTACATTGGTCCTGGTTGTGGAAGGATGTGCACGGGGTGAGGGGATGTTGCGTCTGAGGGGGTGGTTGTTGTATGGGAGGAGGGCTTGTTGTGTGGGAGGGGGATGTTGCGCAGGGGGAGTTGGTGCGCATGGGATGGAAGTTGCTCATGGGGGAAGTTGCGTATGGGGGAGTTGATGTGCAGGGGATGATGTGCATGAGGGGTTGTTGCACATGTGGGATTGATGTGCTTGGGGGATTGATATGTATTCAGGGTTAATGGGCACAGGGGATGTTGTGCATGGGGGGTTGATGTGCATTGGGAGTTGATGTGCATGGAGGATTTTGCACATGGGAGATGTCGCGCATTGGGGATTTTGCGCATGGGGGGGTGGGACACAAGGTGGATGGTGCATGGGGGGTATTTTTTCCTGCAATGCAGGCAAATTCTGCTAGTAAGTAAATAAATAAATAGGGTGTTCCTTTAAAAGCAAATTGATTCATTGTAGTAAATTTTGATTCATGAAGCAAATTTTGCTAGTAAGTAAATAAATACTTAAATAAAATAGGGTGTTCCTTTAAAAGCAAATTGATTAGTTGTATCTTAATATCTCAGTCCTATATAGCTTTCTCCCCATTGATCACTATCCATGTTTCTTGGAGAAATTGCATAGGATCAATCTATCCAATGGTGTTTATTTCTAAGCATACCGCATAATTCTATGCAAGACAGCTTAGAAGTAATTTCCACTGAGTTCTACTAATCTTACTCCTGAACTAGTGTATGTGACTGCAACTTTAATATACAGTACCTGAAGACAACATATTATTATTATTATTATTATTATTATTATTATTTTATTGAAAATCAAACATAAATACACAGCAAACAATTCCATGCTGGCCCCATTCACATCACCAGTCGGACCCTTCCCAAGTGTCTAGGACTGTGTGATGTAGCGGCGTATAATACGTGCTGAGCCTAGAAGAGCGGCTTTTTGTAGTTGACAGAGTGATATTTTGTCAATGCCAATTGTTTTCAAGTGCCTGCCAAGGTCTTTTGGCACTGCACCCAGCGTGCCATTTATCACTGGAACCACCTGCACTGGCTTACACCAGATTCACTGCAATTCGACTTTTAGATCTTGGTAGCGAGAGATTTTCTCCAGTTGTTTCTCCTCAATTCTGTTGTCACCTAGTATGGCAATGTCAATGAGCCACACCTTACTCTTTTCTATGATGGTGATTTCTGGAGTATTGTGTTCCAAGATCTTGTCCGTCTGTATCCTGAAGTCCCACAGAAGTTTAACTTGTTCATTTGTGACACCTTTTCAGGCTTGTGGTCCCACCAATTCTTTGCCACTGGCAGATGATACTTTTACATAAATTCCAGTAGACCATCTGAGCAACAGAGTTGTGCCTCTGTTTGTAGTCAGTCTGGACGATCTTCCTGCAGCCATAAAATGTGGTCGATGGTTTCATCCACTTTTTTGCAGAGCTGGCGTTTTGAGTCATGGGCTGATTTTTCAATTCTGACCTTGGTGGCGTTTGTCTTGATTGCCTGTTCTTGGGCAGCAAGTATCAGGCCTTCTGTCTCCTTCTTCAGTGTTCCACTAGTGAGCCATAACTAGGTCTATTATTCTTATTCTTATTCTTATTCTTATTCTTATTACTACTACTACTACTACTACTACTACTACTACTACTACTACTACTACTACTACTACTACTACTACAAAATGTTGTGTGCATGTGTATTACACACACACACACACACACACACAGCATCTATACACATGCATACAACTAGTACAACTAGAAAACAGGCCAACAAATAATGCATTTATGAAGGATATTTATCTGTAAATTTTGGATATGAAAATATTATTTTTGCGTCTGTAGCCTTTGTGAGCGATTATTATGATGATTATTAAAATTATTCCTTTGTCAATATGTGTCATGTTTTTAAGCATGTTATCAACAAGATTTCTACTTTTCCAAGAAAATAATATTGCCAACATGTTACAAGAAATTCGTAGAAATACTTATACTTATACCAGAGATGTATCTTCTTCACACTTACAAATGGGGAAGCCAGATGGTTTGGAAGAGGTGACAGATTTATGGCGTCTGCTGCATACTAGAACATCTGTAGTCTTCCGCATGACCAGTACTGATCCATCTATTTCTCTCGTACTCAGAAAGTAAATAAGTCATGGATGAATGATTTTACCTCCACTTCCAACCCTTGGAGGCTGGAGTGCTTGGAGGGAAAATAAAGTAATCAAATAGGAAGATAAAACTGGCCAGAGTCAGCTTAATTCACTGGTGCAATTGTAAACTTTGCTTGCTGTGATGCAGCGGCCACTGTCCCAACATCATAAAAGCACTGTAAATTCTTTTTGATTCTTCAGATGAAAGGAACAACAGCAAACAGTGCTGTTCCACTGGTGCTGGATCTAGAGTTATAGCAGCATGAAGGAAGTCAGGAAGAGAATGTTTTTGGGCAGGGCAGAGGGCATGCTCACAAAGGGGAAGCCACCTTTCCTGAGCCTTTTCCCTAGACAGGCTTCTTGGACTTGTGCCCGCTATTTAACTGGAGCAAATCCAAGTAATCCTATTAGGCCAGCTGGGTTTTGACATGTGGTAAGGTAACAAATTTTCTCTTACTCTGAGGATACCTCTAGTGTGCTTGATCCCAGTGCTGGATACAGCATGGGCTACATAACTCCACTGAACCAGTACTGGATAGTATTGGGTGACCTGTTTCCAGACATAGGGGTCTAAGGCAAAGCAGTGTATTTCCATGGCAAAGAGGAGGCTAACTTTCAGCACTGAAGAATCCCTGAAGGAAGCTCAAACATCTTTGAAATTAATACCTCCTTCCCCAACCCCCCCCAATAAAAAAATAAAAAAATGGAAAAACCCAATCATAGCTTGATTTGTCAATATCTGACACATAGTGGTATTAAAGAACTGTGGCTGTCAGTACCTCAAATGAATACGTTAAATCTTTTCCAGTGAATTACCGTATTTCCCAGTTTATAAGACGCACTTTTTTCTCCCCAAAGGGGGGAAAATGTCTGTGCGTCTTATAGAGTGATAGGGCCAATATTGGAGCACCTTACCCCATCATGTCATATGTCATTGGATTCATATTGAAGAGCCGAATCCAATGCAAGAATCAGTTTTCAGATACCTCCTTCCTATCAAACGTTATGGCCTAAAAAGTAAAAATCAAAAATATAAAAACAAAAAAAATACATTTTTTGGCAATTTTTTAAGCGGGTAGGAATTTTGGCCTTGGGGTTCAGGAATTAGAGCAAATCATAAAACACACAATTTGTGCACATCTAGACAAGTGGTGGTCAAAACAACCCAGCATGGATTTACTAAGAATAAATCTTGCCAGACAAATCTGATCTCCCTTTTTGATCGGGTTACGAGCTTACTGGACAGTGGCAATACTGTGGATGTCATTTATCTTGACTTCAGCAAAGCATTTGACAAAGTCCCACATGACATTTTAATTAGGAAGTTGGAAAAATATGGGCTAGACAGGGCAATTGTTAGGTGGATCTGCAACTGGCTTGATGGCCGCACTCAAAGGGTTTTAGTAAATGGTTCTGTGTCAACCTGGAGGTCCGTTTCTAGTGGGGTCCCCCAAGGCTCAGTCTTGGGACCGGTTCTCTTTAACATTTTCATCAATGACTTGGAGGAAGGGATACGGGGGAGCCTGATCAAATTTGCAGATGACACCAAACTGGGAGGAGTAGCAAACACATCAGAAGATAGGAGAAACCTCCAGGAGGATCTGGATAAACTGGAATCCTGGGCTGTAACAAACAGAATGAATTTCAACAGGGAGAAGTGCAAGGTTCTGCACTTAGGCAATAAAAACCACAAACATAGGTATAAAATGGGGGATACTTGGCTTGGCAGCACAACATGTGAGCGGGATCTTGGAGTCGCCGTGGATCACAAGCTGAACATGAGTCAGCAGTGTGATGTGTCTGCAAAGAAGGCAAATGCCATTTTAGGTTGCATTAAGAGGACTGTAGCTTCCAAGTCACGAGAAGTTCTAGTTCCTCTTTATTCTGCATTGGTGAGACCTCACCTTGAGTACTGTGTTCAGTTCTGGGCACCTCACTTTAAGAAGGATGCAGCCAAACTGGAGCAAGTCCAGAGGAGAGCGACAAGAATGATCAGTGGGATGGAAGGGAAGCCCTACGAGGAAAGGTTGGGGGAACTTGGGATGTTCAGCCTGGAGAAGAGGAGGCTGAGGGGAGACATGATTGCCCTCTTCAGATACCTGAAGGGCTGTCATAGGGAGGAAGGGGCCAATTTGTTCGTAGCTGCTTCTGAAAGCAGAACTAGAACCAATGGTTACAAACTGCAAGAAAGGAGATTCCGGCTAGAAATCCGGAAAAAATTCCTGACGGTGAGGGCGGTTCGGCAGTGGAACAGATTGCCAAGGGAGGTGGTGGACTCTCCCTCACTGGGGATCTTCAAGTAGAGGCTCGATGAGCACCTGTTGGAGATGCTCTAGGGGGAATTCCTGCTGCAGGCAGGGGGTTGGACTAGATGACCTACTAGGTCCCTTCCAACTCTATGATTCTATGATTCTATGAATTTTGAGTTTGGCATCTGGTCACCCTGGCACAGTTGCAATCCTAACCAGCCTTCCCTGGCTTGGAGACTTGCTCCAAAGCAGACATGCACAAGACCTGGTCCTTCCTGCTTCATGCCTGTGCCTCCCTCACTCTTCCCTATCTATCTAGATCCCCTCACCTTTTCCTACCTACCCTCTAAAAGAACCCCCCCCCCAACTTACCTGCCTTCCTGGACTATTTGCAATGAGATTTATGCAAAATGTTGTTGTCTGATCATTTGCAATGAGATTTGTGCAAAAGTCGCAAATCACTGACACTAGAGATGATGAGTTTTTGGGGTTACCAGAAAATTAGAAGAGTCCTTGAAGCTTAAAGTCTTTCCTCATTTGTTAATGACAGTGATAATGGTTCTGAATACCACTGTTGACTTTACATGGTTGGAATATTATTCTGCTATATTTTATTAAATATATTAATACACCATTTGTTTCAGAATATTTTTTTCTTGTTTTGCTCCTCTAAACTTTGGTGCGTCTCATGGTCCGGTGCATGCAATAAGCCAGGAAATACGGTATCTTCTTTTTAAAAGACACCAAACAAAGTATTCACTACAGAACAAGGCCATTGTATTAAGAAGATATACAGAATCTCTGAGTAGCTGTACATTTCTGAAAAGGTAGGATTCTTTTTTTTAATAATTCTTTGACAGATTGTATAACTCAAAGGTGTGTGTGTATGTCTTTTTTAAATCTACATGTACAGCTGCTTTCTAGGCAAACTCAGAAGGCCTCTTGCTGGTTCTGAATGTTAGAGAATCTATCATTTTTACCCCAGGGTTACACCATATTAGAATGTTGGTTTATTCTTCTAAAGCATTAACAGAGTTTAAAAAGATTTGCAGAATGTGATTTAACATACTTTGAGGTAGCAGGTTGGAAAATTTTCTTTGTCCTGTAGCCCTCCCCACATCTGAATAAAGGTACAGTCATCTGTAATGCAGACATTCATAATTTAAGGAGCCAATCTAATTTGGCAAAATCTCATGGAGGCAATAGTGGCATAACTAATGAACACGTTGCCTGCTGAAAGGCTCAAAATGTTGCCCCAAAAGTGATGTCATCCCCGGGTATTTTTAAAAAGAAAACTTGGGGAAAACCTGCCTCCTCCTCCTTAGCAGATTACCACCCATTTGATCTGCTAATGGCATAGTTAAAGCACCTATTTGCTATCTGGATTCAAAGAGGATTTTGTTACACCCCCAATAACAAAATCAAATTTAATTAAGTTAAATAATGAAAATTGTGTCCCTTTTTTGTTAGGGCCAAAGAGGAATGGTTATTCTTATCCTGCTAAATTTAAGAGGAGCACCACTTAGAAGTGCCTGTCTACCCAATTAGCAAGTGTAACTGTATTGCGATATATGTATATGGAAGTGAGGGGTGATTAATATTAACACCTTATTAGTTCCATACATTATCAGAATGACATCTCATTGGCTCTCAGAGTAATCAGTGTCATGGGGATGTTTTGAGTTAAAAAATCCACTTTTAAACAATCTTAAAAAAATCTTTTTGTTCCATAAAACTTGGCATCCATCAGTCTTGAGAGACTATGGTATCATGCTTGATGCTAATGCTGCATGTGAAGCATAAGGTTGATATGGAGGACTGATATGATAGATTGATATGGATGATAGATTGATATGGAAGATAGGCTCTTACCCAAACAGCAAATCCCCCCTCTCCAGGCCACTGAAATAGTCCAAAAGAATGGCAGAACCGATACAATTGGTTCCAGCTGTGTCACAGAGCTGAGTTAAGGACAGGAGCTCACCCTGTCTTGTGGGGACCAGGGTCTCGAAACCTTGCGTACTGGTTAACAGGCACAGTGCCTTAACCATTTGAGCCACCCACAGCCCTATAGGCTGTGTTCCATAGGCTTTTGTTCCATTGGCTTTTGTGTTTTTATTTTCGGCTTAATTGGCCATAACTTTTGCGAGAATATAGATTTTCAAATACAGTTTGTTTCATTGCATTCTGCATTAAATTACCTTTCCAACAATATGTAACATGATGGTTTTATCTTCCATACATACTCCGTTTTTCACAATTTTAGCATCTAGTTACTGAAGCTACTTCAGCTTGTAGCCTTCAGCTTCATCTGAAGCTACTTCAGCTTGTAGCCCCCCTAAAGCTTTTAGCCCAGTGCAATTGTGCCCCCTTCACCTCTGTCAGGTACGCCACTGGGAGGCAGCATCTATGTTTGAGTCTCATCAAGCATCCTTTACTAACGCTATGTAGATTGGGAAATTTCCCATCTGAGAAAACAATTCTCTCTTCCCAACTTGCCACCACCTTTAGCTTCTACTGCAGAAAACAAAATGGCAAGAACTGTTCTGAAGTTAAGGAATATAAACACCAGCAAATGTTCCCTTTGCTGTACTGGAGTGGGAAGCGTTTTCTGCGCGTGCTGATTAGTATTTTAAACTGATTAGGTTGCAGATAATCCTCTGATTAAAGTGCTCTTGGCTATTTAAGTACGTCACAGAAATATACATGAATGTATTATCAAGAAAAAAATTTAAATAACAGCCAGAGAGAGAGAGAGGGGGGGGGGAGAGGGAGAGGGAGAGGGATGTTTCCAGTGGTATCGCTAGGGGGTACTGGCTGCATCAAGTGATGAACACGGGATGGGGGTGGCACCATTACTGCCCAATTTTTTTAAAAAAAATCTGGATACAGTAAAACCTTGGATTGAGAGTGTTTTCCGAGTAAACATTTCTAATAAATTTTGACTTGATGTACGAGTGATATCTTGATAAACAAGCGAAAAAGTCAAGGCTAGAATACTGCTGGTTCTGGCACTCCGGCAGCATCTCCTCAGTCTCTCCTGAGAGACCAGCCTATGCATGTCTACTCTAAAGTAAGCCTATTACACTCAATAGGGCTCACTCCTATGTAAGGGGAGCAATGGAAAAGTGCCGGAGAGACCTAGACTTGCATGTCTACTCTAAAGTAAGCCCTATTATGTACAGTGGGGCTCACACGTGTGCAAGGGGGACAGATTTCAGCCTGAGTGACTTGAGAGACAAAGGCAGCAATCTGAAACACACTTTCCTGGGAGTGGGACCCATTGAACATTATATGGAGCTTACTTCTGAGTAGACACAGTTATGGTTGTGCTCTAAGTGCTCATTAATTTGTATTATTTTTCTTTATATTTTGTATTTTGTTTATTGTTTTGCATTACATTACATTACAGTATAGTAATCATTTTTTCTTGACTGAATGGATTTTCAGATAGGAGCTGGGAATTTTCACCCTGGATGATTATGTCCTGGTCAAATACATCCTGGTCACTGACACCTAAGAATTTTTTTAAAAATAAACATATACAGTAAAACCTTGGATTGAGAGCATTTTGGATTTAGAGCATTTTGGATTTAGAGCATTTTGCAAGACAAGCAAATGTCTATTCTATTCTATTCTATTCTATTCTATTCTCTCTCCCCCCCCCCTCTCTCTCTCTCTTGTGTATATATATATATATATATTCCTTAAGAACTCCATGGGGCAATGGAAAACAACATTGGAAATCAACTCAAAAGAATTAGCACAAGTATCGATCAAGTGATATATCAAGGAGATGCACTGTCTCCCCTACTGTTCTGCATAGGCCTGAATCCCCTAAGCCAAATAATAGCAAAGACTGGATATGGGTACAAGTTCAAGAGTGGAACTACCATCAGCCACCTCCTCTATATAGATGACATCAAGCTGTATGCAAAGAATGAATGAGACATCGACTCATTGATATACCTGACAAGGATCTACAGTGAGGATATTGGGATGTCATTCGGCCTGGATAAGTGCAGCCGAATGATCGTAAAGAGAGGAAAAGTGGTTAAGACCAGTGGGGTAGAACTACCAACAGGGTACATAACAGATGTAGAGACCAACTTTAAGTACCTAGGTATCCCACAATCCCACGGTAATCATGAAGAGGAGGCAAGGAAGACAGCAATATCCAAGTACCATCAAAGAATACGACAGATCCTGAAAAGCCAGCTCAATGGGAAAAATAAGATACATGCCATCAATACATATGCGCTGCCAGTTATCAGATACCCTGCTGGTATAGTAAGCTGGCCACAGAAAGAAATGGAGGCGGCCGATGTGAAGACCCGAAAGCTCCTCACAATGCATGGGGGTTTCCACCCCAAGTCTAACATCCAGAGACTATACACTAGTCGGAAAGAGGGCGGTCAGGGTCTGATGAGCGTCAAAACTACTATCCTGGATGAAACCCAGAATATCCAGGAATACATCACTGAGATGGCACCCAAAGATGAGCTGATGAGAGAATGTCTCCAGCAACTCAGCAACAGCAAATACAGAAGGAAGATCAAAGTGAGGAAATGTCCTGGCAAGATAAGACCCTGAATGGGATGTACCATTGCCAGACAGCCAAAGTCGCTGATACTGGGAAATCCTATCAGTATCTGGAAAGAGCTGGCTTCAAAGATAGCACTGAAGCCCTCATCATGGCAGCACAAGAACAGGCACTGAGTACCAGATCCATAGAAATGGGGATTTACCACACAAGAGAAGACCCAAAGTGCAGGCTGTGCAGAGAAACCTCAGAGACAGTCCAGCACATCATGGCAGGGTGTAAGATGCAGGCAGGAACAGCATACATCAAACGGCACAACCAAGTAGCCGGCATTGTGTACAGGAACATCTGCTCAGCCTATGGACTAACCCCTCCCAAGACCAGATGGGAGAATCCTCAGAAGGTTGTGGAGAATGTCTAAGGTCCTGTGGGACTTCCATATCCAGACAGACAAGTAGGTACTGGCTAACCAGCCAGACATTGTGGTGGTAGATAAGGCCCAGAAGACAGCCCTGGTGATAGACGTAGCGATACCAAACGACAGCAACATCAGGAAAAAAGAGCATGAAAAGGTGGAAAAGTATCAGGGTTTGAAGGAAGAATTAGAAAGACTGTGGCAAGTGAAGGTGAATGTGATCCCAACAGTGATTGGAGCATTAGGGGCTGTGACATCCAAGCTGGAAGAATGGCTCCAACAGATTCCAGGAAGTACATCAGAACACTCGATCCAGAAAAGCGCATTGCTAGGAACAGCTAAGATACTGCGCAGAACCCTCAAACTCCCAGGC
Source organism: Cryptoblepharus egeriae (assembly GCA_030015325.1). Lineage (NCBI taxonomy): Eukaryota > Metazoa > Chordata > Lepidosauria > Squamata > Scincidae > Cryptoblepharus > Cryptoblepharus egeriae. Next base: position 20,087,976 of record JAREYC010000011.1, on the reverse strand, counting down.
CTCTGGTAGAGGACCCGAGATTGAGGATACCCGTGGAGGGTGAGAAAACTATATATATATATATATATATATATATATATATATATGTATGTATGTATGTATGTATGTATGTATGTATGTATGTATGTATATACACACACACACACACACACACACACACACACAGTATGTGTGTTTCATGTAACAAACACGTAAAGTATGTTTCATGTAACAAACAAAAATTTATCCAGGATTCTGCTTCATGTAAAGAAAGTGCTTCATGTAAAGAAAACATTTGTTGGCAGTTGGGGCAGACGTGTTGGCCGGTAGCCTGTTTAAAAAGCGTCAGGGCTGCCTAGCGCACCTGCCCATAGTGAAGGCAACACTTCCATGCTGTTCCTCCTGTGGCCGGATGTCCGCTGGGCAGATGGAGAGAAGAGCAGTGGAGAAGAGGGAAGCAATTTAGGGCTAACCAGAAGGGAGCAAGGGAGAGAGAGGCTCAGGATGGAGAGAAGGAGAAAGTGGGGAGACACTTTGAAGGTGTCTTGGATTGCAGCCTCCTAACCATGTCTACCCAGAAGTAAGTCCCATTGTGTTCAGTGGGTCTTACTCCCAGGAAAGTGTCTTTAGGACTGCAGCCTGAGTAGACTTCATAAGATCATGCACATTGAATGCATGTTTTGAATTCAATTCCAGTGTTTTGTCATCATTTTTACATCCAGTTAATATTTTTATATGAATATTTTTGGGGTTGTGGAACCAATCATCTGAGTTTCCATTATTTCCTATGGGAAAATCCGCTTCACGTAAAGAAAGTTTCACGTAAAGAAACTGCCTCTGGAACGAATTAATTCTGTTACATGAGGCGCCACTGTGTGTATTTAAATATATATATTATAAATATATATATATATTAAAAAAACTGAAAAGTCACTCACTCACTTACCCATTCATTCACTCATCAACACCCAGCCAAAATCACTAGACCCAGCAGCATGAAATTTGGGGAGGGTCTTCCTTCCACGATGGAAGTACCTGCTAAGAATGGATTTTTGGAAATTTCATCTGGGAAGGGGTGAAAGGGGACGCAACATGATTTCCTCCCTATACTTTACATTTGCTGACTGTATTGCTGACTGAACAATGCCCTGCCCCAACCCCTGGACCTAAAAGCATGAAATTTGGGGAGCATATTCCTTATGTGACATGAGCACCACTAAGACCCAATTTTTAGAAATTTTACTCTTAAGAGGGTGAAAAGGGGTACAACACATATTCGGACTATATACAAATGCAAAATATACCCATATTGTGGGAGTAAAATACCCCCTGTATACCACCAAACCCGTGCGCATCACCCACATGCACATCCACCCCCAGCATGCACATGCATCCACCCCCAGCATGCACAGCATTCCCCTGTGCAAAACACCTTATGCATCCCATCTCCCCATGCACACACCCCATGCACACCTTCCCTGTGCAGCACCCCCAGTGCAGCACCCTGTCCTGACTGTTGATCAGTCTTTAATGTTACGTATAGGATAAAAACATGTTGCACCTCATTGATTCTTGGTGAGTGCTCCCTTCACATAAGGAACACCTTCCCCAAATGTCATGCTTCTGGGTCCAATGGTTGGAGCAGAATGTTGATGAGTCAGCGATTCTTCAATGTAAAGTATAAGGAGGAAAACACATTGTACCCCTTTTCAGCCCCTTATGGTTGGAATTTCTGAAAATGGAATCTTAGTGAGTGCATCCATCATGGAAGCGACACCCTAACCGAAATTTCATGCTTCTAGGTCCAGTGGTTTTGATTGGGCATTGATGAGTCAGTGAATCAGTCAGTGAGTCAGTCAGTCAATCAGTGCCTTTTAAAAAAACCCAAAAAACATGATAAAACCCCCCAAATCAGTGATGGGCTTCAAAAAATTTAAGAACCGGTTCTCTGCCCATCTGGCAGCCACTTTTAAATGGCTATTTTTAAACTTTATATGTCCTATCTCTTGTTAAGAACCGGTTCTATAGAGTAGGTGCGTACCTGCTAGAGCCCACCACTGCCCCAAACCCTTAAAAAACAGAAAAAACCCAGCCCAAAACTTTGCCTGGTAGGGGTGCTCATACTTGAGGGGGGATGGTGCTCTGGGGGATGTTGCTCCGGGAGCATAGTGCCTGGGGGAATGGTGCACTGGGGAAGATGATATATGGGAGATTGTTGCACAGGGGAATAGTGCACAGGTGGAATGGTGCATGGGGGGATGGCGAAAGGGGGGAATGGAGCCGGGGAAATGGTGCATGGGGGATGGTGCATGGGGAGGAATGGTACATGGGGATGTTGCATGGTGAGGATGGTGCATGGGGAGGAATGGTACATGGGGGATGTTCCATGGTGAGGATGGTGCACAGGGGAATGGTGCAAGTGGGTCAGGGACCACCATACATAGTGTTGCATAATGGACCCCACTGCACAACAATGCCCAGTAGGATCATCTGGTGCTCACTGCTGCCCACTACTGCCCCTGATACCCTCCACTATCCAGTGTCTGTTGCTGCCCAACAGTGTGCATTGCACATCAGGGCCCACTGCCTGCTGCCTGCGCTCAATGCTGTCCAAGCCCACCTATATTTTTGAAATTTTACTCCTGCAACACGGGTATATTTCCCTAGTTTCTAGTAAATTTTATCTTGCAATACAAGCAAAAAATAGTCCTGGCTGGAATGCAGCTGGTTTAGGTGCTCCGCCAGCACCTGCTCAGTCTCTACTAAGAGACTAGCCAATGCATGTCTCTTGAGAGTAGATACTTTCAAGCAAGCCCTATTAGAATGTGGGGCTCATTCCTGTGTAAGGTGGGCAACGGAAAGGAGCATGAGAGACTAACCCCCAAATCCAGAGTAACTACAGGAGCACATAAGAGACTTTACGTGCACCTGTAGTTACTGCATCACCTAATGAAAACTATGGGAAATTCATATTGGAATCCAGAGTAAGTTGTTCTTACACTGGAGCAAGGACTCCCCATAGTTGCTCTGGATTTTGCCCCAGCTTTGCATGTCTACTCTAAAGCAAGCCCTATTAGAAACAGTTGGGCTCATGCCTGTGTAAGGGAGGCGGAGACCTGGGAGTTCTGAGCATGCGTCACCGAGGATAGACGCTTTCACACTGCCCTCCAGGAAATATTTTGGATAAACTTGAAACACAACCAAGAAAACTGGAAGACAAGCTTGAATGAAGAAATAAACATTCAGGGGAGCATTTGAAAAGACAGCTGCAAGTTCTGCTTAGACTCGGTGAGTCTACTTTTGCCTACTATATCTAATAGTGTTCTCCCAAGATAACAAATAACGAGGCAAAATGGCAACAAAGCGGGAAATCAAAGAACTGTCTCAAGTAATAACCAGCATGGAAAAGAATATCAGACAAGACGTTAAACAATTACAAAATAAGTTTGAAGAACTTGTGGAAGATGTTCTTGTGGAAGATGTGGAAGATGCATTTGACAAGGTCCCACATGACATTTTAATTGGGAAGTTGGAAAAATATGGGCTTGACAAGGCAATTGTTAGATGGCTCTGCAACTGGCTCGATGGCCGCACTCAAAGGGTTTTAGTAAATGGGTCTGCATCAACCTGGAGATCGGTTTCAAGTGGGGTACCCCTAGGCTCTGTCTTGGGCCCAGTCCTCTTTAACATTTTTATCAATGACTTAGAGGAAGGGGTACGGGGGAGCCTGATCAAATTTGCAGGTGACACCAAGCTGGGAGGAGTAGCAAACACAACAGAAGACAGGAGAAACCTCCAGGAGGATCTGGATAAACTGGAATACTGGGCTGTAACAAATAGAATGCATTTCAACAGGGAGAAGTGCAAGGTTCTGCACTTAGGAAATAAAAATCAAAAATACAGGTATAAAATGGGGGATACTTGGCTTGGCAGCACAACATGTGAGCGGGATCTTGGAGTCGCCGTGGATCACAAGCTGAACATGAGTCAGCAGTGTGATGTGTCTGCAAAGAAGGCAGCCATTTTAGGCTGCATTAAGAGGACTGTAGCTTCCAAGTCGCAAGAAGTTCCTCTTTATTCAGCATTGGTCAGACCTCACCTTGAGTTCTGTGTTCAGTTCTGGGCACCTCACTTTAAGAAAGATGCAGCCAAACTGGAGCAAGTCCAGAGGAGAGCAACAAGAATGATCAGTGGGATGGAAGGGAAGCCCTACGAAGAAAGGTTGGGGGAACTTGGGATATTCAGCCTGGAGAAGAGGAGGCTGAGAGGAGACATGATTGCCCTCTTCAGATACCTGAAGGGCTGTCATAGGGAGGAAGGGGCTCATATAGCTGCTTCTGAAAGCAGAACTAGAACCAATGGGTACAAACTGCAAGAGAGGAGATTCCGGTTGGATATCTGGAAAAAATTCCTGACGGTTCGGGCGGTTCGGCAGTGGAACAGATTGCCAAGGCAGGTGGTGGACTCTCCCTCACTAGGGATCTTTAAGCAGAGGCTCGACGAGCACCTGTCAGGGATGCTCTAGGGGGATTTCCTGCTGCAGGCAGGGGGTTGGACTAGATGACCTACTAGGTCCCTTCCAACTCTATGATTCTATGATTCTATGTAAACAGCTCAAACAGTTGCAGACAATGCTGTAAAAATAAGTGAAAATAATGAGAAAGAAATACAGCAACTAAAAAAAAATAGTTGCTGCGTTATCAGATCGCCAAAGGCGTAGGAACTTGAAAATATCAGGATATTCTCAGGATAACTGAAGATATACCAGCTAAAGACCTTGAAAAAAACTTTAATTGAATTCTTTCAGAAATATGGAATCTCTATAACAGAACAAGATCCTGAGCGTGCTCATTGTAGTTTGAAATGTAAACCACTCAGGCCAAGAGACGTTGTAATAGCTTTTGCAAGGGAGAAAATGCAGAACTATGTTTGGAGAAAACTCAGGGAAAACAAAGATTTACACTTCCAGGGTGAGAGGGTTATCGTTCGCCCCGATTTATCACCAGAAACTTTAAATGAAAGAAGGCTTATGAAACAATTTGCTCAGAAACTACATGAAAATGGTATTCTATTTTCCCGGGGCTATCCAGCTAGCATTCTAATCTTCAAAGATGGCAAACTTTTGAAAGCTAGCAATCCAGCAGAAGCCGAAAAATTACTTCACAGATTCAAAATAAACTACAATCTTCAGACAACCGAAGAGGCAGAAGGAGTAGGAGAAGAAGAAGAGGAGTGAGGAATCTTGTCTGTGACTGTAAAATGTACTGTAAAATGTGACTGTAAAAATGAATAAGAATCGATGAAGCTGTCTTCAAGAGTATAATATGTATGTTGTGTTAAAATAGTATAATTCTTTGGTTAGTGTTGGTTGAAAGAGAAGAATTATAGAGGGGAGTGGGTAAGTGGGTACTCAGAATTTCGCTTTTAGGGATAAAAGGGGGGATTTAGAATCCCTACCCAACTCCTCAAGAAGGGGTTACTTTCAGACTATGGAGGAGGGAGTGACTAGCAAAAAATAGTAAATGATGGACCAGCAAGCACATCAGGGGGGCATGTTACATACATAAATGGGGAAGGTGATTAAAATACTCTCCTTAAATGTAAATGGATTGGCCTCAGACCTTAATCGTTATAGAATAAATCAGATGGCAAAGGATAAAGGGATTGACATTTTGTGTTTACAGGAAACTCATAAAAGTAAGAGAGATTTAAGACCATTGTTAAATACCCCTGTTTGGAGTTTGCAATTAGTATCACGGGGGACAAACAAAGCAAGGGGAGAGGCTATCCTTATACATTCTGGACTGAATATAAATATTCTGGAACAATGTAAAGATAAAGAGGGAATATTTGTTTTTTTGAAAGTCATTATGAATGGGAAGAAGTATACTTTGGCAAATATCTATGCACCTAACAAAAGTCAAACTTTTTCTTGACCCAAGTCTTTCAAAGATTGCAATCATTTTATGAAAATAATTTGTTGATCGCAGGTGATTTTATTATAAACAACAAAAAATTGAATTTAAACAGATGGAAACTTAAAGAGGTATTTAGTCTCTTTCAGGAAGAAAAACATCCCACCTTTTTCTTTATTTTAGGAAGAAAATGAATATGAAAAGAGAATAAAATTTAAAGGAGTTAGCAAAACTACAGAGAAGATTACAAGGGAAGTTTGAGAGACAAACTCAGGAAAACCTGAAGAGGTTGAAAGATGAATTGCAAGAATTAGATAATCTTTCTCTGTGGAAAAAAGATATATTAGTAAAAAATGAATATCAGAGAATAAATATAAATTTGATTAAGAGATTGGCAAATTATTTGATAAAAAGAAGGGAAAGGCAAAATGTAGTATACGTGAAAAATGAAATGGGAACCAAGGTGTTTAAGGATCAACAAAGAACCCTACAATCCTGAGTAACTACGGGAGCACGTAAGAGACATTACGTGTACCCGTAGTTACTGCACCACTTAGTGAAAACCTATGGAAAATTCTTATTGCAATCCAGAGCAAATTGTTCTTACACCGGAGCAAGGACTCCCCGTAGTTACTCTGGATTGCCCCTAAGAGAGATTTTTGAAAGATTTTATAGTATGCTATTTAAAGCTGAGAAAGGAAAACAATTTGAAGAAGCTATATGCTGCAATCCTAAAGACTCTTTCCTGGGAGTAAAACCCATTGAACACAATGAGGCTTACTTTTGAGTAGACACGGTTAGGATTGTGCTCATAGTTAACAAAATGAAGAAACAGGATTTGACAATTTTAAATGAAGATATATTGCAACAAGAGATTTTGAGTGTTATAAAAAACTTAAAAAATTGGAAGTCACCAGGTTTAGACGGACTCACTGCAGAATTCTATAAAATGGTGGGGACTTTAATAGTTCCAAAAATGCAAAGTTTGTTTAATAGGATACTGAGGGGAGAGATAGCCCCAGATTCATGGAGAAAGACTGAAATCATGACAATTTTGAAACCTTTGAGAGACCCAATGGATCCTAATTCATTTCAGCCTATTAGCCTGGCTAATCAGGATTCCAAAATTTTTGCAAAAATTTGCAAATAGATTGGAGAAAATACTCCCAAGTCTAGTAGGAGAGGATCAATATGGCTTTGTAAAGGAGAGATATATTGGACACCCTATAAGGAATGTGATTAATGCTTTATATCATGGAAACAGTGAAGGAAGATTTGCCCTTTTGAAACTGGATGTTTATAAGTCATTTGATAGTTTAAATCAAGGGTCCTCAAACTGGCCCGTGGGTCGAATCCAGACTGCCAGGGGCCTCAATCCAGCCCGCCAGCCTTTTGGGGGGTTTGGGAGGTGCTTTGTGGGCACTGGGGGGCAATTTAAGGCTGCTGCGGCAAAGATCTGCCAGTGATGGGAGCCCTGTGCAAAGGGAGAGATCCCCTCGGGGCTCCGGCATTTGGGCAGCTTCAAGCTGGCCCTTTAAATTTTTTTTAAAAATTTTGCGCATGCAGCTGCAGCTGCACACACACTTTGTCTGCCCCAGGGCCTTCGGCTGGTGCATGCGCCTCCTATCGCTATCTTGCGGCCACCCCAGCCACCAGGGGCTTCAGGCTGGAACGTGTGCCTCCCACCGCTCTCTTGTGGCTGCCCCAGGGCTTCAGGCTGGTGCACGCATGCCTCTTGCTGCCCTTGTGCGGCCGCCCCAGCCAGCAGGGGCTTGAGGCTGTTGTGCGCACCTCCCGTCACCCTCTCGCTGCCGCCCCAGCTGCCAGGGGCTTACTTCTGAGTAGATAAGCAGAGAGCTGGGCTATTAAGGCCACCCTCCCATCCACACTTTTCCCATCCACAGTGGGGAGTAAGCCCCACTGACTCTAAGGGACCTTACTCCTGAGTAGACATGCAGGGGGCTGGGCCAACTTTCCTGGGAGTAAGCCCCACTGACTCTAAGGGACCATACTCCTGAGTAGACATGCATAGGCTTGGGCAAAATTCCTGAATAGCAAGCCCAAAATTGAGGTGAGCTTGTGTTTGTGTGTGTGTATAAGAATATAAATGTCCCACATGACATTTTAATTAGGAAGTTGGAAAAATATGGGCTAGACAGGGCAATTGTTAGGTGGATCTGCAACTGGCTCGATGGCCGCACTCAAAGGGTTTTAGTAAATGGTTCTGTGTCAACCTGGAGGTCCGTTTCTAGTGGGGTCCCCCAAGGCTCTGTCTTGGGACCGGTTCTCTTTAACATTTTCATCAATGACTTGGAGGAAGGGATACGGGGGAGCCTGATCAAATTTGCAGATGACACCAAACTGGGAGGAGTAGCAAACACATCAGAAGATAGGAGAAACCTCCAGGAGGATCTGGATAAACTGGAATCCTGGGCTGTAACAAACAGAATGAATTTCAACAGGGAGAAGTGCAAGGTTCTGCACTTAGGCAATAAAAACCACAAACATAGGTATAAAATGGGGGATACTTGGCTTGGCAGCACAACATGTGAGCGGGATCTTGGAGTCGCCGTGGATAACAAGCTGAACATGAGTCAGCAGTGTGATGTGTCTGCAAAGAAGGCAAATGCCATTTTAGGTTACATTAAGAGGACTGTAGCTTCCAAGTCACGAGAAGTTATAGTTCCTCTTTATTCTGCATTGGTGAGACCTCACCTTGAGTACTGTGTTCAGTTCTGGGCACCTCACTTTAAGAAGGATGCAGCCAAACTGGAGCAAGTCCAGAGGAGAGCGACAAGACTGATCAGTGGGATGGAAGGGAAGCCCTACGAGGAAAGGTTGGGGGAACTTGGGATGTTCAGCCTGGAGAAGAGGAGGCTGAGGGGAGACATGATTGCCCTCTTCAGATACCTGAAGGGCTGTCATAGGGAGGAAGGGGCCAATTTGTTCATAGCTGCTTCTGAAAGCAGAACTAGAACCAATGGGTACAAACTGCAAGAGAGGAGATTCCGGCTGGAAATCCGGAAAAAATTCCTGACTGTGAGGGCGGTTCGGCAGTGGAACAGATTGCCAAGGGAGGTGGTGGACTCTCCCTCACTGGGGATCTTCAAGCAGAGGCTCGATGAGCACCTGTTGGAGATGCTCTAGGGGGAATTCCTGCTGCAGGCAGGGGGTTGGACTAGATGACCTACTAGGTCCCTTCCAACTCTATGATTCTATGATTCTATGATATATGGGTGTGTGTGTGTGTGTATGAGAGAGAGAGTGCATGGTGTGTGTCAGTGTATGTCACTGACATTCCTTGTGTTGCTGCAAATTGCTTTGAGGGTGTCTTACAATTACATGTGTTAAGTCTGACATGTAAAATATATTATAGTAAAATATGTTAAGTAAAATATGTTGAAATAACGTGTTGCTGGAAACTGCTTTGAGGGCGTCCTGCATGTCTGGGTGAGAGTCAGGCATGTTAAAAGGTTTTCAATTTCAAAAGTGTTGAAATTAAGTACAGGAAAGCAATACAAGCATTTTTGCTTCATTTTAACATGTCCTACATTTTGTCCTACATAAGTCCTCTCACTCTCTGGCCCTCGACAGTGTCTGAGGGACAGTGAACTGGCCCCGGTTTAAAAAGTTTGAGGATCCCTGCTTTAAATCATGGGTATTTATTTCAAGTATTGGATAAATTTGGTTTTGAAGGTCCTTTTTTGAATGCAGTAAAAGAAATTTATAGGGAAGGGAAAGCTATGGTTAAAGTTAATGACGATCACACTAAGGAAGTATTGATCCAGAGAGGAGTAAAACAAGGATGCCCTCTATCTCCAATGTTGTTTGCCTTAGTGATGAAGCCCTTAGCAGATAGAATCAGGAATAGTATAAGAATACGAGGGTATAATGTAGGTAAGGAGGAAATTAAATTAAATCTATACGCAGATTATATATTACTGGTGCTAGAGAATCCTCTGGAAGCTTTAAGAGAATTACTGATAATTTTAGAGGATTTTAAATCATCTTCAGGCCTAGGGGTAAACATTAAGAAATCAGAGATTATGTTCAGAAGGGTAGATTCAAAGGAACAAAAAGAAATAGCAAAGCTAACAGGAATGAAACTAGAAATTACGGGATTAAAATATCTGGGAATAACAATAACAAAAAACATTACTAGTCTGATGGGAACAAATTACAAAACAACTTGGAGAAAGATACAAAAAAACCTATATCAATGGAATAATAAATATTTAAGTATCTTAGGGAAGATAAGGGCAATTAAAATGTTTATAATTCCTAAAATGTTATACTTATTTCAAGTACTTCCAGAGTGGATCTCCAAGAAGCAGTTAGCTTCATGGGACCAAAAATTTAAAAAATTGGATATTTGGGAGGAAGAAAGCTAGAACAGTAAGGAGGGTGATTTATTCACCACAGGAAGATTTGGGATGGGGTATTTCACAACTGGAAAGTTTCTATTTCAAAAGGATTTCTAATAAGGATATTACTGGAAATAGATGGTAAAGGTTTGGATAAATGGGTGAGATGGGAAGATTCTATAAATAAAGGAGCAGGTAAATTTGGAATATTTACACAGAAGGAAAAAAATGGAATTAAAAATACAATAGGCCCAAGACAGCACTAAAAATTTGGGGGAAATTTCAAACCAAGTGGTTGCCAAGTCTCTCCAAATGGACTCCACTTGAATCCCTAAGCGAGGAATTTAAAAATGTTGGGAAAACATTTTGGAAGAAGTTAAGGGAAGAGGGTTACTTTAGAATGAAAGATGTATATAACTCGCAGAGGACTTTGATCCCAAGAATTATCACAGAAAATTGGAGGACAATATTGGTTAAGGATTATGGCTCTATATAACATTCTGAAACAGAGGAACTATTGTAGAATACTAAATAAGGAAGACACTTCTTTAGAAAAAAATATACAGTATTAAAGATGATAATAAGAAGGGCATTGCGAGGCGGTTATATAGCTTAATGAATAAAGATAAAGATTATATGATTGGGATAAGACAAACTAACCCTACAATCCAGAGTAACTAAGGGAGCACGTAAGATGCACCTACGTGCACCTGTGGTTACTGCACCACCTAGTGAAAACCTATGGGAAATTCATATTGCAATCCAGAGTAAATTGTTCTTACACCGGAGCAAGGACTTCCCATAGTTATTCTGGATTGCGCTCTTAGTTACAGTGCCACCTAGTGGAAACCTATGGAAAATTCATAGAGTAATCCAGAGTAAATTTTTCTTACGTCAATGTAAGAGCTCCCATTGTGACTCTGGATTGTGCAGTAAGTGGGAAAGAGAGGTGGAATTGACAGCACAGGAGATAGAAAGATTAATGAAAGGAATTGTGGAAATAAAATTGGAAAAATTCAGAGAAATGGAGTTGAAATTAATTTTAAAATGGTATAGAACACCTCCTCAGTTGTCCTCTATGATTAGGGAAGAAACTCAACATGCTGGCACTGTAAAAGGGTGAAGGGATATTATTTACATCTTTGGTATGAATGCCCTAAGGCAGGGGTCAGGGAACATTTTTACCTCTTACCCCAAAATTTATTTAAGTATGTGGACATTACCCCCTTGATTTGAAAGAAAGGAAAAAATATATTATTAATTATTTGAATTCAAATATGTGGCTTCCGGGGAGCTGGAAGAAAAGTTTGAAGTAGGGGATAAAGTGAAGGGGATAAAGTAGGGGATAAAGTGAAGTGTTGGATTGGACAGGATGACCATATGGTCTGTTTTCCCAGGACATTTCCTCTGTTTTAGCCTTGTGTCCTGGAAAAAAATCTTCATTGTCCTCTTTTTCCTTGTGAGCAGGCAGCATGTAGCTTTCTTGAAATTCATAAATTATATGTAATATGTAATAGTTTTAAACATACAGTACTAATACTTAATATGGTGTTTAAGTTAACCACATGAAAACAATATATATGAGGGTTTTTAGCTTTTAAAAATGTCCTCCATTTTTCTTGGATGTCTTATATTTTGGGGGGCTTGTCCTCTTTTTGTGGTTATGACATATGGTCACTGCATATTGGAGAAATGTGGGGGTCAGGGTGACCATAATAAAAAAGAGGACAAGATCCTGCAAATGATTGAAACAAGTGCAGGATTCAACTGGAATGGGGAAGAGAGCCCAATCTATTCAAATTTATTCAGAAGTAAGACCCATTGTAGTCATTGGGCTTCCCAGGAAAATGTGACTAGGATTGCAGCCTCAGAGCACAATCCTGTGCCTTTCTATTGAGCAGCAGACCATTACAATTACAGTCAGTGGGGTTTCCTTCCAGGAAAATGTGGAGAAGATTCAGCCACAGATCCCAATCCTAGGCATTTCTCCTCGGAATTAATGCCCGTTACAGTCAGGGGGTGTTCCTTCCAGGAAACTGTGGTGGCATGTAGCCTTCTTGTAATTAATATATTATACGTAATAGTTGTAAATGTAATAAGTAAATATAGGCTGCAATCCTAAAGACACTTTACTCAGAATAAGACCAATTTAATACAATGGGGTTTACATTTGAGTAGTCATGGTTAGGACTGTGCTCATAGTGTTTTAATTATTCACATGAAAGCAAAATAGGTCAGTGTTTTTAGCTTTAATTTTGTCGTGTCCTACATTTGTCTTGAGTGTCCTACATTTTGGGATTCTCTTTTATGATTATGAGATATGATCACCCTGATATAGGAGCAACGAAATGGTCTTACAGAGGGAGCTGGATGGACGGGGGCTGTTTAGAATACAGGCAGACCACAACAGCACCCAAAGGAGGATGCTTTCTCTTTTCATTTTTGTCCCTGAGTAAACCTGCAGATGAGCCACTGTTGATCTTTCTCCACTCCAAACCCCCCTCCCATAATAGCCTGAACTTCTTATGACCCTAGGAATTCACACCTTTTGTTTGTTTGTTTTGATCTCTGATTAGGTGCTAAGAGTAATCCATTGCAATGCCTGCCCTGCTCTGTGCTGGTCATGCATACCTGGCTTTGTCATTCATATGCAAACCCAGGTGGTCCATTACCCCCAGGAATTCCATTATTACCCAAATTGGGGTATTTCACCCCTGTTCCCCGACCTCTGTCCTAAGGCAATTCAATTTTGGAAGTTAGTTTTGGAAAAGGTGGAGGATTTATGTAATATTAAGTTGGAGATGACTGGGAAAATCCTATTTATGGGAATATTGGGAAACAATAAAGTAAAAGGACCTGAACAGAATTTATTCAAAGCTATGATTTTAGCTGCCCATGTAGTCATAGCATATGGGTGGAAGGATGCATCAAAATGAACTCTGGAAAGATGGAATTCATACATATATGAATGGGTACAATCAGATATAGTGTCAATATTGAGACAGGATAAGACATGGGAAGAAAATAAATTAGAGATACAAAAGAAATGGTTCGGATATATAAGTTGGGTAAGAGGAGGGGGAGCCAACAATGTTATTTTAGTTAAAATCCAAAAGGTGTGCTTGTGGTTGCAGTTATAAAATTAGATGGTCATTTTTTCTTTGCTTTAAGGGGGGTGGGAATATACAGGGAGGAAATGATACTTTATGATGATGTAAATATAAGAGAAATTGATATGTAAATATATAATGCATCAAATAAAAAAATGAAAAAGGGGGGCAAAGACCTGAGAGACTAAGGGTGCAATCCTATGCCTGTCTGCTCAGAAGTAAGTTCCGTTATATACAATGGAGATTACTCCCAGGAAAGTGTGTTTGGGATAGAAGCCTTAGTGCAGGTTCTTTTATTTTTCTTTCTATTTTGTATTTTCTTTAATATTTTGTATTGCAATCATTTTTATATGAATACTAGCGAAAAGCACACCAGCGTTGCGGGAGTAAAATTCTCCCATGCGCCATCCCCCATGCGCATCAGTCCCAATGCGCATCAGTCCCCCATGCGTATCAACCCCCCACATGTGCATCAACCCCCGCATGCGCATCAGTCCCAATGCGCATCAGTCCCCCATGCGTATCAACCCCCATGCACAACAACCCCCCATGCACAACAACCCCCTAGGCGCATCTTCCCATGCACAGCATCCTCCCCAAAGTAACCTCTTCCTCCGAACAATGTCCCCCCCCAGTGCACTAGGCACCAAACACCAAATTGGCTGGATGTTATTCAGTCTCCCATGTTAAGTATAGGACAAAAACACGTTGCACACCTTTTCAGCCCCTTAAGGGTTAAATTTCTCCACATTGGTTCTTTGTGGGTGTTCATGTGACAAAAGAAACACCCTCCCCAAATTTCATGCTTCTGGTCTTGGGTTGGGGCAGAACATTCCTCAGTCACTTTTTCTTCAATGCAAAGTATAGGGAGGAAAATGCGTTGCGCCCCTCTTCACCCCCTTCGGTTGGAATTTCTGAAAACCAGTGCTTAGTGCACCCCTCTGTCATGGAAGGAACACCCACCCCAAATTTCATGCTTCTAGGCCCAGCGGTTTTGGCAGGGCAGTGATGAGTCAGTGAGTTAGTCAGTCAGTCAGTGAGTTAGTGAGTGACTTCTCTTTTATATATATATATATATATATATTTGGGTTGTAGAATGAATTTGCATAATTGCTTATGGGAAAAAATTGTTTTGATATACATTACAAGTGTTTTGGATTACAAGCTCACTTTTGGATCGAATTATGCTCATAATATTGGGAAATAAATATTCAAGACACAAAAAAAGAAAGGACACAAATCAGGGGTAGGCCCAGCCAGCCCCAAGTTCCGGTTCGCCGGAAGTTGGAGGGCTGGCACGGGTCGGGGGTGGGGCTGGGATTAGGGGGCAGGGCTGGGATTAGGGGGCAGGGCTGGGTGGGGGCGGGGCCCCAACCCCGCCACACTGCGCATGCGCCAGGGTTGGTGCATGCGCACTGAATCTCCTGAAGCTGAGCTTCAGGAGAGTCAGCACGCTTGCGTCCAGCTGGACGCACGCGTGCTGGGTCTGCTGGGGCTGTGCTCCAGCAGACTCAGCGCACGTGCATCCAGCTGGACGCATGTGCGCTGCACGTGGCAGCTGCTGGTGTACCGGTCCCCGCTGTTCTGGCAACTGCGGGTCTGACCGGTTTGCCAGTGTCTGCCAGGGGGCAAGATCCAGTTCGGGCGAGTAGGCTTGAACTGGCATCTGCCCACCACTGACACAAATGTCCAATACCGGGATGCATTTGACCTAATCCATGAGAAAGTCCAAAATGCCATGGAAGAATGTATTTCCTACAGAACAAGGCCATTGTGTTAAGCAGAAGAACAGAATCTGTGAGTACCTTCATGCTTCTGGAAAGCTAGGGTTTTTATTTTTATAAATCAAAAGATTGAACCAAGGGTTTGTGTGTGTGTGTGTGTGTGTGTGTGTGTGTGTGTGTGTGTGTGTGTGTGTGAGAGAGAGAGAGAGAGAGAGCCAGGCTAGTCCCTAATCCTTCCTAACTGGTGCCAGTGGTGCCAGTGTGAATAACTGGGTGCAGAGAGGGGACATCATAGGAAACTCAGTGCACGTATTTGCTCTACTGAATCCTGCAGTGTGACAACAAGGTTATGAGTCCTTTTGATTGTGAGTCCCTTTGGGAGTGGAATAAATCTTATCATTTTCCCCATGTAAAGTGCTTTGAGAACATTTGTTGCAGTTGCTACAATTAATAAATATATAATATTCATTATATATGAATAATGAATATATAATATTCATGAACATACAGTAATAAATTTGGGATGGATTATTTAAAATACTATACCATAACACAAGGAAATTCTTCCCAAAAGGTATAATTAAGTATTTGTAGAGCTTTTTAAAAAAACTTTTCGGTTTTGGGTTTGGAACACTATAAGCCATGTTTAGGTGTGTTCATTGCTACTGGTGAATTGTGCCCCAGCAGAGACATATACATTTTATAAATTTACTTTTTTTCAAGCTAGAGCAAAGAGTCTTCTTATTTTAACCTATTGAATCTGAGATGACACCTAGCAGGGTGCAGGCTTGATGTGATCCTGGTTCATCTCAAAGAACATGTGCAGAGTCTTAAAAAAAAGACAAGCTAAAAATACTTCTGGGTGTGAAAAATATGGATTAAAGAGAACTGAGAATGAACTGTTTCAGGAGATAACAAAGGGAAGTCACTCTTGAAGAACTGAAATAAAAAAAGAAAGAGAAGGAACTGTCCATCAAGTGGCAGTGAGCATCTTTGGCACGGACACATCAAATGAACTGTAAAAAAATTTACTACAGGTTATTTCCCAACTCCAAAACTGTATTGGCCACTAAGATGTTTGGAAAACATCTTGTCACACTGATGCACTTGGAATATAATCAGTCATGAAAACATGTAACCATGTAATAAGAAAACATGTAACCATGAGTAGTACCATAGCGTGGGAGCTGCAGCAGACGCTCAAATGTGTGTGTGATGCTCAAATTGAGTCAAGCTCAAATTGAGACCTACTTAAATGTGTGTGACATTTCTGCTAGCCAAAACTGTATAGAAATCTTGGTTTTTTAAAATCATATTAGGTTATATATCATTCAATGTGTAATTACTGTGGAATAAAATGAAACAAACCCTTTTGAGATATCTGCATACTGTCAAATGTTATGGCCAAACAACCAAGGAAGGAAAACACAACTGCCTTTTGTAACGAAAAGTGGATTTTCATAACTAAAAACTGACCAATAAGGCACACAGTGCAATCCTGACCTATGCTGGATCAGGCAGGCTTCCTTCCTCGGATAGGGCTGCAGTAGAGCACAATTGGAAAGGCACTAAGAGCACAATCCTAACCATGTCTTATCAAAAGTAAGCCCCATGGTGTTTAATGGGTTACTCCCAGGAAAGTTTCTTTAGGATTGCAGCAGGAGTGAAGAGAATGAAAAACATGTCAAGCCACACCAGCAATACCTCTTTTCTTGAGATGACACCATCAAGAGTTACACCAAAATTAGTGTTAAAAACCCTTTTACGGGGGTGGGGGGAAGAACTCAGAGTAATGTCTGCATTGGTGACCCACCCAATCTGGTCATAGCCTTGCCTTTGGCTTCTCTAATTAGGCAGGGTCTGGAAAAGACAGCAGAAGGCAAGGAGGAGGCAGGACGGGGCATTCTGGGGGACAGGGTGGGAAAGGCAGACCATGGTGGGTGGGAAGCAGGGTGCTCAGATGACTGGAAAAACTCGGATTTGTCCGGATTTTTAGCCTCCTGTCCGGGTGTCCTACATTTTGGCTTCATTGTCCTACATTTTGGCTTCATTTTGAAACTTCGTGATAGT
Organism: Cryptoblepharus egeriae; assembly: GCA_030015325.1. Classification (NCBI taxonomy): domain Eukaryota; kingdom Metazoa; phylum Chordata; class Lepidosauria; order Squamata; family Scincidae; genus Cryptoblepharus; species Cryptoblepharus egeriae. The sequence goes on along the minus strand of JAREYC010000011.1, from coordinate 20,070,814 downwards.
GTACAGTACCCCATCATGCCATATGTCGTTGGATTCGTATTGAAGAGCAGAATCCAATGCAAAATCAGTTTTGAGATATCTCCTTCCTATCAAAAGTTATGGTCAAAAAACCGAAAAACAAAAACAAAAAAATACATTTTTGGCAATTTTTTTCAGCGGGTAGGAATTTTGGCCTGGGATTAGGAATTTTGGCCTTGGGGTTCATGAATTTTGGGTTTGGTATCTGGTCATCCTGGTGGGAAGGGAAGTGGGAGGCTTCTGGTCCCTCACTTCTGCTTAGACTAGGCCTTCTCTAGAAGTGGCTTAGAACAATTGGGGCTGCTACACCCTTACCAAAGGGAAGGGAATGAGGTAGTGAAGTACCTCATTCACCCCATGGTAGTGAAGTAACAGGTCTGATAGCAGGCCTGATAGCCACTGTGCTTTACAAGCTTCTTAGCTTTTTCCCATTTTGCATGATTGAAATCTTTAGGAAACAAGTTGTAAAGCATTTAATAATTCTTATCAACTGTATGTATAACATGACTTTTTGAATGACATCATTTGGGTGTTTCCTGTGTGTGGGGGAAAAGAGATAGTTTGCATTTCCTGAGCGTATCTTTCTGATGTGGACAGTAGGCTCTGAGATCTGTAATATGTAATTAAGACACTGTAAAAATACAGCCTGATTTTTTTAGCCTGCCTGAAAATTTTCAAACATTTTCTTTTAATCACAGGCATCTGGCACAATATCCAACTTCTTCAGAATTTCAACATAGAAAACCGATGCATATTAAATTCTCCCCCACCAATCTCCTTATGGTTTGAAATTTCTCTGCAGTTGAGAACAAGAATCTGGATCCCACTCTGGAAATAAGGAAATTATGTCAAGAATTTGAAATGAAGACCATGGCAAGATAGTAGGAATGCTGGGATGGCATGACAGAAGACAGGAGAAACCTCCTGGAAGATCTAGATAATCTAGACCAGTGGTTCTCAATCTTCTTAACGCCATGACCCCTTTATAAGTTCCTCATGTTGTGGGGACCCCCAACCATAAAATTATTTTCGTTGCTACTTTATAACTATAATTTTGCTACTGTTATGAATCGTAATGTAAATATGCAATATGCAGGATGTATTTTCATTATTACAAATGAAATGTGTGTTGTCTGCACACACTGAACACAATGGGATTTATTTCAGAGTAGGCATGCATAGGATTGGGCCCTGAGACTGCAATCCTATCCACATTTACATGGGAGTAAAGGCCTCCTGACTATAATGGGATTTATTTCAGAGTAGGCATGCATAGGATTGGGCCCTGAGGCTGTCAGTCAGCCCCAGTGCGCGTGCAGCTACAGCCGGAGGTCGGGCAAGCCTGACCTGGCCCCCTGCATCAGGGGTCTTTAGGCGACCCCCAGGAAAGCTCTTGGTGATCCCTAAAGGGGTCCCGATCCCCACTTTGAGAAACACTGATCTAGAATGACTGGATGAGCTGCATCCTAGAGTGCTTAAGGAACTCAAAGATGTCCTTGCAGAGCCTCTGTCGATCATCTTTGAGAAATCCGTGAGGGGTGGAGAAGTGCCACTGGACTGGAAGAGGGTGGATGTAGTCCCAATCTTTAAGAAGGGGAAAAAAGAAGACCCCGGAAATTATAGACCGGTCAGTTTGACTTCAGTCCCAGGAAAGATATTAGAATAAATCATATAACACATGAATTGTGCACATCTAGACAAGTACTTGGTGATCAAAAGAACCCAGCATGGATTTACCAAGAATAAATCTTGCCAGACAAATCTGATCTGATCTGGGCAGTGGCAATGCTGTGGATGTCATTTATCTTGACTTCAGCAAAGCATTTGACAAGGTCCCACATGACATCTTAATTGCGAAGTTGAAAAAATATGGGCTAGACAAGGCAATCGTTAGGTGGATCTGCAATTGGCTCTATGGCTGCACTCAAACGGTTTTAGTAAATGATTCTGTGTCAACCTGGAGGTTGATTTCAAGTGGGGTGCCCCAAGTCTTTGTCTTAGGCCCGGTTCTCTTTAATATTTTCATCAATGACTTGGAGGAAGGGATACGGGGGAGCCTGATCAAATTTGCGGATGACACCAAACTGGGAGGAGTAGCAAACACATCAGAAGATAGGAGAAACCTCCAGGAGGATCTGGATAAACTGGAATACTGGGCTGTAACAAATAGAATGCATTTCAACAGGGAGAAGTGCAAGGTTCTGCACTTAGGAAATAAAAACCAAAAACACTGGTATAAAATGGGGGATACTTGGCTTGACAGCACAACATGTGAGCAGGATCTTGGAGACACCATGGATCACAAGCTGAACATGAGTCAGCAGTGTGATGTGTCTGCGAAGAAGGCAAATGCCATTTTAGGCTGCATTAAGAGGACTGTAGAACCTGAGGATGTGGACAGGATTCTCTGTAGTGTGAGACCATCTACATGCCTGCTCGACCCTTGCTCAGCTTGGCTTATCAGACTGGCCTGGGATGGACTGGCCAAATGGACAGGGAGGATGGTGAACTCCTCTCTGAGGGAGGGGGTGTTGCCTTCTGCATTAAAGCCAGCGGTGGTTCGCCCCCGCCTGAAGAAACCCTCCCTGGATCCTAAAAACCTAAACAACTATCGGCCAGTCTCAAACATCCCATTCCTGGGCAAAGTGGTCGAGCGGGTGGTGGCGTCCCAGCTTCAGAGGGTCCTGGATGAAGCTGATTATCTGGATCCCTTCCAATCTGGTTTCAGGCCGGGATTTGGGACAGAGACTGCCTTGGTCGCCTTGGTGGATGACCTACGCCGGGGAATGGACAGGGGGAGTGTGTCCCTGTTGGTCCTGCTGGACCTCTCAGTGGCCTTCGACACCATCAACCGTGGTGTCCTCCTGGGTCGGTTGGCCGGGCTGGGGATTGGAGGCACTGTTTTACAGTGGTTCCGCTCCTTCCTGGCTGACAGATCCTAGAAGGTGGTGCTGGGGGATGCTTGCTCGGCACCCTGGCCTCTTCGGTGCGGGGTGCCACAAGGTTCCATTCTATCCCCCATGCTTTTCAACATCTACATGAAGCCGCTGGGAGAGGTCATCCGGAGGTTTGGAGTGAGGTGTCATCAGTACGCTGATGACACCCAGCTCCACCTCTCCTTTCCTCCTGAGTCCAAGGAGGCAGCTGAAATCCTGAATTGTTGTCTGGAGGCAGTGGGGGACTGGATGAGGGTGAACAAGCTGAGATTAAATCCTGATAAGACAGAGGTTCTCCTGGTCCGGAAGGCCTTGACTTGGGTATTGGAATATCATCCTGTTCTGGATGGGGTTGCACTCCCTCTGAAGGAGCAGGTTCGCAGCTTGGGGGTTCTCCTGGATTTGCAGCTGCTCCTGGAGTCCCAGGTGGCGGCTGTGACCAGGGGAGCTTTTGCTCAGCTTTGGCTGATCTGCCAGCTGCAACCATACCTGAGTCATTCAGATCTGCCCACGGTGACCCATGCCCTAGTGACATCGAGACTAGATTATTGTAACGCGCTCTACGTGGGGCTGCCTTTGAAGACGGTCAGGAAACTTCAACTAGTCCAGAATGCGGTGGCCCATGTGGTTGCTGAGGCTTGTCGGTTTGACTCTGTTGGGCCACTGCTTCAGCAACTACATTGGCTGCCCATTCGTTTCCGGGCTGAATTCAAAGTACTGGTTCTGACCTTTAAAGCCCTAAACGGCTAGGGTCCAGGGTACCTGAGGGACCGCCTCCTTCTGTACAATCCGACCCGTCACCTAAGGTCATCTGAGGGGGCCCTACTGACTGTGCCGCCACTAAGAGACGTGAGAGGTGTGGCAGCCAGAGATAGGGCCTTCTCGGTGGTGGCACCCCGGCTTTGGAACTCCCTCCCCATAGAATTAAGGAAAGCTCCCTCATTGTGGAGCTTCAGGCAGAGCCTAAAAACCTTTTATTTCAAAAGGGCTTTTTAACAGGGCAGAGGTTGGGGGGGAGGGGCTTTGGTTTTATATTGTTTTTACTGTATCTTTTAGCCTATATGTTTTAATTGTTTTTACTGTATTTATTATTTATGTTTTTAATTGTGTTTTATGTTTCTGCCGCCTTGAGTCGGGCTAGACAGCCTGAGAAAGGCGGGATACAAATTTTTAAAATAAAAATAAATAAATAGCTTTCAAATTGCAAGAAGTTCTAGTTTCTCTTTATTGTGCACTGGTTAGACCTCACCTTGAGTACTGTTTTCAGTTCTGGGCACCTCACTTTAAGAAAGATGCAGTCAAACTGGAGCAAATCCAGAGGAGAGCGACAAGAATGATCAGTGGGATGGAAGGGAAGCCCTATGAGGAAAGGTTGGGGAAACTTGGGATGTTCAGCCTGGAGAAGAGGAGGCTGAGAGGAGACATGATTGCCCTCTTCAGATACCTGAAAGGCGGTCATAGGGAGGAAGGGGCTCATTGTTCATATCTGCCTCTGATGGCAGAACTAGAACCAATGGGTACAAACTACAAGAGAGGAGATTCCGGTTAGATATCAGGAAAAAATTCCTGATAGTGAGAGCGGTTCAGCAATGGAACAGATTGCCAAGGTAGATGGTGGACTCTCCCCCACTGGGGCTCTTCAAGCAGAGGCTCAATGGGCACTTGTTGGAGATGCTCTAAGAGGATTTCCTTCTACAGGCAGGGGATTGGACTAGATGACCTACTAGGTCCCTTCCAGCTCTAAGATTCTATGGTTCCATGATACTATGGTCAAAGTTGGAAGATGGGTTCACAAACTGGAAGTTGTTTCTGATCAATTCTGTGGGCATTCAGGGATCTTCAGACCAATGGTCTGTGAATCTGGTGCAACCTGGAAGAAGCTTCAAAGGGTTTTGAAGAAGAGATTTTTGTGCTACAGGGAAATCTGTGACACAGACCAGCACGTGGGGTTGTGATAATAAAGGACATCCTGCATTATTCATTTGGATTTTGTTCCAAAACCATAACAGATAAGGAAACCAGTGGATGATGACATCTGAAGGACTTGGAAACCCTCACAGGTTCTCAGAAGCTGAGATGTACTGAGAATATAGATATTCCCTAAGGCCTTTAAACGTCACTTATGCAGTAGTTTTCCCCTAAAACTGGAAGTGACCTTCTAGTACCTTTGGTGGAAAATATTCTGAGGCCTGTAGAGACTGCATGTTGTCTCCACTGGCCTCCAAACACTCTTCTGAGGTGACTGGGGGAGAGCACTGGTTGCTTCCAGATGGGCAATGTAGAGTCAATCCTGTGGATTTGAGACAATGAAATCTGCAAGTCCCAAGTACATAAATACAGTGGGCTCACTTCTTAGTATGGTGGAACAAAAGATCTGACAAAATGGCTGCTTTTGATGAGGAGGTAAGAATTAAATAAGGTAGTTTCATGAACCTCTCAGAATCCTGAGCCCTTTCCTTTGACTTAGCTATGGTGCAGACGTAGATTATGTCAAGTGGCATATAAAAGGCAAGGGCTTGGCAGACTGTGATGCCCATGCATTGGCATCCTTCAGTCTCGAAAGACTATGGTATCGTGCTCTGAATGGAGGTCCTAAAACAGCATCTTATACTACTAAAAGGCCAATCCAAGAGTGGCAATCCCTTCTACACTGAGGACAGATAAAGTCTGTCCCCTGCCCAGCACCCAGATTTCGCTTTGCCTCACCCTTTCGAACAAGTGTCTCTTCAAATTGGAGAAGGCCATGCTGCGTCTTTTGCCTCCTAGCTGAATGATCAGAGGTCAAGGTTTCGCAGCTGTTGATGTCCATTCCTAAGGCCTTTAGGTCCCTCTTGCAGATGTTCTTATATCACATCTGTGGTCTCCCTCTAACCCTGCAATCCAGAGTAACTATGGGAGCACATAAGAGACATTACGTGTACCCACAGTTACTGCAGAACCTAGTGAAAACATATGGGAAATTCATATTGCAATCCAGAGTAAATTGTTCTTAGACCAGAGCAAGGACTCCCCGTAGTTACTCTGTATTGTGCCCTTAGGTGCTTTCCCTCACTAATTCTCCTATCAGGAGATCTTTCGGTATCCGACCATCAGCCATTCTCAAGACATGCCCAAGCCAGGCGTAGACGCCACTATATCAAAAGTGTATACATTATAGAGATTTCAGCACATTCCACGACAGTGCTATTTGAAACTTTGTTATGCCAGGTGATGTCAAGAATACTTTGGAGACAGCACATATGAAAGGTATTCAGCTTTCTCTCCTGCCATGCATAAAGGGTCCAAAACTCACTGCAGTACAAAAGTGTGCTCAGACTGTGATGCCCTTACCCCTGAATATGCCAATACAAGTTGCTGCAAACATGTGCTTAATAAGTCACCCTCCACTCACTTGAGCAGGAAAATGAAGGTTGGCTTCCTTATCATAATGTTCCCAACCCAAAGAGACCACGAGCAGTGGACCATCCAGTGGAGCCATGCTAGGTAAAGTTTGGGCTGTGAGACCCCACTGCCCCAGCTTGAAATTGTATTAGGCTTCCCAGCAGCTACTGTAAATGTACCTTCAAAGTTCTGCACGAGGAACTAAGGACCTATCCATTGTGATTCTGATCTTCAGATCATTTGCACAATTTAGCTGGGCTTTAGCATTCAAGGAAGAGTTCACCTCTTCAACAGTATCTTTTTAAAAAACCAAGAAATATATTATTATGACTTTCAAGAGAAAAACAATCTAGTGTACAATTTGCTGACATGCTTTTGACAGGCTATAGAGCACCTTGGGTACTTTTAACAAAGCGAAGCAAACATTTCTATTGGGATCAAAGGTGCACTCATTTACTCACATAAATGGAAGGAGGAGACAAAAGAGCTGTTAGTGGCTGGAGCGTGACCACCTGAAGAAAGCTGAAGTGGAATTAATAGACAGTGAGATCAGGAGGAAAGTTTTGAAAATGCAGAGTAACTTTTTCTTTTCACCTAAGCAGGTAAGTGACTGCAGTGCAAGTGTAGAAGATTTATTGTTTGATCAAAACAGCAATTTTGTTTGATCAAAACAGTGCCACAACCACTGATGTTGAATGCAGCTTCAATTGCATTGGTCTGCAGGCGTGCCCTGAAAGGTTGGGGATGAATCAATGGGGATGTGAGACCCCAGTCATGCTGTGCCTTGTCAATTGTCCAAAACTGATGTTGTGTCTTGACATTTTGAAAACCTTGTCAGTGTGTCATGAGTTCAGAAATATTGAAAATCACTGGATTGAAACATTTTCACCATCCGTGGTTTCACTAGGGTTTGTACCATCTATTGGAGGAGGCCAGCACATAATGCCCATCACTATCCCTCCCATACAGTGGGTGGGGCAATGACTGGGGTTGTGAGCACATTGATGGACCATTGCCCTGTTCCCCTGTTTGTGGGTTTGTTTGGTTTTGTTTTGCTATTATCTTTGATAGACTAGAAATATTTCAACAGTTTGTTCCATTGCATCCTGCATGAAATTACATATTATGTAATTTCATATATACAGTAAAACCTTGGATTGAGAGAATTTTGCAAGACAAGGAAAAAAATTCTGATAAATTTTGACTTGCAATATATGCTGTGTCATGTAAAAGAAGAAGAAAAAGTCCCAGTCAAACACAGCCAGTTTCAGCACTCTGCCAGCACCGCCTTAGACTCTCCTAGAGACCAACCAGTGCATGTCTACTCTAAAATAAGCCTATTATAGTCAAGGGGGCTCACCCCTATGTATGGGGGACAATGGAAAAGCACCTGAGAGGTTTTAGCCTTTCATGTCTACTGTAAAGTAAGCCATATTATAATCAGGGGAGCTCAACCCAGTGTAGGGGGGGGGGGGCAGATTGCAGCCTGAGAGACCTGAAAGACTAAGTGCAGGTTAATTTTATTTTTCTTTATATTTTGTATTAAATTACAGTATTGTAATCATTTTTATATGAATACTAGCTAAATGTATCCGCGCTGGAGGAGTAAAATACTCCCTGTACCCTGTATCCCAATTATGCAACAATGCCATTGTGCAACACCCGCTCAAGCGCATCAACCCCCCCCATCTGCAACATCTCCCCATGTGCAGTGTCTCCCAGGCACATCAACCCCCCCATGCACATCACTCCCATGTGCAACATCCCCCATGCCCATCACCCTCATTGCGCACCTCCCTCCCATGCGCAACATCCCCACATGTGGATCAACCTCAGGTGCATCATTCCCCCCTGCACATCACCCCCATACGCACCCCATGTGCAACACCCCATGTGCAACACCCCCACGTGCATCACCCCCATGCACAACAAACCACATGTGTATTGTCCCCCCAAGTGCAACAACCTCCCAATGTGCATTATTTCCCCATTCACAACAATCCCCTATGTGCATCAACCCCATGCATATCAAACCCCATGTGCAACCTCCCCCCATGTGCGACACTCCTGTGCAACATCCCCCTGTGCAACTTCACCCCTGTGCAACATCCCCATGCATAACATCCCCCTATGAGCATCAACCCCCTTGCACAAACACCCCTTGCGCATCATCCCCTGTGCACATCAAGTTCCCATGTGCAATAGCCTCCATGTGCATCATCCCACATATGCACCACCCCCATGCGCAACAACCCTATGTGCATCATCCTCCCATGCACAACAACCACCTATGTGCCTCAACCCAGATGCACATCAACCCCATGCACAACCTCCCCCCATGTGTGTCATGAAGTCCAAGTATGCATAAGTGTGAGTGAATGGTAATGAGTGAATGAGCCTATTGAAGAAGGCTGAAGAATGCCCAGGAAAGTTACAGAATAGGCACAAACCTTGCAGAGAAAGTTGGGAAAGACACAAACACAAGAAGTCCCAGATTAAAAGCAAAAGTACATTACCGAACTCACATGAACTTTAGTGAACCCTCCCTTTACATTGTGAGCGTTGGTCACGCATAGAGTACAAGAGGAAGGGAGGCAGAGGCCCAAAATTTCAAAGGATGGATCATCCATAATGGCCTAGACAGTGTCGTCACCAGAGTAGTGTGGGTGGTGCAGTCCACACTGGGTGACATGCCCAAAGGGAGTGACATGCACTGGGGGACCTAAAAATTGCAACTTCGTGATGGAGCATCAAATCCCATTGTGTCATATACTATTGGATTCGTATAGAAGTGCATAATCCAATGCAAAAATCAGTTTTAAAATATCTCCTTCCTATCAAAAGTTATGGTCAGAAAACTAACAAATTTAAAATATGCATTGAACTCTTTGGAAAATGAAAGTGACCCATATCATGGCTTTACTCATGAGTAGGAAAACTTGCCTTAGTTCATTGGAAAGGACAGGTTGAGAGGAATCTAAGGACACCAGAATTGTCCTGATCCAATGAATACAGCCTCCACAAATCACCCCAGAAGGAGGTCCCTGATGGTTTCATTGAAATTCATTGAAAATGAAAGTAAACTGCACAGCTGTGCATCCGTCTATTCTCAGAAGGAGGGCTGTGCAATTGGAGGTGTAGAATCATTGGCTGATGGGGAGATATCCTTGCATCCCCAGAGAAGTAATGGAAACATGGATGGTGTAGAATAGCAGATTAAAACTGACAGAGAATTGGTTTGAAACCACTTAACTGGCCTAAATTAATTCAAGTCATTTGGACCAGATGAGCTTCATCCTAGAGTTCTTAAGAAACTCGAAGATGTCCTTGCAGAGCCTCTGTTGATCATATTTGAGAAATCCTTGAGGAATGGAGAAGTGCCACTGGACTGGAAGAGGGCTAATGTAGTCCCAATCTTTAAGAAGAGGGAAAAAGAAGACCGGGAAATTATAGACCAGTCAGTTTGAATTCAGACCCGGGGAAGATACCAGAACAAATAATAAAACACACAATTTGTGCACATCTAGACAAGTACTCAGTGATCAAAAGAACCCAGCATGGATTTACCAAGAATAAATTTTGCCAGACAAATCTGATCTCCTTTTTTGATCGGGTTACGAGCTTACTGGACAGTTCCTCGAGTTCTTAAGGAACTGGCAGATGTCCTTGCAGAGCCTCTGTCGATCATCTTTGAGAAATTCTTGAGGAGTGGAGAAGTGCCACTGGACTGGAAGAGGGCAAATGTAGTCCCAATTTTTAAGAAGGGGAAAAAAGAAGACCCAGGAAATTATAGACCAGTCAGTTTGACTTCAATCCCGGGCAAGATATTAGAGCAAATCATAAAACACACAATTTGTGCACATCTAGACAAGTACTCGGTGATCAAAAGAACCCAGCATGGATTTACCAAGAATAAATCTTGCCAGACAAATCTGATCTCCTTTTTTGATCGGGTTACAAGCTTACTGGACAGTGGCAATGCTGTGGATGTCATTTATCTTGACTTCAGCAAAGCATTTGACAAAGTCCCACATGACATTTTAATTAGGAAGCTGGAAAAATATGGGCTAGACAAGGCAATTGTTAGGTGGATCTGCAACTGGCTCGATGGCCGCACTCAAAGGGTTTTAGTAAATGGTTCTGTGTCAACCTGGAGGTCAGTTTCTAGTGGGGTCCCCCAAGGCTCTGTCTTGGGACCGGTTCTCTTTAACATTTTCATCAATGACTTGGAGGAAGGGATACGGGGGAGCCTGATCAAATTTGCAGATGACACCAAACTGGGAGGAGTAGCAAACACATCAGAAGATAGGAGAAACCTCCAGGAGGATCTGGATAAACTGGAATCCTGGGCTGTAACAAACAGAATGAATTTCAACAGGGAGAAGTGCAAGGTTCTGCACTTAGGCAATAAAAACCACAAACATAGGTATAAAATGGGGGATACTTGGCTTGGCAGCACAACATGTGAGTGGGATCTTGGAGTCGCCGTGGATCACAAGCTGAACATGAGTCAGCAGTGTGATGTGTCTGCAAAGAAGGCAAATGCCATTTTAGGTTGCATTAAGAGGACTGTAGCTTCCAAGTCACGAGAAGTTACAGTTCCTCTTTATTCTGCATTGGTGAGACCTCACCTTGAGTACTGTGTTCAGTTCTGGGCACCTCACTTTAAGAAAGATGCAGCCAATCTGGAGCAAGTCCAGAGGAGAGCGACAAGAATGATCAGTGGGATGGAAGGGAAGCCCTACGAGGAAAGGTTGGGGGAACTTGGGATGTTCAGCCTGGAGAAGAGGAGGCTGAGGGGAGACCTGATTGCCCTCTTCAGATACCTGAAGGGCTGTCATAGGGAGGAAGGGGCCAATTTGTTCATAGCTGCTTCTGGAAGCAGAACTAGAACCAATGGTTACAAACTGCAAGAAAGGAGATTCCGGCTGGAAATCCGGAAAAAATTCCTGACGGTTCGGGCGGTTCGGCAGTGGAACAGATTGCCAAAGGAGGTGGTGGACTCTCCCTCACTGGGGATCTTCAAGCAGAGGCTCGATGAGCACCTGTTGGAGATGCTCTAGGGGGAATTCCTGCTGCAGGCAGGGGTTTGGACTGGATGACCTACTAGGTCCCTTCCAACTCTATGATTCTATGATTCTATGACAGTGGCAATGCTGTGGATGTCATTTATCTTGACTTCAGCAAAGCATTTGACAAGGTCCCACATGACATCTTAATTGGGAAGTTGAAAAAATATGGGCTAGATGAGGCAGTCGTTAGATGGCTCTGCAACTGGCTTGTCGGCCACACTCAAAGGGTTTTTGTAAATGGTTTTGTGTCAACCTGAAGGTCTGTTTCGAGTGGGGTGCCCCAGGGCTCTGTCTTTGGCCTTGTTCTCTTTAATATCTTCATCAATAACTTGGAGGAAGGGATAAGGGGGAGCCTGATCAAATTTGCGGACAACACCGAGGTGGGAGGAGTAGCAAGCACAAGATAGGAAAAACCTTCTGGAGGATCTGGACAAACTGGAATACTGGGCTGTAACAAATAGAATGAATTTCAACAGAGAGAAGTGCAAGTTTCTGCACTTTGGCAATAAAAACCAAAGACACAAGTATAAAATGGAAGACACTTGGCTTGGCAGCACAACATATGAGCGGGATCTTGGAGTTGCCATGGATCACAGGCTGAACATAAGTCAGCATTGTGATGAGTCTGCACAGAAGGTAAATGCTATTTTAGGCTGCATTAAGAGGACTGTAGCTTCTAAGTTGCGAGGAGTTATAGTTTCTCTTTACTCTGCATTGGTTAGACCTCACCTAGAGTACTGTGTTCAATTCTGGGCACTTCACTTCAAGAAAGATGCAGCCAAACTGGAGCATGTCCAGAGGAGAGTGACCAGAATGATCAGTAGGATGGAAGGGAAGCCCTGCAAGGAAAGGTTGGGGAAACTTGGGATGTTCAGCGTGGAGAAGAGAAGGTTGAGAGGAGATGTGATTGCCCTCTTCAGATGTCTGAAGGTCTATCATTGGGAGGAAGGAGCTCATTTGTTCATAGCTACCTTGGAAAACTAATTGGTACCTTAGAACTAATTGGTACAAACTGCAAGAAAGGAGATTCCAGTTGGATATCTTGAAAAAAATTCCTGACAGTGATGGCGGTTCGGAAGTGGAACAGATTGCCAAGGGAGATGGTGGATTCTCCCTTACTGGGGATCTTCAAGCAGAGGCTCAACGAGCACTTGTTGAAGAGGTGAATCTTAGAGGAGGATTTCATGCTACAGTCAGGGTGTTGGACTATATGACCTACTAGGTCTCTTTCAATTCTAGGATTCTATGATTCTATAAACTGGCAAATTCATCTGTTGAATATATCAGTTTAGGATTTTAATTGTTTTTATTGTAATATTTGGGTGTAGAATATTTTAAATGTTTTCAAATGTTCTTAACTGTTATATATGTTTTCATTTTTATTGTATTAACTTTGCCGTTAGCAGCCTTGGGTCCCTTTTTATGGAAGAAAGGTGGAGTATAAACAGGGTGACCAGATGCCAAACCCAAAATTCCTGAACCCCAAATCCAGAATTCCTACCCCCAGGCCAAAATTCCTACCTGCTAAAAAATGACACCCCTATAAAGTAGGACACATGTGGGACATGTTAAAGTAAAGCAAAAATATTTATATTGCTTTCCTGTACTTAATTGCAACACTTTTAAAATTGAGAACTTCATAAAGTGCATGATTCAGACCCAGACATTTAAGAATCAGTTCGTAGTAGCATGACACAAGCCATGAAGAGACAGTTTACAGTAGCACAAGTCATTAAGTGCCAGTTGGTAGCAGTATAACACAAGCTGTTAAGAGACCGTTTGTAGTAACGTAACACAAGCCATTAACAGAGAGTTTGTAGTAGCATAATACAAGCCTTTAGATGACCATCTAAAAATAGCCTAATTTGCATACATTATAATTGCTACTCAGTGGAGCTGGTTGGTCATCTAAGGGTTACGAGACACTTTGCAGAAGCATGACACAAGCCATTAAGACAGTTTGTAGTAGCATAACACAAGCCATTAAGGAACAGTTTATAGTAGCATAACACAAGCCAGTGACTCCAAGTTATTTGGTACAGACCCAGACAAACACATACACACAAGCACACACACACACACACACACACAAACACACATTTGAGGCCAATATGCATGCTCATTGAGGCCAGTATGCATGAGAGGTATGGAGATTATTTTTCCTCAGATGTGTTCATTTGACGCCAGTATTCATGAGAGAGCCAGCGGGAATGCCTTGAATCCTGGTGAAGCAGGTTTTTTCCCTCTTTTCCCCCAGCTCCACCTTTTCCGGAGGAGTCTGGGCATTTCCAGTTGTCTGGACACCCTGAGTATGTATGTATGTATGTATGTATGTATGTATGTATGTATGTATGTATGTATGTATGTATGTATGTATGTATCAACAAACAAACAAATAAATTTTCAAGCAGATAATTTCAGTATGTAACATAAATGACCTCTGAGTAATAACTCAGGACTTATATATAACAGTACTGTCTATCAAGTAAGATAAAAGTATGTGCTAAATCACATCTTTGACTATTCCAGAAGTTGAGAATAAATTGGCATTGAGTAGGGAGGAGGGCTTCTGAAAACAATTCATTTGCTTACCTGTTTCAGACACATGATTTTCAGTGCAGTATCAACAACATCTTGTGATCTGGCCCAAGTGCCTTTAAGTCGTAGATAGATGAGAATCTGTTTCTCATAATGGAAATAAATGTTTTGATCATGATGGAACTGATTTTTTTTCAGTAGTCATAATAGAAGTTCATACTGCATCAGTAACACAAAGTTTTATTTCTTCAGATAGGGTGAAGATATCTAACTATTGTAGTTATCAATATTGTGGGAGGAGAGAGAGAGAGAGAGACTGGAGGCTTAAATGATTAGAATGTAAATAGACCTCATTCATTTACAATTTGATTTTTATTCTTGACAAGCTGGGTTTTTTTTAATGACGCTTTGAACTGAGCTGTCTTTAGCCACATATTAACAGAGACTAATTAGGAAAAGATTAGCATTGGAGAAAAACATCTCAATTTGCTTCCATGAGCCAGCAATCTAATTCTTGATGCTGATTATTATTTTGAAGGGGTGATGTTTACAGAGGTTTTATTAAAATAAGAAATGCTTATTAAGATGGAGCAGACCAGTATCTATTCTCACAGCTGCTGTGTTGGAACAGCCCCTATGGAAATGAGGACATTTTCAGGGAGAATCCAAATAGTTTCAGGTTCTGTTCCATATATTTCATGTCACAATGTTTTCAATAATCTGAGAGAACTACGAAAAAATCTTGTTTGATATTTAAACATCACTGACTATTCTCCATGTAAAGCCATTCCAAAACTTTCTGGTGTGTTATGCATTTGTGTAAATCCACTGTGACTACACAATGGATAGGATCTCATTGATCTGTAGATCAGTCAGGATTAGACCATGGATCCAAAAATCAGGATCAGGAAGCAAAACCATAAGAAGGGGCTATAGTTAGGAGTTAGATCTAAAAAGTCAAGCCACAAATCACAGATAGGAAATCCATAGAGACAAGTTTTGGTTTATCAGGCAAATACGTGTGGATATTGCTTCGATGAATAGTCTGGGGCATTTGAGGAGGTTAAATGGGTTTCATTAATATTTGCCAAGAACTGGAGGAGGAGGCAATGGTAAATCACACATGCTTATTTGACGGCCTAATGTGCAATCCTAGATAAATTTCATTAGAAGTAAGTCTTAGGATTATTTCCAAGAAAATGTTCTTTGGATAGCCAGGCCTTTGAGTGTCGTTCTGATGCCATTGTTGGACACGCAAAGGAGATATGAGGAACATCCGAGCAATTTCTATCCTCTATTACAAGGAATGGGTGATAGCTTCTTTTGGACATTAACAAATAAGCCACTTGTTCTTGAGCATTTCAGTCTTGGACCCCCTTTCTGAAAATTATAATCTGTTCAGGACCCCTCTGCCCTCTCCAGAAGTGAAGTCATCAATCTAGAAGGGAGGTAACTCTCTCAGAGGTGTGTATGTGTGATACCAGTGAAGTTTCACTAAATTGTGAAAACTTTGCTATTTACAAACAGTACCAAAATGTTATGTATCATTGGAAAGATAATTCAATGCAGAATGTAATGAAACAAACTGGAGTGAAATGTCTATATGGTATCAAATGCTATGACAATTTAACCCTCAAAAGAAAACACAACTGCTTTATGTAAGAAAAAGTGGATTTTCATCATTCAAAATTAATTGATGAGACAGACTAATCTGAGAGACGATGGGGAATATGATATAGCAGGGCATTAGTAATGCATAGGTTCCCAAACTGATGTGTTGTGTGAGAGAGCTTGTACAGCTTGTGACTCACCCTGAAGCCCCCCCCCCCCATTCCTCCAAACTCCTCAAAAAGCAAATAAGTTGCTATGTCATGGGTTCAAGCATGGCAGAGATTTAGATAAAAGTAGGCAATTTATTTCTCACTCCAATACACACATTAAAATCACACACAATCCACACTAAAAAATGCCTCAAATATATACAATCCACCCATGCCTGAATCTCACCTGATTGGACAACCAATCAACAGATAATTAGTTACTTCTCCCACAGGTTGTGATACATACATAATAAAGGACACTTTGATTTTCCATCCTCACCCATGATAATCCCCAAGTCCTCCCACCTCACTCCCCCTTTGTCTACACACCTGGCACTGATGGTGTCTTCCTAGCCAGTAAGCATGCATCACCTCCAGCAACCGTAACAGCAGTTCCATTATGCACAATGTCAGCACTGGCTACAGTGTAATACAACACACATCAGGAAGCAGGCACTTTCTCTGGATCCTATTCTACTGGCAAAATGCATGGAGGCCAATGGATAGTTTAGGCTGTAAACCAGGGGTGTCAAACTCACTTCATACAGAGGGCCACCTTAGCGTTAATGGTGTCTCACGGGGACTGCAATAGCATTAATAGTGTCTCCCAAGGGCCACAATCCAATTTTTTGCATGTCTACTTTAGAAGCGCCCTCCTTTCTCCTGGGCTCTTTCTCCCGACCTGGGAAGCTGCTGCTGCTGTGCATGAGCCCTCCTTCCTACTGGGATCTTTTTCTGGCTCAAAATCAAGTGTGCTGCCGCCACTACTGAGCTGCTTCTAGGGGTGGGAAGATCACTCACGGGCTGCAGGAGTGCCTGCAAAGGGCTGCATGCTATATCAACTATATCAAATGCAGCCCATTCTGTTGAAGGCTATGGTTGCAATCCTAAAGACACTCTCCTAGGAGTGAGTCCCATTGAACACAATGGGGCTTACTTTTGAGTAGACATGGTTAGGATTCTGCTCTATATGTTTCCCCAAATAATAAAGAACTAAAATACTTTGTTGCAATTTTCCTTCCTTTTTAAAGGATACTTGTTGAACAAAAATAATATGCTCCTTTCTGCTCTCGGGGGAAAAATGGGGGAACGCCAAAAATGGTAGACTACGTGAGCAAGTACGTGAGCAACACAGGCAGCTTTTATTCTATAGAACTGTATAGGACAAGAAGCGATGGCAGAATATTGGCTTTCCACACAAAAGCCCACCTTGAAAGGCACCTCCCAAACATGCTGCTATATAAGGGATTTTCTGGAAGACTGGCTGGTTCCTTTTATATCTTCAGTCTTCCCTCTCTTCTCTTCACCTCCTGTGTTTGACACCCTATTCTTTATCATCCGATGGATTCCACATAAACCTTCAAGGGCACAAAAGAAAGACAAAAAGGACATTTTTCTTCTAATGGAATCCTTTTTCTTTTGTTCAATCATAAAAGCACATTATCTGTAAAAAAACAAAAACAAAAAATCCATTTGGTCTCTAGCCAAGTAAGTCTATGTGTTCAATGCCAGCACACCAATCGCTTCACAAAAGAAGATACTTTTGACATTTTATTCACATGTGGTCTTCTTTGGTGGTTGTGTTTTATTTCACCCCTTTTTTATTTGTATAAATCTTCTTTGAGCTGCATAGCTGGGTATAATGAGAACACACCAAGTCAGAAAAATGAGGCCTTCCTAAGTCTTCATAAAGGAAAAAAAAGTTACTGGCAAACATAAAACAATAGGAACAAATATTTGCTCACCTTTGTGAGTTCACAGTTATTTAACACAATCCACTTTTTTCGAAGCACTTAAAAGCAGCATATGTGTTGGAAATCCAAAGATTTCATGCAAATGCAATAAAAATTGAGAAAGAGGAAAATGTAAATTAAAAAATCGGCTTTCCATCTGTGAGGCTGATGAAAGCATTCACCATAGACTGGCAGATCCACTAAGGGCGCAATCCAGAGTAACTACGGGGAGTCCTTGCTCCGGCATAAGAACAATTTACTCTGGATTGCAATATGAATTCCCCATAGGTTTTCACTAGGTGGTGCCATAACTATGTCAACGTAAATGTCTCTTATGTGCTCCCGTAGTTACTCTGGGTTGTAGGGTAATTTCTGGAAGGAAGTAGAGGAATGGAATAGGAAGTGCAAAGAAAGTGATAGAAAAGTGGTGTGCTAGAGTGTCTCCAAAAATCAGATAAATTACTCATAATTATTGGCCATTTCTACTAATGGAGGAACGAGACCAAGTTGTACCATGGAATAATGCCTCTTAGTCAGTTAGAGTCAAAGAGTGCAGTCCCCCAAACCATCCTGTGCCAGCAGAATTGCACTGGCCAAAAGGCACCACAAAAATGCCATAAAGCACTTTTGTGCCATTCATGGATGCGTTAAGCAGACGCAGCAGTGTGCATCAGCCTAAGTTTGCTGGTGCAGAGTTGTGTTGGCAGAAGGGAGAGCTCAGGGTGGTGGATGAACACCAGCTAGATATCCAGATGGTGGAGGGAAGTTGGAGAGAGGAAGAGAAGAGGTAGGAGGAGAGAGGATGGGGAAGGGGCAGGAGGGGCCATTCTGGGACAGGTTGTGGTTAGGTAGGTAGGCAGGCAGGAAGAGGGTGGGCAGCAGTGATGGGATTCAAAGAAATTAACAACCGGTTCTATGCCCATCTGGCAGCCACTTTTAAATGGCTATTTTTAAACTTTATATGTGCTATCTCTTGTTAACAACCGGTTCTATAGAGTAGGTGCGAACCTGCTGGAGCCCACCACTGGTGGGCAGGGGTGGGAGTGGGGAGGGACAGGGCTAGGAGGTGACTTATATTGGATCCTAACCTTGTCCTGAGGGCATCTGGGAGTGGTGCATTGTTGCTTCTGTCTACTCAGACTCCAGAGGTGGCCTAAATCTGAGCAGACTCATAGAGGCTGCTGCAGCCTTACCCTGGGGAAAAGGAGAAACCTCCCTTCTCCAGGGTAGTGCAGTAGCAGCCTCTGAAACCTGTGCTGGATACAGCACTCAAACTCCAGTCTGCCTCTTCCAGCACAAGTCAGGACTGCACTGCAAGTGTCCCCATTGTCAGTCATTGTGGTATTTTCCTTTCGTTTGCCGCAGTACTCATATTGTCATCTTGTACATACTGTTAGACATGGTCTTCAGTCATTCTCTTAGCTTTGTTTAGATATCAATTTGTGAATAGCTTAGCAGAAATCACAACATTGGGCTTCAGACATTGCAGACAAGGCATTGGATGGAAAAAGCCGGAAGACATCCAAAACCAGGGTGACCAGATGTCACAACAGCAAAAGAGGACAAGGTCCCCAAAAATGTAGGACGAGACAAAATAAAAGCTTAAAAACACTCATATGTATTGCTTTCATGTAGTTAATTTAAACAATATATTGTTTATTATTAAATTTATAACTATAACTTGTAATTTCTTGCATTATAATTTATTAATTTTAATGGGTCTCCAAACACTAGCCCGCAGCAAGCCTCTAACTGGACCACAGCCAGTCTCTGGTCCCCTGAGAGTCTCTGACCAGTTGAACAAACACAACTGGAGCTGTGATGGTGTGGCAGGGGAGTGGGGTTTATATTAAGTGTATGTTTTATTTCTGTGCTATGTATTGGTTCTTGCAGAAATCCTGGAAATTTGAGCCCTTTTATCCATGAATCTTTTTATTTCTGTGAATCTGTCTCTAATGTATTTAAATTTTATATTTAAAATATTTTGTCTGGCCCTTGACACTGTGCCAAATATTTGAAGCGGCCCTTTGGCCAAAATGTTTGGAGACCCCTGAATTATAAGAAGGCTACATGCTGTCTGCTGACAAGGAAAAAGAGGACAATGAAGATTATTTTTCAAGGACCCAATGGTAAAAAAAGAGGACACATCCTGGAAAAAAGGACATATGGTCAAAGATCCAAAATAAACAGGCAAGTTTTGCCAATCTAATGAAAAATTCAGATCACTAGTTCTGGATTATCTTTTTTTCTTCCTAAAAAACAAACTGATCCTTACCTGCAGTTAGTTTGGTCAAGCCCCTGAAGAAGTCCTATGCTGACCTGGGGGGTATCAAAAAATTGCTGTCACTCCTGGGGGAGAGTTAGGCCAGTGTACAGAAATGTGCATCACTCCCTACATCACCATGAAATGGGAAGACCAATGAGTTGTGCTGGACTAGGTTTGGATAGCATCCTAATTTGCATTTTTTAGGACAGGAGATGAACCACCCAAAACAACATTATGATTCCTCAGTATTACCCAGCAAAACTTGTTTAATAATATCTAGGGTCCCAAAGGTAATAAAACACAGCATTTGTGTCATCCATACAAGGTTTGATTAATGAGCTCACCTGTCTATGAGCTACTTTTCCAGTTGCTCTATTTAATAACAAATATACATCACTACTTTTGACTCACTGGTTTCTGTTTCAGCTCTGACATCATATGTAAAGCTTTGACCTTTACAAACAGACTCCAGTTCTTGGGTTGGGAAAGAGATTTGGTTAGTTCCCTCATGTGACTGCTGGAAAACCAATTTTTAAGGATGTGTAAAAGGCTTAAAAATCTCTTAAAGTATTTAGATAATGGTCAATAATGCCCAGGGGAGACTGGGGTTCAATTTTCCACTGAACCACAAAACTCATTGAATGACTTTTGATCAGTCACACTGGGTGCAGTCTTAACCTAGGTTGGCACAACTCATCAGTCTTTCCATTCCTGTAGTTATCTAGAGAGGCAAGCACATGTCTGTCACTGGCCCAACCCTCCCCTAGGAATGGTGCAGCAGTGTCTTTCAGCATTTGTGACACTCCCAGCAGAGGCTTTGCCGAAGCTTAGGCCATTCTAAGTGGAGGATAGGATTGCTGCATTAGATGAATTTTTGTGGTGAAGGTGAAAGGACCAGAGGGTTAGAAAAGAAGAGTGTGGCATAAGCATGCTTTCTTCCAAGAAGGTGTGGCATAAGCATGCTTTCAATAAATTTAGTGCCACCAGGTGGATGAAAGAGACAATATGAAAACAATTCAAAATGCATTGGTTTTGGCATGCAATTGAAAATTCATAAATTATCAGCTGAAAGGTTGTGATAATGGTGGGAGCATAAAGCAGAGAAAGTGATGGAAAATGTCACAGTGAAGATCTTGCAGGACCTTTGTATCCAAACAGATAAAATTTTAGCTCACAACACACCAGACATCACAGTCATAAAAAAGCAACCATCATTGATGTACCTGGTGACAGTTAGATGATTGAAAAAAGAGCAGGAAAACATCAATAAATATCAGGATTTGAGGATGGAAGTTCAAAGACTATGGCACAAGCCAGCAGTGGTTGTCTCTGTGGTGATTGGCACTTTGGGTGCACTCCCAAAAGAGCTTGAATTGAACCAACTGAACCATTGCAGTGAGCTGAGAGGGCAGATGGAAGGTGGGTAAGGGACAGGGCAGGGCAGGGAGGAGGCAGGATGGGGCATTCCGGGGCAGAGTGGTGGGTGGGCAGAGAGTGGGCTGAGGGAGGGAGGTAGGAGAGCATGAGGAGGAACCAGGATCTGACTGTGTGTTGTATCTTGACCCTGTTTAGTCAGCAGATGGAAGGAGCATATTTCTCCTCCAGTCTGCTCAGACTTAGGCCACCTCCAGAATTCAAGAGGCCTAAGTCCGAACAAACCCATAGAGGCTACTGCAGCCTTACATTGGGGAAAGGGATGAGCCTCCCCTTTTCAGTGTAGCATGGTAGCACCCTTTCTAACTTTCTAACCCAGGCATGACACCCTGCTTGTTCCAGTGCAAGTGTGGATTGCTTGTGAATTTTCTCAGTCCTGGCCTCTGGTAATTTTTTAGAAATAGTCTAATTTGATCACAGTGTCAGCCTGTCCAGTGTGGACTGGCAAAGCCCTACAAAGTTTGCTCAGGCGATATTAAAATTTTCCTGTTTGCAGGTCTAGCCCATATTGTAGGCAATCACAGCTAGAGATTTGTGATAAATTGTCCCTTACAGGCCCCTGAACAGTTTCTTTTCATTGCCTGTGTCAATTTCTGTTCTCTGGGGAGAATTTAATAACTTTAAGATCATGGATCATAGAATAATAGAATGGAAAGAACTTACTACCTATCTTTTTCATTTCACCTTGATGTTTCACATTGGCTCTTCAAGTCTCCTCGCTGTTGTTATGTTTGTTGCATTGTTCACTCTGATCTTCTGCAGTGGTGACACCAAAGTGCAAACATGAGAAGAAAGCAATTCCTCCACTTTTTCTTGAAATAAACCTTCAATGGAGGATTTTGATAAGCACAATATAATCGTTGCCACGTTGCCAAGTCCTTTTGGTGGGAAAGGGAGAGGGGAACAACAAAATCAGCTTTTCAATTCTTTCTTTCTTCTCTCCTCTTTTTTTCTCTCCTTCCTGCACCAGTCATTACAAATGCTACCCATGTTGTTTTGATTAACAGCTGCCAATCAAGATTCTAT
Organism: Cryptoblepharus egeriae; assembly: GCA_030015325.1. Taxonomy (NCBI): domain Eukaryota; kingdom Metazoa; phylum Chordata; class Lepidosauria; order Squamata; family Scincidae; genus Cryptoblepharus; species Cryptoblepharus egeriae. The sequence goes on along the minus strand of JAREYC010000011.1, from coordinate 20,048,590 downwards.
TCCAACCTTCCAGTGTTTCTCGTCCTCTAATTTCTTACTCTTGCAAGTGATGTATAAGGGAAATTGCTTGTCAAATGTCTTTATCTGTACAGTTCTCCACCTTTCTCTCTATACAATCATCATCATTGGCATCCTTCACTCTCAAAAGACTATGGTATCATGCTCTGAGTGGAGGTCCTAAAGCATCTAGTATGAATAAGAAGGGCAATTCAAGAGTGACAATCCCTTCCACATCGAGGGCAGATACAATCTGTCCCCTGCCCAGCCTCCAGATTCCATTGGTTCCGGGACTGCCTCTTTGCCTCAATCTGCTGAATGAGTGTCTCTTTAAATTGGAGAAGGTCATGCTGCATCTTTTGCCTCCAAGCTGAACCTCCAAGAGGTCAAGGTTTCCCAACTGTTGATGTCTATTCCCAAGGCCTTTAGGTCCCTCTTGCAGATATCCTTATATCGCAGCTGTATAGCGCCCTCCAGGGCGCTTTCCCTGCACTAATTCTCCATGGAGGAGATCTTTCAGAATCCAGCCATCAGCCATTCTCATGACATGTCCAAGCCAACGTAGACGTGGCTGTTTCAAAAGTGCATACATGCTAGAGATTCCAGCATGTTCCAAGACTGCAGTATTTGAAACTTTGTCATGCCAGGTGATGCCAAGATATTCAGCTTTCTCTCCTGCCATGCATAAAAGGTTCCAAGACTTGCTGTAGTACAAGAGTGTGCTCAGGACACATGCTCTATAGAACTGGATCTTCGTATGTTCCATCAGCTTCTTGTTATTTAATAAACCCTCTCATTCACACTGTCATCGGCTGGTGACAATAAATTCATATAGCCATACTCTCTTTACACAATCACAATTTGAATAATAACCCAATCACTAGATTTGTTTTATGAATGGAGGAGACTAGCTACTAATTTTTTATGTATTTATCTCTGTTTTTTGGCTGAAGAAAGCACAGTGTGTGTCTGCACCAGTTGCCCATTTATCTCAGAAGGTCTGCATTGTTAAAATTTTAATAATCTTAATGTGAGAAATATGGCTGTCTTAAAATTTCGCTCCTGTTCAGTCACACATTCGGCAAGAGGGATCCTATATTCAGAAATTGAGATGGACAGCCTGCAGGGATGATCAGACGCCCCAAATGGGGAGGAATAGCAATCCATTATAAAGTCCCAATTAATCTCAACAATCTCCAGTATTGATTTTCCTTTGCCTTTTATCAATTTCAACTCCTTGTTCGAGAATAACTCATTGCAGGTAATAGACTGAAATAATGAAGTCCTACAAGGTTATAATTGACAGTATTTCCTAAAACATGTCCATCAGAAGTTATTGGCCTCATAATGATTTTCCAGATACTGCAGATCATCTGAGGATGTTCAACAGAGCCCAGAAGAGGGAGCTGGATTTCAGGACTCTGCACTTTCAGCTGCCTAAAGTGGGATAACACTGGAAAAACTGAACACTGATTCAGGAAGCGATTAAATCCTAGAGTAGGAGACTTGAACACCTTCACACACACACACACACACACACACACACAAAGAGGGAGAGGGGGGATGGTGTACAAGAGGTATTTTACTCCTATAACACAGGTATATTTTTCTAGTTTGCATATAAAATTGTATTAGAGACATTACAAGGCTTTGGAGACTGCAGCACTAAGTAATTACTCTTCTGAAGTTTCTGGTTCTGTCCATCCAAAAAACATTCTCTTTTCATACTAAGCTCATTAGGGACAATTCCTATCTCTTCCTCATTCTGTGAGGAACAGTGGCACTGAAATGGCTTCCATTATCTCTTATGAGTCCTGGGTAGGTGATTCTGGTCTCAAGAATGTTGGTTTTCTTACCCCAAGTTGAGTGCATCTGGCTCAGTGGGTCTACTTGGATCTATGCCAGCCTTTGATTGATGCAAAGGAGATATGTGTTGGGTGGTTTGGTTCAGGTTTAGGGATGGGTCACTGCCACTATCTTTTCTATCTTGGTCCCTATCAAGAGGGGTGTGGGAGGCAGAGTGAGCATATGTTATGACTGAAAAAGAGATCAAGCCCTCCTTCCCTGCAAAAATGTAGGACACCAAAGAAAAATTTAGGATATGACAAAATAAAAGATAAAATGTACAATCTACAGTATTTATATACCGTTTTTCAACTGAAAAGTTCACAAAGCGGTTTACAAGTGATCTATAAAAATACTCATAGATGGTTATACATGGTTAATTTAAATACTATATTATTATTATTGTTGTTGTTGTTGTTGTTATTGTTGTTATTATTATTGTTATTATTATTATTATTATTATTATTATTATTAAATTTAAAATGATTACATTATAATTAGAATAATAGAATCCTAGAGTTGGAAGGGACCAGGTAGGTCATCTAGTCCAAACCCTTGCCTGCAGCAGGAAATTGCCCTAGAGCATCTCCGACAGATGCTTGTAAAGCCTCCAGGTGCTTGTTGAGAATTTCTTACTTGTAATTCATTAATGACAAGAATGCTACGTGCTGCCTGCTCACAAGGAAAAAAGAGAATATTTTTCCCATCATACAGGATGAAAAAGGGGAAATGTCCTGGAAAAGCAGGACATATGGTCACCCTTAGGAGTGGGGAGCAGGGAGACAGCAGAGCTTTGTTTTGTCAGATCCAGAAGCCCATTTACAGTTCAGTAAACAAGACATGCAAAAATGACATCTTTGCAATTGTAAATGCCCTCCAAATGCATACAATCTAGTGCTCAAATCTTTATGCCTCTTGCTCTTTAACATATCCTCCATAAACTACCATGACCCAAGGGAAGAGGGCTGTTGGGTGTGCCTGAATGGCATTTAATCACCTTTTCCATTCCAGTGATGTACATGGCTTTAATGAATAACATCCCATTTTCAGCTTCCAATCAATTTTGCTGAATATTGAATGGAGCATTCAGAATTTATTACACTGGTTTAAAACAGTTTTCTACAAACCCTCTCCTGTTTCCATATTCACAGGAATCAAACCTGCCAAGTTCAAACTAGCTACCAATTCCGAGCACCTGCATTAGGTTAAGCAAGGGGCCAGGTCTATGACATACTTTTTGCCTAGCTGGAGACAGGCCAGGAGTTTTGACTGAAATGGAGAATGGACACTGGAAACTGGCAAGCTGCAGACCTAGGAAATAATTAACTTGGGTGGATTTAGAGCTGGTCTCTGTGGGATTTTGATTTCATTCGACCAGTGATTAAAAATAGTCTGGTACAGATTTCTAGAACTAATTGTTACATGACACCAGCATAGCTTGGAAAACTCTCAGATATTTCATCAACATACACTTATGCAGGGCCGTAGCTAAGTTCCAGGCACTGGGAAAAGACCCTTTGCCCCCTGTTGGTGCAGTCGCCCAAGGGACCCCTCATTTCACAATGGCCCACATTGGTCTTGCTAGTTTGAAAGCATGTAAGTTCAAGTAGATAAATCAGTACCACTTCATTTGGAAGGTACCAGCAATTTGTGCACCTCTGGCATTTAGTCATGCTGGCCACATGATCATGGAGATGTCTTCAGACAATGCTGGCTCTTTGACCTCATCTTGTGGATGAAAACCACACCCTACAATTGGTATGGCTAGCAGGATGACCTGCAGGAGACATCTTTATCTTTTTAGCATTCTTAGGGCGCAATCCAGAGTTAGGGCAGTAAGGGGTGCCCTAGCTGGGCTGATCCAACTATTCTGAATCCAGAGCAGAAAGTTATATTTGATTGAGAGTCAGGAAGCCTAGTATGTCCTACTTGCTCCAGAGCATGCTAAATAGGCACCAAGTAAGAGACACCTGGGGAGGGTTTGCTCATGAGGAGACCCCCCTCAGATCACACTGAACAAGGAACAGCTGTGGTGCCTGCCTTATAAGGAAGCCCAGATGTCCCTGACAACCAGTAACAGCTGTAGCATGAGACCACAGTGGTACCTTGCATAACAAGCACCTCGCTTAACAAGTGTTTCATATAACAGGCAGAATTTCCAAGAAACCTTGCTTCACATAGCAAGTTCTGCTTCACTTAACAAGCAAGCACACTATGGGCATGCATGCTATGCAGCCCTGACACTCCACATGGAGGCTCTTTAAAGAGGCTGCCATGATGTACATGGGGGTTGATGCGCATGGGGGAAATGATGCGCATGGGGGAAGTTGTGCATGGGGGTTTATGCTCATGGGGGAAATGATGCGCATCGGTGATGTTGTACATGGTGGGAACTTGCGCATGTGGGGTTGATGTGCATGGGGATGAACATGGGGAATGTTGTGCATGGGGGATTTGTGCATGGGTGGTTGATGAGCATGAGGGTTGATGCACATGGGGGGTTGATGCTGGGAATGGGAATGATGTGCATTGGGGATTGATGTGCATGGGGAGTTGATGCACATCAGGGGTTGATGCACATGGGGATGAACATGGGGAATGTTGCACATGGGGATGTTGAGCATGGGGGATTTGCACATGGGTGGTTGATGAGCATGAGGGATGATGTACATAGGGGAGATGGCATACAGGGGAATTTTACTCCTGCAAAGCGGGTACACTTTTTGCTAGTGTATAGTATTTAAACACAATAATTAGCTGAAATTCCTGTTTGTCATTCTAAAAGTTTGGCAATAGTGCAATGAATAAATAGATTTCATACTATAGTATCTTTGTAAACTGTGCAGAAAAAACACAGCAGGTAGATTTCAAATCTCCTTTCGATCTTTGTGCTGTACAGATGTACAGTATTGCACATACAGTATTCTGATTCACTATCTGTGTCCCCACATTCACAGCTGCCAGCTTGAAGTACTTGGATCTCTGTGTGTGTGTGTGTGTGTGTGTGTGTGTGTGTGTGTGTGTGTGTGTGTGTGTGTGTTCCTTCCTCTCTTGATTGTGTAGGAAGAGAATATTTTCCCAGCTTCATAGTTTGGTGTCTTTGCAAATTAGAGAGCCGGACAAGACTGCTCAGTTCAGACAAGAAGTGTAACAACTGTCAGTCAAATCCATGAGAGCCAAAGGATATTTTACTGAAGGAATGATTTTGTGGTTTGCAGCTAGCGTAATCTTCTCTCACATTCTCCCTGAAGCACAGAAACCTGAAGAAAGAGTATGATCATAAACCGTATTGGAACAGGACAAGATAAACAATATAGAATGAGTGTTATAGACTGAAAATTAATGTGATTCCCTACAACTTCTAGTTGTATAACTAGAAGTTTATAGTTTATAGTTGTATAATAATAGATAATGATTTATGTCAATCATTATCTGACATTACCTCAAGAAATTTGTCCAATTCCACTTTTAAGGCATCTAGGCATCCCCATATCCTGTGGCAAGGAGTTCCACTGTCTTAATTATACACCAAGTAAAGAAATCTTTTATTTTGTCTGTCCTAACATTCCAATGTTCAATTTCAGTGGATGTTCCCAAGTTCCTATGTTGTGTGAGAGGGAAAAGCACATCTCTCTATTCACTTTATCCACTCCCACAAAATTTTGTTTGGCCCACCTGCCCGCCCACCCATTTATCCATCCATCCATTCATTCATCCCATCCCATCCCATCCCATCTACCCACCATCCATCCACTGCTTTTCAACTAAACAGTTCACAAAACAGTTTACAAAGAATATTTCCCCTTAATGCCATGAGACAATGGTGACATTTGGTTTTATTTGCTGCTTCTTCTAAATGTTAACATTTTTAATCTGATCTTGAACATTTGCATTCTTTAAAGAAATTGATGCTAAGCAATGAGATATTAGTGTATCAGTATAGATTCAACCTTCCTACCTTCTGGGAAAACATACAACAGAAATGGCTTCCAGGAACACATTTCAGGGCAGAGATCTTCAGCAAGGGGTTTGGAACACATCAGTGGGTATTGTCTCAAATACAGGTGGGCTGTTGATGCCTCCATTTTGTTTTAGGTTCTGGCCTACACATTTTGACCAGTAGTCAGGACTACTGATTTTAGATTAAACAAATCTTGTGAGATACCTTCCACCTCTGTGGTATATTTCATTCCCCTGCACCATACAATACCTCTGTATTTATCCAGAGTGACATATGGCACCCAGAAGTGATTTGACAGGGACACAATGCTTTCATTTATGACTCTAAATTGCCAAGGAAGTCAGAAGATCAGCAGTATTGAACAAATTGTATTTCAGTTGTTCATCATGAAATCTCTGATGAGTTTCTGAAGATCTGAGTATTTTCCGCAAAAGAAAAATGGAAAGCACACACAACCTTGTGTGAATAGGTGTGCCTTTTTCATGCAAGTGTAGCATTGCCTTCATGCAGTCACACAATTTGAAATGCAATGTATCAAGTTTCTGAAAAAGCTCTGCATTGCCTTTGCATATTATTGAAGCCATTGATTTAATCAAGTTGCTATTTACTCTTGCTAGTCCAATTTCAAATGGAGAATTCCATTTTCTGTGTTGAACTGCATGCAAATATTCTCTGTGGTTAAAAAAAATTGAGTATTCATCAAACATACAGAAAATACTCTAACATGCAAATTTGAAAAGCCTTATTAATTTTGGCTTGAGAATGAAGCTACTGTCATTAACTCGCTCTCTGAAAATCTATGAAGTGAGAAAGTCATTCTTGTCAGTGTGATGCTAACAAAGAGATAATTAACAAAAAATAAAAAAGATTCACTAGTAGATTCATTTCTAATGTAGTTTCTTCCTTTATCTTCTTTAATTCTTCTGAAATGTTTGTCATTGTAGCTAATTTAGGTCTTTAGCAGGGTATTGTAATTGTTTCCACACTTATCCAGGTGGCACAAACAAAGGACAAAATAGAATGATGAATTAACAATGAATGGAAATGCAATATTGATTTCTTGAATGATATGAAAGTTGTTGAAAGATGGTGAGCTGTCCATCAAAACGGTAATAAGAAGGGTTTTGACAGACTACCCAATAGCAATCTGCAGGACAGTATGTGAATGAGAATGCACAACCACATAATTGTATATTTCATTTTTTCCCAACACTTATGCCTTGCTTACAAAATAAAATTGCATTGTATTGAAAGACAGAATATTTCTTAAGCTCAAGATATATCAATTTGTCCAATAGTTAGGAAATTTCTAAGTCGGCAATTCTCAGGGCACAATCCAGAGTAAGGACAATGAGGAGTGCCCTAGCTGGGCTGCCCCAATTATTCTCTATCCAGAACAGAAAGTTATACTGCATCCAAAGAGTCAGGAAGCCCTGGCAGTCCAGAGCATGCTAAATCAGTGACGGCTGGGGAGGACCCCCCCTCAGATCACACTGAACAAGGAACAGCTGTGGTGCCTGCCTTATAAGAAAGCCCAGAAGTTCTTGACAACCAGTTACAGCTGCAGTTCCTCTAGTGGAGGGTGGTTGCTTGGAATGGCCTGCTGTATCCATAGGTTAGTGAACTGCCATAGTTGTTTGATATCCTGAAGTTGTGAGGCAGGGGTTGCAGCTAGGTAAAGAGGAAGTTATAGTTCCTCTTTATTCAGCATTGGTCAGACCTCACCTTGAGTACTGTGTTCAGTTCTGGGCACCTCACTTTAAGAAAGATGCAGCAAAGCTGGAGCAAGTCAAGAGGAGAGCGACAAGAATGATCAGTGGGATGGAAGGGAACCCCTACAAGGAAAGGTTGGGGGAACTTGGGATTTCAGCCTGCAGAAGAGGAGGCTGAGAGGAGACATGATTGCCCTCTTCAGATACCTGAAGGGCTGTCATAGGGAGGAAGGGGCTCATTTGCTCATAGCTGCTTCTGAAAGCAGAACTAGAACCAATGGGTACAAACTGCAAGAGAGGAGATTCCGGTTGGATATCCGGAAAAAATTCCTGACGGTTCGGGCGGTTCGGCAGTGAAACAGATTGCCAAGGGAGGTGGTGTACTCTCCCTCACTGGGGATCTTCAAGCAGAGGCTCAACGAGCACCTGTCGGGGATGCTCTAGGGGGATTTCCTGCTGCCGGCAGGGGTTTGGACTAGATGACCTACTAGGTCCAACTCTATGATTCTATGATTCTAGGTTGGTCAAGAACTCAGATTTTTGAGTTCTTGGCACTGAACTGCCATTATTACTCAGGACTTATTATGGATCAACTCATTACTATGCCTACTCCTGAGGTGGTATAACTCTGAGGAGCTTGAAGTAGGAACTTCTGCCTTGGAAACAGGCTCTTGATACAGAGTAGCTGCTCTGCCCTAGGTAATGCTACACATGCCCTCAACATGCCTCTCCCGAGCTGCCTAGGCTGCCCCAAGTTCTCTCTTCGGGGACCCTATGTTTCCTTGCTCTGTCCCAAGCCTTTTCCAGAGTAACTAAGATGGAGCATCTTGCAGTTGCTCCGCCCTAGTGATAGATGGGGCAACCCAAGTGCTGCTCTTGATTGGGCTGCCCATCTTTGTGTCAGGACTTGCAAGGTGGCTTGGGGTGCAATCCTAACCACATCTAATCAAAAGTAAGCCCCATTATGTTCAGTGGGTCTTACTCCCAGGAAAGTGTTCTTAGGATTGCAGCCTAGGTGTCTTGCAAGTCAATTTCAGATGGGTCACATAGCACCTAAGTCTGCTGCCACTGAAAATACAGAGCTGAAATTAGAGCAGTGGTTCTCAAAGTGGGGTTCAGGACACCCTGCAGGTTATAACTTCATGTTGGGGAGTTGTGAATAACTGGGTGCTGTCATCTTGGAATTTGTTACTGGGCTCTATTGTGGAATGGGGCATCCATACTACTGTCCTGGGAGAAAGTATCATTGAACACAATATGACTTCTGAATAGATGTTGAAGAAGCTCTGGCATCACAGTCAAAGCACTTCTGGCCATGATGTCATTTCCAGGGGTCCTGAACAAATTGTCATTCTCAGAAGGGGGCCTCATGTGCTTGAGAACTACTGAAATAGACCAAGGGCCTCCAAAGTTTTTGGTAGGAGGGACACATCATATCTCTGACACTGTGTGGGGAGCCAGAAAACTAATTTACATTTCAAATTTGAATACATTTACATAATTTTACTTATAAGAATGTATTAGCGTGGATAACAAGGCCGGATAAAGGGGACCATATTGAGGCTTGCCAAGGGCCACATCTGGCTCCTGGGCTGGAGTTTGAAGACCCCTGAAAAATAGAGTACAGAGCAAGGCATTGGGCAGGACAGACTCCCAGTGGGAGGGAGATATCGGGCTTTGCACTGAATAATGAGAAGATGGGAAGAGGGAGGGATGTGCGGTTGGAGAGGGATCCATGATTACATTCTGCTTTTACTCTGAAGCTGGAATGTTTGGTCAATGCACAATAACAGCACAAGCACACTATTTATTAGGAGGTTTGGCTGATTGTGGCTTAGACTGGATATAAGGTTGAGCCCAACCACACAATACACCAACACACTCACCATAACAAAGCAGGGTAACTGGAGCAAGCACCTAGGCCAGTCTGTCCAAAATTGCACTCACACCCTGTGAGTGTGCATTTTTTGTCTTCTCCCCTGTCACTGCACCTAATAGAGACGTTGGTGTCTGATCATAGAATCATATAATCGTAGAGTTAAAAGGGACCCAGTGGGTCATCTTGTCCAACCCCCTGCTTGCAGAGGAAATCCTCCTAGAGCATCTCCGATAGGTGCTTGTTGAGCCTCTGCTTGAAGATCCCCAGTGAGGGAGAGTGCACCAAAGGGGACTCTCTGCCCTCACCAGAGGGCAGTGTTCCACTGCCAAACCACCCTCACTGTCAGGAATTTTTTCTGGATCTCCAGCTGGAATCTCCTTTCTTGCAGTTTGTACCCATTGTTTCTAGTTCTGCTTTCAGAGGCAGCTAAGAAAAATTGAGCCCCTTCCTCCATATGACAGCCCTTCAGGTATCTGAAGAGGGTGATCAGGTCTCCTCTCAGCCTTGATCAATGGTTGATAGCCCAATCCTATTCAATAGTATAGTGGAGCCCCAGGAACCATGTTGTGTCAAGCACTGTAGAGCCCCAATATATTCAATGTGGCTACGATGATCTATACCAGTTAAATCACTGCTGCAAAACCAAGTAGCCCTGCATAGGGCTTTCAGGTTGGAGACAGTCGTTAGAATACAGTGAAGGCCTCTTCCAACATCTCTGCCTCGTGGGCCTGACCTGCCCGCTCTCTGGTTTAGCATTTATCTGCTCTGGTAGCCATTGGTCTTCTCACTGGTTTCACTTACTTTACAGGAGTCCAAAGAAGATTTATGGCACTTTTACAACACCCAGTGCTGAAGCAACAGCTGCTGGTCCAGTGCTCACTGATTATAGGTTTGGGCTGGTTACCTCTTAACTCATTTAATGCATTGAGGCTGTTTACATAGGACATTGCTACAGTCAGTCAGTTCATGGCTCTACCTCATTCAATGCAGTAGCTTCCTTCTTAGGTCTGCATCTTTTCCCACCCTACTTAAAGAGTGTAAGGCTTTAGTGGCTCTATAGTTAAGATGCTGTGCTTGTTGACCTGCAAGTTGGCAGGTTAATGGTTCAAGTTCTGCAAAATGGAGTGAGTTCCTGTCACTTGTCAGCTCCTACCAACCCAGTAGTTTGAAAACATGTCAACACAAGTAGATAAATAGGTAACATGTGGGAAGGCAACAGTGTTTGGTCACTTTGGCATTTAATCATGCCCATATCCTCTTGTAACGTGGACCAACCACATCACTATATCCCCTTGTAATGGGGAAGACCACTGCATCCTAGAGTTGGTTACAACTAGAGGGGCAACCTGCAAGGTACAACCTTTATATAAAGATCACATCTATATCTTTGTGCATGCAAAGTATTCCTGATATCGGGGGGAGCCATATTCCCTGGCCCCTTTCTCATGTAAAAGTCAAAGACCGTATCCTCTCTTACCTTTTCAAATTGAGAAGGCAACCTAAAGCATTGGCAGCAGAAGAAAATGGCCGAAGAGCCACTAAGGGGTCACACAGGACATATTTGTATTGCATTTCCCCCTTTTTTAAAAACAGTGACAGTGCGTAAGGAAGTGTCTTAGTGATTAATTAGGAAACAATAATCTTATAGAAACTAGTCATTGTGGACAAAAACAGCAGCCATAAATCCCCTGATGTCAAAATTCAATGCACTGCAAATCTCTCCTTTCTGTACATGAGAAAAAACATAACTGAGCAATTATATATGTGAACAGCTGTATCCTTAAAGAAAGTTGTATTTTAATTGTTCAAATAACTGAAACAAGTTCTAATTTGTCATTGTTTCCTTATAATGAAAGAACATCACTGATTTTCTGTTAACCTCTGCTAACTGGTCAAGAGGCACTCATTCAAGTGGGTGTTCTCCTTTAGCAGAGGGAGAGTAACTAGCCTTACACATCCCAGCAATGTCTGTTCTAGTGGCTTCTGCTGGTGTTCTTTTTTGCATTCTAGATTGTGAGCCCTTTTGGGACAGGGACCATTAACTATTAAATAGCTATTATTCTTTCATTTTTCTTTGTAAAACAATTTGTGAACTTTTTAGTTGAAAAATAAATACTGCAGACAGACAGACAGACAGACAGACAGACAGACTGACTGACTGACTGACTGACTGATTGATTGATTTTCAGGAACAGCAAGGATTGAGCCAAGGGACTAAAAAGCAGTAGAAAGAGGTAGTGATTTTCTGCGGTAATTTAGTTCTTTATATATATATATATAGTGGTGCCTCACTTAAAGAGCTTAATTCATTCTGGAGGCATGTTCTTTAAGTGAAACGCTCTTTAAGTGAAGTGGATTTTCCCATAGGAAACAATGGAAACTCAGATGGTTGGTTCCACAATCCAAAAAATATTCATATAAAAATATTAACTGGATGTAAAAATGATGACAAAACACTGGAATTGAATTCAAAACACTATAATATAATACAGACCACAATTATTGTAATAAAACACTGTAATATCCTGTACAGTAAAAAAGAAAAGAAAAACCTTTATGGGCAAGTTTGACTGATTTTCACTAAGAGTCACTGGTGTCTTTCTGAGCAACTTTCACAAGGAACCTTTCTGTGTGTGAGAGATCTAGATAGGCAGTCTGCAACAGCAGAGAGGAAAGATCCTATGCTGTCTACTCAGAATCAAGCCCATTAAATCCACTGGGGCTTACTCACAAGTGTGTAGGCTGCATTTTGCATGCACAGCAACATCAGAAGAGCAAGATTCTATGCTGTCTACTCAGAATCAAGTCCCATTAAATCCACTGGGGCTTACTCGCAGGAAAGGAAAAGTGCAGGCAGGGAAGGTAGTGGGGACAGAGGGGTGGTTGTAATGGGGTCCAGGCAGGGGGGCTTCCTTGGGGGTCTGTTTGAGAGGTCTGTTTGAGAGGGGGTGCAGGAGAGTATTCCCTCCTACTTTATGGAGGCTGCATAGGTTGGGTTGACCAAGTTCTCTGGCTGCCATCTTTGTTCCCCTGATGAAGAGGCTTTTCAGCTCTTCTGCTCTCCCTGCTGGTCTCTTCCATGTACTGCAGGGGGGAGAAAGTCCCACCTCACTCCCTCAGCCCAGCCAATACTGGGGAGAGACAGGGAGAAGGACAGGGAGCCCAGCCAATGGGCACTCTTTATGCGAAAAATGCTCTTTAAGCAAAACAAAACTACACAGAAATTTAGCTCTTTATGCAAAAAATGCTCTTTAAGCAAAGTTGCATGCCCCTGCAGCCGCTGGCCAGCTGATCCAGGGTGGAAGCCAGGCAGTTGCAGAACTTCTGCTCTCAGTCCAGCCACACCACCTCATTGGTTTCAAAGCTTTGCGGGAAAACACTGGGAAGGCGTGGCCAGGGCGGGAGAGGCCAGGAGAAACTTTTAAAAGACGAGCAAGCCAACAAAACTTAAAGAGCCAGCAGGAATGGCTCTGAATCCCAGACAGGGTTTTTTCCCCTGTCTGGTAGGGGGCACAATTTCTGGACTAGTCCAGGCATTTCTGGTTGTCTGGACACCCTGCCTATCATGCACAGGGCATTACTGGGCACCACCAGGCACAGTGAACAAGAGTGGGCATCAGTGAGCACCACCAGGCAGTGTGCACTACCGGGCAATGGCATTCATCACTATGCACCAGCAGGCAGCAGGAACCTCTGGGCACCAATGCCCCCTGCCCACCAGTGCCCAGTGTTCCCTGCTACCAGGTGGTTCCCAGGAGTGCCTGCTGCCTGCTGGTGACCAATGGTGTCCACTGGTCCCAAGTAGGGATGCCAGGTGCCAACTGCCCACTGGTGCTCAGTGGTGCCAACTGCCTGGTGCTTGCTGTTACCCAGTGATGCACAGTTTGCTTGATGTTGCCCAGTGGTGCACAATGCCTGGTGGTGCCCACTGATGTCTGATGCCTGATGGTGCTCACTGTGCACTTCATGGTGGTGCCCGGTAGTGCCCTGTGCATGGTAGGGATGTCTAGTGCCCTCTGGTTTGCACTGCTCCTCCACGGTGCCCTCCTGTGCCCACTGCTTGTGGGTGCCCAGCAGTGCCCGGTGCCCAGCAGTGCTTGCCAGTACCCAGTGCCTGGGGTCCACAATTATTCTCTAAATTTTACTTACGTAATGTCATGTAAATTCCACTAGTATATGATATATTAGAAACCAAAGCCCTGTGTGTTCTCTTGTTCTGTTTGGAGTTCATGAGGCATTCATGGCAAATGTCCCTGGCTAAAAATCACTAAAGACTGTAATGATCCATGCCTTCCATTTCTTTTTTACATCGTATTTGATTCATTCCAAGGTGAATTGCCTCCGATTTTGTCAAACATCATAAAATCCAATATGGTCTCACTTCCTTGTTCTCACATGCTTCCTCAGTTACTGAATGATTAATAATCAAAAGTGAGACAAAAACAAATAGTTTATGAGCAAAGACTACTATTATGAATTTTTAACAAGTAAATCTATGGTCCTGGAAGGATCTGTGACTCTGCGCCAGAAGTAACATTCCTTGACTGCATCTGTGGCCTTCATTTATTATTTGTGGGTTTTCCAGTTGGAAAATTTAGCTAAACAACTACGACCCTGAAGCTGGAAAAAATACACCGTCAACCTGACAGTCCAAGAGGCCAATTGAAGTATCACCTCAGGAAGCATATTGGCAAGGAGTATCTACCTTTCTCCTTTGGAACTCCTTGCAACAAGATGTAGTGGTGGCATCTGGACTAGATGCCTTTAAAAAAGGGGATTGGACAAAATTTTGGAGGAAAAGTCCATCATTGGTTACATGCCGTCATATGTAATAATACTATTGCAATGGCTGACAGGATGCCACTTAGTCCCTTCATCTACTGGCACTGGTTCACTCTCCTTCCATAGCACATTCACCACAAATAGAGCCACTGGTACATGTGTACTACCAGAAATATTGCCCTGGAATTGGGCTCTGAGGGTACAATCCTAACCATTTTAGGCCAGCACAACTTACCTGTCTCCCTGTTTCCACAGTAGCATGGGGAGGCCAGCACTGTCTGTGCACTGGCCTACCCATTGCCCCGAGTGGTGCTAAAATCTTTCAGCACTTTTGCGACACAGAAGTGTCTTTCAGCACTTTTGTGACACCCTCCGGCCAGCATGGGACTTGTGCTGCCCTAACTGGGGATTAGGATTTCAGCTTGATGGAATGAGGAAAATTGGGGACATTTGGAAACATGTTCAGGGAATGCATTAGGATGGGCTGACCCATGCACTCTCATTCCATCTGTCTCTGAATGTCTGTGAATGACTTGTGTGCTTATTTCATTGGTTCCTCTTAAACAGATACATTAAGTGTCCACTGCTGCAGAAGTTTTGAAAGAGATAGAAAAAACCTTATGTTTACAGTATCCTTTGAAGGCTGCTTTGGCTTGAAATATTTATTTAGGCACTATTCTAATTGGTTGTTCTTTTCTCCTTTCTTTTTTACAAATAGTACAGTAATAGCCACTAAGGACCTATCATCAGTGGACAAGTTAAAAAAAGGCAACCCTGTTCAAAATGTCCCATAAGCTCCAGAACATTCCCTAAGTGAATTTATTAAATGTTGTACAATCAGCTCCAAGGTAGTCCCAAGGGCAACATACTGTTCTGGCTTCCTTTAATTAATCTACTAATAGTGCTGTACCTACTCCTGGTGTTGTTCAGAACTCAGGTATGGTTTTCTTCCTTGCGTAGAGGGGAAAAATTTACTGCAAAATAAAAATAGAGGTGTGTGTGACTTTTTTGCACAAATCTGAGTGAAAGGCTAAACACATATACACACAGAGCCAGAGCCAAACAAGTCCTTTTGGAATGAATGGCTCAGGACTGGGCCGGCTTTGGCTGTAAAACATCAAAACTTGCTAAATCCTTCTAGATGGAATCAGCCAAAGATCACCAGAGAGTATATTTGAATCCTCTGAAGAAGGTTAGCGCATCGCTTTTGCTCTTTTTCCGCCTATGCTGCCTTTCTTCTCTCTACATAGATTCTGGCACTGATGTTTCCTGCTGCCCAGTGGACAGGTAAATAGAAGGAGGAGGACCTCTAAGGAGGGGAGCAAAGACTTCCGGAATTTCTCTTCCCTGCTTAAGTGAAACGGTAAAACTGTTTCAATGAAGCACATGTTGAAGAACATAAGGTGCTGGCGCTATTTAGAGCCCAAATATAGTTTGATTTCTTGCATAGAGGAAAAAAATTGCAAAATAAAAAGGATCACAAACAAGGGTGAACCAAAACCTCTTCAGCTATTGGCAGCTCTGGGACAGAAATATTGTCCTCCCCTATGGCATTCTTTGATTATTAGCCATTAAATGCCCATGTGGTAATTTAGCAGTTCTAGCGTAGCTTCCCATGGGATTTCCCCCCCCCCCCTTGTTACAGGGTAACCACCAAAACTGCCGTGAGTCAACTCTGATCTGTACCAGCTCATCACTGGATAAGTCTGCCCAGGAAGGTTTATCAGGCCTGGGAGGATGGTTAGGATTTGGCATGTACCAAAATTCCAAACCTGTATTTACTTTGGGCCTGGTTTACCCTCCCCCATTCCCATTCACACCATTCAAACCCTCCCTGCCTCTCCCAGCCCCCTGTACTAGATTGCATATACTAGTATGTGTCCCCTATCTGTCTTTGAATAGACCCTGCCATTTTCAGTGACAGTCCAGCTCTGCGCACTGGTTTATCATATTTCTGACAACCATTGTATATACCATTGGAATACGCATTCTGCTGATTTTAAGGTCTATTAGGATTGTTTTGTAAGTTTTGGAAAGGAACCTAAAGGCATGTATTTGCCATGTATTGACATAGGGCAAAGTTATCTATATTATAGGGCATAGATATCTATTTTATATATAGGGCATAGTTATAGGACATAGATATCTATATTATTTATATGCTAACAGAAAACTATAGCGAAAGGCCTAGTATAGGAAGTCTCCTTCTTCCAAGGAGACATCTGGTGGCCTCCACCAGGCTGTTGGTTACAGTGATCACCAGTGGCCCTACTTGGGATAGAATTGGGTTGCGAATCTCTTTCTCTCAGGTCATTTCCTAACTGTTACACCACTCTGTCATCACAATCCTAGAAATATCTACTCAGAAGTAAATATCACCAAATTAAATGGGTCTTATCCCCCCAATAAGTGTGTAAAAAAGTGCAGACTCAAATACCATTAAGTCTTAAAAAGCTTTAAGGCTGCAGTCCTAGATTCATTTAACTGGAGTCAGGTCCAACTGAAATGCAGTGGACTTTCTAAGACTCCAAAGTGTATAAGTGTTGGGAAGGCAGGTGTCAAAAACAACCACGTGAATGATACTAGGGAGGGAGGGAAATTGCAGTCAATGCTCCAACTTGTACCTGACATAAAGAACTCCTGCAGCAAGCAAACGTGGTCAGCCCAGCCTCTGTACTGCAGCCTCCATCAGGTAGGAGGGAAAACTCCTCCTGCATAACTCTCTACAGCCCACCTCAAACAAACCCCTTTCCCACAAGGAAGACTCCCCCCGCCTTGACCCCACTGCAACTCCCCCCCTTTCCCCACCACCTTCCCTGCCTGCAGTTTTCCTTTCCTGTGAGTAAGCCCCAGTGGATTCAAGGGGGCTTGATTCTGAGTAGAAAGCATAGGATCTGGCCCCTCTGCCATTGCTCTTCATGCAGACTTGGAGTCAAGCTGCATCCTACACACTTTCCTGTGAGTCAGCCCCAGTGGATTTAATGGGGCTTGATTCTGAATAGACAGCATAGGATTTTGCCCCTCTGCTGAATATTAGAGTGTTTTATATTACAGTGTATAATACAGAATATTACAGTGTTTTATTACAGTAATTGTGGTCTGTATTATATTATAGTGTTTTGAATTCAATTCCAGTGTTTTGTCATCATTTTTACATCCAGTTAATATTTTTATATGAATATTTTTTGGATTGTGGAACCAACCATCTGAGGTTTTCATTGTTTCCTATGGGAAAATCCATTTCACTTAAAGAGTGTTTCACTTAAAGTGCATGCCTCTGGAACAACTTAAGCTCTTCATGTGAAGCACCACTGTACTGTTTTCTTGGTCTACAAGTTGAAATGGTTCACCAGGTTCAAGACTTCACAGTTTATATGAATTTAACTGGTGAAATGTACCAGCGTTGTGGGAATCAGGGTGACCATGTGAATGGAAATTTCCAGATTTGTCCTCTTTAATAGCCTCCTGTCCTCCAAAAGGCCTTCATTGTCCTCCATTTTGGCTTCATTTTGAACTTTGCAATGGTGTGCAGTATCCCATCATGCCATAAGTCATTGGATGTGTATTGAAGAGCAGAATCCAATGGAAAAATTGGTTTTGAAATATCTCTTTCCTGTCAAAAGCTATGGCCAAAAAACTAAAACTAAAAAATATGCATTGAACTCTATGGGAAAGTGAAAGAGGCTTTACTCATGAATTGGCCAATGTGCCATTGACCACAAGAAAGGCCAGGCTGAGAGGAATCCAAGACAACCTCCTCCTTTTGAGCATCTGATCACTATGGGGAGTAAAATAACCCCCCATGGTGGGGAGTAAAATAACCCCACCCTGTATGCCATCCCCCATTGTGCAAAGCCTCCCATGCGAATTGTACCCGAAAGGGGTGGGACTCTAACCCACAATCCTTTGGGCATCATGATAGCTAGGACCTAATAAGATATTCTAACAGGCTGTTTATAACAGTTCTAGGGCAGAACATATTACCGTATTTCCCGGCTTATAAGACGCACTTTTTTCTCCCCAAAGGGGGGAATGTCTGTGCATCTTATAGAGTGTTAGGGCCAATCCTGGAGCACCTTACCCCATCATGTCATATGTCACTGGATTCGTATTGAAGAGCCGAATCCAATGCAACAATCAGTTTTGAGATAACTCCTTCCTATCAAAGGTTATGGCCAAAAAAGTAAAAATCAAAAATATAAAAACAAAAAAATACATTTTTTGGCACTTTTTTTAAGCGGGTAGGAATTTTGGCTTGAGAGGGTAGGAATTTTGCCCTGGAGGACGGGAATTTTGGCCTTGGGGTTCAGGAATTTTGGGTTTGGCATCTGATCACCCTGGCACAACTGCAATCCTAAGCAGCCTTCCTTAGCTTGAAGACGTGCTCCAAAGTAGACATGCACAAGAACTGGTCCCTCCTGCTCCATGCCTGTGTCTCCCTCACTCTTCCCTATCTATCTAGATCACCTTTCCCTGCCTACCCCCCCAAAGACCTCTCCAAATTACCTGCCTTCCTGGACCATTTGCAATGAGATTTGTGCAAAATATTGGTGTCTGATCATTTGCACTGAGATTTGTGCAAAAGTCACAAATCACTGACACTAGAGATGATGAGTTTTTGGGGTTACCAGAAAATTAGAAGAGTCCTTGAAGCTTAAAGTCTTTCCTCATTTGTTAATGACAGTGATAATGGGTCTTAATACCACTGTTGACTTTACATGGTTGAAATATTATTCTGCTATATTTTATTAAATATACACCATTTGGTTCAGAATATTTTTTTTCTTGTTTTGCTCCTCTAAACTTTGGTGCGTCTCATAGTCCGGTGCATGTAATAAGCCGGGAAATACATAGGCAAGCACTTATTAATCACAATTATTGATTACAAAGCACCAATATCTTTAGAAAACAGTTTGGAACAAGGCATTTTTTATGACATGAACTGTTTTGGTACACCAAGGATAACCAATGTCTTTGGCCTTACAGCTTTGGTTAAGGAAGAGGAGGGAGGGGGGCTGGGAAGTGTGAAATTAGACACAAGGCCAGAGTTTGCAGGTACAATATCATCCCTCCCAGTGTCTTGCTGAGTATTGGCTGGGTATTGATCAGTCTTCAATGTTAAAGTATAGGACAAAAATAGGTTGCACAACTTTTCACCCCCTTAAGGGTTAAATTTCTGTACATTGGTTCTTGGTGGGAGTTCATGTCACATAAGGAACACCCTCCCCTAATTTCATGCTTCTATGTCCAGGGGCTGGGGCAGAACATTCATTAGCCAGGGATTCTTCAATGTAAAATATAGGGAGGAAAATGAATTGTGCATCTGGTTGGAATTTCTGAAAACCAGTTCTTAGCAGTTGCCTCCATCATGGAAGGAACATCCTTCCCAAATTTCACGATTCTACACTTGGTGGTTTTGGCTGGGCGTTGATGAGTCAGTCAGTTAGTCAGTGACTTTTCAGTTTTATATATTTATACTAGTGGAAAGCGTACCCACGTTGCGGGAGTAAAATTCCCTCATACGCCATCAGAATGTGCATCAATCCTCCACGAACATCAACCCCCATGTGCAACATCCCCCATGTTCATCTACCCCATGTGGTTCTTAGTGCACCCCTCGGTCTCGGAAGGCCCACCCACCCCAAATTTCACACTTCTAGGCCCAGAGCTTTTGGCTGGGCGTTGATGAGTCTGTCAGTGACAGATACAAATACACTGGATAATTGTTAATTTGCTGCATTGGAGACTGAGGTATATCAAGGTAATCCAACTTCTGGTTTCTCTCCCATTACTCTCAATAGCAATGGAAAACAATTAGTCAAAAGAACACTTTTAAATATTCCACCACTGCTAAGCAGTTGAGACAAACTAATGTTGACACTGCATTGAGACTTGCAGTTTCAGCCAGTACACCAGGATCCTGCTGGAATCTCAGACCTCACTTCTGAGACCTCTTTCAACATACGTATTAAAGAACATCAATTGCTTTATAATTAAACAAAAGAGCCATCAAGTTCTCATTTCATAATTAATTGCAGGGACCAGGGATGGAAATTCATCCCATTGTCACCCAAAATGACATCTGATTAAGTCAACATCAGGGACTGAAAGTCACCTGAATTCCCCTCCTTGAAAGCAAACAGCATGCATTAGCAGTCTCAGAAGGTTGTTTCTTGGAAGTCAGCCACAAAACAGAAACCTCAGATATAAGTGCTTCTTGAGATCTCAAATTCATAGCTCATAGATTAGATTCAGCCTAACCTATGAAGGTCACAATCAGTGATGGGATTCAAAGAAATTAACAACCAGTTCTATGCCCATCTAGAAACCACTTTTAAATGGCTATTATTAAACTTTATATGTCCTATCTCTGGTTAACAACCAGTTCTATAGAGTAGGTGCGAACCTGCTGGAGCCAACCACTAGTCACAATCCCCCATTTTTGCACAAACACTCTGGTATCTCTTTACATCCTCACTTTTCTCTACCTGTCTCTACCAGAAGTTTGATGAGGGTCTGCTGAAGATCAACCCACTTCAGACATGTTCAGTCCTTAGTGCATCAAGGTTGCACAAATCACAGGTCATCTGAAAAAGGAACTGTGGCCCAGGAAAGCTTCTGCTGAATTTATAACAGGTCCCAAATCCCATCTTGGGAGCCAGATGCAGCCCACAGTGAGCCTCTATCCCACCTGGAACAAGGTTCTGGTCCTCTGTAAGCCTCTAGCCCACTTTGTGGTTCCTGAGGGTCAGAGATGTGATGTGCTGAGTTTTTAACCCTTATACATGTAAGTAAGATGCTTATGAGGTGAGAGAAGTCCATTTGAATATATGCTTTATTTCGGTGTTGTGTGTTGCTACTTGGAGAAATCCCAGAATTTAGAGCCTATTCATTCATTCATTCATTCATTCATTCATACATATATCTAATTCTGTCTCCAATGTGTTTATTTAAAATTTATTTTTTCTGCCCCTCAATACCATGCCCCCCTGATGCAGCCCCCCTGACTGAAACGTTTGGAGACCCCTGATCTATATGATGCTACAAGATCCCTGCTAATTATGTAAGAGGCACTAGGCAGGGGTGATCATCTTTTATTTAGCAGGTGAAGAGTAGGGGCAAGCCTGATATACCACAGCAGTATCTTCTCTAGTGGCTTCTGCTGGTGTTATTTGACATCTTTTTAGATTGTGACCCATTTTGCAACAAGGACCCATTAGCTGTTATTTCATTTTTTCTGGAAAATGTAAACTTTTGTGAACTTGTGAACTATGTGAACTTTTTGCTGAAAAGCGGTATATACAGTTGATTGATTGATTTCTGTCATTTTCCCATGCAACAGAGTAGCACAGCTACACCTGAATGTGGTTAAAAGAGCATTGAGGGGCAAATGTAGCCTGGTAATGTTCTGCACTGGACATTTCAGGTTATTTTTCTTCTCATTCTGATTGTTTGATTGGTTAAAAAAAGAAAGTTTTCTTACCGTAGACTTCTTTTCTGGGATGAAGGAAGGAGGGTGTTCTCTACTCGTGGGTTGTTGCCCCTCCCATTCAGGAGGCTGGACGAAGTCCATTCTCCTCCCAAGGGTGGCACCACGAACCCCAGTCTCCCGAGCCGAGCTGAGTCTCAGTACCGAATCCCCAGAGACGGGTCTGAAGGCAGATGGAGCCGCAACAGACCCTGGCAACTGAAATAAAAACTTAAAGACCAAACAGAAGAACAGTTAGAAGCCCTAAACTCCAACTTTCCCCATGAAAGGTAGAACCACCAGACTAACAGCCCATTATGACAACGCTAGGACCCAGAGGTCAGAAAGAGGTGGGCAGAACACCCTCCTTCCTTCATCCCAGAAAAGAAGTCTACGGTAAGAAAACTTTCTCTACTCATGGGATATAGCAAAGCCGTATCCGTCCGGAGGAAGGGAGGGTTGACCCTGGGGTCCTAAGTTGACACTACCCCTTGCAGAACCCTCCTGCCAAAGGCCGCATCCCCCGACACTGCCTTGTCTATCTTATAGTGTCTGATGAAGGTGGTAGGTGATGCCCATGTAGCCGCCTTACAGATGGACTCAATGGACGTCACCCCTTCATAGGCAGCCGACGCTGCTGCACTCCGAATAGAGTGAGCAGTAATCCCGGCAGGAGGTTCCCTTCCTAAGGACGAATAGGCTAATGCTATGGTTCCCTTGAGCCACTTAGCCAGTGTACTCCGCGAAGGACGCTTTCCCATAGCAGGCCCTTTGAAAAGAACAAAGAGGCAATTTGTTTTGCGGAAGCCCTTTGTCCAATCTTTATAATACTTAACTGCCTGCCTGGCATCCAACTTGTGCCAACCCATCTCCCTGTCAGATTTGGGGTATGGGCAGAAGGATGGAATAGCCAGTTCCTGTGCCCAATGGTACCAGGAGTTGACTTTCGGAATAAAGGCTGGGTCCACCTGCAAAACCACTTTGTCCTGGTGGAAGATGCACAGCTTTGGATTTATGGACAGTGCCTCTGTCCATAAATTTGGATTTATGGACAGTGCCTCTGTCCATCTCTGACGCCCTCCTAGCCGAGGTAATTGACACCAAAAATATTGTTTTAAACATGAGAAACTTTAACTCCGCACCCTGCAGTGGTTCAAAAGAAGCCATTTGCAGTGCCTTTAATACCAGAGGTAAGTCCCACGAAGGGAAATAATGAACCTGTGGGGGACACAAATGTTTCACCCCTTTTAGGAACCTAGCAATATGAGGATGGGAAAGGACCACCTTTACCGAGGATGCTCCCAGGGTGCTCCTCAAAGCTGACACTTGCCTGCGCAAAGTACTGGCACTAAGTCCCTGATCAAAACCATCCTGTAAAAATTCCAAAACAACCCTTGTTAGCAATTTGAATGGAGAAAAACCCTTAGAGGCACACCAGGATTTGAATTTCATCCAGGTGGCATTGTACACTCTGGCGGTGGACAACTTTTTCGAGGCCAATAGAGTATTCACAATTTTAGGAGAGTATCCCTTACTAGTTAAGGAACACCTCTCAACCTCCACGCTGTCAATTGAAAGATTGCTGGCTGTGGGTGTACTATGGGCCCCTGGGACAGAAGGTCCTCCCTGAGAGGCAATCTCCACCCCGGTTCCACCGCTAACCACAGAACATCTGGAAACCATGGTCTTCTTGGCCAATAGGGCGCCACTAAGATGACCTCTGCACCTAAATTTTGCACCTGCCTTAGGAATAACGGCATCAGCCTGGGCGGGGGGAACGCATAAAGCAGTCCCTTGGGCCAGGGTTGATGAAGGGCATCTATTCCCATTGTCCCCTCTGTTTGGTACCGTGACGTGAACAGGGGAACTTGTTTGTTCAACAGAGTTGCGAATAAGTCCACAACTGGGACCCCCCATTTCCTCACTAGGAGCTGGAAGACTGCCGGGTGCAGCCTCCACTCGGTGTCTTTGACCACCTGCCTGCTCAGCCAGTCCGCTGTCACATTGGACTTGCCAGCTAGATGTTCGGCTGTCAGCGACCGGAGATGTTTCTCTGCCCAGGTAAAGAGGCGGTTGGTCTCGGTCATAAGGGCCATGGAGTGAGTGCCTCCTTGCCTTTTGACAAACGCCTTGGCTGTCATGTTGTCTGTCTGGACTAATAAATGCTCCCCTTCCAAGCTATGTTGGAAGTGGATCAAGGCCAGGCGAATCGCCCTCAATTCTAGCCAGTTGATGCTGTGAGTTGTTTCTGACCGAGACCAATTGCCCTGAACCATCTGGCCTTGAAAATGTGCCCGCCACCCCAGTAGGGAAGCATCCATGGTCACAACCTCCCTGTGTGGAGGTTGCAAGGAGATGCCCTGAGACAATCTGTCTGTCTCCAGCCACCAAGGAAGGCTCTGAACTACCTGATCGGTCAGAGATACTTGACAGGATCTCTTCAGTCCCACTAGTCTTGCAAAGGGATGGAGCAGGAGCTGCCGTGGTCTCAGATGGAACCGAGACCAGGGGGTGATGTCCTGGCATGACACCATCAGCCCTAGCAAGGACGTCAGGTCCATCAGATCTGCCTGCCTCTGTTCCATGAGACCATTTAGGGCACCCCGTAAACGTTCCTGTCTCGGGATAAAGATATCGTGAATGCCCTCATGTCCAAAATCAACCCCAAGTGCTTTATTGATTGTGATGGAACCAGAGAGCTCTTTTGGTAGTTCACCACAAAGCCCAAATCCTTCAGACCTGACAGAGTCACCGACAGGTTCTCCTCCGCCCGTTCCCAGGACGGAGATCTGATAAGAATATCGTCCAGGTATGGGTGAAAGGCAATGCCCCTGCATCGTAAGTGGGCAACCAGAGCCACCAACAATTTGGTGAAGACTCTGGGAGCTGCAGTGAGACCGAAAGGCATGGCTCTGTACTGGAAATGTTGATTTCCATAACAGAACCTGAGGTATCGTCTGTGTTTCTCTAGGATGGGAACATGAAGATAAGCCTCTGTGAGGTCCACTGAGGTGAGGAAGTCCCCCTGTTGAAGGGAGGCAGCAATGGACCTCCATGTTTCCATCCTGAACTTCCGCTTTTTGAGGAAGTGGTTCAGCCATTTTAAATTGAGGATGGCCCTCCAATTGCCATTCCTCTTTGGAACCAGAAAAAACACAGAGTACATCCCCTTGCCTCTCTAACTCCTGGGGACCAGTTCTATGGCACCAATCTGAAGGAGATGAGCCATGGCTTCTAACCTGAGCTTGTGCTTGATCGGGTCCCAAGAAACTGGAACCACCCAGTTTTGGTCCTGTGGGAGCTGACAGAACTCCAGAGCGTAGCCTCTGCTGACTGTCTGCAGAATCCAGGAATCCGTTGTGACAGACTTCCAGGATTCTGCAAAGGCCAGAAGGCGAGCCCCCACTGGAAGCGCCTCCTGTGTTGTGGAGTTGTCAGAAAGTCTGCGACTCCTTGTTAGGCTTTCCTGCGGAAGAGGAAGCCTGAGCTGTCCGCTTCTTGAATTGCACCTTACTCCTGTCCCATTTCTGCTTGGGACAGTTAATGTACCCCTTCGGCTTGAACCCCTGATTGGTCTGGCGAAAGGACTAGTCTGGGAAATTCTTTCTTGGTGGAGGGAAGCACCTTTTGCTTCTCCTTGTTCTCCACCGAGAGGCTCTAATGCCTCCCCAAACAGCTTCTCACCTTTAAAAGGTAAATGCAGCACCTAGAGGTAGACGCTGAATCGCCGTCCCAAATGCAAAGCCAGATTTGTTGCCTTGCCATAACACCATAGCCATGGCCCTAGCGGATAGTTGGAGAGAATCATACGCACAATCCGCCGCCGCCGCCGCCGAGGCGAGGGCTATCTTTCCTAGCATGCATCATACTCTGCTGGGTAAAGATTTGTCCACTGCCAGCTCCTCAGCCCAGATGTAAGCGGATCTGGAAAATATAGAACTGGTTACCTCAACTCGAAAATTTTGTGAATTAGGCTCATAAGCCTGTTTAAGAGAGGCTTTGACTTTCTTGTCGCTTGTGTCCTTGGGGCCAGATTCCCCCTCTGATGGGAGGGTGGTTGCTGAGGACACTGCCACCACAGGCGCGTCCACCGTGGGTACCTTTAACTTATTCATGACAGGGTCTGGCAATGTATAGAGCTTGTCCACTAACTTGCCATGCTGTGTGGATAGTTTGAAGTGGCACCATTCAGTGTCAAGCACTCGCTCAAGAGCCTCAGGAAAAGGCACGACCTGAGGCTTGATTGGACCCTGAGGATAGGTTTTGGCCCAGTGGGACGGAGTGTCAGGCTTTGCTGGGGCAGCTGGCATGGCAAGGTCCATCACCTTGGCAGATTTGGAGAGCACCCTGGTGTACAACTCGGAAGGGCATAAACGGTCCACCTTGGGGAGTGAGGGGGACTCCTGGGCCTCCTCCCCCAACAATTCTCCATCCTCTCGCTCAGATTGGGAAGGGGAGGACAGAGAGTCCTGATGAGAATCCAAATCAGTGACTTTGGAGAAGCCCTTGTGCTTCTTGACAGGTGGGTCCGATTCCTCAGACTCGCATCATATGTGTGTCTGGTCTTACATGAAGCCTTCCTATGGACAGCAGGTTTAGGACTGGGCACTAAATCCGCTAGCTGTTCCTGTAAAGCACCCTTCACTGCCTCCCTCATAAGCTGTGAGAGTGAGGAAATGGTGAGCATGGATTCTTCCCTGGCCTCAGAGGGAGTATGGGATCCCCCTGCATCCTCCCCTGTTTTGCGCCCTTTAGCCTCCATGTGGCTTACTTACAAAATGGTGCCCTGGCGCCAGATGGTGTGATTAAAAATGTCCGCCGGTGGGAAGACCAGCCTGGTACCACGCGGCCCTTGCCGATGGTCCGAGGCCCCAACTGCCAAGAGGGGAAGACCTATGGAGGCACACAACCCTATGTGCCGCTCCCAAGGCCCCTGGTGAGGCTGCGGGTCAGCTGCGCCCGTCGCGTGCTACCTGACACGGCCGCTGCTGGCCGGTGCCTTGCGCGTGCACCCGCTCTGCAGGGCATGCTACTGCCTCCTCTCCCTGGCCTGCAGATCCTCACACCGATGCTGATGCCTCGTGAAGCAGCTTGGGTCTCCTCCCAGGGAAGACCAGGAGAGCCCCAGAAGGTCTGTGGTCGGGTGGGAAGCGGAGGGGCAGGCAGACAGAGAGAGAAAAGAGGAGAAGAAGATAGAAAGAGAAGGAGGAGAAAGAAGGGAGAAGGAGCTCCCAGAACTTCGTCCTGCCCCACAGCGAGGCTGGACGAGACTGGGGTACATTGTGCCGCCGCTGGGAGGAGAATGGACTTCGTCCAGCCTCCTGAATGGGAGGGGCGACAACCCATGAGTAGAGAACACCCTCCTTCCTGAATCCAGGGAAAATAACATATTTAATGATTTTTTTTAATAAAAATTGCTTTATGGAATTGTGTTCTAATGGTAGCAGACTTGTGACAGCGTGGGTAGAATAAAAATCGATCCATCAAGCAATTGATTGATCAAATATGAGTGTGAATTGTTCCCCTTGTCACTCTACAAGCACTTAATTCTCTCTCTGGGCTCTCTAGAAGTTGAAATGCCTTTGCAGGGAATTTCTCTAATATCTATTCAGCCTGACACTAACATGCATCAATGTAAATTTGTACATATGAATGACACAGGAGTTCACAGCCTTTCATTTCACAGGCAGATGAGGCTCATTTTGATCAGCTGATAAAATACTGTTGGATCATTAAATTTTTCTACTCTGTCTTTAACAATACATGGTCTTCTAATTAAAACAAAATAAAACCACAGAGAGATTGATAAAAGTAAATGTTTCTCCTTAACTACTGAAATCTTTTTTTTTTTGGGGGGGGGGGGCGGTCTTTACTGTCTCATCATCCATGTCCTTTCTTCACTTGTGGAATTTTGGAGATTTCTGTTGTCAAATGAAAAAATGGAGACTTATTGTAGTAACTTAGCTAGAACGGGTGCAAACAGGGTGACAATATAGAATGGAGGACAGAGTGCCTCTACCTTTAAGCATTGCATAGTAGAGGGAATTTAAGCATAGCATTAGCATCCTTCAGTCTAGAAAGATTGTGGTATTGTGCTCTGAGCGTCCTCTCCAGAGCACAATGGCCAGGGTAGATTAATATAGAGGATAGACTGTTACCCAAGCAGCAAATCCCCCCTCTCCATGTCCCTGAAATAATCCAACTGAACAGCAGAGCTGATATGATTGGTTCCAGCTGCATCGCAGGAGTTACCAGAATGTGATTGTACACAGTCACAAACTGCTTCTGGGATTCCGGCTCCAGATTTTGCCTTGAAGTTCACTCCTGAGGCCTTTCCCATAGATGGGTATTATTAGCCACAAGGCAGTGGAGGTTTGAGGTGGGAGTTTTCCCTCTCCAGACAACCCACATTCAGTGGGATTCTGGACAGGTTTAGTCTGGCTCCTCAACAAAGGCCTGTCTGGTGATGAGCTAAACCTGCCTAAATTCCCTCCTCTATGCAATGATTAAATGTAGAGGCACTCTGTCCTCCATTCTATATAGTCACCCTGGATACAAAGCACTAATTTTGCAGTGAGCCTTACTGCAGCATGCAAGTTGCCTCTCTCCCTCCTTTTCAGAGCCATTCTTAATGGTGGCGGGGTGGGTGGGAAAGGCAAAGCAGAGGTATTCAAATACTTTTTGCTATCCCCTGCCCACAATGGCTCCATACAGGAAAGGAAGGGGCTGCTTGTACACAGTGGTGAAGCTCACTGCAAAACCTTAGTGCTTTGATCCCCCTCTAGCTATGCCACTGGCCTCATGTTTTGCACTATGTTTTTTTTTTTTTTGAGGGGGTGAGGGGGCCTCAAAGATGGTGCCAAAATTGAGACAATGTAGCATGTTAATGCACAAAGAATTTCTTGCACATTCCTAAGGGATTATCCCCCATCATTCCAGAAAAAGAGGTGCTGGCAGAAAGGATGATATGTAGCCAATGATCATTTTTATGTCTGTGTTATGAGGAGGAAAAAAAGTGTTTCCTTGGAAGGAGAAGTCAATTAAATTGATACCTCCACTGATAGGTCCTTGATGCACACAAACATTCAGGTGGGGAGTTGTTTGACAGATGATGCACTGCAGGACTGTCAAGGCTGGGAAATATGATTTAAATGTGACCCCTGCTAACTGAGCAAGAAGCATTCTTTCAAGTGGGTGTTCCTCTTTTATTTAGCAGGGGGAGAGTAACTCGCCCTACACACCCCAGCAGTGTCTGTTCAAGTGGCTTCCGCTGGTGTTCTTTTTTGCATTTTAGATTGTGAGCCCTTTTGGGACAGGGACCCATTAGCTTTTAATTAGCTATTATTATTTTTCAGTTTTCTTTGTAAACCGCTTTGTGAACTTGTTAGTTGAAAAGCGGTATTGGTAGATAAATAAATACTGTAGGTAAAGCAGGATTGAATGTGGTTATTTACGGCAAAAAATAGAGGATGCATGTCAGTATCAATGTTATGCAGATGTCTAGGGATATGTCTGCATTGAGGCAAGAAAAAACTCCCGTGACCAAGGGAGAAAGTAACTATTTCCAATTTTGGCAGCACAGGTCATATGCGAACTTGCAAGCAATTGTGAAAAATGCTGGGGAAGGCTGGGAATTTGTGCAAGATCCCGAGAGTGGCTACTCAGACACAAGCCTCTTCCTGTTTGGTCACAGTTGCAACTTTTACTATTTTCAAGTCACTGGAATTTATTTATGACCCTGGCACTCCTCAGGTTCATCACACAATTTAGCCCTATAAAGAGCACCCCTTTTCCAACAGGGGCTCAATTCTTGGGATCACATTGCTGCTTTCCCACCTCTCCTCCACCCCTGAAAGAGAACAGGGACTTTTACATGAAATGGGGGATCACAACCCCCAGTTTGAGTACCATTGGTATAGAGCAGAGGTATCCAAACCCTAGCCTGGGAGCCAGATGTGGCCCTTGTTGAGCTTCAATGTGGCCCCCAGCAAGACTCCTCTATCTGGCTTTTGAACAAGCATTGTAATTCACTCCAATACATTGGATTAAATTAATGTAAATTTATTCAAATTTGAAATGTTAATTAGTTTTCTGGCCCCCAACACAGAGTCAGAGAGATAATGTCGCCCTCCTGCCAAAACATTTGGAGACCCCTGATATAGAGCAACAGGTTTAACACAAGGATTTTGCAGCTCGTCAAGCTGGTTTCCACAGTTCTGTGAATAGATGTGGCTCACAGATTGGGAACCACTGACCTAGGTTATATTGGGCAGTCAAATACCTTCCTGTATTTCCTGCATAGTGTCTTCAGTAGGAATACAGGGCAAGGAATGCACTTTGCAGTCTTTCAGGAAAAGGTCCTCTAAAAATACATAATCTGAAGTTGAAGAGAAAAGCCTCTCTCTTAGTTGCAAATGGAGAGAGCAGTCTGCATATTCATGAGAGAAGGAGATAATGGATCAGAGATAATGGGCATGTGTATGAAACTTGCATATTGTTCCCAGTACATAAGAAATATATTTAGACACAAGACAGATGTCTTTCGACTTCTAAGCTCCTCTACTTTTTACAGGTTGCCAACAGTGCTCTTAATGATTTGGAGATTCCCATGTATCTAAATGATTTTTCCTACCTCAGTGGGTAACACAGGACATTAATTTTTATTTCAAAAATGATGGCTTCTGTTTTGTACAGGTACCAAATTGCAGGTTGCAATTAGTTACCCTGAACTGCATGGGCAAGAAAGCATTCTCCATTGAACACTTGAGAAAGTGTATTGTAGAGCATTAGTTCTCAAGCATTTCAGCCTTGGAAACCCTTCTGGGAATGACAAATTGTCTGAACCCACACCCCCAAGTGATATCATGGTTGAAGATGACATCATCAAACAGAAAGCGACATCACTGTGATGTGAGAACTCCTCCATGTCTATTCAGAAGTAAGTCCCATTGTGTTCAATGAAATTTACTACCAGGAAAGCAGACTGAGTGCCCCATTCCAAGATGGTGGCACCCTCCTGAAATGAAGTTGCAACCCCCCAAGGGGGTCCCAGCCACGCACTTTGAGAACCACTGATCTAGACATCGTCCAGCTGAGTGTTCTCTTCTGGGGTATAACAAGAAGACATTCTCAGTTTTACCACCTCATGACAATAGATCTGTAAATCTTTGATGTACAGGGAGTGAGAAGGTATTAAGTCTGGCTTCTTACTGCCAGACATGCAATGCACTGGTTGCACCAACTGAAAGAGTGCAACAGAATTA
The DNA here is from genome assembly GCA_030015325.1 of Cryptoblepharus egeriae. NCBI lineage: Eukaryota > Metazoa > Chordata > Lepidosauria > Squamata > Scincidae > Cryptoblepharus > Cryptoblepharus egeriae. The sequence goes on along the minus strand of JAREYC010000011.1, from coordinate 20,017,683 downwards.
ACAGCAATCCTACACATCCAGTACCTCAAAATGCAGGCTGGAGGTATGGACCAAGTTACTCATATGGCCTCAAAAGCTATGAAGGATAATCTTTGTGTTTTTGAATGACAATTTTGGGACAAGCTGCAACAGGTAGGACAGAATCACTGTTGAGCTGATTATCACATAGTGGAAGAAGTGTGTGACCAACCATTGTACTGGGTGACCATAATCCTCTTTGTCCAGGACATGTCCTCTTTTTTACCTTTGTGTCCTGGGAAAAGATTCATTATTCTGATTTTTTGTGATCAAGCAGCATGTCACACTCATGTAATTAATAAATTATATGTAACAAATTATAAGTAATAGTTTTAAATTTAATAGTAAGTAATAATGGCAGCAGATGTGGTCTGGTGTTTGAGTGAAGGGCGGACAAAGAAAGCTAAGCAGGGAAAGACTTGGATAATGCTTGGATTGTAAGATAAGGTAAAACTCCATGGCAGATTACTCTGCCAGCCATGACTGGCTGCAGGCTGCCCTGCTGCCTATACAGGCACCAGCCCCAACTGTTGGGTGTGGCACTCATTTTGTGGAGCAGCTACGAGGAAGAATACAGTCACAGGTAAGAGGAGGTGGGGCTGGGTGGCTAATTGCTACTAGCTGCTCATGGAAGGGAGAAAATGAGGCATGAGCCTTTGGCACAAGCTAAAGGGCTCCTAGCCTATGGCTCTGAGCCTGTGAACAAAGAGGAATTGATCAGAGGGCAGAAGCTCATCATTCTACTCCTCCCAGCCAAATTTAATCCAAAGACAGACAACAGTTGGAGGCCTCACTGGGTCCTGTCAAGACTATTGGAGAAAGCTTGTGTCAATTCTATAGGAAATGGAAAGTGGGATTCCAGTTGTCATGACATGCAGCACATGTGCCATGTTTGTCTTCTTACCCAAAGATTTCAAGGATTATCAATACAAGAAGTGCAAACTGGTTGCACTGTTGGAGAAGGTGATAGCATTGGAGGGAGAAGTATCCATTATCTTCATAAAATTAAGGTGTCTGAGGAGTACCTCAATGCAACCCTCGTGGAATTTTTCCAGAGGGAACTATCAGAAGACAGCATGAGTGGGAATGACATCAATGGAAACTCCAGCAATGTTGGCTCTTCATGGAGGCACGGGAAAGTCAGGGGAAGAAAGGGCAAAAGGCATTCAGAACCACTGGAACCTATATAACCATTTCCAGAATCTCTCAGATCCCAGCTCGCTGGCAGGAATTTCTCTTGCTAGCATGCCTGCACCGGATCCTGGCACACCTGCAGAACTTCTCCTTGCTTGCATGCCTGCAGATCCCCATCAAAGACCCCAATATCTGCCAAAACCAGAAAGTGTGGGGGAATATCAACACAAGAAGAGAAAGTGGAGGAAGGTGGTGGTCTTTGGAGAGTCCCTCCTGAGGGGCATTGAATCTGTGTGCTGACCAAACCTCATTTTCCCATGAGGTGTGTTGTCTCTCTGATGCCATGATACAGGATGTCATGGAGAGGCTACCAAGGATGATCACACCTTCTGATCGCTACCCGTTCTTACCCATCCATGTACAAATGAATGATACTGCTGGGCAAACTTACAAGAAGATTGTTGAAGACTATGAAGCTCTTGGAAAGAAGATTAAGGATCTGGGGAATACCCAAGTGGTATTCTCATCAATCCTCTCAGTAAAAAAGTCCTCAGAGAGACAGCAAAATTTTCTGAGTCAATAGCTGGCTTCGAAACTGGTGTTAGACCTCATCTTGAGTACTGTGTTCAGTTCTGGGCACCCTAGTTTGAAAAAGATGCAGCCAAACTGGAGCAAGTCCAACAAGAATGATCAAAGGGATGGAAGGGAAGCCCTATTAGGAAAGGTTGGGGGAACTCTGGGATGTTCATCCTGGAGAAGAGAAGTCTGAGAGGAGACATGATCACCCTCTTCAGTTACCTGAAGGGCTGTCATATGGAGGAAGGGGCTCATTTGTACTTAGCTGCCTCTGAAAGCAGAAGTAGAGCCAATGGGTATAAACTGCAAAGAAAGGAGAGTCTGGTTGGATATCAGGAAAAAATTCCTGACGGTGATGTCAGTTCAGCCGTGGAATAGTAGTATAGTGATGGTATAAGGACTAACAGATAGATATTCAGAAAATCTGGGAAAAGAAAGCCACTGTTATTCCAATCATAATAGGTGCTCTTGGAGCAATTCCATTAAGTCTCCAGGAACATCTAAACTTAATAGGCCTCTAGAAGATCACAACTTTCCAGTTACAAAAAGCCGCACCCATGGGAACTTCAGACAGATACGATATCTTTGTGATTCTTAGTTCTTTGGATAGGAACTGAATCACAGTAGAGCCAATTCCAGTCAGACAATTGGTGACTGTGAAACAGTACATCGTCGTCGTCGTCATCATCATCATCATCATCAAAACTGCTCCAGGTGGCAATTGGTCCTGCCCTCCCCATCTCTACTTGTCAGCTGAGTGTGTGGCTTGGGCCAGGAGAAGAGGGAGCCATTAAGAGAGAATATCTACTGCTGCTCCAGGGGGCAGCTGGCCCTGCCCCCCCCCCATCTCTTCGGAAAAGCTGCAAAACTGAAGAACAGTAGACTACTGTAATGGCAGTACAAGAAGCTCCAATATTGGGAAACACTAAACCAGAAGAAAGAATGGAAATATTGTGTGAAGCTGAACAGGAACCTGAAGGCATTGTTGAGCTGCAGGGAATATTGACTACAATGCAAAAAGAACAGAAAAATAAAATCATGACCCATACTGCCTGAAGTGAAAAAAGGACAAGGCTTTGAACGCTAAAAAATATACCTAGAAAGCACTTAGCACCACTACTAAATGATGCCAATGCTGCACTTGCAACAATTCAGATAACATATATTGAACAAATGAATCAGCTCACCTACAGCACAGCGGTGAAAGTAACAGTTTTTAAATAAAGTAACTGGGGATTGAACAAAGACCCCTAGAAAATCAACTGGAAAACCAAAATGGAAAATCAGGCTGGAATTGAAGATCAAGTGTTTGCGATCAGATGCAAGTAACTTAATTAAAGAACATGAAGAAGAAAAAAACATTGAAGAATGGCAAAATGAAGCAATACTTGATCAAAAAGTACTGGCTGAATTCAAGGAAAATTGAAGAAACAATGGAAATTGTGAGACAACAGAACAGCAACAGTCAGAAAAATTGAAAGTTATGAAGCCAAAACCATCTAGTATAGACAAAATCAAACGTTCCAGTTGGATCAAAGGCGATTCTATCAGAGGTTGAATCAGAAAACAGATAGTAAAGTAAAAAAAAACTGAGAAAAATGCAACTACTCAACTCTGGGAAACCAAGAAAGATTACAACAGAAGTGTGGGGTGGATATAAGAGTTTGAAGAAAAATCATCCAAGAATAAAATGGATCAGATGGAAATATCAACTGAAATTATCAGACAGAGTGAAAAGAGTTAAAAAACTGGACTTCACCTGGTAACGATCAACCACATGGATTTTGGCTCAAATATGTGACTAGCCTGCATGGAAAAATGCTACGAACAGGTAACATCAGCCAGTGGTTAACAAGTGGTAAATTCTAATACAGAAGGATCCAGCCAAAGGGATAGCACTAGGAAACACAGGCCAATAACATGTCTATCCACAGTGTTCAAGCTGCTGACAGGCATTATAGCTGACAGGATTCAGGATTACTTGGAAGTAAATAACATCTTACCACTGGAGCAGAAAGGCCATAAACGGAGAAGCAGGAGCACAAAAGATCAGCTCCTGATTGATAAAATTATACTGGAGAATTGTAAAAGCCAAAAAACCAATCTGCACATGGCTTGGACTGATTATAGAAAAGCCTTTGATTCATTGCCACACAGCTGGATCATAAAATATCTGGAGTCCATCGGAATCAGCAAAAATGTAACAAATTTCATTGAAAATGCATGAAACCCTAGAAGACGGAATCATTTGTAGCCAATGAAAGTTATGGACTCATCAAATGTCATACCTATTGTCATACCCAGAAAATGTCATACCTATTGTACATTTGGAGCTCTACGGAAAGTCAGAAATAAAAATCCAGTCACTCACCAATCAGTCTGAGTCTTCAGTACTGACATCAACATGGAGTTTGGCCTGGACAAATGTGACACAGTGGCACAAAAATAAGGGAAGATCACAGAAAGTGATGGCACTGAAATGCCGAATGGTCAAACCATTAAATGCCACCAACCTGAAGCCTACAAATACCTGGGCATACTGCAGCTGGACAATATCAAGCACAGGCATGTGAAAACTGTGATCAGAAAAGAATATGTTCAAAGGGTCAGAAAAATTTTGAAGAGCAAATTGAATGGTGGCAACATTATAAAGGCTATAGAAACCTGGGCCATACCTGTAGTTAAATATACTGCTGGCGTTGTGAATTGGACACAGATGGAGCTGGATGACCTGGAAAGGAAAACAAGGAAATTAATGACCATTCACTATTCTTTACATCCACATAGTGATATTGACAGGCTGTACCTGCCTTGAAAATCAGGAGGCAGAGGACTTTTGCAAGTGAAGCAGTCAGTTGAGGAAGAAAAGCATGCCCTAGCAGATTATGGGCACAATCCAGAGTAAGGGCAGTGAGGAGTGGCCTAGCTGGGCTTCCCCAACTATTCTGTATCCAGAGCAGAAAGCTATGCTGGATACAGAGTCAGGAAGCCTGGGCTTCCCTAGCTGCTCCAGAGCATGCTAAGTCAGCGACAGCTGGGGAGGACTTGCTTCTGAGGAGACCCACTCCTCAGATCAAACTGAACAAGTAACAGCTGTGGTGCCTGCCTTATAAGGAGTCCCTGAAGCGATGCCAGTAGAGTCTACAGTGAATCTTCTTGGTTTCTTGGAGTGACCTGCTGTATCCAGCTGGTTAGTGGATTTCCATAGTTGTTCCATACCCTGAGGTTGAGAGGCAGGGGTTGCAGCTAAACTGGCAAAGAAGTCAGATTTTTGGTCAACTCTGCCCTATGGGTCTACTCATTACTGTACCTGCTCCAGAGCTGGTATAACGCTGAAGAGTTGGAAGAAGGCATTTCTGCCTTGGAAACATGGTCTGGATACAGAGTAATTGCTATGCCCTAGGCCTGTGATTTTCAACCAGTGTGCCATGCCACACTGATGTGCCACAGATTGTCCTCAAGTGTGCCGAGGGAATTTGGAGATTGACATTCATTAATAGGAAAATTGGGGGATTTGAAGTGTGTGTGCCTTGTCAATGGCAAAAACAACTGATGGTGTGCCTTGACAATTTCAGTGCCTTGTTAAGTGTGCCGTGAGATGAAAAAGGTTGAAAATCACTGCCCTAGGCAATACTAAACATGTCCTCAACATGCCTCTCCTGAGCTGCCTAGGCTTCCCCAGTTAGGGCAGAGCAGGTCCACCTTACTTAGGGCACCCTATCTTGCATTGCTCTGCCCCAAGCCTTTTCCAGAGTAACTAGGGAGGAGCATCTTGCAGTTTCTCCACCCTCGTGATAGATGGGGCAAACCAAGTGCTTCTCTGGATTGGGCTTGTGGTGACTGCAGCCATGAAATAGAAAGACACCTGCTTATGGGGAGGAAAGTTATGACGGGTCTAGACAACTTGATTAAAAGTCAAGACAAAGTCCCATCGAGACAAAGATCCTTGCCAATAAAGATCTGTCTAGTTAAAGCTATGGTTTTCCCTGTGGTAATGTATGGCAGTGAGGGCTGAACCATAAGGAAGGCTGAGCTCTGAAGAATAGATGCCTTTGAAATAAGTTGCTGGAGAAGACTCTTGAGAGTCCTTGGACTGCAAGGAGATCAAATCAGTCCATCCTCCAGGAAATCAACTCCAACTGTTCAATGGAAGGACAGATACTGAAGCTGAAGCTCAAATATTTTGGCCACATCATGAGGAGGACTCCTTAGAAAAGATGCAGGGAAAAACTGAAGACAAAAGGAGAAGGGGACAGCAGAAGATGAAGTCATTAGATAGCATCACTGAGCCAGTGGACACGAATTTGTAAAGACTTTGGAAGCCTGTGGAGGATGGGGGGCAAACTTCTGTAGTCCACGGGGTCACACTATTGAAGAGTCGGACACAACTGAACAACTTAATAACAACACCCTGTGTGAGAACAGGAAAGAACAGAAAATGACCCTGAGCACCTGACCAGGCTTGATTTATGATTACCTTTGATGGCTGAGATTCTGTGACTCACAGAATGCATTTGTAAAAACTCAGTTGAAAAATGGACTAGTTTGCCTCATTCAACAGGCCTGCCTCGTTCTAAGAGTGTTTTGTTGCAAGGTATTTGCCAGTCTACATTTCCATGTGAACTTACTTTCCTTATAATTGAGTTGGAATTATAAAAGGCCATAAGTTCAATTCTACACATCTGGGACATTATTTACTACCCATTATTTAATGAGAACAGGTTTCATGCAGTGAAATGTGTTTGCTCTGAAGAAGAAGCAATATTAAATATATTAAATATCATTTACTCATCTTTAATTATTCATGTGTTGCATGTAATTTAATACAAAATAGACTCTGACATTCATATATATTTTTCTTATTATTTATAATCAGAGAATCTCAAATTGCTTTTAATTAGCAATAATCATTAATTAACGATTAAGAGCACAATCCTAAGCTCTCCTTTGACCAGCACAAATCCCCTACACTGGCCAAAGAATGTCATAAAAATGCATTTTTATGCCATTCTTGGGGTGGGGGTGGACTTAAAAATACTTTTAAAATCTTGTTTACATTGCAGGGGATTTTTCATTCTTTCCCAGCCCCAGATTTGAGACAGTCCAAGTAGAGCTGCAGTATACACTCACATATATGCCGACCCGTGTATACGCCGAGGCACCTAATTTTACCACAAAAAACTGGGAAAACTTATTTACCCGCATATAAGCCGAGGGTGGGAAATGCAGCAGCTACTGGTACATTTCAAAATACCATAAAAATAGATACCAATAAAATAACATTTACTGAGGCATCAGTAGGTTACTGGTAAATGTAAAGATATTTTCCCAGGACACAAGAGTTAAAAGAGGACCTGTCCTGTGAAAAGAGGACTTATGGTCAGTCAGTGCTTTCCTTAGAATCATAGAATCATAGAATCATAGAGTTGGAAGGGACCTAGTAGGTCATCTAGTCCAACCCCCTGCCTGCAGCAGGAATTCCCCCTAGAGCATCTCCAACAGGTGCTCATCGAGCCTCTGCTTGAAGATCCCCAGTGAGGGAGAGTCCACCACCTCCCTTGGCAATCTGTTCCACAGCCGAACCGCCCTCACCGTCAGGAATTTTTTCCGGATTTCCAGCCGGAATCTCCTTTCTTGCAGTTTGTATCCATTGGTTCTAGTTCTGCTTTCAGAAGCAGCTATGAACAAATTGGCCCCTTCCTCCATATGACAGCCCTTCAGGTATCTGAAGAGGGCAATCATGTCTCCCCTCAGCCTCCTCTTCTCCAGGCTGAACATCCCAAGTTCCCCCAACCTTTCCTCGTAGGGCTTCCCTTCCATCCCAGTGATCATTCTTGTCGCTCTCCTCTGGACTTGCTCCAGTTTGGCTGCATCTTTCTTAAAGTGAGGTGCCCAGAACTGAACACAGTACTCAAGGTGAGGTCTCACCAATGCAGAATAAAGAGGAACTAGAACTTCTCGTGACTTGGAAGCTACAGTCCTCTTAATGCAACCTAAAATGGCATTTGCCTTCTTTGCAGACACATCACACTGCTGACTCATGTTCAGCTTGTGATCCACGGCGACTCCAAGATCCCGCTCACATGTTGTGCTTCCAAGCCAAGTATCCCCCATTTTATATCTATGTTTTTGGTTTTTATTGCCTAAGTGTAGAACCTTGCACTTCTCCCTGATGAAATTCATTCTGTTTGTTACAGCCCAGGATTCCAGTTTATCCAGATCCTCCTGGAGGTTTCTCCTATCTTCTGATGTGTTTGCTACTCCTCCCAGTTTGGTGTCTGCAAATTTGATCAGGCTCCCCCGTATCCCTTCCTCCAAGTCATTGATGAAAATGTTAAAGAGAACCGGTCCCAAGACAGAGCCTTGGTGGACCCCACTAGAAACTGACCTCCAGGTTGACACAGAACCATTTACTAAAACCCTTTGAGTGCGGCCATCAAGCCAGTTGCAGATCCACCTAACAATTGCCCTGTCTAGCCCATATTTTTCCAACTTCCTAATTAAAATGTCATGTGGGACCTTGTCAAATGCTTTGCTGAAGTCAAGATAAATGACATTCACAGCATTGCCAGCTTGTAACCTGATCAAAAAAGGAGATCAGATTTGTCTGGCAAGATTTATTCTTGGTAAATCCATGCAGGGTTCTTTTGATCACCCAGTACTTGTCTAGATGTGCACAAATCGTGTGTTTTATGATTTGCTCTAATATCTTGCCCGGGATTGAAGTCAACTGACTGGTCTATAATTTCCCGGGTTTTCTTTTTTCCCCTTCTTAAAAATTGGGACTACATTTGCCCTCTTCCAGTCCAGTGGCACTTCTCCACTCCTCAAGGATTTCTCAAAGATGATCGACAGAGGCCCTACAAGGACATCTGCCAGTTCCTTAAGAACTCGAGGATGCAGCTCATCTGGTCCAAATGACTTGAATTCATTTAGGCCAGTTAAGTGGTTTCGAACCAGTTCTCTGTCAATCTTAATCTGCTGTTCTGCACCATCCATGTTTTCATTACCTCTTAGGGGATGTAAACACATCCCCGAATCAGTCAATGATCCCGCACCCCCATTTGCACAGCCCTCCTTCTGTGAATAGACGGATGCAAAGTAGGAGTTGAGCAGCTCCGCCTTCTGCTGGTTTCCAGACACCTGTTGTCCATCCTTGTCCAAGAGCAGCCCCACCCCCTCGTCTCTTCTCCTGTTCCTTTGGGCATATCTAAAGAAGCTCTTTTTGTTATCTTTGACTCCCCTGGCCAGCCTCAGCTCATACTGAGCTTTAGCATCCCTGACCCCCTCCCTACAGGACCGGGCTACCTGCCTGTACTCCTCTCTGGTGATCTTTCCAGTCTTCCACTCCCTATACTTCTCTTTCTTTAACTTCAGCTGATCCCCAAGTTGCCTGTGGAGCCAACCTAGTTTTTTCAGCATTTTCCCCCCTTTCGTTTTTATTGGAATTGTTTCTGACTGCGCTTGTAGAACTGCCTCTTAAGGAGCTCCCACCCATCTTGGGCCCCTTTCCCCATTAGATCATCAACCCATGGGATCCCACCTATGACTCCTCTAAGCCTGTTGAAATCAGCTTTCCTGAAATCCAACATATAAGTTTCACTCTGCACTCTTTTTATTTCCCACATTATTCTAAATTCCAGCAGCTCATGATTGCTTTCCCCTAAAGTTCCCACTATGTTGACCTGATCAACCAGTTCTTCACAATTTGTTAAGATCAGGTCAAGGATGGCCCCTCCCCTTGTCGTTTCCTCCACTTTCTGGACCATGAAGTTATCTTCCAGGCCCATCAGGAATCTACTGGAGCTTCCATGTTTGGCTGAGTTTGTCTCCAAGCAAATGTCTGGGTAGTTAAAGTCCCCCATTACTACTACCTCATATTTCCTTGCAATACCTGCCAGTTGCTCCAAGAAGACATTGTCTACTCCTTCTCCTTGGCTGGCGGTCTATAGTAGACGCCCACCACAATGTTTTGTTTCTTATTTTCCCCCCTTACTTTTACCCAAACACACTCCACAGGGATATCCGGACCACTCTCCTGGATTTCAGAGCAAGTATATATGTTCTTGACATATAATGCTACTCCACCTCCCCTTTTGCCACTTCTGTTCCTCCGGAACAGCTGATAGCCTTCCAATTGTGTGTTCCAGTCATGGGAGTCATCCCAAGTTTCAGTTATTCCTATCAAATCAAATTTCCCTTCACTTGCTAAAAGCTCCAGCTCATCTTGTTTATTTCCCAGGCTCTGTGCATTTGTGTAAACCCTGGAGGTTGCAACTCAATGCCTTTCCCTTTTTTTTTTGTAAGGCCAGGCCCCTCTAAAGATTTTTGAGTTACAGCTGTGCCCTGGCAAATTCCATCCAGAGCATTTTCCTTATTCCTAGGCTCCCTTTTGACGTAACCCACCCCCTTCTTATTTAGTTTAAAGCCCTCCTGATAAGGTTGGCCATCTCCCGTCTGAAGACACTCTTCCCCCAACCCGTAAGATGTAGTCCATCCTTTGCTAGGAGTCCTTCTTTGGAGTTAGTCCTTTGACCACGATGGCTCAATGCTGCCAGCAAACAAAGAAGGGTAATGTATTTTTTCCCCACCAACATGCAAGGCTAAAAAAGAGGACCTGTCCTGGGAAAAGAGGACATATGGTCAGTCAGTGCTTCCCTGGGAGTCAGCCCTTTGACAGTGATGGCTCAATGCTGCCGGCAAATAAAGAAAAGAAGGGCAATGTATTTTTCCCTGAAGCTGGATGTATTTTCCCCCTGTCATTCTCCTGGATGGTCAGTCAGTGCTGGATGGACAGTCAGGAGAAGGTCAGGCAGTGCTTCCCTGGGAGTCAGTCCTTTGACCATGATGGCTCAATGCTGCCAGCAAACAAAGGAAAGAAGGGCAATGTATTTTTCCCTACCAGGAAACAAGGCTAAAAAAGAGGACCTGTCATGGGAAAAGAGGACATATGGTCAGTCAGTGCTTCCCTGACCTCTGACCATGATGGCTCAATGCTGCCAGCAAAGAAAAAGAAGAAAGGGCAATGTATTTTTCCCTACCAGGAGACAAGGCTAAAAAAGAGGACCTGTCCTGAGAAGAGGACGTATGGTCACTCAGTACCTGCTTCTGAGCAGGCATGGAGAGGATTGGGCTCTGAGGCTGCCATCCTATCCACACCTACCTGGGAGTAAGCTCCATTGACTAGGATGGGATTGCTTCTGAGCAGGCTTACAGAGGATTGGGCTCCGAGATGCTGCAATCCTATCCACACCTACCTGAGAGTAAACTCTATTGACTAGGATGGGACTTTCTTCTGAGTAGGCATGCAAAGGCATGCAAAGGCAGTGAATGGAGAGAGGAGTGCAGGCACTCAGAGGTCCTCTCTCTCTCTCCTCAGGAATGGGAGAAACTGCCTGACTCAGCAAACACAATGGGAGGAGGGAGGGGACATCATTTGCATAGACCGTACCTTTGCAAACTTACCTCCTCAAAACTTGTGAGGAATAAGATTTTTAACCAAAATAAGATGTTTAGCAGAGAGACACTTCCTTAATACCCCCCTCCAAGACTTTAGGGCAGAAAATTCTTCTCACCCTGACTGGAAAGTAAACCTACTTATTTGGACACCTACTGTTTTAGGCTTCATAGGAAAGAAGGGGGTGGGATGGAGAAGCCCCTGGGGAGAGGGAGGAGGAGGAATATAAAGAGATTTGTTCCTCCTGGGAACACCTGCTGGACTAGCTGGCTGCTTGACCCCCATATAAACCGAGGAAGCTTTTTAAGCTCCAAAAAAAGAGTTAAAAAAACTCGGCTTATATGTGAGTATATACGGTATCCTATTACTACAGACAAATAGTGTTTTAATTTTTTCCCCTTTCTCACAGCTTGGCAATCATTATACTAACTGTTTGGAGCACAGCCAGCCAATCTGATAATTGTCCACCTCTGAAAGCAAAAGAAAGATGCTTTTGCCATTGCAAAAAAAGTAACTTCCTTTTGGTTTTTGAGGCCTCCATTCAAAGCAAGTTGGGGAGTAGAACTACCAAGACAGAAGGTTGTGAAACTCCTCTGAACTTCAGAAGAACTAAGCTTTCACTGATGTGCGACATCGCTCATGTCAGCCAAGCCTTACAGAAGTTGAAGTTACTAACTCCCATCAGACAGAGAGGAAAAAAATCAAGATCCTGGTGGCAATGTGGAGGGAAGAATGAATTTTAATGACAGTTGCCATCAAAAAGGCTCAAAGAGCTTTATGCGACTTATGCACCCGTGACGAGATATAGCCTATTACTCCACTATGTCAGGCAAATAATCCCACTTCATTTAGGCCCAATATCACTGGTCTAGCTTTGAATTAACATACTTTTCCCCCTCTATGCTCATTGAAAATAGCACATCCTGTTCTCCTGGTGTGAAGATCCGATGTGGATGAAATTTCCAAGGTCCTTTCATGCTACTTGGACTTTCAATGCCTTCATTTACTAACTGCAAGCCTCACAGCAGGTATGGTTTCAAAGAGAACAAAGCCTTATTGTCACTTAATAATGTGTGCAGGGTATGACCTGGGTGCCACGTGTCTCTAGCACCATGAGAGATCCCCTGGAGGTCACTATGGTTGGTTTCCAGAGGAATGTAAAAAGGAAACAAGTATCTCATCCAACGTTAGGGCTTAATCATCGAACCTCTGTTTCAGAGTTGAGATAGTAGTTCATGCAAGCCTTTGCTTGGAAATTCTATAGAAAGCAGGAATAACTGCTTAAGCATAGCTGAATTACCTCTCACAAAGCAACAAATTCTCTCTCTTTTGAAAACACCTGTAACTGTTGATGGCAGCCATTTTCCCTGCCTGGAAGCCTGCTATGTGTCTCCCAAACCCTGGGGAATAGCCTGTTTTCCTAATGAATGGTTCGCAGGAGAAACACAGAAGACGGACTCAAAGCAAATGTCCTTTGCTGTTGCCGCTCATACCACCAGTGGTTCCAGGATGGGAAGAGTTGAAGGGATATTATGTTGTGTTTTCTCCAAAAGCTTAAGGCCTATAGTTGAATCAACCATGACAATTACCTGCTTCACTGTATGATGAGGCTTCCATGAAATATTTTCAGTAAAACTATATGTCCCTGGGGACAGGTTGCTGGGGACAAGCTTACCAGTACCAGCAGGCAATGGTTTCTCCTCTCCTCCATCCAATAAGAGCATCCACTAATAAATCTGAGACAATCCAGGGATCTCTGTGTGCCAGTACCTCATTTATAGGTCAGGAACCTAAGAGATCAGGACAAACACCCATTGAGTCCAGCTGTAAATCTCTTAGACAACATGCCCCAACAATGTTGCATCCAGTTGCATCTGGAGACATTCTGGAGTCACTGTTAAGGGAAGATTCTAGAATGTCAGAAAGGTTGGATGGGCTCTCTAGAGATATGGGTGCTGAACTACCAACCAATCTTGGCTGACCAACCTGATATTGCCCCTGTGGCCATAGTTAAGTGGAAAAGGAAATGCTCTGTATGAAGATGGCTCCAAGTTACACCTGCAGATAGATGGCTGTTTGGAACTCTGGAGGGCTCTACCACTCAAAGTACACTTACAGAGGTAGATGTACCAATGGTTTTACCTGATACATCTGTGGATTTCAGTATCTGCAGATGATGAGGCTGAAGCTGGAGGGCCACAGATATCCTCCAGGATGAGACTGTTAAGTTACTTCCAGATCATTTCAATGACTTTGGGTTGCATCTGGAGACATTCTGAAGCACAAAAAGCTGGGAGATGCCCTCCCAGAATAAACTGGAAGGTCCTCTGAGGCCCTCCTCTGAGGCCCATCACAAATTTCATTATCTGTATAATTTGGTGTCCCGGAACAGATCCTCTGTAGATACTGAGGGCCTACTGTTGTCAGGCAACTTCCTAACAATGGGCATTTTGCTAAAAAATAATTATCTACCTCTATGATTTGTCAGTTCCTTTTCCTCACTTCTCTTGCTTTGCCTAAGTGGATCTTAACCTCAGAAGAGCTGGTTCCACTTCACATTCAAGTAAATTGTTATGTAGTGTGAAAATCAGGTCTGCTGCAAGTCAATTCTTTTGCTTCTCACCCAAATGGCATCTTTTCCAAGGCAACTAAAAACCCCTTGAGAATCAGTGAGCATGTACCTAAATAAAACCTGTGCCATGTCAGAAAACCCATAGTGCTCTGTCTTAAATCTCACACTTTGACAGAGAGTGGATTAAACAGAAAATGAGTTACATCTCCCAGAACCATATAAATGTATGTCCCACATTGCACAGCAGTATGACAAATAGCTTCTGATATAGGGGAATAAAAAATAACAATAAACAAGGACTGAGATCTGTGCAGGCATCAGTGTTTGTATATGCCATGAAAATCATTTCTAGTGCCATTGGAAAAGAAGTTGGAATGCACACATTTTGAATGACACTGCTCTTATGAAAATCTACAACAACCACAGTTCATTGGATTGTGTTGCTGCAGAGGTTTAACAAGAAAATTTTGATTGAGGAGCATCACAGTGTGATTTCTCCTTCAGGAGTACTGGTGATAGTGGTATAAGCAACAGGAACATTCAAAGTTGCCTTTGAAACTTTATTCAAAAAAACTGAGCCAAATATATACTCTTCTATATTCTCCTAAACTCCACTTAGGCCAGCATAAGCAATGGCATAAGTCCTATGCTGACCTGGGATTGTCAGAAAAGTGCCATAAAGCACATCTGCCCCACTTCTCAGAGGGTTAGGCCAGTGTATAGGCATACACTAACATTCTCTAACCATCATGGGAAGATATACCAGTTGAGTTAGGCTGGCATTAATTCTTAAAAATGTTCCCTTACACTTATTTTTCTTTATCATTTATCTGGCATAGTTACAGGGTCAGCTGTTCTGGTTCGCTGATGCCATTTCTCCTCGTTGTAGGCTTGGTCTGGGTGTGATACTCATGTTGCCATGCAGTGTGTTAAGCCATCACTGTTTTGGTCAACGCTTTGGTTGTTTGCAGCTGAGTTTTAACTGTAGGCCAATCTGTGCTATGGTGTTGCATGCAGGATGTAGTCATACCATTGGAGATGGGTTTCTTTCATCTTCTTGATGATTGTTCTGGATGTGGTCAAAACGAGTGACACCAGTGATCCACCACAATATTTTTTCTCTGAGGTACAAAGGCAACGTTCAGTTTCTTTTGTTGCTGACTAGCATTAAGTTCCATCAAGTTACTGTCTGATAGATCTTTGATTTAAGACAGTCATTGATCTTTTTGTCACAGAGGACACCAAGTCATTTGCTCAGGCTGCATTTATTCATGCAGTGGTCTGACGAGTCAGGCTGTCATCAGCCATGATTGTCAAGCCAAAATACTGGAACATCCCAACACATGGTAGTTTGGCACAATTTACGCAGATTTTCCCAGACTCACTGTGTTATGTCATCATATACTCCATCTTGGTGTTGAGGTGGAGGCCAAACATTGTGAGACAAGCATTCCAAGCTTGTACTTGCTGCTTGAGATCTGCTTTGTTTTTTGACGTGAGGAAAATGTCATCTGCATAGAGGAGCATCCATGGCGCCAACTTTTGAAGTTCACAGGGGATGATGTCCATCACCATGATGAACAGCAGTGGAGACAGCGCTGAGCTTTGGTGAACACCCATGGTAATGAGGAAATCTTTCAGTATTCCAGCTATGGCCTGCACATAGCTCTTTGAATCTCTGTACAAGAGCTTCACCCTTCAGACTAGCTCCTCTAGCACCCCTCAGCTACGCAGCATAAACCAGATGACATCGTGAGGCACATGGTCGAACTCCTTTTCAAGCTCAAGGAAGGCCACATGCAGTGGCTTTTGCTTTTCTCTGTGCTTCTTAAGGTTGGCAGTGTGCACTTTGTCTATAATAACACAACTTCTAATAAATCCTGCTTGGTTAGTTGCACTTGCCCAGTGCCCACAGGTGTCACATGGTGCTCACTGCCTGCTGCTGCCTGCTCCTGTCCAGTAGTGTTGCCCACTGTCTGCTGGTGTCTGGTATTGCCCGGTAGGGCCCAGTGGTATCCAGTGCCCACTGCACAGTGGTGCCCAGTGTTGCCCAGTACCCACTGCACAGTAGTCCCCGCTGCTGCCCGCTGCACAGTGGCTGTTGGTGCGTGGTGGCTGTTGGTGCGTGGTGCCCAGTACCACTACAACCTTCTGTACCTCCTGGTATTCTCTAGTACCTAGTTCCTGTTGGTGCCCGGTGGTGCCCAGGGGCTATAAATACAATATTCTTGAAATTCTACTACTGCAATGGCAAGTAAATTCAGCTAGTATATGTGGTAATAAACTCTCAGTTGATGATGATGATTCATGGAAATAAGTGGTATGAGAAGAAAGCATTCAAATAAAGAAAAGTAAATTGGGTTTTTTTGTTTTTGAATATTCTTATGCAAAAGAATATTGCAATAATGGCACATTGCTACAGGGAGGGAAGTCATGATTAACTCCTGTGACTCAAAATTTATAATCACTTTGTAGCTGAAAGTAACCCAAAGACCATATGGTCAAAATTATACACTATCCCAAAGCAACTTTATCTACTGAACCCCTAAGCACTCGCTAATCCAACCAGATCAGTCCAAAGTATGATGTGCAATGTAGCACATTGCTACAGGGAGGGGTTACATTGGGGAGGATGCTGGGCGGGGGGGGGGGGGTTTGCGCATGGGAAGATACTTGTGAGTATTTAGGTTTTTTAATATTTAGGAGATTTTGAGTCCCAAGTCGGTACTCAAGTTTTTGACATACATGATTCAAATCTGCATGGGTTTCAAAAAGTGCACATTTTTATGATTCAAGTCCAAATCACCTGAGACTTGGTATCACTGGATTTTAGACAAATAAAGCTCTTTTATGACAACCCTGAACTAGACTTCTTGGATCCCAAAGAACTTCCATCAGACAGCCATATTTGGCCATATCTGGAGCATGGTGCAAATGATGTTTGGTTCCTTGGCAGCATTACTAAGTGAAGGCATAAAATGATCTCTGAAGCCTGGGGACATTGCATCTAAGCTCTCAAGCTCTTCCAAAATTAGAGAAAAGCCTTTCTTTTGTTTAGCTTACATATGTGATAAACGGTGATGATTGGCAACGATGAACAATATTTGAAATAAAGCTTCAATTTTAGCATGACTTTGCCTTTCCCCAAATACTGAATACTTCCAATCCCAATATAGAATATCTTGTTTTTGTAAAATTTAAGTTAGGTAACAGGCAGTTAGCTCCCTTAGAACATGTCAATATTCCTACATGGGAAACCTTTCTATTTCACAGGTTTGACTAAGTTTTGCTTGCCCAAGGCAAACTGGAATATCAAACTGACTATAATAAATTTTTTGTGTCTTTGGTTCCTCCAAATACTAGCTGCCCTAGGCAACTTCTCTGCCTGGCTTTGATGCTACAGAGGGTTGTGGATTTTCACATCAAACCAAACCAGTCACAGAAACAAACTCTTCCTGGAAATAACTCTTCCTTTCTTGAATATCCTAAAGCTTCATTCTCTTCCCCCCCCCCCCCGCCCCAGTTTAAAAAAAAATCTTGTTCTAATGTAAAGTGAGCATGGGGAATCTTCCAGTTCTGAAGCCACAAATTAAGACATTATCAAAACAGTGGCTGTGCTTGACCCCTCTCAGGAAGAAACTCTCACACATGTATGTACATAAAGGGGATGCTGAAACATGTATAATTGGAAGCAAGTTCTGGAGTGGAATCCTACTGGGATTAAAGAACAGGATTCTGCCATTAGAGAAAAAATTTCAAGGCAAACAGCAGAGGGTTGGCACTTTCCAGAATCTTGACAAGGGTTTTAGCCCCATGAGAAAAATAAAACATATCTTTTTTGTTTCCCCCTGAAAGCAGCTTAAATTTTCGAAGAAAGAAAGGAGAAGAAGCAATGAGATTTTCAAACAGGCTTCCTTGGTCAGTTACAATGATCAGATAGCTTTAATGATTCAACTGCTTAAATCAGCTACAGAAGTGAGATTCAAAAGTGGGTCTGTCTCATTAGAAACATATTATATTACCATAAGAATACAAGGTAAATGTGTGCCCCACTGGATACCCTGCTAGTGGTAAACAACGCCAAGGTTGGTACTTATCCTTGCTACAAGGCTGAAGAGCCAGCACTGTCCAAAGAGAGGTAGTGGACTCTCCCTCACTGGGGATCTTCAAGCAAAGGCTTAAAAAACACCTGTCAGAGATGCTCTAGGAGGATTCTCTGCTACAGGCTGGGGGTTGGACTAGATGATCAACTGGATCCCTTCCAACTCTATGATTCTAAGACATCTT
Source organism: Cryptoblepharus egeriae (assembly GCA_030015325.1). Classification (NCBI taxonomy): domain Eukaryota; kingdom Metazoa; phylum Chordata; class Lepidosauria; order Squamata; family Scincidae; genus Cryptoblepharus; species Cryptoblepharus egeriae. The sequence goes on along the minus strand of JAREYC010000011.1, from coordinate 19,999,639 downwards.
TGTGGTCATGTGGCTAGCATCACTAAATGCCAATAGCACATGGAACACTGTTACCTTCCTAATGAAGTGGTACCTGTTTATCTACTTGCAATTACATGATTCTGAACTGCTAGGTTAGCAGGAGCTGGGCAAGAAATGGGACCTCATTCTGTCTTGCTATACCCAGATATTGAACCTCAGACTTGCTAACCTTCAGGTTGACAAGCACAATGTGTTTTAAGCACTAAGCCGCTAGATCCCATGTATGAATTAGAGCTCCTTAAAGGTATGTACATTTTATGGAGACACATGTATTTGTTGCTTCCCTTCAGACCTCAAAGGAGTAGAACTGATTATTGTTTTTGGTGAAAGTTTCCATTTTCTGACTCATGGAATGAAGCAAACTCTGTTGTGGGAGTGGAATGAATAAAACATATTGGAACTTCTGCTGCACTTTCAAAGCACCTCCACATTGTACCTTCTACAGAATTCATGGTATGTCCAACACATATTTGATCATTTCCACACCACATGTTTCAGAAAGAAATGCACAATGATCCACCCCATGATGAATTGCAAATGCTTGCCAAGTAATCCTTCTATGAAAATGGGGTGTCCAAGCCAACCTATTGAAAAGGATCCAGGTTGGCTCTGAAACCAAATTATCACTTGTTTCTGTTCCTGGTTATCAAAAAAGGATCTGGCTGAGTTCCAAAGACCACCCATTAAAATTCAAATGGGGCAGAGACTTTGGACCCTCAAAAGAGGTGATCAGTTCTGGCAATTTATCAGGTGGACCTCAGAATTGGCATACCTAACGTCCAGTGAGGCTAACACTAGTCCTGTGTGCTACTCTGAGAGGAGGAGTTCAGGCATAGACCTGTACCACCCTCCCTACACCACCATGGGAACAGGGAAACGGGTGAGTTAGAATCATAGAATCATAGAATCCTAGAGTTGGAAGGGACCTAGTAGGTCATCTAGTCCAACCTCCTGCCTGCAGCAGAAATTCTCCTAGAGCATCTCCATCAGGTGCTCGTAGAGCCTCTGCTTGAAGATTCCCAGTGAGGGAGAGTCCACCACCTCCCTTGGCAATCTGTTCCACTGTCGAACCGCCCTTAATGTCAGGAATTTTTTCCTGATATCCAACCAGAATGTCCTTTCTTGCAGTTTGTACCCATTGGTTCTAGTCCTGCCTTCAGACGCAGCTAAGAACAAATGAGCCCCTTCCTCCATATGACAGTATCTGAAGAGAGCAATCTTGTCTCCTCTCAGCTTTCCCTTCTTGAGGCTGAAGATCCCAAGGTCCCTTCCATCCCAGTGATCATTCTTGTCGCTCTCCTCTGGACTTGCTCCAGTTTGGCTGCATCTTTTTTAAACTGAGGTGCCCAGAACTGAACACAGTACTGAAGGTGAGGTCTAACCAAAGCAGGATAAAGAGGAACTATAACTTCTTGCAGCTTGGAAGCTACAGTGCTCTTAATGCAGCCTAAAATGGCATTTGCCTTCTTCACAGACATATCACACTGCTGACTTACGTTCAGCTTGTGATCCACAGCGATGCTAAGATCCTGCTCACATGTTGTGCTACCAAGCCAAGTATCCCCCATTTTATACCTGTGTTTTTGGTTTTTATTTTTTATTTTGGTTTTTATTTATTTATAGTTGTACCAGTTTTATTGCACCCTCAATTTTTAACATACTGGCAGCAACCACTTTTTCTCCAGAATCTCCTTCATTACTTTCCATCCTATTGGGGCTAGAACCAAGTGTCTCAGGGTCTTTGTGTAGCATCCTATATAGTAGGATTCCAGAACTATGAAGTGAAACATTTCCAATAGGAGTGAATTCTGAGGCTCTTATTTGACCCCACCCACACCTGCTGGCAATCACCAGTAAGCCCCACTCTCAAAACATTGTAATGGGACATTGTTATGATCCTTGCAGATTCAAGAAAGGAGATTCCAGCTGGAAATCCGAAAAAAATTCCTGACGGTGAGGGCGGTTCGGCAGTGGAACAGATTGCCAAGGGAGGTGGTGGACTCTCCCTCACTGGGGATCTTCAAGCAGAGGCTCAATGAGCACCTGTTGGAGATGCTCTAGGGGAAATTCCTGCTGCAGGCAGGGGGTTGGACTAGATGACCTACTAGGTCCCTTCCAACTCTATGATTCTATGATTCTATGCTAAAAAAAATAAGATCATATTTTAATGATCTCTGTAATGTCATCCTAATCATGAGACCTAAATTCTCTAAGTTCATATCATTGCAAAGCTTAAGTTGCTCCTTAGTTGAATTCCTCTCTTTTAAAATAGATAAGTTTAAAACCAACAGTATTTGGTCCTTTTAACACTTCCCTTTGACATTGGAGACACAATTCCTATGCTACTTCAGCGTAGGCGTTTAGAGAGTGTTTTGGCGTAATAGCAAAGAACATTAGCAGAAGCAAAGTTTATGTCCTGGTAATTGTCTATCATTTTTTTTAAGAGAGAGATAGGAGGAGGGGGAGAGAAACAAAACTCTCAAACTGAAATGAGCTGCACCATCTCAGTTTTAATTGTGGATTTAATTCTTCCAGTGTGTTCACTGCAGCTAAAATTATCAGGTCATTTAGTTGCAGTGAGCCCAGTAAAGCAAACTCACTTCAGACTGGTTGTTGGTTCAGAAGCAAAAAGGATTTATTACAGCTGTGCACAAGCCTCTGGGACTTTCAGTATCCAAATCAGAAGAACAATGTTACAAGAATTGTCATAAGACTTTATACACCAAAAAAGCAGGCCTCCATCAGTCTTGGAAGACTACGCAGTGCTCAGCACTGCATACGCTGCATGTGAGGCACGAAAGCCTGGGTTGGATTTTTATGGAGGATATGCTGTTATCCAAGCAGCAGATCCCCCCTCTCCAGTCCAATGGAAAGGCAGAGCCAATACGATTGGATCCAGCTGGCGTTGCAGAGCTGGGCTAAGGACAGGAGCTCACCCTGTCTTGTGGGGCCGACCTGGGACTCGAACCCTGGCCTGCTGGTTAACAGGCACAGCGTCTTAGCCGCTTGCGCCACCCACAGCCACCACACCAAAAGCAGACTCATTAATATTCATTTCTGGCGTCATACGATTGGTTATACATGTTGCTATACATTGAATACACCTCTTGAGCATATGCAATACATGGGGTAGCTTTCCACTCTTGAGATCCTTGGTCTGTTGACACACTGTGGTGAAGAACTTGCAAAGTCTTCTATTTCCTGTGCAAACGTATTTTTCTTAACTTTTGCAATGGTAGCGATTTGCTCTTTGTGCCCTTTGCTCTGTATCATTCTGATATATGATATAAAGACACAAATATATTGAAGCATTGATACAAATGGCATCAATTTGAAGATGAGAAAGTCCACAGCTTCTGTGTAATTTATCTGAAGGAGGCAAGGGTGGGGGGAGAAAGCCTGAGGTTACTCTATCATTTTTATTCCTAAAATAAAAGAATTAGCTAAGGATTAGCTGAAACATGCAGATGAATCTTACATGAGAGAAACATGACAGACATCCGTGATCCAATGCAAGAAATGTCTCATAAAAGAGTCCAACATGTATCAATTCACAAGACTTATAGGTGGTGGGATTCAAATAAATTAACAACAGGTTCTATGTCCTAATAACCTAAATTATGATTCTATGGTTCTATGTCCCATTAGTAATCGGTTCTCAGTACCAGGTGTTCATTAGCAAAGGGTTATACAGAACCTGTGAGAACCCCCTGAAGCCCATCACTGCATTACAGGGATGATCTCCACCTTTTCCCCATGGAGAACCCACTTCCACTTGTTCTCCTCCTCTTGATTTTTAGTTTTGAAAAAAGAGGGCAATAAGGGTGGAAGGAATAAAATTCATTTATTTAATTGAGGGCCGCTGGTGTATGTGGCTAAAGGGAATGATGGTTTGATGCAGACAAGATGGACTTATGTTTTTGAACACAGGGGAAAAGGCCTACATTGAGGGCACACACCACTCAATGAAAGCAAAAATCAAATTTTCAGTCAGGCACAAGTCCTGTATTTGCAGATTAAGAATCCAAGAGAAAAACCAGGTATAACTCTTAGGAATGCCAGTGAGTGCCAACCCCAAATATTCAAAAGTCTGATATTATTCAGCAAGGTCGTTTTCCAGTTAAAATTCAAATTCTGTCCCAATTACTGAACCAGCTGAAGGGGATTTGGTATCCTAAATTAACTGAGACTTGTCATTGACATCATTACAAAAGTTATCTAAGAGTCAAGGAACAGAAATGGCATATTAAAAATTGGGGAGGGCAGAATTGCCAGTTACTTTTATCCTGCCTTTTCTTCTGAGGAAATTTATAAGAGGTCATTTTTGCCCTTTCTCTTACACACAAAGGAAGGGAAGCCAGGCCATTGGTTGAAGCAGTAAATGTGGAGTGGATTATTTCACCAAATTTTCCATTCCTGGTGCCATTCCTGGTGCCATTCCTGGGATAAGAGTATGATGATTGTCAAGTAGGAATATTTGCCCTATTACTACTGTATGTGTTTGAAGGGTTTTTTTTCATTTGCTCCAGACTGTCTGAAAAAGTGTGTTGCAAGCATGTTAGCCATTACCAGCAAGTATAACGAAGAACAGGGGTTAATACAGCAGTTCACAAACTGACCAGGATAATGGCTCCTCTGCTGCCTCCACTTCCTGGCTCAGCCCCATGCTCCCATCCTGGATCTTGTCAGATCTGAGATAGAGGCACCTAAAACTCCAGAGATTTGCAAGATCAAAGACGGTGGCCCACAAATTTTGTAAGATCCATAGGGACCTGGGAATAAGAGACTGTGGAGTTTGGGCACTTCCATCTTGGATCTTGAAAGATTTTTGGAGATCCAAGTTGGCAGCACCCAGCAGAACAGGTAGGGCATACCACTGGGCAGATAGGACACCCACATTGGCTTAGGATTGCGCATCAATACTTTAAGGTAATTGTTCTGAAATTGTGGGTCAGGATCTGAAATTTGGTGAGTTACCAGTGGGTGGTAGAATGATCCAATAAGTAAATGACTCCAGCACTAGGGCTATTCAAAATTAAAATACTGTACCTGTTCATTACCATCCAAAAAGCTCAGCTCTTGCCTTATGCAAGCATATGCAAATAGAAGGAAATAAATGTTTGAAGGAAATAAATGTTCTATATAGATCTTTTTAAAATGTCTGATAAACCTAGATTGGTCCCAAGAGAGTACTGGATCATTTAAAATTTGTGTCATGTTGCTAAAGGGATATTGACAACAGTGATATTGGGTGGAAACTCTTAAGAAAGAATGGTAAAGTCAACTTCCAAGGCAATTTAGTTTAAGGAATGCAATACATAACTTTCTTAACACTTTTCCCAGGGGTGGATGCAAAAAAGCTCTGATGGTCACTGATGATTTACTGTTTGGTGTTAAGGTAGATATGCTCATATGGGGGGTACAGTCAATAACTGGCAGTCTCCTCCAAGAAAGGTGGTTAATTGAAAAGGTGGCTTGCATTTTGGAAAGCGGATGATTACGTAGTCTAGTGCAAAGCTCAAAAAGTTGCCCCGGAAGTGATGTCACAACAACAAATGATGTCATTTTAAACACTATGGTGTATTTTTAATAAATCACTATGGTGCATATGGACCTCATATGGGGACATATAAAATAAAATTTAAAAAAATATTCAGGGATTCCCCCCCCCCATCATTCTTATGTAGCCCTCAAGGACTTCAGTGCATTCTTAGAAAGCACAGCAGATGGCAGCATTGCCTAGGCCAGTCTAGGAACATAGTCTCAATGGTAGGTACAGGAAGCATCGGAAGAAGTGAAGTCCTGCATTTTCATTTTCTCCATATGCCATGTAGGAGGCTGCTGGGAAAGTGAGTTTTTTATTATTACCTTTAACCCTCTGATGAACTTTGAATTATCGCTTTGCTAATGTTTATTTCTATATCCATGGAAACTGCATGAGAACGTGTGTCTCCATATGAGGGGTCTAACAATGCAGAAAAAAGAGGAACTAGATCTTCTCGTGACTTGGAAGCTACAGTCCTCTTAATGCAGCCTAAAATGGCATTTGCCTTCTTTGCAGACACATCACACTGCTGACTCATGTTCAGCTTGTTTTTTAATTTTTTTTATTTGATGCATTATATATTTACATCATCATACATAAGCATCATTTTCCCCCTGTATATTCCCACCCCTCTTAAAGCAAAGAAAAAGCGACCATTTAATTTTATAACTGCAACCACAAGCACACCTTTTGGATTTTTAACTAAAATAACATTGTTGGCCCCCCCTCCTCTTACCCAACTTATATATCCCAACCATTTCTTTCGTATCTCTAATTTATTTTCTTCCCATGTCTTATCCTGTCTCAATATTGACACTATATCTGATTGTATCCATTCATATAAGTATAAATTCCATGTTTCTAAAGTCCATTTTGATGCATCCTTCCACCCATATGCAATGACTGCATGGGCAGCTAAAATCATAGCTTTGAATAAATTCTGTTCAAGTCCTTTTACTTTATTGTTTCCCAATATTCCCTTAAACAGGATTTTCCCAGTCATGTCCAACTTAATATTACATAAATCCTCCACCTTTTCCAAAACTAACTTCCAAAATTGAATTGCTTTAGGACATTCCCACCAAAGATGTAAATAATATCCCTTCACCCTTTTACAGTGCCAGCATGTTGAGTTCATTCCCTTAATCATATAGGACAACTGAGGAGGTGTCCTATACCATTTTAAGATTAATTTCAACTCCATTTCTCTGAATTTTTCCAATTTTATTTCCACAATTCCTTTCATTAATCTTCCTATCTCCTGTGCTGTCAATTCCACCTCTCTTTCCCACTTAGTTTGTATTATCCCAATCATATAATCTTTATCTTTATTCATTAAGCTATATAACTTCCTTGCAATGCCCTTCTTATTATCATCTTTAATACTGTATAATTTTTCTAAAGAAGTGTCTTCCTTATTTAGTATTCTACAATAGTTCTTCTGTTTCAGAATGTTATATAGAGCCATAATCCTTAACCAATATTGTCCTCCGACTTTCTGTAATAATTCTTGTATTGGGATCAAAGTCCTCTGTGAATTATATACATCTTTCACACTAAAGTAACCCTCTTCCCTTAACTTCTTCCAAAATGTTTTCTCAACATTCTTAAATTCGTCGCTTAGGAATTCAAGTGGAGTCCATTTGGAAAGACTTGGCAACCACTTGGTTTGAAATTTCTCCCAAATTTTTAGAGCTGTCTGTCTTGGGCCAATTGTATTTTTAATTTCATTTTTTATCTTCTGTGTAAATATGTTCAGAAGGGTAGATTCAAAGGAACAAAAAGAAATAGCAAAGCTAACAGGAATGAAACTAGGAATTACGGGATTAAAATATCTGGGAATAACAATAACAAAAAACATTACTAGTCTGATGGGAACAAATTATAAAACAACATGGAGAAAGATACAAAAAAACCTAAATCAATGGAACGATAAATATTTAAGTATCTTAGGGAAGATAAGGGCAATTAAAATGTTTATAATTCCTAAAATGTTATACTTATTTCAGGTACTTCCAGAGTGGATCTCCAAGAAGCAGCTAGCTTCATGGGACCAAGAATTAAAAAATTGGATATTTGGAAGGAAGAAAGCTAGAACAGTAAGGAAGGTGATATATTCACCACAGGAAGATTTAGGATGGGGTATTCCACAACTGGAAAGTTATTATGAGGCGTTTCAAATAAGGATGCTACTGGAAATAGATGGTGAAAGTTCGGATAAATGGGTGAGATGGAAAGACTCTATAAATAAAGGAGCAGGTAAATTTGGAATATTTTCATGTTCAGCTTGTGATCCATGGCTACTCCAAGGTGCCGCTCACATAATGTGCTGCCAAGCCATGTCTCCCCCATTTTATACCTGTGTTTTTGGTTTTTATTGCCCAAGTGCAGAACCTTGCACTTCTCCCTGTTGAAGTTCATTCTATTTGTTACAGCCCAGTATTCCAGTTTATCCAGATCCTCCTAGAGGTTTCTCCTGTCTTCTGTTGTGTTTGCTACTCCTCCCAGACTCAGTCCCCTGAGTCCCTCAGGGGACTCAGTTCCTCCATGCAACTGATGAAGCTTTTCATTTAAAGGACTCGGTCAGAATGTGGCTGGCAGGCTTTGTTTCTCTTGATCATGTGCTGATTTTTTTTCCTTGAACATGTGCGGACTTGCTGTACATGTGCCATGCAGGGTCTTTTTCCCCATGGGCATGGCTTGGCTTGCTATACATGAGCCAGGCAGTCTGGGAGCGTCTGCATGAGGGGGTTTTATTCATGCATTAGAGGATTTTAAACATGCAGAAGTCAAGACCAGGTAGCCAAGGAATACATCAGAAGTGTCTGGAAAATTTTCAAATCAAAACTTAATTTTGCAGTACAGCCACCAATACATTGGTTATACTAGAATCATAGACTCATAGAATCCTAGAGTTGGAAGGGATCTAGTAGGTCATCTAGTCCAACCCCCTGCCTGCAGCAGGAAATCCCCCTAGAGCATCTCTGACAGGTGCTCATCGAGCCTCTGCTTTAAGATCCCCAGTGAGGGAGAGTCCACAACCTCCCTTGGCAATCTGTTCCACTTCCGAACCGCCCTCACCGTCAGGAATTTTTTTCTGGATAGCCAACCAGAATCTCCTTTCTTGTAGGAGATTGTTGTTTAGTTGTTTGGTGTACAGCTGGCATAGTTAAATGGACTAAAACTGACTTGGAGAAATTGGATAGAAAAAGCCAGAAAATAATGAGCATCATTCATGCACTAAACCCATGAAGTGATGTAAATAGATTATATTTACCATGCAAATGAGGAAAATTCAAGAAAAAAATGGAAAGTCAAGAAGATAACCAAAAAGAGGCTCTCAAAGAAGGCATCCTTAAGTGTGATGAAACAAACATAGATTATAATGTGCAGATGATTAGAACAGAAGAGAGAGATGGCAAAATAAGTCATTACACTGGCTATACCTGAACAACATTCAAGATAATGTTAATATTGATAACAAGGAAACATGTCAATGGCTAAAAAAAGGAATATTAAAGAAACAGAAGGCCTAATACTAGCAATCCAAGAACAAGCACAGCAAACAAATGCGATAAAGGCCAAAATAGATAAGAACCAGAAAGAAAGCAAGTGCCGGTTGTGCGAGGATGCTGAAAAAATGGTGGAACATGTAATCTGTGACTACAAAAAAAATTGCCTAAACCAATGTTTCTCAAAGTGGGGGCCGCGAGCCCTTTTGGGGTTGCCCAGAGCTTTCCTGGGGGTTGCCTAAAGACCCCTGGTGCAGGGGACCAGGTCAGGCTTGCCAGTCCTTTGGCTGTAGCTGTGTGCGCACTGGAGCTGACAGCCTCAGGGCCCAATCCTATGCATGCCTACTCTGAAATAAATCGCATTGTGTTCAATGTGTGCATAGAACACACATTTCATTTGTAACAATGAAAATACATCCTGCATATTGGATATTTACATTACGATTCATAACAGTAGCAAAATTACAGTTATAAAGTAGCAACAAAAATAATTTTATGGTTGGGGGTCCCCACAACATGAGGAACTTATAAAGGGGTCATGGTGTTAGGAAGATTGAGAACCACTGGCCTAAACCGACTACCTGGAAAGACATAGCAAATTGGCTGCCATGATACAATGGCAAGTACAACCCACTGATGACCAAGAATTGATGGGACCACAAACCAGAAAAATTAGTCCAGAATGAACAAGCCAAAATCCTATGGGACTTTCATATACAAACTTACTGCATAATTTCCGAATACAAACTTGGAGCATAATACACTGTATATCACTGTGATTGAGGAAAAACAGGTCTGGATTATTGACTTTGCAATACCCAGAGATCAACATGAGAAAATCACATGGTATAAGGATTTACAAACAGAAATTCAAAGAATATGGGAAAAGAAGGCCACTGTTTCCAATAATAATAATAATAATAATAATAATAATAATAATAATAATAATAATAATAATAATAATGAAAGGCATTCGTGGAGCGATTCCATCAAGCCTCCAGGAGCATTTAAACTCAGTGGGCCTCCAGAAGATAACAACTGCCCAGTTACAAAAAGCAGCTCTCCTGGGAATTTCACACACATTGAGAAGATAACTTTGTGATTGGATAGGAACCAAATTACAGTACAGCCAATTCCAGTCAAACACCAGGTGACTGTGATATACAGCATAATAATAATATGTAGCAAACTTCCAGGCTTCTAATTAATAGAAGATGGTTCTGCCTTTTTCACCAACTTGCTCATGAAACAGATTTAGAAGAAATTATAGTAATTGGGTGCTTTTGATCATAACACAAGGAGGCAGCCATTTAAGAAAAAAAGGCAATTTTATTATAGGATCCTAATTAAATCACTGTTCGCCACATCCTTTCCTCAAAGCTATGAAATTGCCATGAAACAGGGTGACTTTTTTCCATCCAGCCACCATGAAATCAACACAAATTTTCTATCAAAAATGGACAACTGCTGAGATGAAGTCAACCAGTGTTAGAAGTATTAGATCTGTGCTCATTCGTTATCCGTGTTCCTCATTTGAAGTAGCAAGGCTTTCAGGCCTCTGAACACGCTTCAAGACAGGCTGCCAGATTTAACAAGGAAAGCAAATGATAAAGTTTGGAATGCTTTCACCACTTCCTCCAGGCATATGTAGCTATGTTGAATACCTAAAGATGCCAACTTGATAAGGTGGGTTGACTTCAACTCAGTAGGACAAGTTAAGGGACATTTGCACATGGATTCATGGCCATAGGGGATTGTCAGATTGTTGCCATTGGGCATGCATCTGAGTGAAAGTGTTAAGGAGGGAGCCATAACACTAAAAGTCATATATTTATTCTTTAAGTTGCTGGGATTTCTTGTCACCCCAGAGATAACAAGATTCACAGGGCTCCTTTAGAGAACAATCTTGATGTGACCAAAAGTGCCTTTTTATTGTGTCTGAGAGGTGTGAAGGGCATGCATGGCATTTGTCTCAGAACACATCCCAGAGGCTTCCAGCTGTTTGAAAGAGGTGTTCTCAGATATTATTGGGAAACAAGAAGTGTGCACTGATCCCCAAAATGGAGCAGTTTTCAGCATCAAGGAAGCCTGTGGGGTTCCTGGACCCTACTCTAACCAAGGACACCAAGACCTTCCAGGTAAGTGAGAGAGCTTTGGGTTCGCACAGTGTCACAATTTCTGCAATACTGTCAGGACTCACACAGTTCACCCTTAAGACCACCCCTGGAAACACTCATCTGTAATCCAAAAGTCCAAGTAGGTGACAGCTCAACAGCTGAAGCTATTAGAGCAGATTGGTGTGTTGGCAGGGGTGTTGGTAGGGGATGTCATGTCATAGGGCAGCAGAGAAGTCAGTTGATGGATCAGGTGAGGACTGGATCTCAATGCAAATATGGATGCCAAATTCAATCCCCCTTGGTTTGGCCCTGCTCACTCTCCTATAAACAGGGACATCACTAGGGTTCACGTCACTGGGTGCAGGAGGCCAGCATGTCACTCCCATGCAGTGGGCAGGGCAACAACTTGGATGGTGTGCATGGTTATGTGCCATTGTTCCACCTCCACTGGTTTATTAGTCACACGTTTCAATAGAATAAATATATTTCAAAGTTTGTTTCACTGCATTCTGCTGCAAATTACGCATCCAACAGTATATATGATGGGATTATTCCTAAAAACCATGATTTTTGGCCATTTTGGTCACTAGTGGTGTCACCCCCCATTAAGGGTGCGCCCTGTCTTATTGCAGTGTTTCTCAAACAGATTGGGACCCTCTTTTTAGAGAGATAATCTGTCTAGGATCCACTAAAAGTGATGTCATGGCTGGAAGTGACATCATCAGACAAATTAAAATACATAATTGTAAATACAATAAAGTCAATCAAACAAATGACCTCAAACAACCCCCCCCCCCCAAAAAAAAAATTCAGTAAGATCTAGTTCAGAACACCTAGTTCAATTTAAGTTCCTATATTTATTAAACCAGTTCAGTATGATTTGGGATTAAGGGCACAATCCAGAGCAAGTTCAACCTGCTCTCCCCTAACTGCTCTTTCCTAACTATTCTGTATCCAGAGCAGAATGTTATGCTGCATCCAGAGAGTCAGGAAGCCTGGGCTGCCCTGACTGCTCCAGAGCATGCTAAGTCAGTGATAGCTGGGGAGGGCTTGCTCCTGAGTAGACCCCCCTCAGATCACACTGAAGAAGGAACAGCTGTGGTGCCTACATTATAAGGAAGCCCAGCAGTTCCTGACAACCAGTTAGAGCTGCAGTTCTTCTAGTGCAAGATGGATGCTTGGAGTGGCCTGCTGTATCCTAAGGTTAGTGGGCTGCCATAGTTGTGCCATATCCTGAGGTTGAGAGGCAGGGATTGCAGCTAGGCTGGCCAAGAACTCAGATTTTTGGTCAACACTACCATTCTTACTCAGGCCTTATCATGGACCCCTATGGGTCTACTCATTACTATACCTGCTCCTGAGGTGGTATATCTCTGAGGAACTAGAAGAGGGCATTTCTGCCTTGAAACAGGCTTTGGATACAGAGTAACTGCTCTGCCCTAGGCAATGCTAAACTTGCCCTCAACTTGCCTCTCCTGAGCTGCTTAGGCTGCCCCAGTTAGGGCAGAGCAGGTCCACCTCTCTTAGGGCACCCTATGTTGCCTTGCTCTGCCCTAAGCCTCTTCCAGAGTAACTGGGCTGGAGCATCTTGCAGTTGCTCCACCCTAGTGATAGATAGGGCACCCTAAGGCCTCTTATGTGCAAGGAATAGTTGCTCTGGATTGGGCTGTAAATCATTTTTAAACCCATCAAGTTTTTCTTATTTTTGCTAGACCAGGGGACAGAGAAGGCCCCCCCAAATGAAGGACACCTATGAAAAGTCTAGAATAAAATAAAAGCTCAGAACCCTTGGGTATATTACTTCCATGTGCTTTTTACTGAATTCCATATTACTGAATTCCATGCAATATTACTGAATATTATATTTAAAATTATTACATATAATTTAATATGTATAATTTAGTAATTCCAAGTAGGCTATAGGAAGATTAACTATACTGTATGTCATAATAAGAAAGAGAACATGAGGACATGACACCCCCAAAATGTAGAAGACCCATGAAAAATGTAGGGTATTAGATATATGTCTCTATATATTCTAGATATATGTCTAGATATATTCAAGTGGTTAGGCAATCCTAAAGACACTTTCCTGGGAGTTAGACCCACTGAACACAATGGAACTTACATTTGAGGAGACATGGTTAGGATTGCACTGTATGTATTATTATTAAAATTTTAAAAAATTGAATTACTAGCACTCTACATGCTGCCTGCTCACAAGGAAATGGAAGACAAGGAAGGCTTTTCCAGGACATAAGGCTAATAACCCTCTCCCACAAAAAAATATTAATACCTCAGAGGGAAGAGAGCAGGAGATGAGGCTTAAATGGAGGGAGAAGAGTTGGGACTCTCATTACCTGCTGAGCCAGTGTCAGTGTTTTGGGGGGTCTGCTTTCTGGAGCACTTTCAAACTTGGATCAGAACCATTCTGGAAGCCTTGCATCTTCCACTCCATCCAAATCATATCTGGTTACTCACGAGTAAACAATGCAAAGGGCAGCTTTTTAGGTTGGAACTTCCTCCTAGTGAGATTTGTGGGGGCTGTAGTTCTTGAATCTGGACCCTTCTGGTGTCCTTGGCTTCCTCTTTCAGGCAGGCTAAAGCCAAATATCTATATATATAAAAGAGAAAAGTCACTCACTGACTCACTGACTCACTGACTGACTGACTCATCAACGCTCTGCCAAAACCAGTGGGCCTAGAAGCGTGAAATTTGGGGTGGGTGTTCCTTCTGTGACGGAGGGGTGCACTAAGAACCAGTTTTCGGAAATTCCAACCGGAAGGGGGTGAAAAGGGGCGCAACGTGTTTTCTTCCCTATATTTTGCATTGGAGAATTGATGACTCATCAACATTCCGCCCCAACTGCTGGGCCTAGAAGCATTGAATTCTGGGAGTTCCTTCTGTCACCTGAACACCCACCAAGAACCCATGTGGAGAAATTTAACCCTTGAGGGGCTGAAAAGAGTGCAACGTATTTTTGTCCTACACTTAATTAACATGGGAGACTGACCAACATCCAGCCAATTTGGTGCTTGGACCCTGGTGTACAGGGAGAGGGGATGTTGTTCAGAGGAAGAGGTTGCACTGGTGAGAATGCTGCGCATGGGGGGAAGTTTGCATGGAGGAAAGTTGCGCACGGGGGGAAGTTGCGCATGGGGGGAAGTTGCGAAGTTGCGCATGGCGGAAGTTGCGCATGGAGGGATTATGCGCATGGGGAAAGTTGCGTATAGGGGAAGTTGCGCATGGAGGAAAGTTGCGCATGGAGGGATTATGCACATGGGGAAAGTTGCGTATGGGGATGATGCACATGGGGACGTTGTGCGTGGGGGAAGTTGCGCGTGGGGGAAATTGCACATGGGTGAAATTGCACATGGGGGATGATGCACATGGGGGGTTGATGTGCATGCAGGGATGATGCGCATGGAGGGATGATGCTCATGGGGAAAGTTGCGCATGGGGGAATTTGCACATGGGGAAGTTGCGCATGGGGGAAAGTTGCGCAGCGGGGAAGTTGCACCTGGGCGACTGATGCAGATGAGGAGTTCAGGCACATGGGGTGATGCACATGGGGAAGTTGCGCAAGGGGGATGGTGTGCATGTGGTTTGATGCGCATGGAGGGAAATTGCGCATGGGGGAAGTTGCGCACTGGGGAAGTTGCGCATGGAGGAAAGTTCAGCATGGGGGGATGATGTGCATGGGGGATGATGCGCATGGGGTTTGATGCACATGGGGGAAGTTGTGCATGGGGGGAATGTTGCACATGGGGGAATGTTGAGCATGGGGGCTTACTCTACTGGCTACCGTCCCATTCCAAGCCAGCCTCTTGCTTGCCCTCCAAGGGGTGTGAGTGGCAATTGGAGAACTGTGCAGTTGGGTTACCAGTTGCCCCTTGGCAGCCTGAGGTCTGCAGTCTAGTCTGTTTCTACCCCTACACCTTCTCTAACTATGCTGCTGACAGTGCAATCCTAAACTGTGCTGGAACAGGCAGACTGATATGCCTGCCCTGCATCCAGTGCAAGTTTAGGGCTGCTGCTGCACTACCCAAGAGCAACCTTCTCCAAACTTACCCAATTTTACATCTGTGGCACTTCACAACTTTGCCATCTTTATAACTGTGCCACCTCAAACAGTTTTGCACATTCGTCAGCCTGGGAATGCAATAGGTTTCCTGGGAAGAGGGCTTCGATCCACCACAAGAGCTGGGTTTTGAACTAACAGCCCACTCTCACCCATCTCCCCACAATCCCACCTGCCTTCCCTCCACCCCAGAATGCCTTCTTCCCACCCACCCCATATCTTACCCAGACCCCTGCACTGGCCAATCTCGGCCAGTGCAACTCAACCACTCTCAGGGCACATGACAGCATGGGGAAGCCTACACTTCTAGATCAGCACAAAGTTCCTGCACTGACCTTAACAGCATTCTAGGATCATCTTCTAACAATTATTAAGCCACAAGGCAAATCTCTCAATCATTGTTCAACTGAGCCTATCTCTTCTCAGATCCGAAGAAAGGTTTGAAAGCAGCAACTGGCAGTTCTTGCTGTAGTGAAGTCTGGAATCTGTTGTTCACAGTGACCCCCACCCCCCTACATGCACATAATGCCACCCTGCAGACATGAACTTCCAACATTCCAAGCTTAAATAAGTCAGGCTGGAACTGTTTAATGAGTTTACTGGTCCTTGGTTGATTGTTGATTTTAGTGATGCTGTAATGGAGTTTTAATTATGGTTTTATTGCATTTTTAAATTGGATTATTTACCTGAGCTGCTTGGGGAGACTGTTAGCTGAAAAGGCAATAAACGTACAGCACAAAAACATGCAAATTAACTTATGGGATGGCTTAGATTTGCTGCGGAACTACAGGGTGAGTCTCTAACCTTCTTTTATGATATCGTGGCAAGTCCCTCCCACTCAGTCTTGGCCATTTATTCCTCCTCTACCTCTCATGAGTTAGCTTCTCACTGCTGAGATGTTCCAGTCCCTTACATTTTCACTGATGCAGCCATACCAGCTGCATCAATCAATCAATCAATCAATCAATCAAACAATCAACCAACAGTATTTATATACTGCTTTTCAACAAAAAGTTCACAAAGTGATTTATAGAGAAAATGAAATAATGGCTAATGGCTCCTGTCCCAAAAGGGCTCACAATCTTAAAAAAATGCAAAAGAACACCAGAAGAAGCCCTTCGAAGACATTGCTGGGGTGAGGAGGGCCAGATACTCTGCCTGCTAAATAAAAGAGGAACACCCACTTGAAAGAGTGTCTATTGCTCAGTTAGCAGGGGTTAGCATGCCAGATACATGGTGCATTCTGTGATAGAGGCAATCAGGAGATCTCCATGAGGTTAGTCTCCTAATGTTCTCTGGGTCTCCTCAGACCGATGCCAGGTTTATAGTCAATGGCATCACCAGGGGGTGTGGGGGGTGTGACCCACACCAGGTGATGTGCCCTGGCGGTGATATGCAGTGAGGGCACCCTAAAAAGTAAGTTCATAAAGGTGTGCATTACCCGCTTATGCCATATGTCGTTGGAGTCATACTGAAGAGCAGATTCCAATGCAATAATCCATTTTCAGCTAGCACCTTCCTAACCAAAGTTATGGCCAAATAAAAAAACCCAGAAACATCAAAATTTGCATATCAGGGCTTTACATTTATATTTGTACTAGCAAAAAGCGTTCCCGCATTGCGGGACTAACATTTCCCCATAAAACATCCCCCCATGGTGCATCAACACCCCATGCGCATCAACACCCCATGAGCATCAACACCCCATGTGCAACTTCACCACATGCACAACATTCCCCATGCTCTCCCCAGAAGTAAACCTCATTGCTGTCAGTGCAGCTTACTCCCAGGCAAGTGTGAATTGGAGTGCAGGCTCAGAGCCTTATTAGGATTGTTCCCCTTCTCTCTAATCCTGGCTCTCATATCCACTCAGGCATGTCTCCTCAGAAGTAAGTCCCACTCCTCTCAAGGGAGCTTATTCCCTGGCAAGTATGAATTGGACTGCAGGCTCAGCTCCCCCCAGCTATACCTGCAGAATAGATGCTAAAAGGAGCAGGGAGCCTCAGAGCCTAGCCAGCTGGCTCCAGTGAGGCCAGTGTGGAGGAGAGAGCCATGTGCTCACCTCCTCCTTCCAAGTGCGCCTTCTCCAGAAGTGCAGCTCATCCTTCTCGCACTAGCTGGCTTCCCCCACCTGCTTCTCCAATTGGAAGAGGGTGTTCAATGGCACACCTCCCAAGGCAGAACATTCCTCAGAGGTGTGCTTTTACCCTTAGGGACTCGTCCTGCCATGCACTTGCTTGTGACCAGGGCAGCATTGATGTGCCAGTCAGGGTAGTGTTGTGTGTCACCCTTGGCATGCACACTGGGGGTTGCTGAGTCTGCTCTAACTCTTTTGGTTCATTCAGAGATTGTTTGCTTCTTTATACCAGAAGATCCTTAGTTTCCCTCATATCTCATTTCATGCAGCTCTTGACCTCTGTGATATCTATTTTCTGCCATATTTTTTATTTTTGACTATCTGTTAGTAATAGTTGGTGTTGGACAACTGCTGTTGTTTGATTTCTCTTCTCTTTTGTCTGCTCTATCTACTTCAAGCACCGTCACTGCTGGATGGATAACATGACCAGACATTCAATATACTATTTCTGTGGCCTGGTAAACAGCGGAGAGGTGCCAATATGTCATAGTTTAGTCGGGGGTTTTCTTTCTTCCCTCAGTTGGCTCCTTCCTCCTATTTCCTCTCTTGATCTGCCTGGCAATTTTTGTCTGCTCACGGCCTCTAGCAGTCAAGCTAGCCAATATTTAGGTTGGCAGAGAAGAGCAGGAAAAATGTACTAAAGCAAACATCAGCTACTGAGTAATGGAAATCAGGCAGTTTGAAGGATTTGAGGGTTTTATAGTCGCTGCATTTACATGATGACTGGGCAAGGATGTGCCTTTAAAGCCATATAAAGCCAAGGGTGACCATATAAAATGGAGGCAGAGTGCCTGTACCTTTAACCATTGTACAGAAGAGGGAATTTAGGCAGGTGCTGCTTTTTAAACCCTTCTACACTGAGCTACACCCACCTAAATTCCCTCTTCTAAGCAATGGTTAAAGATACAGGCAGTCTGTCCTCCACCCTGTTTAAAGGATTTTCAATGGGGCATTGTTTGCATTTGGGAAGAAAAACACAGAATCCTCTCTGACTGAATTTCACCCCAGATTATAAGAAATAATTATGCAATCCATTGGGCTGACGCAAATTACTTGTGCTGCTGCAAGCTGCCACAAATTTGCCATAAAGCACACTTGCAAAACCTGGAGAGAATGGGAGTCATTGCAGGTTACAAGCCATGATGGGTTTGTATGTGTTTTGTGTACAGAGGGTTTTTCTGAGGAAAATTCTTGAAGTTAAAAAAGCATAGGACACCCCAAAAAAGTAGGTCAAATGTAGGACATCTTAAAGTCCTTGAAGTCCTCTGATGGCGCAAGTAGTTAAGACACTGTGCCTGTTAACCAGCAGGCCAGGCTTCGAGACCCGGGTCTCCACAAGACAAGGATTTCCTGTTAAAGGAGATCTAAAGGACTAGTTGATCCACTGGGTCCCTTCCAACTCTATGTTGGTCTATGATCTAAAACTCTATGATCTAAAATAAAAACTAAAACACTTTCCTGTTCTTAATTTCAACACTATATTACTTATTTTAAAATTAAAAAACCTCTTTGCAAGATCTGTTTTTACCAACAATGCACATGCAAGTGACTCAAAATAGACATGATTCTCACCCAGGGACCCAGTCATGCCATCCTACCATGCACCTCTGAAAGAGCACCCTGAGGCATGAAAACTGTCTTTGCATCAGTCTATTCTGGGAAGGAGGGCGGTGAAAATGGGTGTGCGGGATCATTGGCTGATGGGGGGATGTGCTTGCAACCCCAAACAGGTAATGGAAACATGGATAGTGCAGAACAGTAGATTAAGATTGACAGAGAACTGTTTCGAAACCACTTAACTGGCCTAAATGAATCCAAGTCATTTGGACCAGATGAGCTGCATCCTCAAGTTCTTAAGGAACTGGCAGATGTCCTTGCAGAGCCTCTGTCGATCATCTTTGAGAAATCCTTAAGGAGTGGAGAAGTGCCACTGGACTGGAAGAGGGCTAATGTAGTCCCAATCTTTATGGAGGGAAAAAAGAAGACCCAGGAAATTATAGACCAGTCAGTTCGTCTTCAATCCCCGGGGAATATTCACTGGCATCCTTCAGTCTTGAAAGACTATGGTATCGTGCTCTGAAATGGGGGTCCTAAAACAGCATCTTCAATTACTAAAAAGTCCAATTCAAGAGTGGCAATCCCTTCCACACTGAGGGAAGATACAGTCCAAAGATTCTGCTGGTTCTAGGACTGCCCCTTTGCCTCAGCCTGCCATGTGAGTGTCACTTCAAATTGAAGAAGGCTATGCTGCATCTTTTGCCTCCAAGCTGAACGATCAGAGGTCAAGGTTTCCCAGCTATTTATGTCCATTTACATGGCCTTTAGATCCCTCTTGCAGATGTCCTTATATCACAGCTGTGGCCTCCCTCTATGGCGTTTTCCCTACACTAATTCTCCACACAGGAGATCTTTCGGAATCCGACCTTCAGCCATTCTCACGACATGCCCAAGCCAGCATAGACGTCGCTGTCGCAAAAGTGTGTATGTGCTAGACGTACTAGCACGTTCCAAGACTGCACCATTTGAGACTTAGTCATGCCAGGTGATGCCGAGAATACGTCGGAGACAATGCATATGAAATGTGTTCAGCTTTCTCTCCTGCCGCGTATGAAGGGTCCAAGACTCACTGCAGTACAAGAGTGTGCTGAGGACACAGGCTCTATAAGCCTGGATCTTTGTATATTCCGTCACCTTCTTGTTTAGCAATACTCTCTTTGTAAGTCTGGAAAATGTGGTAGCCGCTTTATCAATATGTTTATTCAGCTCAGTATCTAAAGAGAGTCAGAGATAGTTGAGCCAAGGTACACGAAGTCATGGAACAAACCATAAAACACACAATTTGTGCACATCTAGAGAAGTACTCGGTGATCAAAAGAACCCAGCATGGATTTACCAAGAATAAATCTTGGCAGACAGATCTAATCTCCTTTTTTGATCAGGTTATGAGCTTACTGGACAGTGGCAATGCTGTGGATGCCATTTATCTTGATTTCAGCAAAGCATTTGACAAGGTTCCACATGACAGCTTAATAAGGAAGTCAGAAAAATATGGGCTAGACGAGGCAATTGTTAGGTGTATCTGCAATCGGCTCGATGACTGCATTTAAAGGGTTTTAGTAAATGTTTCTGCATCAACCTGGAGGTTAATTTAAAGAGGGGTGCCCCAGGACTCTGTCTTGGGCCCAGTTCTCTTTAAAATATTCATCAGTGACTTGGATGAAGGGATATAGGAAGCCTCATCAAATTTGTGGATGACACCAAGCTGGGAGGAATAGCAAACACAACAGAAGACAGGAGAAACCTCCAGGAGGATCTGGACAAACTGGAATACTGGGCTGTAACAAATCGAATGAATTTCAACAGGGAGAAGTGCAAGGTTTTGCACCTAGACAATAAAAACCAAAGACACAGGTATGAAATCAGGTATACTTGGCTTGGCAGCACAACATGTGAGCGAGATCTTAGAGTGCCATGGATCACAAGCTGAACATGAGTCAGCAGTGTGATGCGTCTGTGAAAAAGGAAAATACCTTTTTAGGCTGCATTAAGAGTGCCAGAGTAACAGGGTAGAATCCCCCCAAGGCACAGCAGAAATTGTACTTGAGTACTGATCAAGTCCAGAACAATGTAATTAGTAATGAAATCAGACAACAAAGTTTCTGAGATCTAGCAACTGTATTCAAATGATTAGTCAGTATACATAGTCAAGAGTCCAGTCCAAGATCATACATACAGAGTTTCAGGCAGTGTCAAGTCTAGTCAGCAATTTCCGTATCTATCAGTCCGTAATTCACCAATGCTCCTTGTCTAACCCACACTAAGGGCACAATCCAGAGCAAGTTCAGCCTGCTCTGCCCTAACTGCTCTCTCCTAACTATTCTGTATCCAGAGCATAAAGTTATGCTGCATCCAGAGAGTTAGGAAGCCTGGGCTGCCCTAACTGCTTCATAGCATGCTAAGTAATTGACACATGGGGAGGACTTGCTCCTGAGGAGACACCCCTCAGATCACACTGAACAAGGATTAGGTGTGGTGCCTACAGTGGTGAAATGACTCTGTGCATCACCCGGTGCGGAAGTCTCCTCTGAAGCTGTTCGGCATGCTCAGTGTGTTTCTGCTCAATGCACCTCAGCTGGCCGTTCAGGCCAGCTCCGAGGTCAAGTGGCAGCTTCTGGGCTGCTGCTCCGCCTTGGAGCAGGCACGAATGGGCGTGCTGACACCCGGGGCCTGCCAAATGACAGTCAAACTCCTCTGGCGCATCACCCCATACGGAACGCATCATCCAATGCAACCCACACCAGATGCACCAGTCTGATGACGCCACTGGGTGTCTGCCATATAAGGAGTCCCTGATGAGATGCCAGTACATTCTACAGTGAATACAAGGGGCTTCTTGGAGTGGCCTGCTGTATCCTGAGGTTTGTGGGCAGCTGTAGTTTGTTCCATATCCTGAGGTTGAGAGGCAGGGGTTGCAGCTAGTCTGGCCAAGAACTCAGGTTTTTGGTCAACACTGCCATTCTTACTCGGGCCTTATCATGGACCCCTCTGGGTCTACTCATTACTATACCTGCTCCTGAGGTGGTATATCTATGAGGAATTAGAAGAGGGCATTTCTGCCTTGAAACAGGCTTTGGATACAGAGTAACTGCTCTGCCCTAGGCAATGCTAAAGATGCCCTCAACATGCCTCTCCTGAGCTGCTTAGGCTGCCCCAGTTAGGGCAGAGCAGGTCCACCTCTCTTGGGGCACCCTATGTTGCCTTGCTCTGCCCTAAGCCTTTTCCAGAATAACTGGGGTGGAGCATCTTGCAGTTGCTCCACCCTAGTGATAGATAGGGCAACCCAAGGGCTCTTATGTGGACAGATTAGTTGCTCTGGATTGTGCTGTAAGACTTCTAAACAACCATTCTTGTACACCTCTTCAAATGAGAGTTACACCCAAAGTCAGCTGCAGCAACTTAAGAGCTTAAGTGCATTCTCACATGTTGGTTTCTCTCATCAGTCTCAACCTATTCCAGGTGCCCCTTCTTAAGCCTCTGGAATGTAGCTGTTACCAACTTATTACCTAAAATCTAATTTCAGGACATATGTAACCTGGCAAAGAGGACTGTACCTTCCAAGTCACAAGAAGTTATAGTTCCTCTTTATTCTGCATTGGCTAGACCTCACCTTGAGTACTGTGTTCAGTTCTGTGTTCAGTTCAGTTTAAAAAAGATGCAGTCAAACTGGAGCAAGTCCAGAGGAGAGCGACAAGAATGATAATTGGGAAAGAAGGGAAGCCCTACGAGAAAAGGTTGGGGAACTTGGGATGTTCAGCCTGGAGAAGAGAAGGCTGAGAGGAGACATGATTGCCCTCTTCAGATACCTGAAGGGTTGTCATATGGAGGAAGGGGCCAATTTGTTCATAGCTGCTTCTGAAAGCAGAACTAGAACCAATGGTTACAAACTGCAAGAAAGGAGATTCCGGCTGGAAATCCGGAAAAAATTCCTGACGGTGAGGGCGGTTCGGCTGTGGAACAGATTGCCAAGGGAGGTGGTGGACTCTCCCTCACTGGGGATCTTCAAGCAGAGGCTCGATGAGCACCTGTTGGAGATGCTCTAGGGGGAATTCCTGCTGTAGGCAGGGGGTTGGACTAGATGACCTACTAGGTCCCTTCCAACTCTATGATTCTATGATTCTATGATTCTAAGGAAAGCACTGACTGACCATAAGTCCTCTTTTCACAGGACAGGTCCTCTTTTAACTCTTGTGTCCTGGGAAAATATCTTTACATTTACCAGTAACCTACTGATGCCTCAGTAAATGTTATTTTATTGGTATCTATTTTTATGGTATTTTGAAATGTACCAGTAGCTGCTGCATTTCCCACCCTCGGCTTATATGCGGGTAAATAAGTTTTCCCAGTTTTTTGTGGTAAAATTAGGTGCCTCGGCGTATACACGGGTCGGCATATATGTGAGTGTATACTGCAGCTCTACTTGGACTGTCTCAAATCTGGGGCTGGGAAAGAATGAAAAATCCCCTGCAATGTAAACAAGATTTTAAAAGTATTTTTAAGTCCACCCCCACCCCAAGAATGGCATAAAAATGCATTTTTATGACATTCTTTGGCCAGTGTAGGGGATTTGTGCTGGTCAAAGGAGAGCTTAGGATTGTGCTCTTAATCGTTAATTAATGATTATTGCTAATTAAAAGCAATTTGAGATTCTCTGATTATAAATAATAAGAAAAATATATATGAATGTCAGAGTCTATTTTGTATTAAATTACATGCAACACATGAATAATTAAAGATGAGTAAATGATATTTAATATATTTAATATTGCTTCTTCTTCAGAGCAAACACATTTCACTGCATGAAACCTGTTCTCATTAAATAATGGGTAGTAAATAATGTCCCAGATGTGTAGAATTGAACTTATGGCCTTTTATAATTCCAACTCAATTATAAGGAAAGTAAGTTCACATGGAAATGTAGACTGGCAAATACCTTGCAACAAAACACTCTTAGAACGAGGCAGGCCTGTTGAATGAGGCAAACTAGTCCATTTTTCAACTGAGTTTTTACAAATGCATTCTGTGAGTCACAGAATCTCAGCCATCAAAGGTAATCATAAATCAAGCCTGGTCAGGTGCTCAGGGTCATTTTCTGTTCTTTCCTGTTCTCACACAGGGTGTTGTTATTAAGTTGTTCAGTTGTGTCCGACTCTTCAATAGTGTGACCCCGTGGACTACAGAAGTTTGCCCCCCATCCTCCACAGGCTTCCAAAGTCTTTACAAATTCGTGTCCACTGGCTCAGTGATGCTATCTAATGACTTCATCTTCTGCTGTCCCCTTCTCCTTTTGTCTTCAGTTTTTCCCTGCATCTTTTCTAAGGAGTCCTCCTCATGATGTGGCCAAAATATTTGAGCTTCAGCTTCAGTATCTGTCCTTCCATTGAACAGTTGGAGTTGATTTCCTGGAGGATGGACTGATTTGATCTCCTTGCAGTCCAAGGACTCTCAAGAGTCTTCTCCAGCAACTTATTTCAAAGGCATCTATTCTTCAGAGCTCAGCCTTCCTTATGGTTCAGCCCTCACTGCCATACATTACCACAGGGAAAACCATAGCTTTAACTAGACAGATCTTTATTGGCAAGGATCTTTGTCTCGATGGGACTTTGTCTTGACTTTTAATCAAGTTGTCTAGACCCGTCATAACTTTCCTCCCCATAAGCAGGTGTCTTTCTATTTCATGGCTGCAGTCACCACAAGCCCAATCCAGAGAAGCACTTGGTTTGCCCCATCTATCACGAGGGTGGAGAAACTGCAAGATGCTCCTCCCTAGTTACTCTGGAAAAGGCTTGGGGCAGAGCAATGCAAGATAGGGTGCCCTAAGTAAGGTGGACCTGCTCTGCCCTAACTGGGGAAGCCTAGGCAGCTCAGGAGAGGCATGTTGAGGACATGTTTAGTATTGCCTAGGGCAGTGATTTTCAACCTTTTTCATCTCACGGCACACTTAACAAGGCACTGAAATTGTCAAGGCACACCATCAGTTGTTTTTGCCATTGACAAGGCACACACACTTCAAATCCCCCAATTTTCCTATTAATGAATGTCAATCTCCAAATTCCCTCGGCACACTTGAGGACAATCTGTGGCACATCAGTGTGGCATGGCACACTGGTTGAAAATCACAGGCCTAGGGCATAGCAATTACTCTGTATCCAGACCATGTTTCCAAGGCAGAAATGCCTTCTTCCAACTCTTCAGCGTTATACCAGCTCTGGAGCAGGTACAGTAATGAGTAGACCCATAGGGCAGAGTTGACCAAAAATCTGACTTCTTTGCCAGTTTAGCTGCAACCCCTGCCTCTCAACCTCAGGGTATGGAACAACTATGGAAATCCACTAACCAGCTGGATACAGCAGGTCACTCCAAGAAACCAAGAAGATTCACTGTAGACTCTACTGGCATCGCTTCAGGGACTCCTTATAAGGCAGGCACCACAGCTGTTACTTGTTCAGTTTGATCTGAGGAGTGGGTCTCCTCAGAAGCAAGTCCTCCCCAGCTGTCGCTGACTTAGCATGCTCTGGAGCAGCTAGGGAAGCCCAGGCTTCCTGACTCTGTATCCAGCATAGCTTTCTGCTCTGGATACAGAATAGTTGGGGAAGCCCAGCTAGGCCACTCCTCACTGCCCTTACTCTGGATTGTGCCCATAATCTGCTAGGGCATGCTTTTCTTCCTCAACTGACTGCTTCACTTGCAAAAGTCCTCTGCCTCCTGATTTTCAAGGCAGGTACAGCCTGTCAATATCACTATGTGGATGTAAAGAATAGTGAATGGTCATTAATTTCCTTGTTTTCCTTTCCAGGTCATCCAGCTCCATCTGTGTCCAATTCACAACGCCAGCAGTATATTTAACTACAGGTATGGCCCAGGTTTCTATAGCCTTTATAATGTTGCCACCATTCAATTTGCTCTTCAAAATTTTTCTGACCCTTTGAACATATTCTTTTCTGATCACAGTTTTCACATGCCTGTGCTTGATATTGTCCAGCTGCAGTATGCCCAGGTATTTGTAGGCTTCAGGTTGGTGGCATTTAATGGTTTGACCATTCGGCATTTCAGTGCCATCACTTTCTGTGATCTTCCCTTATTTTTGTGCCACTGTGTCACATTTGTCCAGGCCAAACTCCATGTTGATGTCAGTACTGAAGACTCAGACTGATTGGTGAGTGACTGGATTTTTATTTCTGACTTTCCGTAGAGCTCCAAATGTACAATAGGTATGACATTTTCTGGGTATGACAATAGGTATGACATTTGATGAGTCCATAACTTTCATTGGCTACAAATGATTCCGTCTTCTAGGGTTTCATGCATTTTCAATGAAATTTGTTACATTTTTGCTGATTCCGATGGACTCCAGATATTTTATGATCCAGCTGTGTGGCAATGAATCAAAGGCTTTTCTATAATCAGTCCAAGCCATGTGCAGATTGGTTTTTTGGCTTTTACAATTCTCCAGTATAATTTTATCAATCAGGAGCTGATCTTTTGTGCTCCTGCTTCTCCGTTTATGGCCTTTCTGCTCCAGTGGTAAGATGTTATTTACTTCCAAGTAATCCTGAATCCTGTCAGCTATAATGCCTGTCAGCAGCTTGAACACTGTGGATAGACATGTTATTGGCCTGTGTTTCCTAGTGCTATCCCTTTGGCTGGATCCTTCTGTATTAGAATTTACCACTTGTTAACCACTGGCTGATGTTACCTGTTCGTAGCATTTTTCCATGCAGGCTAGTCACATATTTGAGCCAAAATCCATGTGGTTGATCGTTACCAGGTGAAGTCCAGTTTTTTAACTCTTTTCACTCTGTCTGATAATTTCAGTTGATATTTCCATCTGATCCATTTTATTCTTGGATGATTTTTCTTCAAACTCTTATATCCACCCCACACTTCTGTTGTAATCTTTCTTGGTTTCCCAGAGTTGAGTAGTTGCATTTTTCTCAGTTTTTTTTTACTTTACTATCTGTTTTCTGATTCAACCTCTGATAGAATCGCCTTTGATCCAACTGGAACGTTTGATTTTGTCTATACTAGATGGTTTTGGCTTCATAACTTTCAATTTTTCTGACTGTTGCTGTTCTGTTGTCTCACAATTTCCATTGTTTCTTCAATTTTCCTTGAATTCAGCCAGTACTTTTTGATCAAGTATTGCTTCATTTTGCCATTCTTCAATGTTTTTTTCTTCTTCATGTTCTTTAATTAAGTTACTTGCATCTGATCGCAAACACTTGATCTTCAATTCCAGCCTGATTTTCCATTTTGGTTTTCCAGTTGATTTTCTAGGGGTCTTTGTTCAATCCCCAGTTACTTTATTTAAAAACTGTTACTTTCACCGCTGTGCTGTAGGTGAGCTGATTCATTTGTTCAATATATGTTATCTGAATTGTTGCAAGTGCAGCATTGGCATCATTTAGTAGTGGTGCTAAGTGCTTTCTAGGTATATTTTTTAGCGTTCAAAGCCTTGTCCTTTTTTCACTTCAGGCAGTATGGGTCATGATTTTATTTTTCTGTTCTTTTTGCATTGTAGTCAATATTCCCTGCAGCTCAACAATGCCTTCAGGTTCCTGTTCAGCTTCACACAATATTTCCATTCTTTCTTCTGGTTTAGTGTTTCCCAATATTGGAGCTTCTTGTACTGCCATTACAGTAGTCTACTGTTCTTCAGTTTTGCAGCTTTTCCGAAGAGATGGGGGGGGGGCAGGGCCAGCTGCCCCCTGGAGCAGCAGTAGATATTCTCTCTTAATGGCTCCCTCTTCTCCTGGCCCAAGCCACACACTCAGCTGACAAGTAGAGATGGGGAGGGCAGGACCAATTGCCACCTGGAGCAGTTTTGATGATGATGATGATGATGACGACGACGACGATGTACTGTTTCACAGTCACCAATTGTCTGACTGGAATTGGCTCTACTGTGATTCAGTTCCTATCCAAAGAACTAAGAATCACAAAGATATCGTATCTGTCTGAAGTTCCCATGGGTGCGGCTTTTTGTAACTGGAAAGTTGTGATCTTCTAGAGGCCTATTAAGTTTAGATGTTCCTGGAGACTTAATGGAATTGCTCCAAGAGCACCTATTATGATTGGAATAACAGTGGCTTTCTTTTCCCAGATTTTCTGAATATCTATCTGTTAGTCCTTATACCATCACTATACTACTATTCCACGGCTGAACTGACATCACCGTCAGGAATTTTTTCCTGATATCCAACCAGACTCTCCTTTCTTTGCAGTTTATACCCATTGGCTCTACTTCTGCTTTCAGAGGCAGCTAAGTACAAATGAGCCCCTTCCTCCATATGACAGCCCTTCAGGTAACTGAAGAGGGTGATCATGTCTCCTCTCAGACTTCTCTTCTCCAGGATGAACATCCCAGAGTTCCCCCAACCTTTCCTAATAGGGCTTCCCTTCCATCCCTTTGATCATTCTTGTTGGACTTGCTCCAGTTTGGCTGCATCTTTTTCAAACTAGGGTGCCCAGAACTGAACACAGTACTCAAGATGAGGTCTAACACCAGTTTCGAAGCCAGCTATTGACTCAGAAAATTTTGCTGTCTCTCTGAGGACTTTTTTACTGAGAGGATTGATGAGAATACCACTTGGGTATTCCCCAGATCCTTAATCTTCTTTCCAAGAGCTTCATAGTCTTCAACAATCTTCTTGTAAGTTTGCCCAGCAGTATCATTCATTTGTACATGGATGGGTAAGAACGGGTAGCGATCAGAAGGTGTGATCATCCTTGGTAGCCTCTCCATGACATCCTGTATCATGGCATCAGAGAGACAACACACCTCATGGGAAAATGAGGTTTGGTCAGCACACAGATTCAATGCCCCTCAGGAGGGACTCTCCAAAGACCACCACCTTCCTCCACTTTCTCTTCTTTATATACTTTATTGATGTGAAAGCAGATTGGCAGAAAATACTAGCCTCCCCAACCCCCAGCAGGTTTTTCTGAAGGCTGACAATAAAGCCCAGGCATTTTGCACAATGGGCCCTGCTAATAGTAGCCACACTGATGAAACTCATTGCATGGGACACAGTATACGGATTCATATTAGCGCCGACATTGACCTAGGAGATCCAATGGCAGCGAGCTTGGCCCATTTATATTTGGGGGCTAATTAACCATTCTAGGCTTCTGAGCAGATTACTGTCAACCATTTAATGGCTCATTGGCTCATTGGCTCATTTCTGGTTGCTCTTTTTACCATTTCAACTGAATAGTTATTGTGATTTGTAACTCCAAGTAATAGCCAGCAAGCTGTTAACAGGCTTCACAAATTATAATGTTTGTCACACCCTTTGACAAATCAGACTCCCTAATGCCTTCTGCATCCACAAACCATTCATAAACGTGGTTGGGCAGCACAATCCACAGAAATTCCTCTTTCAAACTTATTTGCTCTTGCACAGGGGTGTGCAAATATTTTGCATAATCTCTCTGGCTGGAAAGAAAAGAATTAATTTACACATCATATTTGAATACATTTGCATAAGTTTACATGAATGAGTATATTGGAATTTATATAAATGAATGAATTCAAGCCAGTTCATAAACACTTTCCCACACAGTGAGAGAAGGTGTGCACAGCATCTCTAGTCCCTCCAGATCAGGGGTGTCCAAACATTTTGGCATCATCATCTCTCTGACACTATGTCAAGGACCAGAAAAATTATTAACATTTCAAATTTGAATAAATTTACAAAAGTTTAAATTTAAGACTGAATTAGATACAAGGCTAGTCTGCTGGCCAGGTTGAGGGGTTTTGCTGCAGGCCAGGTTGATGTTTGCTGCAGGATGCATCTGACCCCCAGACTGGGGTTTGAACAGAAGGTCCAGAGCTTCTTTTACACTGTTTAGAGGGAGCTCTACTCCTTTTGCCCCCATAAGATCACAAGGCTTTATGCAGGCTGTTTGAGGGGATTTGTTGCAAGCTGCATGCAGGTTCACCATGGGGCACATCTGGCCTGCAGGTCAGGGTTTGGGCACCCCTGCACTGGAAAATAAGTTAGATTCAGTAACTAGTAACAGCTGGCTCTTGCAAAAGTACAATATAACAACATTCATCAGTTAAAAAAACCATGCCCCATTCCAGCATCTCAACTGCTCTTTTGCCTCTTCTCTCCTCAATTGCCCCTCAATGGCTCTCCTCAATGGCTCTCCTCAATGGCTCTACCTCTTCTCAGTCTTACCTGTTATTTATCTGAGAGACAGTTAGAAGTGCCAGTTCTTCTCAGCCATCTCTGCCACAGAGACACATGGGAACCAAACTCTCAGCCTGCTTGATTGACACAGTACATGAGGACACCCCTTGCACAGGTCAAGGCTTTTATGTAGATAGCCGGTATCCTTCACTTTCTGACATTTCACTCTTTTTATACATTTCAGTTTCAAGTAGAAATCATACCTTTGTTGCATGCTCTTTCTTTTGACATATTTTCTCCTCTTGTTGGTTGAATTCTACTTAGGGTGCAATCTGGAATTGCATTTGGGTCCCTTTGTGCTGGCCCACAGGTGTTGCAAAATTATCATAAGGCACTTTTGCACCATCTCAAAAGTTAACCCTCTCACTCGGCTAATATAGCACTGAATATCAAAAAATGTTGCTATGTTGGAATATCTCACTTTGTACTAATATAGTTCACTTCCAAAAGTTGTTTTGAATTTTTTTTTTTACTACATGACTATGAGACCAACACATATGTGTCTAGTTTAAAACTAGGGTGTAAAAATTTTCCTTTATTGCATACAGGAAAATAAATCCATGCAGGGGACAGCAGGGAGCTGTCCAGCAATTGCCCAGGACTTCAACTGCCCCAACCGATTGCTCTGTTGCCCTTGGTTTGGCTTCTACACCTTTGTGTAAGGAGGTTCTCAGCCAGATACTAAGGCTCTGGAGCTCAATAGCTGCAACCTGCTGCCTCAGGGTTCATCCAGAGGACTTTGCCTTATTTGGGAAAAATCCCCAGGTTTGCTGGAGCCAGATAAATTGCAGGAGGTTCATGTGAAGGTAACTGCATGAATTTTTTTCACAGAGGGAGCCTATTTTGCCATTCAAACTATGTTCACAAAATAGCCAAGGCAATCCTGCCATGTGCTGGCTCTTCTGATGAAGCACAAGGGCCTTTTTAATACCAGGAACTTTAAAGTAAATGGAAATTTTGTTCCTAGCTTTTTATATGAATTTTTATACCTTCTTACACAAACGTGTCTTCGCAGGCTGAGAGGGTTAAGAGTCCAGAGGTGTGCCAATTTCTGCAGGCCTAACAAGGCACCATTACACAAGCAGACCAGTGAATTTGGCTTGGCAGATTCAGGCCAGTGTGAAAGTCTGGGAGGGCAGAACAAGAGCATTCTAAGGCAGGGAAAGGCTAGCAATAGACAGAGCTATGAGCAGTCCAGGTCTGGGCAGAGAGTAACAAAAATCTTAAAAGCTTTAAAAAAAATCTGGGTTAACAGCAAAGAGCTGTTTTACTATCATTGCAAACTCTTATAATAACCTCTAGTGATGGAGACACAGGAATCTTCTGGCATACAATAAGTAGTCAATGAATACTGGATACTCAGTCCCAACATGTACAATAGGCACTAATGAACAGGTACATTACAAAGCATTATTCTCCAATTTTAATCTCCAATCAAGTGACTGAAATAATGGAAAATCTTCCCAACTGGCCACAAGTCTCAGTAAAAGAGGTGGAAGTCCTCATCCATCAATTGAAGAGAAACAACATACCAGGAAATGATTTTTTGCCCCAAGAACTTATAAAATCTAATATTACTTGGTGGGCCCCCTTACTGGCAGTTTTGTTTTCATTAATTGATCAAACAGGTTTACTACCAGAGCATAATACATGCATAATAGTGCTCATACATAAAAAAGATAAAACTGATCCAGCTAATTATCAGCCAATCAGTTTGCTGTGTATGATAAGTAAACTTTATGCTAAATATCTTTGCAATAAATTAACTGAATGGATTTAGGATGAAAAAGTTATGGCGATACAGCAAGCAGGATTCAGTCCAGGACAATCTACTTAGGCCATTGCTTTGAATTAGCCCATCTCATTGATAAATACGCAAGAAAGGAAGGAGTTGTGTTGTATGCAGCTTTCATTGATATTAAGGCAGTGTTTGACTCCATACCCTGCTCACATCAATGGGAAAAACTAGCCTCTATAAACATGGATAGATGACTTCTCTTTTTGATCAACAGTCTCTATAGTGACACATGGTTAAGGGTATGTTGTACTATTAATGGGCATCTTATGGAGCCTGTGTCATCTATAAAAGGGGTTAAGCAAGGATGTGTTTTAGCTCCAATTTTGTTTACAAGCAAATTCAGCCAAAATGATGAATGTATTGGTTGGATATTGCAAAACATGGAATGAAAATTTGACTCTTTTCATATTAGGTGAGTCTTTTAATTTTTCACCACACATCTCTACATCCTTTTATACTGTGCAAATTGTGACAACAGCCTCCCAAAGAAAACATTTCCTTTTTATCTGCAAAATTTCCTCTCAGCAAGTGAGGTGTTGATGCACTAAATAAGTCAGTGTCAACATATCTGTGATGTGTTAATGGAATTTAAATGAGACTTCATAAAAAGATAGGCTTGATCAAAAAGTAAAAGAGTCCAATCCAATTCACCTGACCAGTACTGATGCAACTACAATGCAGGCCAAAGGTAAAGGAACAAATACTTCTTTACCTTGAAGGGAACTCTGTGACCCCACTATAGGATGCACTCCCCCATTATAGAATGCAGTGCCCATTCTGTGGGCACAGCTGTATCAGCTGTGTTTTAAAGTCTCTTTCATTTCATATTACATACTACAAGGTGAGGACCAATGTGATGTGGAGTCAGGATGACCAGATGACGGGAATTTCCCTGCCAGAACTGGAAATGATGAATTTGGGGCCTCTGACAGGAATTTGAGGGCCTTTGGGGGAATTTCCCACCATTTCCTGGAATTTTAGGGCTGTTTTAGGCCAGGCGTGTCAAACTCATTTCATACAGAGGGCCGCATTACCGTTAATGGTGTCTCCCAAGGGCCGCAATCCAATTTTTTGCATGTCTACTCAGAAGTGCTCTCCTTTCTCCCGGGCAATTTCTTCCACCCTGGGAAGCTGCTGCTGTGCATGAGCGCTCCTTCCTCCTGGGCTCTTTCTCTGGCTCAAAATCAAGTGCGCTTCTGCCACTAATGAGCTGCTTCTGGGGGTGGGGAGATCACTTGAGGGCCACATGTGTGCCTGCAAAGGGCAGATTGTGGTCCTCGGGCCACCAGTTTTACAGGCCTGTTCTAGGCCATTTTAGGCCTTTTAGGCCCACTGAAACTGATGGTAAAGGAGGCGGAGGGAAGGAGGGAAGGGAATTGTAATCTTTCTCCCTCCTCCCGATGCTAAAGCCCCTTTCCAAGCCATCAGTGGAAGAAGTACATCTCCCAACTTGCATTGCACCAGATTCTCATTTTGCAACCTCCTTCCCAGAGAGGCCCGAGTATGCCTCTAAATGGGACTCTAAGTAGCCGTTCCCAAATGGCTGTGCCTGGCAGTGTCTCCCAGTTCCCACAGAGGAAAATAATCTGGGGGGAGGAGGAAACTGCTTGCTGCAAAGGAAGGAAGAATGTTTTTGCAGATAATGTTTTTGCAGATAAAAACATTATCTGCAAAATGTTATCTGCAGATAACATTTTGTTATCTGCATAACAGCTCAGCTGCGGCTGCTGGAGAACAGAGCAGAAGAAGGAGGCGTCCTTGCAAGTGGAGCTGTTCTGAAACTTTGCAGTGAATTTGGTTTTGGAGAAAAAGTGGGAAGAATTTTTTAAGCAGGTTTGCCAACTGACCAGAGAAACCCCAACCTCTCCTGCTCCTAAGCCTTTGTAGATGGACCCACCAATATATACTTTGCACAAAAAGCATGTAATTCACAACAAAGGCTTGAGTTGTTCAGGTTTGGGGGCTTTCATCCAGCTGTTGTCAAAGCAGAGGAGCAGAGCTAGGTGTAAAATTGGCAACCTGCTCAGGGCAGGGATGGTGGGATAACTCCTGGTTTCTTAGGTTTTAAGCCTCCAAGCCCAGTTGTGTCCACCCAAAAGCATTATAGTCAGTGGAGCTTACATTGTGTAAGGGGGCAAAGGAAAGGAGGCTGATAGACTAAGGCTGCAATCCTAAAGACACTTTCCTGGGCGTAAGACCCATTGAACATAATGGGGCTTACTTTTGAGTAGACATGGTTAGGATTGTGCTCGAAGCCTCTGCATGCCTGCCTGGATCACTTTTTGTTTGGTGTCTGGTCGACTGCAATGAGATTTGTACAAAAATTAAGTACAGAAATGTAATATGAGTGTTTTTAGCTTTATTTTAACATGTCCTGCATTTTTGGGTTGTCCTACATTTTTTTAACTGGGTAGGAATTTTGGCTTGGAGAACAGGAATTTTGGGGAACTTGGGGATGGGGAATTTTGTGTTCAGCATCTGGTCACTATGTGTGGAGAAGATGATGGAGATAATGAGATTCAGGTTTTTGTTCCAGTCTTGTGTGAAACAGTTCCAGTCTTGTTGGCTGCAGTGGCTCAGTATTCATAGATAACTAGGTCCCAACTTGGTGGGAAGGGAACAGCATTCCATGTGTCTTTGTGTATGCCATGTGCCAGTATAGTCATGCTTGCCACATGACCACGGAAGCATCTTCGGACAAGACTTTGGCTTAGAAATGCGGACTTTGGCCTGCTCCCTTGAGTCAGACATGACTGGTAGTACAAACTGTGAGGAACACCTTTACTTTTCCTGGCGTGGGTATCAGGTTGCTAGAGGCCCTGGGAACAAAATCATTCACTGGGACCCCCATGAAATGTTGAATCCCTGTATCCTCCAAGCTTGCTGCCTTATGCACTTCTCACTGGCCATATCTCCTACGTGTCCTGCAGTGAATCAGCAGCATATGGGTTCCATTTGCTGATAACGATGGTGGTAGAGATCTTACAGCCAAGTGGCATAGCAGACCAATTAAATCCATGGTTTAATTGATAAAATTTGTTATGGAAAGTCTAAACCACTGGGACTGCCCTAGGCTCGCAGAGTGCCATAGAGTGCCAGTCCCAATGGGGGCCAGTACGTCAGTGTAGGCTTTTCTGAGAAGAGATCAGGGAAGGGATCAGGCCTGGAATGCTCAAAGGACAGGTTGGGGACAGATACCAATGGCAGCAACACTGGCAATATCCCAGACCCCAACTTTGACACACAGTCCTAGACCCACTGAGAGTTATGGTAGCCAGAGGGCTGATACAGAACCAAGAAGGCCCATTGACAGCCATGTCACAGAAGAGAAAGAAAGCAAAAAAGTTAATGGTCCCTGGCCAGGCCATAATATGAAGTGACACTGCACACTGTGGGCCAGCCCAGAATAAGACAGGGCTTTATATCTTGCTGGCCATCACTGACACTAGTATAACCCTGGTGTTTACTTTGATGAGCAAGGGCCCTTGACTAGTACCCAACTGGATTCTACCTCTGATTCTGTCCAGAGATATCCAAAAATTTCACCACTAATCCTGTATCTATTTTTTAAATAAAACATGATGAACCTATCCATTATCACAATTTTCCCATCAGTCTTTTCCAGATCTTTGAACTCCAAAGAAAGCAGTGAAAAATATATACAAGGTGCAATTTTATCTTGATCTTTGTTATTTCAGTACATTACAACAGGTGCCCACGTTTTAACAGATCTATTTGTCTGACTTTGAGAGAGGCAGCAACATGTAAAATAGGTCAACTTTATTACCGCAACAGACTCCCAAATTGTTCTAAACCAATCCATAACAGGAAACAAGACAGGTTTGCTGGCAATATGGAAAACCATAAATCTTTGCAGCAAGATTTGCACAAAGATTATATGTCTCTTTGCCCTCATAGCCCCATTAATACATGATAATTTTCTTTATAAGGTCCCACAATTTTGTTAACATAAATTCCTAACCATTGGCATAGCTGGAGGGATGCAGTTGCACTGGGTAGCAAGCTTTAGGGGGGGCAACAATCTGAGCTTGACAGTAGTTGCTAAAATTGTGAGAAATTTTATCTTTGTGAGAAATTTATCTTAAACCCTAACTCTTCAGTCACTACTACTGCTGCCCTATACATGAGCTGGTTTGTTTCTTCCAGTGTTGTTGTATTAATCATTCCTGTCACTCTGTTTATATCCTTTATTCTTTGTGTAAGTTCTTTCTTTGACATGAGCAGTCTATGGCATTTAAGAATCTTCATTTTTAAGACTTGTTCATTCGTCAGTTCATCTCTATTAAGTTCACCTCTTTTAAGTATAGGCGATTGGGGCAACTGGGCAGTTTCCTTCTCTTTGAATACTTTTTCAACCATTTTGTTTTCATTTGTTGTAATGTTGTCTTGCAATGTCTGTGTGTTCTATGGCAAAAAAAATGTCTGTGTGTTCGGTGGAAAGAAGAGCTTCTTCTTGGATTGTTCTTTGAAGTTCTTCTAATTCAACTCCTCTAATCATTTTCTTTCATGTTATAAATCGCTGTTGGTTGGCTAATCCTTGTTCAGAAATATCAGAATCAGGGAATTTCTCTTTCCAAAGTTGGAACATCCTTTTTTGGTAGCCACGATTTGTTGGATTTGACTTTAAGTAGCAGTACATTATTGCTCGATTTTCTTCATATGTATACTTTCAACGTTGTGGTTGTGATTGGTCTTCCAGTAATCCTGCAGTCCCCAGTCCTGGTTGCTCAACTGGAGATTCTGAGTCCTGTAGTCCATTTTGCACCAGGTGCCCAGGAACTTCAGCATCTGGCACAGTCCTTGTTGACCCGGGCAATGACCAAGTTGGTATGAACTTCATATTTTTCTTTCTCACCATATTATGAATAGGTTGGGACACATATGTCCTATAATCCACAGTAACTACAGGAGCACGTAAGAGACATTATGTGCACCCGTAGTTACTGCACCACCTAGTGAAAACCTATGGGAAATTCATATTGCAATCCAGAGCAAATTGTTCTTACACCAGAGCAAGGACTCTCCGTAGTTACTCTGGATTGCGCCCTTAGTCTGACTTCTTAGCAGAGTCCTTTTTGGTATGGGTGATCCTGTCCAGCTTAGCCCCCTGCCTCACCGAAGCACCAAGCACCGCCGCCACTGCAAGGTAGTGTCCCTTTGGGGATGATGATGATACAAATAAATATATAAATCAATTTTTCCCCAGACTGGATCAAATCATAGTCTTAAGGTCTTGGAATTTGGGAAGTTCAGAGAGCTGGGGATTAGCCTTTAGGACTCATGTTTCCCTTGGGCTGAAGTACTGGTTGTTTAGAAGAGCAGGTGATAATTTGCCCTGAAGACTCCTGCACCTGTTTACCTGTTTTGTATGCTTGACCAAACAGATGAACATGCATAAGAACTTGTACACAACATTTGGCATTTTGCCTGGGAATTGTACACTGCACTCTCTCTCTCCCTCTCTTTCTCTCTCTCCCCCCCCCCTCTCGGAGCACCAAAGCCCTTGAGATACTAGGATTCACAAGAACAAAATGGGAACAAAATGCATTCTGACACCCTGGGAGTGTTTGCCCAGGGAACCAGGAGTATGTAAGATTGGTCAGAGAAAACTTGAACCATAGTATATCAGGGGTTGAATGGGGGGATGGTGAACAGAAAGCTATGTCCCAAGGCTCTCAGAAACCTGATACGTCACCACCTCCAAACACATTATACATGATCATGCATACTGGCTATAATAATAATGCATACATGCATTACTCAGAATATAACAAGAATGACTGATAGTATGTGAGCTTCCTTTTACTACCATCCAGCATGAGTTCAACTCAGTGGTGGGATTCAAATAAATTAACAACAGGTTCTATGTCCTAATTACCTAAATTAACAACAGGTTCTATGGGTGCAATCCAGAGTAACTACGGGGAGTCCTTGCTCCGGTGTAAGAACAAGTTACTCTGGATTGCAATATGAATTTCTCATAGGTTTTCACTAGGTGGTGCAGTAACTACGGGTGCACGTAATGTCTCTTACGTGCTCCCGCAGTTACTCTGGATTGTGCCCTATGTCCCATTAGTAACCAGTTCTCAGAACCAGGCTCTCATTAGCAAAGGGTCTATAGAACCTGTGAGAACCCCCTGAAGCCCACCAATGGGTCAGCTTTTGCCCCAGAGCAGCTAAAGAGAGCCAGGATATAGAATACACCACTGATTCAAAATGTTTGCAGGTCCCATGGGGATTATATTATTTGATTCCGCTGGAGACACCATGTGGGAAAAACATTGAAAAGGCATTAAAAGGCCTAAGGAACAATTGACCATTTCATCACCCCTCAACGCAGAGAGAGGTGTTCAGAAAATGTGGTGCCCTTCAGCATTTTGGAGGTCAGGAAAGCAATGGTCTTGACTAGATGCTTTGAGAAGCTGTGGCTCCTTGCAGAGAAGCAGCTTACCAAAGGTGAAAGAGGGTATTGTTTTCCAAACAGGACAGCAATGATCAGTGGTTCACCAAGAGTCACCTGCTACTTTAAAGGTTTATTGAAACAGGCCATCATAAATTGTGAACATCAGTCTGTAGCCAGCATGGGGTTATAACCTGGCAAGCACAGAGCTCCATGAGTAATACTTTTACCTCTCATGAGAACAGGGTGTTTTCTTCTGTTCTAGGTTGGCTTGCAGGCTGAACTGAACATATTGTTCAGTTCCTACATCTTAAAAATGGATTTTAGTTAGCAGGGCTGGCCTTGGAACTTCCGGACTCAATTTTCTTTTGGGAGTGGGAGTGTCAGGGGTTGGTGTTCTATCCATCTAGTTAGCTAGGTATGAAAAGAAATGGGGAGGCACACCTGCTATCTACTTCATTACTCTGGTGTAACCTAATTATACGTGATTTATTTATATGTAAGTAAGACTGCAATCCTAACCTCCATTTAGTCTGGCCTAAACCCTAGTATAAGTGCTGACCTGGGGGTGTCACTAAAGTGATGTAAGATACTTCTGTGCTACTCCTGGAGGAGGGTTAGGCTAGTGCACAGACATGCACTTGCCTCCCTACATCATCATGGGAACAGGAAGACTAATGAGTTGTGCCCCCCTAGGTTAGAACTGCACCTTAAGAATGCAATCCTAAATACACTTTCCTGGGAGTAAGACTCCCTGAACACAATAGGGCTTATTTCTGAGTAGACATGGTTAAGATTGTGCACTAAGGGCACAATCTAGAGTAACTACGGGGAGTCCTTGCTCCGGTGTAAGAACAATTTGCTGTGGATTGCAGTATGAATTTCCCATAGGTTTTCATTAGATGGTGCAGTAACTACGGGTACACGTAATGTCTCTTACGTGCTCCTGTAGGGATTGTAGGGCCAAGTCTCAAAGTGAATGAGATTTGCACCTTAAAACATCCTGTAAGTTGCTGTTCATGGCTTAAAGGCAGCCTGCTTACCATCGCAGTGTGGCAGGCAATTGTCTTACGCTTGTCTTAGAAAAGTTCATGAACTTTTACTTTCATTGCTGTTCAGCTGGGAGGCAGAGCCCCTTCCTTCTCCCAAGTGATAATCACTTGTGAATTGCTCTGAGCAGAAACTTCTTGCAAATTGCAGGAGCTCAGCTCCTTGCAGGGTAGTTAGAAGGAACTTGATTCATCTTGATTCATTGCCTTGTTACCATGGTAACTAATTGGCTCTGTATAACAAGTTAATCTGTAGTTCTTAGACCAAATGTTGCAAATGTGGAAGTTCAACCTGCACAACAGTTTCCTTTGCTTGAGACAATGGCATTCAGTCAATGACCTCCAATGGATACAGATGCGTATGCCTACAGAGTTGAATCGACATTCAGGTGGTGCTGTGATTTGTACCCTAAGTCCACTTTTTTCCCTGCTGGAAGATTTGCTCTTAACAAATAAATTACTATGTCTGCTCCTCAGGATCTTTTTTTTTTTTTTTTTGCAAGCGGTACAGGGATCTGCAAAGTTTTGGGGGTAGAGGAAAAAGGAACTACAGGAATTGAGAGCAGAACATGTTTCTGTAGTTATAATGGAAGAAACTAGATGTTGGATTTTTATTAGAATTTATTAGAATTATTTGAAACCCTTGGAATCATTCATTGCCTATAAGAGAAGTTCAGACAGGCTTTGCAGATGCTGGCTGGAGGCTCGCTTTGCCTCAATCAGCTTTCACTAGCTCCCCTGGAGAGAGGATTATGACGTCACAATACATTGTCTTCCTCGAATACAGCTCTCCAGGCATTCTTGCTAATTAGCTCACTTGAACTCTGCAAGTTCAGCTAACTTCCCTGAAAAGCGAAAGGAGATTCCCCCTTTGTCTTTACCTGGCCCTGCAGCGCTAGGCAAAGAGTGCTATTGTGAAAACATCCTGGCAGGAAGGAAAGGCTTATTTGGAGCCCAAAGATTATAAAATTAAAATAATATTTTAATTTCCTTCTCATTGTGTAAACGGAAGCTCGAGTGGATCATGTGAATGTAAAACCTATAGGTGCTGGATAACAGTGAACGTTTTCCATTGTGAATTGTGTAACTATGTGTCCTTCCCCATTCTGTTCCTCTCCAAGCCAGGAAGCTCTAGAGATAAAATCTTTTAACCTGTATGAATTTCTTTTGTTACCAAGAAATAATCTGTTTATGTGAAGTTTGCCTACGTGACTGTAAGGATATAAAAAGTATGTGCAAAGTGTGCAAAGGTACTCAGTCTTTTGAGGGACGAAACTCTGTCCGACTGAAGTCTGGAGCTCCAATAAAGAAATCTCTTGCTTGCATAAGCCTCTTCTGGGTTCTTCCTGATATATCCATTCCAATTTCCATAACATAGTCAGGGACTGCAGCTCTTAGAAGACAAAAACTCTCACAATCATCTTGCAGCTGTACTAGTGAATGATGAGGAATTGTCCTGCAGTGTTGCTTTTGGCACTTTGTATCAAGGCAGTGGTGCCACTATGGTCTGTATCACCTGATTAGGGAACCCAGCATGATACCCCCATAATGGACCACCTCTCATGCAGTGGATGTGGCAGACTGTGGTCATGCCGCTGAAAACAAAAGAGATTTCAATGTGGTTTGTGTAAATGAATTCTGCATGAAATTATGCATTGAATGATATACAACATGATGGTATTCTTCTTAAAAATGACAATTTTCCAAATTTTTTGTCGTTAATAGTGTCACCCTGCCATGCGCACCAACACCCCCACCCTCTCATAGTGTGTGTGTGTGTGTGCGTGAGAGAGAGAGAGAGAGAGAGAGAGAGAGAGAGAGAGAGAGATGGGTATGAAATATCCACTTATGTGTCTGGTGGATAAGCAGAAAAAGTTGGACAAGTTAGCTCACTCTAACTCAATGCTTCCCTTTTAGCTAAGAGGAGAAGTTCCATCAACAGTTTATAAAGGAACTTGGAGACTGTTTAAGTGGTGTGCTGGGCAAGATTTAGACCTTGAGAAAATCAAGGTTAGAATTTCTATCTGTTAGAACATTTTACAAGCAGTGTACAAGGGCTTAAATATGGTTACTCTCAAATGTCAGGTGGCTGCTATTTCTTCCATTCTCAGAGCTCTGGACATGCTTCCATATAGAAGTGAGTGGAATATCCACTCCCCCTGCACCTGTGAGAAATGCACCTATTGCTGAGAAAGCCTTGCTATCCTTTCAGCATTCCATTCCATCCATAAAAAAGAGATGCCCATTCCTATCCCTGGCCCATGTGGGAGCAACCTGAACCAGTCTGAACCATCATCCACACAATGCCTGATACAGATTAGGGAGATCCTGGCATTTGTTCCACTAGTGAAGATACACCTGCAGCTCCCACACTATTAAGTCCATGTAAAAGCAAAATGGAAATCTAAGGTGTGTGTGTGTGTGTGTGTGTGTGTGTGTGTGTGTGTGTGTGTGTGTTAGTGAGTGAGTGAGTGAGATCATGGTGATTTCATGCCATCAGCCCTCTCCAGTTAATATCTGCAGCAAACTGGTATTCAGTGGTATACAGCTTAACACACAATGTCCATATTCCATTGAGCATAAACTGGAGATTGCCATAACTGGACCTGCCAAGCCACTTTAAAGAAGTTTAATAGAGATACGTACAAAGAAAACCCAATATTCCCAACGTCTCATTTAAT
Source organism: Cryptoblepharus egeriae (assembly GCA_030015325.1). Classification (NCBI taxonomy): domain Eukaryota; kingdom Metazoa; phylum Chordata; class Lepidosauria; order Squamata; family Scincidae; genus Cryptoblepharus; species Cryptoblepharus egeriae. The sequence goes on along the minus strand of JAREYC010000011.1, from coordinate 19,957,521 downwards.
TTATAATTGATGCAGCAGAAACATACTAACTCAGACTGCAAATCTAACCCTAGGTAGGTTGCCCTGGGGGTGTCAAAAAAGTGCTGCAAGGCATTCCTGTGGCAGGGAAGGCGGTTAGGCTAGTGCAAAGACATGAGCTAGCCTCCATACAATCCCATGGGAATGGAGAGACAAGTGGGTATTGCCTGCCTAAGTTAGGATCACAGCTTCAGAATGATACCCAGATATGTACATGATCTGTCAGTGGATGTATATGATAGCATGTAGAAAACTCAGATTAGGTCCGGATTTAGAATAAGCCAATTTAATAAACCTTTCTATTAACTCTTATAAATTTTGTTTTTTTTTTCTAATCTTATCTGAACATTTTCATGTTCATGTGACTGGCTATGGACATGGTTGATTTAAGGGTTTAGTGATCTGGTGTGGAAATACTGAATTTTTAATGTGAATTTTTAATAAGTATTTCTCCATCTGACATTGCAAATCCACTCTGTTGGATGTAAACATGGAGGAACTTCGTGTCCACAGAAATCCAACAGAATCGGCTGTCACAGATTATTATTACTGAACTGCAAATACCTGAATAAAAACAATGAAATTGCTGTTATTCAGAGCACCATGCTAAATTCCATGAAATGGGATTGCAATGGCAGGTATCTTCCAGAACACTTTTTAAAAACTATATCTCTCCTTTCTACTTTGATGTAAACCACATCTGTAGGTACCAAATCACTAATTGTGCCTGTTAACCCCCCAATTAAGCCACACATGTATGCAGCAATAGGAACAATGTCAAAGGTTGGCTAGCTTGGGCACAGGGACAATGACCCGTCTGTACAAGCCAACCTCTGTGCCCCTAGTGCCAGCGGCAGTGATAGCACCCAGTGTGTCATCAGAGGGAGATGAGAAGCAATATTAGGTCTTTGTGCTAGGTCCCCCACCAACCAGCCTGGCCCTACACCCAAAAATTCAGTGTAGATGTGCACACTGATTGGATCCTTAATGGCCTGCTGAAATACCAGCTGGGGGGGTCACATGTCTGAGTGGGGGGCCTTTCCACACAATAGCAATTAAACATATTCCATTCAAATAAATAAATAAATTTTCATGGTAAAAGTTCAAATCAGGGGGTTGTCTTTGCCTTTTGATTTCAATCACACAATTAGAAAAAAAATTCAGGTAGGCAAAGGCAGAGTGGGAAGGGAGAGGCGGTCAAAGCTCATTAAGACAGTGCTTTGCAAAGTCATTATAATGTATTTGCCAAGGTTAATTCTGTGGAGAAACAAATGCCATGGTAATCAATACGCCCCAATCTTTCTGACTCAAACATGGACCGACAAAAGGAGGAAGATTAGACTGCCATGCTGTTTCAACCACTGGGGCTCATATATTCACACAATATCCTTTTCTGGAGCTATTAGGGTATATCTTGCATTTCCTTCAGCCATGATGGCTTGCCCACAGCCAAACATAATGAGTCCTATTGACTCAAAAGAAACTGCAATGAAGCCATTAGGATAACTAACAGAGCTGAGGAAGACGTGAGGAGCATAATCATAATGGTAAGTAGCAGGCCTCTATCAGTCTTGAAAGACTATGGTATCATGCTCAGCGCTGCATGTGCTGCATGCGAAGCATGAAAGCCTGGGTTAGAAAAGTGGCATTATGGGAAAAGGGAAAAGACAGGAAGATGAGCTGGGTACAGGAAGCAATGAGCCTAGAATGGGAAGTAGCATGAGAAACAGAAACTCTATGGCTGTAATCCTAAAGACACTTTCTTGGGAGCAAGACCCATTGAACACAATAGGGCTTACTCTTGAGTAGACATGGTGCAACAGGAAGTAGACCTGTGCAACAGGAAGTCAGAATGTATATGGTGCTCGCTGTAGGGAACACATGATATCAGTTCTACATGAGGTCTCTAAGAAGACATGAAAAAGGAGGTTGGATTATACCTGGAGAACAGCTTGTGATAAATCCTATTTGCCCTAACACTCCTGCCTTTGAGGAGATGGCATAGTGATGTAGCTAGGAGGCATGCAGGGGGTGCAGTTGCACCAGACTACATGCTTTGGGATGGGTGAGTTACAAACTGAGCTTGACACTAGTGACTAAAATTGTGGAACAATTGGATACATATGAATAATAATACCATCATGTTATCCAGTGATGGGCAGGCCTGGCCCTAACAACCGGTTCTCCGGAAGTGGGCGGGGCCAGGCCAGGCCAGGGGGCGGGGCTGAGGTCAGGGGCGGGGCCAGCAAGAATTTTTTAAAAATTAAAAAATTAAAAAAATAAAGCATGTGGCTTATCTCTGAGTAGACCTGCATAGGATGGTGCTCTGAGGCTGCTGTCCTTTCCACACTGTCCTGGGAGTAAGTCCCATTGCCTGTCATGGGACTTACTTCTGAGTAGTCAGGATTGGGATCCAGGCTGCAGAGCCAGCCACTTTCCTGGGAGTAAGTCCCATTGCCTGTCATGGGTTACAATGGGTACAAACTGCAAGAAAGGAGATTCCGGCTGGAAATCCGGAAAAAATTCCTGACGGTGAGGGCGGTTTGGCAGTGGAACAGATTGCCAAGGGAGGTGGTGGACTCTCCCTCACTGGGGATCTTCAAGCAGAGGCTCGATGAGCACCTGTTGGAGATGCTCTAGGGGGAATTCCTGCTGCAGGCAGGGGGTTGGACTAGATGACCTACTAGGTCCCTTCCAACTCTATGATTCTATGATTCTATGATTCTACTTCTGAGTAGTCATAGGATTGGGATTTGCGGCTCCACGGGCTCCTCTGAGCCCCCCCCCCCCCGGCCGGAGGGGGAAGGCAGCAATCACGCCTCAGCGCGGGCACATCCAAGCACCCCCCCTGGCCAGCGGGGGAAGGCAGCATTCGCGCCTCAGCGCGGGCACGTCCTAGCACCCCCCGGCCAGCGGGGGAAGGCAGCAATCGCGCCTCAGTGCGGGTACGTCCAAGCACTCCCCGGCCAGCGGAGGAAGGCAGCATTCGCGCCTCAGCGCGGGCACGTCCTAGCACTCCCCCTGGCCAGCAGGGGAAGGCAGCATTCGCGCCTCAGCGCGGGCACGTCCAAGCACCCCCCGGCCAGCGGGGGAAGGCAGCAATCGCGCCTCAGCGCAGGCACGTCCTAGCAACCCCCCCTGGCCAGCGGGGGAAGGCAGCAATCGCACCTCAGAGGGCTCCGAACCGGTTCTCCAAGTTACGGCCAGCCTCCCAACTAGCGGTTCGCGACCGGCGGGCTGATCGTAACAACCGGATAGCCAGAACTGGTCAGAACCGGTCTCAGCCCATGCCTGATGTTATATACAGTATAGTTGGAAAAGTAATTTTATGCAGAATGCAATGAAACAAATTCCACCGAAGTGAATTTTCTTAACTCAGACTTTCTCATGTTACTGATGGTTCTAAGAGCCAAAGAGATGTAATTCTGATACTGCATGGAACTAATAAGGTGTTAATATGAATCAGCTCTCAGTATATATACACAATTTTAATTTTTTTACTTAATTAAATTTGATTTTGTTGCATGGGAGGGGGCTACAAAATCTTCAACTCCAGATACCAGATAGGTGCTTTAGCTTTGCCACTAGAAGAGCAAATTGTAGTGAAGTGCTGAGCAGGTTTTTGAGGAGGATGCATGTTTTTCCCCCAATTTTCTTTTTAAAAATACCCAGAAATGATGTCACTTCTGATTGCGATATCACTTACGGGGGCTACATTTTGAATGTAGCTCAAAATGCACCGGCTACATGGTCATTAGCTATGCAACTGCATATCGCTGTGGTTGTACATTTTCACTTCTTCAGGCAATTGTGCTCCAACTTCAAGGTATCAACAGAACTCAAAGTTGCATTACCCCATTCAATATCAACCTTTAAGGTTAATTTTTCATCCTCAGCCAATACCTGGAGAGGAATTGGGTCCCAAATCTGCTTGCAAAGACAGCACATAAAAAAACTCATTGGTTCCCAAACAGAGGTGGTTGCCTCATATTTGCCAGGGTATGTGCTTATAATGGTGATTGTGTAGAAGTGTTTCCGCCCCCCAGGATCAGATTGTTTAACCTCTGATCTGCCAATCACAATGATCCTACTCGTGGGGATCAGTTTGGGAACTGGTGAAAAATCTAATTCTTAATCACTTTCCTAAACAAAACCTGCCAGTTGTGACCAATAAAAATCTTTAGGACCACACCAGCTCCCAACAGGAAGGGGAGGCAAAAAAACAAAAACCTTCATTCAGGCCACTAAGTAAAGGAGCAAAGGCAAATCTTAGGATAATAATCTCACCACCCCCCAGGTTAATCTCAGGATACTTTCCCAGGTAGGTTGGAGGGTCCTCTGCCCATAGCTCACTGATGCACTGGAGAGGAAGAATAGCCCTACAACTGCATATGCATCTCTTTCCTGGGTCCCTAACCAATGAACAGGACTGTTTTGCCATAAATGAAGCAGCAGTCCACCAACTTTGATTCTCCCCACCCCCCAAAGGGACTGATTCACAATGGATGATCAGATGAAAATAGGCTCCATTACAATTATACATTCCAGGCGGTCTTGTACTGAAACTGGTATTGACCACATCACAACTTGTGCAATAACCCCAACTGGAATCCATTCCTCTGTGCTTGTAGAAACTACCTTTGACTTAAGTGTAGTGATATTTCTTTTGATATGTGCTCAGACTAATAGCAGGAATGAGTTTTGAACCTGCTAGTGGAGTTAATCTGTGGCCTTCATTAGGTAAAAAGCTAATGTCTAATTTACATAGAAACTAGATCTCAAAACTTGGCTAACATAAGCTTTGTTAAGCAATTTAATTGGATCACTTTCTTGCTCAATTAGGGAGCTTTGCTGTTGCAGAGAACTTTAAAAGTAAGTTAAAAGGTCAGGGCAAGACCTGTTTGCATAGAACTTGGCACAATTGTATAGGGATGAAGCTTTTAACAAAAGATTGTGAGTGAGCCCTATTTGCCATAATTTTGCTTCTAACATTTTGCAATGAAGCCTTTTGGACATTAACCCTGCTGTAAGTCCTAATGGACTCCATCAAACAAGTGTATCAAAGATGGCACTTGAGTTGTGTTGCATGCTACTATTATCTGCCGAGAAGGTGGTTTCGGGACTGGCCCATCCACAGCAGACTGACTGACTGACTGACTGGGGGTGCAATCCTAACCAATTTAGGCCAGCATAACTCAACAGAACTTTTCATAGTGATGTGGAGAGGCTGGTACATGCCTGCACACTGGCCAGTGCTCTGGTCTAACCCCTGAGGAGTGGGGCAGAAGAGCCTTATAGCACTTTTGTGACACCTCCAAGTCAACACAGGACTTATGCCAGCCTAACTGGGAGGTTAGGATTGCAGCCTAAGAGCCCAATCCTGAGGTCTCCACACAGGGTCCCGGCAGCAGTTGGATGTCACAAATGTGCCATAAGGCATGCCTCTAAGCCTCACCACCAGTCTACTGCTGGAGCTAGCACAGCACCAATAGGCATTACGAAAGGGTCTGTTCTTTGCCACTTGGCAGTCCACATGGACTGCAGAGTGGTGGAGAGCTTAGGAGGGGTGTGATGGAGGAAGGAAGGAGACTTCTGTGGTGAGGAAAGGATAAGGAGAAAGTGGGTGGGAAGTGTGCAAGGGAAAGAGAGAGGGAGGTGGGACCAGATGAGCTCCTTGCTCAAGGTCATACAGTGAATGGCAGAACTTAACAGGGATTGTTACCTGATTCTTCTTGCTTAAGTCCAGCATTCTAAGCTTTATGCTGCACTGGCTCTTAAGGGATATGCTCCACCGGATCTCGTAGGCCCAGTGAAGTCTTGGCACTGTTCCTTGTAAAACAATAGCACTTTCTCAGATCTGCTAGAGAGCAGGAGAGCTATCTCACCCATTGCTTCCTGATTCCATGCACCTGTGCACCTTGTAGACAGCTCCATATGCTTAATCAAAAATAAATCTAATTACCTTAATTTACTTCATTGACGACTAAGCGGGTAAACTATATATTTAATTATAAACTTTCCACCTTAGACAGCTATAATTAATGAGTCAAGAAATGGTGCAATATGCCTCAAGCAGCCTTACATTACTCCTGAGGTACTTGGAGCCCACCAACCAGTCAGTTCTTATTAGTATTAGAAGCAGAAGTGCCAACCAAAAAGCATTAATCATGAAATGCTGTCACACTTGGAGACTTTTAATTGCATGTAATGTACATCGCATACATAGGTTTGCACACGCGGCACAGGTTTTGACAATGGTTTTCTTTTAATGCATAATCTTCCTGAAGCTAACTAGAAGTAGACAGGGCAGTCAAGCGTTTGCAGAATTCTGCAGAAGATTGCAACAATTGGCCTCAAATTTGCACTGCTTGAGGAGGGCTGCATGGTATGTTCATAGACAATCAAGCTTTTGCTTGGAAAAACAAGGGCTTCTGGAAACATTCGTGATTCCCTAAGCCCATCAATGTGTGGTGCAGTGGAGATGGTGAAGCAGAACCAGCCCACCTGAGTTCTTTGAAAAGTATCACCACCACTACCACTACATGGATGGTTGAGATCACGCTAACACAGCCAACATGCAACCATATGGCTTGCTGGGCCTCCTATCCATTAGCTACCACTGGCAAAGGTACTTGGTTGGTCCATGAAGATGGGTAAATCAGTCATCCCATTCAGAATATACTGCAACTAGATAAATGGCATACCTGAGGAGGAACAAGGGGACAAATTTCACAAGGGGACAAATTTCTAAGGGGTTAGCACAGGTGGGCAGCAGCCGGTTTGCACTGGTTCCGTAGAACTGGTTGTTAATTTGGGGAGGATGTTAGCGAACTGGTTGTTAATTGCATGCAAGTGTGTTTGAATTTCTCTTAAATGGTCTCTGGGTCTGTCTTCCCAGAGCTGAAACTCCACTCCCTCCTCCTCCTCCCTCCCCTTCTGAGGGGGGCTCTCTCCCCCTTCCTTCCCCCTTCCCCCTCCTTTTCCCTCCCTAAGGTTAAAATACAAAGTCTGTTCCCATTACCACCATTCAGACAAGGCATTGCAGTCATTCCACAGAACATCAGACACTCACTGCTGAGATGGGAGGGGTTTGGATCACTATATAAATGTCTCAAATCTCAATACTTTCAAGTCAGGGTGAAGAACTTCTTAATGCCCTAAAACTTTGTATGATGCTATTTAGGAAGGTTGTCTTTGCTAAACATCTTATTTTGATTAAAAACCTTATTTTTAGCAAGTTTTCAGAAGTTATTTCCTTGTGCAGTTCGCAAAGCATGATGGGTTTCTCATATGCAAATGAGGCAGCCTCAGATCAGGCACTTTGTTTGACAGCTTTACAAAGGTGTCCTTGGGTGGGAATACAGAAGCCACAGTTGCTAAGAAAGCTCTGGGAGCCTAGGAGCAGCATCTGAGTGTTGTTAGGATGAGATCCTCCAGGGCTTTTGTCCCCTGTTCCTCCAGCCCTATCTACTTTCCTGAGAGTAAGCCCACTGACTATAATGGGACTTTCTTCTGAGTAAACATGGTTAGGACTGGGCTCTGAGGCTGCAATCCTATCCACACTTTCCTGGGGCTAAGCCCCATTGGCTATAATAGGGCTTACTTCTGAGTAGACCTGCACAGGTCTGGGCTATGAGGATGCTGAAACCCTATCCGCTCTGGAGATCCTCTCCCAGTCTCCCCAGTGCCAAGCAGGTCTCCCCAACATGTCTCCCCAATGCTAAGCACTCCCCAAACCTCTGGGGCGCCTGGGTCCTCTTTTCCCAGGACATGTCCTCTGGGAGATCCTCTCCCAGTCTCCCCAGTGCCAAGCAGGTCTCCCCAGCATGTCTCCCCAGTGCTAAGCACCCCCCCACCTCTGGGGTGCCTGGGTCCTCTTTTCCCAGGACATGTCCTCTGGAGATCCTCTCCCAGTCTCCCCAGTACCAAGCAGGTCTCCCCAGCATGTCTCTGCAGTGCCAAGCACCCCCCACCTCTGGGGCGCCTGGGTCCTCTTTTCCCAGGACATGTCCTTTGGGGATCCTCTCCCCATGTCAAACTGCCAGCCCAGTACCAAGCACCCCTCTCTTTCCCCCACCTCCAACTGCAGATATGGGGGATAACTGTATAGCCCACCAGCCAACCATTGATTAATTAAACCATTATTAATTGATTAAACCATTAATTAAATCATTATTTAATTAAACCATTATTAATTAAACAATTATTAATTGAATTATTAACCATTATTAATTGAACCAGTAATAGGATCCTATCTTGTATTGCGTGCTTCCATTCATTGGAGTGAGGTTAAAAGAATCAAGCAGAATAGAGCCCCACATATCTCTAGCTTCAGCTTGTCTTCTCCATCACAACATAGCAAGGGGCGAGGTAGTTTCTCGTCATCTCAAGCTGCCAGCCCAGTGCCAAGCTCTCCCCTCCGTCCCCTCCATCCTCCCATTCCCAACCAGCAGCAGCCAGCAGGGACCATATTTACTCAGCCCAGTGCTGCTGTGCTGCTGCTTCTGCTGCTAGTGATGCATAGAATCATAGAATCATAGAGTTGGAAGGGACCCAGTGGGTCATCTAGTCCAACCCCCTGCCTGCAGCAGGAAATCCCCCTAGAGTATCCCCGACAGGTGCTCGTCGAGCCTCTGCTTGAAGATCCCCAGTGAGGGAGAGTCCATCACCTCCCTTGGCAATCTGTTCCACTGCCGAACTGCCCGAACTGTCAGGAATTTTTTCCGGATATCCAACCGGAATCTCCTTTCTTGCAGTTTGTACCCATTGGTTCTAGTTCTGCTTACAGATGAACAAATGAGCCCCTTCCTCCCTATGACAGCCGTTCAGGTATCTGAAGAGGGCAATCATGTCTCCTCTCAGCCTCCTCTTCTCCAGGCTGAACATCCCAAGTTCCCCCAACCTTTCCTCATAGGGTTTCCCTACCATTCCACTGATCATTCTTGTCGCTCTCATGCTGCTGATGACTGCCTTCAGTGCAGGGACAGAATGCACTCTTACAGCAGGTACTGATGATATATGTACCCCTGGCTGGCTGATCAATCTCCTGTGGCAGGGAGTTCCTTAGTTCCTTAGACCCTCCATTGCAGGCGCTACTATGTGGTCTGGTATGAGTCTCTGGAAAGAGTTCTCTTTCTCCGCCTGTAAGTGTCTTCCCATCTCCTGTGGCAAGGAGTTCCATAGACCCTCAACTGCAGGCTGTGGTGTGTGTTCTGGTGTGAGGCTCTGGAAAGAGTTCTCTTTCTCCGCTTGCAAGTGTCTTCCCATCTCCTGTGGCAGGGAGTTCCATAGACCCTCCATTGTATAATGGAAGAAACTAGATATTGGATTTTTATCAGAATTTATTAGAATTTATTAGAATTATTCTTGGAACCATTTTGTGCAATTGCCTGTAGTAAAACATAGAGCCAGACAGTTCGCAGACATCAAGGTAAAAAGCTAGGAACACACATTGAAGCCTTCAATCAACTTTCACAAGCTCCCAGGAGAAGGGATTATGACATCATAATGCATTGCCTCAGCTCTCAGACATTGTTGCGGTCGGCAGTAAATAGCCCACTTGGCCTCAATCAGCTTTCACTAGCTCCTAGGAGAAGAGATTATGACATCACAATACACTACCTTCATTGAGTGCTGTCAAACACTGTTGTGGTTAGCAGAAATTAGCTCACTTGAAACCTGTAAACTATGCTTATCAAAAAGGGAATTTCCCTTTCCTTGTCCTCACCTGGCCCTGCAGCGCTGGGCAAACAGCGCTATTGTAAAAGAAAATGAAGACAGCTTGCGAAAGGAAGAAGGGCAATGTAATGGAAATATTAATTGTCAGGCAAAACGGAAGGACTTATTTGAAGCCCAAAGATTATAAAATTAAAATAATATTTTAATTCTTTCTCCTTGTGTGAACGGAAGCCCGGATGGATCAACAAATGTAAAACCTATACGTACTAGATAACAGTGGATGTTTTCCATTGTGAATTGTGTAACCATGTATCCTTCCACATTCTGTTTCTTTTCATGAGCCAGGAAGCCTCTAGAGATAAAATCTTTCACCTGTCTGAATTTCTCTTGTTACAAAGGAATAATCTCTTTATGTAAAGGTTGCCTACGTGACAGTAAAGATATAAAATGTTTGTGCAAAATGTGCAAAGACACTCAGACTTTTGAGGGACGAAACTCTGTCCACCTGAAGTCTGGAGCTCCAATAAAGAAATCTTTTGCTTGCATGAGCATCTTCTGAGTTCTTCCTGATATTTCCACTCATATTTCCATAACAATTGCAGGCTGGAACGTGGAACCTGCATAGGATGGTGCTCTGAGGCTGCAGTCCTTTCAGTCCTTGCAGTCCAGGATAAGCTGGAAAGTGGCTGGAACTGCAGCCTGAGAGCCCAACCTGACTACTCAGAGGTAAGTCCCATGCTAGTCAATGAGGCTTACTCCCAGGGCGGAGTGGAAAGGACTGCAGCTTCAGAGCCCCATCCTATGTAGGTCTACTCAGAAGAAAGCCACATGCCAGTCAATGGGGCTTACTCCCAGGGCAGAATGGAAAGGACTGCAGCCTCAGAGCACCATCCTATGCAGGTCTACTCAGAAGTAAGCTGCATGCCAGTCAATGGGGCTTACTCCCAGGGCAGAATGGAAAAGACTGCAGCCTCAGAACACCATCCTATGCAGGTCTACTCAGAAGTAAGCTGCATGCTTAATTTAAAAAAATTTTAATTAAAAAAATTCCCCTTTAAATTCTCCTCGGCCCCACTCCTGATCTTGGCCCTGCCCCCTGACCTCGGCCCCACCCCCTGACCCAGCCTGGCCTCGCCCACTTCCAGAGAACTGGTTCTTAGGGGAAGCTGAGCCCATCACTGGGGCCCGGGATGAGATTGATACACCATCATTCACTTTCTACAGTACTGTCCACACCACCCAGGGCATTTCAGCCAGAGCTGTTCATGAAGGAAACCAGAAGTGATTTTTTTTAAAGCCCACCATTTTAGGGAGGGTGTATGCTGCCTCTCTGGGCAGCCAGTAGAGAGGCAGGGGTGGCAGTTTGACAAGGGGGTGGCAGCGTGTAATATTCACTTCTGGCAGTAACAAGGCCAGCATTGCCACTAAGCAAGATGAAAAAAGAGGCCAAGCTGCATAGCTTTTTACATTGATGTGTAACTTGATATGTAAAATTGATGTGCAATTTGCAAATCATAGTTTGAATGCTCCAATGGGTGTACAATATTCCTTACGTCAATATTCCTTACATTTTGACTGAGTGGAGACAGAGGGAACACTCATCTAGTTTTCATAGGATTCATAAAAATTCCATAGAATGCCATAGGATCTATCACTACATGTCATAGATGTACATGGACTTCAACTGGAGATATATTCCCCAATGACCAATGGCTTCATTCTGTGCATTGATTGCATGGATAAAGGCTTTTTGAACCATTGCTTTTTCTAGAAATGGTTATTGGTACATAGGATTGGGAGGCTTGACCTCCAGCGACGCCATAGAGACAGAAGAACAATTTAATATAAGGAAAAGAGAAAAAACTACAAGTCAAGAAACATACAGAATGGATAAAAAGGGGATTAGAGAGAATGATGAAGTTGGTTTGTTATGGAGCCTATGGGAAGGTAAAAGCAGGATTGATCAATAGTCAGGGTCATCTTCTGTCCAGAATAGAAATCTAATGTTTCTGGAAACAGATTGTTAGGTAGCAGTGAGTCAGTGCACACGCTTTAGAAGAAAGACACCTCCAAGATCACAATGGACTCAGATATAAATCCAGCATGTCTCTTCCCACCCAGAAGGAGGGAGGAAAAAGGAAAAGCATTTACCTTTTCAGATCCTTTAGCTGGTATTTTACACTATCCCTCTTACTGTTCACAGACTTTTTGCTGTCAAAAAAATGCTACAGGAGAGTCTTATTTTTGCAGCAGTAGTGATCTTCAAATGTGCAGGTCACTGGATGGAGAAAGGGGAAAAAAATTCCAATTCTTGAACCCATTCTGGATAAGTAAACAAAAAAGTCCAGGAAAGAATTATTTCACAGACACAATTCTATACAGAGCAAAACCTCAAGAGTAATGCTTGTCTTCTGGTAGAAACTGAGGATTTTAGAATAGTGACCATAGATTATATGCATCCTTACTTAATCATCATCATCATCTAGCATAGGGGTGTCCAATCTTTCAGCTGGGCCGCATTGGAAGAAGACGAGTTGGTTGGGCTGCACATAAACACTAACAACTTTTTATAAAAAATGTAGGACAAAATGTAGGGTGTTCTATATTTTGTCCTACATTTTTAAACCTCGGCGTAAGTTTCATTGATTTTAATGGGGCTTGCTTCTGAGTAGGCACTGGGCAGCTTCTGATAGCTTCTGATAGCTTCTGGGCAGCTTCTGATAGGCTGGGCAGCGATCCTTTCCAAGATAAACCTTGCAGTAAGTCTCTTTGATTATCATGGGGTTTTCTGCTGAGTAGCCATGCATAGGATAGGGCTCTCATACTACAACTTGGAAGTAAGCCTCATTAACTTTAGTGGAGCTTACTTCTGAGGAGGCATGATGCATAGGATGGGCTGCGATCCTCTCCAAGCTTAACCTTGGAGATATGCTGCAATCCTGAACACACTTTCCTGGGAGTAAGACCCACTGGGTACAATGGGCCTTACCTCTTAGACATGGTTAGGGTTGCAGCATATCTCCAAGGTTAAGCTTGGAGAGGCTCACAGCCCATCCTATGCATCATTGGGCTCTCAGACTGCAACTTGGGAATAAGCCTCATTGACTTTAACAGGGCTTACTTCTGAGTAAGTTTCAAGAGCAGCTGGCAGCAGCTGGGATAGAGGCTGAGCTGCTTTTGGGGGATGCAGGTGGGTGAGCGCTGCAAGGTCTTCAGGGGCCTGAAGCGCTCTGAGTGCCAGGAGGCAGGTAGGGGGAGGAGCCAGACAGCCCAGACCAGCTTTGTGGCGGCCACCCAGGGCAGTGCACAGAGAAGCATGCAAAATTTGAAAATGGCTGCTGCCAAAAAGCTGGTTTTTCCAATGGTGGTGGCCAGCTTTGCAGGAGGGCCTCATCCACCCTTGTCCTGTGCCGCATGCGGCCCCCAGGCCGCATGTTGGACACCCCTGATCTAGCATGTCCCACCAGTTCTTAAAATCTTGGGTAGAGGTTAAACTAATGAACACTCTAAAACACCAATTCAGTATCTGGGGGCAAAGAATCCCCATCTTTTTTGCTTTAAGAATTTAGAATTTAGAATACCGATTCATTCCAGAAGTGTGCTTATAATAATAAACGCTTGTATATCAAAGTGAATTTTCCCATAAGAAATCATGGAAACTCAGATAATTTGTTCCACAACCCAATAACATTCAAATAAAATGTTTTGTATATATAATACAAAATAATAAAGAAAATATAAAATATAAAGAAAAATAAAACAATAAAACCTGCACTTAGAGCACAATCCTAACTATGTCCACTCAAAAGTAAGCCCCATTGTCTTCAGTGGGTCTTACTCCTAGGAAAGTGTCTTTAGGAGTGCAGACCAAAACCTTTTGAAGACACCCAGTATGTATACAGAAAGGTGCAAAAGTAGGTACAGTGGTACCTTGGTTTACGAGCATAACGTTTTCCAGAAACATGCTTGTAATCCAAAACACTTGTATATCAAAGAGCAAAATCCTAACCATGTCAACTCAAAAGTAAGCCCCATTGTGTTCAATGGGTCTTACTCCCAGGAAAATGTCTTTAGGATTGCAGACCAGAAGGGCACTTCATTTCTGGTGTCTACCAGGCCTGAACCATGAATTCTGTTAGACCTAAGGCTGTCACAACACTCTCTGTGCTTTCCTTTATATAATGGACTCCTTTGGAATTTCCAGCTATGCTTTATCAGGACAACAGGGCTTTATCAGTACAAGATTCTGCCGAGTTTGCCTTTATAATATTTATGCTCTGATGTCTCCGCCTAGGCCATAGCGACTCAATTTTTCATTCAAAGATCATACAGTGAAAGCAAACAGTTTTGTAAACTGGGAGTATGCTAACTGAAAAGGAGGAGAAAGAGACTACGAGATTTCAGGACCTCTCAGATTTTCACTAGAGTCTCTGCAGTAGATCTCTCCCCACCCTGACTCATCATTCTTCAGTCTTCACCTGTTCTTGAACAAGGAATCTCTTGGGAGCCAAGTCAATCAGCTATTCCATCAAACTCTGTAATCTGCCACTGGATTACCTCCTGAGCATCTGTAACTATAAAGATCTTTTCCTTTGAATGTCTGTAAAATAAGTCACTCTGTTCCTCAAGTGCATCATGCATTATTCCTAAGTTCATGACAAACGCCTCCAAAGAAAAGATTTCTCTCTTCTCAAGTCTGATTGTTCACTGCTTGCTGTCATGCTGGGTATTCTCTGTAGAGCTCTTAAAGTATTCATTTCATTTGGTGTTGAGAATGGTGTAGCTTCTATTCTGCATCTATGGCTCCAGGCCTCCTTCTTGGTTTTCAGTACGTTCCCAGGCCTTTGGATTTCAACAGGATTCATTTCGGTCTGTTTGCCCTCTACAGTGGTACCTTATAGACAAATAACTTGTAAGATGAATGCTTTGAAAGACAAACTAAAATCTCTAAGGAAATTTGCCTTATAAAACAAATAGTGCTTTATAAAACAAATAGTTTTACAATGAAAATTTGTTGTAAAACAAACAAATTGCTGGATCTGCATCATGAATCATAGAATCATAGAGTTGGAAGGGACCTAGTAGGTCATCTAGTCCAACCCCCTGCCTGCAGCAGGAAATCCCCCTAGAGCATCCCCAACAGGTGCTTGTCAAGCCTCTGCTTGAAGAACCCCAGTGAGGGAGAGTCCACCACCTCCCTTGGCAATCTGTTCCACTTCCGAACCACCCTCACCAAGAGCAACAGCAACAGCAAGAAGTTCTGGAGGAGATCTCCTCTGCAGAGGTGGAGGAGAATAAGGAGAAGGAATCCCTCACATTAAATGAGATTAAGAACATTTGTTAACATTGTTAACATTTGTTAACATTGGAAAATTGTGCAAAATTTTGTAGAAAAGCACCCCCAAATAAGGCGGTAGCAGTGTGAGTGATGAATCTGTGTAATGACAATGCAATGTCACATTTCCGTGAAATCCTGAAAGGAGACAGAAGCAAGTGTCATTAGAAGGTTCCTTGTAAAAGTTGCTCAAAAAGACACCAGTGACTCTGTTAATGAACATTAAAGTGACTCTGTTAATGAAAATTTCCTTGGCCAGAAAGGATTTTCTTTTTTTTTTTTACTATACAGTATAATACAGTGTTTTATTATTATTATTACAGTAATTGTGTTCTGTATTACAGTATATTAGTGTTTTGGATTTGATTACAATGTTTTGTCATTATACTTACATTCAATTAATATGTTTATAAGGAAATATTTGGATTTTGGAACCAATCGTCTGAATTTCCATTATTTCCTATGGGAAATTCCGCTTTGTATAAAGAATGCTTTGTAAGACAAACATGCTTCCATAATGAATTATGTTCATCTTACAAGGCACCACTCTATTTATGAACAGTGCTTCTCAATACAGGCAGGACCTTGAGCTGGACCCACATTTTTGCAACATGGTCCCCACTCTGTGATTAAGAGATTTTTTACAAATGCTGCAATCCTAAAGACACTTTCCTGGGAGTAAGAGCCATTGAACACAATGGGGCTTACTTTTGAGTAGACATGGTTAGAATTGTGCTATAAGTTCCATTGTGAAAAGTGGGAATCTCCAGAGGAAAGGCATTTTTAAAGGTACACCTCTTGTATTGCTTCTAAACACCCAGCTTCTAATTTGCTATCACAACAAATCATCACAAAGCACCAACTTTCCACCATGGTTTTGTTAAATTTCCTATAAAGAATTCCAGTTGTTGTACCAGTTTTTTCCCTGAATTGCAGCTATCATTTGTGCTTTTCTTTAAAAGCACACTTCTTACCAAAACAGCATATAGATGAAGCCATGGACCTGGGATTGCATGCATTATGAAAGTAAGATTGGAGCAGTAAAAAAAATATTTTGCATGGCCCAATCTGATTTTAAAAATTATATTATTATGGCCATTTAGCCTTTCTAGAGACATTTTAGACAGATTTCACAATAACTGTGTTATTTGCCTGGTTACTGCATTCTGTCATGATTTTAAAGACATGATTATATCTCTGTTACTCTATATAGGAGAAACATGAATATGGCTTTGTCAGCCGGAGGCCGTTCACAATTGCTTAAATTACTGCATGCATCAGATAAAACGGGACTGCAAAGGAAAGCATTCTTCTATAGGAAGTCTGATTATTTGTTTATTGCCATTGTGATACAATATGCTTTACTATACGGGCAATGGTAAAAGAAAGGACAGGGTAGAATAAGTTCAATGGAACGATATTCCTAAACATGCATAACAATGGAAATGTAGCATCTTGATCAATTTTGTCCATTTTATCAAGAACTCTTCCCTCTACTGGCCTCCACTTTCCTCCTATGAGCCGGAGCAGGACGAGGGTGGATGCGGCCCTCCTACAAAGCTGGCCACCACCTTTGGAAAAAACCCCATATTCCCCCCATATCTGCAGATCCAGATCTACCCTTTTTTCCACAACATATCCTCTTTTTTAGCCTCCTGCCTCAGAGAAGAGCTTAAATGTTCTTTTCTTTGTGAGCAGGTACCTGCAGGCAGCTCATAGCTTTGTTGTAATTAAATTCTAAATTATAGGCAATGTATTTTAAAATATAGTGATTAAATTGACATCCATTTCATAGAATCATAGAATCCTAGAGTTGGAAGGGACCTTGTAGGTAATTTAATCCAACCCCCTGCCTGTAGCAGGAAATTCTCCTAGAATTTGATTTGTGAATTGATTTGTGACATCAGTATATGACACATTACATCACTATATGAGTGCTTTTGTTTTTGTTATGTCCTACATTTTTCTTGGATTTCTCAGTCCCTTGTCCTCCTTTGCAGTTATGACATCTGGTCACCATGCTCCATTATCCATGCATCCAGTTTTGCATGGTTTCCTGGGAATCTCCAGTGTCCCCATGCCCATTTATGTTGTTTATAGTCATGTTAAGATGTGAAAAAATTATGTACTGTTTTAACCCATTTTAATCTTTAACTTGTTTTAATAGAATGTCCAACAGGAAAGCAGCCTGCGGCAAGATGAGAATACTCAGCAAACAGGAAAAAGGATCATCTTCTTGCTTGCCCCATAACAAGCTTTCTGCTTATTCTGCATGGGGACATGGAAATAGGGATTCCCCATACATGGTGAGGTCAAGAACACAGTGGCAGAGTGGTGCTTCTAATACTAAATTCATCTGCCTGTATGTAACCAAAAGATTGGTATTGAAAATTTTCATTTCATACCACGGTGGGAGCAAAACTATTTATTTATTTGTTTGTTTGTTTGTTTGTTTAATTTAATTTATATCCCTCCTTTCCTCTCCTGCAAGAGGGAGCTCAAGGCGGCTAACATTAAGAATACAATAACCATTAAAATAGATCATTAATACAGCTTAAAACAATTAAAATACAATTAAAATACAATTAGATTGAATAAAAACTGAGACAATTAAAACATGCAGACTAAAAAATTTGTTAAAAGCAATAAAACAACTGCTCCCCATCCCTGCCCCATTTAAAAAGCTTTTTTAAAATAAAAGGTTTTAAGGCTCTGCCTGAAGCTCTGTATTGAGGGAGCTTTCCTCAGTTCTATGGGGAGGGAGTTCCACAGCCGGGGTGCCACCACCGAGAAGCCCCTTTCTCTGGCTGCCACACCTCTCAAATCTCTTAGTGGCGGCACAGTCAGTAGGGCCTGTATAGAACAGGGTCAGACTGTATAGAACAGTAGTTCTCAATCTTCCTAATGCTGTGACCCCTTTATAAGTTCCTCATGTTGTGGAGACCCACAACCATAAAATTATTTTTGTTACTACTTTATAACTGTAATTTTGCTACTGTTATGAATCGTAATGTACACACATTGAACACAACTGAATACAATGGACACACATTGAACACACACAATGGGATTTATTTCAGAGTAGCCATGCATAGGATTGGGCCCTGAGGCTGCAATCCTATCCACATTTACATGGGAGTAAAGGGCCCCTGACTATAATGGGATTTATTTCAGAGTAGGCATGCATAGGATTGGGCCCTGAGGCTGCAATCCTATCCACATTTACATGGGAGTAAAGGCCCCCCTGACTATAATGGGATTTATTTCAAAGTAGGCAATGCATAGGATTGGGCCCTTAGGCTGTCAGTGAGCCCCAGTGCATGCGCAGCTACAGCTGGAGGTCTGGCAATCCTGACCTGGCCCCCTGCATCAGGAGTCTTTAGGAAACCCCTGGGAAAGCTCTAGGCGACCCCCAAAGGGGTCCTGACCCCCACTTTGAGAAACGCTGGTATAGAAAAAGGCGGTCCCTCAGATACCCTGGACCTGAGCCGTTAAGGGCTTTAAAGGTCAGGACCAGCACTTTGAATTCAGTCTGGAAACGAATGGGCAGCCAGTGTAGTTGCTGAAGCAGTGGCCCGACAGAGTCGTACTGATGAGCCCCAGCAACCACACGGGCCGCCACATTCTGGACTAGTTGAAGCTTCTGGATTGTCTTCAGAGGCAGCCCCACATAGAGTGCATTACAATAATCCAGTCTCTATGTCATTATGGCATGGGTCACAGTGGCCAGATCCAAGCGACTCAGGTATGGTTGCAGCTGGTGGATCAGCTGAAGCTGAGCAAAGGCTCCCCTAGCCACAGCCGCCACCTGGGACTCCAGGAGCAGCTGCAAATCCAGGAGAACCCCCTAAGTTGTGAACCTGCTCCTTCAGAGGGAGTGCAACCCCATCCAGAATGGGATGATATTCCAATACCCAAGTCGAGGACTTCTGGACCAGGGGAACCTCTGTCTTATCAGGATTTAATCTCAGCTTGTTCACCCTCATCCAGTCCCCCACTGCCTCCAGACAACGATTCAGGACTTCAACTGCCTCCTTGGACTCAGGAGGAAAGGAGAGATAGAGCTGGATGTCATCGGCGTACTGATGACACCTCACTCCAAACCTCTGGATGACCTCTCCCAGCAGCTTCATGTAGATGTTAAATAGCATGGGGGATAGAATGGAACCTTGTGGCACCCCGCACTGAAGAGGCCAGGGTGCCGAGCAAGAATCCCCCAGCACCACCTTCTGGGACCGGTCAGCCAGGAAGGAGCGGAACCACTGCAAAACAACGCCTCCAATCCCCATCCCGGCCAACTGACCAAGGAGGACACCATGGTCGATGGTGTTTAAGGCTGCTGAGAGGTCCAGCAGGACCAAGAGGGACACACTCCCCCTGTCCATTCCCCGGCGTAGGTCATCCACCAAGGCAGTCTCTGTCCCAAACCCCCCCCCCCCACCCTGAAACCAGTTTGGAAAGGATCCATCAGCTTCATCCAGGACCTTCTGAAGCTGGGTCACCACCACCCGCTTGACCACTTTGCCCAGAAACGAGATGTTTGAGACTGGCCAATAGTTGTTTAAGTTTTTAGGGTCCAGGGAGGGTTTCTTCAGGAGGGGGCAAACCAATGCCTGCTTTAATGTAGAAGGCAACACCCGCTCCCTCAGAGAACACCATCCTCCCTGTCCATTCGGCCAGTCCATCCCGGGCCAATCTGATTAGCCAGATTGGGCAAGGGTCCAGCAGGCAAGCAGATGGTATCACACTACAGAGAATCCTGTCCACATCCTCAGGTTCTATAAGCTGAAAAGAATCCCAAAAGATGGACAAGATAGGTGCCCCAGGGACATCATTGGATGTTGTTAAAGTGGCATCTACGTCATGCTGGATCTGATTGACCTTGTCCGCAAAGTGTTGGGTGAACTCGCCACAGCGAGCCTTTGTGTGCTCTACCACATCAGTGAGGGGCGCCAGATGGAGTTAGGCCCTGGACCACATGGAAAAGCTCTGCTGGGCGTTTCTCTGCAGCTGCAACGGTGGTAGTGAAGTATACCTTTTTATCCACCACCACTGCCGCAGAGTAGGCTTGCCAGTGAGCCCTGGCCTCTGCCCAATCAGAAACGACATGAGTTTTTCACCATTGTCACTTTAAACGTCGACCCTGCTGTTTCAAAGCCTGTAGCTCCCCAGAAAACCAAGGAGCTGCATTTGAACAACGACAGGGCTGAGGTCACTCAGGAGCGATCTCATCCTGGGCCCTGGTCATCTCTGTGTTCCAGAAATTGACCAAGGAGCTGGGTGAGTCGCCAGCTCTGGCAGCAGGAAAGTCCCCCAGAGCCCTCAGGAAACTATCTGGATCCATCAGTCTCCGGGGGTGGACCATGGAATGCGGTCCCCCACCTGTGCAGAGGCTACCAGCCACAATAAGCCCAAATCCCACCAGGTAGTGATCTGTCCATAGCAACAGAGTGATGGAGATGTCCTTCACATCCAGATCACCATCAACGTGCTCAGCAGTGAATACAAGGTCCAGCGTGTGCCCCGCATCATGAGTAGGGGCAGATATTCTTTGAGACAGATCCATGGTTGCCATGGAGGCCATGAAATCCTGAGCTGCAGATGTTTGGGGTGCCTCGGCATGGACATTGAAGTCCCCCCGCACTAGGAGGCGAGGGCACTCCAATGCCACACTTGAGATCACCCCGGTCAGCTCAGGCAGGGAGACTTTTGGGCAGCACGGCGAGTGGAACACCAACAGAATCCCTATTCTGTCTTGCCCCTCCAGCATGAACACGGAGTCACTCAAACCCTGTGAACTGCTGGACAAGGGACCTGGTGAAAGAGATAGAATCATGATAGACTATCGCAACACCACCTCCCGCCCCTGAAGTCTTGGCTGCTGCAGCACCCGGAAACCTGGTGGACAGATCTGGGAAAGGCCCACACCTGTGGCCTCATCCAGTCAGGTCTCCGTAATGCAAGCCAGGTCAGCTTTCTGGTCCAGGATCAGGTCCTGGACCGAGTAGGTCTTATTGTTTACTGACCTGGCATTGAGAAGCAGCAGATTCAGACTCAGGGGGCTGCTGCTCAGGCTGCCTAAGGTCAGAGGGTTGAGGGGAGGGAAAGAAAGAGGGACAGTCTATGACTGACCCTCCTCCTGTCACGGCCTGCACAACCCCTCCCACCATATCTTCCATGACCCGTCACTCTACTAATAGTGGCAGCACTCCCAGCCGACTTTCCCTCCCCTGAGCTCCCCCCAGATGGTAGACACATTAAGAGCAACAGGTGGAGCCAAGCAGCTACAGGCAGGTTTCTGTTAATTTTCCCTCAGTAGGGAGGCACAAAGTCCAATAGCAATGGCAGAAGTCCTCAAACTGGTTCGCTGGGCTAACTGAGATGAAGTGCAGCTGTTTTCCTCCAAGGCAAGTTCTCCAGTCTGCAGGCCCAGCACCACTCTCCCTCAGAATGCCCAGGGGCTTTTGTACCTGACGAAGAAGGGTGGGGCCAGTCTGGGGATGAAGTGCAGCTGTTTTCCTCCCAGTCAAGTTCTCCAGTCTGCAAGCCCAAGACCCTAGTTTTCTCCCCCTGACATTTTGTCCTCTTTAATGATGGTGATCTTCCTAAGATGTCATCAGAAAGCCCCAGAATTCCTGCTTTTACCATGAGTTATTGGAAGTTAATGAGTGATAGCATGGATGATAGCATGCCCACCATGCTGCATGCAGAGTTGGACACAACTTTGGCTGCAAATCACCAGTTAAACCGGCATAAGCCCTGGCATAAGTCCTGTGCCACCTGGGGATGTCACAGAAGTGCTGTAAAGCTCTTCTGGTCCACTCCTGGAGGGTTAGGCCAGTGCAAAGACATACACCAAACCTCCCACACCACCATTGGAAGATATGTCAGGTGAGTTATGCTGGTCTAAATTGGTTAAGATTGCACTAAACAACTCAGTTTAATGTCAAATTTCGTCTATTTTTTTAAAGCTGAAATCCAACTTTTCTCCATACTTTCTTATCCATTCTGTTTCCCCTCTTCTTTTTGAAATGGAGAAAATGAAGAGGGTGGATCAGTGGAGATTGGCAGAAATAAGTGGATAATACCACTATCTGAAATGATTTCCTCCTTTGTCCTCTTCATCAGCATGGCTCGTTGGCCTTTGGCTCAGTCTCAGCATTGATCATCCTTTCACCATCCACACTGGGGCACTGATGTGCATCAAAGTGTGAGTGATAATCTCCATCCTCTGGCTTGCGGGTGTGGGTGATAATCTCCATTCTTGTATCTTGATACAAGGGTATGGCAAAGTGTACAGTATCTGGACTCATTTGCCAGATTCCCTAGTGTGAGATCTTCTGCAACGCCTCAATGTCTCCACTTGAGACTTTATGTTATTAAGGTTGCAATCCTAATCCCCAGTTCAGCCAGCATAAGCCCCAGCACAAGTCTTGTGCTGGCCTGGGGGTGTCACAAAAATGCTGTAAGGCACTTCTGCACAGCTCCTGGGGGACAGTTAGGCCAGTGCACAGACATGTTCTTGTCTGCTTACATCACTGCGGGAACGGGAAGACCAATGAGTTGTGCTGGCCTAATTTAGGATTTCACCCTTAATAACATGTTATGATTTTCAATGAGGATTCCATCCTTTGTACCCTTTCCTCCCTCTCTGCATTTACTGAACCTGGCCCCAAGAGATTAATTTCCTTTTCATTATCATTGCAATGGTGACACTCAATAAATGCAGTTATGGTCCAGTTTATCAGGAGCTGTCATGGTTATTTACCATATCTAGCTATAACCCTCATTTTTCCCTCAATGGAGCGAACAGGAATTCCTGTGCTTTTTTGCAGTAAATCTATAAATATATTGTCTGTTTACATTGACTGTATGTTGCAGGCTGGAAGTAGTAAATAATGCTTGAATGAATCAGACTGATATGATTTCCTTGTTCACACTGGAAGAGACAAAATCCATAGCCAAATGCCCTATCTCTGTATGCAAACAGCCTATTAATTCTGAATTATTTATTTGTTGGTGCTTAAATTGGCCAATTTCTACTCAGTGCTGGTTCATGACATTTTTCTCCCTGGACTGGAGCAGCAAATAGGACCCCTGCCACATTTTTTTTCTTTCTAAAATCATACACCAAATTTATTCCCCTTTCTTTCAGATCTCCTCCCATTTCTTTTCAGTTAGAAAGAGGTGGACCACAGAGCATGGTTTCTAATGAGGCAGAGTGTAATAGTGACCTAATCAGGGTGCACCAAGATGTCCTGGGATTGGAAGAGGAATGCCACATGCTGTCCCCCTTGTCTGGTGAAATGTCAACTTCTGCAACACCAACCCAGCAGTTCCCAGACTGCGCCTTATGGCATCTTAGGATGTCATGGCACAATCACAAAGCTGCCATGAGGTCCCTGGTGGCTCCTCCTCCTGTTCCACTGGGCACTGCTAACTCAAATCTTGTGAAAAATTGTAAGATGTAAAATCCCTTGTGTTAAGACATCAGCCAGGGTTGCCAGACCTCTGGAATTTCTAGGAGGCCTCTGGAAAACAAACCCCTCCTCTGGGAAAATGCGGCCAGCCTCCGGGAAAATGGCTGCCATTTAAATTTGGCATGCTACGGCTATGCACGCTTGTTTGGCTGCATCTCGGGCATGCGCGGTCTTTGGTCCTGATCATTGTACTGATCATCGGGTGGGAGAAAGAGTGAGCAGGAGAAGGAAGCTTCTTCCCCTCACCACCTCGCTGTGGCTCAGAGCGCTCTCAGCCAGCAAGCTGGCAATGGCCTCTGGTGCGCTCTCCTCATGGGGCTGCAGTCACTGCTGCCTACTGCCTTTGCCACAGCCGCCAGCCCCATGAGTCTGGTGCCTGCCTACTTCTGCCTCCGTGCTCCATTGCCAGCTTCCTGGTGTCGTCTGCCTGGTGTGCCTGGTGTGCTCCTCAGTTCCCAGCCTACTGCTGCTTCACTCCGTCACCGCAGCCTCAGCCTCCCAGCTGCCCATTGACCTCCAGGTGACATGCAGGAATTATAAAGTGTGTAAGCCCCATGCTAGTTGTGTTGTGTCTACCCAAAAGTAAACTCCATTATATAATGTAACTTCCTCCTAGGAAAGTGTGCCAGTGTAATGGAGTTTGTGTCTCTCTCAGCCCCATCCCCATGCTAGTTGTGTCTACCCAGAAGTAAACTCCATTATACAATGGAACTTCCTCCCAGGATAGTGTGCCAGTATACAGGAGTTTGTGTCTCTCTCACAGCCACAGTGAATAGAGTTCCATCATTTTTCAATTTTAAAAGAGGTAGTATGGTACTGAAATTAAATACAGGAGAGAAACACGAGTGTTTTTAGCTTATTTTAACATGTCCTACATTCTGTCCTACATTTTTGGGGTGTTCTACAATTTTTTTAATTGCAGGAATTTATGCAGGAATTTTGGCTTTGAGGGATAGGAATTTTGGCCTGCAGTCAGGAATTTTGGCCTTGCCATTCAGGGATTTGGCATTTGGCATCTGGTCACCCTGCATGAAGTTATCTTCCAGGCCCATCAGGAATTTGTTGGAGCTTCCATGTTTGGCTGAGTTTGTCTCCCAGCAAATATCTGGATAGTTAAAGTCCCCCATTACTACCACGTCATATTTCTTTGCAACGCATTCCAATTGCTTCAAGAAGACATTGTCTACTCCTTCTCCTTGGCCTGGCGGTCTATAGTAGACACCCACCACAATGTTTTGTATCTTGTTTTTCCCCCTCACCTTTACCCAAACGTACTCCACAGGGATATCCGGACCAGTTTCCTGATTTTCAGAGCAGGTATATATGTTCTTGACATATAATGCTACTCTGCCTCCTCTTTTGTCACTTCTGTTACTCCTGCACAGCTGATAGCCTTCCATTTGTGTGTTCCAGTCATGGGAGTCATCCCACAGAGTTTCAGTTATTCCGATCATATCAAATTTCCCTTCACTTGCTAAAAGCTCCAACTCATCTTGTTTATTTTCCAGGCTCTGTGTATTTGTGTAAATGCAACATAAACCCTGGAGGTTGCAACTCACTGCATCTTCCCCCTGTTTTTTTAAGGCCAAGCTCCTTGAAATATTTTTGAGTTATAGCCATGCCCTGGCAATTTCCTTCCAGAGCATTTTCTTTATTCCTAAGTTCCCTTTGGACATAACCCACCCAATTCTTATTTAGTTTAAAGCCCTCCTGAGTAGGTTGGCCATCTCCCGTCTGAAGACACTCTTCCCCCAACCCGTAAGATGTAGTCCATCCTTTGCTAGAAGACCCTCCTCAAGGAAGCTCAGCCCATGATCCCAGAATCCAAATCCTTCTTGAAAACACCATTTTCAGAGCCAGCTATTGACCTGGAAAATTTTGCCATCTCTCTGAGGACCTTTGCCAATTACCGGGAGGATGGATGAGAATACCACTTGGGTATTTCCCAGACCCTTAATCTTCTTCCCCAGAGCTTCATAATCCCCATCTATCTTTTGGAACATTTGCTGAGCAGTATAGTTCGTTCCTACGTGGATAAGTAAGAACAGGTGGCGATCAGCAGGCGTGATCATCCTTGGTAACCTCTCCATGATATCCCATATTCTGGCACCAGGGAGGCAGCACACCTCACAGGAAAACAGGTCTGGTCATCATACAGGTTCCATGCCCCTCAGGAGAGAATCTCCAATCACCACCACCCTCCTCTGTTCTCTCTTTTTTTGGTCGTGATTCCCCCACACTTACTGGTTTTGGCAGTTGGGGTCTTTGAGGGGGATCTGCAGGCATGCCAGTAAGGGGAACTATTGCAGGCCTCCCAGGATCCGGTACAGGCGTGCTAGCAAGAGGAACTTCTGCCAGCATGGTGGAATCTGAGAGACTCTGGAAACGGTTGTTTAGCTCCAGTGGTTCTTGACCTCTCCTGTTCTTTTTTCTCCTGACTGTCACATGCCTCCACGAAGATATATCATTGCTGGGGTTCGCACTGGTGTCATTTCCACTCAGGAAGTCATCTGAAACTTCCCTCTGGAAAAGTTCTGTGTGTGTTGCATCGAGGAACTCCTCAAATGCCTTGATTTGACCAAGGGGTGGAAACCTCACCCTCTGATGCTGCCACCTTCTCTTCCAACAGTGCAACCAGTTTGCACTTGCAGCACTGATAATCCCTGGGGTCCTTGGGCAAAAAGACAAACATGGCACAAGTGGTGCATGTCACGAGAAAAGTGCCCTTCCCTTCCATTACCTGTTGACTTGACAAGTCCTCTTTGTTCAAAGGATCCGATACCCAGGCTAAGAACCACGGGACAAGAGCACTTGGCCAAGACTAGCCCTCCTCCAAGCACACAGCAGTTTCAAGCACTCAGGCAAAAGAAAAAAACCCTCTTTTATAAGTAAAAAAGGGTAAAAAAATCCTACCAGTGAGGTTGGGCCAGAAGGGCCTAGAAAATTCCTCCTCCAAGCACACACACAAGTAGTTGTGCATGAGAAGTGTTGCACATGGGGAGATGATGCACATGAGGGGTTGTTGTGCATGGGTGGTTGTTGCACATGGGGGTGTTGTGCATGGGGGTTGATGCATGGGGGTGTTGCATGGGGGGTTGCCCATGGGGGGGGTTGATACGCATGCGGGGTTGTTGCACATGGGGAGGTTGTTGCACATGGGGGGTCTTCTTACGCATGGGTGGTTGTTGCATATGGGTGGTTGTTGTGCATGGGGGTTGATGCGCATGGGGTGTTGATGCGCATGGGGGATGTTGCTCATGGGGGACTGATGTGCATGGGGGGATGATGCGCATGGGGGTTGATGCGCAGGAGGGATGTTGCACATGGGGTTGATACGCATTGGGGGTTGTTGCACATGGGGAGGTTGTTGCACATGGGGGTCTTGCGCATGGGGAATGTTGCACATGGGGGATGTTGCACATGGGGGATGTTGCGCATGGGGAGGTTGTTGCACATGGGGAGGTTGTTGCGCATGGGTGGAGGTTGTGCATGGGGGAGGTTGATGCGCATGGGGAGGTTGTTGCGCATGTGGGGTTGATGTGCATGGGAGTTGTTGCGCATGGGGATCTTGCACATGGGGGATCGTTTCACATGGTTGGATGATGCTCATGGTTGGATGATGCACATGGGAGCATTTGCACATGGTTGGATGATGCACATGAGGGCTGTTGCACATGGGATGTTGATTCGCATGGGATGTTGATGTGCATGGGTATTTTTGAGCACGGGGGTTTTTGCACATGGGGTTGATGTGCATGGGGGATTGATGCGCATGGGGTCTTGATGCTCATGGGGAGATGTGCATGGGGGACTTATGCGCATGGGGGGATGTTGTGCATGAATGGGATGTTGCACATGGGGGGTTGTTGCACATGGGGGTTGTTGTGCATGGGGGGTTGATGCTCTTGGGGGGGTTGATGCTCTTGGGGGGGTTGATGCACATGGGGGGATGTTGCACCGTGGGGGGATGGCATACAGGGTAATTTTACTCCCGCAACGTGGGTACGCTTTTCACTAGTGTTATAATAAAATAGAGCTCTGGCAAGGTATCAACTCCTTTCTTGAGGAGACACTAAACTCATACCCTTCCATGAAGTGATTTCAACTCACACTGAGGCAAAACACCTTCTGATGTAAAATTCACCTCAGGCATGAAAGACGCTCCTGCCAATCAGAGCGTCTCCCTGTGTTGTACCTCAGCTAGGTAGACAGGCACTTACCAGCTTCTCGTAAAAGCTGACGGTCTCTAATAATAAACTATTTTATTTATATTGTTATTAATTATTTAACTCTTACGTAAATAATTTAAACTATTACTGTTACTATGGCTGTGGGTGGCGCAGGTGGTTAAGACACTGTGCCTGTTAACCAGCAGGCCAAAGTTCGAGACCTGGGTCACCCCACAAGACAGGGTGAGCTCCTGTCCGTAGCCCAGCTCTGCGACGCCAGCTGGATCCAATCGTATTGGCTCTGCCTTTCCATTGGACTAATTCAGTGGCATGGAGAGGGGGGATTTGCTGCTTGGGTAACAGCCTATCCTCCATAACAATCTAACCCAGGCATTCGTGCTTCGCATGCAGCATATGCAGCACCGAGCACTATACCATAGTCTTTCAAGACTGACGGAGGCCTGTACTGTTACTATTACTATTGTTGCTGCTGCTGCTAGTATTGGCATCTGTCAGTCTCAAAAGACTATGGTATCGTGCTTGACTCTGCATGCAAAGCATGAAGGCCTGGGTAGATTGATATGGAGGATAGGTTGTTACTGCTGTTACTGTTGCTGCTGCTGCTATTACTACTACTATTACTACTAGCTACAAGGATGCATGTTCTAACCAAAGCTTTTTCCCTGCATCCTTTTACCTATTTTCAATTCAGCTTTAGTACAACTTATGATCCACCATGCCAAAAATAGTCCATGAACCAACCATGCAACATGGCAAGCTACCTACCTTCCAACACAAACACACTTCTGAAGTATCATGCAGACAATAGCAACAGCTGGCTGCCCCAGCTGCCAACAGGTGGGCTTTCATAAGAGGGGGTGATGGTCCACGTTTGACAGTAACTCAAGTGTTACATGACTTAGAAAAGGGGCAGGTACTACTTTTTGGACAAAAAATAAATATCTGTGTAGAAATCTCTGGATGTGCTGAGCTAAAAAGAGCCCAGTCTCCGTTATTCTATCTAGGAGACTTCCTCTGTTCACCTCCTGCTACATTCTCCCCAAAGTAAAATCAGCTTTATAATTGTCTCCATATTCTCTGGGCTGCATGTATTTACCTTGTGCAATCATCTTCATGGTATAATGCTGCATATTAGAATGAAACTTTTTATAACCTCACCAAAGTACCCATCATTTTTAATGACTTTACTCAGTAGAACTGTACTGTACCATGTTTTGTGAATGTGCACTTAGGTAACAGGGTTTTTTTAAATTGTAACTGCATTATCTATCTATCTACAGTATTTATATACCGCTTTTCAACTAAAAAGTTCCCAAAGCAATTTACAAGAAAATGAAAAAATTAATAGCTAATTAAGTCCCTGTCCCAAAAGGGCTCACAATCTAAAGTGCAAAAAGAACACCAGCAGAAGCCACTAGAACAAACATTGCTGGGGTGCGTAGAGCCAGTTACTCTCCCCCTGCTAAATAAAAGAGGAACACCCACTTGAAAGAGTGTCTCTTGCCCAGTAAGCAGGGCAAGCAGGGCATTAGCAAGTCAGTCTCTCTCTCTCTCTCTCTCTCTCTCTCTCTCTCTCTCTCTCTCTCTCTCTCTCTCTCTCTGTGTGTGTGTGTGTGTGTGTGTGTGTGTGTGTGTGTTTGTGAAGAAACTCTTTAATACCACAAGCACAAACTGCTTTGATTACCATGAATCAAAGCCTTCCATATGATATGAGCTTCCATATGATATGAGCTCGATACACTGATACAACAGGCTCCACCATGCAACACCATTGGGTTTCTATCAGGATAATAGCAATCCAATAACATTGTGTTGTTAACATTGGTTATTTCACAGTGTCACTTGAGGTTGATCAACTTTTCCTCCAGAAATTTGTCCAGTTCCATTTCAAAGGCATTTAGGTAGATACCATCACCACATCCTGTGGCAAGGAGTTCCACAGATTAATTATACACTGGGTAAATAAATATTTTCTTTTGTGTGTTCTAACACTTACAACACCTATTTTTAGTAGATGTCCCCTGATTCCAGAGTTGTGCATGGGGGAATGTGCATGGGGGAATGCACATGGGAGAGTTGCACATTTGGGATTTATGTGCATGGCGATTGTTGTGCATGTGTGAGAAGGAGGTTGTGTGAGAAGAAAAACATCATCCCTCTATCCACTCTATCCATCCCCTGCTAAAATTTTTATGTTCACACTGAGGAGCCTTTTTTCTAGATTGAAGAACTCTAAGTGCTGTAGCTATTTTTCATGAGGGAGATGTCCCTGCTCAGTAATCATTTTGGTTCCCCTCTTCTGCACCTTCTGCAGTTCTGCTATGTCATTTTTGAGATGTGGCATCCGGGACTGAACACAGATCTCCAGCTAAGACCTTACTATCGATTTGTACAATGCCATTATAGTATTGGTTGTTTGATTCTGAATCCTCGTTTGAATGATCCTGAGCATGGAATGATCCTTTGCATCATCACCACACACTGAGCTAACACATTAATTGAGCAATGCACTAGTAGCCCAATATCTCTGTTTTGACCTGCCACAGATGCTCAGAAACCATTACCCTATATGACAAATTAAGATTTTTTATTTTGCCCCAATGTTCATTACTTTACAATTACATTGAAATGCATCTGTCATTTAGCTGCCTATCCTGCCAGTTGAAAGACATCCTTCTGGTATACACCAGAAGTTGGGTGTTGTCTGCAAAAGTTGGGTATGGTCTGGAAAAGTTGGGTATTGTGTTCAAACAAGGCCAACTCACTGCTCAACCCTGTCTCCAGATCATGCTTGAAAAGGTTGAATACCACGGATCCCAGAACAGATCCCTGGGGCACAGACATTTTATCTCTTCTTCAAACTCAAACACTTTGGGGGCAGTCCAGAACTAGGGCAGTGGGAAAGACCCAGCAGAGCTACCCCAAGTAGGGTGTATCAAGAGCAGAAAGTTATGCCCAATCCGTAGGCTGCTGAGCACCAAGTCAGTGGTACTTGGTGAGGGCTTGCTCCTGTGAAGACCTGCCTCAGATCACACTGAACAAGGAACAGCTTGGTGCCTACCTTATAAGGAAGCCAAGGAGTCCCCTAACAACCAGTCACAGCTGCAGTATGAAACTGCAGTACAGCAGTACCTGTAATGAGGGTGGATGCAAAGGGATTGCTTGGAGTTGTCCTGTATCCTGAGGTTAGTGGGTTGTCATAGTTGTGCAATATCCCGAGGCTGGCTAAGGACCAGGGTGACCAGACGCCAAACGCAAAATCCCTGAACAGCAAGGCCAAAATTCCTGATCAAAGGCCAAAATTCCTACTTTCTACCCAGAAAATGTAGGACAAAATGTAGGACATGTCAAAATAAGCTAAAAACACTAAAAAATGAGCTAAAAACACTGGTATTGCTTTCCTGTACATAATATATTACACGATATTACTTATTTTAAATTGAAAAATGATGAACTCTCCACTCACTCCATCCCAGTCTGGTTTGGGGGTTGTGGAACCAATTTTGGGGGTTCCCAAAGTTTTCCAAACAACTTTGCCAAATGAGGCATTCAGCTTCATGTAGGTTCTGTTCAGCTTTGAATGAATTGGGGAAAAATTCGCACTTGTGTTTTGGCATTATGGAAATTAAAGCAGATATTTATTTTTATGCCCAGATACCAAGTTTTTTGCACAGGGTGATCAGATGACAAATTCTAATTCCCTTAACCCAGTGGTTCTCAATCTTCCTAACGCTGTGACCCCTTTATAAGTTCCTCATGTTGTGGGGACCCCCAACCATAAAATTATTTTCGTTGCTACTTTATAACTATAATTTTGCTACTGTTATGAATTGTAATGTAAATATCCAATATGCAGGATGTATTTTCATTGTTACAAATGAAATGTGTGTTCTATGCACACACTGAACACAATGGGATTTATTTCAGAGTAGGCATACATAGGATTGGGCCCTGAGGCTGCAATCCTATCCACATTTACATGGGAGTAAAGGCCATCCTGACTATAATGGGATTTATTTCAGAGTAGGCATGCATAGGATTGGGCCCTGAGGCTGTCAGTCAGCCCCAGTGTGTGCACAGCTGTAGCTGGAGGTTTGGCAAGCCTGACCTAGCCCCCTGCACCAGGGGTCTTTAGGCGACCCCCAGGAAAGCTCTAGGTGACCCCCAAAGGGGTCCCGACCCCCACTTTGAGAAACACTGCCTTAACCCCTAAAATCCCTAAAATTCCTATGTGCTTAAAAAATTGAAGGACACTGCAAAAATGTAGGACACATTTAGGACATATTAAAATAAAGCAGAAATATTCATATTGTTTTCCTGTACTTAATTTCAACCCTTTAAAATTGAGAACCTTGTAAAATGCATGATTCAGACCCAACATTAAAGCAACCATTTGTAGTAGCATAACACAAGCCAGTGACTCCAACGTATGTGGTTCAGACCCAAACACACAAACACAAGCACACACACACAAGCAAGATATCAAGCAGGGAGGGGGATAGAAAGGAGGACATCTCTGCATCAGGGAGGTGGGATCTGGAACCACCAAGAGAAATCTGCTGTGCCCTTGAGGGTGTGCAGAGTGCAAAAGCAGACACTGGGGAGCCAGAGGGACCAGGATGTAAAGGACTGGGAAGGAGGAATCAGAGTATCCCCAGGCAGGAGTTTCCTTGCAGGTCTAGAAGTGAAGCACAGCCTGAATTGTTGGCTGAGGCAGGGTTAAGAGGCACTGAAAAGGTTAAGTTTTAGAGCTGGAGTTTTAGGGGTAGGAAATCTGAGCTGCATGGCTCGGCTCATGGCTCGTAAATCCTGGAGGCACTCTTGCGTTTCCCTACTCCCCCGAACAAGGTAATAAATACCGGAGGTGTCCGGGGAAAGCCGGAAGTCTGGACAGCCTGGCTGAGGACTCAACATTAGGACATGCTGAACATGCCTTCAACATGCCTCTCCTGAATTGCCTAGGCTGGCACAGCTAGGCTGGCCCAGGTCCATCTGTCTTGGGCCAGCCTCTGTTGACCTATGCCGGACCAAGCCTTTCTGGTGTAACTGGGCTGGCCCATCTTAGAATTGGTCTAGCCCAGTGATTGTTAGACTTGCCCAGTGGTTGACTAGGCTTTTGTCAACATCCTTTCTTGAAATTTGACCCACTACTCTTTGTGCTATAGCTTCTTGCTATGATTCTGCTGATTTTGAGCGCTTTGTCAAACTTTTGCAAAGGCAGTGAACTGATAAGAGAAGGAGTCCAGCTCATAAGTTAGGCAAAATTGATCATGACTATTTTAGGGTGGCTGAGGTTCCCCAGTGTACAAAGACAATTTAAAGCAAAAGAAAATAATAACAATGAGAGAGCCATTTCCTTTCTCTTAAATTTAATGTTTTGTCGCAATGCTATTTTCTCCCTAGATAGCCTATTATTTTCTCAGTCTAAGTACTTTGGCTTCCATTTGCATGAAAGGAAGGGGTTTTCAAAAGCTCTTGTTCTTGACCTGATTCCTGTCAGAGTCAAGTCAGACTGCAGTGTATAGTGATCAGATTTAACTACCTATTTAGAAAGCTTTAACTTAAACTTAAAGTTAATTTAAGGAGGAAATAAATTCTCTATATTACAAATGTCTGATGGGGGGACAGGACGGTTGTTTGGCTCCTTTTAACCCTGCAAGGCCAGAGACCAACATCACTTCAGAATGGTATTCCAGTAGTGGGCTTCAGGGGGTTTTCACAGGTTCTATACAACCCTTTGCTAATGAGCACCTGATTCTGAGAACCAGTTACTAATGGGACATAGAACCTGTTGTTAATTTAAGTTATTAGGACATAGAACCTATTGTTAATTTATTTGAATCCCACCACTGTATTTAGCTATGGAATGAGTTGACAGGGGAAATGAGGGGGTGAGCCAAACAGACATCCAATGCGATTGCAGTCTGCAAGGGGTTGACTACAATATTCCACTACTTAATTTGAATGCATTAGATGCCAAGAACACAATGAAGGGGGTGTATGTACAATATAACTATTCCCCATCATGGTAGATGGTCTCTGATTGATGGCATCAGGAAGAAATGATATACTTGTTAGTGCTTGGGGAAATGGTGTATCCCTTCCATGAAACTAAGTAGGTCTGGCTCTCTAGATCACAAACAGCAAAGAAAAAAGATTCAGTTTAGATATCCAGAAAAAAATCCTGATAGTGAGGGCAGTTTGGCAGTGAAATATATTGCCAAGGTAGGTGGTGGACTCTCCCTCACTGGGAATCTTCAAATAGAAGCTTGACAAGCACCTGTCAGAGTTGCTCCAGGAAGATTTCTGCTATAGGCAGGAGATTGGACTAGATAACCTTTAGGTCCTTCCAACACTGATTCTATGATCCTCAAACAGTGCCTAGATGGGTGACATCTTTTTGGTGGGGGAACCTGCCCCTCTAGGTTCTGATCTTAGAAATTTGCACACCAAAGCAGAGCAGCTCCCAGTTGGAGAATTCTTGCTTTCAATCACACAATTCTTGCTTGATTAAAAAAAATATATTACAGCTTTCAACTAAAAATTCACAAAGCAGTTTGCAGAAAGTCTTTGACTTACGAATGAGTTCTGTTCTGGAATCTCGTTCATACATTGAAATGTTCATAATCCAACACCTTTGATGCATTTTTTCATATTTTTTGGGGAAAAAGAAAAAGTTCTTATCTTGCAGGGACAGTCATACCTATGAAAGTTTGCATCTTGAAAGGTCATAATTGAGGACTTACTGTCATTGGCATCTTTCAGTCTTAAAAGACTATGGTATCGTGCTCTGAATGGAGGTCCTAAAACAGCATCTTGTGTGACTAAAAAGACCAATTCAAGAGTGGCAATCTTTTCCACACCGAGGGCAGATATAATCTGTCCCCTGCCCAGCCTCCAGATATCATTGTTTCCAGGACTGCCTCTTTGCTAGCCTGCCGAATGAGTGTCTCTTCAAATTGGAGAAGGCCATGCTGCGTCTTTTGCCTCCAAGCTGAACAATCAGAGGTCAAGGTTTCCCAGCTGTTTATGTCCATTCCCAAGAACTTTAGGTCCCTCTTGCAGATGTCCTTATATCGCAGCTGTGGTTTCCCTCTAGGTCGCTGTCCTTGCACTAATTCTCCATACAGGAGATCTTTCGGAATCCAGCCATCAGCCACTCTCATGACATGCCCAAGACAGCGTAGACATTGCTGTTTCAAAAGTGCATACATGTTAGAGATACCAGCCCATTCCAAGACTGTGCTATTTGAAACTTTGTCATGCCAGGTGATGCCAAGAATACATCAGAGACAGCGCATATGAAAGGTGTTCAGCTTTCTCTCCTGCCGTGAATAAAGGGCCAAGACTTGCTGCAGTACAAGAGTGTGCTCAGGACACAGGCTCAATAGAGCTGGATCTTTGTATGTTCTGTCAACTTCTTATTAAGCCATATACTCTTTGTAAATGTGGAAAACGTGGTAGCTGCTTTACCAATACGTTTATTCAGCTCAGTATCTAAAGAGAGAGTGTCGGAGATAGTTGAGCCAAGGAACATATTGTACAGAGAAAGTAACTAATAATATTAGTTATAACTCTCTGTTCCAAAATGGCTCATATCAAAGAACAGTTGCCCTATTAGAGAGACCCCTACAGATAATCTAGATCAGCTGTGAGGACAAAGAAGCAGACATTCCACAGTTTTTATACCCATTCACCATAGATTTGTTCCCTTACCTGGGGTCCAGTTGCCTCACCACTGGAAAAATTGGATAGGACTGGGCCTTCTTTCACTTCAGGGTCAGATGCTTGTTTTCTCTGACATTCCTGTTTACCTCTCCTTGAGTTTCATCATTAGTAAGAGGGAGAAAACATATTAAGAAATAAATATATTGGAAATCTTTATGACCTTCTATGATTCTCTTTTCCTTTGTGCCACCAGCAAGCTAAGAGGACAAATTTTTTTTCCTATGAAGTGATTTTGATGAGTATGAAAGACTGCAAGTAGGGCCCACCCATAATGTCCATATAAATGGGCCAATTTCAATGATCTATCCAGTTGTTCCTTCAGGGTGTGTGTAGGATTGCAATTTAGGATTGTTAAAAGTTTCCTTGCTTGATGATGTCTCTTCAGGTCACAACATCATTTCTGGTCGGTCCTGAGAGATTCTCAGTCTAGATAGCAGGTGCCAGTACAAAAGGTTTGAGAACCACTGTTCTAGAGCAGAGGTCTCCAGGGATTTTGGCTAAAGAGCTGCATCAAATATCTGGCACATTGCTGAGGGCTGAAAACATTTTACTATAAAATTTAAATAAATATATTAAAGATGGAACTCTAATTTTGAGGACATCAGAACACCTTCTGGATGCAAACAGAGCATAGCTCTGGTTGTGTTCTGTTGAGTTGGCCAGAAGCTCTTAGTGGACCAGCGGATGGCTGAAGGCCAGATAGAGACTTGCTGCTCTGGCCCCCAGACCAAAGTTTGAAGACACCTGTTCTAGATGGTTAATTTTTTTGCCTTCTGCATTCAAAATACACATTATATAAGACACTCCTCTATGTTGTTACTTCTAGTCTTGCCTCTGCCATGAACTCATTCAGTGGGCCTTCAGCAAGTCCTGAGCTCTTAGCATCAATGTGCCATCTGTGATATGGAGATGATACTAATGTTGGATAGCAAAGTTAATGTACGTGAATGGCCACAAAGACGCTAAAGAGCTATATAAATGCAAAGTACGATACCCTCCTTCCTTCCATGGCATTTGCTCATTCTTCTCCATCAAAAACAACACCCTGTGCTTACATATGAAAGTACAGGTCATGTTTTGCAGCTGGGAAGGTTATTAGATGACAATAACTGGCAAACAAATGTCTGTGCCTTCTGCTTAAAAGTCATTGATGCCAAACACATAATAACCCACTACAGCTCTATTTGCTTTTTGCATATATTGCAGAAGATTTTCCTGTGGCTTCAGGTATTATTCTCCTGTGAACATCGAAATATCTGTGGCACATCAGCTTGGAAAATGCTTTTGGGAGGAAATTGGGTTTTCTCTGCTCTGTTACCAGCAGTCCATTTTTATGATTAAAATCAGAAAAAAACAATGTTCTTCCCAGTTAACGTGAAATGTGCAAAAATAAGGACTCTCTAGGAGCAGGGTTTCTAAAGACTTATCTAGAATTCTCAGAAAATGCATTAAGGAAGGTATGCAGAGGGGGATTAAAAAGACTGCATACAGAGGTATGGTTCTGAAATTTAACATAGAAGTAGATGGTCAAAATGATGATTAGTGTAATCCTAACTTGTGCTGAAGCAGGTAGGCTGCAATGCATCCAACACAAGTTTGCTCCAACACAAGTCTGGTCCAAGGGACCAGAGGTCATAACTGCAAAAGAGGACAAGGTCTCCCAAAATGTAGGACATCAAGGAAAATGTAGGACATGATAAAATAAAACTAAAATCACTTCATTGTCTCGCTTTCATGTTAAACACTGTGGATGCAATCCTAATCCCCAGTTAGGCCCGCAGAAGCCCCAGTTAGGCTGCATAAGCCCCAGCACAAGTCCCATACTGAATTGGGGGTGTCACAAAAGTACCGTACAATACTTGTGTGCCCCTCCCAGTGCTGGATTTACGTATAAGCTTCACATGCTATAGCTTAGGGCCCCACTCTCTTGGGGGCTCCAAAAAATTTAAAGGAAAACAAAGATGTACATTTCCAAAATATAAGATAAAAAAGAAATAAAATAAAACCAACATATAGCAACCATATTTTGTGTTGTGTTGGTCCATACATTAGGTCCTTAAATTACCATGTAGCATATATTCAACACAAAACAGCAACAATTTGTTGTTGACAAAGGACAGCTGGACATCATCCCCCTATGTGCATGAGCCCCCATGCTCATCAACCCCCCCATGTGCAACATCCCCCGTTGTATCAACCCCCCATGTGTATCAAACCTCCCATCTGTATCCACCCCATGTGCATCAACCCCACAGTGCGCACCAATCCCCCATGCGCATCTGTCCCTCATGTTATCCACCCCATGCTATCCACCCCATGTTATCCACCCCATGTAAACTCCCCACGTTATTCACCCGATGCGCATTAACCCCCATGTGCATCAACTTCCCATGTGCATCAATCCCCATGCGCATCATCCTCCCATGCGCTTCAACCCAGAATGTGCATCATCCCCCATGTGCATCATTCCCTGCGCATCATCAACTCATGTGCTTCATTCCCCCATGTTCATCCACCCCATGCACATCAACCCCCATGAACATCAACCCCCATGCGCATCAACCCCCATGTGGAACAACCCCCCATGCACAAGATACCCCATGCGCAACATCCCCCATACGCAACAGCCCCCATGCACATCAATCTCCAATGCGCATCAAACCCCATGCACACCAAACTGCTAGGTCTAGAAGTGTGAAATTTGGGGTGGCTGTTCCTTCCGTGACTGAGGAGTGTGCTAAGAACTGGATTCAGAAATTCCAACCGGAAGGGGGTGAAAAGGGGTGCCATGTGTTTTCCTCCCTATATTTTGCATTGAAGTATCCGTGACTGATGGATGCTTTGCCCCAACCCCCAAACCTAGAAGCATGAAATTCAGGGAGGCTGTTCCTTCCATCACATGACCACCCACCATGACCTGCATAGGATGGGGCTCTGAAGCTGCTCTGAGGCTCTCTCCACACTGGCCTGGGAGTAAGTCCCATTGGCTATATTGGGACTTACTTCAGAGTAGACCTGCATAGGATGGGGCTCTCAGCCCCCCCCCCCGCCCCCTGCTAGGAGAGGCTGGGAGAGCGCTATGGGGCTGCTCTTCTCCTTCTCAGCCCCCCCTCGCCGGGAGAGGAGAACGTACCGGTCCTCATTGTTCAGGGGACCTCCTGCTGCTGCCTACTCGCTAACGGCAGGCTTTTTGGAAGATCCCCCACACCAGAGTAGGGGCGCGTAGGCTCCTGCCCACCTGTGAGTATAATGTGTTTCCTCCCTATACTTTGTATTGAAGTATCCCTGACCGCTATATGCTCAGTCCCAATCCCAGGACCTAGAAACATGAAATTCCGGAGGGTATTCCTTATGTGACATGAGTACCCATCACGAAACAATGTTGAGAAATTTAACCATTAAGGGGGTGAAAAGGAGTTCAATGTATTACTGTCCTATACTTAACACTGAAAACTGACTGATCAACATCCAGCCAATTTGGTGCCTTATGCACTGGGAGGGTGTGCATGGGGGGATGATGGACATGGAGGTGCGTTGTGCATGGGGGGGGATGATGTGCATGTGTTGTGATGCACTTGGGCGGTTTTATGTGCGTGGGAGGTTGATGTGCATGGGGGGGGGGGGTTGATGCACATAAGGGGTTGATCATAGAATCATAGAATCCTAGTGTTGGAAGGGACCTAGTAGGTCACAAAGTCCAACCCCCTGCCTGTAGCAGAAAATTCTCCCAGAGCATCTCTGACAGGTGCTCGTCAAGTCTCTGCTTGATTATCCCCAGTGAGGGAGAGTCCACCACCTCCCTTGGCAATCTGTTCCACTGCCGAACCACCCTCACTGTCAGGAATTTTTCCAGATATCTAACTGGAATCTCCTTTCTTGCAGTTTGTACCCATTGGTTCTAGTTCTGCTTTCAGAGGCAGCTATGAAGAAATGAGCCCCTTCCTCCATATGACAGCCCTTCAGGTATTTGGAGAGGGCAATCATGTCTCCCCTCAGCCTTCTTTTCTCAAGGCTGAACATCCCAAGTTTCCCCAAACTTTCTTTGTAGGGCTTCCCTTCCAGCCCACTGATCATTCTTGTCACTCTCTTCTGGACTTGCTCCAGTTTGGCTGCATCTTTCTTAAAGTGAGGTGCCCAGAACTGAACACAGTACTCAAGGTGAGGTCTGACCAATGCTGAATAAAGAGGAACTATAACTACTTGGGACTTGGAAGCTACAGTTCTCTTAATGCCACCTAAAATGGCATTTGCCTTCTTTGCAGACACATCACACTGCTGACTCATGTTCAGCTTGTGATCCATGGCGACTCCAAGATCCCGCTCACATGTTGTGCTGCCAAGCCAAGTATCCCCCATTTTATACCTATGTTTTTGGTTTTTATTGCCTAAGTGCAGAACCTTGCACTTCTCCCTGTTGAAATTCATTGTTTGTTACAGCCCAGTATTCCAGTTTGTCCAGATCCTCCTGGAGGTTTCTCCTGTCTTGTGTTGTTTTTGCTCCTCCTCCTAGCTTGGTGTCATCCGCAAATTTGATCAGGCTCCTCTGTATCCCTTCCTCCAATGCACATGGTGGTTGATGCACATGGGGATTCATGCGCATGGGGGGATGATGCACATGGGAGATGATGCTTATGGGGGATGTTTTGCATGGGGATGTTTCGCATGTGGGGATGATGCGCATGGAGAGGCTGTTGTGCATGGAGGGTATGTTGCACATGGAGCCGATGTTGCATATGTAGGGGATGTTGCACATGGAGGGAATGACACACAGTGAGAATTTTACTCCTGCAATGTGGTACATTTTGCTAGTGATTTAATAAAAGTATCCCATACATTGGAGCTATACTGGCCAATGAACCAGTTATGAAATCCATGAAATCACTGAATTCTTGTTTACTCAAACACTACTGGGTCTTATCCAGGACTTACAGTGGTTGGCAGAACCTGAAGATGAACCTCACTTTGTAGAGCCATTGATTTTCAGCTTTGAAACAGTTGTCCAAGATGATAGGTGCTGGGGCTGAAGGCTGCCAGCAAGATTCAGTTTATCATGGGTTTGTGCTTTTTGCCTTTCCAAGGTGCACTTGGATTCCTATGTTTGATGCCCTCCTGTCACTGCCTAATTAGGCAGATTGGTGTTTTGGCGATGTCCGACTCCTGTCTCCATCTTCCATGGCCATCCAGAACATGTTCAAGAAGGCAATTCATTTGTGCTCCTGTAATTTGAGTTTTGCCATAGCCAAGGCAAGGACTCACTTTAATATACTGCTAATAAGAAAGTTTTAATTACAAACTTCTACTGAATAGTTTGCTAATAAATTAGGTAGCTTCAAAAACTGGAATTGTTCATCAGGTAGCAGGTAATTTATCCACTGACCTTGTATTGCTTCCTAAATCATATGTTCTTATTACGTGTCATACCTGCACCATCCAACGTGCACCAATGCCTGCTTCAGAACAGAAGGGAATTGGATTGTAAGGTGGAAACCAGGCTGTGCTTCTCTGTGTTATCTGGTTTCATACCCTTGCAGCCTGTTATCAGAAAAGCTTTTACTTACCTTAGGCCTCAGGTTTGATGGTGTTACTCAGAGATTATCAATTGGCTACCCTCTGTAACAATTTGATCTGATCCCTGAAGTCAAATTAGAATTAAGATATGGTAAACACAGCAGGATAGTCAAGGAGGAGTATGGTCCTCACACATGTTTTACTACAGGAAGTGTGATTAATCATAGAATCATAGAGTTGGAAGGAAACTAATAGGTTGTCTAGTCCAACCCCGTCGGAAATCCGACAGCGTCTCTGACAGATGCTTGTTAAGCCTCTGCTTGAAGATCCCCTGAGAAGGTGAGTCCACTACCTCCCTTGGCAATCTACTCCACTGCCAAACTGCCCTCTCCGCCAGGAATTTTTACCTGATATCTAACCAAAATATCTTTTCTTACAGTTCGTGCCCATTGGTTCTAGTTCTGCTTTCAGAGGCAA
The DNA here is from genome assembly GCA_030015325.1 of Cryptoblepharus egeriae. Classification (NCBI taxonomy): domain Eukaryota; kingdom Metazoa; phylum Chordata; class Lepidosauria; order Squamata; family Scincidae; genus Cryptoblepharus; species Cryptoblepharus egeriae. The sequence goes on along the minus strand of JAREYC010000011.1, from coordinate 19,916,107 downwards.
TTAAGAACAAATGCATTCTCCTTCCATATGACGGCCCATTAGGTATCTGAAGAATGTGATCAGGTGTCTTTTCAGCCTTCTCTTCTCCAGACTAAAAAGACCAAGTTCCATCAACCTTTCTTTATAGAGCTTCACTATATTATTCTTGTTGGCCAGCCCACTTATTATTCTTGTTGGCCTGCCTTTGATTAGCCATGTGCTGGCTTTGAAACTTTGTTTTGTTTTTTCCAAAAATAACCTTATCTGAGAGGCATCAGGAGAGCCAATGAGCACATGGGTTAGATAAAGAGGCGGTGTTGGGCAGAACTGACCAGCAGGTCTTATATTTGACATCCTTGGCATAAACGTGCAATCTTTAAAATGGCCTGCAGTCACTGCTGTGAACTTGACTGGAATGACTGAACTAAAATCACAAATATTTGCCTTTTTTGCTCACTTGCCAAGCCACGTCACATGTTTTGAAGACAGATGCTTGCCTCCCTATATCATTACAGGAACAGGAAGACTGATGGACTGTGCTGGCCTAGGTTAGGATTGCACCTGGATCATTCCATATGAACTCAACCAGAGGTCCCATGGTGACCAACTCAGATTTGACTGAAAATAATTGGATTGGTACTTCTACATATATACGAGGTATAATGGCCACATTGCAAATAGGTGAAAAATCCAAAGTGTTTGTGTGCTATGACCCTTCAAAACAACGGTGTCATACCGATTTCTGACGTTCACAAATTGTGTATTTTCCTGTGTACCCATCCTTGGATGCTAATACCTCAGAAGTTTTCTGGATGAATTTTGATATATAGAGTAATTTGGGCTCAGGATTTCTGAATCTGTTATCAGAAAAGGCCTCTCTTCTAGTTTTGGAGATATTGGCATCCAAAATGATGATCTTTTCATGGACAAAACAAATTTTCCAAGGACAAATTTTGGGAAACTAACCATGGTAATAAAACTTTTTCTGCCTAATCCTACAATCCAGAGTAACTATGGGAGCACACAAGAGACTTTATGTGTACCAATAGTTGCTGCACTACCTAGTAAAAATCTATGGTAAATTCATACTGCAATCCAGAGCAAGTTATTCTTACAACGGAGCAAGGACTCCACGTAGTTACTCTGGATTGCAGCCTATGTGTAAACATTTACTCAAAAATTCAGTTTGTTTTCTCACCTTCTTAATATTAAAATTTTAATCTCAAATTATGTTTTTCCTATGTAAATTACTTATAATTTATAAATTACAAGAAGGCTCCATGCAGCCAGCTCACAAACAGAAGGAGGACAATGAAGATTTTTCCCCAGGACACAAGGCTAAAAAAAAGGACATGTCCTAGGAAAAAACAGGACATATGACTCTTTTTAAAGTCCAGTTGTAAGGGATGCTTGATGCACATTCAAGACAAACCCCATGAAACTCTTCTCAACACCTCCTGCGGTACATGCCAGAGTTAGCCATCATCATGGAGCAGAGAATGAAGATGAGAACCAAAAGGAATCCAAAAGGAAGGGAGAAGACTGCTGGGCTAGAACACTAAGGAGTGAATGGAGCAGAGGCCATCACCTTACTGGATAAGGGAGGTGCATCTTTCAGCAAACCTCTTCAGGTGAATAGATGTTTTGGGCCAGCCCTACCTAATATGAACCCTTGGTCTCAGTTCCTCCGAAAGCAAAATGTTTAAAAGTTCCTGCCTGGACAATAGGATCTTGGACAAAGAATTTAGATAAGACTTTAAAAAAAAAAACACCCATTGAACACAGCCCTATAAAATAAAGCAATCTCAGCTATGGCCTGCCTCAGCAGTCAAATGCCTGCCAAAACAAGCATGTTGCAGCAACTCCATTTTTCATTTCCATCACAAGCTATCATTTGTTGATCCAAATGTCAATATAAGTCATTAGTACTTTTCTATCAGAATGAAGCCAGAATAACACAGTTGGGAGATTACATGCTACCTCCTAATGTATTTGCTGAGAAACATTTTAAATATATCCCAATAAATCCATCCCTTGAGGAATTATAGGCAGTTGGTACTGCCTTCTTGGTCCAGGCTTGAAGAAGCATTTACATCAAGGGGCAGAGGCAGATGAAACCCTGCACCATTTGCCTGCTAGAGGTATTCCTGATGCCTAGTAATGACATGGCAATTCCATGCTGAGGGATGCTGAGAGACTGTGATCTAACTACAGTATTTATATACCGCTTTTCAACTAAAAAGTTCACAAAGCGGTTTACAAAGAAAATGGAAAAATAATAATAGCTAATTAAAAGCTAATGGGTCTGTGGCGTGGACTGGGATGCATACGAGCGTTTTAACATGGAGCCCATGGGGGTACACATGGGGGAGAGTCTGCGCGTATAGAACAGGCCAGATTACCCCCCCCCCCTTGACATCAAGCTGTTCCCGGATGCCGTCGAGGTCTGGAGGATTGACGATATGGTGGAGCTCTGGAGGACGGGGGGAAGAGGAGGACCCAAGAGAAGAGGGATAACAGTTGGGCCATCCACCAGGTGGTACGCCCTGGGGGGAGTTCAGTCCCTGACGGGAATTTGGTGGGAAGAAATGGGGGGAGGGGTCCAGGATATAAGGGAGATAGAGGGGAGGGAACGAGAGGTTCTTTGGCGGGAAGAACTCCCGTGGAAGGAGCGGAGTACATACTCGGCGTACAGGGAGAGCCCGAGGATGGATCTGTGCCCCTTCCTAAGAGACTCAAGGACCCCAACCCCGCAGAAGTACTGAGTGGTCTGAGCGACTTGACTCTGAAAGAAGAAGAGAGAGACAGTGCTGCACCAAAGGAGGCCGATACTCAGCAGGGACGAGGAACCTAGAGGGGAGGAAAAGAGAGTGAGGAGCGGGAGTGAAAGAGGTGGTTGATTTACAGACATGTTGAAAGACTTACCTGATCATGGTGGTGGGGGTTCCGTTGAATGGTCGTGTTGACCTGTGGAAAGAAAAGTGTTACTTTATGGAACTAAGTGAGTACCTGAGTAAACGTGTTTGACAGTACTTACCTGGCTTGGTCTGATGATGTACGCCTGGGGGGGGGGTGCCGAGGAGGAAGATGAGACCCAAATATCGGTTGTCCTAGAGGAACAGACCCCTGCTAGTGAGCGGGGTCGGCGTCAGAGTAAAGGAACCCGTGACAGGATCCCTGTCCCAAAAGGGCTCACAATCTAAAATGCAAAAATGCAAAAAAGTACACCAGCAGAAGCCATTTGAACAGACATTGCTGGGGTGTGAAGGGCTAGTTACTCTCCCCCTGCTAAATAAAAGAGGAGCACCCACTTGAAAGAGTGCCTCTTGCTCAGTTAGCAGGGGTTATTAGCATATGATTATTCCATGCTTGGCTGTGCCAAGGTGAGGATGAAACTGACTTGTTATTCAAAGCCCCCTGCTCAAAATGAGCCCACTGCCATCCATGTTAAAATGGGGAATGCACCACCTTAAACCAATCACAAGCCAATCCAACTTACTTTAATAGAACTAATACAGTTACATTCAAACAAAAAGAAATTATAACTCCACCAAGATCTATGCAAGATACATTCATTAAGGACTTTTGCAGAGTCCAGGACTTGGACTGTGGCTGCTGACCATTTGAGGTTCCATTAGATGAGACACTGAGGACACTGATGATGTGTCTTGATGGATCTGGCTATGGATTGACAGAGTGAAAGGGCTTCAGCCAGTTCAAGCAGTGGCTTAGCTAAGGAGGTGCAGGGGTAGCAGTTGCACTGGGGAATCAGCTTTAGTGGGGCAAAGCAGAGCTTGACAGTAGTGGCCAAAATTGTGAGAAATGGGGTGAATATGAATAATAATATCATCAAATACCATTTTTGGAAAGGTAATTTAAAGCCGAAGGCAATGAAACAAACTGCATTGGAATAGCTGGATTCTATCAAATGTTATGGCCAAAGAAACAGAAAATACCAACACTAATTGCTTATGGAACAAAAAGTGGAGTTCTGTTTGGAGAAGTAAGAACATTGTATGAACATAGTAACTCTCTGCTTTTGGGCAGCTCAGTGATTAAGCAGTCCTTTTGGATTGCAGAATACAGGTTTTCAAGCCATGTGATGAGGTCTGGGGTTCCTGGGGGTCGGGGAAGGGGGAGCTGACAGCTCTGGGGCCTCCAACTTACCCAGGAAGTCACTGTCAGGTAAGTAAGACCGTGGACCAGGTGGGTGCAGTTCAACAGGTAAGTCTTTACTTTCTTCCAGCATCAGAAGCACAGTATTCTTCATAACAGGAAAGTACCAACAACCACAGGTAAGTACCAACAACCACAGGTAAGTACCACCCAGCTGAGGACCCAAGCTGGAGCTACGCCTGCTCTCCTCCAACTCAGCAGTGGTTTTAGAGGCCTGTTGTCTGGGACCAGGCACCGATGCCCCAGCTGCTTCTGATCCACCCACACTTCAGATTCCCCTCATCCTCTGGGATGTGGCCTGGAACCAGGGAGGCTCCCTCTTCCTCCACAGGGGTCAGGCCTGTAGGTTGACCCTCTCATTGGTCTTCTGCCATGGCTGAGAGGGGCCAGCAGGACTGCCTCCACCTCTTCCTCCTCTGCCTCTCCTGTCCCTGCTTCTCTCCCTCTCCAGCTCCTCCATCTCAGAGGGCACACCCTGGTCCTCCTGCAAGGAGTGAAGGAGGGTATACATCGTCCTAGGGAGTCATCTGACCACGATAAATATAACAAGTCCTGAGTCAACTCTTCTGCAAGTGTCAGCCGGCCTTCCTCACAAGCCACTTGGAAGGGAACTTGATTCATTGCCTGCCTTCTTACCATGGGAAATAATTGCTTTTGTATAATGCGAACATTGGTAATCATGGAGGTTCCTGGAACCAAATGTCATGAATGGGGAGGTTCAACCTGTAATGCAGGTGGGGAGGGAAGTTGCACCATTTGATTTCCATGCCCTATTTCCCAGTAACAATTATTTATGGGTCTATCGCACGCTTTTAAATTTATTATCCACCAGCGAAAAGCGTACCCCCGTTGCGGGAGTAAAATTCCCTCGTACACCATCCCACCACTATGCATCAATCCCCCACGCACATTGACCTCCCATGCGCATCCACCCCATGTGGAACATCCCCCATGTTTATCCACCCCATGCGAATCATCTCCCCTATGCACATCAACCCCCATGCTCATCAACCTCCATGCGCAAATCCCCATGCACAACAACCCCCATGCACAACATACCCATGTTCATTCCCCCAATGCTCAACATTCCCCATGCGCATCAGCACCCCATGCACTTCAGTCCCCCATGTGCAACTTCCCCACATGCTCAACATCACCCATGCTCAACATTCCCCCATGCACATCAACCCCCCATATGCATCAACCCCCATGCACAACATCATCTATGCACATCAGTCCCCTGTGTGCCCCGCAATTTCCCCAATGAGCCCCTTCCCCCATCCACATCAGTCCCCCATGCACATCAGTCCCCCATGCGCATTAGTCCCCATATGCAACATCACCGATATGCAACATCAACCCCCATGTGCATCAAATCCCCATGCACAACTTCCCCCATGTGCATCTACCCCATGTGCATCATTGCCCCATGCACACCAACCCTCCATGCGCATCTTCCCATGCGCAACCTCCCCTTCCTCCCCAGTGCAGCATCCTCCCCAGTGCAACCTCTTCCTCCAAGGAACATCCCCCCCACTGCACCAGGCACCGAGCACTAAATTGGTTGGATGTTGGTCAGTCTTCCATGTTAACTATAGGACAGAAACACATTGCACCCCTTTTCAGACCATTAAGGGTCAAATTTCTCCACATGGGTTCTTGGTGGGTGTTCAGGTGACAGAAGGAATTCCCTCCCCAAATTTCATGATTCTTGGTCGGAGGGTTGGGGTGGAATGTTGATGAGTCATCAACTCTTCAATGTAAAGTATAGGGAGGAAAATGCGTTGACCCCTTTTCACCCCCTTCCGGTTGGAATTTCCAGAAACTGGTTCTTAGTGCACCCCTCCGTCATGGAAGGAACACCCACCCCAAATTTCACACTTCTAGGCCCAGCGGTTTTGGAAGGGCATTGATGATTCAGTGAGTCAGTCAGTCAGTCAGTGACTTTTCTCTTTTATATATATAAATTGATGATGTACTGTTATCCATTGAAGGGATTTCCACTCTGCCTTTCCCATGCCAAAGCAAATGCCCAAGGCAGCTTACAAAGCTGGCCTCACAACAACCCTATGAGGTAGATGAGGCAGAGATTGAGTGACTGGTTCAAGGTCACCCAGGAAGCATCACAGCCAAGGAGGCATCTGAATCTGGATCTTCCAGGTCTCAGTACAACTCTCTAACCACTACAACAACCTGAGCTAATAATGACTATGAGGAGCTCTTCTACAGCCTGACCCTGAGGAGGCTATTGAAAGCCTGACAACAGGGGCAGAGAGGCTGGTGCATGTCATCACCATTGGCTCTTCCCTGACTTATTCCACCACCTCTCCTCCCAGTCTCACCCTCGTCATCCTCTTCACCCTCCTTATCCTCCCTCTGTTCACCACATCTATCACTGCCTTACCTTCTCTGGTGGGTGCAGTTGGATTTGTCAATAGCGTTAGACTGCTTTTGCATCTTACAATGTCACTCGGAAAATTCCCACCAACATCAGCAGCCATTTTCCATCATCACAACTATTTATTCTCTGCCATAGATGCTTCTGAGTGACAACTCTATTCAGACATGTGTGGATCTGGTCATACATGTGAATAGTGCTTAGGACTTCCACTGGCTAGCTTAGAAATGCTTCTAACATTTTTTTCCAGTAGAGCATTGATATGTGCATGAGACTCATACAGAAGTGCTGTAGAAAGACTTCCCTGACCCACTGTCATTATTAGCTCAGGTTGTGTAGTGGTTGGTGAGTTGTGATCTGGAAGATCCAGGTTCAGAGACGTCCTTGGCTGTGAAGCTTCCTGGGTGACCTTGGGCCAGTCACTTTCCTACCACCCAAGATTGTTGTGAGTACAGCATCCATCCCCATATTGCTGGCATCAAACTCTGAGGGTTGGTATTATTAATAGGCAGCAAATAATGGAGACTCCTGTTCTCTTTGTGCCATCCAGGTTCGTAAATGCCTCAAATATTACCAACAAAAATGGGAAAAACCAACATCCTTGCCAGGCTTGTCTTGTCTCCTTGAGGTTTTGCTCTCATTTCCATCAAGAGGCATCACATGAAACTCTGTTGATTCCACAGATTGTGGGGTCTGGCATCACAAGACAGAAGGATGAAGGCCAAATACGTGAGCTTCCACTTTTGCTTTCCATTGCATCACTATGACAATGCAATCCTAACCCTGGTGAGGCTGGCACAAATCCCAGCAACAAGTCTGGTGCTGGCCTGGGAGGCACTTCTGTAACATTCAGTGCTGTCAGGCACTTCTGCAGCACTCCTGGGGGGCTTAGGCCAGTGCACAGACATGCGCCTGCCTCCCCACTGCAGGAAAGGGAAGATGGGTGAGTTGCGCCAGCCTATATTGGTTAGGATTGCACCCTTAGCTATTCCATGAGAGAAAAGAAAAGGAGAATTTATTTTACTGCAGACATGATTGCACATTGAAATAACTGCCCATCAAGAAATATTCACCATGCTTAGTTTAAACCACACCATTATGAGAACGGGTTGCATTTTATTATGGAAAGGGGTGGTTTTTTTTTGCTAGACTCCTGAGTGTATCAGGGCGGGTGGAAAGCAAAGCGTTATCATGTAACTGTGAATGAATGTGGCTGAGATGTGGGGAAACTCAGGTCAACTGGCAGGGAACGTTGCCATGTACTGGTTGTGACATCATGGCTGACAGTTGCAGGGAGCTGTATAAATACTGCGCAGTGGGCAGGGCTCAGTGAGGGAGTTAGAGAGAAGGTGGTAAGAAAAGGAGTAGCGGAGGAATAGAGGAGGTCGAGCAGGAGTCTATTTTCAAAGTTTTTTGTATGAGTGGCGTGGAAGGTGAGTGGAAGGTGCGTGAAAGGAAGAGTGAAAGGCGGGTGAGTGAGTCGTGAGGAGTGTTTGTGGGTGTGTTTCCTTCCTTTTCCCTTTTCTTCCCTCCCATTCCTTCCCTCCATTCCTCTTTTCCTTCCCTCCATTCCGCTTTTCCTTCCCTTCCCTCTTTCCTCTTTTCCTTTCGTTCCTCTCTTTTACTTCCTTTTCTTCCTTTTTCCAAATATATTTTTTTAATCTATTCCCATCCCACTCTATTCCTTTCTTCATTTCTATATTTTCTTTTTATCTTTTGTACTTTTATTTTTCTTTTATTTATTTATTATTTTATTTATATATTTATTATTTTGATTTTATTATTTTATATATCATTTATTTATTATATTTGTTTTATTTTATTATTCATTATTTTAATTTTATTTTGACTTTTTTGGTTTTTTTACATTTTTATTTTATTTTCTGTTATTTTTGGTTTGGGGGATGGGTTTATTTTTATTTTGGGGGGACGGGTTTATTTTTAGAATAGTATTTTAGGAAGTTCTAGGTTTAGGGGGTTAGACGGGGTTAGGTTTAGGGGGTTAGATAGGATTTTAGGCAGTTTTAGGTTTAGGGAATTTGGTTTGGGAGGGTTTTTTTTTCTTTCTTTTTTTCCTAGGTATTTAGTGGGGCTTGGGGGAGGGTTTAGGTTTAGTTAGTGTAAATAGTTAGGTTAGATAGGACATAGTCATAGAATAGGGAGATTAGGTGTAGTCAGAATGAAGACCTGGCTTTGCAAACTGCGGAGGTGAGTTGCTGTACTTCTGTCTACCTCTGCAGGGCTGAAGGGTTCCTTCCTCTGACAGACCCAACTCATCTGTTGGTGTTCGGGGGAGTCTCCCTTGTGTCTCCCACAGCCTTTGATTTGCCTTCTTCAAATGTACCTTTATTGTGTAGATGTATCCAGAAATGAACCACAGAAACCAATGTTGTCCAACAAATCGGACCTTAAGGGTGCAAGGCTGAACTGGTGTTACCTGGATGAATAAAGGTGTTCTTAAGGGTTTTTCTTGGGCAGGTTTTGTTGTTCCCAGGGAGGAACGGTTCATAATGTGATGTTATGTGTTCTTATTCGAATGGCACATTTTTATAAATTGTAGTTCCTTTGGAAATGTAGTGGATGGGTGATATGGATGGTGTAGTCATTACTTATCCACCCAATCAGGCCCCACAAGTCTTCAGTGATCAGTATGCAAACTGTTTCATTTTATTTTGTCCATATTTTGGGTTTTGTTTGTTTGACTTACAAAAATGAGGAATCTCTACTGATCAGTCTTCTCAGAACAGGAGCTGAGATATTATTTGTGTGTCTTACTGCCTTGTGCAGTTTGGTTGGGGGTGACATGCAAAAAGGCCTTTCATTGACACCCCCACGATGTATAATTCTTTACCCCACAATGGGTAAAGATGGATTCTTTATCCCTCCTCCTTTTGCAGGTTGAATACTGGCTCTTCTCAGGGTACTTTCCAAATGGTCCTGCTCTTGACTTTTGTTTCCTGCATATGCTTGACTGGGTTTGCTTAACCTCTGCTGCTTTTTATTATGCTGTTGTACTTTAGTTGGGACCCCCCCCCCCCCTTTCCCACATGGAGAAAAGAAGAACAACAAAGTGTATGACGAAATGGAGTGTGTGGGAGGCTGCGAGCCAGAGTCACCCCTGCCTTGTCGTTGCACATGTGCCCACATGTGGTTGCACCCCTGTCGGGGTTGCACATGTGCCCACCTAGGGCAGGAAAATGAGAGGCTGGACCTGCCTGCCTCTGAAGTAGCCTCTCTGCCCAGGAAAAGGAAGTCCTGTCTGATAGTTTGGCTTTGTAAGTTCTGCTGGTGCCTGATCTTCACTCCTGCTGAATTGAGGAGACCAGGTCTTGATATTTATGGCTTCCACCCTCTTGGATGCTTTTTTCTAGAGAGAGATGCCACTAGCTCTGTCAGTGTGGCCGGGTTCAAAGATGCACCAATGAGATCAGGATTGTCCTAGGATTCAGGGGGAGACTGTCTCCTTTGCCTGAGTCCCCATGGTTGGTTTGGTTGCTGTGGGCATGGAGGAGCTTGAAGGGAACTTCCCAGTGGGGCAGCTGATCTCCCCTTCTTTGGTTTATGTGGGTTTTTGTGCCTCTGCTGGGTCGGTACATAAAGGGGACATGATGTGCTCTTTGGGAACTGCAGGGAGTGAATGAGTAGGGCTGCTACAGGAGGGTCCACCCAGCAGAAGGTCTCACATGCTATGCAAATAGCCTGCTACTAGCAGGAGAAAAAAATCACTGGTGATTTTAATGCACAGCTGCAGGTGCAAAATTTAATTGTACTGCATGCAACGAGTAACATAACCGATAACAATAGGTTCATGTTATGATTTTTATCTAATTGCACTACTTTATACAACCATCGATTTAAGTTACATATTTTATTACAGTATAGTAAACACAAGGCTGACCTATACTTATAATCATAATACCATATTAACCAGGGTGACCATATGCTCAACCTGAAAATGTAGGACAAGGGTCCCAAAAAGGGACCCTTTTGGAGGACCTTGTCCTACATTTTTAAAAATTTGGGACAAAATGTAGGACATCCTACATTTTGCCCAATATTTTGCAAAACCACTCCCTGGGTGGGCTTACCTTTTGGGGTCCAGGCTGGCTTATGTAGTGATTTGGGGCACGTTAAATGATGCACCCTAAGTGATCCCTGCACAGAGCGCGTTCGCTTCAAGTTGCCTCCGTGGTTGCCTCTGCTGACAGGGAAAGCCCCTCACATCCCTCCTCATCCCTCCGCTGCCTCTGATATTGTTGGAGGCCAAGAGCGATGCTCCGCCCCCACAGAGCACTCTGCTGAATGAGACTGGCCAGTCTGATGGTGAACAATACAGAGGCAGTGGGCACGCACACACCCTCTACTTACAAAAAACCCCCAGGCAGGGATAGAGAGGCTCTGGACATGTGCACAGCCTCTAATTTACAAGATGGCTGCTCGGACGGCCGCTCTGGATGCAAGCCATCCGAGCATCACTTAAAGTGCCCCAAAGCACTACATATACCCCCCCATGCCAGAACAAGCCCCCCTATGCCCAGACAGGCCAGACCAGTATGCAAATTCAAAACATGTCCGGGCGTTTCCGGGCATTTGGTCAGCCTGATATTAACTCAAATTTTACATGCCATCGAATCTAATGTGTACCCTGATTTTGGAGACTAAATTCAGCAGAGAAAGGTGAGTGTTGGATAGAGTAAATATGGTATATGTGTGTTTCTAGCTTTTATTTTGTCATGTCCTACATTTTTCTTTGGTGTACTACATTTTGCGAGGCCTTGTCCTCTTTTGTGATTCTGACATATGGTCACCCCGACCAAGGAGGGAGGTAGCTCCTCTGCCACCCCCAGCAAAAGCCCCCCACCTGCATCTAAAGAGAAAGTGGGTGGGAAGGAAGACGAGAAGGTGAGAGACAGGGCGTTGGGCTGCTGCAGTGAGTAGAGACTGCTGCTGAGAGGGAGAAAAGAGCAAGGGACAGCTTGCTCCTCCCCGTTTCGTTCTGCCCCCCACCAGTTTCCCCCTTCCCTCTGCCCTCTCTTCCCAAGCAGGAACGTAAACTCTCCAGTCTCCTTCCTCCAGGGATGCTCCAGCATGCCTTCTCCTCTGGCACCCTTGCTCCTGCTGGGAGTTGACCCTCTTCTTCTTCCAGCCTACCCCATTCATTCTTCCTGGGGGTGCCCCCCTCCACAATACACCCCCAGCCAAGCCGCGCCACTGCAGCAGCCCAAGGCGAACCCTTCATCAGGTCTATATTCACTGAGCTCTAAATGCACTGGAGTGATATTCATTTCTCTTATTATCTCTCATCCTTACCTACCTCACAGGGTTGGTGTAAGGACCCAAAAACAGGCGGAACTATGCACACCTCCCCAAGCTCCTTATTAAAGAAAGGGTGGTATGAAAATAGTAAATTAAGAATGAGAATAATTAAATAAGTTTGTGGGATCGGGGTGTCAAAAATGGAAGTGGCCAAGGTGTCAAATGACATTGTCAGGGTCTTTCCATAGGGTCTTCAAGGGAGTTGAAGCGCCAGTTGTAGAGCCAGATCAAGTGGCAGATTCAGGGCCCGCACCAGCGCTGGCAGCCACACCAGAGTCGATGCCAAAGCCAGTACCAGCATCAGAGGAGTGCAGTGAATCCAGCATGAGCGAGTGGTCGTCTGAAGGTAAGGAGACAGTCCTCCATCCCACTCAGCAGCCAGCCTGGGCTTTCTCCTTTCTTACCTCAACCAGGTGTTTGCCCCAGGTTGGGGCAGAGAAGCAGAGGAGATTGCCCTTGAGGCTTGAAGCAGAGGAGGGTGAAGAGAGCTAGTGGCCATTTAGGTGTGGGTATGTTGACTGCTTTAATGTATTGTATCTTGTCTATGTCTCTATGAGTTATAATTGCCTTTTGTTTCAATACTACATCGGTCTTATTAAAGTTTGGTAGATGAGCAGTCACTAAGGGTCTGGATCTATTCCCAGATATCCAAGTCATTAGGACAGCAGTGCCCTCAATTTGGTGTAATTCCTGCAGAGAGCGAGAGTGCTTACTAAAGGGGCAATCACTTGCTGTTTGGTGTAATGTTTGTGGGACATTCGCGCAGTCCTATTTAGGATTGTCCCCACTTGCATTTCCATTACTGGTATCTGCCGTGTTTACTGTGAATCTGATGGAGTGCTGTCTAGTTCCTCCTGGGAAGACCAAAGCCATAGGGAGGCTATAATGGAAAGGGTCCCAGATTCAACAAATATGGATTGGAAGTTGCCCACTCCTGGCACCACACTGTCTCCATATCAAAATCTTCTCAGACTGGTTGCTGTCCCAATTCATGGCAATCCTCATGTGGAGAGTTGGTAGGAGTTGGTTTGCTTCTCACTTCTGCTACTTACTTTTTAGGGCCATTTGTCTTCTGAGACATGGAGATGGCATGTTAGATAGTACTGGTAGCCAGTCTGAGGGTATTGATTGAATGGTCCTGGATACTGACCTCATGGTAGGGTTGAGCTGAGTATCCACTACTTTTGTATGGGCGCTTTTTAGCCACATATGGCTTTAATACTCAGCTTCTGAGTACACCAAGGCAAGAACTGATGTCCCAATAACTGAGGCACTCACACCCCAGATGTTGCCAGAAAGTTTGTGTAAAATATTATCTAGTTTTTACTTAATCCATAGTTTTTTCATGTTCCTTGTAAGTTAAAGCCCGGTTAGGGGTCACTCCCAGATGGTTTGTGGTTAAACTTTTGGTGGGACTGAATGCCCCTTGTTTTGATTCTTTAAATTCTAAAAAGGCAAGGGCTTAACTGCAGTACAAGATACTGCGGTGATTGTTTTCCACTCTTGGCCACATTAGAGTATGGCCACTTGCAAAGAGGAAATAAAGTATTTCAGGAAGATGGCACTGTTAAAGGAAAACCTTGATATGGGTTGACGATGAGTACAATCATAACCATGTCTACTCAAAAGTAAGCCCTATTGTGTTCAATATGTCTTACTCCTAGGAAAGTGTCTTTAAGATTGCAGCCAATGTGTAAGTTACCTGCACCCTAATCCTCAGGATTAGGCTGTGGGTTAAGACGCTGTGCCTGTTAACCAGCAGGTTAACCAGCAGGTGCTGTCCTTAGCCCAGCTCTGTGACGCCAGCTGGATCCAATCGTATTGGCTCTGCCTTTCCATGGGACTAATTCAGTGGCATGGAGAGGGGGATTTGCTGCTTGGGTAACAGCCTATCCTCCATAACAATCCAACCCAGGCTTTCGTGCTTCGCCTGCAGCGTATGCAGCACTGAGCACGATACCATACTCTCTCAAGACTGACGCAGGCCTGCTTTTTTAATCCTCAGGATCACTTTAGGAGTATTTAGGTTTTACAACCTTCTGAGGAATAACTGGAGTCCAGAAAACCAGAGATCAAAGAGTAGCAAGAGTTTATTGTAGCTATAACAGGATCTAGGCCTTATCCTTATGGAATAGCTGTATTCTACCATGGCCTATTAACCATACAATGAAACACTAATTACATATGGAACAAAAAGTGGGTTTCTTTAACTCATAAGAACATAAGAAGAGCCTCTCCTGGATCAGCCCAACTAGTCCAACTTCCTGTATCACAGTGTCCCATCAGATGCCTCAGGGAACACAAAGGACCTACATTTAGGTGCCCACCCCTGTGTCTGGCATTTTGAGGTTGCCTACGTCTTCCTCTGTCTATGTACGCACACACGCCCCTCATGGCTTGTAAGCTGTGATGGTCCTTTCCTCAAGGAATTTGTCCAATCCCTACTTAAAAAGTATTGTATCACCACAGCCCGTAGCAAGGAGTGCCACAAACTAATGACATGCTGGGTAAAGAAATATTTCTTTTGTCCTTCTTAACCCTCTGAACATTTAATTTTAGTGGATGTTCCCTAGTTCTGTGGTTATGCAACATGGAAAAGATCATCTTGCTAGCCACTCAACCCATCCCTTCCATAACTTTGTATGTCTGAATCATGTCCCTCCTCAGGTGTCTCTTTTCTAGATTACGGAATAGCCCATCCACATATGGAAGGTGTCCAAGACCATCAATCATTTTCCTCTCTATATTTTTTGACATATGGCGACCAGAACTGGACACTGTACTCCAAATGTGGCCTCACCATTGATTTGTGCAATAGCATGATAATATTTGCCCAGTATCATTTAAATCTCTGACAAGGTCGTGAGAACCACTTGGTGTTAATTCTGCAGTCACCAGTTCTCTGGTGGGTTCCATGACTAGTTTCTCTGAAGCCCAGTTGTTGAGCATGTCAAGGACCCCAGTCTCTTTTCATGACCAGAGCATGCATTGACCCAGTCGATAGGAGGATAACTGAAGGCCCCACAATTACAACCCTGTCTCTCCTCGACACCTTCTTGATCTGTTTTGTCATTTCAAGATCCCCTTCAGGCTTTTGATCAGGAGGATGATCTGCTCGTTGGTAAATTTATCAAAGGATGTTTTAAAAAGTGCTTGCTCTTCAAGTTGATTCCATAAACTACTGTTACTTCTATATTTTGGGCTATAGATAACATAAGTTTCCCCAGCATCACAGCTTCACTATATTTAGCTTTGGACTTCTGAGAGTCAAAAGGGGGGGGGGTTATTAAGGGATGTATGAATGCAGGTTGCCTGTAGCTGATGTTAATGGTTTGTTTACTTACTGGTCGGGTAAATCTGCTTTAAGATGCCTGCAAAACCCCTTATTTTTATGACAAGGTGGCAGTGTCAAGACTGATGCTTTGCATACTTTGATTTGGCCACGTCTGGCAAGCATCACTTAATGTGGTACCAAACATAATGTTTGTTGTTTTCATGGTAGGGGTCCCAGATTAGGTGAGTCTGTGTTCCTGGTGCAGACTTGGCTGTGGACAGAAGTTGGATTCTTGTTCATTTGCTGTATTGTTGGAGACCATGGGGGAGAACAGAGACACCAATGAATTAATTTCTGCCCCAGGGAGGGGAAATCATCTTCACTGTCAGAGACTTTTCTAAAATTGATTGGTGCTGGGACCCCTTGACAGAAACATTTGGTGGAGAGGGAGATGTGGGGCAGAATGACCAGAATCTAGTGATGTTCTGGGAGCATCTAGTGATGATCTCCTGATGCTCATTGATGTGTTTGATGAAGAAGGAGATGTTGGGCAAGGTGACCAGTCTCCATGATGCCTATAACTGAGGAGTTGAATCTACTCTGCATAGATTAGTGATCCTCCTTTCTCTTCTTCTAGAGTCTTCTTCATTCACTGACTCATCGTCATCCAGCCAGGTAGGTCAAGACAGCCAAAGTTGGCTTGAATATCTTCCTCCTGTGACAGAGATGCCTGCTGCAGGCATCCTCTTCCTTTTTCTCAGGACATGTCCTCTTTTTATGACCTCATGTCTTCTCAGGAAGGTCCCTCCTCTCATTTTCTCTTCTCCATTTTTCTAAGGATTCCTCGAGAGTGCACTGGGTGTGGCGCAGGCCCAGAGGAGCGAGGCCAGTCTAGTACACGCAGCCAGACTCGAAGTTACCAAGAATATGGACCATCTGGGTGAGGAAGGAGGACAATCCCTCATCCTTCCCTAAAGGTAAGTCTTTTCCAAGGAATGGGGTGAGGGCCCCATCCGAGAAGAGGCCAAACATTGTCTGTGCCTGAGGCCATGACATTTAGCTCCAGATAGAGGGGTTTGTAAGGCTGCCCATTTACTAAATGGTAAGAGACACTTTCAAATGGGGGCTCCTCTTTTCATTAGAATGGGGAGATTAACCGGCCCTCCTCTCCCCAGCAGTGTCTTGATAGTGGCTTCTGCTGGTATCCTTTTGTAACTTTTTAGATTGGGACAGGGGGCCATTCGTTATTTTCTCTGTAAACTGGATTGTGAGCTGATTTGGTCCTTTCAGCCAAACTGGTAGCTTGAAAGCAGCCATTGCTGCTAAGAAGACTCCCCCCAAATCAGCCCCAGTTCCTTGAGACCTTTTCAGGGCTTTTCTGTGGGCAGGGCCTCCCTCCACCCCCTTACCTGTTTCTGAAGGATCTTTTCTTCTTTTTGTGCAGATGACATTGTTCTGGAAGATATAGAGGAGGAGGAAGATATAGTAGGAGTAAGAGGAGGAGAAGAAGGAAGTGTTCTTGGAAGCCATCCTGATCAACCCTCAGCTGGAGCCGTGGCCACCGTGGAAGATGACAAGTGACACAGGCAGAGCTAGACCTTTTTGGGACTGCTGGAGCCTGGCTGTGGGAGCTGGACTGGACTCGTAATGTGAACTCTGGGCCTGCACCACACCTTCTCACAGCTTCCTCAGGAGACCTAAGAGACAGGGAGAAGATAAAATGAGAGGAATGACTACCGTGAGAGGACAGAAGGTCATAAAAAGAGGAAATGTCCTGGAAAATCAGGACATATGATCATCCTGCATCAGACATCTGTACCACAGGATGAGAGACTTGAGCTGACTCTGGCTGTACGAAGACGATTTGCTGGTCTTGCTGTCTGACGAATCATCTCGAAGCAGAAAAACAAGGATGAGAATCTGTTCAACCTGGGGGACAACAAACATAAGTATTTTGACTGCCTTTTCTGGCCTTGTATTGCTCCTTTGGCTCTATTTTCACGGTGGTATCTGTGGAGAGTTTTCTAAGCACAAAGAGGCTTTTACAATCAACAGAGACGTCTATATTTCAGGAATGGTTTCATTCCAGGTGGATCTTGCCATGCTCTGGCCACACACGCTGGCTTCCTGACTCCTCCACAGACTGGCTTCACATCTGGCTCTTTTTGGCTGCCACCCAAAGGCTTTCAGCTCAGCTTGTCAAAGTCGCCACTCTGGAGTCTCCAATGGGCAACCTTCAATGTATTAACTTTGGACATGTCTGAACTGAATCCTCTCGGCCAGACTTCCTGCCAGAAAGAAGGGCTGGTGGTGCTTCCTCCTCGTCTCCCATCCTCTTACAATGAAGATCAACTGATGATCTCCCAGCTCTGCAAAAGGTCTGCTGCATGTCCTGCTGATTCTTCCCTCGTCATGTGTCAAAATCCCAGAGCCTTGTGTCACTTACTGGTGGCCATCACTGCTCCAGCTGGAAGATCAAGGATGGCAAGGTTCCTGGATCCGACTCCTCACTTGGCTCCTCCATCCTCATCCCCAGCCTCCTTCCTCACTGCGATGGTCCTGCCTCTCGTCTGGCTGCTTCGGCTGGTGGCCTCCGATCTGGCGCCTGGCTCCACACTTGCTCCCAGCTCCTGGCTTCTTGCTGCGAGTCCTGGCTGACCCATCCTAGATTTCCATCATGGATCAACTCCTGGCTGACCATCTCTCTCTTTCTGCTGGGACAGCTGCATTAGATGGTAACTATATTGGGCTTCCCTTCCTCCTTCCACCTTGCCACTCTACAACTCTCACCCCTTTTTACCTTCAGTACACATCACATGCAATATCTTAGGTTGATTCTATGGTTGATGCTTGTCTCAAAGTATGTAATTTCACCTTTATGTTTTTTAAAATGTTTCTTTTTGAGAAGGAATCCATCTCCCTGTCTCTCTGTCTCTCCCACAGAGGAAATATGCTCTTTGCAGGATGCTGTTTAATGGTCTTATGGTCGTTATGTCCTTATGTCCTTATGTCCAAGAGGGCAATGCTGTATTCCTATGGTCCTTATGTCCAAGAGGGCAATGCTGTATTCCCCATATAAATTAACAAACCCTGACCAGAAGTAGAAAATTTAGATGAAAGGAAAGATCTACCAGAAAAAAGAGGGGACAGCCTAGCTGATGGAGAGGAATTTGGCAGTAAGGATAGAAATGGGCCCACTCCCAGGGGGAATGAGAAGGGAACACAGTTTCTACATACCCCTGATTCCTGGGCAACCCCAGAATAAAGCATGTAGGTTTTCCCTGGATGTTGGAGGACTCTGCCGCTCATGTTCCCAGTCTGCAGACTGGTCATCCCGTCCCACTACGGACATCCCATCTGTTCCTGGAGCTTCGAAGTGAGGCTGCCTATAGGAATGCCAGGCCCTGGACTGTTGTAGCTCCCAAGGGTGATGTGACCCTGAGAGGTTGCGTTGACAATGGCACTGCCTTTCAAGGGATCCCCCCTATTCTCCAACTTCCTGGCAGAGTGAACCCCTGCATGGAAAATCATCCATCTCCTATCTTCTGATCAGGACCTGATAGAATCTGTTTGACAGTGAGCAACCTCGTTCTGGGGAGGAGGCAGAGTCCACAGAAAGCTTGGACATGTTCATGGAGAATGGGCATTTCTAGGGCTACTAATCATGGTGGTTGTGGGGGATGTTTGGTCCAGCAACTGTTTTGAGTCTCAGCTGCATGGGATCAGTGCTGAGAGAGACATGTGCCTTTCTGTCCTGCTTTGGCTCTTCCTGGAGGCAGGTTTTCGGCCACTGTGATAAATGGGATGGTGGACTAGATGGAGCCCCCCTCTGCATGTTTCCTTCTCTGTTATTTGCCACTAAATGTTGTTACTGTATTTACAATAGACGGCAAATACAATGGTATTTGGCCCACTGTATGAGTCTGACACCCTGTAACTATTTGGGATCCAAGTATCCGAAAGGAAACAGACCTGTCTAGAGGGTAGAGCAGGTAGGGGCAGGAGGTCTGGTCTAGAGGGGAGAGCCTCAGTTTGCCTGAAGATAAGAGCTGAAGGTTGCCGGATCAAGAGAACCGGAAGTCAGATTTGAGGCAAGACCTTGAAAAAGTGGCTACTGAGGTTGATATTTTTTTTTTTCAGAGGAGAGGTGAGAAGGAACACAGAGTCTCAGGTGAGTGGAGGAGGGGGCTGCTTAGCTGAGTGCTTAATTGCTGCTTGGTGTTCATTGGCTGGTTGCCTGGTGGGAGTAGCTTTGTAGGGCTTTATTAGGGCCTGTTCCTGGTTCAGTCTCCTTTTCAGAGGAGAGGTGAGAAGGAACACAGAGTCCCAGGTGAGTGGAGGAGGGGGCTGCTTAGCTGAGTGCTTAATTGCTGCTTGGTGTTCATTGGCTGGTTGCCTGGTGGGAGTAGCTTTGTAGGGCTTTATTAGGGCCTGTTACTGGTTCAGTCTCCTTTTCAGAGGAGAGGTGAGAAGGAACACAGATTCCCAGGTGAGTGGAGGAGGGGGGCTGCTTAGCTGAGTGCTTAATTGCTGCTAGGTGTTCATTGGCTGGTTGTCTGGTGGGAGGAGCTTTCAAAGGCTTTATTAGGGCCTGAGGCGCGATCCTGTGGACCGGAGCCTGTGAGCAAGGAGGACTTGTGAAGTTGACAGGAGATGGAAGGGAAGGGCGCAGTTGTCGTGACATGCACCACGTGTGCCATGTTTGTCTTCTTGCCCAAGGACCCCGGGGATTATCGATGCTGCAAGTGCAAACTGGTTGCACTGTTGGAGGAGAAGGTGGCAGCATTGGAGGGTGAAGTTTTCACCCTTCGTCAAATTAAGGCATCTGAGGAGTTCCTTGATACAACACACACGGAACTTCTCCAGAGAGATGACACCAGTGGGGACCCCAGCAACGATGTCTCTTCGTGGAGACACGTGACAGTCAGGAGAAAAAAGGGCAGGAGCAGTCGAGAACCACTGGAGCTATACAACCGTTTCCAGAGTCTCTCAGATTCCACCATGCTGGCAGAAGTTCCTCTTGCTAGCACACCTACACCGGATCCTGGCATTGCCCATACTGGCATGCCTACAGATCCCCCTCATAGACAGCAGCCACAACCAGTTAGTGTGGGGGAAGCTAGACACAGAAGGAGAACACGGAGGAGGGCGGTGGTGATTGGAGATTCTCTCCTGAGGGGCATGGAAGCTGTATGCCGACCAGACCCGTTTTCCCGTGAGGTGTGCTGCCTCCCTGGTGCTAGGATACGGGATATCACGGAGAGGCTACCGAGGATGATCACACCTGCTGATCGTCACCCATTCTTACTCATCCACGTAGGAACAAACGATACTGCTCGGGAAACTTTCCAAAAGATAGTTGGGGATTATGAAGCTCTGGGGAGGAAGATTAAGGATACGCAGGGGATACGCAGGTGGGATACGCAGGGGGATACGCAGGGGGATACGCAGGTGGTATTCTCATCCATCCTCCCAGTAATTGGCAAAGGTCCTCAGAGAGATAGCAAGATTTTTCAGGTCAATAGCTGGCTTCAAAAATGGTGTCATCGGGAAGGATTTCGATTCTGGGATCACAGGATGAACTTCCTTGAGGAAGGACTCCTAGCAAAGGATGGACTACATCTTACAGGTTGGGGGAAGAGTATCTTCAGACGGGAGATGGCCAACCTTATCAGGAGGGCTTTAAACTAAATAAGAAGGGGGTGGGTTACGTCCAAAGGGAACCTAGGAATAAGGAAAATGCTCTGGATGGAAATTGCCAGGGCACAGCTGTAACTCAAAAATCTTTAGAGGGGCCTGGCCTTACAAAAAAGGAGGGAAATGCATTGAGTTGCAACCTCCAGGGCTTAAGTTGCATTTACACAAATGCACAGAGCCTGGGAAATAAACAAGATGAGCTGGAGCTTTTAGCAAGTGAAGGGAAATTTGATTTGATAGGAATAACTGAAACTTGGTGGGACTCCCATGACTGGAACACACAATTGGAAGGCTATCAGCTGTTCTGGAGGAACAGAAGTGGCAAAAGGGGAGGTGGAGTAGCATTATATGTCAAGAACATATATACTTGCTCTGAAATCCAGGAGAGTGGTCCGGATATCCCTGTAGAGTGTGTTTGGGTAAAAGTAAGGGGGGAAAATAAAAAACAAAACATTGTGGTGGGCGTCTACTATAGACCGCCAGGTCAAGGAGAAGGAGTAGACGATGTCTTCTTGGAGCAACTGGCAGGCATTGCAAGGAAATATGAGGTAGTAGTAATGGGGGAATTTAACTACCCAGACATTTGCTGGGAGACAAACTCAGCCAAACATGGAAGCTCCAGTAGATTCCTGATGGGCCTGGAAGATAACTTCATGGTCCAGAAAGTGGAGGAAACGACAAGGGGAGGGGCCATCCTTGACCTGATCTTAACAAATCGTGAAGAACTGGTTGATCAGGTCAACATAGTGGGAACTTTAGGGGAAAGCGATCATGAGCTGCTGGAATTTAGAATAATGTGGGAAATAAAAAGAGTGCAGAGTGAAACTTATATGTTGGATTTCAGGAAAGCTGATTTCAACAGGCTTAGAGGAGTCATAGGTGGGATCCCATGGGTTGATGATCTAATGGGGAAAGGGACCCAAGATGGGTGGGAGCTCCTTAAGAGGCAGCTTCTACAAGCACAGTCAGAAACAATTCCAATAAAAAAGAAAGGGGGGAAAATGCTGAAAAAACCAGGTTGGCTCCACAGGCAACTTGGGGATCAGCTGAAGTTAAAGAAAGAGAAGTATAGGGAGTGGAAGACTGGAAAGATCACCAGAGAGGAGTACAGGCAGGTAGCCCGGTCCTGTAGGGAGGGGGTCAGGGATGCTAAAGCTCAGTATGAGCTGAGGCTGGCCAGGGGAGTCAAAGATAACAAAAAGAGCTTCTTTAGATATGCCCAGAGGAACAGGAGGAGAGACGAGGGGGTGGGGCTGCTCTTGGACAAGGATGGACAACAGGTGTCTGGAAACCAGCAGAAGGCGGAGCTGCTCAACTCCTACTTTGCATCCGTCTATTCACAGAAGGAGGGCTGTGCAAATGGGGGTGCGGGATCATTGACTGATTCGGGGATGTGTTTACATCCCCAAAGAGGTAATGAAAACATGGATGGTGCAGAACAGCAGATTAAGATTGACAGAGAACTGGTTCGAAACCACTTAACTGGCCTAAATGAATTCAAGTCATTTGGACCGGATGAGCTGCATCCTAGAGTTCTTAAGGAACTTGCAGATGTCCTTGCAGAGCCTTTGTCGATCATCTTTGAGAAATCCTTGAGGAGTGGAGAAGTGCCACTGGACTGGAAGAGGGCAAATGTAGTCCCAATTTTTAAGAAGGGGAAAAAAGAAGACCCGGGAAATTATAGACCAGTCAGTTTGACTTCAATCCCGGGCAAGATATTAGAGCAAATCATAAAACACACAATTTATGCACATCTAGACAAGTACTCCGTGATCAAAACAACCCAGCATGGATTTACCAAGAATAAATCTTTCCAGACAAATCTGATCTCCTTTTTTGATCGGGTTACGAGCTTACTGGACAGTGGCAATGCTGTGGATGTCATTTATCTTGACTTCAGCAAAGCATCTGACAAAGTCCCACATGACATTTTAATTAGGAAGTTGGAAAAATATGGGCTAGACAGGGCAATTGTTAGGTGGATCTGCAACTGGCTCGATGGCCGCACTCAAAGGGTTTTAGTAAATGGTTCTGTGTCAACCTGGAGGTCCGTTTCTAGTGGGGTACCCCAAGGCTCTGTCTTGGGACCGGTTCTCTTTAACATTTTCATCAATGACTTGGAGGAAGGGATACGGGGGAGCCTGATCAAATTTGCAGATGACACCAAACTGGGAGGAGTAGCAAACACATCAGAAGATAGGAGAAACCTCCAGGAGGATCTGGATAAACTGGAATCCTGGGCTGTAACAGAATGAATTTCAACAGGGAGAAGTGCAAGGTTCTGCACTTAGGCAATAAAAACCAAAAACATAGGTATAAAATGGGGGATACTTGGCTTGGCAGCACAACATGTGAGCGGGATCTTGGAGTCGCCGTGGATCACAAGCTGAACATGAGTCAGCAGTGTGATGTGTCTGCAAAGAAGGCAAATTCCATTTTAGGTTACATTAAGAGGACTGTAGCTTCCAAGTCACGAGAAGTTATAGTTCCTCTTTATTCTGCATTGGTGAGACCTCACCTTGAGTACTGTGTTCAGTTCTGGGCACCTCACTTTAAGAAGGATGCAGTCAAACTGGAGCAAGTCCAGAGGAGAGTGACAAGAATGATCAGTGGGATGGAAGGGAAGCCCTACGAGGAAAGGTTGGGGGAACTTGGGATGTTCAGCCTGGAGAAGAGGAGGCTGAGGGGAGACATGATTGCCCTCTTCAGATACCTGAAGGGCTGTCATAGGGAGGAAGGGGCCAATTTGTTCATAGCTGCTTCTGAAAGCAGAACTAGAACCAATGGGTACAAACTGCAAGAGAGGAGATTCCGGCTGGAAATCCGGAAAAAATTCCTGACTGTGAGGGCGGTTCGGCAGTGGAACAGATTGCCAAGGGAGGTGGTGGACTCTCCCTCACTGGGGATCTTCAAGCAGAGGCTTGATGAGCACCTGTTGGAGATGCTCTAGGGGGAATTCCTGCTGCAGGCAGGGGGTTGGACTAGATGACCTACTAGGTCCCTTCCAACTCTATGATTCTATGATTCTATGATTCTATGATTCTATTTTCCATCTGCTTTTCAGTGGGAGTGGAGAAGCTGTCTCAGCTGCCCTTCGTGGGAGAGCTGAAGGAGAAGTTTGTCAGCCAGCATGTCAGACATCGGGGGTCAGTAGTGAAAACCAGACTGTGGATGAAACATCTTGAACGTAGCCGGTTCTTGAAAGATGCAACAACTCTGTGTTTGTAAAAATCCCTTCGGGGGTTTAGTTCAGCCTGCCTATGCAAACCACTTTGAATAAAGTCTAAGGAGCAATTGAATAGACCAGAAAAGCAGTATAAAAATGCTATTATTATTATTGTTGTTGTTGTTGTTGTTGTTGTTGCTGTTACTGCTGCTGCTGTTGCTGTTGCTGTTGTCCATAAATACACAGCAAACAATTTCGTGCTGGTTTCATTCACACCACCAGTCGGACCCTTCCCAAGAGTCTAGGACTGTGTGCTATTATTATTATTATTATTATTATTATTATTATTATTATTATTATTATTATTATTATTACTACGTGAACCTGCCCACACTGTGTGAGATGCCAAAGGCATATCTATTACACTCTGATCAATAAATGAAACTGGTCATTTTGTATGTGTACTCTGATTATATTTGTATGCACTGACAGTCCTTGTCCTGATCCAGTGGAGGCTCATCTTATGTTCTTCTCTCAACAGTTAGGAATACATTTGCAGTGGCTGAGATGGTGCAAATATTTGCCTTTTCCTGGTGTTTCATTCTCAGGTCTGTCAATGACAGGTAGTGAAGGCTGCCTCCCATCACTGACCTCCTCAAGGCTCCTACTCATTAGGGCTGCCTCATTACTGGAAAGAAACAGAGTTTTTTTTGCAAATACATGGTGCCTTGGTTGATGAGCATAATTGGCATGCTCATACATGCAATACAATACATACATGCTCATACAATATAAGCAGAAACATGCTTGTATTACAAAGCAAATTTTCCCATAAGAAATAATGGAAACTCAAATTTGTTCCACCACCCAAAAATTACTCTATATAAAACTGTAAAGTCACTGACTGACTGATACATCAATGCTCAGACAAAACCGCCAGCCTAGAAGTGTGAAATTGGGAGATAGAGGCACCCACTAAGAACCCATTTTTGGCAAACCAAACTGGAAGGGGGTGCGATGGGGTGCAACATGGTTTTCTCCCTATATTTTGCATTGAAGAATCCCTTACTGTTCAATATCCTGCTCCAACCAATTCACCCAGAAGCAAAAAATTTGGGGAAAGGGTTTGTTATGTGACGTGAGCACCCACCAAGAAACATCAAGAAACTATCTTGAGAAATTTAACACCTAAAAGGGTGAAAAGGGGTTCAACATGTTTTTGTCCTATAGTTGACATTGAAGACTGATTCATCAACATCCAGCCAATTTGGTGCCCGGTGCCTGATGCTCTGGGAAGAGGAATGGTGCGCATGAGGGATGGTGTGCATGGGGGGATGTTGCACGGGGGGGATATGGGACCATCACTGCACGGGTTGTGTTGCACAGGGGTGCATTTCAGGGGTGTGTGTCTTGCACAGGGGTGTCTGTTGCAAATATTGAAATTTTATTCCTGCAACACCGTTATGTTTCACTAGTATTCATATAAAAATGATTACAATATTGTAATATAATAAGGAAAATTCAAAATATAAAGAAAAATAAAAGGAATTAACCTGCAGTAGATCTCTCAGGCTGCAATCTGCCCGCCCTACAGAGGACTGAGCCCCACTGATTATAATAGGGCTTATTTTAGAATAGGCATACCAGGCTAGGGGTCTCAGACTCCTTTCCATTGCCCCCCTCTATAAAGGAGTGAGTCTTATTGAATGTAATAGGTTTAGTCCCGTGTAGACATGCAGAGGCTGGTCTCTCAGGAGAGGCTAAGGAGGTGCTGGTGGAGCACCAAAGCTGAAACTGGCTTTATCCTGGGCAGGACTATTGTTTCACTTGTATAGCAAGTCAAAATATCTTAGAAATGTTTTCCTTGCAAAATGCTCTCAATCCAAGTTATTATCAACCCAAGGTTTTATTGTAAATAAATCAAATATTACTGGGAAATAAACAAAATAATAAGTTGATGGGTCCTGAAAGCTTGAAAAAGTGGGTCTTGATTCTCAAACGTTTAGAAATCTCTGCATTTGTTGATCTACAGATTGTAAGAGGCTCCAGCTTGATATTATAGAGCCCATAGGAGGCGTATAAGAAGAAGCCCTTTCCTCCCCACATGGGCTATGGGTGGAGCAAGTGGCTAAGACACCGTGCTTGTTAACCAGCAGGCCAGGGTTTGGGACCCAGGTCGGCCCCACAAAGGGTGAGCTCCTGTCCTTAGCCCAGCTTTGCAATGCCAGCTGGATCCAATCATATTGGCTCTGCCTTTCCATTGGACTAATTCAGTGGCATGGAGAGGGGGGATTTGCTGCTTGGGTAACAGCCTATCCTCCATAACAATCTAACCCAGGCTTTTGTGCTTCGCATGCAGCGAGTGCAATGCCGAGCACGATACCATAGTCTTCCAAGACTGACGGAGGCCTGCTTTTCCTCCAAACTGATTTCCCACCCAGGGCAGCTTCTGATCCAGTTCCATAGGAACTGGAAGTGTGTAAAGAAGGGGGTCTTGATTTCTAGAGGGGAAAGGGAGGGAGTGAGAGAAGCACCTTCCTGTCCTACCCCTTCCTCAGCCTCTCCCACCCACCCACATATTTGAGGTCAGCAGCCCCTCTGGTGCGTCCCAGGCAGATGGACTGAAGGGGGACTCAGGACTGGGGTGAGGCAGGGGAGGGAGCCCCAGAAGGGGCACAAAGCCAAGCTGGTGAAGCACATCAGGGAGGGGGCTGGAGAAGGTAATGTTGCTAGAAAGTAACAGCACAAGAGATTCCCTGCCCCAAGGAGGCTACAGTCCTCTATTCATTCCCTTTGTTTCAACCTTCAGTGAGTTCATCAGAAGCATCAGAAGCATCAGCGCACTGAAGGCTGTGCAGATCTAGGCTGCAATCCTATCCACACTTCCCTGGGTATATCTCCATTGACTGTAATGGGGCCTCCTCCCTAGTAGACAAGCATAGAATGGGGCTTTGAGGCTGCTATCCTATCCATGATTTCCTGGGAGTGTCTCCATTAACCACCATTAGGGGTGGTAGTGGAGAGCTCAATGAAGGTGTCGACCCCACCTGCGGCAGCTGTGAAGAAGGCAAATTCCATGCTTGGGATTATTAGGAAAGGAATTGAGAATAAAATGGCAAATATTAAATGCCATTCTACAAATCAATGGTGAGGCCACATTTGGACTACTGTGTCCAGTTCTGGTCACCATATCTTAAAAGGATATAGAGGAAATGGAGAAGGTTCAGAGGAGATGGATGGATGGTCTGGGACACCTTCCGGCGTTAAGGGCTCTTCAATCTAGAAAAGCGAAGCTTGAGGGGAACACGATTGCAGAAATGCTACCAAATTGAGGGCACTGCTGTCCAATGGTGAAATGACTTAGATATTGGTCATAGACCCAGACACTTAGTGACTGCTCCTGTACTGCAATTTATGTGTGAATTCCATGTGTAGCTGCTGTATTTTGCCATACAAATCCATAAATTAATCCCACCACTGCCATTCATGTTAAAATGGGGAATGCACCACCTTAAACCAATCACAAGCCAATCCAACCTACTTTAATAGAACAAATACAGTTACATTCAAGCAAAAAGAAATTATAACTCCACCAAGATCTATGCAAGATACATACATTAAGGACTTTTGCAGAGTCAAGGACTGCGGCTGCTGACCATTTGAGGTTCCATTAGATGAGACACTGAGGATACTGATGATGTGTCTTGATGGATCTGGCTGTGGATTGACAGAGTGAAAGGGCTTCAGCCAGTTCAAGCAGTGGTGTAGCTAAGGGGGTGCAGGGATAGCAGTTGCACGGGGGAATCAGCTTTAGTGGGGCAACAAGCAGAGTTTGACAGTAGTGGCCAAAATTGTGAGAAATGGGGTGAGT
Source organism: Cryptoblepharus egeriae (assembly GCA_030015325.1). NCBI lineage: Eukaryota > Metazoa > Chordata > Lepidosauria > Squamata > Scincidae > Cryptoblepharus > Cryptoblepharus egeriae. The sequence continues at coordinate 19,888,230 of JAREYC010000011.1, read as the reverse complement.
ATGAATAATAATATCATCAGACATTGTTGGAAAGGTAAATTAAAACCGAAGGCAATGAAACAAACTGCACTGGAATAGCTGGATTCTATCAAATGTTAGGAGTTCTGTTTGGAGAAGTAAGAACATTGTATGAACATAGTAACTCTCTGCTTTTGGGCAGCTCAGTGAGTAAGTAGTCCTTTTGGATTGCAGAATACGTGTTTTCAAGCCATGTGATGAGATCTGGGGTTACTGGGGGTCGGGGAAGGGGGAGCTGACAGCTCTGGGGGCTCCATCTTACCCAGGAAGTCACTGTCAGGTAAGTAGGACCATGGACCAGGTGGGTGCAGTTCAACAGGTAAGTCTTTATTTTCTTCCAGCATCAGAGGCACAGTATTCTTCATAACAGAGAAGTTTCAACAACCACAGGTAAGTACCAACAACCACAGGAAAGTACCAACAACCACAGGTAAGTACCACCCGGTCGAGGACCCAAGATGGAGCTTCGCCTGCTCTCCTCCAGCTCAGCAGTGGTCTTAGAGGCCTGTTGGCTGGGACCAGGCACCCATGCCCCAGCTGCTTCTGATCCACCCACACTTCAGATTCCCCTCTTCCTCTGGGATGTGGCCTGGAACCAGGGAGGCTCCCTCTTCCTCCACAGGGTTCAGGCCTGTAGGTTGACCCTCTCACTGGTCTTCTGCCATGGCTGAGAGGGGCCAGCAGGACTGCCTCCACCTCTTCCTCCTCTGCTTCTCCTGGTCCTGCTTCTCTCCCTCTCCAGCTCCTCCATTTCAGAGGGCACACCCTATTTCTCCCACAAGGAGAGAATGCCCCCTATGATGGCACTCACATTTTTTAGGTGGCATAGCTGTCGTACTTTGTGGCCCCTAATATAGACATTAATAGATGACAAAGGAAACAATGGAATAAATCTTCCCTTAGGAAACAATAAAATAAATCTTAAAGAATCAGGCACACCTGATGAAAATGCCAGGTCTGATTTCCCTGAATGGAGGATTTCCCCTAAGTGAGAGATCATTGTGCCTTCCAAGTAAGAATTTTAGCCAAGACTGGCATAATCCTGAGGAAGGATTCTAATCCGAAACGGCAGGATAAATATCCTGGTACTGCCAGTGGATATATATTGGATGATATATTGGATGATATATATTGGATGATTGATGAAAAGGATTGAAAAGAATTGTTTGACATATTGGATTGGAATATTGAGATCCTGAAACATCTTAAGAAACTCATATGATATATTGGATGACTGACCAAAAGGTTTGATTAAAAGGAACTGTTTGAAATATTGGATTGGAATATTGAGATCCTGAAGCATCTTAAGAAGATTCATGTTACTGGATACTTATGGACTCCCATACAGGGGCATTTAAGTTTGAATGATAATGATATATACATTGTAATTTTTGTTCAATACAGTACTACAGTAAGAGAAGCCAATGAGCAACAGGGTGACCAGACGCAAAAAGCCAAATCCCTACATGCCAATGCCAAAATTCCTATCCCAAGGCCAAAATTCCTGTAGGACACCCCAAAAATGTAGGACAAAATGTAGGACACGTTAAAATAAGCTAAAAACACTTATATTGTTTTCCTGTACTTAATTTCAACAATATATTACTTCTTTTTAAATTCAAAACTGATGGAATTCTCTACTCACCCCCCTCCTGGTCTGGTCCAAGAATGGGGTGATCCTAAGGGCTGGGCATGGGGTGATCCTAAGGGCTGGGCATGGGGTGATCCTAAGGGCTGGGCATGGGATGATCCTGAAGGCTGGGCATGGGGTGATCCTACGGGCTGGGCATGGGGTGATCCTAAGGGTTGGGCATGGGTTGATCCTAAGGGCTGGGCATGGGATGATCCTGAAGGCTGGGCAGGGGGTGATCCTAAGGGCGCTTGGCATGGGGTGAGCTTAAGGGCTGGGCAGGGGGATCCTAAGGGCTAGGACTGAGGTGATCCTAAGGGTTGGGAATGGGGTGATCCTGAAGGCTGGGCATGGGGTGATCTTCCAGGCTGCAGCCTTCCTCTGCTCTGCTCTGCTTTCCAGGAGGCTCTGCTCCCTCTTTCCTTCCTTTGCAGGCAGCAGATTTTTCTCCCTAGACCTTTTTCTGTGCAGGGAGTGGAGCCTCTGCCAGGCACAGCCATTTGGGAAGAGCTGCTTAGAGGCACAATGGAGGGCTACTAGGGCCTCTCTAGGAAGTAGAGTGCTAAAGGGGTTCTGGCGCGATGCATGCTGGGAGATGTAGTTCTTCCATGATAGTTTGGAAAGGGGCTTTAGCAAGGGAAGGAGGGGATGAACTACAATTCCCTTCCCTTCCCTCCCTTCCACTACTTTACCCAGCAGCCTCAGCAGGCCTCAAAGGCCTAAAATGGACAAAAACAGGCCAGAAATCCCAGGAAATGGCTGGAGAGACCCCAAATTCCTGACAGAAGCCCCCAAATTCCTAATTTCCTATTCTAGGCCTCATTTCCGGTTCAGTCCGGGCATTTCCGGTCATATGGACACCCTGTAATGAGCAAGCGTGTTTGTGTCTCTATCTTGTGTACCCACACAAACACTTCTTTGCTAAGGTCTTTAATCTTTAGCAGGGGAAATAGAATCAGGGAGGATTAGGGTGTTCAGCAAGTGGTAAGGAAATCCAGTGAATGGGGGCTACCACCAAAAAGGTCTTCTCTTTGTGTTCCTGCTAACCTAGTGAGTTGCAAAGTGTGCAAGGTGCCCTCAGAGAGTTGCAAAGTGTGCAAGGTGCCCTCTTTCCCCAATTTTAATTGAGATGTTTCAATGAAAAAAATTTCCAGGACAAAAGGCTTTTTGTCCAGGACATGTGCTGGAAAAAGAGGACATATTGTCTCCTTGCAAAGGGTGTAGCTAGGGAAATGCCTGGGGGCCCCGGGGTCCTGGGTTCCACCCTCACAATGATGATACATGGGGAATTAACAAAATCAATATAATCACCAATATTTTTCACAATAATATCATTGGATGCGATTTTTCAGCAGAACCCAAAACAAAAAGCTTTGAAATATCCCCTTCATATCAAAATTTGTGTTTGAAAAACTGAACTCAAAGCATGCATGGAAAGTGAATCTGTGCCATATTGTGCCTTTACTTGTGAGTAGATTAACAAGCCCTAGATTGTTTGAAAGGGTAAACTGAGAGGAATCCAATGCCTCTCCCAGAATGTTCCTGAGCCAATGAATGCAGAACCACAAAACAACCCAAAAGAAAGTCCCTGATATTTGCATTGAGCTCTAGGGAAGAGGAACTGAGCTACACAGACACGATTACTCGTGAGTAAGCAAACATGCCTTGGCTCATGTTCAGGTCAGCACAGAGGCCACCATAATGGTCTCAGTCAACTGAAGGTGGAACTCAACAAGTGCTCATGGGCGCAGCCTCACCTGCCAAAACGAATCAGAAGCTTAATTGGTAAGGTGTTTTTACTATAAAAATATTAATATCTAATTAATTGTATTAATTAATACTGATAATAGTTAATTGAATAATTTTGACTTTTGGGGTGTCAAAAAATTTCTGGGACCCGGGTGCCAATTGACCTAGCTACATCACTACACAGTGATTCAGAAAGTGCCTTAGAATCATAGAATCATAGAGTTGGAAGGGACCTAGTAGGTCATCTAGTCCAACCCCCTGCCTGCAGCAGGAATTCCCTCTAGAGCATCTCCAACAGGTGCTCATCGAGCCTCTGCTTGAAGATCCACAGTGAGGGAGAGTCCACCACCTCCCTTGGCAATCTGTTCCACTGCCGAACCGCCCTCACAGTCAGGAATTTTTTCCGGATTTCCAGCCGGAATCTCCTCTCTTGCAGTTTGTACCCATTGGTTCTAGTTCTGCTTTCAGAAGCAGCTATGAACAAATTGGCCCCTTCCTCCCTATGACAGCCCTTCAGGTATCTGAAGAGGGCAATCATGTCTCCCCTCAGCCTCCTCTTCTCCAGGCTGAGCATCCCAAGTTCCCCCAACCTTTCCTCGTAGGGCTTCCCTTCCATCCCACTGATCAGTCTTGTCGCTCTCCTCTGGACTTGCTCCAGTTTGGCTGCATCCTTCTTAAAGTGAGGTGCCCAGAACTGAACACAGTACTCAAGGTGAGGTCTCACCAATGCAGAATAAAGAGGAACTATAACTTCTCGTGACTTGGAAGCTACAGTCCTCTTAATGTAACCTAAAATGGAATTTGCCTTCTTTGCAGACACATCACACTGCTGACTCATGTTCAGCTTGTTATCCACGGCGACTCCAAGATCCCGCTCACATGTTGTGCTGCCAAGCCAAGTATCCCCCATTTTATACCTATGTTTTTGGTTTTTATTGCCTAAGTGCAGAACCTTGCACTTCTCCCTGTTGAAATTCATTCTGTTACAGCCCAGGATTCCAGTTTATCCAGATCCTCCTGGAGGTTTCTCCTATCTTCTGATGTGTTTGCTACTCCTCCCAGTTTGGTGTCATCTGCAAATTTGATCAGGCTCCCCGTATCCCTTCCTCCAAGTCATTGATGAAAATGTTAAAGAGAACCGGTCCCAAGACAGAGCCTTGGGGTACCCCACTAGAAACGGACCTCCAGGTTGACACAGAACCATTTACTAAAACCCTTTGAGTGCGGCCATCGAGCCAGTTGCAGATCCACCTAACAATTGCCCTGTCTAGCCCATATTTTTCCAACTTCCTAATTAAAATGTCATGTGGGACTTTGTCAGATGCTTTGCTGAAGTCAAGATAAATGACATCCACAGCATTGCCACTGTCCAGTAAGCTCGTAACCCGATCAAAAAAGGAGATCAGATTTGTCTGGCAAGATTTATTCTTGGTAAATCCATGCTGGGTTGTTTTGATCACGGAGTACTTGTCTAGATGTGCACAAATTGTGTGTTTTATGATTTGCTCTAATATCTTGCCCGGGATTGAAGTCAAACTGACTGGTCTATAATTTCCCGGGTCTTCTTTTTTCCCCTTCTTAAAAATTGGGACTACATTTGCCCTCTTCCAGTCCAGTGGCACTTCTCCACTCCTCAAGGATTTCTCAAAGATGATCGACAGAGACTCTGCAAGGACATCTGCAAGTTCCTTAAGAACTCGGGGATGCAGCTCATCCGGTCCAAATGACTTGAATTCATTTAGGCCAGTTAAGTGGTTTCGAACCAGTTCTCTGTCAATCTTAATCTGCTGTTCTGCACCATCCATGTTTTCATTACCTCTTTGGGGTTGTAAACACATCCCCGAATCAGTCAATGATCCCGCACCCCCATTTGCACAGCCCTCCTTCTGTGAATAGACGGATGCAAAGTAGGAGTTGAGCAGCTCCGCCTTCTGCTGGTTTCCAGACACCTGTTGTCCATCCTTGTCCAAGAGCAGCCCCACCCCCTCGTCTCTCCTCCTGTTCCTCTGGGCATATCTAAAGAAGCTCTTTTTGTTATCTTTGACTCCCCTGGCCAGCCTCAGCTCATACTGAGCTTTAGCATCCCTGACCCCCTCCCTACATGACCGGGCTACCTGCATGTACTCCTCTCTGGTGATCTTTCCAGTCTTCCACTCCCTATACTTCTCTTTCTTTAACTTCAGCTGATCCCCAAGTTGCCTGTGGAGCCAACCTGGTTTTTTCAGCATTTTCCCCCCTTTCTTTTTTATTGGAATTGTTTCTGACTGTGCTTGTAGAAGCTGCCTCTTAAGGAGCTCCCACCCATCTTGGGCCCCTTTCCCCATTAGATCATCAACCCATGGGATCCCACCTATGACTCCTCTAAGCCTGTTGAAATCAGCTTTCCTGAAATCCAACATATAAGTTTCACTCTGCACTCTTTTTATTTCCCACATTATTCTAAATTCCAGCAGCTCATGATCGCTTTCCCCTAAAGTTCCCACTATGTTGACCTGATCAACCAGTTCTTCACGATTTGTTAAGATCAGGTCAAGGATGGCCCCTCCCCTTGTCGTTTCCTCCACTTTCTGGACCATGAAGTTATCTTCCAGGCCCATCAGGAATCTACTGGAGCTTCCATGTTTGGCTGAGTTTGTCTCCCAGCAAATGTCTGGGTAGTTAAAGTCCCCCATTACTACTACCTCATATTTCCTTGCAATGCCTGCCAGTTGCTCCAAGAAGACATCGTCTACTCCTTCTCCTTGACCTGGCGGTCTATAGTAGACGCCCACCACAATGTTTTGTTTTTTATTTTCCCCCCTTACTTTTACCCAAACACACTCCACAGGGATATCCGGACCACTCTCCTGGATTTCAGAGCAAGTATATATGTTCTTGACATATAATGCTACTCCACCTCCCCTTTTGCCACTTCTGTTCCTCCGGAACAGCTGATAGCCTTCCAATTGTGTGTTCCAGTCATGGGAGTCCCACCAAGTTTCAGTTATTCCTATCAAATCAAATTTCCCTTCACTTGCTAAAAGCTCCAGCTCATCTTGTTTATTTCCCAGGCTCTGTGCATTTGTGTAAATGCAACTTAAGCCCTGGAGGTTGCAACTCAATGCATTTCCCTCCTTTTTTGTAAGGCCAGGCCCCTCTAAAGATTTTTGAGTTACAGCTGTGCCCTGGCAATTTCCATCCAGAGCATTTTCCTTATTCCTAGGTTCCCTTTGGACGTAACCCACCCCCTTCTTATTTAGTTTAAAGCCCTCCTGATAAGGTTGGCCATCTCCCGTCTGAAGACACTCTTCCCCCAACCCGTAAGATGTAGTCCATCCTTTGCTAGGAGTCCTTCCTCAAGGAAGTTCATCCTGTGATCCCAGAATCCAAATCCTTCCCGATGACACCATTTTCGAAGCCAGCTATTGACCTGAAAAATCTTGCTATCTCTCTGAGGACCTTTGCCAATTACTGGGAGGATGGATGAGAATACCACCTGGGTATCCCCCAGGTCCTTAATCTTCCTCCCCAGAGCTTCATAATCCCCAACTATCTTTTGGAAAGTTTCCCGAGCTGTATCGTTTGTTCCTACGTGGATGAGTAAGAACGGGTGACGATCAGCAGGTGTGATCATCCTCGGTAGCCTCTCCGTGATATCCCGTATCCTAGCACCAGGGAGGCAGCACACCTCACGGGAAAACGGGTCTGGTCGGCAGACAGCTTCCATGCCCCTCAGGAGAGAATCTCCAATCGCCACCACCCTCCTCCGTGTTCTCCTTCTGTGTCTAGCTTCCCCCACACTAACTGGTTGTGGCTGCTGTCTATGAGGGGGATCTGTAGGCATGCCAGTATGGGCAATGCCAGGATCCGGTGTAGGTGTGCTAGCAAGAGGAACTTCTGCCAGCATGGTGGAATCTGAGAGACTCTGGAAACGGTTGTATAGCTCCAGTGGTTCTCGACTGCTCCTGCCCTTTTTTCTCCTGACTGTCACGTGTCTCCACGAAGAGACATCGTTGCTGGGGTCCCCACTGGTGTCATCTCTCTGGAGAAGTTCCGTGTGTGTTGTATCAAGGAACTCCTCAGATGCCTTAATTTGACGAAGGGTGGAAACTTCACCCTCCAATGCTGCCACCTTCTCCTCCAACAGTGCAACCAGTTTGCACTTGCAGCATCGATAATCCCCGGGGTCCTTGGGCAAGAAGACAAACATGGCACACGTGGTGCATGTCACGACAACTGCGCCCTTCCCTTCCATCTCCTGTCAACTTCACAAGTCCTCCTTGCTCACAGGCTCCGGTCCACAGGATCGCGCCTCAGGCCCTAATAAAGCCCTTGAAAGCTCCTCCCACCAGACAACCAGCCAATGAACACCTAGCAGCAATTAAGCACTCAGCTAAGCAGCCCCCCTCCTCCACTCACCTGGGAATCTGTGTTCCTTCTCACCTCTCCTCTGAAAAGGAGGCTGAACCAGGAACAGGCCCTAATAAAGCCCTACAAAGCACCTCCCACCAGGCAACCAGCCAATGAACACCTAGCAGCAATTAAGCACTCAGCTAAGCAGCCCCCCTCCTCCACTCACCTGGGAATCTGTGTTCCTTCTCACCTCTCCTCTGAAAAGGAGGCTGAACCAGGAACAGGCCCTAATAAAGCCCTACAAAGCTACTCCCACCAGGCAACCAGCCAATGAACACCAAGCAGCAATTAAGCACTCAGCTAAGCAGCCCCCTCCTCCACTCACCTGGGACTCTGTGTTCCTTCTCACCTCTCCTCTGAAAAGGAGACTGAACCAGGAACAGGCCCTAATAAAGCCCTACAAAGCTACTCCCACCAGGCAACCAGCCAATGAACACCTAGCAGCAATTAAGCACTCAGCTAAGCAGCCACCTTCTCCACTCACCTGGGACTCTGTGTTCCTTCTCACCTCTCCTCTTCATTATGACTCTTTTTTGAGTCGAAATTCAGGGGGAATGGTGACTCTACACTTGACTCAATCCAAGCCCCGTTGGATTTTCCTTCCATTCAGTTAAGTGAGGTCTGTGTTTCTACTGAGCAAACTACTTTAACAGTAGTAGTTTTGGCTATCCTTCTTCCAAAATGTTCCAAAATAGTAGTTTTGGCTATCCTGTTCCAAAATGCTATAAACCACTGTCTCTGCAGTTCCATTTTATTGGAACCCCAAAGCAACAAGATGGCTACCATTCTTTTTCAGTATGCATAAGGAATATCTTTTATTTAAAGCAGGCCTCCATCAGTCTTGAAAGACTATGGTATCGTGCTTGGCGCTGCATACGCTGCATGCGAAGCACGAAAGCCTGGGTTGGATTGTTATGGAGGATAGGCTGTTACCCAAGCAGCAAATCCCCCCTCTCCACGCCACTGAATTAGTCCAATGGAAAGGCAGAGCCAATACAATTGGATCCAGCTGGCATCGCAGAGCTGGGCTAAGGACAGGATCTCTGTCTTGGGCTAAGGACAAGGGAGAAAGGACCTGGGCTAAGGACAGGAGAAATAGCACCCTGTCTTGTGGGGTGACCCAGGTCTTGAACCCTGGCCTTCTTGTTAACAGGCACAATGTCTTAACTGCTTGCGCCACGCACAGCCACATCTTTTATTTAAATGTGTATTAAATATGATAACCCCACATTCTCTTCTTTGCGGGTTGGCTTAGCAAGTGGCATTCTAAACATGCACACCCAGCCCTTGAAGTTTGAGATCCCAGCTGCTGATTTATCAAAGCTGTCGAGGAAGTTTTAAACACTCAGCTTTGATTTAGAAATCATTACTACAAATGCCGTATTTATCTTGAATAGTCAGCCTTGTCACACATTGCTGCAAGTGTGATTTACTGACAGCAGTGCACAATTTACATTGCGTGTAATGTATTTACAAATCATTTAAATATACTTTGTAGAACAAGGCTGCTCCTCTGAGATCCTTCCTCCCTTTCTCATCAAATTTGTAGGTAGAAGGTTCACAGCAAGATACTATTGTGGTCGTCTGCTGGTGCTGCAGTGCAGTGTATGTGCTAGATAAAGCAGTAAAGCATGTGTGACACACCACAAGTGTAGGCCATTGATGGAAGGAAGGAAGGAAGCTGACAGCTGAAGCAAGATTCACACCAGGCACCAGAGAGGCAGTGGGAGGGAGGATTGGATGCAGTGGAAAGGCAGATTTGGGTGGTGTATCAGGCTTAGGGGACAGAATAGGCAGCGCATGCTCTGCTGTACACTAATCTCCTTCCCAGACCTGAATGCCCTACACAGAGCTGCTCAGGATTGCAGCAGCTAATGCATATTCATGGGAATGGATATTTTTAATGGATTATTTTTGTATAGGGTATGTGCTAGTGAAAGCTAGGTGGTGAAATTTGGGCTTACTCAGGCACCAATATGGCTTCGACCTGTCTACCTAAGATGAAGATCTGAATAGACAGATCCATGTGACATTAGCATATGGGCTCCAGTAAGTATCTATAACCACAATCACAGTAGCCGTTTGTGTATGTCCAGTTAATACAGTTGTCCCCTCATATCCACAGATCCCATATCCAGGGATTCACTTACCTGTCATTGTGCCCCCCATGTGTCCGTTACTTATTTGAGATATATGGTACTTAACATGGCACCCTAGACTTACTATAGCACCAAGCACTGATCTCTCCCTTCACAGTACAGGGTCCCCTTTTATCTGTGATTCTGATATCCAAGGGGAACATATCCCCTGCAGATATGAGGGTAGGAGGAACCTATATCATGGAGTCCATCCTGTCTGAAGTTGCAGGTTGACCCTGTCAACCTCAGAGCCCACCATTCTGCTTTCATTCCCTCTTCCTCTTCCACCTCCTCCATTCTCCTTTCTTTGGTAAAGACAGAGGTGGGTGGAGGAACAAAAGGAGCCAGAAACAGCAGAAGGAGGACATTTTGTCCACTAGCACACACTCCAAAAAGTCAGGCTCACACTCCAAAAAGTATAATAATACCAATATTAGCCTGGAGCAAGCTTGAGCCTTGTTTGATCTCCATGAGCAAGACCGTGGGTTTTCCGCCTCCACTTCAGCTTCAGTCTCAGTAGGTACCCATGGGAACCGGTTTTCAACAACTCCGGTGTATAACACCCATACTTCTACAATAACTCAATATCTGTTACAGCAAACCCAGCTGGTAGCTACAGAGAAGAGCAAGCATGATATACTGGTGAAAGTATATGAATGTCTTCAGGAGCAATGCTTGCTTACTACTCGGACTTAAGAGAGAATCTTTCAAATATTGGACTCACTGCAAAAGGAACTCTCTGGCCTTAAGGCTTTTACTCAAATTCTAATAGGCTTAATTAAAGTGGGGATTTTGACTGCAGCCCCTGCCCCTGCACAACCCTATCAAGCAAATCAATCCAAACAAGAATTTTGGTTAATTGGCTCAGATCTTCTGGATTCACAGGCTGATAATTTTGATGAACAAAATTCACGAGTAATTCTTTGTTGTATTGGGGACTGTTCTCCTCTGTTAATACAGATACGGGTACTTTGCAGGATTTTCCATCTGAAACTTTTCATGTCATCTTTCCTGATTATGGTAATTGATGAATGGAGTGAGGATAGCAGTAATGGTTAAGGAAGACCTGGGAGGTCCATCATGTACATGTTTTTACCTAGAGGACCAAAGAGATCCAGAGGGGCTATCAAACTATCTTTTAAACACTTGGAACATGGTAACAGATTTCGGGCCTCTCTCGTGAATTTTCCAACTAGCAATGTATCTTTTAAGTGGGGTAAACCCTTACTAAGAAAAAAGACATTTTCCATCTGTGCACTTCATCCTACTGCACCACAACAGAATTCAACTATTCAAGCCCAGCTGGAACATCATATAAAAGGAAGCATTATTTTTAAAAGCCCATTATAAAACTATTCCCTCATATATCACCTACCCCAATAGTATTCCTGTTTATTGGGAGGGTTACAATTCTTGTGATTTTATTTGTATTGGGCTGTGGGGCAGAAAACTATGAGCCCCTCTGCTACTTCTCGTAAGAATGCTGTAACTAAAGATAAGCAATCCTGGACTACAGGGGGGAACTTAGAGGTTTGCATAAGGAAATGGCCTGACCCCCCCTCCACTACATACTGAGAGTCAATTGGCATATTTTTATGACAAAATAGCTTTAATCCACAGTGCTCACTTTCAGTTTTATCATGGAACATTGCATGGTGGCAGAACAAGGTTGTTGATCAGGAGTTTGGGAAATTTCTTTCTTCCTTTCACATCCTTTGCTTGCAGGATCAGTGGCATAGCTAATGATCACATAACCTGGTGCAAAGCTCAAAATGTTGTCACAGAAGTGATGTCAAACTGGAAGTGATGTGATCCCCAGGTATTTTAAAAAAGAAAATTGGGGAAAACCTACCTCCCCCTCCTCAGCAGTTCACCACCATTTGCTCTGCTAGAGGCATAGCTAAAACACGTTTGCTATTTGTAGTCAAAGAAGATTTTGTTGCCCCCCACCCACCCTGCAAAAACAACATCAAATTTAGAGCACAATCCTAATCATGTCTACCCAGAATAAGCCCCATTGTGTTCAGTGGGACTTACTCCCAGGAAAGTGGGTTTAGGATTGTAATGTTAATTAAGTAAAAAAATTAAAATTGTATCCCTTATTGGTTAGGGAAACTGTGCTGTGGCAAAGAGGAATGGTTGTTCTTTCCCTGTTGAATATAAGAGGAGCTCCACTTAGAAGTGCCTGTATACACTGTAAGCATGGATAATTGTATTATGATATATGTACTGTATATGATATGTGTACTGAGAACTGATTCTTATGTACTGATTCATAAGTACTGAGAACTTATTAGATTCATACCATATCAGAATTACATCCCATTGGCTCTCAGAGCCATCAGTAACATGGGAAAATTTGAGTTAAGAAAATCTACTTTTGTTTCATAGGATTTTGTGTTTTCATTTTCTGGATAATTGGCCATAATCTTTGATGGAATAAATATTTCAATGCAGTTTATTTCACTGCATTCTGCATAAAAGTACCTTTCTAATGATATAGAACATGATGGTATTATCATTCATACATACCCCGTTTTTCAAAATTTTAATCACTAGTGTCAAGCTCAGCTTGTAGTCCCCCTAAAGCTTGTAGCCCAGTGGAACTGCACTCCCTAGCTATGCCACTGACCTGGCTAACTGATACATCTTCTTTGATCTTGCAAGGGTATAGTCCCTTTCAGGTCCCTACTATGAGCCTTTCTAACTGACCGCTTTTCCTTAGATAAGGTGGTAAACAAACAAGGTAGGCATTTAGTTGAGTAATGTCTTCTTTACAGCTAACAGCTTAAAGCTTACAGCTTCTTTATGCCTCCATGGCAGCTGTCAGGATGTCTCAAAGGGATATTTTATTTGCTTAAAAAATAGTAGGGCAGTGAGTATAATTGATTGTGTTTTTTGTTGTACTAGGTTATTACTCCTCAAATTGAATTATGACATTTTAGATCATCCTGATAGTGATTACCTATGTGTCTCTCCATATCTACTGTAATACCTCAGTTGCCCCTTTCTGCCAATTGGGGAGAAAGGACCTTGGTGGTGGGGTCCCTCACTGTCGATTTGTCAACCCAGGAACTTTTAAACAGTTCTCAACTTCTGGGTATGTATAGGGACATTGTTAATCACACTTTCTGATCCAGGTTGCAGTTGTAAACTGAATGACTGTCAGCACAATCTGTCCACATAAGAGCCCTTGGGCTGCCCTAACTATCACTAGGGTGGAGCAACTGCAAGATGCTCCAGCCCAGTTACTCTGGAAGAGGCTTAGGGCAGAGCAAGGCAACATAGGGGTCCCTAAGAGAGGTGGACCTGCTCTGCCCTAACTAGAGCAGCCTAAGCAGCTCAGGAGAGGCAAGTTGAGGACAAGTTTAGCATTGCCTAGGGCAGAACAGTTACTCTGTATCCAAAGCCTGTTTCAAGGCAGAAATGCCCTCTTCCAGTTCCTCAGAGATATACCACCTCAGGAGCAGGTATAGTAATGAGTAGACCCATAGCGGTCCATGATAAGGCCTGAGTAAGAATGGTAGTGTTGACCAAAAATCTGAGTTCTTGGCCAGCCTAGCTGCAACCCCTGCCTTTCAACCTCAGGATATGGCACAACTATGGCAGCCCGCTAACTTCAGGATACAGCAGGTCACTCCAAGCATCCATCTTGCACTAGAAGAACTGCAGCTGTAACTGGTTGTCAGGAACTGCTGGGCTTCCTTATAATGTAGGCACCACAGCTGTTCCTTCTTCAGTGTGATCTGAGGGGGGTCTACTCAGGAGCAAGCCCTCCCCAGCTGTCACTGACTTAGCATGCTCTGGAGCAGTTAGGGCAGCCCAGGCTTCCTGACTCTCTGGATGCAGCATAACTTTCTGCTCTGGATACAGAATAGTTAGGAGAGAGCAGTTAGGGCAGAGCAGGCTGAACTTGCTCTGGATTGTGCCCTGTATTACTGTTAACACATGGTGTTCCTCCTTCAGTCATATTTTTGAAAGTGACGCTAACCTTAGGTCTAATAACATGAGACCTTATTGATGCGTTAGCAACAGATAAAGCACCTGGTGAGGATATGATTCCTCCAAGTTGTATAAGAGCAATTTTGACTGGTCAGCCCCATTATTAGCATTATTAGCATGATTGACATTATCATATCAATGCCACAGGAATCTTCCCCAAGGGGTGGAGACAGAATATAATTTTTCCAATTTATAAACAAGCTCAATTAGCTTATTGGACATTAGTTCCAAGATCTACAGCCACTTTCACCTCCAGAGAATTGTAAAATGGGTTGAGGAAAATAATATTCTCTATCAAGAACAAGCTGGGTTCAGGAAGGGCCACATCACAGTTGGTCAAATTTTTATATTACATCACCTAATATGTAAATATACAAGTAGGCCCATCAAGCAGTTGTTTGAATCATTTATAGACTTTTCTTCTGCATTTGATACAGTCCTTAGGAATTGTTTATGGGACAAGTTTGCTGGGTCTAACGTTGATAAGAGGTTGCTATTTTTAATGCAGAAATTATACACCAATACAACATTGAGGGTAAGTATTAGTTCAGATGGAAGACAGATAGAGGAAATTCATACAACTAAAGGTGTAAGACAAGGGTGCCTGCTTGTTCCTCTCCTCCGTCACTCGAAACTGACCTGACAGGTACATCAAAGATGTTCTCACTCCCCTCTCCGCGCCAAGGTGGCCAAGAGGCCTGTCCCTTCTAGTACATTCCTATCTCTAAGTGCTGTTCGAAACCCCCCATTCAGTTTTCCTTCTGCCTGTGTGGAGTGCAGTAGTGACCCTCCTGGCCCTAGCCTCTCAGGCCCACTGCACCTGAACTCGTCCTTTTGCTGTAGATACACTGCGCCTGTCTGCGCCTGAAAAATTTCAGTATTTTTTGTTACTTGCTTTAAGGTTAATAAACAAGGTTTTCTGAATCAGATTTTGAATATTCTCTCTTGGTGCATCCTAATGACTGTCACCGATCACTTTAAGAGTGTTAGAATTGAGTTAATTAAGTGTTAATGACAGGCACCTGTCAGGTGCACTGTGCCCAAACTGGGAGTTCCAGAGGTATGCCTGACAGAGGTTAATATTTTAATAATATTCCAACTGTTCTAACCCATCCTGATCATTCCCCTACCTCAACTGGAAACTATAAGATCACAACCCTTATTTATGCTAATGGTATTGTTTTACTATCTATGAAAAAGAAAGGGCTAAAGAGAATCTTAAGTAGCTGCAAGACTTTAGTCATTCGGAGCAACTGAATATAAATTATGCTAAATCCCTCTCTACATACATTTTTGTCTTTTCTGGAGTCAAACGAATGCTGAGGGATTGGATTTATAAATTAGATAATGGTCTAGATTTAGCCTCAATAAAATCTTCAAACTTCTCTCAATAGTATTATTTATTGAAAATAAGTCATTCAAGAGCACAATATCTACATACACTCACTTTTGCCACCCTGAGAAAGGCATTCACTGAATTCTGCTTCCAAATTATGCCAACTGCTGTCTTAGATGGCAGATATACTGTATTGACTCTAACACTCACCTTATTCAGCCAAATTCAGGCTCCAAAATCAGGATGTGCATTAGATTTGATATTTACCATATTTTTCAGCTTATACGTAAGACACACCTAACCATAAGACACACCGAACCATAAGACACACCAAAGTTTAGAGGAGCAAAACAAGAAAAAAATATTCTGAACCAAATGGTGTACTAATATATTTAATAAAACATAGCAGAATAGTATTACAACCATGTAAAGTCAACAGTGGTATTAAGAACCATCATCACTGTCATGAAAAAATGAGGAAAGACTTTAAGTTTCAAGCACTTTTCTGATTTTCTGGAAACCCCAAGAACCCATCACTAATGTCAGTGATTTGTGACTTTTGCACAAATCTCTTTGCGCATGACCAGAAACCAACATTTTGCACAAGTCTCATTGCAAATGGTCCAGGGAGGCAGGTAAGTTTAAGGGAGGAGGGTTTCTTTTGGGGGGGTTGGGGGATCCAGGTAGGTAGGGAAGGGTGAGGGGATTTAGACTGCAATCCTAAAGACACTTTCCTGGGAGTAAGAGCCATTAAAAATGGGGCTTACTTTTGAGTAGACATGGTTAGGATTGTGCTCTTAGGTAGATAGGGAAGGGTGGGGTGTTACTTTGTGGGGTGAGGGGATACGGGCAGGTAGGTAAGTGGGGAGGGAGGCAGGTAAGTGAAGAGGGATCCAGGCAGGCAGGAACGCATAGAATTGCAGCACTCAGGACCAGATCTTGTGAATGTCTGGAAAATATGCATAGAATTGCAGTCCTAGGAACCAGATCCTGTGTATGTCTATTCAAGTGCAAGCCTCCTCCACCCCTGGAAAAGATGCATAGGATTGCAGCAGCAGGGACCTCTCTGTCCTGGGCTGCTTCCTCCTCCCATCTTCCCATCAGTGCCACTTGTTTTTGCCTGTCTGCCTCCATGGTCCACTATTCGTCTGATCCCCTGGGCTCTAGTTTATTTGGGGGAGGAGTGTAAGGGGAAGCATCTGTCCCTCCTCCCCAGGTTACCCTCACCTTCCTATAGGCTTGCCCTGCCCCGGGGGGCAGAGCATAGCTACAGAAATTATTCCAGGATTGGCCCCTTTGCTCCATAAGATGCACAGACATTTCCACCCACTTTGAGGGGAAGTGCGTCTTATAAGGAGAAAAATACGGTAATTAGATTTGCGTAATTGTGGTATTTTGATTATAAGTATAGGGTGTGCATTAGATTCAATGGTGCATTAGATTGGTATGCCCATTCTTAGGCACATAAGGCTCTGTATTTGTGGGGCAGATGAGACAGAGGATATTATATGTTACCTGCTTTATTGCCAGCTTATGAGAACCCCAGGGAAAAACTTCTGAAAACTATCTCGGCTATTCTTCAGTGGGAGTGCCCCCAGATGAAAGTGTGTAGGCTGCTCTCTCTCTCTCTCTCTCTCTCTCTCTCTCTCTCTCTCTCTCTCTCTCTGTCAACAATATTTATATACCACTTTTCAACTAAAAAGTTCACAAAACAGTTTACAAGAAAATGAAAAAATGCATAGCTAATTCATAGCTAATGGGTCAGTATCCCAAAAGGGCTCACAATCTACTCTCAGATTGTGATCCATTTCTTACCTATAAAACAGCACTGTTTGCTAAAGCTGCTGGAACTATGACTGTAAAGGAGATTCATTAATATGAAGGGGCACATGTATTTGTCTGGATATGATTTTAACTGTATTTCTATTCAGAATTAACTTTAAAGTGTGCTTGTATTCTAAATTCAAATGATTGTGGTGGCTTTTAGGTAATACAATAAACAACTGTCTTATCTAACCAAGGGAAAGGGGAAGCTTTTCCCTTTCTCCAGTGTAAGGCAAACACAGCCCTGATAGGTCTATTTGTATCAGGATGAGGCCTAAATCCTGATTATCTGGGGTAAAATGTTTGGATATGGCATTTCTGTGCCCTGCCTCCCATTCCACATTCACCCAAGGTGACCATATATCATAACCCCCCCAAAAAAAAAAATAGGACAAGGTTCCCCCAAAATGTAGGATATCCAAGAAAAATGTAGAACATGACAGGATTAAATATTGCTCTCACACTTAATTTAAACACTGCATTACCTATTGTTAAATTTTTACCGATTACATATAGTTTACTACATATAATTTATATATTAAAAGCAGGCTGCATGCTGCATGCTCATAAGAAAAAGGAGGACAATGAAGTTTTTATTCTAGGATACAAGGCTAAAATCCAGGACTTGACCTGGAAATAAGGACATATGGTCACCCCTGTAATCACCCTTTTACAGTTTCACCATCAGCCCCAGAATGCCTCTCCCAACTCCTGTCTGCCCCTTAAGAGTAAGGGCAAGCTGTTCTGAGCAAACCGCTGCACCCAGTTTGCTCGAGAGGAGGTGCAAATATTTTAGATAGCATGTTGGTGACCATCCTGAGCCAGTACAATACTGGCCCTGCTTGGGAAACCTTCAGATTCCCATTGTGTGGTCTTCAAAAGATATGTATGTAGCTTTTGCTCACTTATGTTCAGGTGTGGATATTGCAAGTTTTCATCTCTGTCTGTGTGTATGTGTCCATCTGAAAAAAATCCTGATATTTATGGTTGATGGGGGCAATGTGTCTTCTGCACCCAGCACTTTTCTGGCTCATTAAGTTTTTATTAGTACCTCATGTACAGTATGATTGCTGACAGCCACATGCTCAGAAGATTATTATGATTAACCTAAATCAAATCACAACTAGAACTGAATTAGCCTTTTTCCTGCTGCCTTTCCAACAGTTCATTTGCAACAAAGGGGAATAAAAATGAGCAGGGCTGGGGAGGGCAAAAAATATATTCTTATCTTTAGAATCACTGTTTGTGCAAGTGCAGGAAGTATGGTAAGTCTTGGTGTTCCAAGGATGGCGAAAGTGGCCTTGAAACCCTCTTCTGGCACAAGCGGCGCTTCCTGATCATTCTGTTGAGAATATTGAGTCTGGGACTGAATGGATGTCCGCATTTGGAGTGGGAAGGGAGAGATCATTCCAAGATTGCTAAGGATAGGAATCTCACTGCTGGGGATCCTGTGGCAAAGCTTTGCAACAGGTCTTCTATGGAGCATTACATCTTATCAGTGGTTGAAAGGATTCTCTTTCTCTTCCCAAAGGCTACTGGGAATAGATTGGTTTGGCAGCAACTAACCCTCCCACCTACAAACATTGGAAGGAAGCCGCTGCTAACCCTTGTTG
This sequence comes from Cryptoblepharus egeriae, assembly GCA_030015325.1. Classification (NCBI taxonomy): domain Eukaryota; kingdom Metazoa; phylum Chordata; class Lepidosauria; order Squamata; family Scincidae; genus Cryptoblepharus; species Cryptoblepharus egeriae. Next base: position 19,869,528 of record JAREYC010000011.1, on the reverse strand, counting down.
CGCCTTTGTGCACAGCACATAAGAAAACTTGATGCCAGCACTAACATGGATCTAAATGCTATGTCAGAACCAGTGGTGGGCTCCAGCAGGTTCGCACCTACTCTATAGAACCGGTTGTTAACAAGAGATAGTACATATAAAGTTTAAAAATAGCTATTTAAAAGTGGCTGCCAGATGGGCAGAGAACCAGTTCTTAATTTTTTTGAAGCCCATCACTGGTCAGAACCCAACGTGATTGTGATTCCCCCAGTCACTCCTGATCCCCAGTTGTGGAGTAAGGAATGGATCTTGACCCTCCAATCTTTATGTATAAAAGAAGGACACTCCCACAATTGTCAAGTTCAAAAGAGTAACAGAGCTTTACTTTGGTAGTAAAGTCTGCGTTTACTGAAATACTGTCTTCGTTACAGTATTAAACCAACTGGTAAGAATAACTCTCAAACTCTGGCAACACACTGTAACAGGGTGAGTTTTCCAGACTAACCAAGTGGGTGTTCCTCTTTTTTTTCAACTTATTTAGCAGGGGGAGAGTAACTGGCCCTTAGAATCATAGAGTTGGAAGGGACCTAGTAGGTCATCTAGTCCAACCCCCTGCCTGCAGCAGGAAATCTCCCTAGAGCATCCCCGACAGGTGCTCGTCGAGCCTCTGCTTGAAGATACCTAGTGAGGGAGAGTCCACCACCTCCCTTGGCAATCTGTTCCACTGCCGAACCGCCCTCACTGTCAGGAATTTTTTCCGGATATCCAACAGGAATCTCCTCTCTTGCAGTTTGTACCCATTGGTTCTAGTTCTGCTTTCAGAAGCAGCTATGAACAAATTAGCCCCTTCCTCCCTATGACAGCCCTTCAAGTATCTGAAGAGGGCAATCATGTCTCCTCTCAGGCTCCTCTTCTCAAGGCTGAACATCCCAAGTTTCCCCAACCTTTCCTCGTAGGGCTTCCCTTCCATCCCACTGATCATTCTTGTTGCTCTCCTCTGGACTTGCTCCAGTTTGGCTGCATCTTTCTTAAAGTGAGGTGCCCAGAACTGAACACAGTACTCAAGGTGAGGTCTGACCAATGCTGAATAAAGAGGAACTATAACTTCTTGCGACTTGGAAGCTACAGTCCTCTTAATGCAGCCTAAAATGGCATTTGCCTTCTTTGCAGACACATCACACTGCTGACTGATGTTCAGCTTGTGATCCACAGCGACTCCAAGATCCCGCTCACATGTTGTGCTGCCAAGCCAAGTATCCCCCATTTTATACCTGTATTTTTGGTTTTTATTGCCCAGGTGCAGAACCTTGCACTTCTCCCTGTTGAAATTCATTCTATTTATTACAGCCCAGTATTCTAGTTTATCCAGATCCTCCTGGAGGTTTCTCCTGTCTTCTGTTGTGTTTGCTACTCCTCCCAGCTTGGTGTCATCTGCAAATTTGATCAGGCTCCCCTGTATCCCTTCCTCTAAGTCATTAATGAAAATGTTAAAGAGAACCGGTCCCAAGACAGAGTCTTGGGATACCCCACTTGAAACCGATCTCCAGGTTGACACAGAACCCTTTACTAAAACCCTTTGAGTGCGGTCATCAAGCCAGTTGCAGATCCACCTAACGATTGCCCCGTCTAGCCCATATTTTTCCAACTTCCCAATTAAAATGTCATGTGGGACCTTGTCAAATGCTTTGCTGAAGTCAAGATAAATGACATCCACAGCATTGCCACTGTCCAGTAAGCTCGTAACCCGATCAAAAAAGCAGATCAGATTTGTCTGGCAAGATTTATTCTTGGTAAATCCATGCTGGGTTGTTTTGATCACCGAGTATTTGTCTAGATGTGCACAAATTGTGTGTTTTATTATTTGTTCTAATATCTTCCCTGGGACTGAATTCAGACTGACTCATCTATAATTTCCTGTGTCTTCTTTCTTCCCCTTCTTAAAGATTGGGACTACATTTGCCCTCTTCCAGACCAGTGGCACTTCTCCACTCCTCAAGGATTTCTCAAAGATGATCGACCGAGGCTCTGCAAGGACATCTGCGAGTTCCTTCAGAACTCTAGGATGCAGCTCATCTGGTCCAAACGACTTGAATTCATTTAGGCCAGTTATGTGGTTTCGAACCAGTTCTCTATCAATCTTAATCTGCTGTTCTGCACCATCCATGTTTTCATTACCTCTTTGGGGATGCAAGCCCATCCCCGCATCAGCCAATGATCCCGCGCCCCCATTTGCAAATCCTTCCTTCCGAGAATAGACAGACACAAAGTAGGAGTTGAGCAGCTCTGCCTTCTCCTGGTTTCCAGACACCTGCTGTCCATCTTTGTCCAGGAGCAGCCCCACCCCCTCGTCTCTCCTCCTTTTCCTCTGGGCATATCTAAAGAAGCTCTTTTTGTTATCCTTGACTCTCCTGGCCAGCCTCAGCTCAGACTGAGCTTTAGCATTCCTGACCCCCTCCCTACAAGACCGGGCTATCTGCCTGTACTCCTCCCTGGTGATCTTTCCAGTCTTACACCCCCGATACTTATCTTTAACTTCAGCTGATCCCCAAGTTGCTTGAGGAGCCAACCTGGTTTTTTCAGGTTTTTTCCCCTTTCTTTTTTATTGGAATTGTTTCTGACTGTGCTTGTAGAAGCTGCCTCTTAAGGAGCTCCCACCCATCTTGGGCCCCTTTCCCCATTAGATCATCAACCCATGGGATTCCAGCTATGACTCCTCTAAGCCTGTTGAAATCAGCTTTCCTGAAATCCAATGTATACGTTTCACTCTGCACTCTTTTTATTTCCCACATTATTCTAAATTCCAGCAGCTCATGATCGCTTTCCCCTAAAGTTCCCTTCACACCTCAACAATGTCTGTTCTAGTGGCTTCTGTTAGTGTTCTTTTTACATTTTAGATTGTGAGCCCTTTGGGGACAGGTTTCCATTAGCTATTAATTATTTTTATTTTCTTGCAAACTGCTTTGTGAACCTTTTAGTTCAAAAGTGGTATATAAATACTGTTTACTGGGCAAGAGACAGTCTTTCAAGTGGGTGCTCCTCTTTTATTTAGCAGGGGGAGAGTAACTGGCCCAACACACCCCAGCAATGTCTGTTCTAGTGGCTTCTGCTGGTGTTCTTTTTGCACTTTAGATTGTGAGCCCTTTTGGGACAGGCACCCATTAGCTATTAATTAGCTATTAATTTTTTCATTTTCTTGTAAACTGCTTTGTGAACTTTTCAGTTGAAAAGCAGTATATAAATACTGTAGATAGATAGATAAATACTGTAGATAGACTGGAACAGCCATGGCTCAGACTAGTCCAGCTTGGCCCTCACCTGCAGGCCTACCACTGGGACAGGGCACTGATGTCCTAGCCACCACCTGGTCTCTGGATCAATTGCACATTTTCTTCCAACTGTGCCCATTTATGGTCCCATGCCAGGTGCCAGGTCAGTCTGAACATCAGCCCTCGGGTTGGTCTCCTCTTCTTTGGGGGATGCTCTCTCCAGCTGCCTCTGCTTCTTCCTCTGCATCTGGCATCCTCACCACCTCCTCCCTCACCCAATCTCCCCTCAGGTCCACAAAATAAGGCACACACATTCCCGGACTGTCATCATCAGAATTTGACAGATACAACAGGTCTGCCTCCAGCTCGTCAGTTGGTGACAGCACCTGATGCTGCTCACAGTGATCCATCAGAGTAAACATATACGCTCATAAGCCAATGTTTTTCAATCTGTGGATCAAGACTCCAGTGGGGTCACCAAATCTCATTCAGGGGTGTGTTTGGTAACCATTCACAGCACGTGCAAGACAGGACTTTGATCCAATACAATAATGGTAGTGTCTTATCAAAACTGATTTTTTTATATAATCTGACAAAGCTGTTTTTTGCTCTCTTGACCAAGCCCCCACCCCTCTGAGAGATACATCTTAGGTAAGATAAGGCTTGGGAGAGATGGGGGGAGAGAGACTACTTACAAGAGAAAAGCCCATGGTCTTCCAGCAGGAAATAGCAGGGCTCCTTCAGAGTCCCTAGAAATAATATCCTGGCAGGCATACAAAATTATATTATGCATTGATGATGTGCAATAGAGAGCTTTTTCCTAAGCATGCCAGTACTATTTTTGCAGTTGATAATTGTTTCCAGAATCTGGCCCAGAGGCATAACCTGGGAGATAGCAATTAGAAGATGACTAATTAAAACTCATTAAATAATGGTTAGTTAATTTTTCAGTGGGGGCTTCAGCCCCCTGAACATGGGAGAGAGTGCTGCACAAGCCATTTGCTAGAGCTGGGAAATGCAGCCTGATTTGTGTTCACCATCTCTCCACAAGTATTTAGCTGTGCTGGAAAACCACAGAATATCTCCAAAGCTATTTAACTGTGTTCGCCATCATTGTCCAAGGCACGTTGAATACAGAATGGCTTCTGAAGTGAAGATGCAAAGGGATCTAGTAGATTTGAATGGAATGTGCATTCCAGTATGCCAGTGTGCACATCCCTGTGCACACTCTTCAGGGACAACCCTTGATGAGGCACACTATTTGGGGAGATGGGCAGTAGCTGCCACAGTACCCCACAATGCCAGGGTGACCATATGACTGGAAATTTCCAGATTTGTCCTCTTTTTTTTCAGCCTCCTGTCCTGATTTCCTCCAAAAAAGGCTTCACTGTTCTCCTTTTAGGCTTCATTTTAGAACTTCGCATTACTCTATCATGTCATATGTTGTTTGATTTATATTGAAGAGCAGAATAACTCCAATAATAATAACCAAATAACCAAATAACCAGAATAACCAAAGATATGGCCAAAAAACTGAAAAACAAAAATATGCATTGAGCTTAAAAAATAAGGGAAAACGAAAGTGCCCCTTATTGCAGCTTTACTTTTGAGTAAGCAAATGTGCCATAGAGTGCCAGAAAAGCCAGGCTGAGGAATCCATGGACACCAGAATATTCCCGGTCTAATGACTTGGCATCCATCAGTCTTGAAAGACTATGGTATTGTGCTTGATGCCACATGAGAAGCACAAAGGCCTGGGTAGATTTGCTAATGAAAGCACCCTCTAACCCCAGAAGGAGGCCCCTGATAATTGCATTGATCTCTGTGAGAGCTGAAAGGGAGCCATATTACACCGTTACTCATGAGTAGGCAAACTTGCTTTAGATATTTAGATATTTAGATATATAAGGGCAGGTTGAGAGGAATCTGGTACTGATCCAATGAATGCAAACCCTACCAGGAAACACCTCCTTCAAGATCCACTGCATTAAACACTTCTGCATTAAAAAGGTCTTGCAAAGAGGATGCCAGCCTTAGGCTGCAATCCTAAAGACACTTTCCTGGGAGTAAGACTCATTGAACACAATGGGGCTTACTTTTGAGTAGACCTGGTTAGGATTGCACCCTAAGAAAGGTTGGCTACTTTGGTTTTGGATCACGTAAACATGTACCTTTTTGGTTTTACAATATAACAATAAGTTAAAAGGTCATTCCATATGAATTCAACCAAAGTCTCAAAAACCTTACAGTCACCAACTCAGATTTGACCAAAAATAATTGGGTTGGTACTTCTACATATATAATGGCCACATGCCAAATATTAGGTGAACAATCCAAAGGTTTTGTGTGCTATGGCCCTTCAAAACAAGGATGTCATACCCATTTTTTACGCTTCCAGATTGCGTATTTTCCTGTGTACCCATCTTTGGATGCTAATAGCTTAGAACTAAATGAAGTTTTCTGCACAAATTTTAATCTTTAGAGTAATTTGGGCTCAGGCTTTCTGAATCTGTCATCAGAATAGGCCTCTCTTCTAGTTTTGAAGTTATTGTCATCCAAAATGGGGATCATGGGCAAAACAAATTTTCAAACAAAATGTTAATATGAAGGAGGTGAGAAAACAAACTGAATTTCTGAGTATATGTTTACAAGATATGTACACTTATGCAGAAAAAGTTTTATTACTATTGTTAGTTGCTCACATGGTGAATTTGCCCTTGGAAAGGAGACAACATTGACTAGTGTCAGGATAACGCTGGCTATACATTGAGAAATAATGAAGATATGATTTGCACCCTCATCCATTTCCATAGCAAAGAAGAGAAGTCTGCATTTGCTACTGCAGAAGTGCAGCCTGAAGGTACCACCAAAGATTATCTTGCTATAAAAGTTGCTACTGTTTGCCTTCCTGGACATTTTGCCATTTTCTCAGAGGGGAAAAAACATCTTCTTGCAGCAATTATCTGCTCAAGTTTCAGTTTCTGTTTTGCAAATGTTAGATCCTGCTGCTCCTGGAGCTGGGTTGTAAATTGCAGGACATAAATGCAAGGCAGGAGGAGTTATTACAGCAGAAACAACATCTGGTACCTTTTTGATGGGCTGCAGAAACAGATGCTGATTCACAAGATTTTCTCAAGTGGTTTGATGGTCTTGAGAGACCAGCTGGCTCTGATCCCATTTGGCTTGGAAAGTCCTCCTCTGTTGTACACTTCACCCCTCATAGGTGCATAACATCCTTCCACCCCTTATCATAGGTGCATGAGATCCTTGTACCATTCCTGAATTTTCTCAGGGACAGTGCTTGTGAGGTGGTGATGGATCATGGGGAAGATCCTTAGGGGCTGCATTCAGTGGGGGATTCCACATTCCTCCAAATGGACTTTTCTTGTGTGGCAGAGGAAAACCCTCCATTTGGAAAAGAAAATTTTAATCCACTCATTTTCTGCATGCAAAGGATGCATAGAGGAAGAACTAGCAGGAATGAGCAGCTTCAAAGGATGCGCCTGTTCCTTCCTCTAGTATAGCAAAGCAGTAATAGTGTTTGAGAAATTATGAACCTTGGTAAATGTAGCTCCCGGACCATGAGACGCACTGGACCATGAGACGCACCAAAATTTAGAGGAGAAAAACAACAAAAAAAATAATTCTGAACCAAATGGTGTACTAATATATTTAATAAAATGTAGCAGAATTAATATTTCAACCATGTAAAGTCAACAGTGGTATTAAGAGGCCACTTCCTCTGCCACCCTCAATTATACCCATGATTAGGACAGCAGCTATTCCAGGAAAATAAAGCAAAACTGTAGCAACCCTGATAGAGACATCTACCCTACTATTTTTTTTTGACATTTTTCTTTTCTTTGACTCTTGTTTTGGGGAGACTCTTCCATGTTCTGTGATTCTGTTTTTAGGGTATCTGTCTGTAGTAATGAACGCTCTGCCCCTCTTTTTCTGCTGATGGAGCCAAATTGGTAATAAAGACAGATGCCCTAGAAAAAGAGCTGCAGAGAGTTTCCATGATTTTCAACCATCGTGCTCCAAACTCTGGTGGCACACCTATGGACTTCTAATGGCACACCACTGTGCCTCTGTATACCAGTTAAAAATCATTGCTCTAAAAGAGCTACAGGAGAGGCAACATGGTAAGTACTGTGGCTGCTGGAATGTTCCTTGTAAGCGGTCCCTTCTATTTGTGGATAGAGCAAAGGGATCAGAATCTTAGAGCCAATCCTTATGATTCAATCCCACCATTAGAGCTGATGGGCACTGATGGCAATTTATGTGCTCACTCAAGCAAACAACATCTCCTGCTCATTGCCTTCACTTTCTGGAGTGGCTCAGACTGAGAGTAGGAAGTAAAGTTACTGCTAGGGAGTGCAGGGGTGTTGGCATATGGGATGACATGCATGGGGAGTAACACCACAACTGGCCCAATTTTTAATAAATCTTTGTATAAAGTGAATAAACCTTTGTATACTTTAGTATAATTGCATCATGTTTTCATTGTAATTTCATTCAAAACGCAATGAAACAAACCACATTGAAATATCTGTGTTCTATCCAAAGTTACTGCCAAAAACCCAGTAGGGTGGGGTAATGGTACATCACCAATCCCACCACCCAGCATGTTGTCCTGCCCACTGCATGGGATGAGGGCCATCATGGGGGTGACGTGGTGGCCTCCCACACCAGGTGACACAAACACTAGTGACAGTGGGAGGGGCCGCACATTGTGGAGCCTGAAGTACTTACTTTACTACCCTTCCTGTAGATACGCCACTTGTTAGACCCCTTGTTTAACTCTGTATCATACAATTTTCCTTATTCCTGTAAACATTAAGCATTATTACTAAACAGGTGACTCAAGATACATTTACTTCCCAAGACAATCTGTGTAATTAAAATCTGCCTTTCAGTTTAAAGAAAAAGGCTTTTGAGTTGGTGCATGTGGGGACAAGATATGGTCTCTCTCTCTCTCTCTCTCTCTCTCTCTCTGGGTTGATAAAACCATTGTTATTTCCCCCTAAGCAAATCAGAGTCCCAACAATACAATCATCAGAGTTGCCAGCTTGAGAGAGGATTTGGCATTTCAATGACAATCCACATTGCAGATTTGCTCTCTGTGGGGTGCTGAGCTTGTGCTTTTCCCAATCCTGGGGTTGGCAATTGGCTCCAAAACAGCACCCTGCCGTAAAAGAAAAATCAGAGAAGATCTGTTAATTAATGAGGATTGCCAGTAGTGCTCAGTGGGAGAAGAAGCCACGCCACATGCCGCAGTGTTAAAAGCATCCTAACGCTTGAAACATCACCGTCATCTTTTCTACATGTTTTATGCGCAATAAAACTAGTGCTCTCAGGAAAGGAAGAAGGAAGGCTTATGAAAATGCAATTCAAATGTGGCACTGCTTGGTACTATTGAAGAACACCAGTCAGTGGAGAATAGGAACAGAGGCACTACTAAGGTGAGCATCACCTGGTTCAAATGTGTCATTGTGTCATCCACATGATGAGCATGTGGTGAGGCTTCAAAATTTAGGACTTTGTACTTCCTCTAGCTCTGCACAGACCTAACTCTAATTGGCTGTATGAAATATCTCTCACTCATGTTGATCAGATTATTCCTGAACCCCAGGGCCAAAATTCCTAATCCCAGGCCAAAATTCCTACCTGCTTCAAAAAAAATGCCAAAAAGTGTTATTTTTTGGTTTTTTGGGGTTTTTGACCATAACTTTTGATAGGAAGGAGATATCTCAAAACTGATTTTTGCATTCGATTCTGCTCTTCAATACGAATCCAACAACATATGGCACGATGGGGTACTGTGCATTATTGCGAAGTTTCAAAATGAAGCCAAAATGTAGGACAATGAAGCCAAAATGTAGGACACCCAAACAGGAGCTAAAAATCCAGACAAATCTGGGTTTTTTCAGTCATATGGCAGGGTGACCAGAAGGCAGGGTGACCAGTCATATGGCAGTGTTACAGCCTTCTGTCCAGGTGTCCTACATTTTGGCTTCATTGTCCTACATTTTGGCTTCATTTTGGAACTTCGTGATAGTGCACAGTACCCTATCATGCCATATGTCGTTGGATTCGTACTGAAGAGCAGAATCCAATGCAAAAATCAGTTTTGAGATGTTTCCTTCCTTTCAAAAGTTATGGTCAAAAAAACAGAAAAACGAAAATAAGAAAAATACACTTTTTTGCAATTTTTTTCAGCGGGTAGGAATTTTGGCCTGGGATTAGGAATTTTGGCCTTGGGGTTTAGAAATTTTGGGTTTGGCATCTGGTCACCCTGGTCATATGGTCACCCTGCTCTCTCTCTCTCTCTCTCTCTCTCTCTCTCTCTCTCTCTCTCTCTCTCATACACACACACATTAAAATATGTTTAAAAGCTACTCTGTGTGTGTGTGTGTGTGTGTGTGTGTGAGAGAGAGAGATGTACAGAGGAGCTTTTAAACATTTTTGACAGTGCAAGATTCACTAGTTCAGCTTTGAGTGACTTCTTATTCAAGATTAATCATTAAACCAATGGGGTAAAATTAATATTAGTGGTGCTTTGTAAGAACATAATTCATTCCAGAAGCATGTTTGTCTTACAAAGCATACTTCTTACAAAGCGGATTTTCCCATAGGAAATAATGGAAACTCAGACTATTGGTTCTACAACCCAAAAATATTCATATAAACATATTAACTGTATGTAAAAATGATGACAAAATACTAATCAAATTCAAAACACTGAAATATAATACAGAATACTATTACTGTAATATTAATTTAAAAACACTGTAATATACTGCACAGCAAAACAGAAAAGATAATCTTTATGGCCAAGGATGACTAATTTTCACAATTTCCCAATGTTTACAAATGTCCGTAATCTCATGTGAGGGATTCCTCCTCCTTATTCTCCTCCTCGGCAGATGAAATCTGCTCATGATGCAGATCCATTAATTTGTTCGTTTTACAACAAATTTTCCTTGTAAAACTGATTGTCGAACTCTTCCAAAACTGTTTGACTTGCAAGGCACTGTTTGTGTCTTGTATGTCCAGATGTCCAGCATTCCCAGATGTCCAGGGTGTCCAGATGTCCAGCATTCCCCTTGTCTGGGGGAGTAGGAAAACCCAAGAGTGCCTCCAGAAATTATGAGCCATGCACACACCTAAGATTTCCCCAGCCCTAAACCTCCAGCTCTTAACCCTTTCAGTGCCTCAATTTGGGCAGAAATTGCAAGGGAGGAGCAGCAGCTCTGCCTGCCTTGGGCTCTGCTCCACTTCCAGACCTGCAAGGTAAATCCTGCCTGGGGATCCTGGTTTTACTCTGCTTCCTCCTTCCCAGTCCATTACATCCTGATCCTTCTGGCTCCCTACAATCTGCTTTTGCACTCTGCACACCCTCAGGAGCACTGCTGATTTCTCTTGGTGGTTCCAGATCCTACCTCCCTTATGCAGAGATGTCCTCCTTTCTATTCCCCTCCCTGCTGGATATCTTGCTTGTTTGTGTGAGTGTGTGTGTGAGTGTGTGCTTGTGTGTGTGAGTGTGTGTTTGTGTTTGTGTGTTTGTCTAGGTCTGAACCACATAAGTTGGAGTCACTGGCTTGTGTTATGCTGCTACAAACTGTCTCTTTAATGTCTGGGTCTGAATCATGCATTTTACAAGGTTTTCAATTTTAAAAGTGTTGAAATCAAGTACAGGAAAGCAATATGAGTATTTTTGCTTTATTTTAACATGTCCTACATGTGTCCTATATTTTTGGGGTGCCCTACAATTTTTTTAAGCGGATAGGAATTTTGACTTGGGGGCATAGGAATTTCAGCCTGGGAGTAGGAATTTCAGCCATGGGGTTCATGAATTTTGGGTTTAGTATCTGGTCGCCCTGTACAAAGCAGAATTCCTTAGAAATTTTAGTTTGACTTACAAAGCATACTTCTTACAAAGCATTTGTCTAGCAAGCTGCCACTGTAATTTATTTTAATCTTTGTCAAATCTTATTTCGATGCACAATGAAATTCAGTAGTCAAGTGGAGTGATGACCAAACTCCCTGCAGCTTCAATTTGGAAATTCTTCAACAATCAGCATACGCTGAAAAGTAGTGAGGAAAAGATTGGTAATTTGCAAAAGCTATTGATTAATTGGGACAAGGAGTGTTTCTCAGTGAACAACCAGACAAACTCACAGCTCTGAAATTCCTCAGTGTCTTGGAGCTTTCTCAAAACTTGCTTGCTGTTCCTAAAAATTAGACTTTAGACTTTCAATCTGACCAGTGTCCCTTCAAAGCCACTGAGGCCAGCTGGCAGGGGTTGTGGTGGTTCAGTGGGTAAAGACACTTAAGATTGACTGTGCTTGTCAGTCTTAAAGTTGCCAGATTTGGTGGTTCGAGACCCAAGTACCACATGACAGAGGGAGCTCCCATCACTTGCCCGGCAACCACCACCCTAGCAGTGTGAAAGAATTGCAAATGCAAGTAGATAATGTGTGCCTTTGACATTCAGTCATGATGGCTGAATGACCATAAGAACATAAAAAGAGAATCCACTGGATTAGGCCAAAGGCCCAACTAGTCCAGCTTCCTGTATCACACAGCAGCCCACCAGGTGCTTCAGGCAGCACATGTGACACCTGTATCCAGATGCCGCCCCTGCATCTGGCATTCTGGGTTGTCCATGTCTACACACATACCTCGTGGCTTCTAACCCATGAAGGTCCTTCTAGAAGTTTGTCCAATCCCTTTTTAAATGCATTATGGCTCAATGCCATCACCACATCCTGTGAAGGGAGTTCCACAGACCAGCTATATGCAGGGTAATGAAATATTTTCTTTTGTCTGTCTTGACTCCCCCAACATTCAATTTTAATGGATGTCCCCCTAGTTCTGGTGTTATGTGAAAGAAAAAAGGGCATCTCTCTATCTACCCCTTGCATAATTTAGTACGTCTCAATCAAGTCTCCCCTTAAGCACCTCTTTTCTAAACTGACGAGCCCAAAACGCTGTAGCCTTTCCTCATACAGGCGGTGTCCCAGACAATCAATCATTTTGGTTGCTCTCTTCTGGCCCTTCTCCATTTCCTATATCCTTTTGGAGAAGTGGCAACCAGAACTGGACACAATGTTCCAAATGTGGCTTCACCATCAATTTCTACAATGGCATCACAATTTTTGCCATTTTATTCTCAACCTCTTTTCTTTCTTTTCTTTTCTTTTGAATTTTTGGGCTTGGACTCCAAGCATGGAATTTGCCTTCTTCACTGCTGCTGCACATTGGGCCGATGCCTTCATAGAGTTGTCCACTAGTAGCTGTAGATCTCATTCCTGCTCTGTCACAGATAGCTCAGAGCACATTATATGTAGTTAGGATTCTTTCTCCCAATGTGCATAACTCTCAATAACTTTCTCCCAATGTGCATTACATTAAAATGCATCTGCTGTTTTGTTGCCCTTTCTTCAGTACAGAAATATCCCCCTGGAGCTCTTCAGTATTTTTTAGTCTTCACCACTCGGAATAGTTTGGCGTCATCCATGAACTTGGCTACTTCACTGCTTAACCTGTTCATTAATGAGAATGAGCACCTCTCCTTAGAATGAGCACCTCTCCTTAGAGTTGGTCACAACTAGCAGGACAATCTGCAAGGGACATGCTGTGCTACCCTCTTTGGCTATGCTACTGGTCCAGAGGGAAATATGTATGTATGTTTCCTCATATTACTTTGCTCCTGTTGACTTTGTCCTGGGACAAAATGCCAGATGCAGGAGTGGGACCTAGATGCAGGTTTCATATGTGGCATCTAGTGGGCCATTGTGAGATACAGGAAGCTGGACTAGGATTCTTGTGGATACTGGAAGCCTGATCCAGTGGAGGCTCTTCTTATGTTCTCTTCTTAGTTGTGTGCTCCTGGATGGAAGGGTAGCATTTGCAGCCTCTGAGCCAAGATAATGGAATGGATGGATTACTGTTACACACTGCAAATAATGGGAAAAAATACCTTGCAATACTTAAACAGTCCCTGCCACCCTGAAAGTCGTTCTTCACATCCAGGTTCTGATTCATATTCTTTATCCACAGCTTTTCATGAATTCTGTGCAGGGTTAAATATCTTTTCTTCCCCCAATGCCTAGCAAGGCTGAGGATTAAAAAGGATAATATGCAATGTGATTTATGAAATTTTAATGGAAAATCTCCATGGGTTATGTATTAATCTTATTTATAGCTTTAAAAAGTATGTAATATGCTTATTGTATAGGTTGGAAAACAAAACAACAACCACCCGAGGAGTCAAGCCCTTGTCAATGTTAATCCATTTGGAAAAAATGGAAGTAAATCTTGTTGGCTCCGGGGAGTAAACTGTCTGACTGTTTTTGAGTGTATTGACATTCGAAGATGGTTTGATATCTTTGATTAGTAGGCAGTTGGTAAAGAGAGATCTAGTGACCTGGAGTGTAGAGTATTTTTAAAGCATTTTGCATGGCAGAAAAGAGAGCAATTATTCTGTTCCACAGGTGTCAGTGTAGTGAAGAGGGTGTCCAAACCCTAGTCCTGGGCCAAATGTGACCCTCAGGAAGCCTCAGTGTGGCCCTTGGAGACACCCCTCCATTCAGCCTATGTACAAGCCTTGTAATGTCTCCAATGTAAATTTATATGTAAATTTATTCAAATTCAAATTTGAAATATAAACCATTTTCTGGTCAGTGAGGTGATGTGGCCATCCTGCCAAAAAGAAACCCCTGACTAGTGGATCAAATTTGTCTGGCTAGGGACATTTGGGACTCCACCCACTTCAGGAAATGGAAATGCAGGCCATTTGGGCAGCCCTTAGAAGTGTTCTTAAACCATTGCACTTCCTTCTTTGCTTGGAGTTGCCCAATGGTCTAGCCTATGCACCACAGATCCTTGTCATGGTAGCTGCTGGTCTGAATAACTCATTGTGTTTGTCTACTAATGAAGTGGCCCCTTTTTCTCCTAAGTCATTGTCCTGAGTGGTCAACATTCATTGCACTAACAATCCCGAGTAATGGAAGAAGCAAGGGCATGTGATATACAAGTCATGTTGGGTTGAAGCAAGCAAGAGAGATCTCTTGCCTTCCTCTTTCCTCCACCACATGCACATTGTTCTCTGTGGTAATGATTTCCCATTGTTTGTATGTAGTGTTAGTCTCTCCAGGAGCTTTGTTGGCTGAAAAGCAGAGAGTACAACAGCTTTAAATGAAAGCATCAATACAATCTAAACTGTGAGAACAATTCATTTATTGATTTATTGATTCATGTCTCACCTCCCAAGCAGAATATCCCCATGGTGACTATTCACTCCTGAGGCCAAAAGAAAGGCCAGGGGATTTTTCTACTCACTTTTCTTATCCATTTGCAACTGAAGTAGAATATTTTGTTTTGCTTCCAGGTGCTCCCCTTGGCTGATCAATTCACTACTCCAGCAATTTTCAGCCATTTGAAAGGTGGTAACAGTAAAGGTATACTAATAAGGTACTAAAATTGTTGAGACACAAAATAGACAGGGTACACCATGCTGCTGATGGGAACTCACATCCACAGTGACACAACTCATAATCATAGAATCATAGAATTATAGAGTTGGAAGGGACCTAGTAGGTCATCTAGTCCAACCCCCTGCCTGCAGCAGGAAATCTCCCTAGAGCATCCCCGACAGGTGCTCGTCGAGCCTCTGCTTGAAGATCCCCAGTGAGGGAGAGTCCACCACCTCCCTTGGCAATCTGTTCCACTGCCGAACCACCCTCACCGTCAGGAATTTTTTCCGGATATCCAACAGGAATCTCCTCTCTTGCAGTTTGTACCCATTGGTTCTAGTTCTGCTTTCAGAAGCAGTTATGAACAAATTAGCCCCTTCCTCCCTATGACAGCCCTTCAGGTAGCTGAAGAGGGCAATCATGTCTCCTCTCAGCCTCCTCTTCTCCAGGCTGAACATCCCAAGTTCCCCCAACCTTTCCTCATAGGGTTTCCCTTCCATCCCACTGATCATTCTTGTCGCTCTCCTCTGGACTTGCTCCAGCTTGGCTCCATCTTTCCTAAAGTGAGGTGCCCAGAACTGAACACAGTACACAAGGTGAGGTCTGACCAATGCTGAATAAAGAGGAACTAGAACTTCTCGCGACTTAGAAGCTACAGACCTCTTAATGCAACCTAAAATGGAATTTGCCTTCTTTGCAGACACATCACACTGCTGACTCATGTTCAGCTTGTGATCCTCGGCAACTCCAAGAGTTGTGCTGCCAAGCCAAGTATCTCCCATTTTATACCTCTATTTTTTGTTTTTTTGCCCAAGTGCAGAACCTTGCATTTCTCCCTGTTGAAATTCATTCTATTTGTTACAGCCCAGTATTCTAGTTTATCCAGATCCTCCTGGAGGTTTCTCCTGTTTTCTGTTGTGTTTGCTACTCCTCCCAGCTTGGTGTCATCTGCAAATTTGATCAGGCTCCCCCGTATCTCTTCCTCCAAGTCATTGATGAAAATGTTAAAGAGCCCTGGGGCACCCCACTTGAAACCGATCTCCAGGTTGATGCAGAACCATTTACTAAAACCCTTTGAGTGCAGCCATTGAGCCAGTTGCAGATCCACCTAACAATTGCCCCGTCTAGCCCATATTTTTCCAACTTCCCAATTAAAATGTCATGTGGGACATGCTTTGCTGAAGTCAAATGCTTTGCTGAAGTCAAGATAAATGACATCCACAGCATTGCCACTGTCCAGTAAGCTCGTAACCCGATCAAAAAAGGAGATCAGATTTGTCTGGCAAGATTTATTCTTGGTAAATCCATGCTGGGTTGTTTTGATCACCGAGTACTTGTCTAGATGTGCACAAATTGTGTGTTTTATGATTTGTTCTAATATCTTCCCTGGGATTGAAGTCAAAATGACTGGTCTATAATTTCCCGGGTCTTTTTTCCCCCTTCTTAAAAATTGGGACTACATTTGCTCTCTTCCAGTCCAGTGGCACTTCTCCACTCGTCAAGGATTTCTCAAAGATGATCGACAGAGGCTCTGCAAGGACATCTGCCAGTTCCTTAAGAACTCGAGGATGCAGCTCATCTGGTCCAAATGACTTGAATTCATTTAGGCCAGTTAAGTGGTTTCAAACCAGTTCTCTGTCAATCTTAATCTGCTGTTCTGCGCCATCCATGTTTTCATTACCACTTTGGGGATGCAAGCACATCCCCGCATCAGCCAATGATCCCGCGCCCCCATTTGCACAGCCGTCCTTCTGAGAATAGACGGACACAAAGTAGGAGTTGAGCAGCTCTGCCTTCTCCTGGTTTCCAGACAGCTGTTGTCCATCTTTGTCCAGGAGCAGCCCCACCCCCTCGTCTCTCCTCCTGTTCTTTGGGCATATCTGTAGAAGCTCTAAGTAGATGTTCTACTTAGATGTAGATATGTAGCTGTAGATATCTAAGTAGATGTTGGAGGAAATGTTTTTATTTATTCACAGATTTCAGTGATTTCCAAAAGTTAGAAGTGAAGAGAGTGATTTTATGTTTTTTATTCAACATTTTTTTGACATTTATTCAACATTTACATTTTGAATTCTAAATTATCTATTTAAAGAATGTACTAAGAAGGTGATAGAAGCACCATATTTGCTGGCTTATAAGACACACTTTTTTTACTCCCCAAAAGGAGGAAGGAAATGTCTGTGTTTTACAGAGTGATAGGGGCAATCCTGGTGCACAATACCTGATCAAGTCATATGTCTTTGGATTCATATTGAAGAGTAGAATACAATGCAAAAATCAGTTTTGAGATATCTCCTTCCTATCAAAAGTTATGGCCAAAAATATAAAACAAAAAATATAAAACAAAAAATATAAAAACAAAAATATAAAACAGAAATATACACCTGGTCAATGACAGTTGTTAGATCATGTGTATACTTACTTACTTAGTCTCCAACAATGGTATTTTCCAGGCATTATAAGTCTCTTTTTAAACCAGCATATGTGCCAGCCCTGAATTTGCATCATTCCTTATTCTGATCCCCAACAGAGAAGAAGATAATTCAATACATGAATGATCTTTGATTTTGGAAAATGTTTGTTTATGTTCTTGGAAGTTTAATGGGACAGGAAAACCTCATAAATCATAGCTCCTTGGAGCCACTCAAGACCTGGAGCATATGTAGTGATGAGAGGCCCCATATCACCTTGACTGATGCTTTCACCATATGTTTGTTGAGAGAGAAGCCACTGGAAAAATCAGCAGCTGCTTGTGAAAAAATGGCACAACCAATCTCTTCTTTCTTCACATTGGCATAAAAGTCAACTTCTCATTTCCCCCACTCATTCATTTTACTTTGAAAGCTAAATTCCATATCTCTTTGAAAGCTATATGTTTACTTTTTTTCAGATCCAGTCAGGAGATGTCAGGCGAATATCAGATGAATCTTCTGCTTCTGGGAATGACTTGGGACCCAGATGAAAAGTGAAAGAAGAATATCTGACTTCTACATTCAGAATATATTCTCAATCAACGTGGTGCTACTTCACTGGGAGCAAATAAATTAAATTAAAGATGTTCCATAGACTAGTTTATATTGACTTCTTTCTCTCTTCCAACCATCTCTGATGTTTTCCTTCTGATCTTCAGATGTAATTTATACAGATAAGTAAAAACCCTCTGCAGTTTTTAAGGAGGCCATACATTAAACTGGAGTGTATTCAAACTGCAGCATTGGGAAAGATCCAGTGTCACTTCTTGTAGCAGAGATTGATACCCTGGATCAGTACTGCCCAAACCCCTGCACAAGGGGCAGATGTAGCCCTGGCAAGCTTCCATGCAGCTGCATAAAGGCCCACCCCATGTAGCCCATGGGTGTGCCTTTCAGAGGTGAGGGGAGCTAAATTCTCCAAGCCTCCAGAGTGTATTTGAGGCCAGGGAGGCTGCATGCACCTTCACCCTTTGTGTGTGAAAGTGCTTATGAGCTGGTTTGAAGATCAGCCCCTCTCTTTGGGTTACAAAATGTTTATGAATTGACTTTCATTCATTCAAGTTCCATTTCTAATATATTCATTTATGTAAATTTATTCAAATTTGAAAATGTAAACTAACTCTTTTTCTGGCCCCTGACACAGTGTCAGAGATATGATGTGGCCCTCCTGCTAAAAAACGGCACACCTCTGTTCTATATAATCCTACTTAATTCCTTCAGTCAGTCATATTCAGACAGCATGGAGCAACAGAATTACTCTTGTGCCATATGGGAAATATGTTAATTAGCTCATGAAGAGTTCAGAATGCTTACATCATCCAATCACTGAAGAAGCTTTCTGCTTAGATCTCTGCATAGTTTCTTGCCTTTTATTGCTTAATTGCCATCTTCATCAACCATCTTCAATGGTCTCTGAGCCAGACAGTTGGTGATGCTCAAAATTGAAATGAAAAGAACTGTCCTCCTACTGCATTGGGATGATGATCCAATTCTAGAAAGTGTATATATATGAATTGACATATGAATTGACATACATACATACATATGTATGTATGTATGTATGTATGTATGTATGTGTGTATGTATGTATGTATGTATACTTACTAGAATATACTTATTTTTCCCATTGAGCTGGCTTTTCAGGATCTGTCGTATTCTTTGATGGTACTTGGAAATTGCTGTCTTCCTTGCCTCCTCTTCATGATTTCCGTGGGATTGTGGGATACCTAGGTACTTATAGCTGGTCTCCACATCTGTTATGTACCCTGTTGGTAGTTCTACCCCACTGGTCTTAACCAGCATATATATATGTATATACATACATACATACATACATACATATATACATATGTATATGTATAAGTATATGTGTATATATTTTACATAATATTTTATTATATTTTACATAATACATATATATATGTATATACATTATATAATGTGTGTATATATATATATATATATATATATATATATATATATATATATATATATATATACATATCCATATACATATATTATATATACATAAATACATATACGTATATTATATATATATATATATAAAATGTATGTGTTTATTAACTCCAATTCACAACAACCAGACACTGTCATGGACAGTGGACACTCGACAGAGGTTGCATTTAAAAAAAAATATATGTGTTTATGTGAGATATGTGATGTATGTGTATATGGATGCCCTTCTACCTTTCTGCATAGCAAACAACTAAAGGACCTATACATGTCTACTCAGAAGTATGTCCCATTAGAAACAATGGGGATTATTCCCAGGAAGGTATGTATAGGATTGAGATGTGTATTTATTGCAAAGCTTAACAATTGCTAAACTTATGTACTGGATTAAGTTTAGAGAGACTCCAGAGTTTCTCATGGATGTGATTAAATAGTTTAAACTTAGTAGGTTTTGGCACTATATTCTAGCTGGCAAAAACCTCAGTGGATGGGTTTGTTTAGAACTCTGGGCCAAGTTGAAGACTTCAACTAAGTTGAATAAAAATCTTCCTTTCATCTCTTTGGGCAGGGTGATGAAATGGTCATGAAAGCTGCGGTGTGCAACTCTCAATGGGCTGAGGATCCTCAAAGGGTTATAAATGCGCTGGTCATTGTTCCAGCAACACCAGTGGGTGGGCTCCATCTGGCTCATTAAATTAATGTTGCTGGGCTTTGGCAATCTGCTCTGTAAATCAGCCATGAACTCATGCTGACTCCTAGCTTCTGAAACATGGATAATTTTGTAAGCATTTTGGAAATGCTACATCAACACTGATGGTGTCTTTCCAGTATATGGTTTCTCTTCTTATGCATGTATATACATAGAGCAGTGGTTATAAAACATTGTAAAGGCCCCTAGAGCAGTGGCTCTCAAATTGGGAGTTGGCACCCCCTTTTGGGGTCACAACTTCTTTTCAGGGAGGTTGTGAAGTTAGGTGCTGCCTTCTTGGAATCTGGCATTGGATGAGACACTCAGGATGAGATCCATTATTTTCTGAGACACAATGGGGCTTAATTCCAAGTAGACGTGGAGGAATTCTGGCATCAGTGATGTCACTTCCTGTTTGATGTCAAGTCTGGCCAAGATATCACTTCTGGACTGATTACATCACTTGAGAGTTTGGCCAGGCTGACCAGACAGCCGACTTTAGCTGGATATCACCAAAAATGGGGCTCTTTCGCCAGGCATCTGACAAAGAGCCCCATTGTCCAAAATCTGGGCCAACCTGTACCATGAGGCATTTGCCATGACCGCTGCAGAGCACTAGAGAAAGAGCACCCTGGGTTGCGGAAACCAGGTGGGGGCGGACCATCCGCCCCTGGCCTGGCCACGCTTTCCTGGATGTACTTCCTGAAAGGCCAGGGGCAGAAGTTCTGCCCCACCTGGTTTCTGCGCCTCAAGGCACTCTTTTGAAGACACAATGACATAGAAGTGGCAGGCCAGCTTGCATGACTGGGACCCCGCTTGGATAGACTGGGAGACTGGGGACCCTAGGTGAGGATCATATCTACTTTAAGTCACTTGTATGGGTACTGTTGCTGGAAACAGGTATTGGAGAGGCTGGGGTGTCTGGGGTAGGTTAGTGTCTGCTTTGAGCCACTTACATGTGTAAGGGTGCTGGAAACAGGTTTGGGGGAGAGCACATGTGAATGGGTGCTAGAAACAGGTTTTGGGGAGACTGGTGTCCCTGGGAGAGGATCATGTCTGCTTTGACTCACTTACATGTGAATTTGCGCTGGAAACAGGAATTGGGAAGACTTGAAATGCTCAAGAACCACTGTCCTAGTCTCTGCTGACTGATTTATAAATGAAAAGAAGTGTGGCTGTAATGAGCTGCCATGTCCTCGCAGTAACAGCTTCTTTAACCTAAAGATGTACATAGCCTAATCTGCGCTGTCAATTTGTGATCCAGCCAAAATTGTGTCTGGTGGATCCACAGTTTGAGAACTGTTAATATAGGGATTTAACAAGCCTGAAACTGCTGTCCATTTTTGTTGTTCAAATTATTGTCTCAACACTGAACTACGATTGCCCCTCTTCATCTGTGATTCAGCCAACTTGGGTTCCAAACAGTACAATTCCATCAAAGTACAATCCCAACATCTGCTTGGGCAATCATATTTTCCTTGCAGCAGCCTAAAACTACTACAAATATCTGCAATAATGCAGGAGTTGGCAGACTAGCGCATGGTGGTGTGCCAGCTGATGGAGGCCAGATCTAGCATCTTGCAAGGATGTGTTTTGTGCTAACCTGGGAAGGGTGGCATAGGGGTTTGGAGAGAGGGAATAGGGCATTTCCTGGGTTTTCTGGGTCAAGAGAAGGGCAGATAGCAGGTGGACCAGTGGGGGGAAAAACATGGGAGGAAGCGTGACCCACCTCCAACATTTCAGCTGGATCCTAACCCGTAGCTCCCTTTGTCTGCTCAGATCTGCATGAGTGAATTAGCTGGCACAGATCCAAAGAGCCCGGTTGTGATAGCTGAGACAGTGCTTGGAGTAAGCAGAAAAATATTCCCTTGCCCCAAGCTACATGCAGTCAATCTGGGTTGCATGTTTCTCATGTGCTGTACTGAAGGGGTAGAAGAGGCAAATAAATGGATGGAACTAAATGCCTCAGCAAACTGCCCATAGATCAATTCTAGAATTAGCTGAATACATTGGATGCTTAATTAAATTTCATAATGTTTATGAATTTTTCTGGATGAATTTGGAATGCACCAGAGAACAAACCAGATAAACAAGAGAAACTGAATAGGAAACATTTCTCCATCCCTAAATAGGGAAAGGGCCACAAGAAAGAGAATACCCACAAACCGAGTTCTGCTGTCTTGCGGACAGTTAAATAATAAAGTACGTATTTCAAGTATTTTGTGTGACATCTTTATTTTAATAATTGACCAATCCACATGAGCTCACTATAGTTGCTGAACTTAATGAAGGACTATGATAATCTCGCCAGGGGTGTGTTCAGGCAATGGTTTTATAGTGCCACATTTTATGATACCATAAAATGGTTTATTATGCCATAAACCATCACAATGGAAGGCAGAAACATCCTAACTCAGGAGGCAGGGAACAAAAATCCAAGAAGCATTGGAGGCCAAGGGTGACCTTCCATGTGCTGGTCTGTTGCTACATTGTTCCGAAAGCATCTTGGGTTGAATGGGCAGCTTATAGCACTTTAGAACGCTGTGTACCATTGGTGGGCTCCAGCAGGTTCGCACCTACTCTATAGAACTGTTTGTTAATGAGAGATAGGACATATAAAGTTTAAAAATAGGCATTTAAAAGTGGCTGCCGGAAAGAGATAGCACTAGTTTTTAATTTCTTTGAATCCCATCACTGCTGAGTACCAACTGGGTCCCTGGGAGCCTGTCAGAAGTTAGTGTTGTGTTTTTGTTTAATATAATTTATTATTATTATTTGATAAGAACTTATGACTTTTTTACTGCTAATTAGACAGTTATAAATCCAAAAGCACGAATGTTTTGAATTCACATTTTTTTCTGAAAATTCAAATTATAGCACTGAATACTGGCAGGGTCCATCGGACCCATGTTGCTCTTTACTGTTATTCAATATTTTGCTAGCTGAAATTATAATCAAAATTCATAATTTCACAATATTTAACAATTAAAATTAGTATAAAATAATTATACTAAAACTGAATGCAACATGTATGCATTATATGTACCAAACTATAGTACATGGTTTAGTAATTGGTGAAAAAAATTCAGGCTTTTGGATTTATAAATCTCTAATAGCAGTAAAAATGGTCATAAAATCATAGAATCCTAGAGTTGGAAGGGACCTATTAGGTCACCAAGTCACCTGCAGCAGGAACTCCTTCTAGAGCATCTCCAACAGGAGATGCCTCTGCTTGAAGATCCCCAGTGAGAGAGAGTCCACCATCTCCCTTGGCAATCTGTCCACTGCCGAACCGCCCTCACTGTCAGGAATTTTTTCCAGATATCCAACCGGAATCTCCTTTCTTGCATTTGTACCCATTGGCTCTAGTTCTGCTTTCACAGGCAGCTAAGAACATATGAGCACCTTCCTCCATATGACAGCCCTTCAGGTATCTGAAGAAGGCAATCATGTCTCTTCTCAGCCTTCTCTTCTCCATGATGAACATCCCAAATTTCCCCAACCTTTCCTCGTAGGGCTTCCCTTCCATCCCACTGATCATTCTTGTTGCTCTCCTCTGGACTTGCTCCAGTTTGGCTGCATCTTTCTTAAAGTGAGGTGCCCAGAACTGAACACAGGACTCAAGGTGAGGTCTTACCAATGCAGAATAAAGAGGAACTATAACGTCTCACGACTTGGAAGCTACAGTCCTCTTAATGCAGCCTAAAATGGCATTTGCTTTCTTTGCAGACACATCACACGGATGACTCATGTTCTGCTTGTGAACCTTGCCGACTCCAAGATTCTACTCACATACTGTGCAGCCAAGCCGAATATCCCCATTTTATACCTGTGTTTTTGGTTTTTATTGCCTAAGTGCAGAACCTTGCACTTCTCCCTGTTGAAATACATTCTATTTGTTACAGCCAAGTATTCCAGTTTGTCCAGATCCTCCTGGAGGTTTTTCCGTTGTGTTTGCTACTCCTCCCAGCTTGGTGTCATGGACAAATTTGATCAGGCTCCCCTGTATCCCTTCCACTAAGTCATTGATGAAGATATTAAAGAGAACCGGGCTCAAGACAGAGCCCTGGGGCACTCCACTTGAAACCGATCTCCAGGTTGACACTGTAGAAACATTTACTAAAACCCTTTGAGTGCGGCCATTGAGCCAATTGCAGATACACCTAACAATGGCCTTGTCTAGCCCATATTTTTCCAACTTCCCAATTAAGATATCATGTGGGACCTTTGCTGAAGTCAAGATCATGCTGAAGCTCCTTTTCAGGGGAGAGGTGAGAAGGAACACAGAGTCCCAGGTGAGTGGAGGAGGGGGGCTGCTTAGCTGAGTGCTTAATTGCTGCTAGCTGTTCATTGGCTGGTTGCCTGGTGGGAGGTGCTTTGTAGGGCTTTATTAGGGCCTGTTCCTGGTTCAGCCTCCTTTTCAGAGGAGAGGTGAGAAGGAACACAGAGTCTCAGGTGAGTGGAGGAGGGGGCTGCTTAGTTGAGTGCTTAATTGCTGCTAGCTGTTCATAGGCTGGTTGCCTGGTGGGAGTAGCTTTCAAGGGCTTTATTAGGACCTGAGGCGCGATCCTGTGGACCGGAGCCTGTGAGCAAGGAGGACTTGTGAAGTTGACAGGAGATGGAAGGGAAGGGCACAGTTGTCGTGACATGCACCACGTGTGCCATGTTTGTCTTCTTGCCCAAGGACCCCGGGGATTATCGATGCTGCAAGTGCAAACTGTTTGCACTGTTGGAGGAGAAGGTGGCAGCATTGGAGGGTGAAGTTTTCACCCTTCGTCAAATTAAGGCATCTGAGGAGTTCCTTGATACAACACACACGGAACTTCTCCAGAGGGATGACACCAGTGGGGACCCCAGCAATGATGTCTCTTCATGGAGATGTGTGACAGTCAGGAGAAAAAGGGGCAGGAGCAGTCGAGAACCACTGGAGCTATACAACTGTTTCCAGAGTCTCTCAGATTCCACCATGCTGGCAGAAGTTCCTCTTGCTAGCATACCTACACCGGATCCTGGCATTGCCCATACTGGCATGCCTACAGATCCCCCTCATAGACAGCAGCCACAACCAGTTAGTGTGGGGGAAGCTAGACACAGAAGGAGAACACGGAGGAGGGCGGTGGTGATTGGAGATTCTCTCCTGAGGGGCATGGAAGCTGTATGCCGACCAGACCCGTTTTCCCGTGAGGTGTGCTGCCTCCCTGGTGCTAGGATACGGGATATCACGGAGAGGCTACCGAGGATGATCACACCTGCTGATCGTCACCCATTCTTACTCATCCACGTAGGAACAAACGATACTGCTTGGGAAACTTTCCAAAAGATAGTTGGGGATTATGAAGCTCTGGGGAGGAAGATTAAGGATACGCAGGGGATACGCAGGTGGGATACGCAGGGGGATACGCAGGGGGATACGCAGGTGGTATTCTCATCCATCCTCCCAGTAATTGGCAAAGGTCCTCAGAGAGATAGCAAGATTTTTCAGGTCAATAGCTGGCTTCAAAAATGGTGTCATCGGGAAGGATTTCGATTCTGGGATCACAGGATGAACTTCCTTGAGGAAGGACTCCTAGCAAAGGATGGACTACATCTTACAGGTTGGGGGAAGAGTATCTTCAGACGGGAGATGGCCAACCTTATCAGGAGGGCTTTAAACTAAATAAGAAGGGGGCGGGTTACGTCCAAAGGGAACCTAGTAATAAGAAAAATGCTTTGGATGGAAATTGCCAGGGCACAGCTGTAACTCAAAAATCTTTAGAGTGGCCTGGCCTTACAAAAAAGGAGGGAAATGCATTGAGTTGCAACCTCCAGGGCTTAAGTTGCATTTACACAAATACACAGAGCCTGGGAAATAAACAAGATGAGTTGGAGCTTTTAGCAAGTGAAGGGAAATTTGATTTGATAGGAATAACTGAAACTTGGTGGGATGACTCCCATGACTGGAACACACAATTGGAAGGCTATCAGCTGTTCCGGAGGAACAGAAGTGGCAAAAGGGGAGGTGGAGTAGCATTATATGTCAAGAACATATATACTTGCTCTGAAATCAAGGAGAGTGGTCCGGATATCCCTGTGGAGTGTGTTTGGGTAAAAGTAAGAGGGGAAAATAAGAAACAAAACATTGTAGTGGGCGTCTAATATAGACCGCCAGGCCAAGGAGAAGGAGTAGACGATGTCTTCTTGGAGCAACTGGCAGGCATTGCAAGGAAATATGAGGTAGTAGTAATGGGGGACTTTAACTACCCAGACATTTGCTGGGAGACAAACTCAGCCAAACATGGAAGCTCCAGTAGATTCCTGATGGGCCTGGAAGATAACTTCATGGTCCAGAAAGTGGAGGAAACGACAAGGGGAGGGGCCATCCTTGACCTGATCTTAACAAATCGTGAAGAACTGGTTGATCAGGTCGACATAGTGGGAACTTTAGGGGAAAGCGATCATGAGCTGCTGGAGTTTAGAATAATGTGGGAAATAAAAAGAGTGCAGAGTGAAACTTACATGTTGGATTTCAGGAAAGCTGATTTCAACAGGCTTAGAGGAGTCATAGGTGGGATCCTATGGGTTGATGATCTAATGGGGAAAGGGGCCCAAGATGGGTGGGAGCTCCTTAAGAGGCAGCTTCTACAAGCACAGTCAGAAACAATTCCAATAAAAAAGAAAGGGGGGAAATGCTGAAAAAACCAGGTTGGCTCCACAGGCAACTTGGGGATCAGCTGAAGTTAAAGAAAGAGAAGTATAGGGAGTGGAAGACTGGAAAGATCACCAGAGAGGAGTACAGGCAGGTAGCCCGGTCCTGTAGGGAGGGGGTCAGGGATGCTAAAGCTCAGTATGAGCTGAGGCTGGCCAGGGGAGTCAAAGATAACAAAAAGAGCTTCTTTAGATATGCCCAAAGGAACAGGAGAAGAGACGAGGGGGTGGGGCTGCTCTTGGACAAGGATGGACAACAGGTGTCTGGAAACCAGCAGAAGGCGGAGCTGCTCAACTCCTACTTTGCATCCGTCTATTCACAGAAGGAGGGCTGTGCAAATGGGGGTGCGGGATCATTGACTGATTCGGGGATGTGTTTACATCCCCTAAGAGGTAATGAAAACATGGATGGTGCAGCACAGCAGATTAAGATTGACAGAGAACTGGTTCGAAACCACTTAACTGGCCTAAATGAATTCAAGTCATTTGGACCAGATGAGCTGCATCCTCGAGTTCTTAAGGAACTTGCAGATGTCCTTGCAGAGCCTCTGTCGATCATCTTTGAGAAATCCTTGACGAGTGGAGAAGTGCCACTGGACTGGAAGAGGGCAAATGTAGTCCCAATTTTTAAAAAGGGGAAAAAAGAAGACTCGGGAAATTATAGACCAGTCAGTTTGACTTCAATCCCGGGCAAGATATTAGAAAATCATAAAACACACGATTTGTGCACATCGAGACAAGTACTCGGTGATCAAAAGAACCCAGCATGGATTTACCAAGAATAAATCTTGCCAGACAAATCTGATTTCCTTTTTTGATCGGGTTACAAGCTTACTGGACAGTGGCAATGCTGTGGATGTCATTTATCTTGACTTCAGCAAAGCATTTGACAAAGTCCCACATGACATTTTAATTAGGAAGTTGGAAAAATATGGGCTAGACAGGGCAATTGTTAGGTGGATCTGCAACTGGCTCGATGGCCGCACTCAAAGGGTTTTAGTAAATGGTTCTGTGTCAACCTGGAGGTCAATTTCTAGTGGGGTACCCCAAGGCTCTGTCTTGGGACCGGTTCTCTTTAACATTTCCATCAATGACTTGGAGGAAGGGATACGGGGGAGCCTGATCAAATTTGCAGATGACACCAAACTGGGAGGAGTAGCAAACACATCAGAAGATAGGAGAAACCTCCAGGAGGATCTGGATAAACTTGAATCCTGGGCTGTAACAGGTTCTGCACTTAGGCAATAAAAACCACAAACATAGGTATAAAATGGGGGATACTTGGCTTGGCAGCACAACATGTGAGCGGGATCTTGGAGTCGCCGTGGATCACAAGCTGAACATGAGTCAGCAGTGTGATGTGTCTGCAAAGAAGGCAAATGCCATTTTAGGCTGCATTAAGAGGACTGTAGCTTCCAAGTCACGAGAAGTTATAGTTCCTCTTTATTCTGCATTGGTGAGACCTCACCTTGAGTACAGTGTTCAGTTCTGGTCACCTCACTTTAAGAAGGATGCAGCCAAACTGGAGCAAGTCCAGAGGAGAGCGACAAGAATGATCAGTGGGATGGAAGGGAAGCCCTACGAGGAAAGGTTGGGGGAACTTGGGATGTTCAGCCTGGAGAAGAGGAGGCTGAGGGGAGACATTATTGCCCTCTTCAGATACTTGAAGGGCTGTCATATGGAGGAAGGGGCCAATTTGTTCATAGCTGCTTCTGAAAGCAGAACTAGAACCAATGGGTACAAACTGGAAGAAAGGAGATTCCGGCTGGAAATCCAGAAAAAATTCCTGACGGTGAGGGCGGTTCGGCAGTGGAACAGATTGCCAAGGGAGGTGGTGGACTCTCCCTCACTGGGGATCTTCAAGCAGAGGCTCGATGAGCACCTGTTGGAGATGCTCTAGGGGGAATTCCTGCTGCAGGGAGGGCGTTGGACTAGATGACCTACTAGGTTCCTTCCAACTCTATGATTCTATATGATTCTATAAGATAAAGTCAAATGCTTTGCTGAAGTCAAGATAAATGACAACCACAGCATTGCCACTGTCCAGTAAACTCGTAACCCGATCAAAAATGGAGATCAGATTTGTCTGGCAAGATTTATTCTTGGTAAATTCATGATGGGTTCTTTTGATCACTGAGTACTTATCTAGACGTGCTCATCAAATAATAATAAACATCAAATAAACTTCTTTTCAAATAATAATAAATTTCTTTTAAAAACAAAACACTAAATTCCTACAGAGTCCCATACTAAAATTTGATAAAACATTTATTCATATGTACCAAACTGTAGTACATGGTCCATTGGACTCTGGGAGTAATAGGTGATACAAAAATAAGCAGGTAAACACCAGTTTAGTACAGTCAGATACAACCAAGGGGATCGACCACTAACATGTGTTTTGGAGATTAAATCAGAGAATGCTAATCATAAAATTCTATGCCAATTAAAGGACCTTGAAAGAAATTTACAGTTTAATTAAAGGAGGAAAACGACATAAAAATAACAAATAATTATTTGTTAATTATCTTATCTACTCAAATCTAATGCTCTCCATTTTCAGTAGAATTTAGGCTGCAATCATACAGACACTTTCCTGGGAGTAAGACCCATTGAACACAATGGGACGTACTTTTGAGTAGACATGGTTAGAATTGTGCTATTAGTCTCCAAAATTGGGGTGCACATTAGATTTGATAGTGCATTAGGTTTGCTTAAATATGGTATTTTAATTATAAGTATAGGTCAATATTCAGTTTAACACTTTACTATACTGTAATAAAAATGTTGCATAAAAGTATTATAAAGTAGGTAATTTTGTGACCTTTTCAATGGATAGTAGTAGTACCATGATTTAAGAGCAACTAATTAAGGTCATTTTGTATTAAGAGCAATTTTCTCAGAAATTTTGACTTGATTTAAGAACACTTTCTTGAAAGGAGAGCACATCTGTGGAAGTTTGGAACAGGCTTCCACGGCCAGGGAACTCACAGGAGGAACTGAGGGGAGTAGCTTGAGCTACTGTGCGGCCCTGGACAAAGTTTGGAACAGACTTCCATGGCCATGGAACTCATGCAGAGATCTGGGGGGAGCAGCCTGAGCCAGGTATCTATGTAGGATCTCTGTGTGGCACTGCGGAAGGTGTTCCAATGTTCCACTGCTGCTCCGCATCAGCAACATGAGAATGTTAAAAGTTTCTCAAAAAGACAAATATACCATTGAGCCAATGGATAGCAGTGACTCTGTTAGTGATAGTGAAAGTCATCCCTCCTCTCGTCTCCCTCACACCAGCCATGAAAGTTTTCAAAGGTACAGTACAGTTCATTACTGTAGAGTATTTTCTTTATTACAGTGATTTGTATTAGACTACATTGTTCTGTATTAGATTACAGTGTTTTGTAATCATTTTCATATACAGTTAATATTTTTGTATAAATATTTTTTTGGTTGTGGAACCGAAAGTTTGAATTGTCATTATTTCCTATGGAAAAATCCACTTTGTATTACAAGCACTTTGCATTACAAGCATGTTTCTGAAACAAATTATGTTTGTAAATCAAAGCACCACTGTATATGATCATCATCATCATCATAAATTATGGATAGTGTTGGGCTGTTCATCTACAAAATTATACTTCGGAATAATTCCTTCTGATCTCACTGAGACTGACTTCTCGTTCAACTTGTATAGGATTGCAACTCATATAGGATTGTTTTATCTAATGCTCCCCCAACATACTTATTATTCATGCCCAGAAAACTGTCATTCTTTTAAAAAATTGAACAAGAATCTCTCATGCCTTGGAACCTGCTGTCATTGGCTTGGCTGGGTGTGTGAGTATGGTTAAACATTTATCTCTATATTTACACATGTTGGCAAAATGCAGGAGCTGAGCTCATTGCAGGCAGTGGTGGGCTCTAACCGGTTCGGGCCAGATCACCCAAACCGGTTGTAATTTGGCCCCCCTTGCTAGCGATTCGCTAGCTAAGGGGGCTGGAAAACTGGGCGTAATGGTTTGGCAGCAAGGGGAACCCTTAACTGCGCATGCGCCAACAGACGCACGCACAGTGCCTCTCCTGAAGCTGGTCGACCAGCTTCAGGAGAGGCACTGCTCATGCATCTGTTGGCGCACGCACAGTGCCTGTCAGGAAGCTGGCCCATCAACTGGCAGGCCAGCTTCTGGATAGGCACTGCGCATGCGCCAATCTTAGTGCACACGCAGTGCACCCAAGTTGTGGCCTGACCCTCGCCCCACTTCTCACCCCGCCCACCCTTACCGTGCTGGGATGGGTGGTTTGCCCTCCCCGGCCCCGCCCCTGACCCTCTTCGGCCCCAGTTTGGAACCACTGTTCAAAAGAGTTCTGCAAAATGTGTGCAATCAGACAATCCCCACACCAAATGCACTGAAGTTCAAAACTGATCGCTGAAAGTTAATGCCTCCACTTTTGTTTTAGAAAGTTCTCTTTGGGGGAGGAAGAGAAAAAGAGTGATTTATTTGAGTTCCTAAACCAGACAATCAGAAGTAATACATTTCCAGTATGCCAGAATGAACTAGTGTGGTGCTTTGGAAGAGAATATAGTATGAAATAGGATTTTACGGTATTTCTGAGAAATAATGAGTCTTTTTTCTAACATGTTCTATTCAGATTCCTTCTAATTATGCTGCATTGCTCAAGATTATTGCTGAGTGCTGTAATAAAAATGCCATATGCTCAGATGTATTACTGCCTGCCAAGGAACAAGAGATAAAGAATGTGTGAAGAAGCATTGGTGGAACTGGTCGTATATTGTATGACTGAAGGGAGGAAGACATGATCTTTCAGAGGATGGATTCCTATGTCCTATACAGGATTTCTGGGGAATGTTTATTGCTTTTCACCCTCTACTATATGAGTTTCACAACATAATTAAGTTTGTATCTCTGTCACACACTTCATAGTGACAATGGTTCTTTTGGTTGGGTTACACGGGGGTGTAGAAACAAGTTGCCCATGACACCAGCACAGTTGGTTGCTGGGCAGTCCAATCCTAACCCATGCTGGAAAGGTCAGGCCAGCTGGCCTGCACTATACTCAAAGTAGGGTTGGCTGTGGCTAACCCCCAGGGCAAGGGGAATTTATTCCCCACACCCTAAGCAAAATGGCAATGGTCCCAATGGGATTACTTGGGTTTGTGCCACCTAAAGAAGTGTGGCATAGATCCTAGCAGCCTGGTGTTAGGCTGGGTATCCAGCAAAGGGGATTAAATTGAGCCTAAGTGCCAAATCCACCCCCCTCCTGGGCCTGACTACAATCCTATACACGCCTATGGAACTAAGCCCCACTGAATTCAGTGCAGCTTACTTCTGAGTAGACCTGGTTGGACTGCACTGTGAGTTTATAGATGAAGGGGAGCATATTAATTAGCCCCATATCTCATGTGAACACAACACCTAGCCATTACCCTGAATATCTCCATATTCAGTGATGTTCAGGGTTGAATATGCAATAGATTTGGAAATGTCCATCATGGGTTACAAGCCATGATGTGTATGTGCAACCTCCTGATTTTATAAATAGATTACCTCAGATGCTGTGTGTTCCCTGAGGCATCTGGTGGGCCACTGTGTGATACAGGAAGCTGGACTAGATGGGCGTTTGATCTGATCCAGCAGGTTTTTAGTTTCTATGCATGATTAGTTCAAATAAATGGAAAATTAAAAAATGAATAAAAAGAAAATTAAAATATGAATAAAATGGTGGGGGGGGGAGAGAGATAAGAACATAATAAAAACATAAAAAGAGCCCCATTGGATCAGGCCAAAGGCCCATCTAGTCTAGGTTCCTGTATCTCACAGTGGCATACCACATCTATTGGAGAGCATACACAAGTTGGAGTTGGAAACAAGAGACCTGCATTCTGGTGCCCTCCCCTGTATCTGACATTTTGAGGTTGCCTTCACCTTTAAAAAAAATAAAAGAGATTGCACGCACTCATCATGGCTTGCAAGTTAACCCATGGTAATCTATGATTCATAGTTGTCTTCAGTCTTCTTAATCCTAACATTTCACATATCAATGTATCCAGAGTTCTTGCAAAATTGTGGGTGGCACGAAAACAAGGTGTGTAAGGAATTTGAACAAGCATACATAAATGGAGGAAAGGGCTGAAACCAACTGCTTGAGGATCTAGTGAATGCAAACAGAATACTCCTCTTCCCTTATCCTTCCTCAGATTGGGGGATATCATTCCTATCAAATTGGTGTCCATAACATTGTCACCATTATTGTTACTTAAACCATAAGCAATCAATCTGCAAATCCAGGCAGCAACACATTTTCTTCTGTACAGTAAATTACCTGCTTCAGTGATGGGTGCCACTCAGCAGCTGTTACCAACATATGGCTTGCTGATGGCTGCCAGACACACCCGTTGTGTCCTGACAGTTTGTTCATTTCAAGGGACATTACATCACAGAGTGTGCTATAAATGGAAGCTATCATTTCCTCTGGACCCATTAGCCATTAATTTTTTACATTTTCTTTGTAAACCACTTTGTAAACTTTTTAATTGAAAAGCGACAGACGGACGGACGGACGGACGGATAATTTCCTCTGCATTGTGATCATTGTACTGGAGATCCTGTTTCTTCTTCAGGCTACGTTGTAGCTCCAGCTATCTATTTGTATGTCTTCTAGTACAGAAAACTTAGGAAACAAGTGAAGTGGAAGTTATGCAGCAACAGGACATGTAGTATGTGGGAGAATGTGTCAGAACCTCACTGCTGATATGGTAGCTTCATTACGATGTGGCATTGGCAGGGGATGTTTATCCGTCATGTGGTGTGGGGCTGAGGGGCTGGTTGGTGTGCTTTATAGTGCTCCAGGGGTTATATAGCACGCTTTATAGTGCTCCAGGGGTTTTCTAGGTTTTTGTGTCTTGGGGGCTACCCCACACCACTGCTGTGTGGGACAGTGTTCATGCAGATGATAAAAAAGAGAACATAATGATTGACCCTTCAGTCCATTCAATGGCCTTCAACTTGCCAAGAGCTGAGACCTGCCTCAAACTTTAACTTGCAACATGGAACTACTGCTTAAGAGCTACTGAGTGAGCTATTCGCCCTCTGCAAAATTACTTGCCAAATCACATATCCCCTTGCCAAATTACTATAATTTACCATAACACTGTTTTTTTCTTATTGCTGTGCCATCACTCTTGCACACCATTCTGGTGATCCCCAAGCTTACGCCATCACATAACCATTCACACTGAATACACAAAGCTTGGCAACTAGAAATCATTTGTGATAACGTGAGGATGCAATGATATCATTCACTTATAGGTTGTGAGATCACAAAATCACCCTGAAAATGGTTAGAAATTTAGGTCAAGCAGTGAATACCCTATACCCAATTCTGCCTGCTGAACCAAGCATTTGCTTCACCATCTTTGACTACGTGTTCTGTTCTTGCTGTCTTGTGGTGAATGCCTGAGATACCCTTGTCCATTTGCTGCAGCACCCCATGGATCTGTGCACACAGTTTGGGAACTCTGCTCTAGCCCACCACTCTCCTCTCCCTTGCACTTCCTGTTCTTCTTCTAGCAGGAGGAGGAACAGCATGGGTGGCCACAGGCATGTTGCTGGGTGAATGGAATGGCATTTGGTTTTCCTGCTGCAGGCACCAGGAGATCTTCAGCCAACCATTTCCATAAAAAAATCACTAGGTTTCCCCATGTGTGTATTTTTAATGACTCTTTTTCTATTAGAACATTCCAAAAACTAGATCCTTTTCTCAGATATCTTCAGTTCCTTGCATTATGAAATCTTATCTACCTGTATTATTCTTCCCCAAGTAATTCCATTTCTCTTGCTGAATAAAGACTTGGAAACCCTTCCAGATCCCAATTTTCACATTCATTAATTGATGCACACTGTACGTTTACATCTTCACCAAGTTTGGGAGAGTTAAGTCTTTCATGTCCGGCGACACAAGCACTAGGCACACCAGGCCCTGTTAATTTATCTTTTTGAAAGAGTGTCCTAAATCAAGGAAATCCGCTTATCCCATTTGCATTGCTATTGAGGCTTTAAATGAAGGAAAGAAAAAATGGAAAAAAGCTTTCAATCACAGATCAGATAATATTTTTGCTTTTAATATTCATCCCTTCTCATGTTGCTTCTAGGGCCTAAGATTAAAAACGGCAAATTAGGTTAAAGGATTAAGGGCGAGCAAGCCTTTCAAAAGAAACTACAGTAGATTGGATTCTCTCTTGCTCTGCACCTTTCAAAAAGCATTCACAGCTGTCAAAGGGAGGCTGCCGTCACCAATCATCCTTGTCATTTTCAAAAATTGAGGATCAAATGCCAGCTTTCAGAACGAATCATCATGCATGCCAAGTAGGAGACTCGGAGATTGGGTCCAGGGGCAGCCTACGCATACTTTCTTCAGGCCATCAGTGGGGATAGGGCAGGGGCCAACAGATATGGAGTTTCTTGCAACCTATCTGTCACCTCCCTCAACCTACTGCTTACTACCTGACACTGGGCCATATTTAGCCTGATTTGACTGATTTTACTGAATTGGGCCCTAAACCTGGAGGCCCCTGCACGGTGGCAAAGAATGGGCCACTCTCAGTTGACAACTCTCAAGCAGGTAACCCTCCATGCACAGATTAGAAACCTTATGGGGCCCTCCCATGCATTGCTGCTTCCAACCATCCTGAAATTTGACCATTCTGGGCACAGTTGGTGGTGATGGTGCACACCACCAGCAGTTTACTTCTGTTCATAGTAAGTAAATGGGGCATGTGCAGAGGCTGTGCCAAGAAGTGGGCCCACCATGCAGAATTGGGCCCTGTGTCTCTGAAGGTTCAGATCTTTACAGTGGTATACTTCATAGTAAAACACATGAAGTTTATTTTGGGCAAAATCCAGAGTAACTACAGGGAGTCCTTGCTCCAGTGTAAGAACAGCTTACTCTGGATTCCAATATGAATTTCCCATAGGTTTTCACTAGGTGGTACAGTAACTATGGGTGCACATAAAGTCTCATACGTGCTCCCCTAGTTACTCTGGATTTGGCGGCTAGTCTTTTAAAAAAGGAAAACCTCAAACAAAAATAAGATATTTATAGGACTGTAGTAGTACATGTTTCTCCTAGCCTTCCTGAAAGGTACCATGTGACATTTAGCTGGATATTACCATAGTCTCTCAAGACTGATGGAGGCCTGCTTTTCTAAGCCAAGCTGATATTTTCACACCAGGAAAGTTTGGCATGTCCAAATCCTGCTGAAATGAGTAGAGAGCTTTGAACCACCCACTAGCATCAAATAAGCCACTGAACTGAAGCAGAAATAATTCCCTATTAGACTTCTTTAAGGCAAATATGATAGCTTATTATTAGCTAATGTTTTGTTTCTCAGTCTCAGTAGAAGGTTACTTCCAAGATCTTGGGTGTAGTCAGATCTCAACAGATACAGTTTTTTGAATGAGCTGAGAGTTTGTTCCAAGTGCAGGCAAGATTGCAATGATCCACTCCGAAATGGTTGTCCATCTGACTGGCTGCACCAGCTGTCACCGAAAGAAGCAACTATCAATCCTCTGTCATTGTCCGTTGTGCTCAGCCAAATGCTGGGAAAGTCTGAATTGTTATTAATGGCAGCTCTAGAAGTGGGACAGTTGGCCGAATGCAAGCATTTGTCATCTTGAGCCAGCAAGGCAAGAAAGAGACCCTTCAATTTCAAAAGTAAGTTGGTTACAAATGTGAGAAAAAATTGTTCCTGTCCAATCTCGCCAAAGTAGAACTTCCCTTTGTCTTGGCTGGAAAGACAGGTTGGGGAAGAGTGATGCAAACCTGTATTATTAGTGGGAATATTCCCAAAATGCTGAGAAGTGCTTCCCATCTCACTAACAGCCCCAGCTGTCCTCCAACCTGCAGAGACAACCATTCCTGACATCTGCCTTTGGATGGATCAAAGGATGTCCTACTCCCCCGGCTTAAGACATTTTCCCCAATACACCATTACATTTCTTGGTAGATTAGTTGGGCTCACTAAGATCCAATCCTAACCAATTTAGGCCAGCAAAACTCACCTTTCTCCTCATTTCTGCAGTGGAATGGGGAGGGTGGCACTTGTCTCTCTGTGTGCCCTAACAGTGGCACAAAAATGCCTTAAGACAGTTATGCAACACACTCAGGCAGGCATGGACTTGTGGTGGGACTTGTGTTGGCCTAACTAGGGGACCGCAGGGCTGCAGTGGTTTAGTGGCTTAAGGAGCTGTGCCTGTCAATCTGAAGATCGGCAGGTGAGCAGTTTGAGATCCGAGTACTGCAAGATGGAGTGAGCTCCTGTTGAATGCCCAGCCCTTGCAAACTAGTAGTTTGAAAGCATGCAAATGCAAGTAGATAAATAGGTACCACTTAGTGGGAAGGTAACAGAGTTCCATATGCATGTAGGCCACATGCCCACAGAGGCATCTTCAGACAATGCTTGCTCTATTTCTGAAGAAACAGGGATGGGTACCATTCCCTAGAGTTGGGCACAACTTACAGGGCAACCTGCAGGGAACACCTTTACCATTAACTGGGAGATAGTCTGGGTGACTTAAGGCAAGCTATATACCTTAGAAAATTGTTGGCAGGATTGCAATTTGATGATGTACATGAAGCACTTGAATTCTCTAATGCATGGTTGTCAAACTAGCTTAATTTTTAAAATAGCATTCATGATGCTTAATGACATTGCTTCCTGTTACGGTTGGAAGTGATCTCATTAAGCAGAAAGTGATGTGATTAAGCAGATTTGAGCAGAAATGTGCACTTTTTCTTCACTTTGATAGAAGAGAAAATATGCAAATCCTGATCAAACATTCAATTTATGGGAGAGCCCAATTACTATATGGTCTGACCCCTTAGCAGTGACACCTCAGCAAAGATCAGCTGCTTAGATCAGAGGATGGTTGTGCTGGGAGAACCTAAGAGCTGGATAAGGAGCTTCTGGGGCCACATCCATCCCTCAGTCCTTTTGTTTGACATGTTTAAAGTGTATAAATTCCAATACTTCCTGTTTTATGTTTTGGTCACCCAAATATTTGCTGAGACTTCAGAAAAAGAAATAATGTAATAGGTGGGGTGGAGGGAGGGAAAGCATGAAGAGAAACTCAATGAGCACAAACTCACAACTGCATGTTTTTCAGCAGGTTCTGGAACATTAAGGAATGCTCAGTTAAAAAGACATGTTGTGGATGCTTTTCTCCCCACCCCACCCTACACACACACAAAACACTCTTTAATTTCCAGCTGTTGCTCTACCAACTGTCCCAAGTGAGGCCATTTTTGAAATTAGAGTTTGAGAAACCAGAACAATACCTTGTGGCCTCCATTTAATGGGCCAACCAGTTAAAGCATACAGCAAGACAGTGATAAAATCTGACAGCTGACCAACAGGAGGCTTTAATCAAGGACGCAGGCTTCTATGGACTGTGTAATTACATCTGAATTACCTTACAATCAATGAAGGCGAGCAGCATGAATTTCATGCACATGGCGCCAAGGGCATGAGAAGACAGCTGTTGGCTGGGCACAACAATGCTTAACTGAAGATATACTTCACTATGGAGTCCTTTTTCCTGTGGAAGATGCCAAATGCTCAGTACTATCATAGACAGATTGGGCTAATTGTTTCTGTGACTGTGGGCCAATTTCAGTGGTCCTCCAAGCCAGTCCAGTATTTGTTGATCAGTATCAATCAGTAATCCTTTATTGGCATAAAACAACATCACTAAAAGAGAAGAAACAGGAAACTCTCAGATACACAGTATCCACACCAGTGAGACTCATTAGATAAGAAATGTCAAACTTGTTTCAATTTGGCATTCATGGCACCTGCTGAGGACCAGAAGTGACATCATTATGCAGAAAGTGACATCATTAAGCAGATGATGCCCAGAAATAAGCACTTTGTTCTAACCTAGAAACTCAAGCTGAAAATAACAGAAGGAAAAATGTGCAAAACTTGGTCATATTCTCAAATATGAGAAAGCCCAAGTCACAGTAAGAGAACCCAATTATTATGTGGGACAGATACATTCCTTCTGAGAGCCACATTAGGCCCATGGGTCTTATGTTTTACACTGCAGCATTATATTTTTTTGTCATATATCTCCAATATATGATGCATAAAGTCCATACCTTTTTGACTATATCTACTGTTATCTATATCTACAGAATATTAACTTATCCAGGTTAGCTATCTTGCTGTTTGATTTTTCCCCAGTCAAGTGAAAGAAGTGTCCTAGTAGACTTCAAAGCAAATTATAAAGCAACCCACCAATACAATTTTTCACAATCACATCCGGATGCTACGTAGTACAGTCCACATCTGAGTATATGAAATAAATAGGACATTTAACTGAAGAGAGATTGTAGGCTTCATCCTCATGTGGCTCTGCTCTTCAGAGTTTTAGGGTGCAATCCTAACCTAGGCTGGCACAACTCATTGTGTAGTTGTAGATGTTGCCGTGGGATTGTAAGGAGGTTAGAACTGCAGTCCTAACTCTTATCACTCATGATACACAAACATTTTCTCTAGTATTAGATTAGAAGCCCACCTGAGCTGTGTATTCAAAATAAAATCAATGCCCACCAGGGTATAGTTGCCTCTCCAGCATATTTGTCTAAAAGAAGTAATATTCAAATGGAGGCATTTTATTCATGACTAATGCACTTCTACTGTATGTGGAGTTAAGAGGAGTGGTAATTCTGTGCACATAGGTTCTTAGTTGGCCTAAAGGTATCTGGTTTGGATGAGAAAACATCCCCAAATGTTTTCTGTTTGACATTTCTATGACTTTTTTCCCTTTATTTTTTTTTTGTTCCCAAAGATTTAACACTTTAATCTTTTTTTGCTGTCTCATCAATCCTCCCAGATATGGCAGAGATGGATTTTGATGTAATTTAGAAGAGCAAAGTAGGTTGTGGGTTGATTTAAGCAAAGTAGTTTGTATCGTTCTCCTCCACCCCCAAAAAATATCTAAGTGTAAAGAGAGAAACATCAGAAACAAAGAATGTCTAAAGGGAAAGAGGATGAAACTCAATGAAATACTGGCAACAGCTGCTTTTGTGGAAATAAACATAGGGACATTAGGTAAGGAACAGATTCAAGCAGGGTGAAAATATGTTGATACTGCACAAGTCAAGACTGCATCAAAAATAGTTTTGGCATCAAGTATGCAAAATCGTTTTGGCATAAAGTATGCAAAATAGTTTGGGTATCAAGTATGAGTATGCAGCCAGGAAAAAAAAAAACAACCCTATTCAAAATTTGCTGTTATACATTTCCTCCCACCACTTCCCAAACAACGTGTATGAGAGTTGGGTGGAGGGAGATTAAATGCAAACATTATATGCTAAGGGCCAGTGGTGTGCTAACACCGGTTCAGACCGGATCGGGCGTTCTGGTAGCTACCGGGAGCCCGCCGGTCGCGAACCACTAGTTAGGGGGGCGTTAGGGGGGCTACCGATCCGGTTCGCCCCCCTTCGGGAGGTTTTCTGGGGGGCAGTTCTGGGGGGTTGGAGGGTGACTTGGAGGCAGTTGTGGGTAGGGAGGGCTGATTACATACGGTTCCGGGGGGGTGGGGGGGTCACCCAAGGCTTCTTTGTGAAGTAGAGCCAGCCGCGGCTGAGCGCTACTGAAAAATGGTTTAAAAATCCGTGTGCATGCGCGCCCAGCTTATTAGGCAGCGGGGAGAGTTCCTAGAGAGGACCTGCGTAGGCGGGTCCTCAACTGAACTCTTCCGGCTAGCGAAAGTGTGGAAGAGTTCAATTGAGGACCCTCCTACACAGGTCCTCTCTAGGAACTCTCCCCGCTGCCTAATAAGCTGGGCGCGCATGCGCACTGATTTTTAAACCATTTTTCAGTAGCGCTCAGCCGCGGTTGGCACTACTTCACAAAGAAGCCTCGGGTGACCCCCCCATCCCCCGGAACTGTATGTAATCAGTCCCCCCGCCCACAACTGCCCCTGTCACCCTCCAACCCCCACCATAGAGCCCAATCCTGACTACTCAGAAGTAAGTCCCATGACAGGCAATGGGACTTACTCCCAGGAAAGTGGCTGGCTCTGCAGCCTGGATCCAAACCTGACTACACAGAAGTAAGCCTCATGCAAGTCAATGGGGCTTACTCCCAGGACAGTGTGGAAAGGACAGCAGCCTCAGAGCACCATCCTATGCAGGTCTACTCAGAGGTAAGTAATTTTTTTAAAAAAAATTAATTAAAAAATTCTTGCTGGCCCCGCCCCTGGCCCCACCCCCTGACCTCAGCCCTGCCCCCTGCCCTGGTCTGGCCCCGCCCACTTCCAGAGAACCGGTTGTTAGGGCCAGACCTGCCCATCACTGCTAAGGGCATAATCCTAACCAATTTAGACCTATGCACCAATATTTCCATATGCTTGAAAATGCCAGGATTTGTCCGTATTTTTAGCATCCTGTCCGGGTGTCCTCCATTTTGGCTTCATTATCCTACATTTTGAATTCATTTTGGAACTTCACAATTGTGTGCAGACAACATCATGCCATAGGTTGTTGGATTCAAATTGAAGAGCAGAATCCAATGCAAAAATTGGCTTTGAGTTATCTCCTTCTGATCAAAAGTTATGGCCAAAAAACTGAAAACAAAAATATGCTCACTCTGCAAACCTAGCGTGATCATATGACCAGAAATTCCAGGATTTTAGCCTCCTGTCTGTGTGTCCTCCATTTTGGCTTTATTGTCCTACATTTTGGATTCATTTGGAACTTTGCAATGGTGTGCAGTATCCCATCATGTCATATGTCGTTGGATTCATATTGAAGAGCAGTATCCAATGCAAAAATCAGTTTTGAGATATCTCCTTCCCATCAAACGTTATGGCCAAAAAAATGAAAAAAATATGCATTGAGCGCTATGGGAAAGAAAAGTTCTCCATATCATGGCTTTACTCATGAAGAGGTGAATGTGCCATAGTCTGCCAGAAAGGCCAGGCTGAGCGGAATCCATTATGGTCCTGATCCAAGGAATGGAGCCTCCAAATTCACCCCCAAAAGAGGCCTCTGATACTTGCATTGAACTTTATAGGAACTGAAAGGGAGCCATATTGCACCTATACTTGAAGTTTGTACCCATTGGTTCTAGTTCTGCTTTCAGAGGCAGCTAAGAACAAATGAGCCTCTTCCTCCATATGACAGCCCTTCAGGTATCTGAAGAGGGCAATCATATTTATTTATTTTATTTATTTATTTATTTTAAATCCCGCCTTTCCTCACCTCAAGAGGGAGCCCAAGGCGGCTAACAACAATCAGAGTAAAACACCATTAAAATGATCATAAATAAAGATTAAAACATAATTAAAATACAATTAAAATACAATTAGATTAAAGTGCAATAAGAACAATAAAAACAGACTAAAAGCTTTAGTTAAAAACAATATAAAAATAGAATAATAAAACTGCCCCCCAACCTCTGCCCCATTTAAAAAGCTTTTTTAAAATAAAAGGTTTTAAGGCTCCACCTGAAGCTCTGTATTGAGGGAGCTTTCCTCAGTTCTAAGGGGAGGGAGTTCCAAAGCCGGGGTGCCACCACCGAGAAGGCCCTATTTCTGGCCGCCTCACCTCTCACATCTCTTAGCGGCGGCACAGTCAGAAGGGCCCCCTCAGATGACCTTAGGTGACAGGTCGGATTGTACAGAAGAAGGCAGTCCCTCAGATACCCTGGACCTGAGCCGTTTAGGGCTTTAAAGGTCAGGACCAGCACTTTGAATTCAGCCCGGAAACAAATGGGCAGCCAGTGTAGTCACTGAAGCAGTGGCCCGACAGAGTCGAACCGACGAGCCCCAGCAACCACATGGGCCGCCGCATTCTGGACTAGTTGAAGTTTCCGGACCATCTTCAGAGGCAGCCCCACGTAGAGCGCATTGCAATAATCTAGTCTCGATGTCACTAGGGCATGGGTCACCATGGCCAGATCCAAGCGACTCAGGTATGGTTGCATATCTCCTCTCAGTCTTCTCTTCTCCAGGCTGAACATCCCAAGTTCCCCCAACCTTTCCTCGTAGGGCTTCCCTTCCATCCCACTGATCATTCTTGTCGCTCTCCTCTGGACTTGCTCCAGTTTGGCTGCATCTTTCTTAAAGTGAGGTGCCCAGAACTGAACACAGGACTCAAGGTGAGGTCTTACCCAGTGATGGGCTTCAAAAAATTTAAGAACCGGTTCTCTGTCCATCTGGCAGCCACTTTTAAATGGCTATTTTTAAACTTTATATGTCCTATCTCTTGTTAAGAACCAGTTCTATAGAGTAGGTGCGAACCTGCTAGAGCCCACCACTGGTCTTACCAATGCAGAATAAAGAGGAACTATAACATCTCACGACTTGGAAGCTACAGTCCTCTTAATGTAGCCTAAAATGGCATTTGCCTTCTATGCTATGCATCACACTGTTGACTCATGTTCAGCTTGTGAGCCACGTCAACTCCAAGATCCCGCTCACATGTTGTGCTGCCAAGCCAAGTCTTCCCCATTTAATACCTGTGTCTGGTTTTTATTGCTTAAGTGCAGAACTTTGTACTTTTCCCTGTTGAAATTAAGTCTGTTACAGCCCAGTATTACAGTTTGTCCGGATCCTTCTAGACAAATCCTCCTGGACAGATCCTCCTTTTGCTTTCATCTGTTGTGTTTGCTACTCCTCCCAGCTTGGTGTCATCCGCAAATTTGTTGAGGCTCCCCCTTATCCCTTCCACTAAGTCACTGATGAAGATATTAAAGAGAACCAGGCCTAAGACAGAGCTCTGGGGCATCCCACTCAAAACTGACCTCCAGGTTGACACAGAACCATTTACTAAAACCCTTTGAGTGCCACCGTCAAGCCAGTTGCAGATCCACCTAAGGATTGCTTCGTCTTGCCCATATTTTGAATGCTTTGCTGAAGTCAAGATAAATGACATCCACAGCATTGCCACTGTCCAGTAAGCTCGTAACCTGATCAAAAAAGAGATAAGATTTGTCTGGCAAGATTGATTCTTGGCAAATTCATGCTGGGTTCTTTTGATCACTGATTACTTGTCTAGATGTGCACAAATTGTGTGTTTTATTATTTGTTCTAATATCTTCCCTGGGACTGAATTCAGACTGACTCATCTATAATTTCCTGTGTCTTCTTTTTCCCCTTCTACTTACCGCATATGTCTCAAAATATCCCATAAGGTGAAGTATCCCATTCCATGAGCATGCTCACAATCGAAAACATTCATAGAGCAAAGCAAGCTTTCTCATAAGAAATAATGGGAACTAAGACAATTCATTCCACAACACTTAAGCATGTACTGAACTGTTGGAGAACAATTTTGCAGGCACCCCAGAGTTCTGATCAGTTTGGCATTGATCCTAGGGATCTGCACTTGGCGCTGATCCTGATGGAAACCCTGGGGTGCCCTCAAGGTCAGCAATTGGCACTGATCCTGGAGAAACCCCTAGTTTGCCTTCAAGATCAACACTTGGTGCTGATCCTGAGAGAAGCTCTGGAGTGCCCTCAAGATCAGCACCTGGCGATGATCCTGGGGAAACCCAATGGTTACTCAAAGCCACCCCATCCATGAGCATCCTGGCACTGATGGTGGGGCATCCTATGACCCGGGCTGGCATCTCCAACACTTGCTTAGAGATGGAACTTATATGAATGAATTAATGAATTAATTCAAATCAGTTCACACAGAGAGTTCACACATCTTCAAACCAGTTCGTATGCACCTTCATATACCGAGAGAGAGATGCATGCAGCCTCCCCAGCCCTCAGAACACCCTCTGGAGGTGTGAGGAAGAGCGCTCCCCTTGCCTCTGAGGATTATAGGCTTGCCTGAGGGCCAGATGGAGGGGTCTCGCGGAGGGCTGTTTGGAGACACCCTTGGGTTGGAGTAACAAAATTTCACACATAACAACTTCTACATATAACAATTTGTAATAACAGTTTGCAGGTGCCTCTTGTGGA
Source organism: Cryptoblepharus egeriae (assembly GCA_030015325.1). NCBI lineage: Eukaryota > Metazoa > Chordata > Lepidosauria > Squamata > Scincidae > Cryptoblepharus > Cryptoblepharus egeriae. Next base: position 19,824,984 of record JAREYC010000011.1, on the reverse strand, counting down.
GGTACACTATAAAAATATTCATCAGTTTTTTTTTTTAAAAAAAAAATCCCTTAATCCAGCATCTTATTGTCGTATATTTTCAATGGTAGCTGGAATGTTGAGAGTTGACAGCTGGTATGTTGGCTGTTCCCTCTTCTTAGTTTGCTTGATTGGCATAAAATGTTGGCCAGAAGTTGCAAACACCCTCACACACAAGTCAACATTTAAGGTTCTGTGTCCCATTACACATTTCATGTGCCTTATGTAATATAACAATGTTTCTATTCATTTTTCCTCCTCATACCATTTGCTGGTTGAACATTACAGTGTTAGGAAACAAGACACCTATGCCGTTCTCTTGCCACAGGTCACAGGTTCATACTCTTTATTAACAGCATGGCAATCAGAGCAAATTAATAGCAGAGCAGAAACAAAAAGAAGATGGATCCCAGTAGGGAAACCTGTCTGTACACTGATGCTTTACTATTATCAGCAGTTCATAATTCAGAAACACTTTCCGTATAACAGCTTCTCCTAGTCGCCATCCAGCTCTCACTGTAAATAGGACCTTCTGATTTATTGACGAGCAAATTGTCCCAGAAATGGGCCTGTGTCTGCTCAATGAGCTAGCGGAGTGTTGGAAAGGCATTATGTGGGGAAGGCCCTTGCTACACTTCCAGTTCAGTGGCCATTTACCAACTTTAATCAGTGAGCCAGAGATTCCCACTGGCGGCCGTCAGAACTGTTCAAATGGAGCACAGTCGCGATGGTCCCTTGCCATGAGTGTGCCAGCCATGCAGATGGTATGATGTCAGCGGGCTATGAATCATTAATTTCAAATCAGGCACATTGTAGCAAACTGAGAAGGAAGGAGGGGGTACAAGTGCAACAAAAGAATGGCCATTGCAGTCTCCACAGCTGATTTCTGCATTAAGAACCATCAAGAGAAGGTGTAAAAATGTTCTCCCCACCACAAAACCTCTGTTAGTGTTTTCATTCAACTTCATGGGCTCCTGATTTTTTTCTGAGTCCAATTCAAAATATTGCTCTGGCTCTTTCAAAATGATTTAGCAGCTAGATATCTATTAATAGTGCTGGGATACCAATAATTCTGAATCAACTTCCTGCATTCAGTAGCTTCCATGGCAAAAAAAAGCTTTGAAATATACTGGTGCCTTGGATTTATGAACATAATTTGTTTCAGAAGCATAATTTGTTCCAGAAGCATGCTGGATAAGCGTAATCCAAAACTACGTAATCCAAAGTGTAATCCAAAGATTTTCCCATAGGAAAAAATGGAAACTCAGATGATTGGTTCCACAGTCCAAAAATATTTATATAAAAATGACTGCAAAACACTTCATGTTATGAAAACCTTGTGAATCATCACTTGAAATCCTTCATGGCTGACGGGAGGGAGACAAGAGGAGATTAATTTTGTACAATGATTTTCATTATCTCTAACGGAGTCACTGCTAATAATTAGCTCAATGGAATCTTTGTCTTTTTGTTCAATTTTAACATTCCTATGCTGCCGATGTAACATTGATAAGGCACACTTTCCACACTGCCACACACAGATCCCTCACATACACCTGGCTTAGGCTGCTCCTCCCAGATCCCCTCCGAGTTCTCTGGCCATGGAAGTCTGTTTCAAACTTTGCCCAGGACCTCACCCAAGTTCAAGCTGCTCCCAGTCCCCTGGTCATGGAAGCAGTGGTGGGTCCAGCAGGTTCGCACCTACCCTATAGAACTGGTTGTTAACGAGAGATAGGACATATAAAGTTTAAAAATAGCCATTTAAAAGTGGCTGCCAGATGGGCATAGAACCAGCTGTTAATTTCTTTGAATCCCATCACTGCATGGAAGCCTCCTCAGAAGTGATCTTCTTCTAAGACAGTGCTCTTAAACCAAGGCAACATTTCTGAGAAAATATTGCTCTTAATCCAAATCACTCTTAAACCAAGGTACCACTGTATCTCATTCCTGTCAAATGTTATGACCAAAATAAAAAACAAAAATGCATGGAGCCCTATGGAAAGTGAAAGGGAGCCGTATCATGACTCTACTCATGAGTAAGCAAACATGCCTATGAGTGCAATTATAACTTAGGGCACAATCCAGAGTAACTACGGGGAGTTAGCCAGCAGATTTGCAACCCCTTTGCAATGGTGTAAGAACAATTTACTCTGGATTGCAATATGAATTTCCCATAGGTTTTCACTAGGTGGTGCAGTAACTATGGGTGCACATAATGTCTCTAATGTGCGCCCGTAGTCACTCTGGATTGTAGGCACCAAAACAGTCACTCCTGGGGAGGGCTTGCTCCCAAGGAGACCCCCCTCAGATCACACTGAACAAGGAACAGCTGTGGTGCCTGCCTTATAAGGAGTCCCTGACAATCAGTAACAGCTGCAGCTGGACACTTCACTACAGTTTACAGTGGTTACATTTGTTGGAATGGCCTGCTGTATCCTCAGGATAGTGGGCTGCTGTAGTTGTGCCATCTCTTGAAGTTGAGAGGCAGGGGTTGCAAATCTGCTGGCTAAGAACAGATTATTTTTGTCAACACTGCCATTCTTACTTTTGCTTATCATGGACCCCTATGGGTTTACTCATTTCTTGCTATACCTGGTCCAGAGGAGGTATAACTCCAAGGAGTTCTTGCCTCTCCTGAACCTGCCTAGGGTGGCACAGCTAGGACAGACCAGGTCCATCTGTCTTGGGGCACCCTATGTTGCCTTAGGCTGCCCCAAGTCTTTTCTGGCATAACTGGGCTGCCCCATGTAGGAGGACCTGAACCATCCCAGTGATAGATAGGGCAGCCCAAGCACACTTCTCATTTGCAGCCTTAGTCTGTTGGAAAAGGCAGGCTGAGAGGAATCCAACCTGATCCAATGAATGCAGCCCCACAAATCAACCCAGAAGGAAGTCCCTGATAAATTCATTGAGACCTATGGAAGAAGAATTGAGCTAGACAGACACTTTACTCATGAATATGCAAACATGCTTTGGCTCCTGTTCAGGTCAGGCACAAACAAGGAATGCAAGGTCACCAGAATGGTCCCAGTCCAATGAAAGTGTAGCTCAACAAGTGCTCCAGAAGACATCCTGGCCCCGTCCAAAAAAAGAAAAGAAAAAGAATAAAAAGAATAAAACAGAGGCTTAAATTATTTTTAAAGGTGATTTTTAAAACATGAAAATATTAATCCATATCTAATTAATGGTATTAATTAACTGATAATAATTAATTAAATAATTTTGACATATAGGAGTGTCAAAAAATTTGTGGGCGCTAGGTGCCAAATGACCCAGGTATGCCACTGCTCAGAAACTCCCTGTAATGTTTTGTGGCATGACGGGTGGCATCGAGTCATAACAAGGATGAGGTGGATCATGGTACTAAAAAGTTTGAGAACTGCTTCTCTATGCCTCTATATTGGGAAGGTGTGGAGAACCTGCCAACTTACCACCAACAGGAGCATCCCATGGAAACCCTACAATGGTGCAAGAAATTCTGCAGATTCTACTACTGAGGCATTGGTATATGTCTATCAGAATGCAATTCTAACCAATTTGGGCCAGCACAACTCAGCCATCAACCCATTCCTGAAATTACATTGGGAACTCGGTGCGTATCTGTACACTGACCTAACCCCCTCACTGTAGGAGTGACACAGAAATGCGTTATGGCATTTATTGCACCACCTCAAGAATTTGTGCTGGCCTAACCATGCAGTAGCTTAGTGGTTTATCTTAGTGGTTAAAAGTGTTGTGCCTATCAATCTGAAGATTGGCAGGTCAGCGGTTTGAGACCCGAGTACTGCAAGACGGAGTAAGCTCCCATCCTTAGCCCAGCTGTTGTAACCTTGCAGTTTGAAAGCATGCAAATGCAATTAGATTAGTATTATCTCAGACGGAAGATAACAGTGTTCTTTGTCCCATACCAGCCACATGACCACAGAAGTGTCTTTGGACAATGCTGGTTCTTCAGCTTAGAAACAGGGATGAGCACTGCACCCTGGAGTCAGTTACGTCCAACAGGGCAACCTACAGGGGACACCTTTATCTTTAACCATGGGTTAGGATTGCATTGTCAGTATCTTAGCTGTTCCTAGCATTGCGCTTTGGATAGTGTGTTCTGGTGTACTTCCTGGAATCTGTTGGAGCCATTCTTTCAGCTTGTGTGTCACAGCCCTTAGTGCTCCAATCACTATTGGGATCACATTCACCTTTTCTTTCCACATCCTTTCTAATTCATCCTTCAAACCCTGATACTTTCCCACCTTTTCATGCTCTTTTTTCCTGATGTTGCTGTCATTTGGTATCACTATATCTACCGCTAGGGCAGTCCTCTGGGCTTTATCTACCACCACAATGTCTGGCTGGTTGGCCAGTACCTTTTTATCTGTCTGGATATGGAAGTCCCATAGGTCCTGAGACTTCTGAGGAGTCTCCTATCTGGTCTTGGGAAAGGTTAATCTTGGTTGAGCAGATGTTCCTGTACACAATGCCGGGTACTTGATTATGCCGTTCAGTGTATGCTGTTCCTGCCTGCATTTTACACCCTGCCACTATGTGTTGGACTATCTGAGGTTTCTCTGCATAGCCTGCACTTTGGGTCTTGTCTTGTATGGTAAATCCCCACTTCTATGGATCTGGTACTTAGGGCGCAATCCAGAGTAACTATGGGGAGTCCTTGCTCTGGTGTAAGAACAATTTGCTCTGGATAGCAATATGAATTTCCCACAGGTTTTCATTAGGAGGTGCAGTAACTACGGGTGCACGTAATGTCTCTTACGTGCTCCTGTAGTTACTCTGGATTGTAGGGCCTGTGGCTGTTCTTGTGCTGCCATGATATATATAAACGTATGGGGTGCTCAAAAATTCCCTGCTGGCATCTGATTTATCCTGATCCTAAGAAGGTTGCTGGCGGATGCACTGTTAAAATCCATTTTAAAACAGCAGAACTTTGTTCCGCTTTCATAAATACCATTGCATTCTAGTCTAATCCTAGTCATATGCAAGGAAATGAACCAAGATGCAGGTTACTTGTTGTCTTACTGCTCCCTTGAGCCTTGTGGTTGGCTACAGTGAGAAAGTCCACCTCATGAATTGAGTGGCCCTGAATTGGAACCACTCATTGAGTGTGTTCTGTGAAAAACCTGAAAAGCAAAAGGGTAGCAAAAGCAGGCCTCTTCCCCCTTTTCCCTTATTATGTAGATATATAATAAGTTAAATAAGTATATTGTACAGTATATATAATATATATATTAGAAGTATCTTCTTTTGGCAAAGAGCCCCAGAGACTTTGTGGACTGCTAATGAGGGTGCTTAAGGTTGCTGCTGTTTATCCCCTGGAGTCTCATTATGCTAAATCAACGTGTCTTCAGCCACCTGCCTTTGGGCATCTTCCACAGCAACAAAATCAAATTCATTACCTATCCTGATAAATTGCCATTAAATGTGAGTTTATCTGAAAATGGGCTTTATAATTATATCTTTGATTGCAAGGAGAACACAGCTTGAATTTGTTAGAATACATTTTAAATATAGGTATTGACAGTAAGGCAGTGGGGGAGTAGAGAGCCTGAGATACCTACATATGCTTGCATGCTGCATTATGCACAGTTCTTACAGCACACCAGGTACCAAGAAATGTGAATTGGACACTCAAACCTCTTCCCTTTTAATAGTCAAAAGGTGAGATGAAAAAGCAGAAAATTTCCATTTCAGCCTCCAGTTCTGCATTTGACCTTGAATGAGATGCACAGCTAGCCATACGCATCTTTCTTCCATCTGTGGAAGTCGGATCAAAGAGGCCTTGGAGTTCAGCATACTAGCCAAGTCTACAGCTCTTAGGAACATAAAAAGAACTCTGGTTCATCAGAAAAAAACATTCATCTGGTCCAGTATCCTGTTTTCCAGAGTGGAGAGTCATAGTAATCTGGAAAGCCCATAGACAAGTAGCCACTCACTGCAATCCATGCTGTCATTGAATATGGAAATTTAATTTCACTATCATGGCCATCATAAATGTAATGATGTCATGATAAATGTTGAAGTACAGGAGCTCATTAAAAGACATCCCGTGGCCATGCCATACTAAGACTATATGTTACAAGAAAAGCTCTTGTGTTTATTAACTTCTCCCTATGAATTATGATGTGTGTTTGAAACCTGATTTTAGCTGGTTTACACTTTGTCTCCACCCTTTTGTTCCTTCCCCAAACATCCCATCTTGCATTTCAATAAAACCAATTGATTGTTTTTTCCCCCCAATAAAACCAATTGATTGTTTCCTGCCTCTTTAATCTCCCCATTCTTGTGCAAGTCAATCTAAAGAGCCTCTCACTTACTTCCAGGGTCTCCTCCTTCCTGAGGTATCAACAAGCCATTTGGCTAATAGGTCCTGCCCTCCCGGTCCTGCACTCTCCAAGGAGTGTCCATCCCCCAATTTGTTCCATCCCCCAATTTGTTCCAGGTCATCATCAAAAATGGGGTACAGCCTATGCTAGCTTTCTTGACTTCCTGGATGGCATGGTATGAAGAAGGTAGATATTTGCTCCCCCTCTTCCTCCATCTTTCTTCTCAGCTCTCCCCCCCTTTCTCTCTCACCTTTCTTTGCCTCCCTTTTCCTTTGGTACACACACTATACAAGGAACAGGTGCACTTCATTTTATGATATTGAATGTATGTAATTTTGCTTTATGCCTTATAACAATAAATTCTGTTCCTTTGTGATAAGTTTCCTAAGTTGTTCTCTTTCTAATGAGGGTATCCCCTCTCAATGATGTTGTTTAAGAGTCTTGCCTTGCGGTCCTTATATATGTATATCCAAGAGGGCAATAGCTAAATTCAGCTAACTAAGTTTAAAGTCCTTTTGGTAACATATAGAAATGTGGTTCTCAAACCTAGCCCTGGTAACCAATTCTTCAAAAATGGGCAGTTTGTCAAGACCCACCAGAAGTGATGTCATTAACCTGAGTGATGTCATCATGGCCAGAAGTGAAATTGGCTGAAATCACATTCCTGGAATTAAGACCTATTGAACACAAAGGGGTTTAATTTTGAATAGATATGGTCAGGATTGTGCTCATCATCAATTTAGGCTTCAAATCTCATCTGTGGTTAGCCAGAGGGTTCCATGGCACAGTGTGCTTTTGCTATTATTTTGAATTCAAACATTCATTTTGGAAGTCAAAGCCAGATGCAGACTTGGATCCGTATCTCTACCATATAGCCTGCCAGTCCCCTTTCCAGCATCCCATCGTTCTGCCTATTCGGAGCAAACCACCAGCCTTCTTTTTCCCCTGGAGCTCATACTGTTCAGCAGCTCTGTACCCTGTATTTTTAGCTCTGTATTTCCAATGATGGGTGCTCTGTGACCCACCTGAAATTGGCTCCCACCCCAGCTAGTGGGACCCAACTGTTTCTTACAGTTTAAGAAACACTATTATGGACAATAAAACTTGAGAAAGTTCTAACATTTGAGAAACACTATTATTAGAAAACATTAAAGCAACTTTCAAGTACTCATGAATGTTCTTTTCCACTGTGAAGGCTGGAGAAAGGGAAAGAGGTGGGTCTTGAGGAGCTGTGCTCCCCCAGTTCCAAAACTTCCATGAAGGCTTCTTTTCTGCACTATCATAATGCTCATGCAGAAAGTGGCACCACCATTGTGTGGCTGCTGTTTTATGTAGCAGAAAGGGACAAACATCACTTCCCTTGAGTAAACAGCAGGCAACACCGTCAGTAGCCTGCTGGTGTGCTGAATTCCACAGAGAAAAGAATGTAAAGCATACAAAATGACGGGGATTCATGGACTCGTGTGAGGACCAGCCTGCTTATAGGTCACGGCTGCTCAGTTTTTATTGAGAGTTACAACATGATTTGAATTATTGACAGCTTCATAAGTAAAATAGAACAATTGGCAGGGCTAATAGAATAATTGGTGTAAGGAAGTACAAATAACTGAGGTACACAAGTAATCTATGATTCTATGATTCTGGTAAGTCATTCAGTCAATACTATTGTGTATTATACTTGCAGGGAACAGTAGTTTAGAGGGGATGTTCCCTGTACTTTGACCTTGCTAGGGTAACCTACAGTGTGCCTTAGAGATTAAGTTTAAGGGTGCATTGTCCCGTAAGTTATCTTGTCTCAACCAGTTTGCTTTACTTATGGGATGTGTGAACCTTGATCCTCCGGCCTGCTTTTCTGAGGTTTTCCATCAAGGAAAGACCCAAGGACCAAAGATTTTTCCCATAATTCCTAGGCTTTGGTGGCATAACCATTTGGGCATACCAACATCAAGATTCAGAAGAACCAAACTAATTATGAGGGGAGCCAAAAGGAGCTAGCCCAGCCCTAGCTGTTCATTTGGCATCAATTTCAAAACACAGAAAGCTCTTGATCCCACAAACTGGACTTAGATTACTAAAAGAATAGGGGAGAAGATCTGGATCCAATTATCCTCTTTGTTTGCTATAAAAATGCACTAATTAAGGATGGCTGGGCTATATGTGTAAACTTGAGTACTTATGATATTTTGTGGCTACTGTGTCACTTGATTTATCAGAGTCACTTATTACTAACTAGTGAAAACGTACCCACATTGTGGGAGTAAAATTCCCCCATATGTCATCCCCCCCACTGCACAACAACCCCCCCCATGCACACCACCACCACCCCAGGGGTGGGCCTGGCCTGGCCCAAGAACCGGTTCTCCGGAAGTGGACGGGGCCAGGGTCAGGGGCGGGAGGTTTTTAATTTAAAAATTAAAAAAATTAAAAAACAAAAATAAAATTACTTACTTCAGAGTAGACCTGCATAGGATGGGGCTCTGAGGCTGCAGTCCTCTCCACACTGGCCTGGGAGTAAGTCCCATTGACTATACTGGGACTGACTTCTGAGTAGACCTGCATAGGATGGGGCTCTGAGGCTGCAGTCCTCTCCACACTGGCCTGGGAGTAAGTCCCATTGACTATACTGGGACTTACTTCAGAGTAGTCCTGCATAGGATGGGGCTCTGAAGCTGCAGTCCTCTCCACTCCTGGCCTGGGAGTAAGTCCCAATGACTATACTGGGACTGACTTCTGAGTAGACCTGCATAGGATGGGGCTCTGAGGCTGCAGTCCTTTCCACACTGGCCTGGGAGTAAATCCCACTGACTATACTGGGACTGACTTCTGAGTAGACCTGAATAGTATGGGGCTCTGAAGTTGCAGTCCTCTCCACACTGGCCTGGGAGTAAGTCCCATTGACTATACTGGGACTTCAGAGTAGACCTGCATAGGATGGAACTCTGAAGCTGCAGTCCTCTCCACACTGGCCTGGGAGTAAGTCCCATTGACTATACTGGGACTATACAGAGAGAGAGTGTCAGGGGGTGGGTGGCAACTGCTGGTGCCCACTTTGTGTTTGTGTTTGTGAGTGTGAGTGAGGGGAGGGAGGTGTTGCCTGCATCTTAAACTTCTCCGTCTCCACCAACCAACAGCGACGGCCGGCAGGAGTGAGGTGTAGCTGCGGCAGCTGCGCCCAAAAATAAATAGAGCGAGGACGGAGGCAGTGGAACCACCACCCTCCCGCCCAGCCCGGCTGGAGCCTTCGGGAGCACCGCTGTCACTGCTCACCGGGGAGCCGAGGGGGACCTCTAAAGAAGGTGCAGAGAAGTTCTGGAGGCACCCACCCTGTTCCCCCTCGCTCTCTCTGGCCTGTCCCAGCTCGACTTCCCTTCGGAGGGGACAGGGTGAGCGGAGCCTGGGAGGGGAGCGGCTCTCTCTCTGCCGGGAGCGAAGAGCCCGTGGCCGCCACAGTGTGACACCTACCCACCGCTGGAGCGTCACCCTCTGCCATCCCGGGGCACCCCTTGGAGCCGCCTCCGCCTCCTCCGCTCCCTGGGCCAAAGGAGGCGCTGCTTCTTTCCCGGTCCTCCAGCGCAACGAAGGGGCGCCCGCCGACGGAGTGAGACTCAGCTGGAGTGGGAATGTGGAAGGAGGAGAGATGCAGAGCGGAGGCCGCCAAGAATTCCCTGCCAAGAGAGGGCTGGGCTGGTCCGAGGCCGCCGCCTGAGGTGGAAGGAAGGAAGGAGAGCCTCAGACTTCCAATTTAGGGCCACCCCTGGGGCTCCCTCCTGGGACTCTGCCGCCACTTGCCTGCCCCGGCCCATGCACTGCCTACTCGGAAGTAGCATCCTACTATCCGGCCGGGGGGAGGAAGGAAGAGTGTGCAGGAGCTACGCAGCATCCTGCTTGGCTCCCCTGGCCGGGGGGAGGAAGGAACCGGTCCCCATGGTTCTGGGGGGCCCCGCCACTGCCGGCTCGCCACTGGCAGGGGTTTTGGAAGACCCCCTCTCCCGAACCGGAGAGAATAGGCCTCTGCCCACCCCTGCACCACCCCCCATATGGACCACTATCCCCCATGCTCATCAACTCCCCTGTGCAACATCCCCCCACTGCGCACAACCCCCATGTGCATGACCCACATGCGCTCCAAACCCCCAATGCATATAAACCCCTCACTGCAGACCAACCTCCATACGCAACATCATCCCATGCACATGATTCCCTATGTGCACCAAAGCCCATGCACACCAACCCCCATGCGCAATATTCTTCCATGTGCATCAACCCTGCATGCGCATCAACCTCCATGTGCACTATTCCCTCCCATTCGCACCAACCTCCATGTGCACTATTCCCTCCCATTCGCACCAACCTCCATGTGCACTATTCCCTCCCATTCGCACCATCCCTCATGTGCATCAACCCCCACTGTGCATCAAAACTCCATCTGCAATACCCTCCCATGTGCACTCCCAGATGTGCACCCCCTCATGCACATTCACCCCCACATGCACCAACCCCCATGCACATCATCCCTCATGTGCACCACCATCCCCCTGCACACACACCCATGCACACCACCACCTCCATGCGTGCACTCCGCATGTGCACCATCCCCCCCCCAGTGTCCACCATCACCCTCTGTGCTCCCTCCCTCCCAGTCCATCAGCTGGATGTTGATCAGTCAGTCTTCAACGTTATGTATAGGAAGAAAATGTGTTGACCCCTTTTCAGACCATTAGGGGTTAAATTTCTAGAAATTGGTTCTTGCTGGATGTTGATGTCACAGAAGGAACACTTTCCCCAAGTTTCACTCTTCTAAGTTCAGAGGTTGGGGCAGAGCGTCCCTCAGATAGGGATTCTTCAGTGTAAAGTGTAGGGAGGAAAACTCATTGCACCCCTTTTCACCCTCTTTTGGTGGGAATTTCCAGAAACCTCCCCAAATTTTGTGTTTCTAGGTCCAGCAGTTTTGGCTGGGCATTGATGAGTCAATCAGTGAGTCAGTAAATCAGTGAGTCAGTGACTTTTCATTTATATATATATAGATGTATTCACACACACACGCACACACACACACATTTCCTCTTTCATTAGTGTTCCTCAAGGATGGTCTGCTGAAGGTCAGATAATGAGCCATGACAATGCAATTATGCAGTCCACTGTAAAGGTCATTGGTATCCATCCGACAATTTATCTCGACAACTCCAAATTCTTGTCTTGTACTTTCACTAGCAAAACCTCCCCCATATTTTTGTATTAATTTTATTGTTCCTACTATGTGCTTGGATGAGCATTTTTCTTCTTAACTGCTGACATGATATCAGAACATGGACTGGTTTTGTGAGATGTTTTGTGTGTCGAGATGTTTTGTGTGTCAAGGTTTCCAGGTTGAATATGCAGCATCTGAAAACACTTCCTGAAATTTTACCTATTAGTGGCAAGGAATGATGATGGTTGTGTGCTACCTTCAGAGTTTGCTACGGTCAGAAAGATAGTCACCCCACTGTTGGAAGAAACTAGGGTTGCCATAATTCTATTCCACAAAACCAGGATCCTCTGTCAAACTAGCTAGTACGAGTGAATGCAATCCATGAAAACTGGGACAGTCTGAGTTTTCTGGACATATGGCAACCCTAAAAGTAACACATGTCTTCTTCCCAGAGAACACTGAAGGAAACAGAATAATGGAGAACTAGACCAGGTGAATAGAGACAGACTTCCATGTATTCATTACAACTGTTTTATCAATCTAAGATTATGCAACCAGGGCATATAGAGCACAGTGTAAGCAAGAGAAGCAGAGAAAAAGAAGTGCCCTCCATTACAAATGGCCAAATTCTCTTCTCCTGTTGTGTCCTCTATTTATTTACTTTGCACTACTTGGACTTCCCTGGCTGTCAGATGTGTCAGTAAGCTGACCAGATCACTTTCCTTGTTAGAGCTGAAGAGTATTTAATTACACACGCAGTGGGAATACTCTTGGATCCCTCTGCAATCAAATTTCCCTATGGAACAAACTAATTGGACTTGATTGCAAGCCTGAAGAACTCAGTATACCTATGGCTTTCAGCATTGATTTCACTCAGCCATGAGAGAAGGAAGAAATTATTAAGACACTTGCTCATATGCTATCCCTGAGAAGCTCCACCGGGTCAACCTTCCCTCTGTAAAACTTATAACACACACAATCAAAAGTTGTTGCTTCTTTTCTGGAGCCAATGTGTGGTTGTTGACCCACTGTGGTCAGTTGAAGTAAATATTTGTCACTCTGTCCTGCTCTTTAGGTTAGGTGGTGAAGAGGTTTAGGTCACTGGAGAAAAAGAAGGAGAGAAGGAAAGACATATATAAACAGTGTTGTAGCTAGGTCCTGTAAGGACCTCTTGAGCATGACTGGAAATCATGTCCAAGCCCAGACAATCCTCTAGGAAGACCTCTGAGACCCTCCAGTTGTGGACTCAACCTCAATGGTTACTGAAATTTGTGGATGTCAAGCTCACAGAATGCCACTGTAAAATGGTGGGCTACATAGAATGTGTACTTCCTCTCCTGTATCACTTCCTCTCTGAGTCCAGAGAGCAGGAAGCGTAGCAGAAATAGGAAGTGACTCAATGTCATAAGCACAAGAGAGGACCCCCAAATGTAGGACACCTAAATAAAATATTGGAATAAAATAAAATAAACACTCATATACTGTATTTCCCAGCTCACAAGACGCACTTTTTTCTCCCAAAAGGGGGGAAAATGTCTGTGTGCCTTATAGAGTGATAGGGCCAATTCTAGAGAAACTTAACCCATCATGTCATATGTCGTTGGATTTGTATTGAAGAGCAGAATCCAATGCAAAAATCAGTTTTGAGATATCTCCTTCCTACAAACATTATGGCCAAAAAACAAAAATAAAAAATAAAAAAAAACATTTTTGGCAATTTTTTTAAGCGGGTAGGAATTTTGGCTTGGTGGGGTAGGGATTTTGCCCTGGGGGTCAGAATTTTAGCCTTGGGGTTCAGAAATTTTGGGTTTGGCATTGATCACCCTGGCACAGTTGCAATCCTAACCAGCCTTCCCTGGCTTGGAGACTTGCTCCAAAGTAGTCATGCACAAGACCTGGCCCCTGCTGCTCCATGCCTGTGCATCATTCACTCTTCCCTATCTATCTAGATCCCCTCATCTTTCCCTACCTATCTGGATCCCCCACCCCCTAAAGAACCCCCCAACTTACCTGCCTTCCTGGACCATTTGCAATGAGATTTGTGCAAAATGTTGGTGTCTGATCATTTGCAATGAGATTTGTGCAAAAGTCACAAATCACTGACACTAGAGATGATGAGTTTTTGGGGTTTCCAGAAAATTAGAAGAGTGCTTGAAGCTTAAAGTCTTTCCTCATTTGTTAATGATAGTGATAATGGTTCTTAATACCACTGTTGACTTTACATGGTTGAAATATTATTCTGCTATATTTTATTAAATATATTAGTACACCATTTGGTTCAGAATTTTTTTTTCTTGTTTTACTCCTCTAAACTTTGGTGCATCTTATGGTCTGGTGCGTGTAGTGAGCTGGGAAATACGGTATTTATTTCACGTGTTTAATTTAAACACTATACAGTTTGCACCTCACGTAACAAATTTAATTCATTCCAGAAGCATTTCTGTTATGTGAAATGTTCTTAACGTGAAGCGGATTTTCCATAGGAAATAATGGAAACTCAGATGATTGGTTCCACAATACAAAAAATAGTCATATAAAAATATTAACTGGATGTTAGAATGATGCCAAAACTTGGCATCCATCAGTCTTGAAGGACCATAGTATCGTGCTCAACACTGTTTGCAAAGCACAAAGGCCTGGGTAGATTGATATGGAGGATAGGCTGTTACCCAAGCAGCAAATCCCCCCTCTCTGCACCACTGAAATAGTCCAATGGAATGGCAGAGCTAATACAATTGGTTCCAGCTGTGTCGCAGAGCTAGGCTAAGGACAGGAGCTCACCCTGTCTTGTGGGGACCTGGGTCTCGAACCCTGGCCTTCTGGTTAACAGGAAGAGTATCTTAACCACTTGCGCCACCCACAGCCCTATGACAAAACACTGGAACTGAATTCAAAACATGCATTCACTTTCCTGTGAGTAAGCCCCACTAAACACAATGGGGGCTTACTTCTGGGTAGACATGATTCACAAGATACTTCTTGTGAATCAATGAATGAATTCAAATCAGTTCATAAATACAGCGGCGTCTCACATAACAAATTTAATTCATTCCAGAGGCATATTTGTTATGTGAAACATTCTTTACATGAAGCAGGTTTTCCCATAGGAAATAATGGAAACTCAGACGATTGGTTCCTCAACCCAAAAAATATTCATATAAAAATATTAACGGTAAAATGTAAAAATGATGACAAAACACTGGAATTGAATTCAATGTGCATGATCCTATGAATGATGTGCATGATCCTTAGGCTGCATGATGTGCATGATCCCTGCAATCCTAAAGACGCTTTCCTGGGAATAAGCCCCATTTAACACAATGGGCTTACTTCTGAGTAGACATGGTTAGGAGGCTGCAATCCAAGACCTTTTCTTGGGAGTAAGACCCATTTAACACAATGGGGCTTACTTCTGGGTGTAGACTTGGTTAGGAGGCTGCAATCAAAGACACTTTCAAAGTGTCTCCCCACTTTCTCCTTCTCTTCATCCTGAGCCTCTCTCTCTCCCCTTCTCCCATCTGGCTATCCCTTACCTGCTTCCTTCTCCACTGCTGTTCTCTCCCTCTGCCCAGCAGACGCCCGGCCACAGGAGGAACAGCATGGAAGTGTTGTTTTCGCTATGGGCAGTTGTGCTAGGCATCCTTGATGCTTTTTAAAAGGGTTGCCGGCCAGCATTTCTGCCCCAACTGCCAACGAGTGTGTTTGTTACGTGAAGCAGAATCCAAGAGAATTTTTTGTTTGTTATGTGGAACATACTTTATGTGAGGCATTTGTTACGTGAAGTTGCCACTGTATTACTTATTATTCAATTAAAAACTATTACATGTAATTTTTATATATAATTTATTAATTACAAGAAGCCTATGTGGGAAAAGAAGGACAATAAAGATTTTTTTCCAGGATACAAGACTGAAAAAGAGAGCATATCCAAGAAAAATAGGACCTCTGGTCACCCTGAGTCAGCCTGATGACTTTACAGGCTGATTCTATAAAGCACGAGAGTCCAAACATTTTGGCAGGAGGGCCACATCATCACTCTGACACTGTTTTGGGCACCAGAAAAAAGATTTACATTTCAAATTTGAATACATCTATATACTGTATATAAAAGAGAAACGTCATTCACTGACTGACTGACTCACTCACTCACTGACTCATCAACGCCCAGCCAAAACCACTGGGCCTAGAAGCGTGAAATTTGAGGTGGCTGTTCCTTCCATGACAGAGGGAGTCACTAAGAACCAGTTTTCATAAATTCCAACCGGACGGAGGTGAAAAGGGGTGCAAAGTGTTTTCAACCCCTAAACTTTGCATTGAAGAATCGGTGACTGAGGGATGCTCTGCCTCAACCCCCAGACCTAGAAGCAGGAAATTTGGGGAGGGTATTTCTTCTGTGACAACAACACTCACCAAGAATCAATGTTGAGAAATTTAACCCTTAAAGGGCTGAAAAGGGGTGCAATGTGTTTTTATCCTATACGTAACATGGAAGAGTGACCAACATCCAGCCAATTTGGTATTCTGTGCCCGGTGCAGTGGGGGGATGTTGTTCGGAGGGAGGCATTGCACTAGGAAGGATGATGCGTATGGAGGGGTTGTGCATGGTGGTGTTGCACATGGAGAGATGATGCACAGGGGGGTGTTGCGCATGGGAGGTTGTGGCGCATGGGGGTTGATGCGCATGGGGGGTTGTAGTGCATGGGGGGATTATGCGCAAGGGGGATGTTATGCAAGGGGGATGAACATGGGGAATGATGTGCATGAGGGTTGTTGCGCATAGGGGATTGTTGCTCATGGTGGACTGATGCTCATGGGGGACTGATCCACATGGGGGACTGATCCGCATGGGGGACTGATGCGCATGGGGGTTTATGTGTGGGGGATTGATGCACTGTGGGGGGAATGGTGTATGGGGGAATTTTACTCCCGCAACACAGGTACGCTTTTCGCTAGTTTACATATAAGAATGTTTTAGTGTCTTTTCCAGAGAATTACAAGGCTTGCCCAAGGACCAGATGGAGGGGTCTTGCCCCGGGCTATTTTGAGGCTTGCTGCAGGCCACATTTGGCCTCTGGCCAGGGTTTGCACACCCTTGCTATAAAACTTGCTTTAAAATAAAGCAATAGTGCAAAGCTATGAGTACAAAACAAAGAACTTCCAGGAATGTGCTGAGTATGGCTATTATTTTTGATGTAGAATTGTTGAAGACTTCCTTGCCCTGCAGAGGCAAGGCCGTCACTAATCACTGATTTATTTATATTTGTTTTATACTTGTTTACTGGATATGTGGGAAGAGTGGCTTCTCCCCCCCCCCCCAACCCTTCTTGGAACATATAGTAGTTTTTGTACTGCAGTGGTTATAAATCAATCTTGTGAAGCCTCTCTAAAGCTCTCTTTTAAAATAATTGAAAGAATGAGATATTTATGACATCAGAGTTGCACCACTCTTGCTCCTGGTAACTCCTTCCCCTCCAAATTGGCAGCAAGTGGGAGATTCTCCTGTTGATCAGACCTTTGTCAGGATGCCTTTTAGAAAGTTGGCAAGATTGATTTGGCCACAGTAATTTATGGAGAACTTTGGATAGGAGCATTTCCCCCTCCCACTTGCTGTTTGACATAAAACCAAGAAAGTTGTAAACAGATCATTGACCTTTCCATTTGAGTGGATACCCACTGGACCTGAGGGCCAGTCAAATTGATAGATCTCATATTTCCCGGCAATATATAGACCACCTTAAAAAAACCAAAGGGCCTTTTTGCACCTATATCCTTCTTGTCTGTAAGTGCTATGTACCCTGCCTCTTCATGATCTTCAGTTCTGCCTACATGGGTTCCCCTTCATCACAGATCTTCCAGTCTTGCAAAGAAGCAAAAAGCAATCTCAGTTCAGCTGGAAAGAATCCCAGATGAGAGATTAAGGAAATAGACCTGTTTTACTTATTTTTTTTTAACTCCCAAGTAACAACATATTCAAGATTATTTGAATTTGTGATTAAACAAATAATCACTGCAGTCAATACTCATGGTTTGATTATCCTAATGACGACTTATCACACACCATTCAGTTTGTTCTGGACCTGCAAGAGGACAACAACCCCTCTTTTTTCCTGACAGCCATGACCCTTTGGGGACTCCATTGAGCCTCCCACACTCCCAGGGTGGCAGGTGTCCCACTCAGAGCTGGACAGTCCACACATTTTCTTCTACTCTTTTCCTCTGTGCAGGAAAATAGGACCTATGGGTTCAGTTATTGATAGATGTCCCTGAGGTAATCAAGACGCTCTGCAAATAAGTCAAAGTCACCTGAAACTCAGAGGCGATGTTGACATAGTGGTGCATGGAACAGTTGTAGGCTCATGTCTCATCCTATTTATGGTAAAAGGAAATATCCATAAACTTCTTCTATATGTCACCTGCCCTTTAACATGGACAAATGCAACTTTTGAAATGCCGATTTGAAGGCAAATTCATCCATGTCTCACAAATGCAAAAGTGTCACTTTTAATATTTTCCAGCCAAATTTTTTTCTCAGTTATTTGCCATAATGTAGCAAATGCCTTTGTGCCATATATTCTGTGCATAATTAAAGCATGAAACATGAGTAATCCACTTCCCCCAATTAATTATCTTTCTTACTCATACCATCCATGGGATGGGGAAAAAAGTCTTCCCTCTTAGATGAGCCTCTCCTTCAGTCTAAAAGGTCAACTGCAATTATGAATATGCTTTCAACCCACTGTGTCACAGAATTAATTGGAAACATAAAATGAAGATGGGAGGCAAATGAATATCTCCTTCATCTCAGCTTTGTCTCTACACCAATCCACTGCAAGCAGCTCTAATGATTCTTATATTCCCACACCCAGGACCATAGCACCTCTTTTATTCAATCAACCAATTGGGCACATGGAAAGTAACTCTTTGCATTGTGACTCTGAAGGTATATTTTTATACCCAACTGGTATTAAGTGTGGTTATCTGATTATGAACAGTTGCAGTCATTTGTGCAAGCCATTTTCATCTTCTCTGTATTCACACCTGGGCTATGGAATTTTTTTTGGCCCTAGGAGACTGCACTTTCAAGGACTTTTTGTGGGCAGAAGTGCTGGCTGCAAACTTCCAGATAAATAAAAATACATACCAGTACTTGTGCTCTCAATCAGGCTAGTGTTGATCCAACTTTCTTTCCCTGGTTGGTGTTTTCACTTTTCTTTCCCATATGGGAGAGAGCTTTCTAGTTTAGACATGTTACTAGTTACTAGTCTAGTTCTGTTTACTAGGGTGTATGCTGCCCAGTGTAGAAGGTCAGTTCATCACTCCTATTATTGACTTTCTCCCATACAGTGGGCAGGGTAACACCTTGGGCAGTGGACATGATAATGCATCATTGCCTCACAACCACTGTTTTATTTATTTATCATTTCCTACAACTCTAGATAAAATAAAAATATTTCAACACTATGTTTCATTGCATTCTGCATGAACTTACACACAGAATCATATATTACTAGCAAAATGTAACCATGTTGTGAAAGTAAAATAACCTCCATACACCATCCCCCATTGTGCAACACCTCCCATGCACATCAACCCATCATGCGCAGCAACATCCTCTCATGTGATCAGCCCCCATGTGCATCCCCAGATCAGCACAGGATTTATGCCAGGCCTTATGCTGGCCTAATTGGAGGTTAGATATGCTAACCTGAATGAGTATTCCATTTTGACAGGACAGTCTATCACTGTTATTTATCTAGAGATGACTAGAGAATATGGAAGTGTGGAATGCACTGATGCCTAAACCTCCATTTATAATCCTCCAGTCAAGTGAACAGACTTATTTAATTGGTTTGGCCCTTTTAGAGAATTGATGGATTTATGTCTTTTGGGCTCAGCAGCTGATCCTCTGTACCTGGGAGAGATAAATTGTTCTAAGGGACAACCTGGAAACCATTCAACATAACACAGGTCAGACATGACGTCTATGTGTTTATTCCTACAGTGTTTCAAGTTGATTGCAATGCAGAGTTTCCATTTCATCCAAGTCCTTGCATAAGGGTTTCTTATATAGGAAGTGGCTAGAGTGTAGTACTAAAAATATCTTCCAGGGGCATCTGTACAACCTCTCTTCTATATATCAATAAAAGTATAGAACATTTGCTTGCTGAAGGATTGGAAAGGTGAAGAATTATTTATGCAGATGAAATTCCACCTATATCACAGCTAGGACATCACGGGTATAACCTTGGCCCTGTTCCTCACAAGGAGCCATACGTATGCCTCTCATATTTTACCTTATTGATTGTATGGTTCCAAGCATGTCCCCAGCATAATATTTTTTTCTTATCTTTAATTATTCATTGTTTGTGGTTTGAAGAAGAAGCACTTCTACTTATAGTCCTACTACTACTACTACTACTACTACTACTACTACTACTACTACTACTAGTGTGGCATTGTAGTAGTGTGGAATCAGGAGAAGGCTAGGCCGATTCAGTGACAGAGCTAGGGGGTTCAATGAGTAGCAGTCACCAGGGGCGACATGACAGTGCAAGTCACCCAGTGCAGGGTTGGCACCTGCCCAGTCTTTTCTGAAGCCAGTTGACTTCAAAGGAGACGATTCCTCCTCCTTAGAACAGAAAAATCTGACTGTGAAGGCACCAAGGTTGGTGCCTGTCCAGTCTAATCTGAAGCAGGTCAGCTTCACACCTGCACATCTCTGGCACATCTGCCCAGAGGCATGACACTCTAGTGCACAGCACACCAGGTGCACCACAGTGGCGACATCCCTGCTAGTCACACTGGACAACAAACTTTAGTAGGGCAACAAACTGAGTGGCCAAAAACTATGAAAACCTGGGCATAATAATACCATCATGTTATATATCAGAGGTGGGCTGTGGGTGGCACAAGCGGCTAAGACGCTGTGCCTGTTAACCAGCAGGCCAAGGTTCGAGACCCGGGTCAGCCCCACAAGACAGGGTGAGCTCCTGTCCTTAGCCCAGCTCTGCGACGCAGCTGGATCCAATCGTATTGGCTCTGCCTTTCCATTGGACTAATTCAGTGGTGTGGAGAGGGGGGATTTGCTGCTTGGGTAACAGCCTATCCTCCATAACAATCCAATCCAGGCTTTCGTGCTTCGCATGCAGCGTATGCAGCGCAGAGCACGATACCATAGTCTTCCAAGACTGACAGAGGCCTGCTTTTATATATCAGAGGTCTCTTAACTTTTCAGCCAGAGGGCCACATCAAATATCTGCCATGTCAAGAGTTAGAAACTTTTTGGTAAAAAAAAAATTAAATAGAGATGGAATTTAGATAAATGAATGAGAATGAACTGGCTCAAATTTCAAAGATTTCTCCAAGCACCAATACACATTACAGAAATAAAGCACATACTCAAATGGATTCCCATTTCCCCATTTCTCAAGCACCTTCTAAGGCCTCCAGACTACACAAAAAGTTACTTCAGGTTTTTGGGAAAACCAGGAGGTGATTTTTTAGGTCCTTAGAACACCCTTCAGAAATGACGGCCCTACAATCCAGAGTAACTACGGGAGCACATAAGAGACATTACGTGTACCTGTAGTTACTGCACCACCTAGTGAAAACCTATGGGAAACTCATATTGCAATCCAGAGCAAATTGTTCTTACACCAGTGCAAAGACTCCCCATAGTTACTCTGGATTGCGCCCTTAGTTGTGTTTAGTAAATTGAGACAGAAGATTTCAGGGGACCAGAGGCTGACTGTGGGACAGGTATAGAGCAGGTATGTCAAACTGGCAGCCCGAAGGCCACATGCAGCCCTTTTCAGGCATACATGCAGCCCATAAGTGATCCCTGCCCCAGAAGCAGGTCAGTAGTGGCAGCAGCAAATTTGATTTTGTGTGCCTTGCGTGCCTTGATTTTGAGCCGGAGAAAGCGCCCAGGAGGAAGGAGGGCTCATTCACAGCAGCAGCAGCTTCCCAGGGCAGGAGAAAGAGCCCAGGAAAAAGGAGGGCACTTCTGAGTAGACATGCAAAAAACTGGATTGCGGCCCTTGGGAGACACCATCAAGGCCCTCTGTATGATATGAATTTGACACCCATGACACAGACCTCATCTGGTCCCAGGCCTGTCATATATCACTGGAAATATATATCAGGTCTGGTCCTGTCATATATCACTGGAAAGGTAATTTAATGCAGAATGCAATGAAAGAAACTACATTGGGATATCTATATTCTTTCAAAAGTTGTGGCTTATTAATCAGAAAAAGAAAACACTAATTGTCTATGGAGAAGAATGAGATTTCTGACCTATGAGACTGAGTTGGAAAAGGCTGAAAATGGCTACTCTATCCCATCATTTTTCTCTCCTCTACACTTTTTCTCTCCTCTACACTACATTTTTCTCTCCTCATTAACCTCTTCTTTAGAAATTCAGGGACTAGAAGGAGGAGGAGTAGCGGAGGTGGCCAAGTAGACAGAAATTAACACCCCTATCAAACTGCTGCTTGAGATTATTGCTTTGGGTGATCTCTTGGGGACTCAGCTAAAGACATCAGAGCAAACACAGGAGGGTGACAGGAGTTGAAATCAGGGGTATGTAACCCATAAAGACTTTGTGTTACTCCATCCTAACTCTTGATGGTAAAGAAACACCACATGAAACAGAAGACACCTCCAGAATTTTGAATACCCCATATAAAGTGCAGCTGAATCTTTGGGAGATTGATTTCAGAACACACGTGAAGATGGAAGCCTCTTACTGTTATTTAGTTCTGTGGAAAGCAGACTTCCATCTTCTAGTTTTGCTTTCCCAAAACCTTGAGCTCTACTAGGTAGTGCCAGGTGTAAAGGAAAGGGCAGGGCAAGTTGCCAGATAGGAGTTCAAGTCAATTGCCCTACTACAACCCATGAGACACACACTGGGGATGACTTGAATGTACAAAATAAAACTGTGGAAGGCAGGAAGCAGTGATTTTCAACCAGCGTGCCGTGGCGCACTGATGTGGTGTGGATAATCTGCATGTGTGCCTCAGGAGTTTGGAGAAAGTATTAATAGGAAAATAAGGTAATTTGAACAGCTGGTGTGCCTTGTCAATGATAAAAACAACTGATAGTGTGTCTTGACAATGTCATTGCCTTGTTAGTGTCCCATGAGAGGAAAAAGACAGAAAATCACTGCAGGAAACAAAGTACAGTGGTCCCTTGTAAGACAAATGCTTTGTAAGACAAATGAAAATTTTATGGAATTCTCCCTTGTAAGACAAAAAGTACTTTGTAAGACGAATGCCCATTGGCTGGGCTCAGGTGGCTGAAGCAGGACCTCTTGGCCTGCCTGCAGTACCACCAATGTCCAGCAGAGGGATGCGCAGGCAGCAGCCTCCTCTGAGCCTCCCCAGCCAGCATGTGGCCTCTAGCCAGCCAGCTGAGCCCCTGCAGCCACCACCATCAGGGAGGAGGGAAACACCATCCTGGACCCCCCCCCATAGAAACCCCCTCCCTGCGTGGACCCCACTACAACTACTCCTCTTCCCCCCATCACCTTCCCTGTCTGGACCCCACTCCACACCACTTTCCTGTGAGTAAGCCCCAGTGGATAAATTGGGACTTGATTTTGAGTAGACAGAATAAAGATCATGTCCATTTTGCATCCAGGCAGAAACCTCCACACTTTCCTGTGAGAATGATGCCAGCCAGGTAATGGCCCACTCCCCCCCCCCCCCGGTGGAATGGTCCAGCCAGGGAGAGATGTTAGCAGCCAATTGGCTGCTTGGGGCCAAGGGACGGTGACTGAGGACACAGTGGGCATGCACACCCGCTGGTACCTCAGTCGGTTCGAGAGAGACATCCCCACCCTCCCTCACTTGTGCAGTTTAAGATTAGCTGGTCACACTTTGGGCTGGGAAGGAATTTTTGGGGTCCCTGCTGATTGGCTCTGGCTGGGACTCTTTTTTGCCTACCCTAAACTGTATTAGCGGTGAGGAGGGTTTTAAATAGGTCACTTTATGGCAGGTGTCGTGCTGGAGTAGGCAGGATAGGCCCTTGGTGATTGCCTGAGACAGCAAGGGTCAGAGCGATGCATAGCTGGCCTACTGATGCCCTATCCGGACGTGGGCCTAGGCGGCTAGCTCTGTACCTGGAATTTAGGCAAAGTCAACTGGCCAACTGGTTGACTGAGCGTCCAGCTGTCTCGACCTTCGGGTTGGCGTTGATGGGCACCCCCAGTGTGACCTGAGTCAGGCTTTTCCCCATCCCTATTTTTGTAGCTACCAGCACGACTTTGTTAGCAGTCCCCTGTTGTTTTAACTACTGTTTAGTTAGTTAATAAAGTGGCCCTTTAATCCAACATCTGTCTCTGGCTCTTCATTCTCACCTGGGGTGTAAAGCTTATTAAATCTCCTGGGAAGGGAACAGGGAATCACCCTGACAGAAGTTCAGGGAAGAACTACTACTACTACTACTACTCCTCGAATATTCAGAGCTATTAGTTTAAATAGGTCCACCTAATGTGGTCCTACCTTCAGGCAGCATTCTTTCCCCAGCTTTCTTTCCCCAATCTGGAGACAGCAGGGTTTGAACCTGGACTACTGAGACATCTTTGTCCGGCCTATTACCTTTACAACCTTGTTATATTTTGCCTCCTCCTCTATAACAATGTTTAAGATGTTCTGACCAAATAGGAGTTCAAGGAGCAAATCAATTCCTGTGTGTGTGTCTTACAAACCTTTCTCTTCTGGCAAGCCTGATCATTACACAAGCAACATCTAGGCGTGGGATAGCAGGGTAAGTGCTTTATTACCTGGGTGACTGCCCATCCACTTAATATGTTAAAAAGACCTGTGACCCATATCCCTAAGGCAAGGGAAGAACAGATTAGGAAATGTGTATTACCTCATTAATTTAAAGAGAACTATTTGGAAAACTTACAAGAGGAGTTGGAGGCCCAATATCCTGAGTAGGCATTAAAATAAGTTTTCTGGAATATTTTTTTCTTCTGACTCAGCGGCACTAACCCCACCCCCAACATCTGTTAAGATATACAACTATGCTTGCTGATTTAGCAATGGGGAAACTTAGGTTTGGTGCAAACAATTACTTGGTTGAAAAAGAAAATCCTTTAGCAGACAAGCCAGTACA
The DNA here is from genome assembly GCA_030015325.1 of Cryptoblepharus egeriae. Classification (NCBI taxonomy): domain Eukaryota; kingdom Metazoa; phylum Chordata; class Lepidosauria; order Squamata; family Scincidae; genus Cryptoblepharus; species Cryptoblepharus egeriae. The sequence goes on along the minus strand of JAREYC010000011.1, from coordinate 19,800,324 downwards.
GGTCTTTCTTCTCTAGACATCTAAAAGTACCCATATTCTGGCAGCCATGTTCAGTGGCAATCCACAGTGGTACCATGCAGGGTGAAAATCACAAGCTTCCCTGCTCCAGTAATCAGATTGCTGCTCTCCAAACCAAACTTCTAACCAACCCTGCCTTCCTTCTGGAGGTCCAGAAGGCTGCATGCAGTAAGGGACCCTCATTTAAGATTTTGTAAAGCCCTCTGAGGGCTGAGGGCAGTGAAAGCATCACTGCCAATTTCACAAAGGATACTTGAAATTAACATCAAATTTCACTTTGCCTGATATTTTGATGTCAATCCTCGCTCAGCACCATTGCTACATTTCTTATCATGATGTATTTTTATACCTGAATTGGACCCACATTTTAACAAGCATGCTCACAGGGTTTCCTAGCCCGGGGATGTAAAAAAACCTGAAAAGCTGCTCCTGTTGGAAGCTTGGAAGGAATTCTTTGAAGCCAGGTGTGATGACCACATGGTGAGAGGGTTCAGGTCCTGGCTGTGCACGCCTCTGGGAGAGTGAAAGTGGAGGTGTGAGCAGCCCAATCCGAGGGGTGGATGCTCCACCCATGCCTGGATCATGCATTAAGGAAGTGCTGCTTCCTGATTAGAGCTACTGATTTAGTTATTTAGTTATTAGTTATTAGTTATGCGCACCTGCTCAGCCACACTATTGAAGTAGCTACCTGGTCGGCCATTACTTAGGGTGCAATCCAGAGTAACTACGGGGAGTCCTTGCTCCAGAGTAAGAACACTTTACTCTGGATTGCAATATGAATTTCCCATAGGTTTTCACTAAGTGGTGCAGTAACTACGGCTGCACGTAATGTCTCTTACATGCTCCCGTAGTTACTTTGGATTGCAGCCTTAGTCTTGCTGACCCGGGGCAGCCCCTAACCCCTCCAGAATGTCCTCCCACCCCTCCGTTTTCCAGAGAAGTGGGCCCTTTCTCTGTCCCCCAGTCCAGGGACCCAATTTCTTGAGGCCTCCGAAAAACTGGAGATCTGGGAACCCTGGAGGGGCTATGGTCACAGGTGGGCACTAGGGGGGACACACCTACTCTCTAGAGTAGGTTCTTGTCTTCTGGCAGCCAATGGGGAACCGGTAGGACCAAGGAGGAGCAGAACACTAGGGACCGGTACGCAGCACAGCTGCTGCTTCCCTTCCTCCTCCCCCTTCCTCCCAGCTGGCCAGGGGCGCCACCGCGGTCTCCCTTCCTCTGCTGCTGGTGGGGAGGCACAGAAGGGGGGGCAGCGCCACCATCGCGCTCTCCCTGCCTCTCCTGCAGTGTAGTCAATGGGACTTACTCCCAGGCAGGTGTGGAGAGGACTGCAGTCTCAGAGCCCCAGCCTAAGCAGTCTACTATGAAGTAAGTCCCAGTGTAGTCAATGGGACTTACTCTCAGGCAGGTGTGGGGAGGACTGCAGTCTCAGAGCCCCAGCCTAAGCAGTCTACTATGAAGTAAGTCCCAGTGTAGTCAATGGGACTTACTCCCAGGCAGGTGTGGGGAGGACTGCAGTCTCAGAGCCCCAGCCTAAGCAGGTCTACTCTGAAGTAAGTCCCAGTATAGTCAATGGGACTTACTCCCAGGCCAGTGTGAAGAGAGCCTCAGAGCAGCCTCAGAGCCCCATCCTAAGCAGGTCTACTCAGAAGTAAGTCCCAGTATAGTCAATGGGACTTACTCCCACGTCAGTGTTGAGAGGACTGCAGCCTCAGAGCCCCATCCTATACAGGTCTACTCAGAAGTAAGTCCCAGTATAGTCAATGAGGCTTACTCCCAGGAAAGTGTGGAGAGGATTGCAGCCTCAGAGCCCCATCCTATGCAGGTCTACTCTGAAGTAGGTAATTTTTTTAAAATTTTTAATTCTTAAATTAAAAACCATCCTGGCCCCGCCCCTTGACCCTGGCCACGTCCCCTGGCCACGCCCACTTCCGGAGAACCGGTTCTTGGGCCAGGCTGTGCCCACCACTGGCTATGGTCATCAACTATTCTCTACAAGCACTTGCTACACCTACTTTTAAAGGCCAGTTCAGACTTGAAAATACCATCTGAACCAGCCAATGTTCTTTGGAAAAGTGCAAGACAGAAAGTCAAATCAATATATAGGGCAGATACGGAATGCAGATGATGTAGGTTTATACCCTAAATGTGAAGTCATACACATAGAGACTTTATGCTCTATTTTTATGCGATTAGCTGTACTTTATAAATAGCTGAAGAATACTAAATGTCTCTTCCTATAAACATTTTCCCCAGAGACACATTCTAAATATGGTTTATATAGCATAGAAAATAAATTAAGACAAAAATAAAAAAAACATGCTTTAGTGTCTGTACTAGAATTTTGTCTCCCCATCCAATCTATTTTGAACCCTTTTGTAGGAACAATATCAAGAAAGTATGGCTTCCTAGTGAGATAATGGGGAAGTCTAGGGCTTGGCTGTGTCTTGGAAAAAATTAATATCAGTGACCACTCATTGGTGAGGAGTGAGGATGAAACATTGAATCCCATCATCTCTGCATGTTGATCTATTTTCAAGTGAAGTGGGAAGGTAATTTATACCCACTCTATGGCATCTTAAAGTTGACAACAGGCGTAAGTGAGGATTAGGCTCTTTTGTGTTATCCTCTATAGCTGCTGTTTTAATGTGAGTCTGGAAAGCTCTTGGGAGGTAGAGCATTTGAAAGAGCAATTTAGGAGTCTGGATTTAAATAACTAAAAATGCTAAAATAGGGAGCTACCATTAAAAGATATTGGGGAGTGGAGAAGACCTGCCCCTGCAGCTGTTGATTTTAATGGCTCAGATTATTATTGTAACCCTGTTTAGTCCTCAGCAATGAGATGGGAAGGCAACAGATGAAAGCAACCCAGTCCTAAGCTACCTGTAGCTCCAGGACTCCCTCGGTGCCAGAATGGCTGCCATGGGATCCTATGCAGGTTTATTGGAGGTGCCTCTTCAAGTGAAGAGGATTTTCACCTGAGCTCTGGCATTAGTTCCAGTGTCAGGGTTCATAAATGGCACATTTGCAACACCCACCCCCAGTGAAGAGGTGGCTTTAAGACCATAGGCTGGAGCTCTAAATCCATTGTCATACCATCAAAAATCTTGCAAAATCAAGGATCCCTGTTACCAAGTGGAACGTGACATGCTCAAGAATGTGTTTGTGACAGTCACAAAAAAGGGGATAGAAAGATGCAGTACAGGCTGTTTTAATTCAATTTTACCTTTTACCTTCCATTTTCATTTTACCTTCTCTAGTTCTTTTGTCCTTCTAACGTGACATTTTTTCTGTTAAAAGTAATATATTTTTCCAGCTGTAATCTAATTATCAGCATTTCATTTTTCACTGGTTTTGTCTCCACATGACTGAGATTGGCTCTTTAAATTAAAATATAAATATTCCTTAAGTAGCAGTTAATAGATGAAGCTCTATTATTTGTATGTCTGTGTGTGTGTGTGTGGAGAGAGAGAGAGAGAGAGAGAGAGAGAGAGAGAGAGAGACCAGCACATACTGATCTTTTTTTTGGCTGCAATCCTAAATGGAATTTCCTGTGAGTAAGATCCATTGAACACAAATAGAATGGACATGGATAGGATTGTGCTCTGTATCTTTTATGCATCTATATCATTTTAAGTAGAAGTAGAAAGATCCTCAGGTGTGCAATTCATTAGATGCTTCTCCAATGTTTTCAACTATGTGATCTGTATATACGTACACAATAGAATGTGGTTATATGAATATGAAACATATTTATTTACAGACATTTTCCTGACAATCAAATATGTGTGCACAATATGTATATTAAGTACATATTGTTACCATTTACATTACAGGTGGTACATAAAAATTCAAGTAACAGTGACTGGCAGGAGAATCAACAAAAGGAGGGTAAAGTACATGTTCCCAAAGTAAGCAATTAATATATGGAATTTGCTGCTGTGGGGTATAACAATGGTCAATAGTGCTGATCCTTTCAAAAGTCTGTTCTTGCTAACTGTGAATTTTCTACTTAGAATCATAGAATCATAGAGTTGGAAGGGACCTAGTAGGTCATCTAGTCCAACCCCCTGCCTGCAGCAGGAAATCCCCCTAGAGCATCCCCAACAGGTGCTCGTCGAGCCTCTGCTTGAAGATCCCCAGTGAGGGAGAGTCCATCACCTCCCTTGGCAATCTGTTCCACTGCTGAACCGCCCGAACCATCAGGAATTTTTTCCATATATCCAACAGGAATCTCCTCTCTTGCAGTTTGTACCCATTGGTTCTAGTTCTGCTTTCAGAAGCAGCTATGAACAAATGAGCCCCTTCCTCCCTATGACAACCCTTCACGTATCTGAAGAGGGCAATCATGTCTCCTCTAAGCCTCCTCTTCTCCAGGCTGAACATCCCAAGTTTCCCCAACTTTTCCTCGTAGGGTTTCCCTTCCATCCCACTGATCATTCTTGTCGCTCTCCTCTGGACTTGCTCCAGTTTGGCTGCATCTTTCTTAAAGTGAGGTGCCCAGAACTGAACACCATACTCAAGGTGAGGTCTGACCAATGCAGAGTAAAGAGGAACTAGAACTTCTCATGACTTGGAAGCTACAGTCTTCTTAATGCAGCCTAAAATGTCATTTGCTTTCTTTGCAGACACATCATACTGCTGACTCACGTTCAGCTTGTGATCCATGGCGACTCCAAGATCCTGCTCACCTGTTGTGCTGCCAAGCCAAGTATCCCCCATTTTATACCTGTATTTTTGGTTTTTATTTCCTAAGTGCAGAACCTTGTACTTCTCCCTGCTGAAATTCATTCTATTTGTTACAGCCCAGGATTCCAGGTTATCCAGATCCTCCTGGAGGTTTCTCCTGTCTTCTGTTGTGTTTGCTACTCCTCCCAGCTTGGTGTCATCTGCAAATTTGGTAGGCTCTCCTGTATCCCTTCCTTCAAGTCACTGATGAAAATGTTATTACCTGGAAGTTTTAGGAAGGAATTGCTCTCCCCCATTTTCTTTAGTTCAGTGGCTCTGAATCTTTTTTAATACCAGGACCACCTTTTTAGAATGACTTTTGGGGCCCACACTCCAGCTTGGAAGTCAGAGCCTAATGCATTCTTGATCCTTCTCCAATCACACAGCCCTCCTCCTTTCCATCATCCAGTCTTCCATCATCCAGTCTTTACCACAATTCAGGGTAAAGCACTGTGCCTCTCTCATACCACTCTCCTACTCTCATCCTGCCCAGTGTTACCCTGTATTTCAGTTCTATATTTTCTACCCATCTAAAAGGGGCTCATGATCTATCTCGTAGGTCCAGAACCACAGTTTGAGGAACAATGCTTTCATCCACTTGTAGTGGTCAGAACCATAAGGATTTTCTTTTTTGTCCCTTTAATTTTCATCATGATAGAAACAGGGTAAGAATATCCATTATTTCTACAGCTCACAGCCCATGTAGGCATTGCACAAACACTGTCAGAGGTAATGCTATCCTTGATTGCCCTACTTATAAACGTTACAGTCCAAATCCTCTCTTTTCCACCCATTGACCTTTTTTCTCAGTAGTATTGGCTGCCCCACTGAGTAGATCTTTGTGTCAGAGGCTGGGTAGAAGAGCAAAACGGGAAGGTGAGACCATAATTTCAAAGGGTAATTGGTGCTTCTGTGGCTTCACTTCAGCCTCTTTCAGTTCAACAGGACCACAGTTCAAAAATGCCCCAGTATCCAAAACTGCAATCACAACTTAAATTGTGCTAATCTAAAACAAAGGAAGCACTGGGCAATATTGGTTCACTTGCCATCGTAAGACAACACCCAGTGGTATGGAGACCAAGATGAAAATGCTTTCAGTTGAAATAGTTCTTTTAAAGAGACTTGACAAATACTCTGTTTACTAAAATATAACACATATTTTTCAGCCAAATTTAGTCTCCAAAATTTAGGTGTGCATTAGATTTGATTGCATGTTAGATTCAAGTAAATACTGGAATTTGATTTATAAGTATAGATCCATATTTAGTTTAACAGTTTACTATATTGTAATAAAAATGTAACCTAAACCCATTGTTGTATAAAGTAGTGCAATTAGGTAAAAATCAGAACATAAACTTGGCCAGGAACAATTGCAGTTTTATTATTATCATATAACCCATTATTATATGCAGTAAAATTAAAATTTTATCTACTTTGCAGTTGCACATTACAATTGCCAGTAAACATTTTTTTAAAAAAATCTTGCCTTTTAAAATAGGGGTTTGCCATAGATTAGATGGTGCTTTAGATTCAAGTAAATACGGTAATTAAAACAGATTGCAATTCATTTCATGCCAAATCCCAAACCTCCACTGCAGCTCAATAGGAATTTTAGATTCATTCTGTCTGTAAAAGGCAGAGGATTGGCATCAGTTCATGCATCAGTTTTATATAACAGGCAAAAAACAAGCACACCTATGAACTGTTCCTTTCGTTGAAGTTTTGTCCTTGACATTTGAGGTGTCTTTTGTTTGAGAAATCCTCAGATTGTCTTCAGGGCCTTCTATGACTTTTCACACAGGGCTTTTACATAACCTTCTTGGCACCTGAGCTGGTATACCAAAATGATGTCCCGCTGACTTAGTCAGCCACTGTCAGCCAATGGTCTTTACTACCTCCATCTTCCTGAATTTGTAAAGGAAGAGACCATTTAGCTCACCATTCTTCTCTTAGTGCCACCACTCTGCTATCACACTTCCCCTTTGGGCCCAATTCTATCCATCTTTCAAGTGCTGATGCAGCTGTTTCAGCAGGGTATTTACTGCTTCCTAAGATGGAGGGACAGTCATGGAGGCCTCCTGAATCAGTGCCAGATTTATGTATAAGCTAAACAAGCCATAGCTTAGTGCCCCACTCTCTTGGGGGAATTTAAATTTAAAGGAAAAAAAGACTGGATGTACATTTCCAAAAAAATAAGATAAAAAACAAATAAAATAAAACCTTCATACAGCAACAGTGTTTTGTGCTGTGTAAGATCCTCTAGTAAGCAGCCACTGAAATAAAAACATTATGAGTGCAATTCTGAAATGATGACAACCAATGGTGTGACAACTTGTACCTTTTCTAACTCCAGTCCTGGGTAGATTTGATCTCCTGTGCCTGCTCAGATTTGCTCCAACTTCTGAGGTGATGCAGTTCTGAGTTATCTCACTGCTTCCTGACTCTTAATGAATTTCCTTGCCCCATGCTGAGCCACTTTGGGCTTCAAACCCAAGTTAGATACAGGGCCTCCCTGTGCCAACATGGTTTAGGGTTTTGTTGTAAACTGGGATAAGCTAAGATAAATAGGAACTGCTCCTCTTCCTCTGTGAAATACAGGAGGACACACACACACGCACACGCACACACAGACTCTTTAACCATTTTGCATGGGATTGTGATTAGTCTGTGGGGTACTGAGCATCTCTACAATGGTAGATCCATTATTTTGACTTTTTGATCAGTGGAGCACAACTCACTGTATTTCCATCCTATTGTAATGCAGAGCTCAACGAATGCCCTGTGAATTCAGATAAACTATTTTCTCCAAATACTGTATCCACTGCCTTTTAGTGTTCTCCCCAGAGCACAGAAACGGCCATTAACCTACACTGCTTTAAATTAAAGGTAATGAAATTAACATCCTGTTGCAGTGTTAAGTGATCTGTGAAGATTTCACTCCAAATCACCCTCCTATCAGGGTCCATCTGAAGGAATGTCCCACTGCTTCCAGCTCAAATCAAATTCCTAAGTGGCTGTTCTCTATTTTTTTTTTCATTATATTGTCTTGTTTCCCTCCTGTTGTGTGGGCTCTAAAATACCCTTTGAGCTGTTTTCAAGGGCTGCATTTTTTTATGTTAAACAAGAAAAAAGAGATTTGAAGCCCTAGTGAAGGCCTTATTATCCATCACAGCTTACCTTTATTAGCCACAGGAAACACTGGAGATTATTTAAATTCCTTCCCATTTAAATAATGTTACTGTTGCATTGTTCAGCTTGAAATATTTTCATTTCATTTCATCATCTCTATTGCAAACAATCATTTCATCTCTGATGTTCCTTTGTCTGGGAGCATTATTTGAAAGAACAAGTGCACTGACATTTTCCCAAATCCAGTGCGCAGCATCATCTCCACTCCTAATTTTTATCCCTTCAAAAATTAGGAGTGGAGATGATGCTGCGCACATGTTTATGAATAAGCTACTGTCTTAAGGAATTTATTGCCATCAACTGACAACTATGGTTGACCAACACTAGTGTAGATAGAGGGAGGTGGAGAGTCAGTCTTGAAGTGATGCATGCAAGGGGCCTCTCCCCTTCAGAGCCATTCTAGCTAGGGAGGGGAGAGCAAAGGGTAAGAGCCATACATTGTACTTCAAAAGGGGTCCAAAAGAGATATTGTAAAATTCCTCTTGGATTGGAAGCAGTGATGGGCTTCAAAGAAATTAACAACCGGTTCTCTGTCCATCTGGCAGCCACTTTTAAATGGCTGTTTTTAAACTTTATATGTCCTAACTCTTGTTAACAACCGGTTCTATAGAGTAGGTGCAAACCTGCTGGAGCCCACCATTGATTGGAAGCCCTGCCTCACAATATTCATTGGACTCCAATGTTGCAACATCTAAAGCAGGCCTCTGTCAGTCTTGAGAGACTATGGTATTGTGCTCGGTGCTGCATACGCTGCATGTGAAGCATGAAAGCCTGGGTTGGATTGTTATGGAGGATAGGCTGTTACCCAAGCAGCAAATCCCCCCTCTCCACACCACTGAATTAGTCCAATGGAAAGGCAGAGCCAATACGATTGGATCCAGCTGGTGTCGCAGAGCTGGGCTAAGAACAGGAGCTCACCCTGTCTTGTGGGGCCGACCCGGGTCTCAAACCCTAGCCTGCTGGTTAACAGGCACAGCGTCTTAACCGCTTGTGCCACCACAGCCACAACATCTAAAGACTAGACTGAAATTCTATGTACTCTTGCCCGGGATTGTACAAAATGATGAATATGGATTCATCAAAACAGGATAGTACAAAATTGCTGCCTTGGGCATCTGTTGTTTTACAGAGGAAAGGTGGGATATAAATCTTTTAAATAAATAAAATAAAATAAATAAAATGATGAAATAGTTGGAAAAATCCTTCTCTCATAAATATTTCCACGCATTGAAGATTTGGCCTCCACAAGAAACCAAAATGTTTGAATGCTCAAACTGAATTTTCAGCTCATCCCAAGATTTCACCAATTCCTTTCAAACAGTTCCAGATATTATTATTAGCTAGATACAGAGACAATGCTTGAGACTTCATAATATGTTTGTTGTCTCATTATTCCACTATGAGCTAAAAATAAGTCAAGTTGAATATATTTGTTCCAGGTCTCATTATCCCAGAGAGAGTTTAAAAATAAGTTAAACTGGAAGAGATAACTGCCCTACCGTCACCAAATCATGACTACCTCCCATTTGACATGTACATGGTGAATATCTTCTGCCCGGTGTCTTCTAAGGTTACATACTGTGTAGGTTCCTCTAATGAGAAAACTCAAAATTCCAGTGGGAAGCAAAGTCTATTGGAAGGCCAGAATTTTCCTTTGAAAAGTCAAGACGATCCCTGCAAATGAGAACTGACAATATGTAACTTTGGTCTGACAATCACTGTAGTAACCTACAACAGGCCTTGAATATCAGCTCCCTTATTGTTCCTGAACAATTTTTTTAAAGCAGCGTGTATTTTGTGGAGCTCACCATGAAATATCTGACAACATCAATAAAGTCCCTGGAGGAAATGGTGACTGTAAGAACGATATATTACTTTACTTCTCTTTGGCACCTGCAAACCCAGAATTATGTATTGGAAATAACATTTGAACACCAAATCTTTCTCTCTCTCTCTCTCTCTCTGTGCAAATCTGAATTTTTGTCCAATTCAGGCAAGGGAAATGCATCAAAACAAGCAAGTTTTTTGGTTAGTTACATATCCAGTGCTATATATTTCATGACTGATGAATTATTCGTGTTTGTGGATATATGGATGCCTTGAAGTGCCATGGAAGAGAGGAGAGCAAAAGAGATAAGAAGTCCTTAGAAACTCCATGTTTGAAGAAGATAGTTCAGCCTTTTAAAAATCTCCTCTGATTCATGGTTTGATTTATTTACCTTGCTTTTTAAAAATCATGTAGTTTACATCCCAATCCTGTGCTTTCCAACATCCAGGGCTGCAGTAGTGCTAAAATGCCTACCTCTGCATTCCTGCATCCCACGTAGGGTTGCAATATGTCCCTCAAAACAGAAACAATCCCAATTTAGGGGGGGATTTTGTTCACATTATGGCAAATGGGATAGAGGGTCTTGTCCCAATTTTGTGGAAGAGAATTATGGCAACCCTAATCCCATGGGGAGAGAAGGAGCGATGGGACTATTCAGGGTTAGGAAGCTTAGACCCCAGTGAGTCTTCTTGGACCTACATCTGCTATTGCACCTACGAGAGAGGATGTAGGGTATGGCAACAGCCACAGTCCCTAGGTATTATAGCTCTGTGCCCAACCTCTTGCAGATTTGAACCAACTTGTGATGGAGCCAGAATGTGCTGACTAACCTGAATAATGGAACACTGTTACCTTTCCACTGAAGAGGTACCTATTTATCTACTTCTGCAAGCTCAGTCAGAAACAATTCCTATGAAAAAGAAAGGGGGGAAAAACATGAAAAAACCAGGTTGGCTCCACAAGCAACTTGGGGATCAGCTGAAGTTAAAGAAAATGAAGTATAGGGAATGGAAGACTGGAAAGATCACCAGGGAGGAGTACAGGCAGATAGTCCAGTCCTGTAGGGAGGGGGTCAGGAATGCTAAAGCTCAGTATGAGCTGAGGCTGGCCAGGGGAGTCAAGGATAACAAAAAGAGCTTCTTTAGATATGCCCAAAGGAACAGGAGGAGAGATGAGGGGGTGGAGCTGCTCCTGGACAAAGATGGACAGCAGGTGTCTAGAAACCAGGTGAAGACAGAACTGCTCAACTCCTACTTTGAGTCCATCTATTCTCGGATGGGGGGATGCGCAAATAGGAGTGGGGGACCATTGGCTGATGTGGGGATGTGCTTTGCATCCCCAAAGAGGTAATGGTAACATGGATGGTGCAGAACAGCAGATTATGATTGACAGAGGACTGGTTCGAAACCACTTAACTGGCCTAAATTAATTCAAGTCATTTGGACCGGATGAGCTGCATCCTCGAGTTCTTAAGGAACTCGCAGATGTCCTTGCAGAGTCTCTGTCGATCATCTTTGAGAAATCCTTGAGGAATGGAGAAGTGCCACTGGTCTGGAAGAGGGCAAATGTAGTCCCAATCTTTAAGAAGGGGGAAAAAGAAGACCCAGGAAATTATAGATCAGTCAGTTTAACTTCAATCCCGGGCAAGATATTAGAACAAATCATAAAGCACACAATTTGTGCACATCTAGACAAGTACTAAGTGATCAAAACAATCCAGCATGGATTTACCAAGAATCAATCTTGCCAGACAAATCTGATCTCCTTTTTTGATCGGGTTACAAGCTTACTGGACAGTGGCAATGCTGTGGATGTCATTTATTTTGACTTCAGCAAAGCATTTGACAAGGTCCCACATGACATCTTAATTGGGAAGTTGGAAAAATATGGGCTTGATGAGGCAATCATTAGGTGGATCCGCAACTGGCTCAATGGCCGCACTCAAAGGGTTTTAGTAAATGGGTCTGTGTCAACCTGGAGATTGGTTTCAAGTGGGGTACCCCAGGGCTTTGTCTTGGGCCCAGTCCTCTTTAACATTTTCATCAATGACTTGGAGGAAGGGATACGGGGGAGCCTGATCAATTTGCAGATGACACCAAGCTGGGAGGAGTAGCAAACACTACAGAAGACATGAGAAACCTCCAGGAGGATCTGGATAAACTAGAATACTGGGCTGTAACAAATAGAATGAACTTCAACAGGGAGAAGTGCAAGGTTCTGCACTTGGGCAATAAAAACCAAAAACACAGGTATAAAATGAGGGATATGTGGATTGGCAGCACAACATGTGAGCAGGATCTTGGAGTTGCCATGGATCACAAGCTGAACATGAGTCAGCAGTGTGATGTAGCTGCAAAGAAGGCAAATGCCATTTTAGGCTGCATTAAGAGGACTGTAGCTTCCAAGTCACGAGAAGTTCTAGTTCCTCTTTACTCTGCATTGGTCAGACCTCACCTTGAGTATGGTGTTCAGTTCTGGGCACCTCACTTTAAGAAAGATGCAGCCAAACTGGAGCAAGTCCAGAGGAGAGTGCAAGAATGATCAGTGAGATGGAAGGAAAGCCCTATGAGGAAAGGTTGGGGGAACTTGGGATGTTCAGCCTGGAGAAGAGGAGGCTGAGGGGAGACATGATTGCCCTCTTCAGATACTTGAAGGGCTGTCATAGGGAGGAAGGGGCTCATTTGTTCATAGCTTCTACTGAAAGCAGAACTAGAACCAATGGGTACAAACTGCAAGAAAGGAGATTCCGGTTGGATATCCGGAAAAAATTCCTGACGGTTTGGGCGGTTCGGTCGTGGAACAGATTGCCAAGGGAGGTGGTGGGCTCTCCCTCACTGGGGGTCTTCAAGCAGAGGCTTGATGAGCACCTGTTGGGGATGATGTAGGAGGATTTCCTGCTGCGAGCAGGGGGTTGGACTAGATGACCTACTAGGTCCCTTTCAACTCTAGGATTCTATGATTCTACGCATTTACATGCTTTTGAACATGTTGGCATGCGCTGGATTACTGACTTGAATACATTTAGGGAAATCTAAATAATTTGTCACACTGATGCAAAGTGCAGAACTAAAATTTTCTAGGATATGTGCAGATATTTGAATTATTTCATGCAGAAATCAAGGACTTGCCCTATCAAAACCAATTTCAGGAAATATCCACACATGATATGACCCTCCATAACCAGACTTGCAACTTGTGTTAGTTGACATTGCACAAGCTGCAAATTAAAAAGAATGCTGGTTTCAAAAAAGAGCTTCAACCTACCTTTTGAAAGAGAAAAAAATAGTTAATATATTTGTCTGATGTTTTGATGGTTTAAAGCCTGTAATAAATTGTCCTCTTTTATACTGTTACTAGTGAAATGTACTCACGTTGCAAGAGTGAAATAACTCCTGTAAACCATCCCCCAATTACACATCAACCCTCCATGTACAATGCCCCCCATGGGCACCACCCCCATATGCAACACTCCCCCATGCACACCAACACCCCATGCACTACACTAGGTCCAGGGGCAGGGGTAGGGCCTTGATCAGTCAGGGACTCTTCAATGTAAAGTATAGGGATGAAAACACATTGTGCCCCTTTTCACCCCCTTCTGGTTACTCTGAGGTGATTTAACTGAAATGATAGGTTAGACTGCTGGACTTGACACTATATTTGAGACTTTGGACAGATTTACTGACAAATATTTATGGACTCTGACTCGGCTCTGATTGCTTTACTATATGACCTAGACTGTCTTGGATTATCCTGCTGGTTAGTTAATTCAGTTGATAGAAACTACTCTGCTGTGTTTGTCTTCACTCTTGCACCCAGTACCAGTTACAGGACATCAAACAGTCAGCACCCTGAAAAAACTCTAATAATAAGAACAAAGATGATGTTGTAGCTTTGTCCTTTTTTACAGAATTGTGCAGGTCACTGCCAATAAATGAATGGCATAAAATAGTTTCACTTGGCACCCTCGCATTCAGCTTCAACTCTGTGGTATCAAAATTTATAAGAAAGAGAAAGTTTCCTCAAAATAAATGTTCTTTATCAAAGACTCGGGCGACAGTTTTGATCATTTTGGAAAATAGCATTTCAATAAATCAAAGGCCAGGTTGAAAAGTCAAGATATTCTAATAGGAAATAGATGCATTTTACATATTAAAAAACCTTGTTATTTGCAAATGGGTAGTGTATCTACCAGTTGGAACAGGGCAGGGAAAAATGCTTAGAAGTGGAAAATATACCTGCGGCTTCATCCTCTTTTTGTACTTTGTAGTTCAGCAGTTAGGGAAAAAAAGGGATGAGAAAGAAGGTGATTCCCAACAGTGTGATTTTGAAACTGTTTTAATGGCTGGAGCTTGCATTGATATTTCTCCTTACATACACTACTAGACAAAAGAAGATAATGGGCAGAGGAGGCGCTTATATTTGCAGAGAAAATGACCTCATTGCTATCTTAGCAAAGCATACCATTTCCATCCAAGAAAACTTTTTCAGCATTTATCCTGTGTGGTGACAGTGTCTGCTTGTTATGGATTGGACTTACCCAATCCATGATGGACATGATATGAGGAAATCTGGCCAATCTGTTGCAAAGGTCTGTCACCAGGATGTTGCCTTTCCCACTGAAGTGGTACCTATTTATCTACTTGCATTTGCATGCGTTCAAACTGCTAGGAAGGAGCTGGTCTAGGGATGGGAGCTCAACCTGTCTTGCAATACTCAGGTCTTGAACCACTGGCCTGCTGATCAGGTCAAGCAATATTTTAACCACTGAGCCACTGCTGCCGTTGATACCATTTCCATCCAAAGGCCACATAACTGTACTTTGGCCCAATCTTATCTGTACAGTATACGTGTACAGTGGTTCTCAAAGTGGGGGTTGGGATCTCCTTGGAGGGTTGCAACTTCATTTCAGGGGGTCATGAAAAGCTGGACATTGCCATCTTGGAATCTGGCACTGGTTGCCACCATGGGCACTCAAGCTGCAATCTTGGAAATTCCTGGAAATAGGTCACATTGAACAAAATGTTCAGTGGATAGAGTGGATAGAGCGATGCTCTTTTCCCTTTCACATTTGTCTACACTAACATAACACTAGAACTAGAGGATATCCACTTTAATTGAATGTTGGGAAGGTTAGAATGGACAAGAGAAGATATTTCTTTATTTAGTTGGTCTGTGGAACTCCCTGCCAGAGGATATAATTATGGCATCTTGCCTCAGTGCCTTTAAGAAGGGATTGGACAAATTCCTAGAGGAGGGGATAATCACAAATTTCAAGCCATGAGGGGTGTGTATAGAGATGGACAACCTCAAAATGCCAGAAGCACCTGAATGCAGGTGTTATATGTGCTTCCTGAGGCATCTGGTGGGCTACTGTGTGATATAGGAAGCTGGACTAGGTGGGCCTTTGGCTTGATCCAGTTGAGGCTCTTCTTATGTTCTTATGATTTATGTCACAGTAGCATCCTTATCAAATACCTTCTTCTGAGCCCAGGCAAATCCCCAGAATGCTTCTCAAGGCTACACCAACAAAAGAGGTGGCACAGCTCAGACAAGTTCCAGATTATTTTTCCCGCCTAGTCTGGCTTTCTAATTGGACAAAATTTCACTGGTATAATTTCCTTCCCTCATTACTTTACAGCTTAGGCCAGCAACATGGACGCCTCCATGATGACTACCAAATTTAGGAGGCCAAGATCAGGTCACATTTTCCTGAATCATTAATTGCTTCTGCTGACTCACTCAAGGCATCTTCTGTCCTTGGCTTTCATTGAAAACGTTCCAGCCCCCGCATTTCCGACCTGTCTCTTTCACTCTTCAGTATCCTCCACAACACCAGTGAAGTCATCCTCTTGTATGACTTGGCACATAATGAACATGGCTGTAGCTATTATCAGAATGCATGTTCATTGCAGGTTTACTGTCAGAGAAGACAACTTGTTTTACAACACAATGACCACTCATAGTAGGCATTGATGGGCGGGGGGGGGGGGGGAGAACCAATCCTGTCCAACTTTCCAATACTAATGCAGATATCCCAATGGGGTGTGTGCTATGTATTAGCGCAACAGTGCCATGCTCTGGTGATACAGGATGAAGATGTAAGGGTGTTCCATACTGTTTGGTATGGCTGCCCGCTTTCTTTCTAAATAAAAAAGAACCTACTCTTGCCACAGCCATTCAGAGAAGTTGGACATAGCTCAGAGCAGCAACCCACTTTTTTACTTTGAAAGAAGAGGGTGGTCATTCCAGGTGACATACAGCCTCTCTGAAGGTGCAGTTGATGGTGGCAACAGTTCCAGATGTGCTGCCCAGGGACACTTTCTTCTGCACCCCCTCAGGTATGCTTGTGAAGAGGGAACCAAATAAAAATGTATCTGACCATGTGCCAAACTTGTGACTCAATTGTTCACAGCACATGGACAAAGCCCAAGCAGAGACTCGATGAGCACCTGTCGGGGATGCTCTAGGAGGATTTCCTGCTGCAGGCAGGGGGTTAGACTAGATGACCTCCTAGGTCCCTTTCAACTCTAGGATTCTATGAGAGTTCAGTGAGTGTGACTTTCTGCATCCCAGTATTGGCGTGGTTGGAAACTAACCTTTGCTATTAGACTTGAATTAGTCACTCTTGACTGTCTAAAGCAGTAGTTCTCAAAGTAGGGGTCAGGATCTCACTGGGGGTCTTAACTTTATTTCAGGGCAGTCAAGAAAAGCTGAATGGGGCCATATTGGAATCTGACACTGGACACAAACAACTTGGAAGGGAGCACTCAGGTGCCTTTCCTAGGAGTAAGTCTCACTGAACTCAATGGGACTTATTTCTAAGTAGGCATGAAGGAGCTCCTGCATCACAATGATGGATGTCTCTTGTTGTTTGATGTCATTTCCGTGCATGACATTACAGGCAGAGTGTCATTATCAGAAGGGGATCCTGGGCTGAAAAGCTCAAGAACCACTGGTCTAATGGCTACTTTTATTTGTGCACAGCTAGAATAACTAACACTGACAAGAGCCTGACCACTCAATGACTGTGTAGGAGTGTTGAGGTGACATTCACGTCTTCCATCACACCTAACAGCTTCATTGGTCTAGAATCACAATGGGCAGACCAGAAGCCTGCAATTTCAGTTGACGCCAGCTAAGTTCCTCTGCGCAGTTTGCTTCCTCCCACTTGCCATAGACATTGGGAATAAATAGGGTTCTAGTGTAATGAATGATCCTGCTGTTTCAAAGTAGCATTTCAAACAAATGGGGACACTGTGGGATATCAAAGTGTGAGAATGAGAGTCCCATGCTCTCAGGGGAGATAGCTCAATCCAAAGCATCCTTTAGGTAAAGCCTGGCATCTTTTGATAGCTGTCTGTCTTTGATCAAATATACCTATTGATCCTGAGCATGAAAGTTCAATAAAGGCTATCAGTGTGGGAAAGGAGTACAATAAAACCTTCAGTCTTTTTTTATCTCAGCTGAAACATTTCATCTTGACATTTGTTAAACATATCAGCGGATTGCTTAAAATAAGACTTTTTTTAAAGCTTGCTGGGAAAGAAAAGCAGGCATTAAAAATTCAACTTTTTAAATACTTGAGAGCTTTTTATGCCAGGTTCTTTTCATTAATCTCATTGCACAGCCTGATATTATTATTATTATTATCCAATTCCATTTGGACCAAGATTGTGAGCCTTAAATATGTATTAAAAATATACCCTTGACTGCTTTTTTACACATTTTTTCCTCTCACTTGCTAATCTTCTGTACATTTTGTCAAAATATCTTTATTACTCTGATCTAGGATTGTCATTGCAAGGAAAAATACATTTAAAGAAAAATACTTGCAGAGGGGTGATTTAAGCCTATGTGAATTTAAAATATTGCATTTCCAAGTGCTGAGGCTACAAGAGAAACAACAAAAACAGAATGAACATATCAAGAAAAGGTCACATTCATCTTCAGAAAGAAAACACTTTCCAGGGTCATTCAAACTTACAATGCCTCATATATCAGTGGTTCTCAAAGGGAGGGGCATCACAGTGATGTCAAATTCCTGTTTGTTGTCACTTCTGGCCATGACATCACATTCATGTTGTTGACATCACTTCTGGGATGTCCTGGATTATTATCACAAGGGGGTCCTAGGCTGAAATGCTTGAGAACCACTGCCCCATAATTTTGAAAGGAATTACTGGCTTCTGAGTCAGCCCAGTTATGATGCTGCTTGCATTACTCACAAATGACAGAGGCAGATGAAGGGTTGGTGGATTTGGGGTGCCTTCACCCCAAGTCTGCTGCCAGCTACCTTCCTCCATCATGCTTGTGGGAGGTCACGAGCGGGAAGGGCAGGCAGGAAGGCAAGAAGAGGAGAAAGGAGAGAGGAGAGTAAGTGAAAGAGGAAGGAGAAAAAAGGATAGAAAGAAAGAGAGAGCAGGAGGAAGAAGGAGCATGGTTTAAGAGTGTGGAAGATCTTGCTGGGCTTGTGTTTGGTGACAGTAAGACTTACCTGTTATACTTACCTGTTGTGTTGAAGGATCTGTTGATGCGGGTTATACCTGTTATTGAACTTTAAGTATTGGACCTCCATAATAATGGAAGCAAATAAAGATGCAGTGATCAGCATTCCATCCTCTTCTCCATGGCCTCTTTATCCAGAAGACCTCTCTCTAGGTATCTTCCCCCCTCTCACCGAGTCCTCCGCTTGCACCCACATCACCCAGGTTAGCCTCCTCACAATGCTGTAGATATGAACCATGTGGACATGAACCTTACCATCCTCATCACATATCTGTGCATCAGGAGGTGTGAACCTTCTGGCTTTATTGAAAGGGTCTGTGAACCCAAACCTATCCAGTTTTCCAGTGCTGATGCAGCTGTGGTAGTGGATCATGTGCTGCATCCTGCAGTGGGGATACAGTCATACATATCTCCTCAATGAAAAGCGCCATCTGGAGCTCCATTGTGGCTAGATCAGTTCTGAAAAGTTGGATGGAATAGGGTCCTAAATGAATGGTGGTGCAGTTTCTGCCTGAGGATGGTTGGAAAAAATGGGCCCAATCAGACCCGGTGCCGGGAACCCTCCATGTTAGAGCAGAGAATGAATATCCACAGCCAGCACTTGGTCACACTGACTTGTCCTCTATTCATTCTCTTCAAATTCCTTGTGAGCAGGCAGTATGTGATCTTCTTGTAATTCATAAACTATATGTGATAGTTTTAATTTTAATAATAAATAATATATAGTGTTAAATTAATCACATTAAAACACTATATATGTATGTGGTTTAGCTTTTATTTGTTATGTCCTACATTTTTCTTGGTTGTCCTACATTTTGTGTGGGTCTTGTCCTCTTCTATGGTTATGACTTGTGGTCCAATATGGTTTGCTTCTTGCGTTGATTCAAATCAGTGGGTGTCGACCCTGCATAAACTGTAAGGAGTTCCCACAGTAACAGCAATAGATGGCCAAGGATGGTTCAACACACCATCTGGGAATAATGGTATTCTTCTGCATACTTTTAGAACTTGTGGTTTGACCTTAAAAGGAATAGCCTTTAAAATTCCTTAAAAAGATAGCCATAACGCTGATAACAATTCTCACTCCTCTGACATTTTACTATACAGTGGTGCCTCACATAAAGTATGTTTCACGTAATGAACAAAAATTTCTGTAGGATTCTGCTTCACATAACAAACTGTGCTTCATGTAAAAACAGGCTTGTTGGCAGTTGTGGCAGACGTACTGGCCGGCAGCCCTTTTAAAAAGCGTCAGTTCTGCCTAGCGCACCTGCCCATAGCGAAAGCAGTACTTCTGCACTGTTTCTCCTGTGGCTGGGCATCCGCTGGGCAGAGGGAGAGAACAGCAGTGGAGAAGATGGAAGCAGCTCAGGGCTAGCCAGAAGGGAGCAGGGGACAGAGAGGCTCAGAGAGAAGGAGAAAGCAGGGAGACTTGAAATTGTCTTTGATTGCAGCCTCCTCATCATGTCTACCCAGAAGTAAGCCCCATTGTGTTAAATGGGTCTTACTCCCAGGAAAGTGTCTTTAGAATTGCAGCCTAAGTAGACTTCATAGGATCGTGCACATTGAATGCATGTTTTGAATTCAATTTCAGTGTTTTGTTATCATTTTTACATACAGTTAATATTTTTATATGAATACTTTTGGGTTGTGGAAACAATTGTCTGAGTTTCCATTATTTCCTATGAGAAAATCCACTTCACATAAAGAACATTTCAAGTAACAAACATGCCTCCGGAACGAATTAAATTTGTTATGTGAAACGCCACTGTACTTTGTGAGCAGGGAAAGATGAATGAGACACCATTTCATGCATCCTTATACCTGGTGCTATTTTTTTGGAAAATAGGTGCCAGAACTTACCTGTCTGTCTCACCAGTGTCTATGTGTGTCCATGAGTTTGTGTGCCAGTACTCACCTACAGAAATGCCAGTACTCCATTCTGGTGCATTCCCTCTTAAAAAGACTGCTGCTTAAACCTAATATCTGCTGTCATGTGACAGATGGCTTGGCGTACTTACCTTTGGCATACATACCTTTGACTTATGTACACTGCATTGACAATCTATTATTAGGAACCAAAAATTTGAAGCATCAGACCACACAGAATCTGCAATCCTAATCCCCATTTCAGATGGGTCATGCACAGAAATGGAAGTCCTGACACAAGTCCCATGGTGATGTGGAGGTGTTGCAAAAGTGCCATAAGGCACTTCTGCATGACTCCAGTGGGAAGGGGGAATTAAACCAGTGAATGGACATAAGCTGGCCTCCCCAAATCACCACTAGAATGAGGTGAGTTATGCCAGCCTAAATCAATTAGGCTTGTGCCCAGAAGCTTTCAAAGATCCACCGTGCACAGTTTTAGAAAAGCCAAGGATGAACCAAGTTTGTTTCCCTTAGATTACACAACAAGCTATTGCTGTATAACTTGAAGTTTAGGCTTTTAATGTCAGCTATAGAAGACTTAGAATGCTCACTCTCTCCCAATGGCTAGAGGTCTGTAGAATGAGATTTGCAACAACCAACATAATCAATCTACATAATAATAGGGCTCCAGTTAGTTGAATGCTCTTGATCTCAGAATTTGTTCATATATTACAGATTCATAAATGAGTAGGTAGCCATGTGGTCCAATCTTGTACAGAGATGGTGCAACTTTCACAAACCAGTCTATGCTCACTGGCACCTGGCTGAAGGAGAGTGTGCAAACCTCAGTAACATGCATAACTTTACAAAGGGGGAAAGGAACCAACTAGCATAGCCAAATCCTATCTACATTTACCTAGCAATAAGTCCCGCTGACTCTAATGGGACTTACTTCTGAGTAAATATGCAGAGAAGGAAGGAATTTCTTACCGTAAATGTCCTTTTCTTGGAGGATAGGAAAAGGGCCAATCAGATAATATCTGGGTTATGGAGGTGGGGCATAACCCAGATATTATCTGAATGGCCTTTTTCCGACTCCTCGGAAAGCCCAAGATTGAATTGGGCTTTCAATCTTGTGTGGGAATGCAGAGCAACTGGTGCAGGCTACACTGCATCTCATGGGGAATTCTGAACTCCTGGAGATCTCTTTGGGGTTTGGAAGCTTTTTGCCTCTTTCCTTGGGGTAAGTCCCAGTCGGCACAATGGGTCAACTTGGACCTGCAGAGGTGATATAGCTGCTGGGAAACTGCCTACAAACTCATCCATTCCTGATTCTCCATTGCCTTTGTAAAACACAAACAGGGGGGCTTTCCCACCCCACTGTTTAACCTGGCCACCTGATAAGGTTCCTTTACCCAAAAGGTCTCCTCACAGGTCTGCCTCTGCACCCCCCTTTACTTAGGGATGCCAAAAATCCCAGACTGCACTCAACTTTTAGAGTCAGCCTGCCTTAAGAAACACCTCAGGCCCTCTTAGCCCCCCTGCGGGAAAGGTAATCAGATTAAAAAGGATTAAAAACACCTTAAAGGAAAGTTTACTTATTTATTCAAACAGGCACAATGCATTGAAAGAATTCATTACTGAAAACAATAAAGCTATCTCAGCTTCTCTAACACAGTGATTCCTAACCCAACATGATCTTACAAAATCCTTTTGCTTCGTGGCCTGCAAGAAGAGTTGTCCCCCTCCAGTCTCTGTCTTCTAAGATCTTCTTCCAAGGACAGTCTCTCAAGCCATGCCCAACAGCTCCCTTATATCCCCCAAAATTCCTCAGCTGCACATCACAAGATCCATTAACTCGTAGCATAAATTATCTTATTCCCAACAGCTGAGGAAGTCAGGGTAATACACAGGTGTTATAAATCCTGGGAACATCCTCCTGCAAGCTTTCCCTCTGATAAGGCTGGCTCCACAATTTCTCCTTGAACCAATAAACACTAACTCCTCATACATTCCTTAAGGGGCATATGGTGTTTTACAACTTCCCCTTTTGATCTTCCACCGTCCTTGCTTTTTCACCCCATGTTATCACCCCATGGCATCACCCCATTGTGATGCCATCCACAATGGCATCCTAGAGGAGAAAAACCTTTATCTTTGGTCCAACAGAAATTCATAACTGTACATCATTCTTACAGCCTTGCCCCATCTCTTCTAGGAAGGAGGGCTGTGCAAATGTGGGTGCACATTTGGGTGCATTGGCTGATGCGGGGATGTGCTTGCATCCCCAAAGAGCTAATGAAAACATGGATGGTGCAGAACAGCAGATTAAGATTGACAGAGAAATGGTTTGAAACCACTTAACTGGCCTAAATGAAT
Source organism: Cryptoblepharus egeriae (assembly GCA_030015325.1). Lineage (NCBI taxonomy): Eukaryota > Metazoa > Chordata > Lepidosauria > Squamata > Scincidae > Cryptoblepharus > Cryptoblepharus egeriae. The sequence continues at coordinate 19,777,802 of JAREYC010000011.1, read as the reverse complement.
TCAAGTCATTTGGACCGGATGAGCTGCATCCTCGAGTTCTTAAGGATCTCGCAGATGTCCTTGCAGAGCCTCTGTCGATCATCTTTGAGAAATCCTTGAGGAGTAGAGAAGTTCCACTGGACTGGAAGAGGGCAAATGTAGTCCGAATCTTTAAGAACGGGAAAAAAGAAGACCTGGGAAATTATAGACCAGTCAGTTTAACTTCAATCCCGGGCAAGATATTAGAACAAATCATAAAGCACACAATTTGTGCACATCTAGATAAGTACTCGGTGATCAAAACAACCCAGCATGGATTTACCAAGAATAAATCTTGCTAGACAAATCTGATCACCTTTTTTGATCGGGTTACGAGCTTAATGGACAGTGGCAATGCTGTGGATGTCATTTCTCTTGACTTCAGCGAAGCATTTGACAAGGTCCCACATGATATCTTAATTGGGAAGTTGGAAAAATATGGGCTAGACGAGGCAATTGTTAGGTGGATTTGCAAATGGCTCAACAACCGCACACAAAGGGTTATAGTAAATGGTTCTGTGTCAGCCTGGAGGTTGGTTTCAAGTGGGGTACACCAAGGCTCTGTCTTGGGACCAGTTCTCTTTAACATTTTCATCAATGACTTGGAAGAAGGGATACAGGGGAGCCTGATCAAATTTACAGATGACACCAAGCTGGGAGGAGTAGCAAACACATCAGAAGATAGGAGAAACCTCCAGGAGGATCTGGATAAACTAGAATACTGGGCTGTAGCAAATAGAATGAATTTCAACAGGAAGAAGTGCAAGGTTCTGCACTTAGGAAATAAAAACCAAAAATACAGGTATAAAATGGGGGATACTTGGCTTGGCAGCACAACATGTGAGCGGGAACTTGGAGTCGCTGTGGATCACAAGCTGAACATCAGTCAGCAGTGTGATGTGTCTACAAAGAAAGCAAATGCCATTTTAGGCATTTTAGGCATTTTAGGCATTAAGAGGACTGTAGCTTCCAAGTCGCGAGAAGTTCTAGTTCCTCTTTATTCAGTATTGGTTAGACCTCACCTTGAATACTGTGTTCAGTTCTGGGCACCTCACTTGAAGAAAGATGCAGCCAAACTGGAGCAAGTCCAGAGGAGAGCGACAAGAATGATCAGTGGGATGGAAGGGGGAGGAAGCCCTATGAGGAAAGGTTGGGGGAACTTGGGATATTCAGCCTGGAGAAGAGGAGGCTGAGAGGAGACATGATTGCCCTGTTCAGATACCTGAAGGGCTGTCATAGGAAGGAAGGGGCTCATTTGTTCATAGCTGCCTCTGAAAGCAGAACTAGAATCAATGGGTACAAACTGCAAGAAAGGAGATTCCGGTTGGATATCTGGAAAAAATTCCTGACGGCGCGGGTGGTTGGCTGTGGAACAAATTGCCAAGGGAAGTGGTGGACTCTCCCTCACTAGGTATCTTCAAGCAGAGGCTAGACGAGCACCTGTTGGGGATGCTCTAGGGGGATTTCCTGCTGCGAGCAGGGGGTTGGACTAGATGACCTACTAGGTCCCTTCCAACTCTATGATACTATGATTCTACCTGTTCCAGTGGTCCTCATTGCTCTGCCAACATGTGGTAAGGTACTGGCCTTTTTGCTGGTGTGGCAGGTATCTGCATTGATGTAAAACAATTTATGGCACTTTTGATGTAGCTTGCATTGATAGAGCATAAATTCTTCCAGTGCAGGGCTTGGAAATGAATGGGCTTTCCGTGTTTCAGTTTGGGTTGTTAATTCCATATAGGCCACAATCCTAATCTCCAGTTAGGCCAACCTAGCCCTGGCATAAGACCTCAGGGTGTCACCAAAGTGCTGTAAGACATTTGTGCACCACACCTGGGTGTGGTTTAGGCCACTGCACAGACATATGCTTGCCTCTCTACATCACCACAGGACAAGAAGATCCACGAGTTGTGCTGGCCTAAGTTAGGATTGCACCCTTAGTCTTCTTAATCAACAGGGAGGTCACAATTACTCTAGTAGGAAAAAGTTGGTTAACTCCAGCAAAAGTCGGTCTCTCTCTCTCATTTTCTTATGGTCAGTGTCCTCAAAACCCAGTTGAAGGACATAAACAGAGAGATCAAGCCAAATGACTGAAAACAGTCATGCTCAGGGGAGGAGGCCAGGAAACAAAAGAAGAAAGATTTCCCCCTCCCTTTAAACTAAATTTATAACTCTATGTTAGAAGGAACAGTCAGGATATTGCTTTCAAGAAAAGAGAAAAGGGAACTGAGAGCACCGAGGGAGAGAAAGACCAGGTTCCGTCTTCCTTTTTTCTTTTGTCAAAAATACAAATGAAAAGAACGGCCAGCAAAGTTGATTTCTCACAAACACTGTAGATTTAAAGGAAGCCTTAGTGAAGAGTCCTAATGGTGTCTACTCAAAAGTAAGCCCATTGTGTTCAATGGTTCTTACTCCCAGGAAGGTGTCTTTAGGATTTCACCCTTAGTTGCCCAATCCCATCCAGCTCTCCAGTGCTGAGGCAGCCATGCCAAAGGGGTGTAACTGCATGTTTGTCCCTTCATTATGGAGATGAATTGTGATTGCATTGGGACTGGAAAGCTGGATGGGGCTGAGCCTTTATGAAGTGGGCTAGGAACAGTTTGGTACTGGCAAAGGCACAATATTTTTTGAGTTGTAGAATATCTGTGAAATGTTGATGGAATGAATTGGACACAAAGAACTGTAAATCAATCCTCTCAACTTCTATGAAGTTTCTTTTGCTTCTTCTTTTTAATGAGACTGGTGCTGCAGTCCTAACTCCCAGTTAGGCTGGCATTTGTCTCATGCTAGCCTGGGGATGTCCAATGCTGGTGGTGTGGAAAGGCTAGTGCATATCTGTGCATTGGCCTAACCCCCCCAACCTCAGGAATGGCAAAGCAATGTTTTACAGCACTTTTGTGACACCCCCAGGCCAGCACAGGACTTGTTTTGGGACTTTTCCTGACTAACTAGGGATTGCAGGACTGACTTTGTCTTGTGTCAGCCCAAGCATGCCTTTGGATTGTGCCCAGAATGATATGACATATTTTAAAGTCTGATCAAATTTCCTAGGGTGGGTAGTGGCATTCCGTATCTAACTCCTTGAGAGATTCCAGCATGGGAAAAGATCACATACATGCAGGGACACACACATTCACATGTATGTACTCCAGTCCCCCTCACCCGCCCATAACACCCTCCGGGCAACACCACTCTTCTTTGTTATCTTCTTCCACCCAGGAATGGCTTGAGCTGATTCAGCTGACTGTGTTGAATTGGGCCCACAGTTGGATTGCAAGTGGACCTCCCACTCCTGCAGCTGGCACCTCGCTGGTCATGAGGCAAGTATGGCAAGTGAAACATTTTTACATGTGACTCTCTGACCTCTACCTGCGTTCGTGTACTTCTGCTTGTACTTCTGCTAATTCAGAGGAGAAGGGGTGATACGGTTTCAAAAGAAAACCATGCCACATCAGGCCCTGATTCCATTTGACTCTTCTAGTAGGTAGGGTACATGCAGGTCTATCCTAAGGCAGGTGGGTAGAAAGTGGGAGGTGGGACTGGGACCTGGTGATAATATGGATCCCAACCAGCTCCACGGGGTGATATAGTGCCACCACTGGCCACACAGAACTTAGACCCATTCAGACTGCTTCAGCTCTACAGAGGGGAAGGGGAAAAGTTTCCCCTTTCCCGTGGTAGCACATCAGCAGCTATAGACGTGCACTGTATACAGCATAGACTAAGAGCACGAACCTAACCATGTCTACTCAAAAGTAAGCCCCACTGTGTTTAACGGGTCTTACTCCCAGGGAAGTGTATTTAGAATTGCAGCATAAGACAGCCTGCCTGTTCCAGTGCAAGTTAGGCTTAGAGGGAAACACGTACACACACAGGTGAGCACCAGACCTATTTTCCCCCCAAAATAGCACTAGTGCGGCTCTTCTGTTAACAAACTCAGGGCGCAATCCTCACTAATTTAGGCTTGCATAACTCACCTGGCATAATTTCCCATGGTAGTGTGGGGAGGCTGGTACATGTTTGTGCACTGGCCTAAACCCAGTGGGACAGAAGTGCCTAATGGGACTTGTGCTTAGGGGCTTAGGGATTAGGATTGGGGCTTAGGATTGCAGCCTTTGAATCCTGACTGGATTCACAAAGATCATCTTCTCATTAAGAGTGTAAGAAGAGCCTCCACTGGATCAGGCCAAAGGCCCTTCTAGTCCAGCTTCCTGTATCACACAGCGGCCCACCAGATTCTTCAGGGAACAACACCTGCATCTGGGTGCCCTCTGTGCATCTGGCATTTTGAGGTTATCCACCTCTGCACACCCCTCATGGCTTGTAATCTGTGATGGTCCTTTCCTCTAAGAATTTGTCAAATCCCTTCTTAAAGGCGTTAGGCTAGATGCCATCATCACATCCTGTGGCAGGGAGTTCCACAATGGATGAAGAAATATTTTCTCTTGTACAACCTATTCCTCCCAACATTCAATCTGAGTGGATGTTCCCTAGTTCTGGTGTTACGTGAAAGGGAAAAGAGCATTTCTTTATCCACTCTACCCATCCCTTGCATATTTTTGTTTGTCTCAATCAAGTTTCCCTTCAAGCAACACATCTCTAGATTAAAGAGCCCCAAATGCTGTATGTAGCCTTTCCTCATATGGAAGGTGTCACAAACCATCACTCATTTTGGTCACTCTCCTCTGAATTGTCCCCATTTTCTCTATATCCTTTCTGAGATGTGGCAACAAGAACTGGACATGGTACTCCAAATATGGCCTCATCATTGATTTGTAAAATGGTGTCATGATTTTTGCTGTTTTATTGTCAGTCTCTTTTCTAATGACTCCAAGCATAGAATATGCCTTCTTCACTGCCACCGCACATTGGGTTAACTCTATCTTGGGCCCAGTTCTCTTTAACATTTTCATCAATGACTTGGAGGAAGGGATACGGGACAGCCTGATCAAATTTGTGAATGACACCAAGCTGGGAGGAGTAGCAAACACAACAGAAGACAGGAGAAACCTCCAGGAGGATCTGGATAAACTAGAATACTGGGCTGTAACAAATAGAATGAACTTCAACAGGGAGAAGTGCAAGGCAAAAACACAGGTATAAAATGGGGGATACTTGGCTTGGCAGCACAACATGTGAGTGGGATCTTGGAGTTGCCGTGGATCACAAGCTGAACATGAGTCAGCAGTGTGATATGTCTGCAAAAAAGGCAAATGCCATTTTAGGCTGCATTAAGAGGACTGTAGCTTCCAAGCTGCGAGAAGTTCTAGTTCCTCTTTACTCTGCGTTGGTCAGACCTCACCTTGAGTACTGTGTTCAGTTCTGGACACATCACTTTAAGAAAGATGCAGCCAAACTGGAGCAAGTCCAGAGGACAGCAACAAGAATGATCAGTGGGATGGAAGGGAAGCCCTACGAGGAAAGGTTGGGGGAACTTGGGATGTTCAGCCTGGAGAAGAGAAGGCTAAGGGGAGACATGATTGCCCTCTTCAGATACCTGAAGGGCAGTTCAGCAGTGGAACAGATTGCCAAGGGAGCTGGTAGACTCTCCCTCACTGGCGATCTTCAAGCAGAGGCTTGATGAGCACCTGTTGGGGATGCTCTAGAAGGATTTCCTGCTGCAGGCAGGGGTTGGACTAGATGACCTACTAGGTCCCTATCAACTCTAGGATTCTATGATTCTATCCACCAGTACCCTTAGATCTCTTTGTCACAGATAACTCAGAGCCCATTAACCTATATGTAAAATTAGAATCCTTTGCCTTAATGTGCATAACTTTACATTTACTTATATTAAAATGCACCTGCCATTTTGTTGCCCATTCTTCCAGTACAGAGAGTTCCCTCTGGAGCTCTTCATTCTTTTTTGGTCTTTACCACTCGGAATAGCTTGATGTCAACCACGAACGTGGCTACCTTGCTGCTTAACCCTGTCTCTAGGTCATTTATGGAGTGGTTGAAAAACACCAGTCCCTGGACCACCCCAGTTTTCATCTTTTTCCACTGGGAAAAATTGCCCATTGACACCCACTCTCTGTGTCCTGCTCCTCAACCAGTTCCCAATCCATGAATGGACCTGCCCTCTAATTCTCTGACTGTGGAGACATTCCTCAATTATTTTGACTATGTTGACTACTACCAAAGGGCAATGTTGTCCTGAGCTATAAACTGATCACCTAAAAGCCGGCTCAGAGTAGTCAACTGGATATATTTTGTACTAGACAAGACTTGCAAGTGTTCTTCAGAATATAGCCCCAGGGAATATAGCTTACAGTGCAACAATCTGGCCTCAAGCTGGTAAGGTCTGTGCAACTGGAGATAAAATTTACATGAAGGTTAAGTTCAAGCAAAATCCCTCTATGTGACTGAGGTACCAAACCTTTCCAGACCCAAGACTCACATCTCAACTTGATAAAAAAAACTAGATCTCAAAGGTAGTCATTTATTGCCAAGCAAAACGCTTACCTCTGTTAAAGCATTGGAAAAATGGAGAAAGCACTAAACACAGGAAACACCTGTGTCTCAAAACTAAATGGTGGAGAGAGAATTGCAATAGCTCACACATCCCACATCTTCACCTAGAACCAGGGTGACCATATCCCTCTGATTTTTTTTTTTTTTCAGGACATGACCTCTTTTTTTAGCTTTGTGTCTTAAAAAAAATCTTCATTGGGCAGCATGTAGCCTTCTTATTAATTAAATTATAATTATAAAATTTTATATAATTATATTAAAATATAATTAATAAATTATATAAAATAATCTACATGCAATGTTTTTAAATTGAATAATAAGTATTATATAGTTTAAATTAACCAAATGAAAGCAATATATCTATATCTATATCCAGCTGTGTCTGCCATTCCATTGGACTATTTCCGTGGTGTGGAGAGGGGGGATTTGCTGCTTGGGTAACAGCCTACCCTCCATATTAATCTATCCAGGCCTTCGTGCTTCGCATGCAGCATCGAGCACGATAGCATAGTCTTTTGAGACTGATGGATGCATATATCATTGACTCATTGATACATATGACAAGGATCTATAGTGAGGATATTGGGAGGTCATTCAGCCTGGAAAAGTGCAGCCAAATGATAGTAAAGAGAGGAAAAGTGGTTAAGATCAGTGGGGTAGAACTACCAACAGGGTACATAACAGATGTAGAGACCAGCTATAAGTACCTAGGTATCCCACAATCCCATGGAAATCATGAAGAGGCAGCAAGGAAGACAGCAATATCCAAGTACCATCAAAGGATACGACAGATCCTGAAGAGGCAGCTCAATGGGAAAAATAAGATACATGCCATCAATACATATGCACTGCCAGTCATCAGATACCCTGCTGGTATAGTGAGTGAGAAAGAAATGGAGGCGACCGATGTGAAAACTCAGAAGCTCCTAATAATTTATGTGGGTTTCCCCCCCAAGTCTAACATCCAGAGACTATACACTAGTCGGAAAGAGGGCGGCTGGGGTCTGATGAGCATCAAAACTACTATCCTGGATGAAACTCAGAATATCCAGGAATACATCAGTGAGGGTATCCAAAGATGAGCTGATGAGAAAATGTCTCTGGCAACAACAGCAATAGCAAATCTGGAAGGAAGATCAAAGTGAGGAAGTGTCCTGGCAAGATAAGACCCTGAATGGGACGTACCATCACCAGACAGCCAAAGTCGCTGATACTGGGAAATCCTATCAGTAGCTGGAAAGAGCTGGCTTCAAAGATAGAACTGAAGCCCTCATCATGGCAGCACAAGAACAGGCACTAAGTACCAGATCCATAGAATTTATTTATTTACTCAATTTATACCCCGCCTTTCCTCTCCCATAAGAGGGAGCCCAAGGCGGCTAACATTAAAGAATAAAACACAATTAAAATTGCTAATAAATACAAATTAAAACATCATTAAAATTCATAGAAACGGGGATTTACCACACAAGAGAGGACCCAAAGTGCAGGCTGTGCAGAGAAACCTCAGAGACAGTCCAGCACATCGTGGCAGGGTGTAAGATGCAGGCAGGAACAGCATACATCAAAAGTTACAACCAAGTAGCCGGCATTGTGTACAGGAACATCCGCGCAGCCTATGGACTAACCCCTCCCAAGACCAGATGGGAGAATCCTCAGAAGGTTGTGGAGAATGACAGGGCTGAGGTCCTGTGGGACTTCCATATCCAGACAGATAAGAAGGTACTGGCTAACCAGCCAGATACTGTGGTGGTAAATAAGGCCCAGAAGACAGCCTGGGTGATAGATTAGCAATACCGAATGACAGCAACATCAGGAAAAAAGAGCATGAAAAGGTGGAAGAGTATCAGGGTTTGAAGGAGGAATTAGAAACGATGTGGAAAGTGAAGGTGAATGTGATCCCAATGATTCAGCTCCAACAGATTCCAGGAAATACATCAGAACACTTGATCCAGAAAAGCGCATTGCTAGGAACAGCTAAGATACTGCGCAGAACCCTCAAACTCCCAGGCCTCTGGTAGAGGACCCCAGATTAAGGATAACAATCATACAACACCCATGGAAGGTGAGAAAACTATATATATAGTGCAGCCGAATGATAGTAAAGAGAGGAAAAGTGGTTTTGTATATATAGCTCTTATAGCTATATATTGCGCTCTTATTTTGTCATGACCTACATTTCCTTGGAATGTCCTACATTTTGGATGGCTTGCCCTCTTTTGCAGTTATGACATGTGGGACCCCTTTCCTTTCTTCCTAATGATGCAATGAGACACTGGTTGGGGGCTGCATTTATTCCAAAAGAGATTTCCTGTTATCCATCCATTCGTGGAATGGAAGCTTTTGGTAGATGGATTGGGGGGGGGGGGAATGCCTCTTTTAAGACATTCACAAATGTTATATGGAAGGACAAGGTATGGATGGAGGAATGGAAACACATGTTGTCAGTTGTTTGCCTCACCCCTTCACTGCACACATGCAGGAGTCAGCAAGGTAATTTGCAGCCACAACTTCCTGACAAGCTGGCTGAGCGAATGAGGTCAAAGACTGGAAAGGTGTCTTCATTTATCTTGTGTTTCAAGACTACAGAGTTGTGATCGTTTGCACCTGTTATCCAGGAGGCTGTTTGGAAGCAGAGACCTCAGCTGCCTTAATAAGTCTTGACATTGCAGTTGCGAGAGGAGAGCGGTGGAGTCATCTTCCGTTCTTTTGGGAGCTGATTGCCAAACTGTCTGAGCAGTACAGCCATTCCATCTGTTTTTTGGGCTAAATATAGCAAGGGGAAGATTTTGCTGACTTAAATCAGGGATGATAGAGAGATTTGACACTGCTTGCTTGAGTTCTTTGGTCCTCAGAAAGGAATTTAATGGTCCAGAAATCTGAAGCACACTTAGGATGAAGAGATAAAGGGGACCTCAACAGATTTGTGGATGGAACCAAGGTTAGAGGAGTAGCAAACACAAGACCCTAGAAGCCTAAAAGAAGCAGGGTTGCCAGATGACAGGAATTTCCCTGACTGGACTGGAAATTATGCCCTGGGACTGGAAGTTCAGGTAGAGCCCTCTTTTTCAGGAATCTGGGGGCCTTTTTACCCATTTCCACTGAGCCACTGAAGCTGCTGGTTAAAGGAGGAAGGGAAGGGAATTGTTGTCTTTTCCCCTGCTCCCCATGCTAAAGCCCCTTTCCACGCCATCAGTGGAAGAACATCTTCCACCATGCATCCTGCTTCCCAAGAACTACAGTGATTGAGTGACTGGTAAAATGGCTGTGGCTGGCATTGAGCTCCAGTCCTTGCACATGCGAGAGAGAGAGAGAGAGAGAGAGAGAGAGAGAGAGAGAGAGAGAGAGAGAGAGAGAAACTCTGCTGTTTGCTGCAAAGGAAGGAAGGAGCTGAGCTGAGGCTACTGCAGAGGAGAACAGAGCTGACAAAGGAGGGAGCCTTGGACGTGAAGCTGCTGCTGCTCTGAAACTTTGCAGTGAGTTTGGTTTAGAGGGAAAGGAGGGGGAAGAATTAATTTTTTTAAGCAGGGTTGCCAACTGACCAGAGAAACCCCAGCCTTCCCTGCTCCTAGATAGATCCACCAATATATACTTTGCACTAAAAGCACATATTTCACAACAAGGGCTGGAGGTGCTCAGGTTGTGGGGCCTTTGATCCAGCTATTGTCAAAGCACAGGTGCAGGGGCTGGGTGTAAAGTTGGCAAACTTCTCAGGGTGGAGATGGTGGGGAGTTTTTTTAGTTTTAAGCCTTCAAGCCCAATTGTGTCCACTCAAAAGCATTACAGTCAGTGGTGCTTATATTGTGAAAGGGGCAAAGGAACGGATGCTGAAGGACCAAAACTCTGCATGCATGCCTGGATCACTTAAGCATATGCCTTTTTGGTTGGTATCTGGTCTATTGCAATGAGATTTGTGCAAAAATTAAGTACCAGTATGCAATACAAGTGCTTTTAGCTTTATTTTAACTTGTCCTACATTTTTTTAACTGGGTAGGAATTTTGGCTTGGAGGACAGGAATTTTGGGGAACTTGGAGGGGGGGATTTGGATTTGGCATCTGGTCACCCTGTCAGGAAGGCCTTGACAGATTGAAATGGTGGATGAAATGAATAAGATGAAGTTTATCAGGGACAAATTCAAGGTTCTGGACTTACTCAAAAAATAACCTAAGATACAGTGATAGAATGGGAGATACAGTGATAGAATGGGAGATACATGGCAGTACATGTGAGCGCGCAGTACATGTAGAATCATAGAGTTGGAAGGTACCTAGAAAAGGTCATCTAGTCCAACCCCTTGACTGTATCAGGAAATCCTTCTAGAGCAGGGGTCTCCCTGGCCCAGATGTGGCACCCAGCGTCATCCACTCTGGCTCCCCAGTCCCCATTAACTCTGGCCCTCGAAGAGACTTGATGGAGCCATTGCCGGCTTGATGCAACTGCTGCTGGACTTTAAGGCTGCCCTACAGAGCTCTCCTCCTCCTCCTTCCCCAGAGTTCTGCAGGAGTCACTTGCATCTCTGGCGGTACAGTGGCGGTATAGTGGTGGTACAGGAGGAGAAAGTAGGTGGGCGTGCGTGTTTTGAAGCCTGCCTGCCGTGTGTGAAGTGCACTGGGGGGGGGGGTGGAAGGAGGTACCAGTAGGTTGGCTGGCTGCCCAGCAAGCTGGGAGAACTTGCAGGGCTTCTGGATGGGAAGTAACTAGCAGGGTGAGTGTATGTCCTCTTTTCCAGGATATTTCCAGCCTTGTGTCCTGGAAAAACCCTCATTGTCCCCAATTTCCTTGTAAGCAGGCATCATGTAAATTTCTTGTAATTAATAAATTTTATGCAATAAATGATATGTAATAGTTTTAAATTTAATAGTAAATAATATAGTGTTTAAATTAACTTCATGAAAGCAATATATATTAGTGTTTTTAGCTTTTATTTTGTCATGTTCTACATTTAGAGGATGCCTCTTTTGGGGGTTATAATATAGGATCACTTCTGTAGATGTCTCTGTGATCATGTGGCCAGCATGACCAAATGCCAAAATGCACAGAATTCTGTTACCCTCCCACCAAGTCATACCTATTTATCTACCTATTTATCTCAAATCGCTTGGTTAGCAAGAAATATACCTACGACTATCCCATCCTAAGAAATCCCCTATAGTCTCAAATTACCTCACACTTTCTCCATTCCTGCAGCCTTATGCCTGGAACTGCTTCCCAGATCACCCACAGGGTGTTTCCTTCCTTCCTTCCACCATTTCCATGAAGCCTGTGGCAAAACACCCAAGTTGTTTCACCCTAATTGCAACCACACCAAAGTCAGAAGAACGACAACTTCCATGTCTCTGAGGGTTCAGCAGTCAACACAACCAGGTAGGCTGTTTGATGACTCAGTCCTTGGCTGGTAACTGACCTGATTCAACATCACTATCCCTATCCATTCTGTAGTTTTTTCCTAAGGCATATGAGTCTATTGAACCATTTAGTTTTGATTTGAGGATTTCACTGGAGACCTCAACTATCATACGATGGTAAAGGGAGAGAAGAGAAACACTGCCAGCACTGCACTATATTTACATATAGCATAAATTTAGAGCATAACATCTATATTTTGTTGATGCAGCACTCAAAAGTACTATTTTGCATTTCTTTTGTAAAGCATATGTAAAGCATGTGTTAAAAAGGAGGCTTTGAGTTAAGTGAAGAGTGCTTAAGAATTAATACAGGTTACTACGTTGCCCAGATAACATCCAGGAAACATTTCACCCTTGTCTGCTTTGAAACCAATAGCAACTAAAGTATTTCATACAAGTGCAGGAAGGTTAAGAATAGAATAGAGCACAAACTACTTCTTTTATGCATGGATACACTGCAGATTATATTCTGGGTGCTGTGAGTTTTAATTAATATTCTGCTAAGATTATATTTCAAGGAATACTATCTGTACTGAGTGCATAAAATAAAGAGCTCCATATATTTAGGAGTTGTGAAGCAGAAAGTCTTATTTGTATAGGTTGGTGTAGATCACTTACCAGGCAGCCCAATCCTAACCAACACTGGAATAGGGATGCAAGTTGGTTTGCCCAGTCTCCAGCATGGTGTTAGGGCTGGTTGTGGTTCAACCTGGGGAATTGAAATTCCACAGCATCTCCAATCCAAAGGATGTTAATTAACGGGGAACTCTTAGGACAGCATGCATAGAATTGCAGCTTCCAATATGCAAGAGAATTTTCCAAGGCAGGTCCATCTATTTAAAATTAATTGCATCCAGCCAGCTAGGAGAACTGATTCTTGGGGAGGAACTCCAGTTAAATAGAAGACAAACAACAGGCTGTTCTAAATACTAAGTTGCTCCTTAGGAACAGTGTTGCATGTTCTGCATGACTGATGACCTCCTTTTAACATGCAAGGGAGACTTGAATATCTATCTATCTATCTATCTATCTATCTATCTATCTATCTATCTATCTATCTATCTATCTATCTATCTATCTAAAAGAGAAAAGTCACTCACTGACTCACTGACTGACTCATTGACTGACTCACTGACTCATCACTGCCCTGCCAAAACTGCCCGCCCTAGAAGCGTGAAATTTGGGGTGGGTGTTTCTTCCATGAGGGAGGGGTGCACTAAGAACTGGTTTTCCGAAATTCCAACCAGAAGGGGGAGAAAAGGGGCGCAACGCGTTTTCCTGCCTATACTTTGCATTGAGAATTGCTGACTCAGCAACATTCTGCCTCAGCTGCTGGGCCTGAAGCATGGAATTCTGGGAGGGATCCTTCTGTCACCTGAACACCCACCAAGAACCATCTGGAGAAACTTAACCCTTCAGGGGCTGAAAAGGGGGCAACGTGTTTCTGTCCTACACTTAACATGGGAGACTGAACCACATCCAGCCAATTTGGTACTCAGTGCCTGGTGAACTGGGAGATGTTTTCCAGAGGAAGAGGTTGCACTGGCGAGGATGCTGCGCATGGGGGGAAGTTGCGCATGGGTGGAAGTTGCGCATGGGGGGATGCTGCGCATGGGGGAAAGTTGAGCATGGAGAAAAGTTGCACATGGGGATGATGCGCATGGGGGAAAGTTGCGCATGGGGGAAAGTTGTGCATCGGCGGATGATGCACATGGGGAAAGTTGCGCATGAGGGGATGATGCACATGGGGAAGTTGCACATGGGTGGAAGTTGTGCATGGGGGGTTGATGCACATGGGGGAAAGTTGCGCATGGGGGAAAGTTGTGCATGGGGGGTTGATGCACATGAGGGAAGTTGCGCATGGGGGAAAGTTGCACATGGGGGAAAGTTGCGCGAGGGGAGAAGTTGCACATGGGTGGAAGTTGTGCATGGGGGGATGATGTGCATGGGGAAAGTTGAGCATGGAGGAAAGTTGAGCATGGAGGAAAGTTGCGCATGGGGGAAAGTTGTGCATCGGCGGATGATGCGCATGGGGTAAGTTGCGCATGAGGGGAAGTTGCGCATGGGGGAAGGTGCACATGGAGGGATGATGCGCATGGGGGAAAGTTGAGCATCGAGGAAAGTTGAGCATGGGGGATAGTTGCGCATGGGGGTTGATGCACATGGGGGAAAGTTGCGCACGGGGAAAGTTGCGCACGGGGAAAGTTGTGCATCGGCAGATGATGCGCATGAGGGGAAGTTGCGCATGGGGGAAGTTGCGCATGGGGGAAGTTGTGCATCGGCGGATATGCGCATGGGGAAAGTTGCGCATGAGGGGATGATGTGGGTGGAAGTTGCGCATGGGTGGAAGTTGCGCATGGGGGGATGATGCGCACGGGGATGATGCGCACTTTGGGAAGTTGCACATGGGGACATGATGCGCGTGGGGACATGATGCGCGTGGGGACATGATGCGCGTGGGGACATGATGCGCATGGGGGGAAGTTGCGCATGGGGGAAGTTGCGCATTGGGGAAAGTTGTGCATGAGGGGACGTTGCACATGGGGGATGATGCGCATGGGGGAAGTGGCACATGGGGTGTTTCTGCACCATGGGGGGATGGCATAGGGAGAAATGTTACACCCGCAACGCGGGTACGCTTTTCGCTAGTATATATATATATAAGGAATCAGGAGCCTAAACATATATCCATGTAAATATGGAGAGAGATTCCAGTTCTAGGCTGAGATTCCTCAGTCCCATATATTCCAGGGACAATGGCTTAGGATGGGGAAATTCTGAATTGTACAGGGTTGCTAGGCTCATTGCAGTCCCAAATTTGAGAATCTGGAAGAGATGTCATAAGACTGCGAACCTTTGAAAAATGGGAATGGAGATTCTGGTACCAGTAAAGGAGTGAAGCTTAGCAGTACCTCAAAAGGTAGAAAAATAGGGTCATTTTTGATCAACTGGCAACCGTTTCCAAGCTTTTGCCCCTGGTAATATTCAGCAACAAACTTGTGTCTCTCTGAAAACTGTAGAAAAAAATTCTTGTTGGGACTCACTAGTCATCCCAGCAGCCCCTACTGAAGACAAAGAACAGACTGACATCAACATCCCATGAACCTTGAGGGGGGAAATGCTTCAGAAATCTCTGTCTCAGTGGATAAGGCCTGTAAAGTCTTGTTTAGTTCTACCAGCAAGCCTTTCCCAACTAGAGATGATTGGAGGATGAAGTGCTAGGCCTAAATTCCACTTGGGTGGCTCTAACGTGGTATAGATTTTGTCCAGAAATTGGAATTTGGTCAGGATTACCTCAGGAAGTAATATTCAACATCCAGTAGTATTCTGAGTTATGGAGGCCCTCAAAGGGCTCTGCACCTTATGGAGGACAACAGACACTGCCTCTAAGTTCAAAAACACCATCTTTTTTTGGAGTAGCACCATTGCAACCATCTCACTAGACTTACAGAGGTGTCTAGGTCTCCTGGAGAGTTTGGGAACTTCTGCTGTACCCTAATCACTCAAAAAACTCAAATGTATTTCTTAACTTGTTAATTTTGTCGATTTCTAATTGACAATATTTCTCAATTTGTCCTGAATATACAACATCAGTTTTCAGCAAGCCTGTAAATATGACAAGGGTTAGCTTGTATGATGTTTTGCAAGAAGCCGCTCTCTCCATGGCTATCTAAATGGTTTTTTAAACACCTGCTTTCTTTTGTTATGTGTTGTTTCCCTAGAATATAAAGGAAGAAGCTAGATATTAGATTTTTTATTAGAATTTATTAGAATTATTTTAAACCCTTGGAATCATTCATTGCCTATAAGAGAAATACAGACAGGCATCGCAGATGCTGGCTAGAGGCTCGCTTTGCCTCAATCAGCTTTCACTAGCTCTCACAGGAGAGGGGATTATGACGTCACAATACACTGCCTTCACTGAGTGCTGTTCTCCAGGCATTGTTGGCAGAAATTAGCCCACTTGAACCTTAGCTCCCACAGGAGAAGAGATTATGACGTCACAATACCCTGCCTCTGCTCTCCAGGCATTCTTGCGGTCAGCAATAATTAGCCCACTTGAACCTTGTAAAGTCTTCTTATCTCAGCAGAAATAGAAGGGGATTCCCCGTTTGTCCTCAGCTAACCCTGCAGCGCTAGGCAAGAGCGCTATTATGAAACAGAATAGAAACAGCTTCGCAGAAGGAAAGAAAGCAATGTAATGGAAATATTAATTGTCAGGCAAGACGGAAGGACTTATTTGAAGCCTAAAGATTATAAAAATTAAAATAGTATTTTAATTCTTTCCCCTTGTGTAAACAGAAGCCCGGATGGATCAGTAAATGTAAAAGCTATAGGTGCTAGATAACAGTGAATGTTTTCCATTGTGAATTGTGTAACTATGTGTCCTTCCCCATTCTGTTTTTTTTCCAAGTCAGGAAGCTCTAGAGATAAAATCTTTTAACCTGTATGAATTTCTCTTGTTACAAAGAAATAATCTCTTTATGTAAAGGTTGCCTACGTGACAGTAAAGATATAAATTGTTTGTGCAAAATGTGCTAGGCACTCAGTCTTTTGAGGGACGAAACTCTGTCCGACTGAAGTCTGGAGCTCCAATAAAGAAATCTCTTGCTTGCATAAGCCTCTTCTGGGTTCTTTCAGGATATTTCTCTCAATTTTCCCATAACAGAGAAGCCAAACAAGTGCATCTTTTCTTCATATGTAACTTTCTCAAATCAGAGGACAAATGAGAGGGCAAGGCATGAAACACCATGGAAAAATGGTGTTTCCCCTTCCTCCTTTTTTCCTCTCTCTAATTTGAAGCCACTAAAGAACGGACATCTCCCCAAAGGCTGGACACAGGAGAGCTTATTAAAAGAGAATATACATATTCTCCCAAAGACTCAATGGCTGCAATTCTAAAGACATTTTCCTAAGACCCATTGAACCAGGGTGACCATATGCTGGCACCCAAAAAATGGGACCTCTAAATGTCCAGATTTTCCACTGAAAATCCGGACTTTAAATTTTTTTGAAGGACCCTGTCCTCCTTTTTGGGTACCAGCATATGGTCACCCTTTACTCAGGAGTAAGCCCATTGATTCAATGGGCTTACTTCTGAGCAATCATGAAGAATATAGGGTACTTACCTGGGCTATATCTTACCTGGCCGGTGAGTGAGAAACGCAGTGTGCGCTGGGGACAGAGCAGGCTAAAGCAATGACCAGAGTGTCATACATAGCTTTTAATTTTTTTCTCCTCACAACAATCTTATGAGGAAGGGTAGCTCATTGAACTCTTTCAAATAGAATCCTTCATGGTGTGACCACTACATCTGGCCTCAGGAAATGACTTTCAAACTGGCAGTAGAAGCAGTTTTAGGTGGGCCAAGCTGTAAATAGTGACTCATTTTGGCTCTCATGAAAACTTTATCAGGTTTTTGATCTCCCATCCAAAAATTCAAAACAGTTCTTTCTACTTAGCAACCAGCTAGCAGCCCTCTGCTCAACCAGCAGACTATGCTTTGCAACAAAAGGGCCTCATACTCTCTGAGGAGAGGTTTGGTAGTTCTTACCTTCTAGTGCCATGGTGTAATTAAAACCCTAATAATGTGGCCCATTTTTCAACCCAAGTTATAGTCTGGTGTATTTCTTTGGTGATATACACCATAAATAAACTGATGCATTGCTGAAAAAACTTTTTTTTTTGCCATTGCAGTGATGCATATAAAAGAATACTTTTTAGAATCTATGGTGGATTATATTAACAATAAATACTTATCTTTTTATATTTATGTACAATTTTTTGAGTTATGATCTAAGCAAATAATTGTACTTGCTTATTGCTCGGAGAGGCTTAATTCAAGCAAGAAGGGAAATTGCAGTTATGCTTGCCATCCAAATTTTATGTTGCTCATGAAAATAAGTTAGTTAAGCAGTCATATTTAAAATAAACACTTTAAAACCACTCATTTTTTAATTGTAACTCTGCAAGCCTGTAACTTTCAAAAATGGTTAAGTGTATTTAATCATTCAGAAAATAAAAATGGAAAGAAAACATCTGCAGACCTGCTGATATTAAGGAACTTAGAGGTAACAGAGGGACAAAACCCCAAATGTCTGCTACCATTTGAGAGCTACCCAGAGCCACTTAGCAAATAGAACATGGAGTGATTGGGCAGGATCCATTAGTGACTATCCTGTAACTCTCAAGCAAGAGCTTTCTGCCGACACAATAGCAGTTGCACACTTACCATCTTGTACTTGTGCTGAGTTCAAGTACACTGTAGGGCAGTGTTTCTCAATCAGTTATACTCATACCACCAGTGGTGGTTTGCATTCCACCCTCTCTGACAGCTTGAAAGCTGGTTACCCATGTGAGCAGGAGAGCAGGAGTGGTGCAGGTGTTTGTGGTCCTTGGTGATGTAGGAAGCCTCACCTAATCAGCAACTCCAGCCCAGCTGCTACTTACTGAGTGTCTCTAGAAGCAGCATAACCAAGTATTACCAGATAGAAATTCCTTTTGATTCAGAATGTGCACAGAGGGAAGGAAGCTGAAGGGGGAATATTCCAGGGCAGGAGTTTGCCTTGGGGGATGGAGGACAGGATGTGGTTGGTGGGGCTCGGATCCAGAACTTATGTCAGTTCCAAACCTCAACTTCATGACAGCTGGGAGCAACCTCAGGCTGCTCCCATGGGTTCTGACTTAGGCCAGCACCAGAGGTCTGAGTAGACTTTTTGCTGTCTATTGCTCAGTAGACCTATTGCTAATAGGGATAGTTAACTGTTTTTAAATGTTTTAATGTTTTTATATCTTTTATTGTGTATTTTTATGGCTGTTAGCTGCCTTGGGTCCCCTTAAGAGGACCCCTTATTAGGCCCCTATTAAAGAAGAGAAAGGCGGGATATAAATTCAATTAATAATAATAATAATAATAATAATAATAATAATAATAATAATAATAATAATAATAATAATAATAAATCGCACAGTCCTAGACTCTTGGGAAGGGTCCGACTGGTGATGTGAATGAAACCAGCATGAAGTTGTTCGCTGTGTATTTCTGTTTGATTTTCAATAATAATAATAATAATAATAATAATAATAATAATAATAATACATGTTAAACTTCTGTGGGACTTCAGGATACAGATGGACAAGGTCTTGGAGCACAATACTTCAGATATCACCATCATAGAAAGGAGTAAGGTGTGGCTTGTTGACATCGCCATACCAGGTGAAAACAGAATTGGGGAGAAACAACTGGAAAAGATCTCCTGCTACAAAGACCTAAGAATCGAATTGCAGTGAATCTGGTATAAGCCAGTGCAAGTGGTTCCAGTGGTAATTGGCACACTGGGTTCAGTGCCGAAAGACCTTGGCAGGCACCTGAAAAGCTATTGGCACTGACAAAATATCACTCTGCCAATTGTAGAAAGCTGCTCTTCTAGGTTCAGCAAGAATTATGAGCCGCTACATCACACAGTCCTAGACTCTTGGGAAGGGTCCGACTGGTGATGTGAATGAAACCAGCATGAAATTGTTTGCTGTGTATTTATGTTTGATTTTCAATAAAATAATAATAATAATGGGGCTGCCATGGTCCATCACAGGGAAGAGGACTAGCCACGCTTTCCTGCAGCATCACGGCAGCAGTTCCAATACTTGCACTGGGTTCAACACAGTCAAGCCAGCCTCCCTAATACAGTGTTAGTTAGAAGAGCACTGTCAGAATGTGGGCAGATTCCAAATGCAAAGTTGCACATGTGTGGCTGTGCCACTGGCTAGTTTAGGTGTCAATCAAGTGCCCAGCCTAATAATGTGGCTTGTGCAGCCAAGGACTGGGCAAAGGACATGCCTGTCCTTATCCACCCACAAGAACAGCATTCCAATCAAAGGTATCTTACTGGGACTATGACTATTGATCTTCTCACTTCAATCCTAATGACCTTCAGAGCCACACAAAGCTGCAAATGATATTTACACAGCCTAACTGATGCCATTAACAAAACAAATAGCCCTTTTGTTTGGTTGCAAATGGCGTTTGCAGCAACATCAGACTAGGAATCTGATTACAAGAGGGACCTGAATGACAGATAGGAAGGCTCAAATTTAAATTAAGCAAGGAGCAGAGCAAGAGAAAAAAGATTTGCAAAAAGGATGCAAAATGTGGTTTCAAATGTCTGTGGGATGAGTGGGATATAGACAGTGGCCATTATGTAAGTGTCAGGTCCCACTCTCTTCAGGTACCCAGACTTACTTGTACAGCCCAGCAGCTGCAGTATTGTTAGGACAGTTAGGACAGACAAAAGAAAATATTTATTTACCCAGTGTGTAATTAGCCTGTGAAACTCCCTGCCACAGAATGTAGTCATAGCATCTGACCTAGATGTTTTTAAAAGGGCATTTGACAGATTCATGGAAAAGTCTATTACAGATTACAAACCATGATGATGGTTTGTAACCTGATTTCAGGTTACCTACCTCCTGATGTTAGAGGTGGTACTTCAGAATGCCAGGTGCAAGGGATACAGGTCTCCTATTGTCTTGTATGCTTCCTGAGGACACTGTGAGATACAGAAAGCTGGATTACATTGGCCTTTGGACTTCTTATGTTCTCATTTTATATATGTGAATTCATTTTACATATGTGTATACATATGTGAATTCAAACTCACTAGGAACCCACAGTCTATCAGGTATACTCAGCATATTCACTGAAGGCCCCAAAGCCTTCCACTCTTGGTATGCAGAAGATAACCATATTTTCTCTTTTTCCAGGACATGTCTTCTTTTTTAGTCTTGTGTCCTGGAAAAACTTCTTTCTTTTCTTTTTCCTTGTTAGCAGGCAGCATGTAATTAATAAATTACATGTAATAAATTATGATTGCAATCTTAAGCATGCTTTCCTGGGAGTAAGACTCATTTAATATTGCTGCTTCAAATGACACCTCTTAAAAATTATTTAAAATGCTCCTTAATTTTTTTTTGCATTTTTTTCAATGCATCCCTTATTAGAACTCTACAGAGCATTCTTAGAAGCCACAACAAGCTCAGATTTCAGCTGAGCCAATGTCTGTCTAGGTCTAGGAATACAGTCTCAATGTCAGGAAAAGGGAGGATTTTGAGAGAAGAGGGGCTGCCTTTCCCTTCTTTCCTGTTCCTTGAAGGAGGATCCTGTTTTCTATTCCTTTTTTCTATTCTTTCTTAGCCTACAGATAACCCCTGATTGGTCCATTTGCTTGTCTATCTCATGGTCTCACCCCAAAATAAACCGCTACAAATGAAGCATCTGGGTTAGAAGAAAATTTCCCAATGTTCTCATTAGGGGATGTGGCTTTGGCAATCATGATGTTGAGGACTCAGTGGTGGGCTCCAGCAGGTTCGTACCTACTCTATAGAACCGGTTGTTGACGAGAGATAGGACATATAAAGTTTAAAAATAGCCATTTTAAGTGGCTGCCAGATGGGTATGGAACTGGTTGTTAATTTCTTTGAATCCTATCACCGGTTGGGGTGCAATTCTTGGGAATATAGTCTTAGGACATGACTGCCTCATATGACACCTAATTGCTATATATCATGCATGTCCAACATTAAATTAAATCTGCATGATCCTATGAAGTCTACTTAGGCTGCAATCCTAAAGACACTTTCCAGGGAGTAAGCACCATTTAACACAATGGGGCTTGCTTCTGAGTAGTCATGGTTAGGAGGCTGCAATCAAAGACACTTTCCTGGGATGCTTACCTGGGCTGCTGCTGGAGGTTCAAGGTGGCAGGCAGCAGTGCTGCTGGAGGTTCAAAGTTAGAGGCAGCAGCACTGGCCAGCAGCCCTTTTAAAGAGCCTCCCTGCAGAGCATCAGGGCTGCATAGCACGCGTGCCCATAATGCTCTTGCTTGTTAAGTGAAGCGGAACTTGTTATGTGAAGCAAGATTTCTTGGAAATTTATACTTGTTATGTGAAACATTTGTTATGTGAGGCTCTTGTTATTAGAGGTACCACTGTGTGTGTGTGCATGTGTTTGTGTGTGTATAAAAACTTGCAGCAAATCCCCCCTCTCCACGCCACTGAAATAGTCCAATGGAACAGCAGAGCCGATATGATTGGTTCCAGCTGTGTTGCAGAGCTGGGCTAAAGACAGGAGCTCACCCAGTCTTTTGGGGACCTGGGTCTCGAACCCTGGGCTTCTGGTTAACAGGCACAGGCTGCAATCCTAAAGACACTTTCCTGGGAGTAAGACCCATTGAACACAATGGGGCTTACTTCTGAGAAGACATGGTTAGGATTGTGCCCACAGTGTCTTAACCACTTGCGCCACCCACAGCCCATATATAACTTTTTTTAAAAAAACAACTACTACAATGTCTTAAATTGAAGAATAAAGCATAATTTTTCATTTTTGAAATTTTTCACAACTCATTTTCATAATTTTAGAGTCATGATCAGTAGGGTTAAATTACTTCTGAGTAGACATGGATAGGATTGCTCCCTTTATGTAATAGTTTTTACATTTTAAAGTAAGCAAAAGAGTTTAAATTAACCACACAAAATCAACTTATACAGGTGTTTTTAGCTTTTATTTTTTCATGCCCTACATTTTTCGGGGGCGGGGGCTTGTCCTCTTCTTTGGTTATGACATCATCATGGGTATGCACCAGTGATGGGATTCAAAGAAATTAACAACCGGTTCTATGCCCATCTGGCAGCCACTTTTAAATGGCTATTTTTAAACTTTATATGTCCGATCTCTTGTTAACAACTGGTTCTATAGAGTAGGTGCGAACCTGCTGGAGCCCACCATTGGTATGCACCATTGGGTTATCTTCTGCCCAATGAAAAGCAGAGCCACATAGCAGATTATTTCAATTTTTTACAGTCAATTTTTCAACCAAACGCCTTGGGTGGTTGTTAGGATGTAGGTTCACATTGCATTTCACAGACATTAGCACACCAGAACTCCTGTGAACATATGATTCCTAATTCTCTATACTGAACCTGACAGACATCAGGCAGAGCTAAACAGCAAACATGAAAAGCGAGGCTTTTCCTCAAATGAGTTTTGCAAGTCACTGGGAAAAAGAAGACTGGTTTGTATAAAATAGAAGAGAGACCATATATTTGTTGCCTTTCATACACAGACAAGATGACCTCCTAGAACTGGGAGGTCAAGCTTGTGTTATACAAAGAACCAAAGCTAGCATTCATATCAGGAAGGCAGGAAGTGACATCATTAAACTGAAAATGTCATTCAGCAGATGATGGTCAGAAATAAGCACTTTGGTCTCCCCAGAAATTCATTAGCATTGCTTTTTTTTGGGGGGGGGGGGAGGTGCTGGTACTCACCACAGTGGCGTAGCTAGGTCAACTTATTAATTAGCTGCTGTGGGAGGCAGGTGGGGAAAAATGCTGGTACCAGGGAGTACCCCCAGAAAAAGCCCTTCTCATTTGTGATTGCAAATGGCAGAAGAGAAAATGTGTTATTTGTTCATTTTTTCAAGAAATGAGAGCCAAATTATCAAGGAAACTTCTTCAGTGGGGGCTAAATAAATTTCTTCTACGGCCTACATTCAGCCTGTGTGCCTAATGTTTGAGACCCCTGTTCGATATTTAGGGGGACCACAAAATTCCACACATAACTGACTCCCCTACCCCCGCCTCCACTTTTGGATTTCAAGATTATCTGGACTTGCTATCAGAATGGCACAGAGGGCAGGGTTGATATCAGTGGTCATCCAATTCAGGCAGTGTTCAAAGACCCACAACTGCCAGAGGGGCCAACTGGTTGGGCCATCCCTCACCCTCAAAACCAGCAGCACCATAGGGCATAGTAATAGTTTTGTCCTCCGGGCCTAATCTTGGAATGGCACAGAGTACTGATGTTAGAACCTGTGGTTAGAAATTCAGGAAGCTGTCTGTTGGGTTTCAGATCTGAGTTTCTTTGTCCTACCTGGAG
Organism: Cryptoblepharus egeriae; assembly: GCA_030015325.1. NCBI lineage: Eukaryota > Metazoa > Chordata > Lepidosauria > Squamata > Scincidae > Cryptoblepharus > Cryptoblepharus egeriae. The sequence goes on along the minus strand of JAREYC010000011.1, from coordinate 19,753,969 downwards.
AAGATTTTAGGGTTTGAACCTAAAAATTTCTGCGTGCAAGTGACGGCTTTGTCACCTAGATAAAACCCCTCCCTCTCTGGGCTTTTCCAGATATTTATGCTCAGAATTTACATGGGGCAGATAAATGTAATTTCCTTCTGATTATTATTTTTTCTCCATGGCTAAATGATACACCATCATGCTTTTGCAGTAAAAAAGTAGCTTTTTATTGGTTTCTCAGAAGTGCATCAGGACATTAAAAGGACCATTTTCACCATTTTTGAGCTATTAATATGTGCTGAACCATCACAGCACTCATCCTTAAATGAAAATAAAGGTGATGAAGTGTTTGTGGTTCATCAAGTGTGAGGGTGAATGTACACATTTCACAACTTATACTTCCAAAATGCTCACAGCTTTGGCAGACAGGGACCAGTGGAAAAAGACGAAGGGGGGTGGGTGGGGGAGAAGGCCTATCCTGTCCTGCATTCTGTTTCTCTCAGGGATGGGGGTAGGAAAACAATCCTAACCAATTTAGGCCAGTGCACGTTACCATCTCCCTGTTTCAACTTATGCCAGCCTAAACAAGGGCTAGTATGGCAGTGAGAGTGGCTAACCAAGTGCTTCTGGGAAGCTCACAAACATGGATGGATATATAGGAAAGGAGGTCTAACACCTTTTACCAAAGAGATTGAATAAGAGATTTGAAGAAAGAATTTGAGGAAAGAGATTTTGCCTACAAAAGTATTGAGTGAAGGGGCGGGGGGGGGGGGGGGCTAACCTGATCTATGAATAAGGGAATCCATGAATATGGTATCCATGGCCACACCCCTCCATACTATAATATAGAAGAATAAATGTTACTATAAATGTATAAAAATAAATGATACTATACTTTATTCTAAATAATGAATGATGAATGAGCTACGTTTAAAAAAAGTCTTCAGAAAAAAAGACTTCAAAATATTGAAAAATATATCCATATCTAGTTTTGGTCTATAAGTCATATTTTTGAATGTTGGTAAAGTCTGGGTGGAGTTTATGGGTAAAATCCAGAGCAGTTACGGGTCCACGCAGTCACCCTCTAGTGTTATCTTATGGAAAGTCACCTTAACTGTTCTGGAGCAAAGGGCTCAATTTGACTTTAGGATATGGGCTTAAGAGGATCTTCACCCAGGGGTGATCAGGTGCCAGTACCAAAAAAGACAAGGTTGACAAAGAAAATGACAAGGTCCCTTAAAATTTCTGACATCCAAGCAAACGTTCCTGATATGTTAAAAAAAATGTAGGACACCTAAAAATGAAGGACAAATGTAGGACATGTTAAAATAAAAGCGAAAAACACTTTTACACTTGCTTTCCTGTATTTACTATCAACACTATGTTACTTATTTTTAAATTGAAAACTGAGAACCTGTTTGCAAGACCTGTTTCCAGCAACAAAGCACATGGAAGTGGCTCAGAGTAGACACGATCCTTACCCGGGGGGACCCAGTTGTGGCACGCTGGCCAGCTGGCTGCTGCCACTGCCACGCGTCTCCAAAAGAGTGCCCTCAGGTGTGGAAACCAGGCGGGGGCCCCTGACCCCTGACCTGGCAGGAAGCGTACAGGAAGAGCGGCCCCTGGTGAGGGGCAGATGGTCACCCCCTGCCTGGTTTCTGCTCCTCAGGGTGCTCTTTCAGAAGTGCTCCACTGCGGTTAAGGCAGCGCCTCAAGATGGAGGCTGGCCAGGCTCTTAGCCGGATGCCTAGCTAAAGCCGGATGTCTGGTCAGCCTGCTTCACCAACTTCATAATCATGGCTGGGGACATACTGCATCCTTCCAGAATTTTAATAGAAATCTTTTAGTAAAAGCAGACAAGATCCAATTCTGCTTACAGGTAGAAATTGTGAAGACAAGATTGCTGTGCATCCATTATATAAATGGGCAGTTATATGAACTGTCAAAACAGGTGGCTGCCCTGTATCTGTTTACAAAGTCAACTTCCTCACAATACAGTGGATGATGCAGAGTGGTGCAACTTGCTGACTAAACATTATGCTCATGTTTCATGACAGCATATTGCCAAACATATCCCTGCTGTGATACCAAATGTGAGACCATATGGAAACATACTGGTATTGGTATGCACAATGAGGTAGCCTGCACATAGTGGCAAACAAAATGAAAGCGTATACACTGAAGACTGAGAATCACCAGAAGAGAGTACAAGCTAAATCAGTCTGCACAATCTAAGCATACTGCACACTGCTTGCATGCTCATTTACTGAAACATCTAGACCAGGTTCAAGACCATTAGGAAGCAACTGCTTGTGGTTTCTGTGACTGAGAATAGACTTTTGTTATTATGGAAATCAGGAAATATATCAGGCAAAGGTCATTGGCTCATGACCACATAGTGGCTCTTGACCCACAATTTGAAAAACGTTGTTCTACCTTAATCTGCCTGTCCATCTCCTGAGCCTATCCTGAAGCCCATCCCCAATGTTGCATGCTAACCAAACTCTGCTTACTCTATTAAGTGCCAGCAAAAGGGGCGGGGAACTGTCTCAATATTCACTTTTTCCAAAGCAATCCTAACATCTCTTTCATATTCCCTTATATACTTCGCTCTCATATACCCTTAGTTGGCCTTTTCTTTAAACCAAACCACCTCCCTTATAGGGAAGGTGGTCAGTGCCTTAATAATGTGGATTAACCTATCTGACCTTAATCCTCACAAGCCCCATGACGGGGAAGACCCAGCCTTTAAGAAACTCTCCTTCAGGGAAAATCTTCGAGATCTATAGCCAGGGTGACCATATGACCAGAAAAACCCAGATTTGTCCGGATTTTTAGCCTCCTGTCTGGGTGTCCTACATTTTGGCTTCGATTTGAAACTTTGCGATAGTGCACAGTACCCCATCATGCCATATGTTGTTGGATTCATACTGAAGAGCAGAATCCAATGCAAAAATCTGTTTTGAAATATCTCCTTCCTATCAAACGTTATGATCAAAAATCCGAAAAACAAAAACAAAAAAATACATTTTTGGGCAATTTTTTTCAGCAGGTAGGAATTTTGGCCTGGGATTAGGAATTTTGGCCATGGGGTTGAGGAATTTTGGGTTTGGCATCTCGTCACCCTGTGCCCAGTGCCCACTGGTGTCCCGTGGTGCCCACTGGAGTCATGGGCCCAGCCTAGCCCAAGAACCCATTCCCCGGAAGTGGGCGTGGCATGGCCAGGGTCAGGGGCAGGGCTGGGGAGAATTTAAAGGGGAATTTTTTTAAATAACTAAAAATTTAAAAAATTAATTTTTTAAAAAAAATCTAAGTTTTTGTTAGTGCCCCCCAGCAACCTTAACCAAACTTTCCTAGGAGTAAGCTCCATTGACTGTCATGGGACTTACTTCAGAGTAGTCATGCATAGGATTGAGCTCTCAGGCTGCAGTGCCAGCCACAGTTTCCTGGGAGTAAGCCCCATTGGCTGTCATGGGACTTACTTCAAAATAGTCAGCATAGGATTGCTCTCTCAGGCTGCAGTGCCAGCCACAGTTTCCTGGGAGTAAGTCCCATTGACTGTCATGGGACTTACTTCTGAGTAGACCTGCACAGGATGGGGCTCTGAGGCTGCAGTCCTCTCCACCCTGACCTGGGAGTAAGTCCCACTGACTGTCTTTTGAGTAGACCTGCATAGGATGGGGCTCTGAGGCTGCAGTCTTAGGATGGGGCTCTGAGGCTGTGGAGATATCTCTCCACACTGGCCTGGGAGTAAGTCCCATTGACTGTCATGGGACTTACTTCTGAGTAGGCACGCATAGGATGGGGTTCTCAGGCTGAAATCATACCCACAATGACCTGGGAGTAAGCCCCATTGACAATAATGGTGCTTACTTCTGAGTAGACACGCGTAGGATGGGGCTCTAAGGCTGAAATCATACCCACACTGACCTGGGAGTAAGCCCCATTGACAGTCATGGTGTTTACTTCTCAGTAGACGTGCAGAGGATGCGCTTACAGCCTCACACCCATTGAGCACAATAGGGCTTACTTTTGAGTAGTCATGCTTAAGATTGTAGTCACCAGAAATAGGATCTATCCAGGAAAGGAGTAGGGAAACCTAACGATAGTTTCCTGGTAGTAAGACCCATTGAGCACAATAGGGCTTACTTTTGAGTAGTCATGCTTAGGATAGGGTTCTCTCTCAGGCTGCAGTCCCAGCCACTCTTACCTGGGAGTAAGCCCCATTGCTGCTGGAGCAGCAGGGGCACCTTTAAATTTTCCTCCACAGCCCAGGAAAAGGACGCTCCAGCGCTGGGGCTTGGGGGCGCCTCTCAGGGCTGCCTTGGGAAATTTAAAGGTGCCCTGCCGGCTGCCCCTGCCGCTGCAGCGGCCGAACCGGTATGGGTGGTTATCACTGCCCCCCCCCCCCCCACCCAGCCGCTGCCAGATCGCTAGCAGCAGGGGAATTTCAACAACCGGTCCCTGGGGACCGCTGCGATCTGGCTTGTGCCCACCTGTGCACTGGTACCTGCTGCCCACTTGGTTGGGATGCCTAGAGCTTGGTTGGGATGCCTAGTGTCTGCTGCCCAATGGTGCCAAGTGGTTCCTAGTGTCCACTGCATGGTGGTACATGATTGTGCCTGCTGCCCAATGGTGCCTGGTGCCTGCTGTCCAGTAGGAGTGCCAGGTGCATGCTGGTGCCCAATGTTCACTAGGGTCTGGTGGTGCTCATTGCCCCCTGATGCCTGATGTTACCTGATAGGGATGTCTGGTGCCAAGTGATGCCCAGTGTCACTGCTCGCTAGTGTTAACAGGCACAGCGTCTTAACCGCTTGCGCCACCCACAGCCCAAGGACCCCCCCAAAATGTAGGACACTCAAGAAAATTCAAGATTTGGCAAAATAAAAGCTAAAAACACTCATACATACATACATACATACATACATACATACATACATACATACATATCTTTTGTGTAATTAAAACTACATTGCTTATTTTAGCACAGATAGTGCTTTCATGTGGTTCATTTAAACACTATAAGCACAATATTAACCATGTCTACTCAAAAGTAAGTCCCATTGTGTTCAATGGGTCTTACTCCCAGGAAAATATCTTTAGCATTTCAGCCTCTGTTACTTATTATCAGGGGTCTTTCTTCAGGGGGTACCCACCAGTATTGAGTACTGGCACCACTGCGCCCCCACCCACCAAGTAGACATAGCTATGATTACAAATAACATCTTCATGGTGAGCACCTCCATCTTTATTTCTAGAAAAAAGCACTGCTTATTATTAAATTTAAAACTATTGCATATAATTTATTAATCCCTACTCACATGCTGCCTACTCACAAGGAAAAGGAGGATGGTGAAGTTTTATTTTTCTTCAACACAAGACCAAAAAAGCAGACATGTCTTTATGAAAAAGAGGACTTATGGTCACCCTCCAAAAAGATAAGATTTTTTTTTTCTGGGACACAAGACCAAAAATGTAGACATGGCCTGGAAAAGAGGATGAAGAAGATTTTTTTCCCAGGACACAAGGCCTGGAAAAAGAGGACATCTAGTCATCTTGGGTGTGGTGGGACTATACTAGACATCTCCAAGGCAGCCTTCAAACCTCTGCAGAAGAGGTCCAGCGCCACCTAATCCACATGATAGTTTTCCTTTTCCACCTGTGTAGATCTTTTTGGTTTTCGGCAGCATGGAACATGGCTAGCATATCCTATCTGGAACACCTTTAAGTATTAGCTGCCTCACAAAACAATATCCTCAGTTCCTTTCTTACAGTCACCTGATTAATATCTTTTTCCCCTGTGGTTTTCAGACTCTATTATTTGTTCTCTCACCTGACTCCTCAACCCGCTCACCAAAGTGTTACATAGGAGTTAATAGGCAGAAAGAGAATTAATGAGATGAACACAAAGTGGATTCTGTGAACACAGTGAACACAAAGATGAGCCTCAAAGTGGATTCTGTATATGCTCAGCAAACACCATGATGTACAAGCCTGTTTCTTGTTGTCAAAATCAATTATCATTAAAAACAGAGGGGTTCAGGATAGACAATTTCCTGCAATTTTTTTTCTTAAGAAAAGTTGATGCACTTTTTTCTGTAGTGTTGTTGGCCATCTCTTTCATTCTTTCAAAACACCATAGTCACATTCTTTTGCTTAGGCACCCATGTTTTCATTTTCTGTCACCTTGTGTACTGAGGCAAGGAAGAATTTTTCTGCTTGAGTTTGTGTTTTCTGGTGTGGGAGGTTAGTACATCATATACACACAGTCCTGATAGACCTCATCCCATAAAATGGGTGGGGCGACACCTGGGTGGTGGGAGTGGTGATGCACCATTATATGCACCCACTATTTGACTGTAACGTTTTATATAATAAAGAAATTTCAATGTGATTTGTTTTATTGAATTATGCATAAAATTACACATGAGATTATATACAACATGAAGGTATTACTTTAAAGTACCAAGTTTTAAAAAAATGTTGTCCAGTAGTGGTGTCACCCCATGTACATCACCCAATGTGGCCTGCACCTCTCCAGCAATGTCACTGAGTAGGACTAAGTCCTACACTACTGAGTAGACTTCTAGATTACTGAGTAGTAGTCTACTAGAACCTAGGGCACGCACTGTTACAGAAAAGCATTATTAATCTCTAATAACCTATAGTATTAATCCTTAATACTAACAGCACTAAGTAAAGAGAGCAATATTTTAGAGCAACACTCAGGCTAGGCCTCCAGTTCCAAATTGTAAAGCATGATGGGTAAAGTATCAGCATGTAAGGAAAGAATTGCAAGTAAGCAGAATGAGTAGAAGCACATAAGAATGTGGCAACATGGTAAATGTTCTAGTCCTTGAACAAACAATAGAAGCATAGATGGTATGATACTAAAGTGCAACAAACAGTATGTGGTGACCACGCCAATGGTGTGAACTGAATTAACAAATCAGAGCTAACTTGTGTAAAATGAGAGAATATCAAACATGATTGGTTAACGAACATATGTGTGTTATTGGTGTATGTCAATAATGGACAATGTCAGAAGCAAATGAAATGTGTGAATTCTTAATTATTCCTGATGTCATTTAGAGGTATATAACCTTGAACCCTTCCGGGGTTCTGGGTTCTTAGACTAGTTTGAAAGATTCCATCAAAGAAATGGTCTAGCTCCGAGTATGCTAGCAAATAAAACACTTGCTTAACCTTTTAATCCCTGGACTCTGGACTTTGTTATTTCTTGGGAGTTTAAAAGTGTTCTAAGGTTGAAGGTGTAGATAACCTACTTGGCGACCTGGGTTAAGGATTTCTGCACTACTGAGTAGACTACTAGATTACTGAGTAGTAGTCTACTAGAACCTAGGGCACGCACTCAGTGGTTGATCACAATCTATGCTTGGATGAGCTCCCAGGTTCAACCACCAGCTTACAAAGGAATCAGGGTTGCCATACCTCCTGTATTTTCCGGAGGTCTCCTCCAAAATGCTGCTTTGTCCGGGAGGAATGAGAGCCCCTCCGGACTCCGGTATTTGGGCAGCTTGTGCTGGCCCTTTAAATTTTTTTAAACTGTGGGCAGCTCAGAGACTTCTGGCTGGCTCACACCGCCCACCTACAACCCAGAGGGGCTTTCCCGGCACTCGCGCCACTCCGAGGGCGCAGGGGGGCTTCCCTAAGAGGCGCGCGCCACTTCAAGGGTGCAGGGGGGCTTTCCCCAGGCGCGCACGCCACTTGGGTGGCGCGGGGGGCTTCCCCCAGGCCAATCCTATGCATCCCTACTCAAAGGTGAGCCCCATTAGAGAGAAAGGGGCTTACTCCCAGGTAAACTGAGGGGCCAATCCTATGCATGCCTACTCAAAAGTAAGCCCCATTAGAGAGAAAGGGGCTTACTCCCAGGTAAACTGAGGGGCCAATCCTATGCATGCCTACTCAAAAGTAAGCCAATTAGAGACAAAGGGACTTACACCCAGGTAAACTGTGGTAGGATTGCCATCTGAGGGGCCAATCCTATGCATGCTGCACCTCTGCAGAACAGGTGAGCTTGTATTTGTGTGCGTCTGTGTAGAACAATGCATGGGGTGTTTGTGTGTGTGAGAGAGAGTGCATGGTGTATGTCAGTGCATATCACTGACATGCCTTGTATTGCTGCAAATTGCTCTGGGGGAGGGGGCTTTAGGATTTCTCTGGGGGAAATGGACTTTACAGGAATTTTCTCAGGAATTTTGGCTTGGACTGGGAGGAAATTTGGCCTTAAATCAGGAATTTTGGGGTTGCTGTGCAGGAATTTCCAGTTTGGCGTCTGGTAACCCTGAAAGGAATTAGCAGAAGACTTGTCACCTGATAAATTCTCCTGTCAATTCATGAGCCAGGGGTAGGACTACAGAAAGGGTCTAGTAGAATACCTAAGCAGATCCTAACACCATTCCCAGGCATCATGGGGCAATCCTGGGCTGCATGGATTTGCATCATTGAGGAGGCACAGATCTGAGTGGGGACTTCTGTGGCTCTCCTCTTCCTCAGGGCCAGCCTCTAACTGCCTGAAGCTTGCACTGGATAAGTGCAGACACACCATCCTGTCTGTTTCAGCACAATTAGGACTGCACCTTGAGAGAAGATGGATAATCAGGTGATTTTGTGATCCTCAATCACTCATACAGTCCCATTCCCTTTGGAAACCAAATCTACATGAAAGTATGTAGTATGCACTATATGCTACATACCTTTGCCTGTTAATCAGCAGGCCAGGGTTCAAGACCCGGGTCGGCCCCACAAGACAGGGTGAGCTCCTGTCCTTAGCCCAGCTCTGCGATGCCAGCTGGATCCAATCGTAATGGCTCTGCCTTTCCATTAGACTAATTCAGTGGCATGGAGATTGGGGATTTGCTGTTTGGTAACAGCCTGTCCTCCATAACAATCCAACCCAGGCTATCATGCTTCGCATGCAGCGTATACAGCGCCGAGCACGATACCATAGTCTTTCAAGACTGACGGAGGCCTGCTTTTTTTTTTTTGCAAGGTGTTGCTTAAGCAAAGGGACGCCTGCTTTCTTTGCCTTCTTTTTTTTGGCTTGTTCATTCAACCAGCTACTCTGAATTAAGAAATCTATAGATTGATTTTCATTTGATGAAAGGAAATAAGGAAGAAGCAAATAAAGAACATTACTCCAGATGGCAGATACAAAATTTGTAAGGGGGTAAAAAGAGTGGGGGAACAAAATAGTCTTGAAGTCAAGCCCACATTTTGGCATAATAGACCATATAATTAATCCATGAGAGAGACGGCAAAGTCCCTAATCATAATACAGTCAGCTGGTTCTTTGTCGATTTGGCTACTAACCCAACTGTTTCATTTAATACTCCAAGTTAATGAGGGGTCTCATATCCTAATAAGCTGAGCAACAGTGGGTTTCTCTGTAGTGAGCCCAAGAAACACAGAAGTTTGGGTGCCAAGTTGGAATTACAGTCATTAAAATTAAAACCTGATGGAAACATTGAGGTAAGGGTGAGTTTTTTTACTTTTGGGAAATTATGGAGGGAGACCAAATTTGGCACTTCAGTGTCCCTTAGATCCCCAAATATGGTACATATCCCCAAATATGGTACATCCACAATATATGGTACATAAATGGAGGATGAACAGAATTCCCCTGAGAAAATATGTATAATTAATTCAGAGCTCAATAACAGCCATTTCTACTCTGAAGTAAGACCCATTAGAATTGCATAATTTCATGCACTGCATGGGACAATGTCCATCATATTGATGACAGTCTGGCCTTCCTCAAAGGGTGACGCAAACCCTAGTGAACTCTGTTGTGAACTTTTAGTTGAAAAGGGGTATAGAAATACTGTTGTTGGTGATGCCACTACTACCAGCACACAAAGTATATTGTCACTGATGAAAACATCGTCTCCCCCACGTCAATATGCTCCTGCTCTTTGCCAGCGGATGTTCTGGCAAAGTTTGAGAATCTTCTGAACATTCTGAAAGTTTGAGAATCCCCAAAGATTCACTAACTAAAAATAAACAAATTAGTATATCAGTGGGCAAATCTCCAAAGGCAGGAGTCAGTGAAGCAATCCCCACCAAATATTTTATGCATGCAAGAAGAGCTCCCTTCTTAAGTGAAACAGACAAATATATTGGGGTCATGACAAGTCAGTATATTTCTTTTTGCAAAGCAACAAGGAGGGTGTCTCCAGGATAAGATGTTAAACTGAGAAGTAGAAAATAAAAGTTTGCAATCAAAATCCAACTGTAGGATTCTATGAAAATTGCAGAACAACAACAATGTGCAACTAAGAGTTATCCTGGTCAGCAATAATAGAATCACAGAATCATAGAGTTGGAAGGGACCCATTAGGTCATTTAATCCAACCCCCTGCTTGTAGCAGGAAATCCTTCTAGACTAGAGCATCTCTGACAGGTGCTCATCGAGCCTCTGCTTGAAGAATCCCAGTGAGAGAGAATCCACCACCTCCCTAGGCAATCTGTTCCACTGCCGAACCGCCCTCACCATCAGGAATTTGTACCCATTGCTTCTCCTTCTACTTTCAGATGCAGCTAAGAACAAATGAACTCCTTCCACCATATGACATCCCTTCAGGTATCTGAGTTAGATAAAGTAGATCATGTGTTAGATAAAGTTGATCCCTGCAGGTTGCCCTGCTGGTTGTGAAAGACTCTAAGGGGTTGCTCATCCCCATTATAATGTTGAAGAGCAAGTGTTGTCTCAAGACATCTTTGTGTTCTTGAGGCCAGCATTACTAAATGCCCTAGGGACATGGAACACTGTTCCCTTCCCACCAAAGTGGTACCTATTTATCTACATGCATTTATATGCTTTCAAACTGCTAGGTTAGCAGGAACTGGGCAAGTAATCAGAGCTGATTCCATCATGCAGTTTTTAGGTCTCGAACCCTGACCCTCCAGCCTTTGGGTTGTCAAGTACAGCATCTTTAACCTCTGGGGCACTGCAGCCTTTCTATTTAACCCTTTTCCTTATTAAAGTGATATAAAATTTGTTTGTAATGGGAAACATTTGTAGATCATTGCAGTTTGTTAAAAAATGTTTACTATTCCCTACATTTAATTCCAGGGATTACTCATCTCTTTCAATTCATGAGAAAATCACAGGAAGGAAAGTTTATTAATAATCTATGTATATACTCTTCCTAAGATGATACTCCATAATGCTTTGCTGGCAGAGAAATCGTCATTTGTAACCAGTTGATTTCAATTTTGGGTAGGTTTGCTGTTGAACTTTACCCAAAATATAATTTGAAGTCTTCCTAAATCTTAAAGCTTTCAATTCTCAAATATAATTTGAATCTTTCCTAATCTCCTTCAGTACAAACAGTAGTGAAACTGAAAGTGTTTTGATACAGCTAGTGGTGTTCTTCACATTTGTCAGGAATCCTGGGAAAATGATATGGGCAGCCCAATCCTGAAGACTTGAGCTAATGTAGGCCACCTGTGCAAGCTCCTAGCAGCAGAATCCTAACCCCTAATTAGCCTGGGACAAGTCCTTTGCTGGCCTGGGGGTGTCACAATAGCGCCATGACGATGATGATGTTAGGTGCTCCATCTCCACAAGGAAGTCTACAGCCTTCTTAGTCTTCAGGAAATTTTACTCACATTCATTTTTTGCAGAAGAAGCATTTCTTCTGGATCTCAGGGAAGTACTTTTTTGTTCCCAACCTATTCAGCTTGTCAAATATTTCTACTATTCCCCAAAAACACAATTTAGTGCAGACTGTAGAAAAAAAATTTTTTTTGCTGTCAATGCATCTTTTTTCTTGGAATAACCCTTGTTTTCTTCTGTTTCTCCCTTCTCCTTTTCTCTAAACATCTAACGATAACTTGGTCAGCTGCACAACAAGGTACCAAAATTGACCTTGATTCACCTCTTTGAGATAGCTTCCAGGCATCTCCTACCCCAGTGACACTTGTCAGAAATTTGGGACCAGCTAGGAAGTGTCTCATAGATGACTCAGGGAATTAGAGTCACTATCCCTAGTAGTCTGTGTTAGTTGCTAACCTTTCCAATCTATAGTTTCTGAGACTCAGGACTTCACTAGAAGCTTTGGGCATGATGCTTCACAAAGTAGGGAAAGACATCCAAATCAATCAATCAATCAATCAATCAATCAATCAATCAATCAATCAATCAATCAATCAATCAATAACTTGGTCAGCTGCACAACAAGGTACCAAAATCAATCAGTCTGTCTGTCTGTCTGTCTGTCTGTCTGTCTGCCTATCTGCTTTTCAACTAAAAAAAATACACAAAGCAGTTTACAAAGAAAATGAAAAAATTAATGGTTACTAGGTCCCTGTCCCAAAAGGGTTTGTTATCAAAAATGCAAAAAAAAAAACAACCCCAAATCCCGGAACCAGCCTAGTACTTGGTAGGGTTGCCCACTGGTGCCTGCTGCCATTTGAATCCTAGTGGTGCCTGCTGGTACACAGTGTTGCCTACTGCACGGTGGTGCCCAGTGGTGCCCAGTGATGACCAGTGATGCCCGATGCCTGGTGTAGGGATGCCTGGTTCCTGCCGGTGCTCATTGCTGTGCACCGCTGCCCCCATACCCTGTACCCTCCGGTGCCCAGTGCCTAATGGTGCACAGCTGTGGCCGAGGCCCACAAATATTCACATATTTGCACAGAATATTGATTGGCTCTCAATAGATAGCAACTTCTAGGATTTTGTTCCACATGTTTGCAAATACCACTCAGGGCCCAAACCTAGGCATTGCTATTCTGAATTAAGGCTGCAATCCTAAACACACTTTCTTGGACCTATTGAACACAATGGGGTTTACTTTACACAGCTAGAAGCTTTTGAAAAGCTCTGCTGCAACTTCTGCTGATCCTGCACGGACTGAGAGCTTGTTGGAATCAATTGCATCAGACTGCAATCAATTCCAGATTATTAGATCAAATAATCCAATCACATCTGCATAATTTGCACAATCTCCATACATTTTTTCTTTCTCTACACTTGCAATATGTATCTTACTGGGTCAGAAAAATATTTATTGTTGCTTATTAATGCGTTCAAGCTAAGGATGTCTGAACCTCCCAAATTTATATTTGAGTCTTCAAATAATTTGGAGAGCTTGATGAGAAAACAGTCGCAAATGCCCTAGATACTGTAATTGTGCTTTAAGGAAACTTTTGCTGTTAACTCCTTTTTTAAAAAACTATTTTCTAATTCTATGTCTGTTCTCCTTGCAAAGAAGCCACTTCTCTGATTCTGTTGATTACTGTTGTAAAACAGAAACATTTGATCTATTGGAATGAGTACATAGGAGATGGAGCTTCTTCAGCACTAAATGACTGATTCAGGGATGTCTCATAAAAATGCTTGTTTGTCCCATCACTCTGATTTATGGCTGCTTTGCTAGGAGATTGAAATCTGAAAATATTCTCATGACTCAGACATTCTCATTAGGCGATTTGGGGAGCTATCAGCTGAGTGCATGAAAAGGTAGACTGTACTGCATGGCTTTGAATTCAAGTGATGGATCTTGGACATGCTAATGATTCCCCATTTTGCTGGATTGGCAGGGAGAAATAGCTTTCTTTTATCACATGTTATATATCTACCTCTATTCATTTGTGATGATGGGAAAAATTAATGTATAATGTCCAAAGGAGACTGTGCTTCACAACCTTCTTTGCTTTTGGGGAAGGAAAAAAAATACAGCCATATTTTAATATCTTCTTCAGACAAGTAAAGGTGTATCTTATCCATGAATTTCAAAACCAAGGCGGAACCAAAACCAAAAATCATTTTCCTATGATTGCATTTTCCCTCTCCAGAGACTCATTTGAATCTTTCTTCCCTTCCTACTTCACTGGAGGTTTCTGGCCTGGTTTACAGAACTATAATATTGATGAGCATCCTCAGGCATCCATTGAACTTCTTTGTCCCTCTTTCACAATGCTAAACCTGGGCAGTGGAAGCCCAATTCTATGCATGCCTACTTAGAAATAAGTCTCATTAGAGTCAATGGGGCTTACTCCCAGGTAAGGATTGCAGCCTGAGAAAAGATGAAGCAGTCCATGTAGCAGGATTTTGGTAGAACAGAAATATGTCATAAAGAGCTGTGGAACTTCTTGCCAGAAGATGTGACTATGGCCACTTGCTCGAGGAGAGTCTATCTGTGGCTTCTAGTCCTAATGTTATAGGTTTGGTAGGCGTCTGAATATCAGTTTCAGGGAGCAATTGGGGAAAAGAGCTTAGCCTTATTTTGACTCTGGTGCACAGGTGGGCTGATGCCAGTTCTGACCAGTTCTGTAGAGGTGGTTGTTAATTAGGGGCTGACGTTAGGGAACCCAGTTGTTAATTGGGGGCCATCATCTTTGAATTGCATGCAAGTGTGTTTGAATTTCTCTTAAAGGGCCTCTGGAAGCTCTCCTCTCTCCTCCTCCCCCCTCCCCTTCTGAGCCTCCCTCCCCTTCTCTCTCCCCCCCTCCTTCCCTCCCTAAGGTTATTTTTAATTTTAAAATACAAATAGTCTGTTCCTTTTACCATTGCAGCACATTCAGACTCTGACTGCTGAACTGGGGGGTGTTTGGATCACTGTTAGTTCCATGCTTTAAAGTCAGGGTTAGTAAATTCTTAATGCCCCAAACCTTTGAATGAGGCTATTCAGGAATCCTGACTTTGCTAAATACCTTATTTTGATTAAAAACCTTATTTCTAGCAAGTTTTCAGAAGTTATTTCCTGGTGCAGTTTGCAAAGCATGCTGGGTTCTCACATGCAAATGAGCAGCCTCTCTGGAGATGCTGTTTTTTTGAATCAGGCATTTGATGGGCAGCTTTACTAAGAGGTCCTTGGGAGGGAATAGAGAGGCCGGCATACAAACGTCTGGGAGGCTGAGGTGAGTAATAGCAGCAAGCCTGCCTCCCTCCTTCCCTGGGTGCCTTTGCAGCCCAGTACTAGGCATGGAGAACTACTTAGTACTACCCAGTACTACTGAGGAGTAAGCCACACTGTATAGCAGAGGACTGCAGCCTGTGGCCACAATCCTAGCCACAGTTTCCTGGGAGAAATTCCCATTGACTATCATGGGATTTCCTTCTGAGTAGCATAGGATTTGAGGCTACTTTCCCATCCAGACTTTCCTGAGAGTAAGCCCACTGACTATAATGGGACTTACTTCTGAGGAGATTGGCAGAGGATTGGATCTCTCCCTCCAGCCCTGTTCCTCCAGCCCAGTCTACTTTCCTGAGAGTAAGCTCACTGTCTATAATGGGATTTTCTACTGAGTAGACATGATTAGGACTGGGCTCTGAGGCTGCAATCATATCCACACTTACATGGGAGTAAGCCCCACTGACTAGAATGAGAGTTACTTCTAAGTAAGCCTGGATAGGATAGGACTGTAAGGCTAAAATCCTGCCCACACAGTTTTGGGAGTAAGCCCCATTGACTTGAATGGTACTTACTTCTGAGTAGACATGGTTAGGATTGGGCTCAGGCTGCAATCCTATCCACACGGTAGACCTTTTGCTCCCCCCCAAGAGATCTCCCCACCTCATCCTGCCCCTCTGAGAAATCTCTCCACCTGAGATTGAGGGCAGGAAGTATGGGGGGTACCTGAAGAAATAGCCCCAGTTCCCATCCTGTCCCCCCCAGGAGCCCACTCCACTGCCTACTCTGAAGTAAATCCTATCCTAGTCCCTTCTAGTCAATGGAGCTTACTCCCAGGTAGTTGTGGATAGGATGGCAGCATCAGAGCCCAATTTTTTGCCTGCCTCCTCAGAAGCAAGTACTGGGTGACCATATGTCCTCCTTTCCCAGGACAGGTCCTCTTTTTACTCCTCCTTTTCCTTATGAGCAGGCAACATGGAGTCTTCTTATTATCCATACTTTTTTCCAGGACCACAATAAATCTTCATTGTCCTCCTTTTCCTTATAAGCAGGCAGCATGCAGTTCCCATCCTGCACCCCCAGGAGCCCAGTCCACTGCCTACTCTGAAGTAAATCCTATTAAAGTCAGTAGGTTTTACTCCCCTGTGAGCATAGGAGTGTAGCCTCAAAGCCCAATCATCTGTCTACTCAGAAGTAAGTTCCATTATAATAGTGAAGCTTACTCCCTGGAAAGAAGCTGGTTTATAAGAGCTTGTAATCCTATGCCTGACTACTCAAAAGTTAATCCCATTTCAATCTATGAAGCTTACTCCCAGCAAAGTGTGCAGAGGAGTGCAGCATTAGAGCCCAATCCTATTCTAGGCTACTCAGAAGTAAGTCCCATTAGAGTCTGTGGAGCTTACTCTCAGGATAGTGAATAGGATTGGAGCCAGAGGCTGGTTACTAAGAGCTCAGTCCTTTGCTTGACTACTCAGAAGTCCTATTATATTCAATGAAGCTTACTTACAGGAAAGTGTGGACAGGATTGTAGCCTTAAGTAGTGGCTTAGAGGCAAACCTCAGCCTGTAGAGGGGACACCACAGACTCTGGTCCTAAACTGTAGATCAGTGTTTCTCAACCAGTGGTATGATTATCACCTGTGAAAGTTGTGGTAGTGTCTGCTGGCACTGAGGCACCTGGATGCAAGTGTTATATTGCAGTAAGAGGCTGTGATTCTAAGAGTCCAAATCTTTTTTATGACCATTCAGAAGTACTGGTAAGTCCCATCACAGTTAAAATGGAGCTTACTTACAGGAAAGTGTGGACAGGATTGTAGCCTTAAGTAGTGGCTTAGAGGCAAACCTCAGCCTGCAGAGGGGACACCACAGACTCTGGTCCTAAACTGTAGATCAGTGTTTCTCAACCAGTGGTATGAGTACCACCAGTGGAACTAGTGGTAGTGTCTGCTGTATTAGGCACCTGGATGCAAGTGTCATATGTGCTCCCTGAGGCAGCTGGTGGGGTGCTGTGTGATTCAGGAGCTGGACTAGATGGGTCTTTGGTGTGATTCAGTGGAGGCTTTTCTTATGCTTTTATGTTCTTAATTGTGGCACACATTCCCCCTGAGAGCATAACAAAGTGTAATGCATAGGAATAAATTACACAGAACCCAGGGGCTTAGTACTGATTGATGCCGTCACAAGTGATACAATTTTTTTGGTAAACTAAGGGTTAAGGTGGCATGCCCTCCCCCGCCCCGCCCCCTGATCCTGGCCCTGCCCCCTGACCCAGCCTGGCCCTGCCCACTTCCGGAGAACCGGTTGTTAGGGCAGGCTGGGCCCACCACTGCTCTGGTGGGCTTATTGACAACACCATGGGATACACAAGGCTGTACTAAGCAGGGATGTGTGATGACTGAAAGCAGACCTAAGAGCTTTTTGAGACTCAGGCCATCAAACTCTGGTGGTGTCCAGAGATGTACTGAGGGCTGGAGAGGCTGCACACAGGTGCAGCCTCATGTATTGTACATGTAGAGTATGTAGATGTATTTCTCCTGCATCAGTTGAAAGAAAAGCCTAAAAATATTGACTAGGTAGCAAACATTCTTCTTTATTTTTTTTTTACAAAGCTATTTATTCCTTTTTTTTTTTTTGCTTTAATTGGACATGTCTAGATGTCCTTGCACTACGCCACTGTTTTTTTATCAGTTGTTTCTTTGAAGTTGGGCGCAATCCAGAGTAACTACGGGGAGTCCCTGCTCCGGTGTAAGAACAATTTGCTCTGGATTCCAATATGAATTTCCCATAGGATGTTACATAAGATGTAACAGATAAGCATTATTAATCTCTAATAATCTATAGTATTGATCCTCAATACTAACACCACTAAGTAAAGAGAGCAATACTTTAGAGCAACACTCAGGCTAGGCCTTCAGTTCCAAGTTCTGAAGCATTATGAGTAAAGTATCAGCATGTAAGAAAAGAATTGCAAGTAAGAAAAATGAGTAGAAGCACATAAGAATGTGGCAACATAGTAAATGTTCTAGTCCTTGAACAAACAATAGAAGCATAGATGGTATGATACTAAAGTGCAACAAACAGTATGTGGTGACCATGTCAATGGTGTGAACTGGATTAACAAATCAGAACAAATGTGTGAATATGAGGTAATACCAGACATGATTGGTTAATGAACATATGTGTGTTATTGGTGTATAACAATAATGGACAATGTCAGAAGCAAATGAAATGTGTGAATCCTTAATTATTCCAGATGTCATTTAGAGGTATATAATCTTGAACGCTTCCGGGGTTCTGGGTTCTTAGGCCAGTTTGAAAGATTCCATCAACGAGATGGTCTAGCTC
Organism: Cryptoblepharus egeriae; assembly: GCA_030015325.1. NCBI lineage: Eukaryota > Metazoa > Chordata > Lepidosauria > Squamata > Scincidae > Cryptoblepharus > Cryptoblepharus egeriae. The sequence continues at coordinate 19,735,764 of JAREYC010000011.1, read as the reverse complement.
CGAGTATGCTAGCAAATAAAACCCTTGCTTAACCCTTTAATCCCTGGACTTTTGACTTTGTTATTTCTTGGGAGTTTGAAAGTGTTCTAAGGTTGGAGGTGTAGGAAACTTACTTGGACACCTGGGTTAAGGATTTCTGCAACACTAGGTGGTGCAGTAACAACAGGTGCACATAATATCTCTTATGTGTTCCTGTAGTTATTCTGGATTGTAGGGGTTGTTGATGAATTGTGTGCTGTGTGTTTTGAGTTAGACTTATAAGATTCAGGTTCAAGTCCCCACCCAACCATGAAGTTTCCTTTATGACCTTGGGCAAGTCACTGCCTCTCAACCTTGCCTACATTGCAAAGGAAGGAAGGAAAGAAGGGAGGGCGGGTATACACCATGAGGAAGGGCAATATAAAAATGTGAAGAATAGACACTAGAGCACAGGCCAGCTCTGGTCAGCAGCTGTCCTAGCAGCCAGGACTGTTATCCCTGTGGGCATGTCAAACTTTCAAACCTCACATGTGAATTTAAAAAAAAAAAACCATCAGTGTATTCCTCTGAAATTCAGTTGTGTCAGGATTTTGACTGATGGTTATGTCCTGTGACTGTTTAGGTTCTGCAAGAGAGAAGACAGACCCAGTGGAGTAGATTAACTATTTACTATATTTACACATTTAGAGTAGTCTAACACTCTCCGAGTCATTCACATGAATTGTTATTCAGTCTAATTCTCCTCAGAGCGAACCAGTATGCTTCTGATGTGATGAACAGCTGAGTTCCAACTACTGTTTTCCAACCAACAAAAGTTCTCCAACTGTCATACTCAACTGGCAGATATTCAATTAATTGGGGTGCTAAATTTTGCAGGCGCAGTCAGATGCAGTGTGCCTGAGAGGCCACCCTGGACAAACCAATATATTTTCACAAAAGGACGAGTTCAGGTGAAGGTGGCCTGAGAGATCAGGAGGGTCACTACTGCACCCCACTGAGGCAAAGGGAAAACTGAGTAGGGGGATTTCAAACAGCACCTAGAGATAGGACGGTACTAGGAGGGATAGACCTCTTGGCCACCTTGGCGCAGAGAGGCGAGCAAGAACAGATTTGAAGCGCCTGTCAGGTCAGTTTCTACTGATAAGGATCATAGAATCATAGAGTTGGAAGGGACCTAGTAGGTCATCTAGTCCAACCACAGGTGGACAGTAGGGGGTTTGCTCCTGATCGCCAGTGCCTGTTCTTGGAATTTGGTGGCGCTGGCGATCCAGCTGTGAAGCAGGGGAGCGAAAACAAGGGGGACCGGTACAGAAGGGTTTCCTGGGGGAAGTGGGGGCTCTTGATAGGCAGTTCCGGGGGTGGGAGAGTGACTGGGGGCACTGGGGAGTTCCTAGGATCAGCAGAGGCTAGCTGCTAGAATATATTGAAAAAATCAATGCGCATGACAACGCAGCTAATTAGTTGCCTGGGAGACCCCTAGGACGCTCTCAGGCAACTAATTAGCTGCGTTGTCATGCGCACTGATTTTTTCAATATATTCCAGCAGCAGCTAGCTGGCTAGCCGCTGCTGATCCTAGGAACCCCCCAGTGCCTCCAGTCACTCTCCCACCCCCCCGGAACTGCCTCTCGAGAGCCCCCACTTCCCCCAAGTGTTCCCAGTCACTTGTGCCCCCCACTAGCTATGCTACCACCTCCTCCCTTCCAAGCCTCCTGCTCCCCCTCACCACTCACTGCTGCTCCTGTGCCCCCCTCTAGCTATGCTACCACCTCCTCCCTTCCAAGTTCCCTGCTTCCCCTCACCACTCCCTGCTGCTCCTGTGCCCCCTCTAGCTATGCTACCACCTCCTCCCTTCCAAGCCTCCTGCTCCCCCTCACCACTCACTGCTGCTCCTGTGCCCCCTCTAGCTATGCTACCACCTCCTCCCTTCCAAGCCCCCTGCTCCCCCTCACCACTCACTGCTCCTCCTGTGCCCCCCTCTAGCTATGCTACCACCTCCTCCCTTCCAAGCCCCCTGCTCCCCCTCACCACTCACTGCTCCTCCTGTGCCCCCCTCTAGCTATGCTAACACCTCCTCCCTTCCAAGCCCCCTGCTCCCCCTCACCACTCACTGCTGCTCCTGTCCCCCCTCTAGCTATGCTACCACCTCCTCCCTTCCAAGCCCCCTGCTCCCCCTCACCACTCACTGCTGCTCCTGTCCCCCCTCTAGCTATGCTACCACCTCCTCCCTTCCAAGCCCCCTGCTCCCCCTCACCACTCACTGCTGCTCCTGTCCCCCCTCTAGCTATGCTACCACCTCCTTCCTTCTGCCATTCTCAGTAGGCTGTCCCTCAGGGCTCTTCAGTCACCCATCCTAATCATGACTAATCAGAAGTAAGTCCCATGATAGTCAATGGGACTTACTCCCAGGAAAGTGGCTGGCACTGCAGTCTCAGAGCCCAACCTGACTATTCAGAGGTATGTTCCATGAGTCAATTTTAATTTTTAACAATTTTTTTTAATTTTTAATTTAATTTTTCCCCGGCCCCTCCCCCGGACCCCACCCCTGACCTCAGCCCCACCCCTGACCCTGCCTGGCCCCGCCCACTTCCAGGGAACCGGTTCTTGCGCCAGGCTGGGCCCATCATTGAGTCCAACTCCCTGCCTGTAGCAGGAAATCCTCTTAGAGCATCCCTGACAGGTGATCGTCAAGCCTCTGCTTGAAGATCCCCAGTGAGGGAGAGTCCACCACCTCCTGTGGCAATCTATTCCACTGCTGAACCACCCTCACTGTCAGGAATTTTTCCAGACTTTTGTACAAAATGTGCTTGAAGAATTTAATTATATGAGCATTTTTTAAATGCTCCTGCTGAAGCTGAGCTGCTGATCGGCATTCTCTTCATTTGCACCTCCTCAAAGAGACCTCATCTGACGACAGCAAGAGCCAATTTTGGATGAAGGAGACTGGCACAAGATCAATGTTCAATAATGATCCCCTTTTGATTTCCAGCAGAGTGAAGCCATCTGTGAATTTCTAGCCGGTTACGATGAGGATGCTCCAATGCCCTCTTCTAGAATAGAAGAAAATTCTAGGAACATGCTAGCTACAGCAGGAGGCCGGTATCCAGATTGTACATTCCAATGCAATCAATTTCTTGCTGCACAACAATTAAGCAGGCCTCCTTCAGTCTTGGAAGACTATGGTATCATGCTCGGCGCTGCATACGCTGCATTTGAAGCACGAAAGCCTGGGTTAGATTGTTATGGAGGATAGGCTGTTGCCCAAGCAGCAAATCCCCCCTCTCCACGACACTGAATTAGTCCAATGGAAAGGCAGAGCCAATACGAGTGGATCCAGCTGCGTCGCAGAGCTGGGCAAAGGACAGGAGTTCACCCAGTCTTGTGGGGCCGACCTGGGTCTCGAACCCTGACCTGCTGGTTAACAACAACTACAACATAAAATGCACTTCTCTCTTGTCCAAAGGCATCATTGGGGGGTTCAGGGTTGCAGGCCATCCCAGGCTGCTGTCCCAAATTTTTTATACCTTGGTATTTTTGAAAACCATCATGTTATAGATCATCCGATGTGCAATTCATGCAAAATGCAATGAATCAAACTTTGTTGAAATATCCCTGTTCTATCAAAAATTTAATATAAAAAACAGTGAAAATGGGGCGATGGGGTATCAATACACCCACACACTTGGCAATTGCCTGCCCATTGTGTGGGAGGATGTCTATAACGAGGGTGATGTACTGGCCTCCTGCACTGGGTGATGCAAACCTCAGTGATGGCACTGGTTTTTTTTCCATCTTTCTAAAATTTTATGATGCGCTTGTACCAGTCCAAGGCAAAAGGAAACTTTCCACCTTACCTCAGGAGGAAACACTGCAGCCCCAGTGGGACTACTCAGATCTTTCATACCCCAAACAGCACTGCAAATCTAAGCAGTTTGGAGCTGATCCAGGAATGGGGCTACAATCCAGAATAACTGCTGGGTTCTGCCCTGCTCCCTGCCTGCCCACCTTCCCCACACCCCATAATGTCTCTCTCGTGCCTCCCCTCACACCCTTAAGATTCCTTTGTGTGCCAAACCCACCTAGAACAATCTCACCCATTCCCAGAACCTGCAGCACCTCAGGAAGATTGGTGCGTATCTGTGGTCTGTCTCCCTGCAGAGTGGTGTTGTAATAGGAATGAAGTAGGTACCAGCAGGAAAGACCCAGGAGATGATGATGCAAGCAAGAGATTTCTTTATTCAGAGCTCTGGACTCAGCCAGACAGAGTTTTCTATCTTACAAAAAGACTGAGTCCTTGTCCAAATTGACTAGACCTTTTATAGCATAACTGTTTCTCTACATAATAAGATGATTCTGTTCATAACAAGAGGATTTATACAATCAAAGATTTTATCTTCAGTGGCTTCCTGAGCCGAGATGGAAAAATGTGTGGCAAGACATGACATTACACATCAGTACAATGAAGAACACTTGTGGCAATCAAGCACCTGTATTCTGACATTGGTTGATCCATCTGAGTTTCCTTTCCCAGAGGAAGAAGAATTAAAATTGTATTTTAATTTTATAATTTTTGGGCTTCTTTATTATTGCCACAGGGTCAGGTGAAGACAAAGAGAGTTTCCCGTCTTAGCTTTTGCTGGCTTTACAAGCTTTAAGTGGCTAATCACTGATAACCATCAAACTCCTGGGAAAGGAGAAGGGGCATTGTGATGTTATCATCTCCTCTCCGGGGAACCTGTGAATGTTGATTGGAAGCTTCTGTCTGGGAATGTGTGTCTGCAGCCGTTGTTTAATGCTTGGCTGCGTGTCCTTTACTATAGGCAGCCCACAGAATGATTTCAAAGGTATCAAATAATTTCAATAATTCTAATAATAATTCTAATAAATTCTGACAGCTGGTTTTGTCTACCATAGTGTGAAAGTGTTTTATAGCACATTGCTTCAGCCAGCACAACAGATGAATGGGCACTCAGGTTTGTGTGCTCAATCCTTTTTTGGAATCTAGTACATTCCAAAAGGTGAAGGTGGTGAAGGTGGTCTTTGCCCCACACATATCTGTATCTTTTGAACAGAAGACCATTAAATGTTACAAATTATTTCCAATTATCAGGATCAGCAGAGAACAGCCTATGCTGCCTTACAATATTTATGACCAAGTCAATCCATCCTTTAGGAAAGGAGACAGATCCATTAAGGGCAGGAATGATTGCAAAAAGATTACCCCTCCAGAATATGAGCAAATTAACAATAGCATCAAACCACCATTAATCTCAATAGATACACCCACGGAGCTGAGTTCCCCAGCTTTGGTAAGGACTATGGAGAATATGTTAACCTAGTTAATTAGTCTAATTAACTTGTGCTAATAGACCTGATTAACCTTATATTTTGAAAAAGGTTATATGTCACTTTGAACCAGAGCATAGCAACTTAAAGAAAAAATATCCCGAGGAAGATGTTACAATGAGTTGAATTATGAGTTGAATTATGTCAATACCCATTGACAATGTTGTCCCTAGGGTTTGTGTCGCCCATGTGGGAGGGCAGCCCTTGATGGACTTCCTCCAATGCATTGAGTATAGCAACATATGGGTGGTCAGTGTGGTAATGCATCATTGCTCATCATTGCTGGTTTTTTTGCTATGATTTTTGATAGAAATAAAAAAGCAGGCATCCGTCAGTCTTGAAAGACTATGGTATCGTGCTCAGTGCTGCATACGCTGCATGCAAAGCACAAAGGCCTGGGCTAGATTGATATGGAGATATAGGCTGTTACCCAAGCAGCAAATCCCCCCTCTCCTTGCCAATGGAAGGGCAGAGCCAATACGATTGGTTCCAGCTGTGTCGCAGAACTGGGCCAAGGGCAGGAGCTCACCCTGTCTTGTGGGGACTGACCCAGGTCTTGAACCCTGGCCTGCTGGTTAACAGGTACAGTGTCTTAACCACTTGCACTACCCACAGCCCTTTTGATAGAATAGAGATATTTCAGTGGGGTTTCTTTCACTGTGTAAATTACATGTTGATTGATAGCAAGTGGTGTCACAAATCCGTGTGTGTCACCTGGTGCAGTCCACATGTCCCCTAGCAACACCACTGCCTAAAGTTGATTCTGAAGGAATCATTTCAGATGAGCCTGAACCAATTCCCAGTCTGTCCATACAGATTTGATGGGCCTGGTGAATGACGTTCATGAGAGGTGTACATTGTACATTCAATTTGTGAGTAAACTCAATCCTGCTATCGCCAGTGAGGCCTAGTCTGAAACCATGGAGCATCCTTGCCAATTAGTGTAGTTCAATGGTTCCCAAAGGGGTCCCCTCCCAAACAAAGGGGTTTTCAATGGTTCCCAAAGGGTTTTTCCCCAGTGTGTTTTAATTTAGAGCACAATCCTAACCATGTCTATTCAAAAGAAAGCCCCATTGAATTCAGTGGGTTTTACTCCTAGGAAAATGTTTTTAGGATTGCAATCTTAGTTAATTTTGGCAGTCAGTTGATGGTCCAAGCTTGGAGTTAGGGTAGAAATGCCTGAAAAAGGAAACGACATTTTTTTGTTTTACCTAGTATTGACGCATGCACTAAGAGGGAAAGGAGTATGAAACTGGTCTTATTGCTTTGTATGAAATATGATTGGCTTCAGTGGCATAGCTAAAGATATTGTAGCTCAGTGCAAAGCTAAAAATGTTGCCCTAGAGGTGAGGTCACAACTGGAAGTGATATGATCATTGGGTATTTTTAAAAAGAAAATTGGGGAAAACCTGCCTTCTCCTCCTAAGCAGTTCACCACCCATTTGCTCTGCTAGTGGCACAGAAGAAGAAGATTTTGTCCCCCCCTCCGTTATCCCCACTGCAATCTGGTAATTAATTAAACAAAAAAATTAATTAAGCACAAAAAAATTGCAGTCAAATAAATTAAGCCCCCCAAAATGGGGTCCCTTATTGGTTAGAGAAACTATGCTGGAGCAAAGAGGAATGGTTATTCTTTCCCTGTTAAAAATAAGTAGAGCACGACTTAGAAGTGCCTGTATACTCAGCATGAGTATATGCTATTATAACCTATAAATATATAAGAGAAAACTCACTCACTGACTCACTCACCGACACGTCAATGCCCAGCCAAAACTGCTGGGCCTAGAAGCGTGAAATTTGGAGTTGGTGTTCCTTCCATGACTGAGGGGTGCACTAAGAATCGGTTTTTGGAAATTCCACCTGGAAGGGGGTAAATGGAGCGCAATGTGTTTTCCTCCCTATACTTTGCATTGAGGAAGCAGTGACTGAGGGATGCTCTGCCCCAACCCCTGGACCTAGAAGCATGAAATTCGGGGAGGGTGTTCCTTATGTCACATGAACACCCACCAAGAACCAATGTGGAGAAATTTAACCCTTAAGGGGCTGAAAAGGGGTTAAACGTGTTTTTGTCCTATACTTAACATGGACCAACCTCCAGCCAATTTGGTGCTCGGTGCCCGGTGCAATGGGGGGATGTTGTTTGGAAGGAGGAGTTGCACTGGGGAGGATGCTGTGCATGGGGGCTGCACATAAGGGATGAATGCACATGGGTGTTGATGCGCATGGGGCATGTTGCGCAAGGGGGATTGATGCACATGGGGGATGATGCACATGGGGAATGATGCGCATGGGGGTTGATGTGCATGGTGGGTTGATGCGCATGGGGGATATTGTGCATGGGGGATATTGCTCATGAGAGGGTTGATGTGTGTGGGGGATTGATGCGCCTGGGTTGATGGCGTACAGGGGAATTTTATTCCTGCAATGCGGGTACACTTTTCGCTAGTATATGTATATGGAACTAAGAGCTGATTCATATGAATACCTTATTAGTTCCATATAATATAATAATTGCATCTCATTAGTTCTCGGAGCAGTCAGTATCATGGGAAAGTTTTGAGTTTTTTTTCAAAAAATCCACTTTTTGTTCCATAGGCTTTTTTGTTTTCATTTTCTGGTTAATTGGATAGAATATAGATATTTCAATGCAGTTTGTATCACTGCATTCTGTTTATATTACCTGTCCAACCATATATAACATATTGGTATTATCATTCATCATACCCAGTTTTTCACAATTTTAGCCACTAGTGTCAAGCTCTGCTTGCTGCCCCCCAAAGCAAGGTTTATTGACAAGGTATGGACCAGATCACCATATTCTCCCTGAACATGATGGTCCAGGGGGAAAAATGTTTGCCCATCTACCAACACTTCCTCTTATGTACTGTAAGATCCTTTCTGATAAATGCAACACATTTGATAAGCTCAAAAAGAAATGCTTAGCCTTCCCCACATAAACCAACATGTCACAGTGAGGCAAGTTGCCACTTTCCTTGAATCAATAACTATTGATTCTGGGCAAGACCATAACTGTCTAATTGCAAAACTGAGTAACAGATCTGAAGTGAAAATTGTTCCATCCTATTAGAAACATGGGGAGTAAGTCTGAGAGCAAATGCTACTGACTACAACTGAACTTACTGTTGGATAAATGCATGCATGAGTGGGCAGTAAGGTTTGAGAGCTTAAAGCAGTGATTTTCAACCAGTGTGGTGTACTGAAAATGGTCTGCAGCTGTGTTGTGGTAATTTGTGGTGCTAGCAGGAGAATGTATGTCCCCACCGGAAGTAGAATGCATATTGTCAATTGTCATAAAACTGATGTGCCTTGATAATTTTAGTGCCTAGTCAATGTGCCATGAGATAAAATAAGGTTGAAAATTGCTGATTTAAAGAGATGCCATGCTGCTTCTCCCCATTAAATCTGACATTTCATTGGGAAGAAAATTAACAAGGAAAACACTCAGATTGTCTACTTGGAATTTAAATTCACTAGAAATCAAGGAGGACTTAATCAAGGAGGACTTAACATAAGGATTTGAGGAGGCTGGCAGCACAATCCAGAGCAACTAATCTGTCCACATAAGAGCCCTTGGGTTGCCCTATCTATCACTAGAGTGGAGCAACTGCAAGATGCTCCACCCCAGTTACTCTGGAAGAGGCCTAGGGCCAAGCAAGGCAACATAGGGTGCCTTAAGAGAAGTGGACCTGCTCTGCCCTAGCTGCTCTGCCCTAAGCAGTTCAGGAGAGGCATGTTGAGGGCATTTTTAGCATTGCCTAGGGCAGAGAATTTACTCTGTATCCAAAGCCTGTTTCCAAGACAAAAATGCCCTCTTCCAGTTCCTCAGAGATATACCACCTCAGGAGAAGGTATAATAATGAGTAGACCCATAGGGGTCCATGACAAGGCCTGAGTAAGAATGGCAGTGTTGACCAAAATTCTGAGTTCTTGGCCAGCCTAGCTACAACCCCTGCCTCTCAACCTCAGGATATGAAACAACTACGGCTGCCCACAAACCTCAGGATACAGCAGGCCACTCCAAGATGCCCCTTGTATTCACTGTAGAACCTACTGCCATCTCATCAGGGACTCCTTATAAGGCAAGCACCCAGTGAGGTCACCAGACTGGTGCAGCTGGTGCGTGCCACATTGGGTGACGTGATCTGTATGGAGTTATGCACCGGAGGAGATTGACAGTCCTTTGGCAGGCCCCAGGCATCAGCACACCCATTCATGCCTGATCCAAGGTGGAGCAGCAGCCAGAAGCTGCCATTCATCCTCGGAGCTGGCCCGAATGGCCAGCTGAGGTGCGCTGCACAGAAACACACTAAGCATGCCGAACAGCTTCAGAGGAGACTTCCTTAGAGTGAAGGAAGTCCGCACCTCTGCAAGGCCATTCGGCCTCACTCAGGAGGTGGAGTGGCAGCCGAATGGCTTCAGAAAGAGTACTGCACAGGAACCAACTCTGATGCCTGTACAGTCTCCTCTGAAGCTGAAAGGCTTCAGAAAAATACTGCGGAGGCATCAGAGATGGTACCTGCACAGTACTCTTTCTGAAGCCAGTTGGCTTCTGAAACAACTGTGCAGGTGCCAACTTTGGCAACTGTGCAGTTTAGGTAGGGGTGCGCATATCCCAGGGGTGACGCACAGACTTCCGCACTGGGTGATGTGTAGAGTCATGTCACCACTGTAGGCACCACAGCTGTTCCTTGTCCAGTGTGATTTGAGGGGTGTCTCCTCAGGAGCAAGTCCTCCCCATGTGTCAATTACTTAGCATGTTATGGAGCAGTTAGGGCAGCCCAGGCTTCCTGACTGTCTGGATGCAGCATAACTTTCTGCTCTGGATACAGAATAGTTAGGAGAGAGCAGTTAGGGCAGAGCAGGCTGAACTTGCTCTGGATTGTGCCCATAGATTTCTAAGACATCAGCACAATCCAGAGTAACTACGGGACCTTTTACACTGACGTAGTTATGGTGCCACCTATGGGAAATGCATAGAGCAATCTAGAGTGAGTGCCTCTTATGTCTTCCTGTAGTTACTCTGGATTGTAGGGATAATTTCTATTCTTTGTGCCAGCTGTTAACAATATCAGTTAATATGCTGAGTTAATATCAAATGCTTTAATCTTCTGAAAAGAGAACCAGGGGCAAAGGAAAAAGGTTGTTTGCATGATTAAGACCACAAGACAGTCAATCACTATAATTCTATCGGACAGGTCTTCTTTCTCTTAAGAGAATCCAACAGGACTCTGATTGTGCACTGATCATTTGTAAGAAACTCCAATCACGACTTTTATCAGGACTCCTATATTTCCTTGATTTGTATCTGTGGACCGTATTCTATGCTTGCTTCATACAAACTTTTGGTTGGAACAACAAGGCTGATAGAGTGGCTTAAACAGGTATAGAAGACAAACATATTTTGAAGACCTTGCCGATGCCCAAAGGTTAAATGTATCCATTGGAACTAATCCATAAGAGGGAGCTGTCAAGTGTTTCCAATTCTCAAACTGTGAAGTCAAAGATGAGAGGAAAGGAAACTTACTGGCTTTTCTGTGGCTCAAATGACACTGTCATTTGTTCAGAAGATGATTGAAAAGCTTCTACAGACACCTGCTTAAAATGAAACCATCCAGCAGTGCTAAGTAAATTAGGAAGGGAGAATGGAAGAAAGTTAGAGATTCCATATAGACCAGAGGTGTCCAAACATCTGCCCAGGGGCCAGATGTGGCCTGTGGCAAGCATCCATGTAGCCCTCAACCCTCCATGTCGTCTGTAATCCTCCAGAGGAAAGGGAAGCTCTGCTCCCAGCAGGAGGTAATACCAGGAGGTATTATTCTGAGGGCTGGAGAGTCTGCACACACTTCTCTCTGTGTATGAAAGACCATATGAACTGGTTTGAAGATCACTCCCGCTATGTCTGCTACAAAATTTTTGTCAAATGATTTTCATTCCTTCATTCATTCAAGTTTTCTCTAATGTAAATTCATGTAAATTATTTTTTACAGCCCCCAACACATTGTCAGAGACATGATGTGGCCCCAACACATTGTCAGAGAGATAATTTGGACACCCCGATATACACCAATATCCAAACAAGAAATACTATGGGGACAATCCACAATCTAGCTGGGCTGCCCCAATTATTCTGTATCCAGAGCAGAGAGTTATACTGCATCCAGAGAGTCAGGAAGCCTTGGCTGCCCTAAGTGGTCCAGAGTATGCTAAGTTAGTGATACCTGGGGACAGCTTGCTCCTGAGGAGACCCCCCTCAGATCACACTTAACAAGGAACAGCTGTGGTGCCTGCCTTATAAGAAAGCCAAGAAGTTCCTGACAACCATTTACAACAATAGTAACTCTAGTGGAGGGTGGATCAGTGGTGGGCTCCAGCAAGTTTGCACCTACTCTATGGAACTGGTTGTTAACAAGAGATAGGACATATAAAGTTTAAAAACAGCCATTTAAACATGGCTGCCAGATGGGCATAGAACCGGTTGTTAATTTCTTTGAATCCCATCACTGAGGTGAATGCTTGGAATGGCCTGCTGTATCCCCAGATTAGTGGGCTGCCGTAGTTGTGCCATATCCTGAGGTTGAGAGGCAGGGGTTGCAACTAGGCTGGCCAAGAACTCAGATTTTTGGACAACACTGCCATTCTTACTCGGGCTTTATCATGGCCCCCTATGGCTCTACTCATTACTATACCTGCTGCTGATGTGGTATAACTCTGAGGAGCTGGAAGATGGCATTTCTGCCTTGGAAACAGGCTCTGGCTACAGAGTAACTGCTCTGTCCTAGACAATGCTAAACATGCCCTCAACATGCCTCTCCTGAGCTGCCTAGGCTGCCTCAGTTAGGGCAGAGCAGGTCCAAGCCTTTTCCAGAGTAACTAGGATGTGGGTGGCGCAACTAGGATGTGGGCTGTGGGTGACGCAAGCGGTTAAGACGCTGTGCCTGTTAACCAGCAGGCCAGGGTTCGAGACCCGGGTCGGCCCCACAAGACAGGGTGAGCTCCTGTCCTTAGCCCAGCTCTGTGATGCCAGCTGGATCCAATCGTATTGGCTCTGCCTTTCCTTTGGACTAATTCAGTGGTGTGGAGAGGGGGGGATTTGCTGCTTGGGTAACACAGCATATCCTCCATAACAATCCAACCCAGGCTTTCGTGCTTCTCATGCAGTGTATGCAGCGCCGAGCACGATACCATAGTCTTTCAAGATTGACGGAGGCCTGCTTTTTAGGATGGAGCATCTTGCACGGATAGGAAAACCCAAATGCTACTCTGGATTGGGCTGTCACTGGCATTTTAATTAATTTTTTCATTTTCTTTATAAACTACTTTGTGAACTTTTTAGTTGAAAAGCAGTATATAAGTACAATTAGTTAGAAAGAAAGAAAGAAAGAAAGAAAGAAAGAAAGAAAGAAAGAAAGAAAGAAAGAAAGAAAGAAAGAAAGAAAGAAAGAAAGAAAGAAAGAAAGAAAGAAAATAGGGTTAAGCTCCTTTGACCTGGGAGCCTATTTGGAGGAAGGAGAGCTAGGGAACACACCGGAAAGAACCACCAAGAGAAAAGCCCATAATTATTAGTGGGCCAGAGATCACACAAGATTTTAAACCCCAATGAGACTTGGAAGGGGAGGCAACAGTTGGTCCAGCAACTATCACTTTCAACTGTCATTTGGGGCATTACCGGAATGGAAAGAGAGAGAGTAGGGTTGAGTCTGAGAGGAAGGCTGAAAGGAGCCACCCCTCAGAAAGGAGAACAGACAGCCCACTGGGGAGGGGAGCTCCCCATAAAAAGAGACCTCATGCCCCATTACTGAGGGCAGCTGATATCCCAGGTTCTCACCTAGTAACCAAGCATCAGATGTTGTGAAGAAATACTGCAACTCACAGTTAACTCTAAGACTAAAGGAGCCTCTCAGCATGAAGCATACCCAAGACAATGGGAAACCCAAGGACATCTATGGGAGAGATTCTCAAGTGATAGAACTACAGGAGACAGAGACCTCTCTAAGAATGGTGAAAGTTATAAAGTGAATAAATACAGTGGCGCCTCACGTAACAAATTTAATCCGTTCCAGAGGCATGTTTGTTATGTGAAACATTCTTTATGAGAAGCGGATTTTCCCATAGGAAATAATGGAAACTCAGATGATTGGTTCCACAATCCAAAAAATATTCATATAAAAATATTAACTGTATGTAAAAATGATGATAAAAAGACTGGAATTGAATTCAAAACATGCATTCAATGTGCAGGGTTCTATGAAGTCTACTTAGGCTGCAATCCTAAAGGCACAATCCTAAAGGCACAATCCATTTAGGAGGCTGCAATCCTTAAGACACTTTCCTGGGAGTAAGACCTATTGAAGACAATGGGTCATACTACTCAGTAAGCATGGTTAGGAATCTGCCGTTCTAGACACTTTCCTGGGAGTAAGCCCCATTGGAGGGACTGGTGGTCTTCTGGGGGTGGGTGGGATTTTGTTTGTGGGATTTTGTGGGTGGGGGAGATTCAGGCAGCTAGGAATAGTGGCTGCCACTTTAAAAGCCTGGCTCCTTGCAGAGCCAGCTGGAGGGAGGAGCATCCCCTCACCTGCTCTCCAGCCTCTGCAATAGCTCTGCAGGGAGCCTGGGGATGGAATGCAGGCTTTTAAAGTGGCAGCCACTATTCGTAGCTCCCTATATGTCCCCTCACAGTCCCCAAACACCCTCCCACACCCCCAGCAGACCCCCCAGTCTCCCCAAGCACCCTCCCACCCCCCACCCCGCAAGAGGAATGGACCTGCCTTTACCTGACTGTTTATTCAGGTAACAAGTGCAGGCTGGCAGCTCTTTAAACTTTAAAGAACTGCCAGCTGGCCGTTACCCAAATCAGCTTCTGTACCCAAGTCAGAAGCCCAGGGGAACAGTATGTTCTTTACCTGGAACATACTTTACCCAGGGCATTCGTTACCCAAGGTACCACTGTATAGAGTTTATAAGAAACGTTTCTCTGCTTATCAAGCTCTTCTTCATCAAGATATGCACAGAAACACCACAGCTCCTCTGTACATTCATGCACAAAAAATGTACACTTGGAAACTGTCCACTATGCTGGGAAAATTATGTCTGTGTTTTGATGTCTAAACGAGTTATGATGTCTAAGCACCTTTTGTTGTTGTTGTTGCTGATGATGATGATGTTTGGAGGATCTTAGAAGACTTTTGGACACATCCAGGTTTGCAATTCAAAGTGCTCCTCTACCACCCAGGCTCAGTTGCCCTTACTCTCACTTGTAAAGCCTTAGAAGCAACCATGTAAAGCCTTAGAAGCAAGAATGAAAATACTCGGTTGCAGAGCTGACTAGTTGCTGGTCTCATTGTGGCAGGAATCATATATTTTACCTAATTAAGATAAAGCTGTTGCTTCTTTGCAGATTTCACTAATACAGAATTTATTGATGCAGTCTTACTCAGTGCTTCAGAGTGATAAAATACCACAGACACTGAAGCCAAAGGCACCCTCTGTTGGAAATTGGAAAGCTGGCTAACAGAGATGAATCTTCTGGCTTGAAAACAGCCTGGACCCTACTCTGAAAACCATATATATATATATATATATATATATATATATATATATATATATATGTATATATATATATGTGTGTGTGTGTGTGTGTGTATATATATATATATATATATATATATATATATATATATATATATATATATATATATATATATATATATATATATATATATATACACACACACACACACACATACATACATACATACATACACACAGTGGCGCCTCACGTAACAAATAGGAAATAGGAAATAATAGAAACTCAGACGATTGGTTCCACAACCCCCAAAATATTCATATAAAAATATTAACTGGATGTAAAAATGATGACAAAACACTGGAATTGAATTCAAAACATGCATTCAATGTGCATGATCCTATGAAGTCTACTTTGGGTGCAATCCTAGCCATGTCTACTCAGAAGTAAGCCCCATTGTGCTCAATGGGACTTACTCCCAGGTAAGTGTCTTTAGGATTGCAGCCTTAGGCTGCAATCCTAACCCTTTGTCAGTCGAAGCTGTGTTACTCCCTGTTTAGTCGAAGTGCACCTTTTAGAACACTGTTAGAAAACTGTCATAAGCACCTAATTAACTCAGCTATAATACTCTTAAAGTCTTGAGTGACATTCATTAGGATGTACAAAGAGACAATATTCGAAATCCTGATTTTAAAAAATCCTCATTTACTGATCATACAGCAAGTAAAACCAAAATCACTGAAAACTAATACCTGCCTCCACATTGCCTTATGTTTTCATGAAAAAGAAAGACATCTGAGCATTAATTATGAGCTGAACTGGAAATATAGGCACAGTAGAGTCACTCTGAGTCGCTGTTGGGAAGTTCAACAGTTCAGTTCTGTGACTGAAAGGCTTGTCCAACAAGAGGCTTGAGGGCCGCATTTCGCTTAGAAAACCCATAGATGCGGCCCTTGTTGGACAAGCTTGCATGTGTTCTCTGGACATTTATGTACAAAATATGTACAATATTATGAACAAAATATCCACAATC
This sequence comes from Cryptoblepharus egeriae, assembly GCA_030015325.1. Lineage (NCBI taxonomy): Eukaryota > Metazoa > Chordata > Lepidosauria > Squamata > Scincidae > Cryptoblepharus > Cryptoblepharus egeriae. The sequence goes on along the minus strand of JAREYC010000011.1, from coordinate 19,719,861 downwards.
TTAGTAATTTCCATTCATAAAAAGAGCTAAATGAACAGTTATGATGAATAGAAAAGAAATAAGAAACTTCCAAAAGCTTAGGAGGGTCGAAGTTTGGCCAAGGGGCTCCCCACACAAGAAGCTGGAAAAATGACTAAGGGGGTCTCAAACAGCACCTAGAAATAAGAGGGTACTAGAAGGGGCAGGCCTCTTGGTCATCATGGGGTAGAGAGGGAGAAAAAACAAAATCTCATGTAATAATTATAATTATTGCAGCCTTGAGAGTCCTAGCTAAAGACACTTTCCTGGGAGTAAGCCCCATTTAACACAATGGGGCTTACTTCTGGGTAGACATGGTTAGAAGGCTGCAATCAAAGACACTTTCAAACCTCCCCACTTTCTCCTTTTCTTCATCCTGAGCCTCTCTCCCTTGCGCCATTCTGGCTAGCCCTGAGCTGTTTCCCTCTTCTCCACTACTCTTCTCTCCCTCTGCCCAGCAGATGCCCAGCCACAGGAGGAACAGTGCATATGTATTGCTTTCACTATGGGCAGGGCTGCCAGCCAGTGCATGTGCCCCAACTACCAACGAGTTTGTTTGTTGTGTGAAGCTCAGTTTGTTATGTGAAGCAGAATCTTACAGAAATTTTTGTTTGTTACGTGGAACATACTTTACATGAGGCGCTTGTTACGTGAGATGCCACTGTATATAAAATTGAAGAGTCACTGACTGATTGACTGTCTTTCTGACTGACTCACTCACTCACCAATGCCCAGCCAAAACCACTGGGCCTAGAAGCATGAAATTTAGGGAGGGTGTTTCTTCCATGATGGAGGCACCCACTAAGAACTGTTTTTTGGACATTCTTACTGGAAGGGGGTAAAAAGGGGCACAACATGTTTTCCTCCCTATACTTTACATTGAAGAATCCCTGAGTGATGAATGCTCTGCCCTGACCCCTGAACCTGGAAGCTTGAAATTTGAGGAGGGTATTCCTTATGTGATGGGAGCACCAATTTAGAACCAATTTCTAGAAATTTAATCCCTGCCCAGAGGTTTTTGATGTTATCATTCAGAGATTCGGCCATCCTGAGGTAGACCTCTTCGCATACTGGGACAATGCTCTGGTTCCAGCCTTTTCTCAGTTCCTGTATCCTATGGCCCTGGTGATGAACCCCCTTTACTCCCCATGGCCACGAACTCTACTATATGCCTTCCCATCTTTTCCTCTCATCCAGGCCACAGTTCAATGTATCAAGCTCCTTCAGGTTCAAGTGGTCCTGGTCACTCTGGGTTGCCCTCTTCATCCTGGGTACCCAACAATACTCAGTTTGGCCGAGGGTTCCCCTTTCAGGCTTCCATGTAGAGCAAATCTCCTGAAACAGGGTCCCTTGCTCCATCTCAGATGGAGCCTATTCCATCTAATTGCCTGGTTTTTGAACAGCATCAATTAGTTTTTTAAAAAGTCTATTTGAAGGAGGTTCTTTCTACCTTTTTGGCATCCAAGTGTCAGCCCACCAATATAATCTATGCACGTACCTGGAGAAAAATTTTGTTCTGGTACAAGTCCAAAGAAATGTCAGCTTCCAAACCCAAAATTAAGGACATTTGGAATTATTTCAGGATGGTGTTGACTAGGGTCTAAGTACCAATATTGTCAAACATCAGGTGGCCACCATCAGCAGCATCCTGGGAGCAAGAAAATCGTGCGTCCTGCCATCCCACCTGGACATCAAGTGCTTCATCAGAGGGGTAATTTTGATTAACCCTCCACCTAAGCACAGATTTCCCACCTTTCATTTAGTTCTAATGGCCCTGATTGGCTCTCCCTTTGAACCATTAGCCTCAGTGTATGTCAGGTCTGTGACCCTTAAAACTTTCTGGTCGCAGCCACCTCTGCATGAAGGGTTGCAGAATTGGAGTCCCTTTCTGTTAATACCAATCTTTGCATTTTTCATTATGACAAAGTAGTTCTCCTGCTAGATACCTCATTCTTACCAAAGGTTAATACCTTGTTCCATAGATCACAGGAGTTAATCTTACCCACCTTGTGCTCCAAATCCTGCTCTCCCAAAGAACGGGTATGGCACTCTTTAGATGTGCATAAGATGCTCAGTTTTTTCATTGATTACACAAGGGAATTTAGAAAATCAAAGGCCTTGTTTGGGTTTCAGTGTCTACCCTTTCCCGCTGGTTAAAACTAGCTATAGTCGAAGCTTATAAGACTATGGGAAAAGAGCCCCCCATGGGAGCGACAGCACATTCTACTAGAGGGGCGGCCACTTCAGCAGTCTATGAAGGAGCCGTTTCTCCTGAGTCAATCTGTAGTTGACTTTTATCGGTCACTACAAGATTGACAAAGCAGCTTCGGCTGAGGCCGCCTTTGGGCATGGGGTCCCGCAAAAGCTGATTCCACCATAAAGTTTGCTTTGTCCCTCCAACCTTGAGAGTGAGGCTCTGGTATATCCCAGTTATTAAAAATGCCCCCTTTCCCCTTCTCCAGAGAAGACAGGAATTTTCCTTACCTGTAAATGTGCTTTTCTTGAAGAATAGGAAAAGGAGGCATTCTGCCAACCTCAGCAGAGACACGATGTAACTTCACAGACTCAATGGCTAGTTATATACTTTCAGCTGTTCCATTTCCTAAATTTCTCGGTGCTGAAAGATTTTCTTATCTATGCTGTTTCTGTATTAGTCTGCTACGTTGGCTGCTGTTCTTCCCAGTTTGCTTTCTGCAGCTACTTTCACTGAGTGTTCTACAAGGGATGAATGTTGTCAGCTAGTCACGGGGTGGGTCTTGGGTTCTAGTATCTGGCCTGGGAGGGGCTGCCTGTGCAAGGAAGGAGACAAGACTTCGTCCAGCCCTGTCTCATTCAGGAGGCGGGACAAACACAGTCATTAAGAATGCCCGCTTTTCCTCTCCTGCAAGGAAAGGACATTTACAGGTAAGGAAAATTCCTGCCTTTTATTCCTGCAACTCTGTACCCCAAGCTAACTGAGCAACAGACACTCTTTCAAATGGGTGTTCCTCTTTTATTTAGAAAGGGGAGAGTAATTGGCCCTACACACCCCAGCGTTGTCTGTCCAAGTGGCTTCTGCTGGTGTTCTTTCACATTTTAGATTGTGAGCCCTTTTGGGACAGGGACCCATTAGCTATTTATTTTTTTATTCCCTTTGTAAACCGCTTTGGGAACTTTCTAGTTGAAAAGCGGTATATAAATACTGTAGATAGATTTATACATTTCTGTTTATATATATATATATATATATATATATATATATATATATATATATATATATATATATATATATATATATATATATATATATATATAGTACCTAGGTATCCCACAATCCCATGGAAATCATGAAGAGGAGGTAAGGAAGACAGCAATATCCAAGTATCATCAAAGAATATGACAGATCCTGAAAGCCAGCTCAATGGGAAAAATAAGATACATGCCATCAATACATATGCGCTGCCAGTCATCAGATACCCTGCTGGTATAGTAAGCTGGCCACTGAAAGAAATGGAGGAGGCCGATGTGAAGACCCGAAAGCTCCTCACAATGTATGGGGGTTTCCACCCCAAGTCTAACATCCAGAGACTATAAACTAGTCAGAAAGAGGGCGGCCGGGGTCTGATGAGCGTCAAAACTACTATCCTGGATGAAACCCAGAATATCCAGGAGTATATCAGTAAGATGGCACCCAAAGATGAGCTGATGAGAGAATGTCTCCAGCAACAACAGCAACAGCAAATATGGAAGGAAGATCAAAGTGAGGAAGTGTCCTGGCAAGTTAAGACCCTGCATGGGATGTACCATCGCCAGATAACCAAAGTCGCTGACACTGAGAAATCCTATCAGTGGCTGGAAAGAGCTGGCTTCAAAGATAGCACTGAAGCCCTCATCATGGCAGCACAAGAACAGGCAGTAAGTACCAGATCCATAGAAGTGGGGATTTACCACACAAGAAAAGATCCAAAGTGCAGGATGTGCAGAGAAACATCAGAGACAGTCCAGCACATTGTGGCAGGGTGTAAGACGCAGGCAGGAACAGCATACATTGAATGGCATTGAGGGAACATTGAGGGAAGCAGTTCAGGGCTAGCCAGAAGGGAGCAGGGAAGAGAGAGGCTCAGGATGGAGAGAAGGAGAAAGTGGGGAGACACTTTGAAGGTGTCTTGGATTGCAGCCTCCTAACTATGTCTACCCAGAAGTAAGCCCCATGTGTCCAATGGGGCTTACTCCCAGGAAAGTGTCTTTAGGACTGCAGCCTAAGCAGACTTCATAGGATCATGCACATTGAATGCATGTTTTAAATTCAATCCCAGTGTTCTGTCATCATTTTTACATCCAGTTAATATTTTTATATGAATATTTTGGGGGTTGTGGAACCAATTGTCTGATTTTACATTTTTTCCTATGGGAAAATCTGCTTCACGTAAAGAACATTTCATGTAACAAACATGCCTCCAGAACGAATTAAATTTGTTACGAGAGGCATCACTGTATAAGACTTTTTTAGTATTGATTCAGCACCTCAAGGCTGAGAAGAACTCAAAGGATCTTAGCTCATTCAGTATGTCATATTATGCCCAGGAGCTGAATGTGAAGCAATATGGAAAGTTGTGTAAGATTTAGGCTGCAATCCTAACCTTCATTTAGGCCTGCATAAGCCCAGTATAAGTCCTGTGCAGACCTCGGGTTATCACAAAAGTGCCATAAGGCACTTCTGCTCCATTCCAGGGGTGGGGAGGATTAGTCCACTACACAGGCATGCATTGATTTGTCCACACCACTACAGAAAGATATGCCATGTTGCTTAAGCTGGCCGAAATTTGTTAGGATTACACGCTTAATCTTTTTTTTTTTTTGTCAAGTAACATGCTCCAGCTGTTTTTCTTCATTTGTAAGATTATCAGCAACTGAGGAAAATGGACACTGGTTTAAAAATGAACAACAGCAGGATGTGAAATCATATTTATTTCCTGTCATTCCAGCTGCCAATTATCCGTAATGCAAGATGACATGACCATCATTTGATACTATATTATGTGTCATGGAGAAAAAAAAATCTGTGGTTTCTTTGGTGGCCTTTGCTAATATGCCTTCCAGAAAAGCAGCTGTGTGTGGTTGAATCTGTTCACATCACAAACACAAACCAGTTAGGGGAGCTGCACCGGATGACGCTTGGGGTGGGATGTGTGATAACACTAAGGTAAAAAGTAAAGGTAAAGGTGACTCCCACAGGTTGCCTGCTAGCTGTGACTGACTGAAGGGGGCAGTGCTCATCCAAAAGTTTTCGAATGGCTTTTCCAAAACCCAGTTCTTAGTGGGTGCCTCCATCACGGAAATTTCCCAAATTTCACACTTCTAGGCCCAGCAATTTTGTTTGGGCATTGCTGAGTCAGTCAGTGAGTCGTTCCAGAGGCATGTTCTTTACGTGAAACATTATTTACATGAAGCAGATTTTCCCATAGGAAATAATGGAAACTCAGATGATTGGTTCCACAACCCCAAAAATATTCATATAAAAATATTAACTGGATGTTAAGATGATGACAGAACACTGGGATTGAATTCAAAACATGCATTCAATGTGCATGATCTTATGAAGTCTACTTAGGCTGCAGTCCTAAAGCCACTTTCCTGGGATTAAGACCCATTTAACACAATGGGGCTTACTTCTGGGAAGACATAGTTAAAAGGCTGCAATCCAAGACACCTTCAGTGTCTCCCCATTTTCTCCTTCTCTCCATCCTGAGCCTCTCTCTCTCCTGCTCCTTTCTGGCTAGCCCTGAGCTGCTTCCCCATTCTCCACTGCTCTTCTCTCCCTCTTCCCAATGGACGCCCAGCCACAGGAGGAACAGCATGGAAGTGTTGCTTTTGCTATGGGCAGGTGCACTAGGCAGTCCTGACGCTTTTTAAACAGGCTGCCGGCCAGCATGTCTGCCCCAACTGCCAACGAATGTGTTCTTTACATGAAGCAGAATCTTAGATAAATTTTTGTTTGTTATGTGAGACATACTTTACGTGAGGCATTCTTTACATGAGGCGCCACTGTATCTCAATTATCTGTGGATTGGACCCACCACTCCTCTGGAATTGAGAGGACCTCTGCTAGCTGAGCAATACTTGCCTGTAGCCTTCTTCATTCTACTCAGGGTGTAATCCTAACCAGTATTGGCCAGAAAATCTCACTCATCTCCCCATTCCCACAGTACTGTGGGGAGGCTGACACATGTCTGTGCATTGGCATTAGGAGTGGTACCGAAGTGGTACAGAGTGGTACAGAAGTACCTTACAACCTTTTTGTGACATCTCTGAGCCAACATGGGACTTGTGTCAGGATTTGTGCCAGACTAACTGGTTGTCTCCTGCCAACCTAGCAGTTTGAAAGCATGCAAGTACTAGGAAAGGGATTGGCACCACTCCCTAGAGTTGGCGACTAGAAGGACAACCTCCAGGGGACACCTTTACCTTTAACCTGAGGTTGGGTTAGGATTGCAACCTAAGAGTGATAAAGAAGTGATAAATTACATCCAATTTTATCATAAAACCAAAAGTGACACTTCAATTGCTTTATAATGCAATATTCCTCAATGCTTGACCTCCACCATACCACTTCACATGGTTCACCGATTCAAAGCACCACTGGAAGCAACTGGTAGCAACATAATTGCCAGTTACTTCTGGTTTGGGAGGGGAGATTCAACCCAACAAACAACAGTAATGGGCTCAAGGTGGACTTGAAATTTTTGTCAAGCATGGAAAAGAATATGTTCGTGTTCTGCAATTCAAGCCTCCTCCCACTTGTTTCTTGTGTTGCATTCCTAGTTTTGCTCCCTGGTGGCTGGCATCCAGATCTCATAAGAACCACCAGGCTCATAAGAACCACCAGTAGTTCTTGGATACTACTGAGGATACCCATACCACTAGCTGAGCAATACTGTTACAAGATATTCTGGTGCACTGGGAACCCAGATAAGTTCTGGGCTTGGGGGCATCCAGCTATATCTGCAGTTGTCTATGGAAAAGTTTCAGAACGGATCCTTGGCAATATGGGGGGCACACAATAATACATTGGTTGACACACAATAATACAATAATTATTGTATTACACACAATAATACATTTGTTGACACACAATAATACATTGGTTAAAGAGAAACCATATAGGTTGAAAATTCATTTTAGAAAATCAAAACATCAAACTTTCAAAACTTTTGGAAGTGTGGGACAGAGAGGGATGTGTCTGTACTACTTCCATGGTAGTGCTTCTCATTTTCAGCCACAGGTGCACCTCACTTCTTGTACCATTGTAGTTCAGAACAATCTGAAAGGTCATCATATTGGGACTGATCCCCACCAGTAATTTTCCTGGAATGAACATATCAGAAAGCAAAATTTTATGGCATGGTGTGAGGACAATAACTCAATCTGTGTTAAAATGTAAATCACTGGGAGGAACTGAGGTGCCTTCAAATGAAACATACAATGAATAATTAACAATAGTTCTAAAACAATGCTGAAGATTGGTTGTGCCAAATAATTTGAATAAAAAAGTCCTCCACAGTTAATCCATATCTTTCTTCTTTTTTCTCGCGGCATACAGTGATGGAAGATTACCAAACCAAATCTTTGTGATTTGTTTTCTCCCAATTCACACATGCAGATTGGTAATGCAAAGTGGGGAGAATGAAAAGAAATTGAAGAGATGCTTTGAGTCACAAATGACTGGGAGGGATTTTGCAATCCAGGAATTAATTTTAGCATTCTGAGGCTAGATATCCCTGATGTCTGGTCATAGTGTTCCTGTACTTGCCATAATTCTCTTCAACAAAACTTGGACAGGACCCTCGGTCAGACTTGCCAGTATGTGAATGCAATCCCACAGAACTGGGACGGTCCTGGTTTTCTGTCAGTAGTAGACTTTCTACCAGTAATATTCTATTGGTTCCCCTGTTCATCTTCCAACTGTCTAATGTCAACTGTAAACATTCCAGCCAACAATGAATATATGGGAGGACGAGATGCTGAAAAGGGGGATTTTTACTGATGAATGTTGCTATACTGTACCTTTATAAGTGACAGCTGTGAATTGTTACTCATCATGTATACATTCATATATGCCATATCTTTCCCATAGTCCACATCAAATCGAGTCTAGTTGCAAAAACCTATTAATCTCAAAATATGCCATTGCTTTAACCCCTAAACTGAAGAAGCAGAAGCCCTTCTGGATAAATTCAGAAACTGTCTGTTAATCCTTGTCATTGGGGAGAAAGCACTTATTACAATTTCCTTCAAATCCATTGTCAATTCGCAAAATGTGGACTGTTCCTGCCTGCAAATGGGAGAAAGAAAGGTAATTACATATAATCGCATATTTTCTCCCTGGGTTGTCAGAGGATTGTGCCATAATACATAATGTATTTTAAATTGCTGAACCAAAGCCACTCAATAAATGGTCTGACTAGTTAATTTATGGCAACACAGAAGTAATAAAAGTTTTTTTTAAGGGAAGCATGAAATTTCTATAGACAGGTGATTATATCAAGGATGGGATCCTGCTCACCTCAAAAATTTATTAATAAATTTATATATTTTTTAAAAAATATGTATTACTCTCCATGGCCATGCAAATAATTCTGTTATTAAATTGAATCAGCACTGTCCTATGCAGTCTGCAAACATTGGTATTTCTTCTGGGACTTGGAAAGCATCATGTGAAAAGTGAGCATCATGAATGTACTTGGATCTTGTTAGCACCACTTAGAAACTTGTTAGCAGTTAATTGGTGAAGCTACAATATTCCCTCTGTGAAACCCTGGTGAGATGGAGCATGAAAAACCGTCAGTGGAAGTTCCATATAAATATAAATGCTTATATAGAGGGCCCTTCTGATCCATGGGAGTTTGCTTCCAATAAAGGATTCCTCTGAAGATGCGATTCATTCCCAAAGCTACATAATTACTTAACTAGATCCTCTGGAAGCTGGATGTTTGATGCCAAGTATAGGGAGACAGCATGCAACATGTCATCTCAGGCACCCTTGGGCTGACCCTAGCATAAAACAACTTTAAGGGTGACAGTGGTGGGGGAAAAGTAGCAGTAATATACCCAGCCCAAACAGTGGGTTGCGACCTACAGGATAGCCATGACCTGATTTCAGGTGGATCCTGTAGCAGCCAAGCAAGAGCCTCTAGTAAAAAAGCACATAATTGTCCCAATCACTGGGGCAATTAAAAACAAGATAGCTGCTAATTGTCCAGCAAAGTTGAGCTTCTGCAGTTTACAAGCATATGTAAATATAACAAAATAAATGGTTGGGCATATTTCCCTGGTTATTATCACCTGTAAGTAAGTAAGTAAGAGCACAATCCTAACCATGTCTACTCAAAAGTCAGCCTCATTATGTTCAATGGATCTTACTCCCAGGAAAGTCACCACAGGAATGGGGAGTGGATGAGTCATGCCAGCCTAAATTGGTTAGGACTGCATCCTAAGTTGGTAAGTAAATTTAAAAAAAAAAATTCTACAGTAGATGTTCTTTTATTAACAGTGCAGTAAACATAGGTGGTTGGTCCTGACAGAGCAGTGTTTTTCAAGGTTTCAAGTGTTTTCAGTGCCATACAACTGCACATGGCTCATTCCTGACAGTGAGGGCAGTTCAGCAGTGGAACAGATTGCCAAGGGAGATGGTGGACTCTCCCTCACTGGGGATCTTCAAGCAGAGGCTTAAAGAGCACCTGTCGGGGATACTCTGGGGGAATTCCTGCTGAAGGCAGGGGGTTGGACTAGATGACCTACTAGGTCCCTTCCAACTGTATGATTCTATGATTCTAAGTACATCTGGAACTGGTACCATTTTTGGATATCATTGCCAGTTATATCTGGGTTGGGAGGCCAGATGTGACATTACAAACATTAGTATAAGGCTCAGGGTTTATGAAAGGGCTTTTCACGTGTAGAAAGTCATGCTTTGGAACTCTGCCCACTGAACTCTGCCTTCATATTGTTGTCAGTCATGTTGTGATGCTAGTCTTGCTGCAGAGTGATGAGTGTCCTGGGTTCAAAGTTTAACAACAGACACCACAATACCACTGGTTGAAAAACATTGTGATAAGAGTGTCATTTTAATGTGGGTCTCAGTACCACTGCCTTTTCACAATGCCTACAGTTTATAATGTTGGATAAACTTATCAGGACCACTAGAGAAATCATAGCAATGTTTTTGCCACTGTCAGAAAGCAGACAGAATACTTGCTTGTCCAGCCAAACAAATATTTGAATTACCAAACCAGCTTTTGTTGTACTGGTACGTGTTTTCTTTCCTTTTTATTTCTTTGCCACTGTGGTGAGATAGCCTGGGAGGACTATGAGAGATATAATATGGAGCCTATGGGGGTATATATGGGCGAGAGTCTTTACGTCCACAGGCGCCCTCGTTACCCTCCCTTAGACACTGATTTGTTCCCTGATGCAGTGGAAGCGTGGTCCATAAAGGATTTTGTGGAATTGCAGAACCTAGGGAGGGGTGGAAACAGGCGAAGGAGGGGAATCACCGCGGGTCCCTCTCCTTGGTGGTATGCAAGTGGAGGAGTGAAGTTTCTCCTGCACTCTATGCCTGGCTATTGGGGGAGGGCAGACGAGGCGGGAGATTCGAATGAGAGAGAGAGACGCCGGAGGAGCAGTTAGAGACCCTGCCATGGAAGAGGGAGGACGCAGGAGGAGAGTCAGAGGAGGAAGATGAAGCCCAGAGGCTGGAAGGGCTGTTGTTGGCTGTAGAGGACTCTGAAAGAGAACAAGAGGTTGATTAGAATGACCTGCTAATCCCGACCTCCTGAGGGTTAAGAAGAAAAGACTTTAAGGGCACAATCCAGAGCAAGTTCAGCCTGCTTTGCCCTAAATGCTCTCTCCTAACTATTCTGTATCCAGAGCAGAAAGTTATGCTGCATCCAGAGAGTCAGGAAGCCTGGGCTGCCCTAACTGCTCCACAGCATGCTAAGTAATTGACACATGGAGAGGACTTGCTTCTGAGGAGACACCCCTCAGATCACACTGAACAAGGAACAGCTGTGGTGCCTACAGTGGTGACACAACTCTGCACATCACCTGGTGCGGAAGTCTGTGCGTCACCTCTGGGATGCGCGCTGCCCTTACCTGGACTGTGCAGTCGCCAAAGTTGGCGCCTGACACTTGTGCAGTAATTTTCTGAAGACTTTTGGCTTCAGAGGAGACTGTGCAGGCGTCAGAGTTGGTGCCTGTGCAGCACTCTTCTGAAGCCATTCGGCTGCCGCTCTGCCTCCTGAGCGAGGCTGAATGGCTGTGCAGAGGCGCGAACTTCCTCCGCTCTAAGGAAGTTTCCTCTGAAGCTGTTCAGCATGTTCAGTGTGTTTCTGCACAGTGTATATCAGCTGGCCATTCGGGCCAGCTCCGAGGACAAGTGGCAGCTTCTGGCTGCTGCTCCGCCTTGGAGCAGGCCTGAACGGATGCGCTGATGCCTGGGGCCTGCCAAAGGACAGTCAAACTCTTCCGGTGCATCACCCCATATGGAGTGCATCACCCAATGTGGCCCACACCAGCTACACCAGTCTGGTGACACCACTGAGTGTCTTCCTTATAAGGAGTCCCTGATGAGATGCCAGTACATTCTACAATGAATACAAGGGGCTTCTTGGAGTGGCCTGCTGTATCCTGAGGTTTGTGGGCAGCCGTAGTTTGTTCCATATCCTGAGGTTGAGAGGCAGGGGTTGCAAGGGGCTGGCCAAGAACTCAGATTTTTGGTCAACACTGCCATTCTTACTCGGGCCTTATTATGGACCCCTATGGGTCTACTCATTACTATACCTGCTCCTGAGGTGGTATAACTCTGAGGGCTGGAAGAGGACATTTCTGCCTTGGAAAAAGGCTCTGGATACAGAGTAACTGCTCTGCCCTAGGCAATGCTAAACATGCCCTCAACAGGCCTCTCCTGAGCTGCTTAGTCTGCCCCAGTTAGGGCAGAGCAGCTCCACCTCTCTTAGGGCACCCTATGTTGCCTTGCTCTGCCCTAAGCCTTTTCCAGAGTAACTGGGGTGGAGCATCTTGCAGTTGCTCCACCCTAGTGATAGATAGGGCAACCCAGGGGCCCTTATGTGGACAGATTAGTTGCTCTGGATTGTGCTGTATGTAACTGTTTTACTTACCTGTTGAGTGGTATCCTTAGTTGGTTGAAGGAAAGGGGGTCTGTGAACCCCAAGTTGTAGTTGGATCTGTAACAAAGAAGTGCCTTTAAGAAACCAATATGCTTTCGTGCTGCAACTTTGCAGGAAAGAGAACCTTGTGTTAGACTTACCTGTGCAAGCCTCTTCCTTTGAAGTATCCATGATGAGTGATTTTGAGGATGATGATAGAGATACAGAAATCTCCTTTCCCCACGGGATCTCTGGGGGGAAGGACGGAACAGGACCCCCCCGCCCCCCGAGATAATGGGAAGCATGACAGCCACTGACAACATGGATTATAACACCTGTCATGAACTGTACAGGGCGACAGTCTGGTAACTGTCTATTTTTCTGGTGTGTTGCAGAACAAGCAGACTTTAAGAGTAAAAAGTGGGTATGTCAGACACTCTTGCTGTCTTGACAGCATCCGCTGAGATTCCTTCCTTGTTGTAAGTTCTTGCTATCCTCTAATGCTCGGTGGAAAGGTAGATGAATAGGGAGATGATGAGTTGTGCTGGCCAAAATTGGCTCGGATTGCACCCTCAGAATCTCAACATTATCCAGTTAAGAAAGGAAGTCTTAGAAGGAGTGGGCCAGATCAGATATTTTAGCACCCACAGTGGCCCCATTCCAACCTTTCACATCCATGTTATCTGTGTCCAGTGGCATCACCAGGGGGCATGGGGGGCAGCCTGCACCAGGTGATGTGCCCGGGGGGGTGATGCACAGTGGGGGTTGTGGAAGCCCCTAAAATGAAGTTCGTAAAGGATCACGCTACCCCCTCATGCTATATGTCGTTTGATTCATATTGAAGAGCAGAGTCCAGTGCAACAATCTGTTTTGAGCTAGCACCTTCCTAGCCAAAGGTATTGCCAAAAAACTTTAAAAAGCCCCAGAAGCTCCAAAATTTGCATATCACACTAATTTGCATAATCATGCTGTCTTCTGCTGGAGAGGCCAGGATGAGAGGAATCCAAGGCTAGGAAGGGTCCTGATCCAGGAATTACAGTTGCCAAAATGCCCTTAAAAGTGCTCCAGAAAGCAGACCCCAACACTGGCTCGGCAGATAGTGGGAATTTAAAAATAATTATTTGTAAAGCTGAGTGATGATCCTAACTTCTCTTCCCCCTAGCCCTTTTTTCTTGTCCTCCTTCCTCTGGGGATTTTTAGGCTGTTTTTATTTTTTTAACCAATATCCTATTTTTCCAGGACATTTTTTAGCCTTGTGTCCTGGAAAAAAAATCTACATTTCCCTCCTTTTCCTTGTGAGCAGTTACCATGTAGTGTGCTTGTAATTCATAAATTATAGGTAATAAGTTATATTTAATATTTTCAAATTTAATAATAATCAATATAGTGTTTAAATTAACCTATTGGAAGCTGTATGTATGTATGTATGTACATATGTACGTATGTACGTATGTATGAGTGTTTTTAACTCACACGTAAACCCTTGTGATGCCCCTGGTATTTTGGAGGTCAATCTGACTAGCATGCTTGGAATTCATAAATTATATGTATTAAATTATATTAAATATTTTTAAATGTAATATTCAGTAACTTGGATTGCAATCCTAACCACACAATCCTGGGAGTAAATATTATTGAAGTCAATGGTTCTTACTTTTAAGTAGACATGCTTAGGATTGCATTGTTAGTCTTTAAGCACATGGCAGCAATATACATGAGGGTTTTGAACGTTTATTTTGTTATTCTCGACACTTTTCTTGGGTGTCCTACTCCTCTGTCGCATTATGACATATGGTCATAACATACGGTAAAAATCTTACTGGATTTTTTTTGGGGGGGGCGCTGGGGTTGAAGTTATTCACTTGATTTACTTTAATGTATTCACATTTATTTGTTTTAATTTGCTTGATGATGTCACTTTCAGCCATAACATCACTTCTGGTGCATCCTGGACAGATTGGCCCTCTAAAAATTGGGGCCCACATTAGCTGGTTTGAGACCCCGCAATAAGTGGTTAGAAAGGTGGCACCCTTGTAGGGGTGACACCACTAGTGATCAAACTGGCTAAAATCATGGTTTGTGGGAATAATCCCATCTTGTTACATACGATTGCATGCGTAATTTACAGCAGAATGTAATGGAACAAACAACTTTGAAATATATTTATTCTATTAAAATGTGTGGCTAAAAACAAATGGAGGCGAAGCAATGGCATATAACTACGCCCATGACCCAGGATGTTGCCCCGCCCACTTCATGAGGGTGACGCGCTGGCCTCCCGCACCAGGTGACATGAACCCTAGTGCCACCCCTGTCTGTATCCATGTCACAGATATTTGGGAGCAAGTAGAATCACAGAGTTGGAAGATACTCACAAAGTTGTCTAGTCCAACCTCCAGAGGAAATTATCTTGCAGCATCTCCAACAGGAGTCTATCAAGCCTGCTTTAAGATCTCCAGTGAATCCAATTCTTTCCTTGGCAATTGGTTCCACTATAGAAAGAAAGAAAGAAAGAAAGAAAGAAAGAAAGAAAGAAAGAAAGAAAGAAAGAAAGAAAGAAAGAAAGAAAGAAAGAAAGAAAGAAAGAAAGAAAGAAAGAAAGAAACTTTTAACATAGCATATAGCCAATAAGTCAACATATGTTCCATTTTGCTGATTGGACTTCCAAGTTGCTGACTGAGTTTGAGTTGGGTCCATAAGAAAAGGAGACAACAGGAACTGCTTTGCTTCCATCTACACATTCCTTCCCCCATGCTGAGACTCCCCTAACACTGACTAACCTGTCTGTCTGAACAGAATTCAAACTCAGCCAGAGTTTCCTTTGTATCAACTCACAGTATTAGAGACCTTGTATGTTTTGCACGTACCCAAGGTAATATTTTATACATATGCTGATGTCTGCTTGTGTTAGTGAATTTGCATAAACAATAACAGCTCCATTCCTTTTGAGGAGATGTGATTGCAATTATTTATTTAGGCCAGTCCTTGTCCTCCATAACGCATAAAATACTCTTTTGCCAGTCCCCTCAACTTCGTGCCACAGAGGAGTAACTACAGCCTACTGAAAGCTGTATGCTTCAGATACTTGCCTGACTGACTCATATTTTATTCACTTTCCTTTGAGAAACTTCACATGGCTCACATCCAGGAGGGGATAGAATCAGCCAGACTGGCAGCTTCCAGATTTCAGGGATACAGATCCTGTCCAGTCACATCAAAAAGCAATGTACTGAGAAAAGGTCAATGAACTCCCTGTTGCTGTGAGGAAAGAGAGCTATCATGTTGACTTTAGCAAGCTCTAGACTTGCCTTGTAAGGCAGAATTGCAAGAGACAGGTAATTGTCCCCTTGTAGAGAAGCTGTCTTTGTTGGAGTAACTTTGCTGGAGTAACACCTCCTCAATCAACATCTGAGCCTTGAAAATCCTATATATTAAAAATTGGTCGATATGCATGATGGTGGTGCATCAGCTGCATTGCCATCAGAGGAATTATGGCAGTGGACAAAGAGATCTGAGGGGAAAAAAATTTAGGTTAGGCCCCAAATATCATGAATTGCTTACATGATGCTACAAATGTAGCATCATGAGAAGCAGCAGTCTGGATTAATGCTGGGTGAGGTAGTACTCTACAGCACTGATCAGAATCCCCACCCTACAGCTGCAACGACCTTTTGAAACAAATGGGAAAGAAAACAAATGGGAAATTAAATGATAGAATGATAAACTTCAAATCTAGTTACAATACACAGTTATTATATATTGCTATTCTGACCAATAGATTTCTGACTTTATTCAAGGTGGTTTACATGGGCAGGCTTCTCCAACCCTTGAGAGAGTTTTACAATTAACTGATGGATTCTATCTTTCAAAAACGGGATCCATTTTTTTCATTTTAGTCATCTTCATGGCTGTGGTTTGTTGTTGTTTGCCTCAAGAATGTGACTCTGCTTCTAGTTTATGTCTCCTTATCTCTCCTTATCTCTCACTCCACTCAGCTCTGCATCTTCAAGAGCTCATCACACATCTCCAGCTGTTCTCAGACTGGCAAACTTCAGTTCTTATCTTCAGATTTCCTTTACCCTCTAAACCAGACCTTCTTTTTGGTCCTAAGACAGATTTTTCAAAATTGAATCTGAACAGACCTTTCCCAGATCAGTAGAACTATGGCCCAGTCTGATCCAACTTTCATGGCAATGGGGTGTGAACTGCTTCAGCTCATGGGAAGGCAGTTATGGAAGTCTACTCAAGGTAAGGAAATGTTTGTTCCCTACCCTGGAGCTGCATTATGGCTGCATCAGTGATGGAAAGTTGGATAGGATTGGACCCTTAATTGCCAAAGCTTAAGTCAGTACAACAGGTACAGAGTGTTTGTATCATCCAACTTGTCACTCCTTTTAAAAATGGACCTTGTCTTACAAAATCTTGGGATGAATTGTGACAGTTCCTTGGTACTTGACAAATGGTTCCAATCAGTTTGACAAAGCAATCACTTGGATTTCAATGTCTCAGCACATCTGTGCACTTGTTGCCTAATTTGGCCAATTCAGTTGACTGTAAATGAGTCTTCAGCTATAGTCAGTTAAAATGATGAAAGAACACTTCTCAGCAACCTGGATCTCTCAGATGAATAAAAAACAAAAATAAAATTGCATATATTCTTTAAGTAGGTGCAAGTAGTTCTTTGAAGTTCTTTGCCCCAGCAATTTACAAGGACTTTTGAGGTCATTCATTGTTGGTAATCCAGTTTGAAAATTAGGAAAATGAAGCTGAAACTCTATACACACTGTCATGGGAATCAGCCTCACTGAACAAAATGGGAATAACTTTTGAGTTATTATCATGCATATGATTGTGCTCTAACTTGTTTGAAGGAGGCAGTGTGTGGCAGATTATTCATTCATTCAGTCAGTCAGTCATTTCTGTATTTATCTTCCTTCTCATCCTTAGATTTATCCTCAACGATACTAAATGTGGATTTATGTGGGTTACATAGGCAGATTTCTCTCAGACCTTTATTTCTCCATCAATGGCATAGGTACCACCTGTGATACTTGTGGTAGTGTCTGATGGTATTCATAGGACTGCTGGATCTCTGCCTCTTCGCAGTGAGACCAGGAACGTGATACAACAAACAGCAGTAAAAAGCTCTGTTTGGTGGGCAGGGTTTCAAAGCATGCTTTTCCATGCTCAAACAAGCCCACTTACTGGTTTCTGTATAGCATTATACAGTCTCCCAGTGCAGAAATAATTGCACCAGTTTATTCTAGTTATACCTGGAATAGATGGACCATGTGTAAGGTGCAGGACAGACCTTGAGAAACAGTGTCCTAAGCTGCTATCCTAAACACACTTTCCTAGGAGTAAGACCTATTGAACACAATGGGGCCTTCTTCTGTGTAGAAATGGTTAGGATTGTGTTCCTGGACTCAGTAAGTGTCTAGGAAGAACTACAATATAGTTCTCTTTCTATATATAACTTCTCTTTTAAAAGATATTTCCTTCAGGGTGAATTCCTGATTACAAAATTGTTTCTCACTAGAGTGAAAAAGAATTTTTTTAAAAAAATTTCATATAGCTATGATTTTGTATAGCAAAGAATCCTATTAAACCAGCCAGGATCAAATGCAAATTTCCCATGAAGTGTTAATCTTCTGGGCATGGGAAGAATCCAAAAAATTAGAACATAATTCAAAAGTTCAGTATCATTAACAAAATAAATGTTTTCCTTAGAGAAAGTAATAGACAGTTTCTAATGTTATGCTACATTAGTCTCATCTATGCCCTTGCATGCAATACTATCATCTTTAATGCACAATTATCATATTAAAGAGCTAGAAGTGAACGTTAATAAAGTGAATAGTTTCAATATCTATATACTTACTGGAAAGTGTCAATTATTTTGACTTTGTAAGGCAGTTAAAAAGGTCTTCAGAGGACCTTATTTCCATTAGATAGTAACCAAAGTACTGGAGTGATACATTTAAAATTCTATTTTTGACTGGCAGATACATAGTAAGATGGATTAAAAGCATATGTGTTCTGGTTTGGTGTCAAAAAATTCTCAAGGAGTGATTTCATTCATTAGAAGGTCCTTGAACCACATGTTGCCTTATATGTGCCTTCCTAAGAGTAAATCTCACTGAAAATAATGGACCTTTCTTCAGAGAAAACAGGTCCTGGCTCTCTCTCTCTCTCTCTCTCTCTCTCTCTCTCTCTCTCTCTCTCAAATTACAAATCTGTTAGGGTGCAATCCAGAGTAACTATGGGGAGTTCTTGCTCTGGTGTAAGAACAATTTACTCTGGGTTGCAATATGAATTTCCCATAGGTTTTCACTATGTGGTGCAGTAACTACAGGTGCACGTAATGTCTCTTTATTGCTTCTGTAGTTGCTGTGGATTGTAGGGTTATTTTCCCATCACAAAATAAGTTGAAATAAAGAGCACACAATAAATTTTAAAGATACAATGATACATTCCTCCTCTTCTGACTGTCCAGTCACCAATAGCGGTGAAGGTGTGACAGCTAAAAGGTTTTTCAGTGGTGTCTCCTCAGTTTCTTTCCTCTTTCCTCCCACCCCCAAATTAAGAACAGCTTCTTCTCTGGAAACTTTCAATTGAGCCTTAAGTCTTTTCAATTTAAGGAGGCTTTTAAGTCTTGGTGTGATGGGGTCTGGTGAGTCACTGTGAGATAATATAAGAACATTAGAACATCCCTGCTGCATCTGGCTAAAGACCCATCTAATACAGCATCCTATACAGCAGCCTAATAGATGCATTCAGGATGCCATCCTGTTGCCATCTCCTTGCATCTAGCTTTCAGATATAGCCTACTTCCAGAAGGTTGTTCAACCACCGTGTTTTGTAACCTGTGATGGACTTTTCCTCCAGATATTTGTCGAATCCACTTTTAAAGGCATTTGGACCAAGCATAATCACCATAACCTGCAACAGGAAGTTTCACAGATTAACTACACAATTGTAGTTTAAATACCATCCTCCCATTTAGGACCTTATTAAAGGGCTAAAGCTGTCAATTTATTTTCAACTTCATTCTTCCTAGTGTGGTCCACCCACAGCCCCTGACTGATTCACCTATCTTTGGTCGCCTTATAAGCAGCCACAAAATTGCCTTTGAGCTGAGAGCAGAGTTTTAAGAGAGCTCAAATCACTGCAGGAGTTGGTGAGGAATCAGCCCGTTAGGGTGTAATTTTAAAAGAAGCTTCCCAGGTTGTAATAATGTGATTTCTTTCCCATTTGTTCATGTTTTAATCTCCTGCAGAACATTCTGTAGGGGAAAAGATGCAATTTAGTATTAAGCAGGTTGGTCTCAACTCAATTTAAGTCCAGCTAAGAGTGCTAAATTGATATGTAAGTAAGTGAGTCAAGAGCTGAGAGCCTCTTTCAGAACAAGCTGGAAAATTGGTTCCAATTCTCATTTATTTCCTGTTAGAACTCCTGTAATGGAATAAAACATACAAGAGGGATAGCAATTGTTGGATTAGTATCTGTCAAGCAACGGAGCAAAGACTTAATTCAAGATTCATACCCAGTAGTATGGAACAGTTGACACTGGGAAGTCTATTGGAGAATTGTTCATACTACATGGAACAGGCTTTTCAAGAGAGGAAAAAAGAACGGAACCTAGTTTTGTGGATCATGATTTTGTTAAAACTGGAATCAAAACCTAAAGCAGCGGTTCTCAAAGTGGGGGTTGGAATTGCTTTGTGATGTTTCAACTTCATTGGAGAGAGTTTGTAAAAACCTGGTGCCGACATCTTGGAATCTGGTACTGGGCAACATCCAGTGGTGGGCTCCAGCAGGTTCGCACCTACTCTATAGAACCGGTTGTTAACGAGAGATAGGCAATATAAAGTTTAAAAATATCCATTTAAAAGTGGCTGCCAGATGGGCAGAGAACTGGTTGTTAATTTATCTGAAGCCCATCACTGGCAACATCATATTGGAATGGGGCACTCAGTTCTGTGGTTTCTGGTTCCAGTGCCTCAGAGGTCTCCTGGCTGTAGAACCCAGGCCTAGTTTCCAGTGCAGCACTCAGACCAGGAAAAGGGGTTGGTATTCTGCTTGGATTTACATTCCATTCAATGAATTTTTATCCTGCCTTTCTCAGCTGAGGCCGACTCAAGAAAACACACTAATGGAACAAACCAGATGATAGCAAAACAGGAAAGCCCAACAAATTCATGAGGCATGACATAGCTTTCACAAGATGAGAACACTGAGGTTAGCTCTTGTGTGAATTTCTAGTTCCTGTCTTCCTTTGCCACTATTATTTTTAAACCAACATTCTGAGAGCTAATTTAATTCAAAGACCGGAGGGGGTTTTGATGAGTTGCAATGCTCAGACAATTATGGTAACACACTTCAAAAAAATAAGATATTCTTTCCATCATGGCACGTGGTTTGATTAAGCTGTTTTCTCTAATACATAATTTTCATGTTGAATGCAGCATTAAAAATAAACCTACAGGTCAAGCACACAGCAACAAATGGTGAGAACATAAGGAACAAACTTGGATCCTACAGAAAGCAGTGGAGCAATTTAGGATTGCAATGTAGGCTCATTAAGATCTACAACATCTCACTGACATTGCAGTGAGCAAGCGAAGTTAACAGTGATAAGTCATCAGGTTCAACTCAAGCCTTGGCTGTGTTTAATTAATTTAAATATTCATGGGAAGAAGGATATGTGGGGAAGTGTTGTTCTTAATCAGAACAGACACTGCTGTTTTATCATGTAAATTGTTCACTCTGACACAGGCAATAACAGTAGCCTATTATAAAACGTAAATTAATGTTAATCTAAGGGCAAAGGGAAATGCCTGCTGAACAAAGTACATGTTTAATGTACCCCCTTCCCCCCAATGTGAAGGCAAAGACAAAACAGTGCAACATCTACATACACAGAAAAAATATACAGGTGCCTCTTGTTATCCACTAGCATTCCATTTCACAGCCTCCGGTGGATAAAAAAATCAGTGTATAAAAAACAATGGCAAAATAGGTTTCAACAACATTCAGGTTTCTTGCTCCTCTATTGCATCTAATGGAATAAGGTAGTGCCTCAATGTTTGCAGGGGTTTGATACTGAAAAACTGCATGCATGACAACTTTTGTACAACAGTAGAAATGCAATTTTTTAAACTGATTTGCAGTGGACATTTGTGCTTAGTCAAGTCTGTTTCTAAAAATCAAGGTTGGACCTGTTCTTTCTACATTAGTTTATTTTAAGAGATTAAGGGTGCAATCCTAACCAGTTTAGGCCTGCCTAAGTCACCTGGCATATCTTCCTGTGAAGGGGTGGGGAGATCAGCATATGCCTGTGAACTGGACATACCAGGAGTAGGGCAGAAGTGGCTAATGCCACTTTTGTAACACCCTTTTGTCAGTAAAGGACTAAGGGAACAATCCAGAGTTTAGGGCAGTGAGAAGTGCCCTAGCTGGGCTGCCTCAATGGTTCTGAATCCAGAGCAGAAAATTTTGCTAGATCCAGAGAGTCAGGAAGCAGGGCTGCCCTAGCTGCTCCAGAGCATGCTCAGTAGGCACAAAGTAAGTGACACCCAGGGCGTACATATGCCTGGAAACCCCCAGACAGGTCCAGAAATTGGGCTTTGGACCGGACTGTCTGGTCCAAATGGCCCCCTGTCCGGCATTCTGGGGGGGTGGGACGGTGACCGGGAGCACTGGCAGCTCATTCCGATCAATAGTGGTTAGCCACGGCTAACTGCTACTGAAAAAATGAGAAAAAATCACTGCGCATGCACTTGCAGCTAATCGGTGGCCGGGAGAGCTCCTAGAGCATCTCTGCATAGGTGGAGACCTCAACTGAATTCTTCCTCACTTTCACGTGGCACATGCCGGAAGAGTTCAATTGAGGTCTCCGCCTACATAGAATTGCTCTAGGAGCTCTCCCGGCCACTGATTAGCTGTGTGCTTATGCGCAGTGATTTTTATTGATTGGAATGAGCCCCCAGTGCCCCCCAGTGGTCTTAATCACCCTCCCACCCCACTAGAACACCTCCCTAGACCCCAGGTAAGCAAAAAATTTATTTTTTTAAATGTAAGACAAAATATAGGACGTCCTACATTTTGTCCTACATTGGTTTTTTTAAGTCTTTAAAAGTTACCAGGTCAGGAATTCCATGTTTTTGATCTGATCACCCTGGTGACACCTGGGGAGGGCTTGCTCCAGAGGATAACCCCCCCCCCATATCACACTGAACAAGGAACAGCTGTGGTGCCTGCCTTAGAAGGAGTCCCTGATGAGACTGCCAGTACAGTCTACAGTGAATACAAGGGGCTTCTTGGAGTGGTATGCTGTATCCACAGGTTGCTGTATCTAAGGGCTGCCATAGTTGTGCCATATCCTGAAGTTGAGAGGTTAGGATTATAGCCTTATATCCTACCTTTCTCATGCCAAAGCAAATGCCCAATATAGCTTAAATGCTTTTATCTTTTGACTTCACAACAACCCTAGGCTATATAATGCAATTTTCTCAGCACTGTACAGACACATATATGTTCAGAATTGTGCATCATCTAACTTGCACAAGCTACATGTAGAAAGGGATCTATAACGAAAAAAGAGATTGTCAACCCAATGTTTTTGATATGGGACTAATTGTACATACACATCTATCCAGAAGTAAGCTTTATTCAGCAAGGCTTACTCCCAGGAAAGTGTGCATAGGGTTGTATAGAACTGGACTTGTTGAACCCTGACCCAAGGGCCAGATTTGGGGTTTGGCCAAAATCCATTTGTCCTTTGAAAGTACCTTCCTGTTCCACATCAGAAGTAAGTCCTATTGTATTCAATGTTTCACTTAGGCTGCAATCCTAAACATACTTTCCTGAGAGTAGGCCCATTGAATACAATAGGACTTACTTCTGAGTAGACATTCTTAGGATTGCACTGTGAGTCCCTCTTGTTCAGGAGACAAAGATGCTCTGGGCATACATCTGGTCAGATATGTGGCCTTTTGGGATGCCAGACATGATCCTCAGAATGGGGATGGGGACTTAGCATAGCACTGACACAAAATGTAAAGAAGAGGTCCAATTGGGGACTGCTTTTCCTTTGCACAGTAGTTGCAAGTTTGGGTATCACTGGTGTACTGTAAGGCTGCAGTTCTATACATAAGTTCCTTGCAACCTGGGAGTTAGTCCCATTGATTGGACGAGACTTATTTCTGAGTAGAAATGCATGGGATTATGCTGAAAGAAGATATTGGGGAATCTCTTTCAGCCTGGCTTGGAATCATACTTATGATTGAGCATAACCAAATGAACATAACCAAAAACCTTAAAAACACAACTTGATTAATTCTGAGTCAAAACAGACTCCATTGCATCCAACATGACACTGAGTGACTTTGAAGTTAATTTGCAGTGTTTGTCTAGGTGTAGAAATAGCTAGCCTCTCTGCAGTTCATAATTACCTGGCTCAGAAGAACATGAATTTGTCCAGAACATCATGCTTGGTTGCCTTATGAATGGAGCATAATTCCTTCTGGAAGTTCTTGTGCAGCTCAGAATGTAAAATCAGATTCTGTACATGAGCTTTGTAAGCACTCATGGAGAAGGGCTTTTTATTTTTTTTAATGTAGCCCCATTCCTTAGATGCTACTCTCTTTGAAACTCAGGAGGTTGGCAGAATTCATAAATACCTTGTTTGAAAAATGATTTTACCCGGAGTCTTCTGCTTGGATGTGTTATGAATTCAGCATTCTGGCTCTGAATGGGAAATGAGATTCTGCGCAGACGTGATCATTGAGGTTGCACAGGTGCTCTCACCATTTCATTTCATTTTCATCTCCATTCTGGACAAGAATCACAGCTCAGATAGAGTTGTACATAACCACCATTAGGCAAAACTACAGGCTATGTGGTTCCTAAGTTAATGAGGGTACAATCCTTTAAAAAATTTATTTATTTCATTTGTTTAGTAAATTAATACCCTGTCTTTCTCAGGCTGCAGCTGACTCAAGGCAACTAACAAGTAAAACATTTTTTAAAACATTCAGTAAAATCAATTAAAAGCATTAAAACATATATAAATTAAAAACAACAATAACTCTCCCCAAAAAAACCTCTGCCTCAACAAAAAGCTTTTATTAAAGCTTTTAAAAACAGAAAGTTTTTAGGCTCTACCTAAAGCTCTGTATTGAGGGAGCTTTCCTAAGTTCCATGGAGAGGGAATTTAGGCCGTCACCCCATTCCCGTGGTGGCTAGCGCGTATATGTGCATTGGTCTAACCCCCCAGGAGTGGCATAGAAGTTCCTTACAACACTTTTGTGACACCCACAGGCCAGCATTGGACTTGTGCCAGCCTAACTGGGGGGTTAGGATTGTGCTGTGACACAAATAAGAGCTCAGAGACTCAACCACGCCTGGGATTTGGGAGCAAAGGAATGGGTGCCACCTTCAATTTTATCTGCTCTGTTTATCCGTAACATAAATAGCAACTTAAACCAAAAATTAAAATTAGGTAGAAACTCTGTATATACTATTTGTGAGTCCTCGTCTTAGTTCATGTGACTAGCCAAAGCTCGGTTCTGGGGGCTCTTATGAATTAAGGGTTTCATACTGAGGACCGTGTCATCTCTGAAGGGTGTCAGCAAGGACTCAGTACATCTCTATATCACATGAGTTGGGATTAGCTTGGATTATAGTATTTGTGGGAATGTTGCCAATGGCTTCTTGCAACTGTGCTCAGTTTTCTGAATTAAACTATATGCACTGTGATTATTATTTATTTTCATATCAAAAATGTTGGCTGCTATTATTTATTTATTTAGAGTCCCACTCTATCCTCACCCCTCCCCCAGTGGTGCAGTGAAACCAAAAAAGGATTACAAAGTATCCTGTATAGCTGGACAATAGGGAGGCTTTGGACCAATGTATCCTTCACCCAAGGAGCCACTAGCAGTTGGAGCTACCAGCAACCACCACCATTCAGGATACCGTGGCAGTGATTTCACCATCTTTGCATGGCAGGAATTTAAGAATTGGGCTATAATTTCCTACTTTCTCAGATGGTTCCAAATCCTAGGCAGCTGTGCCCATACTCAGGGTGACTAACCCTACAATCCAGAGTAACTGCAGGAGCACGTAAGAGACATTACGTGTACCCGTAGTTATTGCACCACCTAGTGAAAACCTATGGGAATTTCATATTGCAATCCAGAGCAAATTGTTCTTACACCAGAGCAAGGACTCCCCGTAGTTACTCTGGATTGCGCCCTAAGTTGTTGTCAACTGCTTCTCAGATATTTCCCAAGGCAGATATACAAGGTGAAGTATTGAACCACATTTCGACCTAATTTTCTGAAAACCCAGGAGACCTCAAGCATTGTGCAGTTAAGCAGGGACCTTCAAGTCAGGCACAGAAATCTCCAAGAGAAAGAAAGGTGTGCCCCCGAGACACGGGCAACAATCATGAGGGTCAAAGGGGGTGGGGGATATAAAGTGCGCACATGTTCAAAGGCCTTTCAAGATTTCAGTTTGCTATCCATTGAGGTTCCAGCCTGACTTGGGGCTGCTTCCATTGAGCAGCATGGAGGAGATGAAAGGAAAATTAAGGGTACCAATTTGGTACAAATCAAAAGATTCTAACCTTCTTTTCGTTTTACATTTCTTTTTCATGCTGCTAACACAGGACAGAAATGTAAAGGGTGTTTTGGTTTGATGGACCCCTTAGCTTTCTGCCAACGTCTGCTCTAGCCTTTATGAACAGCAGGGAGGTGGATATAAAGGAGTAATTTTTCACTTTATTCTAAAATCTAAGTTGTTAAACACAGAGGCACATTTTAAAAGGCCAGTTTAAAATAAAAACTCACTTTGTTTCTGATGATCTGGGTGCTTTATAATGCCTGTTGTAAGGAGATGACAGCCACAGGAGCTGTAGTCCTGATCCAGCAAAAGTATAAATGAATGTACAAATAGATATAATTGGATGCTCAAATCATTCGTAAACGAGACAAGTCAACTGGTTCAGTGAGGTGCATTTCAATAGTGAATTGTGTCTTTAAATGGGAAAGCACCTTTCCATCTGGATGACCATGTGGTTATATGTGACAGGCTGTGGGTGGCGCAAGTGGCTAAGACACTGTGCCTGTTAACCAGGAGGCCAGGGTCGAGACCCGGATCTGCCCCACAAGACAGGGTGAGATCCTGTCCTTAGCCCAGCTCTGCGACGCCAGCTAGATCCAATTGTATTGGCTCTGCCTTTCCATTGGAGTAGTTCAGCGGCATGGAGGGGGGGATTTGCTGCTTGGGTAACAGCCTATCCTCCATAACAATCCAACCCAGGCTTTCGTGCTTTGCATGCAGCGTATGCAGCGCCGAGCACGATACCATAGTCTTCCAAGACTGATGGAGGCCTGCTGTCCATAAGTGCTATTGAAGGGCAGTCAAATCCTCACGTGCACTGGAACAGGCAGGCTAACTTGCCTGCACTGCATCCAGCAGAAGAACTGGGGCTACTGTGCTACTGTGGGGAACAGGAAGCTTTTTAGATTATATTTTGTGCATTGCTTCATACCAAAGTCCTGTTCTCATGCAGTGCAGGAGGTTAATGAAAAAAGTGCCTTTCTAGTAACACACCCTATGTTTCATGTGGATGTTAGGATACTATGGAAATGTGCAAGTCACTTGGGAGACATTGTCTTGCACAGCCTAGGTGAAGCTGGAAATATGCTCTGAAGTCACTGGGTGACTAATGAGTACATTTACATAATTGCATCTTTATGGTTAAGATCCATCACATTTTGAGATATTCATCAAAAATATTTTTTCAAAGAAACTTTGATGCACCAGCAAGATGTGTTATGTTCAAAGACATCTGATACAGCATTGCATTGGGGACATCTTCAAATAAAGCATAGCCTCCCAATAAACATTGGCCCCAATCCTAATGAATCCTGTCTAATCCTTGCCTCCCCTTTTGTTGGTGAAGCCAAAAGCATGTTATATGCAATGGGAGGAGAAAACTGGGAGGTTTGGGAAGGGAAAGGGGGTTTAAAATTCCTTGCCCCTCTGTACCTTCTTGCCCACAATGGGTCTCCTCAGAGCTGAATCAGCCCGGAAGCTAAACCTGATCAACAATGTCAGTTGGAGTGTATCCTGTTGTTCATAGAATTTTGTTGCAACAGACATGGTGCTTTCATGTCTGAATGAAACTACAAAATATATCAGTACAAAAATTCTTTCCAGAAAATAATCTCTGTTTGCCTACACAAAATCCTGGGGAGCTGTTGACACAAAGCAGGTGAATTCAGTTCAAGAGCCTGCAACTGCCAGGCCTCGGCTGGTTTGGCTTTCTCTGTTCCATTATGAAACAGAAGGCGGCAGGAAGGGAATATAACTTTGTTAAGTAACAGTGACAAGCCAGTCATTCCTTTTTTAGAATCTACACAAAGGATGAGGAGGCAAGGAATTGGTGACACTACTCAACAGTAAAGACAGTTTTGAAACTATCAAAGGGTGAACAAATTAATATTCATTCCTGTTTTTTATCTTTAATGGAAAGGGGGGGAACTAGGTCTCTCAAATTTGATATGAGTAAGATTGGTCTGCTTTGTGATTGCAAGGTTAAAAAACTCTATCTTTAATAGACTGGATTTTTTGTTGTCTTTTTTTGTTGGGTGCCTGGGTAAGCATATGTACAGTTTTGTACTTTGGTACAAAATGTTTCTTTCCATCATGGGCAAAGACACAAAATGGATGTATAAACATCATTGCAGACCAAGGCTGTGAAGAGTCTCAGTTGAAGGAAACCAAAAATAAAATTTTAGGGTTCAGTCCCAACCAATTTTAGGCCAGCATATCCCCCTATTCTCATGGTGGCATGGAGGAGGCAGCACATGACAGAATGACTTACCTAAAGGTATCCAATAAATCCATATTTGATCCATTCTGGCTCTGAAGCCTTGAAATTAAAGCTCAAAGACTTTTGGAAAGCAAATTTATTTATCTCCATGATGTCATCTTGATAATATGACAGTCTCAAAAAAATGCACTGAAAATATCATTGAAAAGTCAGGGTAGGACTTGCTGCAACACAGGCAAACAAACAAAATACTATAACATATTGCATGTCAAAGAGAATAAATATGATTCCCTATTATTGAAGGACAAGTTTTGTGAGATCCAAGATATTTGTGCCTGGTTGAACTGGGAAGAAGAGGCTGCAGGTGACATCATGACCCATACATATTTGGGATCCATTGAGGAAGAATATGGCATGACACTGGCTCGTCACTGAGCATTCCTCTTGAGAGTCTAGGCTTCAGTCTTGTGTTTATCTGTCAGAACAGACAGACAGACAGACAGACAGATTGATTCATTGATTCATTGACTCAGTGTAAAGCATACAGTACATGGACTTGTATAATATGGTATACAATTAGACTCATTGACTCAGTGTAAGGTATACAATATATGGACTTGTATGGTATACAATACATGGTAATTCAGTTATAAATGTCCAGTCTACCCAGGTATTCAAGGAAACAGTGATCTATATTTTAAAAAATCAGACATTGGACTAACATAAGATCTTGATTTACAATTGGACACAATGTGATGGATAATTTGTCGAGAACCATGGTCACACTGAGGGATAGATACAAGACTACATTTTAAACAGTGAGTCCTGGCAGATACCATGTTGGGTACAGTTCCTGTTCAGAGCTCAGTGAGCTGGAAAGGAGGTCAAAACCTGGTATCTTTTGTGTAGGGTCATCTATTTAATCTGCCTGTATTTGGACATTCAGCAATCCATTTAGCTTTCCATTGGATATTGATGTTAAAAGTTGTTAAACAACTGTTGTGTAAGTGCCAGAGAGGTCTGGGGTATGATGCTAGTTCAGCTCCTCATGGTGCACCCCAGATAGCACAATAGTGTTAACTAAATGACTAGCAACAGTTGGCAGCCAGACTACACTGAAGTCAACAATTGACAACAGTTGGCAGCCAGACATCACTGTGGAATACATGGCATTGGGGTAGGTAAATGCCTGCATCTCCCCAGAGCTCCTCTAAGGATTGAGTTTAAAAAGCTGTGAAATCTCAGTTCAGTCAAATCAGTTCAGATCATCCTCAAGAGTCTAATTTGTTCCTTGTAAATCATTACCAGGCTCCTAAGAGCTCCTTTTTCCATTGCCTTGTATGTGCTGCGCATGTCCCTCAGTGAGACTGAAAAGTCCTTGAGTTTGCAGAGTACTGCATCAAGATAAGCTTCGTCTGCACATAACATAATGAGCCACTGGAGAATTGGTTTCCCTCTTCCCTGCTCTCGCCCCTGCTGCCCACACATCCCGTGGCAATATTATAGATAAACCCTTGTTAGGGATAAAAACTGGTATGTATCCTGAAACTGGTACTGGGCGCAATACAACAGAGTTATATGTATCAACTGTATTAACACACAAACAGGATAATCCAAGGTAGTCCAGGTCATACATGATAAGTCACGCAGCACAGCAACCAAAACCGAATCAGAGTCCAGAAATCTAACCCCCAAATCAAGAGTAACTATGGGAGCACGTAAGAGACCCATAGTTACTGCATCACCTAGCGAAAACCTGTGGGAAATTCATATTGGAATTCAGAGTAAGTTGTTCTTACACTGGAGGAAGGACTCCCCATAGTTACTCTGGATTTTGCCCTTAGTCAGATATTGCTGGACTTAACACTGAACTTGAGACTCTGGACTGACTCAGTCCAGTCTCAAGTTCACTGTTAGGTCCAGCAATATCATAGAATCCTAGAGTTGGAAGGGACCTAGTATGTCATCTAGTCCAACCTCCTGTCTGTAGCAGAAAATTCTCCTAGAGCATCTCCGACAAGGGCTTGTCAAGCCTCTGCTTGAAGATCCCCAGTGAGGGAGAGTCCAGCACCTCCCTTGGCAATCTGTTCCACTGCTGAACTGCCCTCACTGTCAGGAATTTTTTCCAGATATCCAAGTGGAATCTCCTTTCCTGCAGTTTGTACCCATTGGCTCTAGTCCTGCCTTCAGAGGCAGCTAAGAACAAATGAGCCCCTTCCTCCATATGACAGCTCTTCAGGTATCTGAAGAGGGCAATCATGTCTCCTCTCAGCCTCCTCTTCGCCAGGCTGAACATCCCAAGTTCCTCCAACCTTTCCTCGTAGGGCTTCCCTTCCAGCCCAGTGATAATTCTTGTTGCTTTCCTCTGGACTTGCTCCAGTTTGGCTGCATCTTTTTAAAAATAAGTTGCCCAGAACTATACACGGTACTCAAGGTGAGGTCTAACCAATGCAGAATAAAGAGGAACTAGAACTTCTCGCGACTTGGAAGCTACTTTCCTCTTAATGCAGCCTAAAATGGCATTTTCTTTCTTTGCAGTCACTCATGTTCAGCTTGTGATCCACGGTGACTCCAAGATCCTGTTCACATGTTGTGCTGCCAAGCCAAGTATCCCCCATTTTTATACCTGATTTTTGGTTTTTATTGCCTAAGTGCAGAACCTTGCACTTCTCCCTGTTGAAATTCAATATCTCCAGCAGTCAACCACCTTCAAACCCCACAGAGCTTAGACTGCCCAAGTACTGCTGACAAAGGAAACAGTAACCATTCAGAGTAACTATGGGAGCAGGTAAGAGACTTTACATGTACCTGTAGTTACTGCACCACCTAGAGAAAACCTATGGGAAATTCATATTGCAATCCAGAGTAAATTGTTCTTACACAGGATCAAAGACTCCCTGAAGTTACTCTGGATTGTACCCTTAGTCTCACTGAACACAAAGGGACTTACTTCCAAGTAGACATGGAGGAGCTCTGGCATCACAGTGATGTCACATCCCGGTAAATTTGACAGGGGATGCTGAACAGATTTTTAACAAATCCAGAGTAACTACGGGAGCACGTAAGAGACTTAACATGCACCCTTAGTTACTGCACCACCTAGTGAAAACCTATGGGAAATTCATATTGCAATCCAGAGTAAGTTGTTTTTACACCAGAGCAAGGACTCCCCGTAGTTACTCTGGATTTTGCCCTAAGTTTGAAAGAAACCACTGGTGTACTGGTTAAGGATTTGGACTGAGACCTGGAAGATCCAGATTCAAACCTTTCCCAGCTATGAAGATTCTTGGGTGACCTTCAGCCAATTATTCCTACCTACCCCATAGCATTGATGTTAGGACAGCAGGAGGGGAGTAACTACAGCTTTGTAAGCTGCCTTGGGCATTTGTTTTGGCATGGAAAAGGTGGGGTAGAAATCCCTTAAATAAATACCTTGGTATGTTGTGTGCTCCTAGAAGTACTTGGTGGGCCATTGTGAAATGTAGGAAACTGTACTTGATGAGCAATTTTCCTTATTCAGCATCTTCTTATCCAACATCCTCTTTTGTTTTGGTGACAGTGCCCAGTGTGATCATTTGGCTGGCATGACTAAATGTCAGAGGTGTGTGGTACAGTGTTACCTTCCCATCAAAGTGGTACCTATTTATCTATTTGCATTTATATCCCTTCAAACTGCTAGGTTGGCACAAGCAGGGCAAGTAAGAGCAGCTCACTTAGTTATGCAGTACTTGGGTCTCAAACCTCTACCCTGCCAACCTTCAGGTTGACAAGCACATCTTCTTTAACCACTGAACCACTGCAATCCTCAACACTGTTTGGTGGTAGGGCTCAAATTTCAGGAGATTTTGTTAAAGTACAAGGGAACAATCGATGGAAGACTTCAGAGTAAGTTTCCTCAAAAAAACAACAACATGAAAACAGGTGGCATAAGGTAAATGGGTGAGAGCTGATTGGCAGTCAGCATCTGAAAATAGTCCTTCCATAAACTTTAGAGCCTGAGGAAATGCTATGTTATTGGGATGATGCAAGAGTCATAAGAGTGGCTCACCTGTGAATGAATGCAATAGCTGCGCCACCTGCTATTCTACCTCCAGCTTCAGTAAGGTTTAATAAAGGGGCTCAACAGGATAAGCACAGGAGGGGCAAAAGGAAAAAAAAAATCAATGAGCAGTTGTACTCACATCTCTGGCACTGCTCAAACTTGACAATATCTGCATGGGTAGTGGTGCCATTGCTTTATTTTTAACTTCACATTGCACTGTGAGAGATCCCTGTGAAGATCATCTGTATAGGCAGGGCACAGTCTGATTGAATATCTTCCTTCTGCTGTACCTCTCAAATGTTATCATTTGGTGTGTTTCCTACACTATGAACATCCATGGGGATCTGATCATTATTTATTCCATGTACTCATGCTGCCCCCACAACTGTTCAGTGTTATTTTGAAATGAACCAGCAATGTGTTTGGTGCACAATGAAGTATTAGATAATAGGGGGACAATCCTAACCAATATCCAGCATAACTCACCTGCTCCCTCTTCTTGTAGTGCTGTGGAGACGCCGGAACATGTTTGCCTAAACCTCTCAGGAGTGGTGCAGAAGTGCAGAGTGTGACTGTCCTCACACCTTTTGTGATGCCCCCAGGCCATCATGGGACTTGTACTGGAACTTATGTTGGCCTAACTAGAGATTAAGATTGCAACCTAGGTTCCCATCACAAGGAATTTACAATCTAAAACTAACAAAGAAATTCTAACTCCTGGTGCCCAGTGTCAAGTCCCAGCACAAGTCCTGTGCTGGTCTTGGGGTATCACAAAAGTGCCATAAGATACTTCTGCTCCACTCCTGGGAAGATTAGGCCAGTTAATAAACATGTGCCAGTCTCCCTATGCCCCTGTGGGAATGGAGACATGGGTGAGTCATGCTGGCCTAAAATGGTTAGGATTGTGCCTTCAATGTATATAACAACATAAGAAGAGCCCTGCCGGCTCAGGTCTAGGGTCCATCTCTATATTTAAAAATTGGAAGGGCAGAAAGGAACTTGACCGACCGACCGACCGACCGACCGACCATCCATCCATCCATCCATCCATCCATCCATCCATCCATCCATCCTCCCTGTATCTCTCAGCTCCCTGCAAATATACATGCAGTGGGATTCAGGGAGCATATTACTAGTCCAATCTAGTTATACACAGATTTTTTTATACACAGATTTGACTCAACTTGAATGGCCACTACAAATTACCGTGTTAAAAAATGCTTTTCTACTTTTGTAGAAATGCAGTTATGCAAGCAATCATTCAATTCTTCAGTACCTCAATCACACCCCTGCAGATATTTAAGCCACTACATTATTCCATTAGGTGCAATGTTGAAACATGAAACCTGGAAGTGGATACTTAAATCTATTTTTCCATTTTTTTTGTTATACACGTGTTTTTTTAGTCCATGGGAACACTAGTGCATAATGAGGGACACTTGTATATGTGTTTTACAATGATAGTTGATGAGGCTAATTTCTGGGTGCATGGGGATAGGATTGCAGTCTAGGATTGTTAAAAATTTCCTGTTTGATGTTATCACTTCCAACCATGACATCACTTCCAGGGTATGACATCACTTCCAGTGGGTTCTGACAGGCTGTCATTCTAAGAAGTGTGTCCTGGTGCTGAAAAGTTTGAGAACCACTGAATTAGACTCTTCACATAGAAGAAACACCATATTCCACTCTGAAACATGCTACTGAAATCTGCAGAAATGGCTTCCTTTTGTTTCATGCTCCATGTTGAACATATCTACAAGTGCCATTCTTGCAGAAACAGAGAAGGGCCCCTTTCTAATAGGATTATCTGTGGTTTAGGGCTGGGTGTTGGTTTCAGGTACAGTATGCTCAACAGCAGCCTCACATTTCCATCCATGCTCCTTTGAGCAGATTTTTTTGAAACGATATTCCCAATGGGTTGCACCTACTGAGAACAGCATGTGGTTTGAAGAAACAAATTGCCAGAAGCCTTCATGGAAAACCATGAGCTTTAAATAAACTGACGGCAAAGCTGTAAACATAAATCTTTACAAAGACCATGTATGGAAGAAGCAATGAAGCTAATATTATTTGGAGAAGGGAAAAAATACATAAGAGTGTTCTGCCAGGACAGCAATTAAATTAAAAGACATATTTTAAACAGCAGGAGATCTGTAGATGTTAAAAAAAGAAGAAGTTTGAAAACAGATTTGGAGCTTGCAAAAGAGCCAAGAAAGGTCAGTGTCTTCTCTGTTGATCACACACCTCTCCTCTTCTACTAGCTTTTTTTGTCACCAGAATGTGAAGAGGGAACAGCAAATATGGAGCTGTGGGAAAGCAGGTTTGTCAGTTGGTGGGAGTGAAACCTTGCAGGGCTTATGTCTTTGGTGAAAGGTGCACAAAAGCAGGAGGAAAGCAACATGTTGCGTCATGTCGAAGAATTTCAGGATTTAGGGGCTAAAGAGGACCTGTGCAATCCAAAAATGTATAGGAAAGAGCAGGATACATGCGACAGTCATTTCTCGGATGACTTCCAGTTGCCACTGTGAAGAATCAGCCACTTGCTTGCATCTGTCCAAAGCTCAACAATTTTTTAAAGCTCCTGTGCCTCTGAAATGAGATGGCAGAATGACATAGAAGCTATCAGATTGTCAGGCTGACATTATAAACAATAGTAATAAAGAACTAAAGGAAGTTTGATTCTGTGGTTTCCTGTATAACTGAGATGCCTTAATATATTTAATGGTTGAAAGCTCGTCCAGTTTGGGAGGCAAGGGTGGATCCAAGGTGGGGGGATGGTATGTGGCTCCCTCAAACTGTTTCTCCAGGGGAATGAGTGCCTGCTGGTTTGGGGAGCAACCCAAGAACAGCTAGGAATCCAGTTTACCTGGGAGATAGATCTGGGTTCCAAATCCAGGTGGGAGCTTGATTCTATTAGAACAGGAATCCTTAACCACCGAGGCCAGGAGATCTGGGCTGCAGGTAATCAGAAGTTCAAAGCCTTTTCCTGGCTTAGGTGAAGAATAGAGTTGATGGCTTGCAATACTGCCTCTGCAGCAGTAGAAAAGCCATTTTAAAAACTGTGATTTACAGTGGTGTTGAGTCAAATCTGTGCATTAAAAATAAATATGTATAAAAAGGTTGGACCTGTATTTTGAAACAAAAACAAAAAACCCAGAACAAATGAAACAGGAGTTGAGATAATTGATTCAAACATGAACACTAATTGGATGCTGACACACCCGGGATGTAAAGGAATAATTTAATTTGTCTTTCACATATGATTCCCAGATTCCCAGTTTTTCAACACTATGGTGCAAGCACACCACAAAGACAGCTCTGAACACGACCTTAATGGAAAAATAACGCAGGTAAAAAATTCCTCTAGAAACAAGGAGATAGCATACAGCTCATGTATAAATTCATCCATAAGAAATTCAGAAACACAGACAGATGCCTGCAGAGTTATGTAGCAAGAATTAGTTTGCTGTGGAGTTATATTTAGAGGAGATAATGTCTACCTATTTTCCACGCTATGCATTAATGATACATTTTTGGGTTCTTGGCAAAGCATGTCTGTGGTTTGAGACAGCCAGCTGATATAAGGGAACCTGAAGAAATAACTGCTCTTGCTCCAGTGCGCATCACACTATCTGTGGGATCAGATGAGCTAGCCAGAAGGACACAGCAGGAAGCAGGCAAAAGTGCTCTTGTTGTGGGATGAAGATAGTCATTGAGGGAATGTGCAATAATTATAACAGCATGTTGACTGAAGGTGATCTAAAGGGAGTGGAAAAGATTGGATGAAGTTTTCTTTGGTTTGTTTGGTAAGTAGATAGGATGCACACCTACTTGGAATTATGTTTCATTGAGTTCAGTGGACGTTATTTCCATGCAAGCGTGCATAGGATTACACACTTAAGGAAGCTTTTGAAACTGACCTTGTTGACACTTATCTCTAGACATGGGGTCTAGCAAATGGGCATGCCCTATAGCAGTTTACTCCAAACTATGGCCTTTCAAAACAGCACTTACCATTCCATATGACAGCCTCACTTCTTTGCCTACAATCAAACTGTAACCCCACACTAGGTAGATACTTCTAATAACTATTGCCCCAACAGCAGTGGTGTTGCCACAGGAGGTGGGGTGTGAGGCTGCTAGCTTCACTGGGTCACATGCATGGGCTGTATTTGACACCACTACTTACTACATTTTAAAATCTTGTATCTTTTGAATCACACCATCATGTGTTATATCGTTTGGCATGTATTTTTTATCCAAAATGCAATAGAACAAACCACACTGAAATATCTCTTTTCTATCAAAGTTTCTTAACCCCCCCCCCCCCCCAAAAAAAACCAGCAAGGCTTAGAGATCAGCATGCCCACTGCCCAGGGCATTGCCACACTCACTAAATGAAAGGAGGTCTATCATAGGATGAAGGTGGTGTTGTCCTCCTGCACCAGGTGACACAAAATTAGTTACACCACTGCCCAGCAGACTCTGAGCCCAGATTTGCAGACGTGGTTGGCCTGGCTACACAGCAGCAGTTTGGAGATCGCTAGCCTATAGTAATGAACACCTATTGTCCGTGGTGGGATTCAAATTAACAAGAAGTTCTATGTCCTAATAACCTAAATTAACAACAGGTTCTATGTCCATAGAACAACAGGTTCTATATCCCATTAGTAACCGGTTCTCAGAACCAGGCACTCATTAGCAAAGGGTTTTATAGAACCTGTGAGAACTCCATGGAGCCCACCACTGCCTATTGTCCAAAAGCACATTAAACAGTGAAAAGATGGAGGGCTATAGCAGGTCAGATAGGACAGGGTTGGATAAAGAGCCAATGATGGAGGGGGGAAAGGGGAACAATTTAGCAGTAGGCAGCAGTGGCCTATGACTCTGTTTGGCTCCTCCCACATGGAATGGCTCCTAAGAACAGGGGTCCCTTTCACGCCTACCTCCAAGACTGATTCCACCTCCCCCCTCTAGCTATGCCACTAGTAGGCAGCACAGTATCAAGAATATTTGGCCCTGATGGGTAGGAGTATTTTTACATAAGAAGTGAAAGTAAAGATTGAGAGAGTGTAGGAGTAAGAGGTGGATTGACAGAGAGCAGAGATGAGGAGGCAGCTGCCAGCTTGGGTTGTCTCATCACAGATGGCACCGAGGTAGAAAATGAAAAGAAAGTAGGCAAGCAACAGATGTATTTTCAGGGGTGTTGAGAACAAGGAGTAAGATAAAGTGGAGACAGAAGGTTTTCATCAGACCATGGCATCATAATCTCAACCCCAATCATTTTAGATACATGAGATAGATCATAGTAAATATGGCTCATCTGAGTCAATATGGTTCATCCACATCTGTACAAGGTATCTCCGAACCTGGCCCAGAAGCCAGATGCAATCCATGGCCATCCTTTTATCAGCCCTGCAACCAGCCTCTGTAAACTTCTCGCCCGCTTGACTAAATACAACCGGAGCTGTGCTCTGATTGTGTCTGGAGGGTATTCTGAGGGTTTAAGAAGTTTTTTCCAAAATCTAGAAGTAACTTTTTCTGCCCTCTGAAGGCTTTAGAAAGTGCTTGGGAGGTTGGGGGGTTAGGGTCTATCTGAGTATATTCCTTATTTCTGTGGTGTGCATTGGTGCTTGAGGAAATCCTAGAGATTTGTACCTGTTCATTAATCTAACTTTAATCTCTGAAGCATTTATATAAATTATATTAATTCTTCTGGCCCTTAGCATCTTGCCAGTTATTTGATGTGGACCTCTGGTTGAAAAGTTTGGAGACCCCTGATCTATACCACCAATCTCATCTGTACATCTATCTACACGCATGCCAGAGCGGGCACTCAGAGCCCTCTCTGCTGGCGCATGGCCAAGGGACCCCCAGATGAGCACTCTAAACTCAGCACACATGCCCACAGCTTTGGATATATGGGCTGGGCACTGGCATGTTCAGTCAGGTCTGCTCTGAAGGGGAGCAGATCTGACTAATGATGCAAGTGCCCAGCATGCGAGAGCCAGGTATGCGTATTAGACCAGGAGCACCCTAAGCTCAATGTGGATGCCCAGAGTTCTGGGCATGTGTGCTGGGCACAAGTGCACTCTGCTCCAAAGAGGAGTACCCTGCTTCTCTTCGGAGCAGAGCGCTCCAGTTTCCAGTGTAGTGTGCATGCCTGGAACTCTGGGCATGTGCAGTATGCTCAAGGTATTCCTGGCCCAATGCGCATGCTGAAGTTCCAGGCACGCACGTTAAGCATTGGTGCCATCAGCCAGCACTCGGTAATGAAAAGGTTAGCCATCACTGAAATATACAGGCAACATGACTCTTAGCATGATGAATGCAAAGAAATAAATATTGCAAAGAAATATGCAATGCATAGAAATATACCGTGCATAGAAATATGTAAAGAAATGTACATTGCATAAATATGGGAGTTGCTTTATTTGTAATGTTCACATTTTTGCAGGTATTAGCCATATCCTCCAGTACTGCTTTTTCATTGATGTTTTCAAGGACACTGAAATGTGCAACACTCCCAATGATCAGGTTTTTTAAAATCATAATTTTGAGAGCATTTGCTTGAGCAGGAACCATTGCTCTCACTTGGATGCTCCCACAGTCCATGAGGCCACTTGGCATCCATTAGTCTTGAAAGACTATGGTATCATGGTCGACACTATGTGCTAAGCATTGCCACAGCTTCATCACATTTACTATAGCTCCTGCAATTGTCAGGAATCATCTATGTCAGGAGCGGCCCTCCACATTTTGCCTGGAGGGTCATGTCAAGGTTTGGAAATGAGTGAAGGGAGAACTGCATCTCTGTTACAATTG
Organism: Cryptoblepharus egeriae; assembly: GCA_030015325.1. Classification (NCBI taxonomy): domain Eukaryota; kingdom Metazoa; phylum Chordata; class Lepidosauria; order Squamata; family Scincidae; genus Cryptoblepharus; species Cryptoblepharus egeriae. The sequence continues at coordinate 19,680,983 of JAREYC010000011.1, read as the reverse complement.
TCATCATAACTTTGATTTCAGCTCTGTTGATAATTAAATAAATATTTCATTCTTTTTTTGAGTTCACTGTCGAGGTGGGAGAAGGGAGACTCAGATTAGCAGCAGACATGGAGCAAGTTGACACTTATGCATGCTTTTTACAACATGCTTTCTTTCGGCCCTTAGCAACGTAACCCCAGTGTGTATTTCCTTCTCTCTGGCAGCAAAAGCAGCAGGTTTGATGACTTGACAGATACCTATGGGAAGGAAACTCCATGACCAATTTACTGCTTTGGATCACATTTTAGTGCCACAAGCAAATATGCCTAGCTCCCTTTATCCCAAGTACCGTATTTACTCGAATTTAACATGTCATCGAGTCTAATATGCATCCCTATTTTGAATGAATTGAGATAAAAAAAATGTTTACTGGCAATTGTAACGCACAGCTGTAAAGTTGTACAAAATTTAATTTTACTGCATATAATAAAGACTTATAATAATAATAAAATGGCAGTGCATTTATTTGTCTAACATTGGCATCCTTCACTATGAAGACTATGGTATTGTGCTCTGAATGTCCTCTCCAGAGCACTATGGCCTGGGTAGATTAATATGGAAGATAGACTATTCCCCAAGCAGCAAACCTCCCCTCTCCATGTCACTGAAATAGTCCGATGGAATGGCAGAGCCAATGCAACTGGTTCCAGCTGCATCACAGGAGTTACCAGAACATGATTGTACTCCGGGACTCCGGCTCCAGATTTTCCCTCAAGGTTGACTCCTGAAGGCTTTCCCAAGATGGGTATGGCCACAAGGCAATGAAGGTTTGAGATGGAAGTTTTCCTCCTCCATTATTAGTAACTTATTGCACAACTTTATACAACAATGGCTTTATAGTACATTTTAATCACAATATAGTAAACTGTTAAACTAAATATTGACCAATAATTATAAGAAAATACCTGTATTTACTAATGTGCCATTGAATCTAATGCACACCTTGATTTTGGACACTAAATTTGGCTGGAAAAGTATTTAGCTGAAGTACTTGTTATATCTGAGTATTTTCAAAGAGAATAATTGAAGTAGTAATGGGCTCACCCCACTTCCCACCCACCCCCTCAAAGTAACTTTGAGCACAGTCCTAACCATGCCTACTCAAAAGTAAGCCCATTAGGGGCAAGCTTACTCCCAAGAAAGTGTCATTAGGATTGGAGCCACTATGGGATTGCTGCAGCCAATGGCCTAAGTCAGCATTCTGCAGCCTTGGCATTGAATCCCATCCCTATAATAGCTTATTAGGTCAGTAGTTCCCAAAGTGTGGGTCAGGACCCACTGGTAGGTCACAACCTGATTTTGGGTGGGTCACCAACGGATGAGTATTAATTGCCTCAAGCCCTGAAACTATTTAAAATCAGATGCTGTAATTATTTTCAACCAGAAAAATGGAAGTAAGATTGGGTTTCCCTTCACCTGAAAAGAGTTCAGTTTGCAAACATATGTAAATACAGAAAGATAAAATTTAAGGATTGTTTTCTGGTTATTACTATTTATAAGTCAATAAATATTTCTTTCTATATCTCGCTTTTTAAAAAGTTTGGTAAAGCTAGGTGGGTCACAATGGAGAGGTCATTTTAAACCTTTTTTTCATCTCATGGCACACTAACCAGGTGCTAAAACTGTCAAGGCACTACATCAGTCTTTGGATAATTTACATGCTACTACATGCTACTAGTGGAGGGTTCACATCCCTCAATCACCCTATTAATAACAATATTTATTAATTAATTAAATAAATTTGCCATACTCCCATGGCACACTTCTGGACCACTTGCAGCATATCATTTTGCCATGTCACACAGATTTAAAACTGCTGTGATACAGTTTCATTTCTGGTGCTAAAAAGTTCAGGAACAACAGCTTTAGGTATATGCAAGTGTTTAAAAACATCTGGTATAAGAAAACATTTCTGGTCCAAAACACTGTGAATAAGGGATGTCTGTTTGGTATTTGGTTTAAAAATAGTTTTTGATACTTAAAAATGATTTCTTTGTGGTCTGTCATCCAAGCGTCTCTCCCTCCCAGTCATCCTCCTTCCCAAAAAGATGTGAACCCCCAGAGGCCTTCAGTTATTTCATTCCAAGGCAAAAACCAATAGAAAGCAATCATAACAAAGTGACGAATCATGCAACTAATACCGCAAGCATCTTCTGGGAAGCCAATGACCCTTTTTGTTAGTTCCACTTGGAAAAAAAAATTGGCTGGCAGCCAAAACCATCTAAGAGAACAGGCTCCAGGTAAACCTTGTCTTTTCCTATTAGTAAAGGTATAGCTGGCAATCAGCCCAAGATTGACAATGAGAGAAAAAGAAAATGAGCATGAGAGAGAAATTTCAAAGAGCTCAAATCATAAAGCCGTATCCCCCATGCCCTGTTTGTACTTGAAAGGACACTGTCCTAGATGAAGTGTCCATACCAGCCAAAAGCTGAAATTTATTTTAAAAAATCTCTGTTGCTTGATCCAAGGCACATTGACTCAGAAGTAGGTTCCACTGTGTTCAATGTTGTTTGCCCACAAGTAATAGCTCAAAGAATTGCAGCCTTCTTAGGATGCAATTCTATGCACACTCACCTGGAATAAGATCATTGAGTGGAGCCATAGGGAAATTGGAGGCTTACTTTGGAGTAAGGGAAACAAGTCTTCTCTTACTTTGAAGAGGCTTCAAGATCAGTCCTCACCATTTGAAGCAGCACGCTTCCATGACATAGTTGAACTGGCACTAACGGCAGTAGATAATATCTTTTATATACCACTTTTCAATTGAAAAGTTCACAAAGTGGTTTACATGAAAATGAAAAAAAAAATAGCTTATGGAATCCTGTCTCAAAAGGGCTCACAAGCTAAAATGCAAAAAGAACACCAGCAGAAGCCACTAGAACAGACATTGCTGGGGTGTGTAGGGCCAGTTACTCTCCCACTACTAAATAAAAGAGGAACATACACTTGAAAGAGTGTCTCTTGCCCAGTTAGCAGGGGTAATATAAGCAAAAGATAGCAACTGTGCTATGCTATTACTTTATGGTATTAGATTTTCAACCAGTGTGCATATTGGTGTTCTGTAAAGAGTCTGCAGATGTGTCATGGGTCATTTTATTAGCAGGATCATTGGGGGATATGAGCTCTCCCTTTTCAGAACTGATGATGTGCTCTGACAATTTTAGCACAGTGTGCCATGAGATGAAAAAGGTTAAAATAAATGCATTTGATACTAGCTGAGATAAACTCAAATTTTACTGTAAACTTCAAAAGCAAAAAAAAAAAAAGATATTATCTTACCACATTTTGTAGGAGGGACTTAATCTTATTAATTCTACCATCTCCTCAGTTGACCTACTCCCATGGAGTAACTGTGATGAAGCTTATGATGAACTGTGATGAAGCTAACTGTGATGAAGCTTATCTCCTCTGGTTTCATTCATTTCATGTCAAAGAAGTGAGTCTTCTTTGAAATGTCTTTCTTGTATTTAGATGGACTTGATATCTTTTTTGATTACTGCTATAAAGGTACAGAAAAAGGTGTCCCCAGCAGGTTGCCCTGCTTGTCATGACTGACTTGAAGGGCATTGCTCACTCTCATTTGAAGGCCAACTCAGCATTGTCCAAAGATGTCTTCATGGTTATGTGGCCAGCCTGTCTGGCTGACATTCACTGTTACCTTCCCACCAATGTGGTACCTACTTATCCACTTGTATTTACATGCTTTCAAACTGAGAGGTTGGCAAGAGATGGGCAAGTGACAGGAGCACACTCCTTGCAGTACTTGAGCAGTGATGGGCTTCAAAGAAATTAAGAACCGGTTCTCTGCCCATCTGGCAGCCACTTTTAAATGGCTATTTTTAAACTTTATATGTCCTATCTCTTGTTAACAACCGGTTCTATAGAGTAGGTGCGAACCTGCTGGAGCCCACCACTGTACTTGAGTCAAGAATCGCTTCAGGTTGACAAGCACAGTGTTGAGCCACTGAACCACCACAGTTAGATTGCTGCTAACTCTCCTTTATCCCCTCCTCTTGTAGCCATTGATTATGTAGTGGAAGATCTTACCATTTCCAGTTTTGAAATTAATCTACCCAAGAGATTCTTATACTGTCTCCTATTCACTTGGTAGACATTGAACACACTTCATTTTACTCACTTGGGAAAGAAAAGATAATCAGCAGATTGCAGACTGCAAGGCTTCATTTGTTTTGCAAAGCACTTTGAGACTTAAAGGCAAAGAATGTGGTGCTGCATGAGTGCAAATTTTTATTGATTTTTTAAAATGGTTAAGAATAAAACACGGAGGGAGGGAGGAAAGGGGAATCATTCACATTTGAAGAACAATCATTAGGATGCTCCAGGAATCTATCCAGAGTGTGCTTGTGTTCACACTGCATATTTCATTAATCACCCTGGAGGTGGCTGTGAATGTGATCAATGGGTCTATTATGAGTACATTTGTTAATAGCTCAAGAAGAGGGTCAGAGATACACTTTATGCATCTGTGGGACATCAGGAAAGGCACATACATAATTATTTGGATAAATGAGCAGGATATTTGGATAAAGGCAAACAATTATTGTTTTTTGGATAAAGGCAAAGAATTATTTGGATTTGGATAAAGGCAAAGAATTATTTGGATTTGGATAAAGGCAAAGAATTATTTGGATAAAGGCAAACAATTAGGTTTGCACAATAATTGTAATTCAGCAGGACATAGTGTTCAGAGCCCTAGCTCCGTATTTGCACAGGGCCAGATCATGTTGAGAGTTCTTCACACAGAAAAAAAGAAATTGCAAATTTAGGCTCAATCCTATTCAGCACTGGAGTAGCAGTGCTAAACACAGACTACTATAATCTGTGCTAGTTACAAGCAAGCTGGAGGTCTCCTTGGAGGAAGGAGACAAAAGTTTCTGGCAGCCCATCTTAACCCTAAGAACCCTGCTGAATCAGGCCAAAAGCCCATCAGCTTCCTGTATCTCACAGTGGCCCTCTAGATGCTTCTGGGAACACACAAGACAACAAGAGACCTGCATCATGTTGTTACTCCCTTGAAGCTGGCATTCAGTGATAGAACCAGGAGGTTGCATGCCCATCATAGCTAACCGGAGATGTACTTTTCCTCCATCATTCTGTCCAGTCTCTTTTTAAAGGCATCTAAGCCAGACACCATCACCACACCCCGTGGCATGGAGTATCTCTGCCCAACTGAGCCACCTAGGTTTATACACCATCTCTTGCTTGGCTCTTGCCACCATCCACAGCCGATTCCATTTAGGACCCATCAGTTAACAGAATGCAGGTCTCTTAACATCTGCCCTATTTTCTTTCTCTCCTGTCAATTCTATTCCCATCTTTGTCCCATTTTTCATGAAGAACAGGAGTGGCCACCCTGAGTTGTGTAGTGCAATGAATTCAGTGGAATATCATCACTATATTAGAAACTTGAGGGTGAAGTTTGTAAGGAGTAGCAAAGAAACTGCAAACTGCTATAGTGCTTTTATTTGTTGTTAATTTTTTCCCCAAAAATATATGATAATTTTGCACATGCAATTCAGAAAGTGGCTATGTGCCGACCCCTTCCCCTCCAACCTGGTCCAGGAGAAACATAGACTTCTGGCCCTGATTTCACCCTTAGGTGACTCTGAGACAGTATGGCAAGCTCAGTGCAATCAAAATGGCTATAAAAGCAAATCTCCTAACTGGTATGCTCTGTATTTTGTTCTTGGAAATGCAAGTTGAGCAACTGAATTCCCAGCATTCTAAGGTTAGCTTGCAATGGTGCAGATGTCTGGCAGTACACACATATGCCCTGGTTTTATTTCTGGGAAGAAAAACCTACTGCATTCCTGGCAAAAACTTTTTGCCCCCATCTTTTTTTTCCTTCTCCCCCCTTTTTTTGCAAGCACACCCGTATAGTTTTGGACAGCATTGACATATGGCTTTCTGCCAACAGTCTCACTGCCAACAGTGAATACAAGGGGCTTCTTGGAGTGGCCTGCTGTATCCACAGGTTAGTGGGCTGCCATAGTTGTTCCATATCCTGCAGTTGAGAGGCAGGGGTTGCAGCTGGGCTGGCCAAGAATTCAGATTCTTTGTCAACACTACCATTCTTACTCTGCCTTAACATGGACTCATCTGGGTCTACTCATTTTTATACTGTCTCCTGAGGTTGTATAACTCTGAGGAGCTAGAAGAGGGTATTTCTGCACAGGAAACAGGCTCTGGATATAGCATAACTGCTCTGTTCTGGGCAATGCTGAACATGTCCTCAACATGCCTCTCCTGAACTGCCTAGTCTTGCACAGCTTAGATCCAGCTGTCTTTGGGTAGCCTATGTTGACTTAGGCTGCCCCAAGCCTTTTCTGGCATAACTGGGCTGCCCCATCTTGGAATTTGGGCCATTCCAGTGATAGATAGGGTAGCCAAAATGCACTTCTGTATTGCAGCCAAACAGCACAATCCAGAGCAACTAATCTGTCCACATAAGAGCCCCTGGGTTGCCCTATCTATCACTAGGGTGGAGCAACTGCAAGATGCTCCACCCCAGTTACTCTGGAAGAGGCTTAGGGTAGAGCAAGGCAACACAGGGTCCCCAAAGAGAGGTGGACCTGCTCTGCCTAAGCAGTTCAGGAGAGGCATGTTGAGAGCATGTTTAGCATAGCCTAGGGCAGAGCAGTTACTCTGTATCCAGAGCCTGTTTCCAAGGCAGAAATCCCCTCTTCCAGCTTCTCAGAGATATACCACCTCAGGAGCAGGTATAATGATGAGTAGACCCATAGCAGTTCATGATAAGACCTGAGTAAGAATGGCAGTGTTGACCAAAAATCTGAGTTCTTGGCCAGCCTAGCTGCAACCCCTGCCTCTCAACCTCAGGATATGGAACAAACTACAGCTGCCCACAAACCTCAGGATACAGCAGGCCACTCCAAGAAGCCCATAGTATTCACTGTAGAATGTACTGGGATCTCATCAGGGATTCCTTATAAGGCTGGCACCCAGTGGCGTCACCAGACTGGTGCAGCTGTTGTGGGCTGCTCTGGGTGATGCACTCCATATGGGGTGATGCACCGGAGGAGTTTGACTGTCCTTTGGCAGGCCCCAGGTGTCAGCGCACCCATTCAGGCCTGCTCCAAGGTGGAGCAGCAGCCAGAAGCTACCACTTGTCCGCGGAGCTGGCCCGAACGTGGTTCCATATCCTGAGGTGCACTGCGCAGAAACACACTGAGCATGCCAAACAGCTTCAGAGGAGACTTCCTTAGAGCGGAGGAAGTCTGCACCTCTGCACGGCCATTTGGCCTCGCTCAGCAGCCGAATGGCTTCAGAACTCTGATGCCTGCACAGTCTCCTCTGAAGACGAAAGGCTTCAGAAAAGTACTGTGCCTGCCTCAGAGATGGTGACTGTGCGGTACTCTTTCTGAAGCCACTTGGCTTCAGAAACAACTGCGCAGGTGCCAACTTTGGTGACTGCGCAGACCAGGTGGGGGGGTGTGCTCGCCTCCCAGGGGTGACGCACAGACATCCGCACCGGGTGATGCACAGAGTCGTGTCACCACTGTAGGCATCACAGCTGTTCCTTGTTCAGTGTGATCTGAGGGGTATCTCCTCAGGAGCAAGTCCTCCCCATGTGTCAATTACTTAGCATGCTATGGAGCAGTTAGGGCAGCCCAGGCTTCCTGACTCTCTGGATGCAGCATAACTTTCTGCTCTGGTTATAGAATAGTTAGGAGAGAGCAGTTAGGTCAGAGCAGGCTGAACTTGCTCTGGATTGTGCCCTAATTCAGTAGAATATCTAGGGGAAATGGCACCACTGAAATTATGCCCCTGTCCAAACAGAGAAGAGAATATCATGGTGTGGGAAGCCAGCCCTGTTAAGGTTTTCTTGGCTGAGGTCATCTTCTGACTATAGATCCTCTGAACAATTCAAAGCTATGAGTCCAATCTATATCTACCTCATACTGGTGGCCCTCCTTTTTGACTAGAAACAACTGCTATAAAGCAGACAGAAACAAACATAAAAGGAAAGAAAAGTCCTGCTGGATCAGGCCAAAAGCCCTTCTACTCCAGCTTTCTATATCTCACAGTGGTCCACCAAATACTTTAGAGCTCTCACAAAAGTGTTCTGAGAATGTGCTGTTCAGAGAGCTGCTGGACACCCTAGCATAAGTCTATGGCTGCCCACTGGTGTCATTGCCCACCATAGCAGGTAAGTCAGTGGGGGACGGCAGAATGGGGGGTGAGAAAGGTTTGGCAGCAGCAAGGACCACCGAATCCTAACCTACTTTTGATGTTAACTTCCTCCATACTCAGCTATCTCTTTCGGAAGGTATTTCCATCACAGCCATTCTCTCTACACAATGCAATGGGATCATTTTGTGGAACCGACAGCTTTAACAATCCCACTTGTAGCAGAAATGGAAAATAGTCCTGTCATAAACCATAGATTCCTCATCCCCTGCAGGGCATATGTGGGGGTTCTTTACCAAGTCAATTAGCCCAGTATTCTGCAAGATGTGCCATTTCGCTTTCCCTTAAGCACTCCGCAAAGAGCTATAGGAAGTCTCCACTGAGATGGAGCAGAAGACAACTTTGGTCAAATGAAAACAAAAAATTATGTCTGCAAGGGAAATCAGGGCACAGTCTAGTGCTCTTGTTCACATCCAGGAGCTGGTTTTGTGCAACTGTAAATCAAGACATCTCAGATTCTCAATTTTCCTCTGCCATGAAATCAACAGCTCACCTGGGGCAGGCCACATCCTCTCAGTACTTACTCATTATAATGCTATTTGCCTATTCAAGTAATGGAGATGATAATGTTTACTTCACAGTGTTGTAAGGAGAACACAAAGAGAATATGAATGTAGCACTGTGCCACCAAAAAAATGTTATGGAATTGTTAAATGTTCTTATGACCAAGGCTTCAGCACCAGAAGAATGCATCAGTGGAGTGTCAGGTGGGGAATATCTTTGCTGAAAGGTGAGGAACATTTTCAGGTGGAAGGCAGGAGAAGGTGGGGATGAGGTGGAACTTGGTACAGGGAAGGCAGAATGGGAGAAGTATTGGACCCAGGAGTGGGTGCCAATCCTATCCTTCCCCTCCTAAGCCATGGAGCCATATATGGGCATCCTTGGTTCTGCAGCAGTTCAAGGGCTGGCACAGATTCAAAATGGCCCATTGGGACTGCCTGGGCTTGACCAGAGAATGAATATACTCTTAATCCAAGTAGATCTCTGGCACCTTCCCTGCCTGACAGATACCCCAGTGACCAATTTGACACTGCTATACCAATGGTAGCTGTGGAAGGAAATGATTGGGCTGCTTTTTAGTCCAACTATTGTCCATGGACATGTTAAGACCAGTAAGAACCTTCTAACCCACTCCTTGGGAGTTAGGCTAATGTCCAGGCATACACCGACCTCTCCACATCATCATGGAAAGATAGGCCAGGTGAGTTAGGCTGGCCTAAATTTCTTAGGATTGTGCCCCTAGTATTTGATGTCTGTTGCAATGTGTTGTGTATATTTAACAACACATTGTGTATATTTAATAAGACTTGATTAGTCTAATGTGGAGGGCTGAAGTGGCTCAGTAGTTAAGGCACCGTGCTTGCTGACTTGAAGGTCTGCGGATTAGCAGTTCAAGACCTGAGAACTACAAGATGTTGAACTCCCATCCCTTGCCCAGCTCCTGCCAACCTGCCTAGCTGTTCAAAAGCATGGAAATGCAAGTAGTTAAATAGTTAATAGTAGTTAAATAGTTACCTCTGTGGAAAGGTAACAGCATTCGGTGTGCTTTGGCTTTTAGTCATGCTGGCCACATGACACCAGAGGCATGTTCACGTTCAGACAGACAGCGGCCAGACATTTCTCTTCAGCCAGAGAAATGGAGATAAGTGCTGCACTTAGGCACTGGGCACAACTGGGAAAAATTGGTCTAATTGGCTTTAATCCTGTCTTACTGACAGTTGGGATTAGCCACTGATGAACTAGTTAATAGTGCATTAAAGCTATAGTGTGATCGTTTCCTCATGAAGTAGTACTAACACCCAATCTTAACTTACGGCTATTAAGGCACCTTCACATAAGGCACTTCTGTTCCATTGAGTTTAGGCCAGCGTGCAAATGTGTGCTAGCCTCCCCATACCACCATGGGAAAGGGCAGCAGGTGAATTATGCCTGTCTAAGGGAACAATCCTGAAGTGATGCCAGTGAGATGGCCCAACTGGGCTGGCCCATGTAGGCTATATCCAGAGCAGAAAATTGGATCAAATTAGAGTTGCCATATGTCCCAAAAATGCAGAACAATCCCAATTTGGGGGCTCCCCAAACAATGAATCCCATTTCACCAAATCCCGCCCTAGGCCTCCAGATTGAATTGGTGGGAGGGATGGAAAGGGGGGGGGGGGCAACAAGGTCTGGGAACCTGCTGGTGTGGGAAGTCTAGGAGGTGGACCATCTGCTCCTTGCCTGGCCATGCTTCCAGCCTCCCCCACTGCCAGACCAGGAGGGGATGGTCCACCTCTGCCTGCTTCCCATGCCTCCTTCAGACGCTTCCAGCGATAGCACTGCTGGCTCTTCAGTTCAGTCGGCCAGCAGGAGAGACACAACGCAGCAGCCAGCCTCAGGCCTTGCAGCCACATAAACCAGAGCACCTTCCTTCCCTCCCTCTCCCCCTCTTCTGGAATGTTGTGCCCCTCAGGAACTGAGGTAAGCCTCAGCCCAATCCCATACATGTATGCTCATAAGTATGCCCATTACAGACAATGTGGCTTACTCCTGTGTAAGGAGGACAAAGTAGCTTGTGCATGCCTACTCAAAAGTAAGCCCATTATAGTCAATGGAGCATACTCCATTGTGTAAGGGGGTAAAAGAAAATAGCCAGCCTAGCCTGTGTATGCCTACTAAAAAGTAAGCCCATTATAGTCAATGGAGCTTACTGCCAGGAAAGTATGGATAGGATTTTAGTCTCACTTTCTTGGGAGTAAGTCTCATTGAATACAATGGGACTTGCTTCAGAGTAGATGTGGAGGGTGCTCTGACACTGTCACACTTGCAGAATGTGACAGCGATGGCATTTCCAGTCATGACATCACGTTCACATCCTGGCAAATTTGACAGGGGTCCTGTACCAGTTTGGGTCATTTCTATCCTGAAGACTGGCTCTGGATACAGCCTAACTGCAATGTTCTAGGCAATGCTCAACATACACTAAACACGTACTTGCTGAGCTGCCTCTGGTATCCCTGCTAGGCTGGCCCAGGTTCATCTGCCTTGCACTAGTGTAAGTTGACTTATGCCAGCGCAGGCCTTTTCTGGTGCAGTGAGACTGGCATATCTCAACTTACAATGGCCCAGTGCTACATAGGCTGGCTCAAGTGCAGTTCAGGATTGCACCCTAAATTGGTTAGGATTGTGATTTTACTGTTCAAGCATTCTATCCCACACTATGCAGTGGTGTATTACACGTTGTGCTCTGACAATACTGATGGCTTTGCATATGTAGCTGTACAGATCTATATCTGTACAGATCCTAGCCAGCCCCTTTCTCAAAAGACCAGATTGATCCTCTCGGTTGGCCTTGATATGAAAGGCAGATAAAAGGATCTTTAGGCCTCTTCCAAAATATACACAGAAGAAACATCACTCTCATCATCAAATGAGAATACCACTTTTAAGCTTTCCAGAATTATGTGGTTGGAAGTTTAGAAACCCCTTGAGAAATTTTCAGCTGTCTTATAGAAACTCATTTGGCTTGTCTTGAAAATTCCCAGAAGTGTGAAGATCCTTGGAATTTTGGTTTTGGGGGAAATAGGGGGGGAATGTTGATCAAATTACTAAAGCAGGCCTCCGTCAGTCTTGGAAGACTATGGTATTGTGCTCAGTGCTGCATATGCTGCATACGATGCACAAAAGCCTGGGTTGGATTGTTATGGAGAATAGGCTGTTACCCAAGCAGCAAATCCCCCCTCTCCGCGCCACTGAATTAGTCCAAAGGAAAGGGAGAGCAAATACGATTGGATCCAGCTGGCATTGCAGAGCTGGCATTGTGAGCGCTTAGGACAGGCGCTCATCCTGTCTTGTGGGGCCGACCCAGGTCTCAAACCCTGGCCTGCTGGTTAACAGGCGTCTTAACCGCTTGCGCCACCCACAGCCTCTACTACTTCACATATTATTCATTACTCACCTACTTTATCCTACATTCACTTGTTGGAAGGCATGATGATTTTATACCCCCTTTTCTTCTTCACTTTAAAGTGGGTTTTGACAATTTACAGAAGTTCATCAACTGTGATCCTCACAATGCAATCCTATCCCTTGGTTAGGCCAACACAAGTCCTGTGCTGGCCTGGAGGTGTCGCAAAAGAGCCATAAGATACAAAAGTGGGGGTTAGGTCAGTGCACAGATATGAGTTGTGCTGGCCTAAATGGATTAGGATTGTGCCCTCCATTTCCAAATTCAGTTACATTGGCAAGGAGCTTGTTTGGTAGGCTATTCTGAGATTGAGAAAGGGAATTCAGCAAGTGTTCTTAATAATATATGTATATTTGGGAATTTGACATCTCCAAGAGAAAGTATTGCAACCTTGCAGTAAAATTTCCACCCACCCAACCAAGTGTGAAACGTTACACCAGCACCCTTTGTTAGACATTTTACAAGACCCTCAGTCAACTCAAGTTATTAGAAATAGGATATTTATTTAACAGGTGTTGGGCAAACTCCTTGGACTCATGTCCCAAAGTGAGGAGCCGGCCAAGACGCTGCTGGCCTTAATCTTTTATAGTGGCAAAGCATGTTACAGAAGCAAGAAAGCATTATTCTATTTAATAGGCTGCATCATACAACATGATCATAACAACAATTCTAATTGGTTTATAGGTAAGCATGCTTGATTTACTGGCGAGCATGCTCAGTAAGGTTTGGGTATTTCTTTCGAGTGATTTCACCTCTTCAGGTCACACTGCACCAGTCTGGGTAGTATCTTATACTTAGTAACTATGAGCTGTGTTTAGGCCTGGGAGCAAAGCTCTTTGTTGTTAACTTACAGAACGGCCATTGTTCACTTATCAAGTTTGGCACCAGATCACGGCCATGAAGAAGGCCCAACTGTTTCTGTTTAGCTGACAAGGTTCAGGCTATAGCAACATTATGCTGACAGGGAGAGTTATGCTGCATTGTGCTTTTAGCCATAGGTTTTAGGCCTAAGATATATTATTGATCAACTTTATGCTCAAGGGGTGCTGCAATCAGCCTGATTGCAGATGGTCAGATGGGGAGGGGGGGGACTAGCAACATCTCACCCCTCATCTTTAACATGATAGCACCATAATGCCATTAATTCATTGCACAAAAAAGCCTTTAAATAAAAGTGAGAGCACATTTTTGGAATAGCCTTTGGAATACCATTTGCTGTTCTTCGCTCCAGGATAATTGGAAGCCGGTTTCTCCAAGGTGCAGATGCCATCTAGGCCTATAAGCTCAATTAACACATGGTGACAGCTAGAAAGACTTGCCAAAAATCTCTGCTTCTTGGCAAGTGGGATGCATTCTGGGAGGGATTGATTGCGTTTTACAAGGCAAATGTCTTTACTTCTCTTTACATGGTGATCACAATAAGAGGCAAAGCAAAATCTGGAAGAGGAAGGGTAGAGAAGACACTCTGGCTGCAATCTTAAGCTCCAGTTAGGTTGACCTAAGCCGTGGCATAAGTCCTGTGCTGACCTGGATGTGTCACAAAAGCGCCATAAGATACTCTTTTTGCCACTCCTGGGGGAGAGTTAGGCCAGAGCACAAATATGTCCTTGCCTTCCTACATCACCAATGAGTTGTGTCAGCCTATGTTAGGATAGGGGAGGGAGCATCTTAGGCTGAGATTTCCCAGAAGTGATGCACTGTCCCTTCTGCCTCTACAGTGCCAACATTCTTTGCCAGAGGCGGACAAAGACCATGTCAAGATGAGGTGTTTTATTGCGTGCTTCTGACTATTGAGACTGATCTCATAGTAATTTGGCATGTCTCTGTGAAAGCAAAATCGCAGATGGCTTCCTTTGTACGTTAATGAGACACTGACTCTTTCCCCAAATTAACCTGGAGCACCTTTCTTGTATTTCAGAATCAATCAATTTCACCTGCTAGTTCCTTTGGTATATTTGAATCCCTCCTTGGCTTTAAATTCAATAGATTTTCACCTGATGCCAATACTACATTGCTGGGAAAAAAATCCTGCATTGACCCCTCTCACCCAAGTGCCTACTCCCCACACTTTCCATATTATATATCCCTTATATTCACGATATTGGCACAAACAGGTGAATCTTTGCACGGTCCTTGTTTGAAGACACCCATTAGTATATCTAGGGCAGAAATTTTCCATCTTTTCAATCTCACAGCACACTGACAAAGCGCTAAAATTCTCAAAGCACACCATCAGTTGTTTGATCATTAACAAGGCACATGATGTCGATAGGGGGCTCAAATCCCCCAATTGCCCTACTAATCAATGCCTCCTGCGGCATACCTGCAGACCATCCATGACACACTAGTATGCCATTGCATAGTGGTTGAAAATCACTGATCTAGGGCAGGGGTCTCCAAACTTTCAACTTCAGGGCTCTAGGACCTTAAACAATTTTGCAGAGCAGGGAATTTTAGCAGGTGCAGCTTGTGATCTGGGAGGTGGAAAGTTGCACATTCTGAAATTTCCTCCTTTGCATGATTGTTAAAGGTCCTAGAGCCCTGAAGTTGAAAGTTTGGAGACTCCTGCTATAGGGGGAGGCACCATTTGGAAGGGGATTGTAAATGAAGATTGTTTCTTTCTGGTTGGGGGCTCTGCCTAAGGAGGTTCCACCACTACTAAACAAATCTCTGTGTACTGTGAGATTTCCCCAGCAGCCACTTCTGACAGGCTCTTCTAGGTTCCACTATCTTGAATTAGAAGAGATTGTGTGAGATTTGTGAGAAAATGAGATTTTATGTGATGTCCAGGCAATGGTGCTGCCATAACAGGATGCTGTGACTGGTAAGTTTGAGAATCAATGCTCTATAAAATGCCATGTCGATTGATGAAATCAGGGGTGTCAAACATCAGGCATGAGGACCAAATGCTGGCCCCAGAAGCAATCTACCCAGTCCCAATAGTCCCAGCTTGATAATTGGGTTCCTCCCATATCTTGAAAAATATGAACAAGATTTGCAAATTTTCTCTTCTGTAATTTGCAGCTAATGAGTTTCTGAAAACAAAGTTTATTTCTGGCTATCATCTACTTCATAATGTCACTTTCTGCTTTATGATGGTCTCTCTGCCCTCAATCGGCACTGTGAATGCTAACCTGGGCCGTTTGTATGAACGTGTTTGACCCGTCCATGGAAAAGCATCCTTTAGATTTGCCTGAGGTCATCAAACACTTTTTTGAAATACATCTATAAGAATTGGTTCCACCACTACTAAAAAAATATTGTTGATCAGTTTATTAGAGCCTCCTTCCACCTCATTGCATTTCAGAAGAACTGGAACAGAAGGCAGCTTGTGCAACATTCTGAAAATAGCTTACATAAGTTTAGAGTTTAGGAATGTATGGTGTCTGCATTTACAGTTCAGCAAGCTACCCCAGATGGGGTGGGCAAAGCAGCTATGGGGGCGAACACTTGTAGCAGCCAATGTCATTTGAAATCAGATTAAACCTGGGATGTAGAAAACAATTTTTGAGCCTTTGTTCAGGCTATCCAGCGACAGCAAATGAAGCATTCAGCATCAGTGATCCTTGCAACCCGATATCTGTGACAGCCTCGGAGAATAATACCTGCAGCTTCAGGCCGCTGGCCCACTGATGCATGAAGATAAGTTCCCCTTCTTTGTAGTTATGACAGCAGTTCTCTGGTGTCCTGCTTGCATGATACTGTTGGCATGAAAGTCATTGTGGGAAGAAAATTTGGTAGCTTCATCTTGCTAAAATTCTAGTTTTTGAAGGAACCTCGGGCCTTGCAGAGAAATGCAAGGATTTACTAAACCCCCATTTGAAAATGCATGCACAAGCTAAGTTTCCCCGTCACCATGTTCAGGAAATGGACAGCAGACAGATATACAGCCTCCTTCACCACTATGTGATGCTAGGGAAGCAATGATTGTGATTAATTCCCCTACCTCCTATTTGGTATTCTTAACTCCTTAGAAACTCCTGTACAGGGATGGCTCAGGTCCAACGCAAGTCCCTTGCGATAGTCCAGGAGGGTCACACACATGGTTGCATCTCCTCAGAAGCAAGGTATGTAAGTGCATGGAGATGCACCAGTGGTGGGCTCCAGCAGGTTTGCACCTACTCTATAGAACTGGTTGTTAACGAGAGATAGGACATATAAAGTTTAAAAATAGCCATTTAAAGGTGGCTGTCGGATGGGCATAGAACCAGCTGTTAATTTTTTTGAATCCCATCACTGAGGTGCACTAATACATGGAGGCTGAATCCAGCTTCAGCAAAGGTCTGAGGAGGTGAAGCATGAGCAGGAAGGAAGTGGGAGGAAAACACTTTGTGATGGGGCAGTACAGTCAGTGTGCAGGACCGTGAAGGTTTTACTGTTTTTACTGTTTTAGTGGTTTTACTGTTCAAGCATTCTATCCCACACTATGCAGTGGTGTATTACACGTTGTGCTCTGACAATACTGATGGCTTTGCATATATAGCCGTACAGATCTATATCTGTACAGATCCTAGCCAGCCCCTTTCTCAAAAGACCAGGTTGATCCTCTCGGTTGGCCTTGCTATGAAAGGCAGATAAAAGGATCCTTAGGCCTCTTCCAAAATATACACAGAAGAAACATCACTCTCATCATCAAATGAGAATACCACTTTTAAGCTTTCCAGAATTATGTGGTTGGAAGTTTAGAAACCCCTTGAGAAATTTTCAGCTGTCTTATAGAAACTCATTTGGCTTGTCTTGAAAATTCCCAGAAGTGTGAAGATCCTTGGAATTTTGGTTTTGGGGGAAATAGGGGGGGAATGTTGATCAAACTACTACTTCACATATTACTCATTACTCACCTACTTCATCCTACATTCACTTGTTAGAAGGCAAACCTTTGTCAACAACAGTTATGTCAGATCCAAGGCCCATTCCAGGGGTAGCTGGGAGGTGGCTCAGATCTGAGTAGGCCCATTAAGGTTGCTGCACCCTTACGCCAGGGAAGAGGAAAGGCTTTCCCTTAAGGTCTGTATTTTCCATGGTAGCTGAGCTAGGAACTACATGACACACATGAAATTGATTCACCACTCACCTAGTGGGCCCTGACCCATAGTTTGAGGAACACTGTTTATGTAATCTTGAATTTACACCCTGGTAAATCCATCACCTTCCCTTCCAGTTTAATTTTTAACCACATTGCTTTATGTGGTATTATTAATATTTCTTAAATACTCTAAAACAGAGGGAGAAGGGCTCAAAAAGCCCTGATTCATGTTTGCTTGGCCCTGTTTCAAGATAATTCCCAACTTAGGTCTATTAATTCTTCACCTATGGACATGGCAGCAATTTTCACACAGTGGTAGAAGTTGCAATGGGTACCCCAGAGGTTAAAAGGATAAGGAATAATTGCCCAAGCTCCTCTAATAAGCTAATGGCCAGCTGGCTACAGTAACAGAAGGGCACAAAGACTGTTAATGATTATCTTCTAGTTTATGTTGTAACAATTTTCTGTTATGGGCTGTTTATAGAGAACTCAGAAATTCTGAGCTTCTCTGGTCTATTTTAATACAGAGTTTTATTCTCTGAGTCAGAAGGAATGGTGCACATTATATCAGGTAAGATCCTCACTGAGCAGTACAAAGGCAATATTCTGCATGAAGAGAGAGGAGAGAGTGTAACAGAGCAGGGGGAGTACAGCAAAAGATCAGGAGTGGGTGTATAAGTCTGGGAGCAGGATCAGTAGTAGCCAAGCATGCCATATCCTGTCCCTCCCTGCTGGGTCTAATTTGCTAACATGGCTCCACTCAGACTTCCGTCAGCTATTTATCTCAATCAAGTCTACGTAGACCAACTGTGCAGGCTGGGGCTAACTCCAAAGCAAGAGCATGAATTTCCCCATACCTTGAGAATATTGGCTTTCATTTTTCCCACTAGGATCCAATGAGACCCGCCCTGCCTCCACGGGCAAGGGTTTGGATTGGAGTGTGTTCATAGCTGCAATATGAGGATAATAATGCCTGAAGATAATATCTGTGAAGCACTTATTCTTTTTAAACATATTTGTCAACAACAACAAATAAGTGATCAAAGCCATTTCTGTCACAAAAAGAATTAGAAGTGGTTCCACTATTCTCTTCTGACACTCACAAATTGCAATTTAGAGGTACTGTTATTCTGTCCAATGCTTTCTTTTAACGAGATTTGCCTTTAATAATTTGATAGAACACTAATACGTGCTTTGAAGCTAAAACATTTTCTCACATTGGCCCCCAACCTGGACTGATCTGTCAACCTTGTGATATGGGCAATTTTCATCGTTTTCTACAATATCCAGTGCACATTTTTCTAGTTTTCTCTTTCCACAACAGGAAATCAATAGCTTCCTTTCGAAGGGCCTGGTCTGCCAAGATGTCAGACGCGGCTGTAGCTTTTGCAAACATCCCCTCTGTTCATTTGATCTCCAATATCAGCCCTGCTGCATCTGGAAGAAAGACTCAGCTTTTTGTAGGATAGTGTAATCCACTGATAACAGCATGGAAGATGTGAACGTTTGTACAGTTACCTTTTGTGCTTTCATCATTCTGGCTTTCATTAATCCTGTGACTGAAGCTGGGATGATGGTGGCTGAAAACCCTTTAGGATCTAGCCAAGCTGCTCCATGTCTATTCTGAGGTAAGTCTCATTGAGTTCAATGGAATCTACTTCCAGGCATGTCTGGGATGCCCTGGAAGCTGCACAGCACAGTTTGGGAACTATTACTCTAGTCCAGGGGTTTCCAAATCCCAGCCCTGGGGCCGAATGCAGCCACTTGGCAAGCTTCAATGCGGCCCTCGGCAAGACCCCTCCATCTAGCCTACAGGCGAAGGTTGTAATGTCTCCAATAAAATCTTATATGTAAATTTATTCAATTTTGACATGTAAATAATTTTTCTGCCCCCCCCACCCCCAATACAATATCAGAGAGATGTTGTGGCCCTCCTGCCAAAAAAAATATGGAGACCCCTGCTCTAGTCCTTTAAAAGAGCCATGGCTTGGGGAAGTAGAGTGTAGAGTGAGGTCATGATTGTGGTGGAATCTTGGCTACTACTGATCCTGCTCCCAGACTTATACACTGTGGCCTTTGGTGTCAGAATTGCACCTGCAAGACCTGGTCCTTGGGAGAGAAGGTTGAAATGTTCCTTACTAGTCTTAGTAGAAGACAGAACTTCAGACATCCTAGACATTGCATCCTGGAGAGCTAACCAAATTATTCTTCTTTATGAGCCATTACTGGCAACTCTTGTATAGAACTCTGATGCCATAATTTATTTAAAACGAAATTCAAAAATAAAAGATTGAATAACGATTGGCCCGTTATGTCAGGGAAACAGTTTATTATGATTTGATATTGCAAAGGTAAAATTATCTGAGTATTCATCACAAGGCTGCGAAGACAAGTTTCAGAGCTGTCAGAAATCTTCACCTAAGGTAGCAGGTGACGGCAGCTCAGGCTGATAAGTAACTTTCATTATCTCTTGTTTACTTCATTTATGGTTATTTTATTTGCACTTGGGTAAGGTACCACTAAACTGAGGCACTGCATGGAGAATTAGAGTAGAAAAAAATAATATACTAGATGATGACTGTCTTGTGCAGCTGCTGTGCTGAGGCTTGTGCACAGGTCAGGCACATTCATGGACAGTCACCACAGGTGGCAGTTGGAAGGTGGAGGAAAAGTGAGCCAGTGGCTACAGTTGGAAGTAATTTCTGGTTCTTCTGCTGCTCCAGGAGTAATGGGAGAAATATAACAAAAAGTGGTGAACATTAATGCAAGTCAGCTAAGCCTGAAACCAACATTGTCATTTGGAAGTCAGGGTGTGGCCACACAGGATGACAGTACAATCCTAGACCCTGAATAGGTGAGCCACAAGACCTGGCACAAGTCCTAGAGGTGTCACAAAAGTGCCAAATGTTGCACAGATATGTACCAGACTCCCCACACTCCCGCAGGAGCAGGGAGATGGGTAAGTTTTGCTGGCCTAAATTGATTAGGATTGTACCCTGAGTCACATGGAGGGGTGCCAACTCCTAAAGTCTTGATATTTTCAAATTTTCCATCAATGTGTGATGGAATATCAATCAATATGTAATTTCATGAGGCATGAAGTGAAACAGCATTGAAATATCTCTATTCTATCAAAAGATTCATCAAAAAATCCAATGGGGCAGGGATATGGTGCATCACCACACCCAGGATGTTGCTCAGTATGTTGCCCTGCCCTCTGCAATGCCCTCATACTGGGTGTGATACAGTGATGGGATTTAAAGAAATTAACAACTGGTTCTATGCCCATCTGGCAGCCACTTTTAAATGGCTATTTTTAAACTTTATATGTCCTATCTCTCGTTAACAACCGGTTCTATAGAGCAGGTGTGAACCTGCTGGAGCCCACCACTGGTGTGATACACTGGGCTCCTGCACTGAGTGATGCAAACCCAAGTTGACACCCTTGCATGAATGGGTAATCTTAAACTAGAATAAAAACAAAGGTTCTTTGACATTTCCTTTAGCAACTACTATTGATCTGTCAGTTTCTCACCACATCTCTCTACATTATTTAACACCACTGAACACTCTGTAAACTAGCTTTCTGGAGTTTTTGAAATACTGATGCATTTTCAGAGTGTTGCAACTTCTTCAGTAAATCCAATCTTAGACATAAGGAGCTCAAATTTTTTTTATTCCCTCTTTCTTTGAAAGAAAAAGAAAATCTTCTACCTGAAACTGTACAATGACTTTTCTTAAAAGATACTTTGACCTTCCCTGCACTTCTTAGAGTTTATTTTCTGTCACCTCCCACCTTCATCCAAAACCCATCATAGACCCTCTTTCTCTTTGACTCTGACGCTCTTTCTTTTCAGGGACCTTGCTGTTGTCTACAGCGGAGGAATAATTCATGTCAGCAGGGAATGTGGAATGTCCAGGCTGATTTCTAAATGAAAATAGCACACAGCTCTTTCTATCCTACTCCAGTCCCTATTGCTTGATGTTTACGAGAACTGCAGACAGCTGTAGGAATACCTGGAAAACAAAGTGACAATTTCTTCACCATCAGAATTTGATAATTGGAGAAACTTCTATTGATTATTTATGGGTAGTTGAATTCAAGAAATGTATACCATAGCATTGTCCCCATACCTCTCTGCCATCATATCCTGCTCTAACAATGCCTTCCCATCTTCTAGCTCTACAGCTTTAATGGCCTGAACGTGTCCTGACACCACAATCAAATCTGTAAGTTGCTGTCTGTTATCCTTGGAACCACCTTCCTCATTCATTCCTGAGCTTGATGGGATTAAGGGAGCCTTTTAAACACTTGGAATCATAGAGATGGAAGAGACCCACAAGTTCATGTAGTCCAACCCCCTGCTCTGAAGTAGGAAATCTTCCTAATGTATCACTAGCTGGTCCTGTTGATCCTTTGCGTGATGATTTCCAGAGAAGGAAAATCTACCATCTCTCTCAATAATTTGTTTTACTGCTGAACCACCCATACTGCCAAATACTTCTTCCTGATATACAACTGGAATCTCCTCTTTTGCAAGTATGTCTATTTTCCAGAGGCCACCTAGAGGCTCCCCATTTGCAGGGTGACCAGATGACCGGAAAAACCCGGATTTGTCCGGATTTTT
Organism: Cryptoblepharus egeriae; assembly: GCA_030015325.1. Lineage (NCBI taxonomy): Eukaryota > Metazoa > Chordata > Lepidosauria > Squamata > Scincidae > Cryptoblepharus > Cryptoblepharus egeriae. Next base: position 19,659,115 of record JAREYC010000011.1, on the reverse strand, counting down.
AGCCTCCTGTCCGGGTGTCCTACAGTTTGGCTTCATTGTCCTACATTTTGGCTTCATTTTGAAACTTCACGATAGTGCATAGTACCCCATCATGCCATATGTCATTGGATTCGTATTGAAAAACAAGAAAAATACATTTTTTGGCAATTTTTTTCAGCGGGTAGGAATTTTGGCCTGGGATTAGGAATTTTGGCCTTGGGGTTCAGGAATTTTAGGTTTGGCATCTGGTCACCCTGCCCATTTGGGCTCCTTCCAGGGTTTCATTGAGGCCGAGGAGCCAGGCGTGAAAGTCAGATAAATGTTAATGAGGAACATACATAATCTGTATCATATTTCAAAACATCAGGATTGGGACCTGTAAATCATCTCACAAGTACTCATAGATAAACTGCCAACTAATTAATATCAGCAATGTCAAGACCCAGCAAATATTTACAGAGGGATTTACACAGAATCCTGCTGTCACTGAACACTGCACAGACGACCTTATAAATCATTTAACAAATTTTTGCATGTCTCATAAATGCATTATTAATGTTTGCCTGCAGTTTATCTCGCCTGTAATGCCATAAAAACATTGCAAAGAAGCATTTTTTTTAATGTCATGATATGCAGAACTGAGCATGAGTAAAATAAATGCTGAGATGGTTGCATATTGCTCAAATCTGCTTTTGGGATGGCTTCCACACAGGAAACTTCATACAAACATAGAAGTTGCACTTCTATGGTCGGTCACTGGAAATCAAACTCCTTGAATATATTGCGAAAAGTACTGTAAAGCAGTTACTCTTCTTAAGGCGCTGCCCCCTGGTGGAAAATTGCTATCTTACACATTACACATCTGCCTTTCCAAGAATTGTACCTGCTTGTCACATATGCCATTTTTACAAATAACTGTCACAGTTGCATTTTAAATTCTGAGATCCAGTGGTTTCATGGGAAAATGTAATGTGAGTCACATCCACAAGTTTCAATCCACGTGGGATTTGCAATCACACATTTGCTGAAAGTCAGGATTTCATGACTAGTTTGAGGCAGTCATGGTTTAGTGGTTGAGTGCAGGGTTGCTGAAGATAGCTAAGCAGGAAAGGAATTGGATAGCTCCTGAATGGGAGCCTGCAAGCTGATAAAGCTGTCATGAGTCATTAGAGCCAGAACGTATCACCGTTTACAGCTTGGCTGACCTGAAAACTCCTGCTGGAAGCTTGGAAGGCATTTCCTGATACCAAAAGGTGATGATGACCATACAGTGAAAGATCCCACCTGAAAGAGTTCTATGAGATGCGCATATAACACAGCATTGTTGTGGGGACAAAAAACAGAAAAGGGGGTACATGGAAGGAGCCTCAAAGACTACAGTAGAAATGACATTCTCAGCAATCGGGCATATCCTGGGCAACACTGGAAACTACACCAGTGGCTAAATACTTCCACCACCAGAAAAAACTCTGGACAATAAATGAATGAATGGTTTTGTGTCCCTTTTTCTAGGATCATATCCTCTTTTTTAAACCTTATATTCTGGGAAAAACATCTTCATTCTTCTTTTCCTTGCAGGGAGTCTTTTTGTAATTCATAAATTATATGTAATAATAAGTTATAGTTTTAAATTTAATAAGTAATGTACAGTGCAATCCTAAGCATGTCTACTCAGAACTAAGTCCCATTACATTCAATGGGGCTTACTTACAGGAAAGTGTGGACAGAATTGCAGCAGTAGTGTTTAAATTAACCACCTGAACATTTTTCTTGGGTGCCTACATTTGGGGGGAAGGGTTGTCCTCTTTTCCAGTTACACTTATGGTCATCCTACATGTTGCCAATTATTCTCCTAAGATTTCTTCATATCCTAGCAGCTCTTGCAAGGTGAGAGTGTCCCTTGAGGGTCATAAATGTCCTGATTTTTCCAGTGATCTTTGGATTCATGTGCTGATTATTTTTCAGGACAATTTTTGAGTGTACATGCATATCACTGTGTCAGAAAGCAGCTTTCTCAACCTGTGGCGAGAAAGAGTGTCATACCTCTCACCTACTCAATGAATCTCTTGGAATCTTGCACAGGAAAGTGAGGTGGGGAAGCCAGGGAGTGAGCAGAAATTCTTTTCACATTCTTTCCCAACCAAGTGTGCATGTGTGTGGGTGTATACATGAGTCAGGCATCCCTTTTAACTCTGGCGAAACTTGCTGCTCTAATTGACACCCCTCTCTTGTGTACATTTGTGAAATACCCAGTGTGGGTCTGTGGAACTCCTTGCCAGAGGTAAGGAGTTAGATGCCTTCAAAAGGGGATTGAACAGAATTATAAGGAAATAAATTCAATCACTGGCAGGTACATAAAATTACATGAGGGCTGTGGGTAGCGCAAGTGGCTAAGACACTGTGCTTGTTAACCAGCAGGCCAGGGTTTGAGACCCGGGTCAGCCCCACAAGACAGAGTGAGCTCCTGTCCTTAGCCCAGCTCTTCGACGCCAGCTGGATCCAATTGTATTGGCTCCGCCTTTCCACTGGATGAATTCAGTGGCGTGGAGAGGGGGGATTTGCTGCTTGGGTAACAGCATATCCTCCATAACAATCCAACTCAGGCTTTTGTGCTTCACATGCAGCTTATGCAGCGCCGAGCACAATACCATAGTCTTTCAAGACTGACGGAGGCCTGTAGTAGTGGTAAGGACATTCAGTCCTCTGATTTTAGAAGTAGTTTACCTCAAAATGGGCTCTTGTGGCTAAGCAGGATGACCATATAGAATGGAGGACAGTGTCTCTACCTTTAAGCATTGCATAGAAGAGGTAGTTAAGGCAGGTGTAGCTCATCAAAGGTTTACAAAGCAGAACCTGCCTAGATTCCCTCTTCTATGCACTGGTTAAGAATAGAGGCACTCTGTCCTCCGTTGTGTATGGTCACCCTGTGGCTAAGTGGTTAAAAATGCTGTGCTTATCAACCTGTAGGTCAGCAGGTTGATAGTTCAAGACCTAAGTACCACATGACATATCATTACTTGCCTAGCTCCTGTCAATGGAGCAGTTTGAAAGCATTTAAATGCAAGTAGATAAATAGGTACCAAGGTAATACAGGTGGGGAAGGTAACAATATTATGTGCAGCTTTGATTTTTAATTGTGCCAGGAACATGATCATGAAGACATTTTTGTACAATGCTGGTTCTTCAGCCTTGTAACAGGGATGGACACCATCCTTAGGTCAATCATGATAAGCAGGACAACCTGCACTGGACACCTTTACCCTTGTCTTACCTATGAATGCCAGGTACAAGGAAGGGTATCAGGATGCAATTCTTTTGATATCTTGTGTGCTCCCTAAGACATCTAGTGGGCCACTGTGAGATACAGGAAGCTGAATTAGTTGGGCCTTGGCCTGATCCAGAAGGGCTCTTCTTAACTTCTTAGATACAGGAAGCTAGACTAGATGTACCCTTGCCTGATCCAACAGAGCTGTTCTCACTTTATCTTCTTAGCTTGTCCTCCAGTTCTTCAGTAGCAGAGGTGGAGGGAGTGATAAGCTACCTCCCCACCAATATTTTCTTGCATACTGCCCACAGGGTGACCAGATGCCCAAACCTCAAAAGGAGGACAAGGTCTTGGAGTCCTCTCAGCCTGGACTTTCTGGTGGACAATGGCATGTTTGCCTACTCACAAGCCACAATATTGGGCACTTTCATTTCCCATAGAGCTCGATGCATTTTTTTTATTTTTTGTCCATAACTTTTGGAAGGAAGGAGATATTTCAAAACCTATTTTTGCATTGGATTCTATTCTTCAATATGAATCCAATATCATATGGCATGATGAGGTACTGCACACCATTGCAAAGTTCCAAATGAAGCCCTTTCGGAGGACACCCAGACAGGAGGCTAAAAAAAGAGGACCAATCTGGAAATTTCTGATCATATGGTTACCGTCTGCGCAAGGAAAGTATATGTGGCAATCAATCTTAGAGCACAATCCAGAGCAAGTTCAGCCTGCTCTGCCCCAATTGCTCTCTCCTAACTATTCTGTATCCAAAGCAGAAAGTTATGCTGCATCCAGAGAGTCAGGAAGCCTGGGCTGCCCTAACTGTTCTATAGCATGCTAAGTAATTGACACATGGGAAGGACTTGCTCCTGAGGAGATACCCCTCAGATCACACTGAACAAGGAACAGCTGTTGTGCCTATAGTGGTGACACAACTCTGCGCATCACCCAGTGCAGAAGTCTGTGTGTCACCCCTGGGATGCATGCACCCTCCTACCTGGCTTCAGAAAGAATACTGCACAGGTACCATCTCTGATGCCTGTGCAGTACTTTTTTGAAGCCTTTCGGCTTCAGAGAAGACTGTGCAGGCGTCAGAGTTGGTCTGAAGCCATTCGGCGTCAGAGGTGTCAGAGGCGTCTGAAGCCATTTGGCTGCCGCTCCGCCTCCTGAGCGAGGCCAAATGGCTGTGCAGAGGCAGACTTCCTCCACTCTAAGGAAGTCTCCTCTGAAGCTGTTCGGCATGCTCAGTGTGTTTCTGCGCAGTGCACCTCAGCTGGCCATTTGGGCCAATTCCGAGGACGAGTGGCAGCTTCTGGCTGCTGCTCCGCCTTGGAGCAGGCCTGAATGGGTGCGCTGATGCCCAGGGCCTGCCAAGGGACTGTCAAACTCCTCCAGCGCATCACCCCATACATAGCATGTCACCCAATGTGGCCTGCACCAGCTGCACCAGTCTGTTGACGCCACTGGGTGCCTTCCTTATAAGGAGTCCCTGATGAGATGAATGTGATGAGTCACATTCTACAGTGAATACAAGGGGCTTCTTGGAGTGGCCTACTGTATCCTGAGGTTTGTGGGCAGCCGTAGTTTGTTCCATATCCTGAGGCTGAGAGACAGGGGTTGTAGCTAGGCTAGCCAAGAACTCAGATTTTTGGTCAACACTGCCATTCTTACTCGGGCCTTATCATGGACCCCTATGGGTCTACTCATTACTATACCTGCTCCTGAGGTGGTATATATCTGAGGGGCTGGAAGAGGGAAGAGATACAGAGTAACTGCTCTGCCCTAGGCAATGCTAAACATGCCCTCAACATGCCTCTCTTGAACTGCCTAGGGCAGAGCAGCTAGGGCAGAGCAGGTCCACCTCTCTTAGGGCACCCTATGTTGCCTTGCTCTGCCCTAAGCCTCTTCCAGAGTAACTGGGGTGGAGCATCTTGCAGTTGTTCCACCCTAGTGATAGATAGGGCAACCCAAGGGCTCTTATGTGTACAGATTAGTTGCTCTGGATTGTGCTGCCACTTATGAACAGGCAGGTTTCCAAGATGCCTAGAATGGTAGGTGAGAAGTTACTGCACATTGCAGATGCAAAGATCTCTGGACAGGTATGAGGACTTGCTGGAAGCACATGCAAATCAAATCAATCATAGTAGAGTTCAGTTTTGACAGTCAAAACGATTGTCCAAAAATTTAGCGACTTGGTCTATTTTAAAAGTTTGTAAGTAATTTTAATATTCACTTAAAAATAATAATTATAATAACCACCAACTGTTGGGCTTAACCTTCATAATCAATGTGCAGTTGTAAAATTTGGTATATTTTAATGTGGGCCCGTGAGTAAATGAGGAATGAATTTCAGACTCAATCCAGTTTTCATCCTATCAACATCAGTGACAACTCCCCTCACCCTGCAAAGTCAGTATTCCCTCTCAATCCACTGGCCCTGGCTTGACCCCAATTTGGCTACCAATCTTGGTGTTTGAATGTTGCCAGAAAACCCATTCCTATTTGAAATGGCTACATCACGTGTTCCATCAAGGCATTCAGACAAAGTTGATTATGTTGCATGAGGAAATGAAATTGAAGCAGGGTGGAAAATACGTAAAACACTGAACTAGCCCTTTACAGTGCAGTCCTATGCATATCTGTGTAGAATGGGGCCTACTCACAGGACAGTGTGCATAAAATTGCTGTCATTGTCCCATGGAGTTAAAGGAAACAATAGGTTGTCATCTATCACAGATGCAAAGGGTGCTGCCTGTAGTGAGCAGGAGGTTGGACCAGATGACCTAGTCTTTCCAGCTATTACTTTCCAACTATTCCATCCCATGACTGATTGTATACAATGCTCACTTCTGCATGAAGGAAGGTAGAACAGCCAAGCATTGTCCAAACTGGCCCACATCTGGTAGCATAGGGTACCCATAATTTTTCTCACATTCTTTTCATTGCACAGTTAGCGTGCATTGAGGGCAAGTCCACCAGTTAGCTGTACCCTAAACCTGTGTAGCCCAGGCCTGTAAAACCATTTACACAAATGCAGATGCTCAACAAAAATACACACATCTAAGCACTGACAATATGATGTGAGGCTAGTCCAAATGAGTGTGCTTGTCTTATCCTCTTATTGTGTTTTCAGAGTGCTCATCCTCCTTATCCAGACCATTGATCTCATGTTTAATTTTGATAAAACCTCTTGTCAGATGGAGAAACATTGACTGAAATAGTCAGGATTATAACATAACTAGAAAAAAAAAATCAATCATCCGTTTAGCTGTGGCAGCCTGACCACAAAATAATATGTTTATTTTTCCCCATCACTTTTTTTGTCCTTTTATTGATAAAAACTACACAAAAGCTAACTGATCAGAATAATTAATTAAAAATAAACAATGTTACACATCGTCCTGTGTTTTTTCTTTTTTTCTTTTTTTTGTAAAATCACATCAGCTGTCAAATTTTGCTAAGATGCCATCAAAGCCCATCTGATGGTTGTCACCATATATTTCACCGTATATGTTTTCACAATATATTGGGTGCATTATAGATATCCTCTTCCTCCTGCCTCCCCTTAATGAACTTTGAGCTCTCATCAATAGCCAACTCCCTCTCCTTTTTGTAGAGCCCCCAAACATAACTTTAGTGTCAGCAATGAAGCACAATGAAGATAGGAAAAAAAAATCAAAATTCAATACCCCACCCCCAATAATGTACAGCATGTGTCGTAAAAGTACATGCACCCCAAGGTTTGTTGGTTTCACTTCTTGATTCTTTTACAGGAATTGCCAGTGTCCATTTGGTTCAATGTAAGCCTTTAACATCATGTTTGGAGTCTAAGATTATAATTCTGAATCACCCACCTTCGCAGGAAAGCGAAAGCAAAAGAGAGAACTTTGATTCTTTTGTTCCCCAAATTAACAAAAAAGAAGGAAAATAAATGCTTTTAAAGAAATCTTCCAAAAAACACAGATTAAAGAAATGATTGCTCTCACTCCACTCTTGGTCCATTCTCGCTCCTCCCATTTTTATTTTTTATTTTTTTTATCTGTGGTTCTTGTTCCCAGGAACCGTGCAATGTAGAAAAATTAAATATACAAACAGAACTTTTAATCCATCCGTTTATGTTGCTAGAGTGAAATCTAACTTTTTTTGTATAAGAACTTGATAATCTTTCTTTGATATGTACACCAAGAAGTTTGTTCAACAGTTTAAAGCCAAAGGAAATCCTGAAGTTTTTCCCATTCACACTTGCAAGGTCTTTTGAGGCTGAATTTCCCACCATCCTCCTCAAAGCGATGTGTCATTATGCTCCACATCCTGCTGCTTGCATTGAAACATTTGTGACTGGAATGGTCAATGGTCTTCTCGTTCCATTCTCCTCTTGGACTGGAGGCTCTCCCCCCTCCCCAGAAAAAAGAACCCTCCCATGACCCCTTCTTAACTTTCAGGAAATACATCCCATCAGTTGGGTATTCTCTCAATGTATATAGTTGGAGCAGCAGAACGTGTGATTGTAGCAATATAGCTGTGGTCTCGACTCAACTCCAAGTTGGTGGTTTCAGCTTGGTCCCGGGAAATGGTGTCATATCCCTTATTTACATGGAGAGGTTTGTGGGCCTGGCAGTATCCAATCACTGGCTGGTCATAGCTGTAATAGGGCAAGGTTTTCATATGGTGAGGGACCTAAAGAGAGGGAGAAAAGGAGATCCGTGTCAGTATCTTACACAAATGCAAACATGTTCATATTGAGCAATAGAAACATAGGCCATGGCAAGGCTAATTCCCCAAACCAACATTTCTCTATGTTTGTCTCCTGCGGTACCACGTGATCCACCTTTTAGAAGTATCACTGCAATTAACTGGCAATGATATTCCAGATTAGAAGGCCAGATGTGACACAATCAACATGAGTAAGAGGCTCAGAGTGCATGGGAAGGCACCTTACTCAGGTGTTATGCTCACCAAGCTGCTGATCATCTGATCTTTTTGATCATCCTGCTACTATTTGTCACATTGTCACTGCCAAGCAATGTCAGTTTGAGGGTCCTACAAGTACCACTGGATTAAGAAATAGTGCCCAAAGCAAAGTCTTAATCTCACCAGGTTGTCAGAAGTTTAATGGCAGACTGCACCCTTACAAGATGGGAGAGGAAGGTTGATTGATTGCCAGCCTGTTGTGTTTCCATGGGAAGTAGGGTATTTTTAAAGGGCTGCCTAATCTTTTAATTGCATTTGTTTACTGCAAAAAAATGATATCCACAGAAGTTCCTGGAATGAATGCTGAAACTCAACCTGAACAAGGCAACCACTGATGTAGTTGGAAAATAGGCAGGGGGAATTTTTTTGTTATATATGGTCACCCTGCATCAAAGCCCACCTTTTAACATTGCACACTTATTGAAACCCACCTAATCTTACTTAGTTTTAAAATACTTTTTGAAAAGGAGCTCTAGAAAGCAAAACCAATTGGTTCTATGTATCAGGTACACTGAAGTACAATAGACAGCACAATCCTAACCCCTGGTTAGGCTGTTATAACTCCCAGCACAAGTCCCATGCGGGACTGGGAGTGTTGCAAAAGTGCCTTAAGGCACTTCTGTGCCTCTTCTTGGGGGTGGTCGGTTTAGGCCAATGCACAGAAATGCACTGGCCTTACTGTGCCACTGCAGAAATTGGGAGATGGGTGAATTGTGCTGGCCTAAATTGGTTAGAATCATGCCCTGAATGTGTGAACAGCTCTTATGCCTCCAAGGATTGTTTTATGCCTACAGACTATCTGCCTAGCTAACTCAGTGTCCATTTTTCATTTCCCCCCTTTTTCCTCTGCAATATTGAAAATGATGCAACAGTTTTATGGTGGTAGGCATTCAGCACAAAACTCCTTCATTTTATGTGGCGGCTAAATGGCATGAACGTCCACCAATACATTTGATGGACGTTCACGGGACAGCCATGAGTGCCTGGATGTCAGCGGCAGGTTTCATGATATGAAACCAAACATCCCTTAGAGGACTGCAGCAGCCAAATCTCCATGCTTAGAAGTTACTCTTTACAATAACAGGAAAACACTGTTATCCAGAAAACACTGTTAAGCCAGAAAGTCACGGGCTTAGTTTGGAGACCAAGGCCCTGCATTTACAGTAATAAAGTACAGGATATTAACCAGATGGGACCCAGAGTGAATCACAACTCTTGTTTCTTGCCTCCAAAGAGGGCTTAAAAGCTTCCAACATTATCTACAAATAGCCCTGAAATGCTATTGTCTTGTCAACTATACTTTCCCAAATTGTCCCCCAGTGCCACTCTAAGATGTCAGCACAATTATTAGGGAGCATCAGAGAAAACTAGTTCAGAATGGGGAGTGAGAGTTTGAAGAGCTTTCTCAGTCTGGATTTCTGGCAGTAGTGGGAATTAACAGGGATGCAGTGTTATCACTAGAATTTGTGTCTCCTGTTGCAGGAAGCTGGCATGTCAAATGGATCTCTTCCCATTGTGAGCAATACCAATAATAGTGGGTGTGATCTGTGGTGGGCTCCAGCAGCTTCGCACCTACCCTTTAGAACTTGTTGTTAACGAGAGATAGGACATATAAAGTTTAAAAATAATCATTTAACCGTGGCTGCCAGATGGGCATAGAACCGGTTGTTAATTTCTTTGAATCCCATCACTGGGCGTGATGATGCACCATTGCCTCATCCCCGCTGGGTTTTTTCCTATGATAGAATATGTATAGTTCAACATAGTTTGTTTCACTGCATTCTTTATGAAATTACCATCACACATATAATCTGAGTTCCGCAGGGAAATTATGGGCTACCCAGAAGGTGGCATCATAAAATTCACTAAAATAAAGCAGCAGACAATCTCTGTAGGTCTTCACAGGTCAATCCAGCCTAGATAAACCAGTAGCCTGGAGTAATGGGCCATGAACATGAAAGCAAACATGATTTGCTAAGCAAGCCCCCACATTTGGGTCTGCATGCTGTGGTATGGCCCCAAGGGCCTCTCCAGCCTTCACTCCACAAGTCCATGGATAGGCTTCTCCAAAATGGCTGCACAGGATGGAAACATTTTAACCTGCTGGTGATGCCTGAAATATTTACTTTCTTCCTCTCCTTTTTAGCTAACTGGGAAACTGCAGGCCATGATTTTCCAGTTACAGTGCAATTTTTGCTCAGCCCTCAAAGGATGATTCTGCACTAAATGTGATGTCAAGTTTGTTTCGTGGGATCTATTTCTTGGCTGCAGAATCTGTGCTCTTTTTCCCAGGCAGATATTAAGGCTAATTTTAGGAAATGGACTTGGTTCTGCAGACTATTACTTAGAGAAGGGACAATCAATAGACCCATTACAGTACAGTCGGGAGTTCTAACTAGTGTAGCCTTCAGAGAACCTTCTGTGAGATCTGCAGAAAGGGAGCATTCAAGGATGTGCTTGGCCATGAATGTCTCATCACAATTCTGCAAGGATTTGTTCTCTGAAGGTCATTAGACCACTGTGAAACTGCAAAGTACCCTGAGATCTAAAATAGTAGGTTATCTTGGTTATGCTATTTTTTTGCTTCCTAAAGTTCCCTAAGAAACATACATCCTAATTATGTTGCCTTTGCACAACCTCCTGACTTTACAGACCCCTAGCTTGTAATTACTGAACTGTTTTGCTTCTTTTCTGCACAGTGAAAGGGCCAGATCATCTATGAGGCCAACTGAAGCAGTGACCCAAGTACAGCGGATTAGTAGGAGGGCACTGATCTCTGCCTTCACAGTTTCTTTTCTTCGTTTCATTCCCTGCATTGGAATAGGAAGAAAAGAGAAAGGAAATGTGGAAGGGGTTCTGAGCATGAACTCTGGAGAGTGGGAGTCTGACCCTATGAAAATCTAACCCTATGAGAGTGCTCACTTGGGGGCAAGGTGTCACAAATATGCCATAAAGCATGTCTATGACATCTGTAGAAGAGGCTATTACAGAAAGTTGCACCTGCCTCTCAATCCCGGAACAAAGGTAAGTTGTGGCCTGTCTCAAAGGAGAAGGGGAGGAGGAGGGGAAGAGGTAGGTGGGAGCCATTTGGGAGCAGGAGCAGGGCAGGTGGAGGGCAGAGGTCTAGGGAATAGGAGGTGGAACTGGAACCCTGCTTTTGTGCCTGATCCAACCACTGTGTGGCAGTTCACAGATGCTCAGATCTGTGCCACTGAAACTGGTGGCACAGATTCATGTAGATCTGATGGCATAGATCCAGATCCAAAATCCACCGGCATGGATGCAGTGTTACCAGGGGAAGTGGAAAAGTTTTGTTTTTCCCTAGATTTGGTTTCCTTTGCTTCTGAATTATTATTGTGTTCGTTTTGATCAATATCTGTATAAATATTATAATAATATAGATAAATAAATATTTTTATTAAGCAGTGAGATGACATATTTATCCCCAGACAAAATTCTTGTGATACATAATAGCTCTGTTGACTTTTTTTCCTAAACAAATTAACTTCCCACAAATGAATGTTGTATCATCTGATAATATCCAGTTAAATAGAGGGCTCATTTATTTTATGTGATGGAGAGAATGTAACTTAATTTGAAAATAATTTGTTGTCATTGATAGAGACTGACAACAATGGCAATTAAAAAATAATACCTTGGAAAAGTCAAGAAGGACAATTTGATATAATCATAAATGCCTGCTTCACAATGTCTAAATATTGTTGGGAAAATTTTGCAGATGGTTGATCTTACCCAACTGCTTCCCCTACTGATGCAGGGGCCACCAGGGGCCCATAAATTTTTAATACACAACCTCTAGTCTCAGAAGTCTTCCTGGAAGGTGAAAACTGGAAGAGCCTTTCTAAGGCATCAGAAGGCCTCCAAAAGTCTCCCCTGGACATCCCCTCAAGGTGTGATATCTAGAGCAATAGGCATCCACTTTCCTCCCTTGGCTATATCACTGTCCTAAAGGAAGTAAGTTGCAGAGGTCTTCTCAGATCTTTGTTCTCTTAGCCTGGGGAAACCCTCCACATTCCTTTGGGTCTCCTCAGTCTATCCCAAGGGTGTCCAAATTTTCAACTTTATAGAGCTCTGGAACCTTTTACAATTGTGTATTAGAGGAATTTCAGCAGATGCAGCTTCTGAACTTTGAGATAACAATCTGTACCTGCTGAAATTTCCTTCTCTATACAATTGTTAAAGGTTCAGGACAGGAGCCCTAAAACTGAAAGTCTGAAAACCCTGGTCTGTCCTACCTGGATCTACAGTCTATCCCTCACTCACTCTTTCCTCCTCCATTTCCTCATCTGCATCCTCAACTTTCTTCCCACACATAAACTTGCCTGTTCCAATCCTCCCACTTCTGTTCCTCTGTTCACCACCACTCAGCTACACAAACCCTAGTGATGCCACCGCTCTCCACTGTCCATTGTGACTGGGGTGGATATGATTTGGCTATCAGACCGCATCCATAGACATATATTCCTGGATGTAAGAATTACTGAACACAATGGAACCAGGGGTGGGCCCAGCCAACCCCAAAATCCGGTTTGCCGGAAATTGGGGGGTGGGCCAGGACCAGGGGGTGGGGCTGGGGTTAGGGGGCAGGTCAGGGCAGGTGGAGGGCGGGGCCCCAACCCCACCACATTGCGCATGCGTCCAGCTGGATGCAAGCATGCTAAGTCTCCTGAAGCCGAGCTTCAGGAGACGCGGCGGCTACTAGCGAACCAGTCCCCTCAGTTCTGCCAGCCGCGGCTCTGAGCAGTTCGCCAGTGTCTGCCACAGGGGAAGATCCAGTTCAGGCGAATAGGCCCGAACCAGCATCTGCCCACCTGTGAATGGGACTTACATCTGAGTAGACAAGCACCAGACTGTTTGTACATAATCAAACAATGCATAAGTGAAGGAAACCTTGGCTTTATTAACTGAAAAACTCATTCTGTTAGGAGCTCTTCAAGTGTTCTGTATAAGGTTTGGGGCTAATGGGCTGGATTAATTAGATTGCATTAATGTCAGAAGTCTTCACTTCTGTAGATCTTGCACTAAATGCCTGCACTAAATGGCATCAATGTCAAAGACTTAAAGATTGGATACTTGAAACAAATTTTCAGTTATAAGGGATATTTACTTATACCTCATTGGAGGGATTAACATTTAGGTATCCTGTGGGAAGAAGCTCGGAATGTAAATCTTCTATATTAGAGTAAAACTGAGTCTGGAGAGGATAAATGCCTCATCTACCCTTCTGAATAACAATTTTCAGAAAAAATAATAAAAGGTGCATAAGGTATTTACTCCAGGTAACGTTACCTTCAAAAGTATGGTAGCCATCCATTTCAAGCAGGTTTGATGATAGCCCTGACTTTATGGAATGTCCTCACTTTGGAGCCCTGCCAAAGAGCCTTACCCTGCAGGTGCCACTTTTTAAACCCTTCTATAATGAGCTTAAACCTGCCTGAATTCCCTCTTCTATGCAACTGTTAAAGTTAGAAGCACTTTGGGCCCATTCCAGAGTAACTACGGAGAGTCCCTGCTCTGGTGTAAGAACAATTTACTTTGGATTGCAATATGAATTTCCCATAGGTTTTCACTAGGTGGTGCAGTATGCATGTAATGTCTCTTACATGCTCCTGTAGTTACTCTGGATTGTAGGGTATGTCTTCAATTCTATATGATCACCCTGTCCCCAAGGTAGGAGGCATCTAGGTTGACCTAATTGCTGCAACAAAAGGGCAGCATGCTCATTGGACTGTGAGAGTTGTGCCATATCCTGTGGTGGGCTGGTGTAATTGTCCTGAGGTTGAGAGGTAGGAATGGTGCTTAGGCTAACCTAAAACTCAGAACTTTTGATTTTGCTTCCATTTTTACTCCGGCTTATCATGGGTTCTATGGGTGTACTCCATATATTTATTTAAATCTACTACATAGATTTATGTAGATTTAGGTTCCTGAGGTAGCCTAAGTCAGAGGAGATGTGAAAAGCATGTCTGCCCTGGAAACAGGCTCTGGATATGCTCCACATGCCCTCGACACCCCCCTGTTGAACTGCCTATGCTAGCCCCTGATAGGCCAGCCCAGATCCATCTGTATTAGGGCCAGCCTAAGTAGACTTATACCAGCCTGAGCCTTCTCTGGTGTAGGTAGGCTGGCCAATTTTGGAATTAGGCCAGCCCAATGAAATACGATAGCCTAACTTCACATCAGGATTGCAGCCTGCCATTTTAAACTGTAAAGATTTTAAATTTAAACATTAAATTTAAACATTTTAAATTGTAAAGCCTGGTTTTGTTTCATGTTGTCTTTTTCCAGTTACACATATTCAAGTTATGGATGGCTGAATTGGTGCTTTTGCACATGCACAAGTATATACTTTGTGGTGTTTTCATGCAGACATGGTGGTGCTGGACTGGCAAAGGCCAGCTATTTCAGTTTACTGGTATGTACATTCTGACTGTCATGCAGACTTCAGGAACAGTGGTCTCACTAGGGTTTGCATCACCCAGAGCAGATCAATGTGCTCTGGCATATCATCCCTATGAGAGATGTCCTCCCATGCAGTAGCATGGTGACATCTGGATTGTTGCCCAGCTACTCTGGTTTATTTGGCTATAACTTTTTATAGAGAAGAGATATTTCACATTGATATGTAACTTAGTGATTTGATATTGTATTATATATCCACATTGGTTTATTGTATTATATATGTCACATTGGTTGATGTATGATATGTATTAGAGTGGTGCAATTCTTTCTGGAAGCATGCTTGTAATCCAAAGTGGATTTTCCCATAGGAAATAATGGAAACTCAGACAATTCATTCTACAACATAAAAATTCATATTAAAAATGTAATACTGTGCATGTCTCTGTGTTGGCTTTGTTTAGAAGCCAGCTTTTGCAGGAGCTGAGGTCCTTTTGCAGTTCGGCACATTGCCTTTGTATCACACAAAAATTGTCAATCAGTTTCTTGGAACCAAATATTCAAAGACATTGCTTGTTAACCAAGATAGAATTGTTTAGAAATTTTTGCTTGTTTTCCAAAACAATCATAAACCAAGTCACTCATAAACCAAGGTATCACTATATTATATTTTTAACAATATTATAATATGTATTATTATATTTCAACAACATTTAAAGATCACACTGATATTTTACACAATAATATTACTTGAAAATAGTAATAAACAGTTTTAAATACTGTGACCAGTTCATGTCATACCACAGTGCATGTGATCTGGTGCAGCTACATACCTGCACACCCCCGCCCCCCAAAAAAGAAAATTTCCTAACTATACCACTAATGACATAACCACTTTCTAGTTACAGCCCAATCCTTTCTATTGCTGGCAAGTTATGCTGGCAATACTATTGCTGGCAAGTTATGGATTAATTTTGTTTCATTTTATTGTGAACTATCTTGATTTGCCTTGATAGTCAAGGAAGATGTGATAGAACTATTTTTGAATGAATGAATAAGTAAAACAATACAGGCCTGCACACATATGCCTGGCCCATATGGCAGATAGGTAGCATTATGTTGAATTAAATATCATGCATATACAATAATTTTTGTTACTTATGAAACAAATCTTTTGATTCCCTTCCCACCTGCTTTCAGGCCTTCAAACTCTCAGCCAGCTTGCATCACTGATCTTATTTGTTGTCAAACACAATTAGAGCCCCACAGGATTCAGCAGAATGTAGTTCTAAGCAGAGATGGGAATTTGAGTCAGTTAACTCATGTCCAAGTTGCTCAAACATGTGTTTGCATAACTCATGAGTATTTTGAGTTATACTTCTCTTTGACTTGGGATTTGACTTGAGTTTCAGGCCACAGACTTGAAATGAGTCTCCACATGAGGAGTGAAGTCTATCTGTGTCTGGGTGTGCTTGCTTAGATAAGACTTCATGTAGCAATCCAGAAGCTGAAATAGACTGGCACAAGAAGCAGACTATTTTAATCCCAGCCAGGATGCATGAATGGAACGGAAGAAGAAAGATTAAGGTTTATGGGCAGCTGAATCAAGAATGAGGCACAGGGAGGAGGGAAGGGTGTCATGTCAGCTCCCAGGGGAGAAAGGCTGGAATGGCCTTTGTTTTCCGTCTCCAATCCATTGGATAAAGGATGGGTTACCAGTTCCCCCTCCTCTGGACGAGAGAGGGGAGACTGGTCAGCCACAGGAAAAAGTGGCTTTCAGAAGTCCAAGAAGGGAAGCAAAGGGAGGCAGTTCCTAGAGCAATTGAAAACAGAACACCATCTCATTTCCTTTCAACACTCACTCTCCTGCTGTATGACTTATGTATGAAGAAGACTCATGACTTGAGTCACTACAGGGCTCAGGACAAGTCATGATGGTCACATGTTACAACATATACAAGTTGAGTCAGAGACCTGGGTCTAGAGTCAAGTCTGGGGAAGGTGCCGCCAGCATATCCTTGCTTTGAAGAGAACATGCACAAAACTGGGTTGCTTGCCTTTTTTTCCAGAATTCTGCATTTTGCAAGATCTCCAAGGAGAAGTGGAATGAATGTCCACTTCTTCTGCCACTACTAGGAAATTGATTTTTCCTGCGTTTCTGAGATCTTTTCTCATTGCATCATGAAAAACCTGGCTTGACTTTCCACTAAGTGGTTATTGGCATTCTGAACATCTTTCTCACCTTTGTTGAATGCATGGTCAGGCACCAATGGGCACAGTCCTTCATGAACTCTCCCTTTGAATACTGCCATGGCTTGGTCACTGACAATGCATGCAAATAAACAGGCTTTTATTGCAGCATATCACCTTGGCCATTAGGATGGACAGTTAGGATAGACACAGGAGACTTTGTAACTGACTCGCCTAGGCTGGGGTGGGGGGAAAACTAGCAGGGTGGAAACAAAATGTTTGAGGTTGCATATCCATGAACCTGATGCTGGAAGATCTACCCGTTCACTATTTTGTTTTTATTCAACCAAAGGAAACTTAGCCAGAGCTCCAGGCTTCCTGGAGGCTTAATTCACTCATTGTCTGAAGAGATCTCTGTAGAGAGTACGAACTTTAGTAGAAACTGTCACAGCTGATTCCAAACATTTTTCAAAATTCCAGTTCAGACAGGAGTCAAGAAGTTTCCCCACTTGCTTGAAACATAGTGTTTGTAAACAAATCTCTATGCAAATTGCTCCACCTGGATCCACGAGATCTGAATGGCAGAATAGGTAGGTATTCATTCAGGATAGGTCTGGTCTTGCTCACTTACAATCTAAGCACAAAAACAATTGTTCTTTTATCCTATAGTAAGCCTTTGCAGAGTAGAGGAATCTGAGTGCAACATTTGAGCAACCAGCATCTGAGTGCGAATGAAAGCACCATCTGAGCAACCAAGAAGAGGCATTCCCATGGTGAGGATGGATTAATGCCCATTTCATAATGCCCAGAGCTGTTTTGCTGGCTTTTACCCACTCCACAGAATTGAACCTGAGAGACTTTAGGATTTAAGCAGTGCTAATACTGCTGATCTTATCTACTCCTTTGTCCTGGTTGTCCTATCCTCAGGGTGATGATATAGAATCAAGGACAGATTGCCTCTACCTTTAACCATTTCACTGAAAAGGGAATTCAGGCAGCTTTAGCTCATCATAGAAGGGTTTAAAAAGCAGCACCTGCATGATTTTCCTCTTCTAAGCAATGGTTAGAGACACTCATTTCTGCAATCTATATGGCCCATCCTTCATTCCCTCCTTGCCCTCCTCTACCCAGTTTCTCCCCTCCTCACCCCATTCTGCCCTCATGCCACCACTCTTGTCTCTCCTATTGATTTGCCTCAGTCATCCGGTCACTGTAGGGACTGTGGTCCCTACAACGGTCACTATGTGGATTACTATAGGGAAGATACAGGCCTTCCTGCCAGTGGTGCTGGATCTGTTACCACAGTTGGAGTGCTTTTAGTAATAGGTGTTCATTGATTTATGGCACACAGACGATCACAACAGAGGACCCAGTATTGTACAGATCACCATGGTAATTATATTAAATATATTGGGATATACAGTGGCGCCTCACATAACAAGCGCCTCACATAAAGTATGTTCCATGTAACAAGTCTAAATTCTGGAGCAGAGAGGCATCTTTCCAGTATCTGCTGCTATTTTGTAGACTGAATTGTTGAAAAGCAATATGTACATAATTGGGAAAATAGCAAGAAACATACCAGGTAGGATTAAGTAGAGATGTTCCATAATGTGTAGTTTGGACCCTGCCTTGCTGCTTTTACAGTTCAGTGTGATTTTGTTTTGAAATGTAAAACTGCTTTGACATTTATTGATAAGTCTTATGAAAATAAAAAAAATCCCCAGTGTTCTGAACCAGGATTTTGTATATAGAGCACAATCCTATGCATGTCTATTCAAAGGGAATTCAATGAGTCTTACGAGAGAGAATATAGATATAAGAAATAGCCATAGATATAAGAAAAGGAACAAGACAGCAAAAAAGACTGGTCAGAGCAGATGGGAAAGGAATGCAACTATCCTTTGCATTCCCCTTTGCAACTAATGTGCTCTTCCCCTGGGCCGTTGTCCGATGACAGAATTAAGGTTCCGATACTCAATCTTGGCTCTAACCACCAGAACTGACACCCACTCTTTCATCTACTAAGATGCAGACTTTTTTGCTGGAAGTTCTGTATAACCTCCGGTGACAGTGAATAATTTCTACACCTTCAGACGCTATGGGGCTGAGATGCTCCGCATGGGAGGCCAGCTCCTGCAGGTGCAAATGAGAGTAACATCTGAGCAATCAAAAAGAGGCAGTCCCCGGGTGTGGATGGATTAATGCCCATTTCGTAATGCATTTGTGCTGGCATCATTGGCATCCTTCAGTCTCAAAAGACTATGGTATCGTGCTCTGATTGGAGGTCCTGAAACAACATCTAGTGTGGCTAAAAAGGCCAATTCGAGACTGGCAATCCCTTCCACACTGAGGACAAATAAATTCCGTCCCCTGCCCAGGTCCCAGGTTTCGCTGCTTTCGGGTCTGCACGCTATTGCTTATTTGTTTATTTTTCTCTCTGTTGATCCTAGGCAGGCAATTATGTGCCCATTCCCTTACTGGGGAATGGTCCCCCAGTAAGGCATTCAGGAGAAGAAAAAACCCTCTGTTCCCTCCCATTCAGAGTATGATGGAGCCAGAAGACATTTGACACAGAGAAAATTCTCAGATGAGAGGAAACAAGGTGGTAATTAAGCATTTCTAAGCCCTGGGATCATGTAAAGCATTGGCTCACAAAATGGGGGATAGGATCCCTTGGGATAGCAACTTTATTTCAGGGGGGTCATGAAAGGCTGGGTGCTACCATCTTGGAAGCTGGCTTTGGGCACTTCCATCTTGGAACATGGCAGTCAAGAGTGCAATCCTTACATTCCTGGGAGTAAATCTCATTGCACACAATGGGACTTACTTCCAAGTAGACATGGAGGAACTCTGGCATCACAGTGATTCACTTGCTGTTATATGTCACTTCCAGCAGTGACTTCACTTCCAGGGTGATAACAACACTTTGGGAAGAGGGTTCCTAGACAGACTGTCATTCTCATATAGGGGTCCCAGGCTGAAATGCTTGAGAGCTACTGATGTAAAGGAGATGGATAATGGTGCTGCAGTCTGTGTTTTGTGTTGTCAAGCTTCTTGGACTCTTAAGGGAAATACAGATTAAAGCTGCAGAATCTATTGAAGGACTATTCATTTTCCCAACTGACCTACAAAAAGGTCACAGTGTGGTATGTGATCTGTTGAAGGGTTTTCCCATGCCCACTACCTGGGCATTACCCACCCACTGCATGGGATAAAAGAATCATAGAATCATAGAATTGGAAGGGACCTAGTAGGTCATCTAGTCCAACCCCCTGCCTGCAGCAGGAAATCCCCCTAGAGCATCCCCGACAGGTTCTTGTCGAGCCTCTGCTTGAAGATCCCCAGTGAGGGAGAGTCCACCACCTCCCTTGGCAATCTGTTCCAATCATAGTGGTGACACACTGGCCTTTTGCTCTGGATGACATAAACCCTAGTGATGTCAATGCATATCCACTCTGATCAGATGACCAGAAATTCCCAAAGACCCCCGGAAAAAGGGGGGCTAACCGGAAAGGGGGAAAACTCCCCACTCCAGAATTCCCAGAGCATTTCCTGGCAATCTGGCCCTTCAAAAATCTGGGAAGGCTCTGTCCTTTCCAGAGTGGAGAAATAAAGAGACAAAACCATGAGGAGATCCCTCCCCCACCTCCTGGTTGGCCAGCAGGCCACCAGCCTTGGGCGGGAGAGTCCACCCACCTGCCCACCTCTGCGATCCCCATGCTTTCCCAGCCCCCTCACCACCCCCTTCCCCCACTGAATCCGAGTGCCAGCTGCTGGAGTCTCAAGACCCCACTCTGCCTCTGTAGCCCTCCCTGCTGCCCCACAAGTCCCCGCCACCCTCCACCAGCAGCCCTCTGCTGATGCCACCACCAGGTAAGTGCCACCTACCTACCTTTCCTCCCACCTACTTACCTTGCCCTCTCCCTCTAACCTACCTACCTTTCCTCCCTTCCCCTTCCCTACTTACCTCTCCCACCCCATTCCCTTCCCTACATACCTCTGCCACCCCCATCCCCTTTCCTACTTACCTCTTCCTCCTCCCTTCCCCTTGCATGGGTTTTGTTGCTGCAAACTGCTTTGAGGGCATCTTACATGTATGTGTCACACTCATGCATGTTGAATTCACTTCTGTGGGTTGTTTTGCTGCAAACTGCTATGGTGGCATCTCACATGTATGTGTCAGAATCATGCATGTTGACATCACCTGTGTGGGTTGTGTTGCTGCAAACTGCTTTGAGGGTGTCTTTCATGTCTTTGTTAGAATCATGCATGTTAAAAGGTTTTCAATTTTAAGTGTTGATATTAAGTATAGGAAACCTATACGAGTATTTTTGCTTTATTTTAACATGTCCTACATTTGTCCTACATTTTTGGGGGTGTCCTACATTTTTAATCAAGTAGGAATTTTGGCTTGGGGGGCAGGAATTTTAGGGAGCTGGGGGAGGAATTTTGGGTTCGGCATCTGGTTGCCCTGTGCATATCCCTTCTACAGCTGAGAGAGGAGTCAAGCCTGCAGAACCCACTGTTGCTCACAGAGAACAATCCTTTCTTTGTATAAGTAGTGGAAACCTGAGACAGGTTTTATTCCTGAGTTATAGCCAAAAGGATCAGTCAAGGTGAAAAAAGAAAAGAATTACATCTCAGCAGTCTAGGCTTGTGGCTTTAAGAAATCATTTTTATTTTTGCTCTCCGTGTACAAAACTCAGTACAACTTTCAAAAGAGCATTTAAAACTCTTTAAGGAAGTCATTAATTTCTGGATAGCCCTCTTGCATGCTATAAATTTTGAGCAGATCTAATGAAAAGCCAATATTTAATATGAGACAAAGACTTATTTCACTCATTCTCCGATGCCTCCATTTGTCATGGTGGCAGCAACATTATCAAATGTTCATATTAAATACTGTACGTGTTTATTGTGAGTAATGGATGAAGCCAGTTGCCATTTTGAATACTACTTCACACATACACAAAAATCTACCTTTTCCATGTCACCATCACTCTTTCTCGACAGGTGATGTGCTCAGATTGCCAAATGCTACAGTGGACGTTTCTTTGAAAATATCCTCAAGGGCCCAAACCAGGTTCAATGTTTAAAATCCTCTAGAAGTATTTCCTCATACAGGCAGGAGTTTGGACTAGATTAGAATTCTCAAAGTGGGGTTTAAGACCCCCTTGGGGGAGTAGTAACTTCATTTCAAGGGGAGTCATGAAAAGCTGGATGTCACCATCCTGGAATATGGCACTTAGTGACACCATCGTAGAATGGAGTACAAAGGCTGCTTTCATGAGAGTCTCATTGAACACAGTGAGACTTACTTCTGAGTAGATGTGGAGGAGCTCTATCATCACAGTGATATCACTTCTTTTACTTCTAGCCATGACATCTCTCCTGGAGGGGGGAGTGGTCCCAGACAGATTGTCATTTTCAGAAGGGGGGATCCCGGACTGAAATGCTTAAGAACCACTGGACTAGATGACCTATCAGATACCTTCCAACTCAATGATTCTGTGTCACTTCTGGTCATGACATCACTTCAAGTTATAATGGTCTTGATAGGACCATTTAGGCCAATGGGTTCTGATAGCTTGTCACTCTAAGAAAAGTGGATCTTTTTGCTCCATAGTTTGAGATACACTGGCCTAATGTATATTAACCATTCCGTTGCAAAACAGCATCGTGCTTTTGGTGTTGCTACTTGCTTTCTGTGAGGGATATGTAGTGTGAATAAGACTCGACAGAAAGTATCCTATGGGGGTGGGGGAAAGCAAAACTGCCTTGTGAATTGCATGTGAAAAGGACAAAGAACTCTTGTGGAAAAAAATGTCAGCGGCTCATGTCAAGGAGAGACAGCATGCTTGACTGATTTCTAAACCAGTCAGCCATGATCTGAATGGTCTCAAGCTGCTTTCAGAATCTTCAAACTGGTTCTCTTCAAGAGAGCGAAAGAAGATTGTGTATTAAACGAATATTTTATTTTTCTTCCTGCAGTTCCACAGTTATCATTAGCTTGGTTTGTGTCACCATCGAGTCAGTGTTCAGGAGCCTCCAAAGGGGCAAGACTTCTGTCCTTTCAAAAGATGCAAGCAAGCCAGAAGATCTCAAGGCAATGATAAAGCAATGGGGACAAAACAAAAAAAAAACATACAGCTCCTCAGACATGTTGCCAAGATTTCATGGAGGAAAAAGCCCTGCCTTGTCTACAGCAAGGCTGCCTAAACATGGCACTGTTGTTAACAATCTTCCACAGACATTTTTTTTCTACAAGCTTCGTCCAGCTACCTCATATTTAAAGTCATTGTCTCCAAGCAACGATCCAGAAGCCAATACTGGACACCTGTGCTCCTTCAAAAGTAGCTTTGCTTCTTGCCTCCTATATGAAGATTATTTGCCTTTAGGTTACCAGGTGTTTTCAAACACCTTCACCACCACCATTTTCCTGAGAGCACC
Organism: Cryptoblepharus egeriae; assembly: GCA_030015325.1. Taxonomy (NCBI): domain Eukaryota; kingdom Metazoa; phylum Chordata; class Lepidosauria; order Squamata; family Scincidae; genus Cryptoblepharus; species Cryptoblepharus egeriae. The sequence continues at coordinate 19,635,834 of JAREYC010000011.1, read as the reverse complement.
AATACAACACAGGAAGCTCTATCCAGCTTACTTCCCTGCACATTGATGAAGTGGAGCTGGTGCAGGAGATACTGTGTCCTATATGGGAACTGCAATTGCTGAAGGTCTCCATGGGGTAAGTGGACATTTACCCTCTTGCTCTGGGGTAAGCCTCAGGAGCTGCAAAGGGGCAATCTGGACCTGCACAAGCTATATAGCTTGCTCATGTCCATGCAGCCCTGTGTAATTATATTGGGTCTAGAAAGGGCAATAGGATACAGCTTGTGCCACTGTAGTCCACCTCCTTGCCCCCATTCACCCACCTCCTTGTCCCCATTGCTGCCCTATCCAATACAGTACTCACCGCAACTTGCACATGCAAGTTTGTACTTATGTGCATGGCCAGACTGAATCTTTGCACCAGTGCTGGCAGCGATCATGCTGTTGCAATGTGCTTTACAATGTACTGTGCCAGCACATATGCTGCTGACAGGGCCCTCATAAAGCCGGAATTGGCTGGACATGTCCAGCTTTTACCCATTGAAGCAGAATGGTCTGGTCCAATACAGCCATGTCTGGCCAATTCTGGGCGGTGAGAGGCTGGTGGGGACAGTTGGGGGCATTTACAGGCAGTAGCCACAGCACAGCAGCTAAGTCTCACCGGCTGTGGCATCCATGTTTTTTAAAATGCATGCGCAGCCTCCAGGCTTCATAGTGCATGTGTGCTGGAACCTACACTTCCTATTCCGGCTGAGCGCGCCTCCATCACTAGGTCGGGTAAGGAGTGCACCTCCTGATGACCTTGCCCGACCTAGTGATGGATGCGTGCATCACCGGAATAGGAAGTGTTGCTTCTGGTGCACATGCGTGCTATGCAGCCCAGAGGCAGTGTGCGCATTTTTTAAAAACATGGATGCCGCAGTCAGTGAGACGTAGCCACCGTGCTGTGGCTACTGCCCGTAAGTGCCCCCAACTTCCCCCACCGGCCTTCACCGATCACCTCCAGCCTTGAGCCCAGGTAATCCCGTCCTCCATGTCTACTCAGAAGTAAGCCCATTGAGTCAATGGGCTTACTCCTGAATAAAGAGTGACCATATGCTGGCTTCCAAAAAGGAGGACAGGGTCCTCAGTGGAAAATCCAGAATTTTAGAGGATCCTGTCCTACTTTTTGGGTGCCAGCATATGGTCACCCTGGCTGCTGATGATTGTGCCATCTAGTTCACTGGTCATGTACCCATGACAGCTTCTCCAAATGTTTATCACAGGACACAATCTTAAGTAATTTCTCAGCTCTGGGCAAGGACAATGCACCTTGGCAGTAAGGGAACAAACATTGCCTTATCTTGAGGAGGCCTAAACATTGCCTCAATTGTTCCTCAACTACAGGATATGCTCCATTATGTCAGTGCTGGAACATTGGTTACAACTGCACCCACATTTGCTTAATTAAAAGCTCCAGAAAGCTTCCTCATACTTAATCATTACATTCTGCATTAAGCCCAGATCAGTGATCTGATCAAGGCTTTGAAATATTCTCATACACTCACTTGAAAGAGATAAAAATTCTATGCTGAAATGAAGCACTGAAGGAGGAAGAAATTCCTGCTCCATGACCTTCCTATCTTACTTTCTAAGACACTAAATTAGGGTACTTCTTCCACCATGTCCAATGAAAAAGGCGCAAAGAATAGCCCGGGGGGACACATGATGCTATTTGATTGTGCAGACTACACCAGTGGGAGTAGGCTTTGTTCAAGACTAGACGGAAGACACCCAGGGAGTCTTTGTTACAACCAAGTGTCCCAGGGAGACTGAAGCAATCCTAGGCTCCTGGAGTTACAAAAAATTGTAAATGAAGATAAGTATATGGGCATTCCCCCTTGTGGCATATTTGCATTCTTGGGAAATACAGGAAGCTGTACCTTATGCATATTTACTCAGAAATAAATCTCTGAGTTCCGGAGGGCTTCCTCTACATTGTTCAACTGTACCCTATTTGACCTGTTCCTTGTGGTTTAGTGGCTACCCTGAAAATAGATTTTAAAAAACAGAAAGGAACTATAAATAGAACTGAGCAGAAATCTAACTGCATGTTCCACTGATGTAGACCCTCTGCAGAGACCTAGGAGTATTGTAAACATGCCATAAACCATGGTTGTTGGTAAGTGAGAGCTGTCGGCTGTGCAAGGCTGTCTGCCAGCATTAGATCTAGCTTCAGATGTTATCTATGCTGAAGGTCCAGGTTAACCCATTGTAACTGCTGGGGCTTACCCCAGAGCAAAGGGACCTCCATCAGCCACAAATCTAAAACTCCATCAGCCATAGGCTAAAACTGCATAGGCATTGCTGTGTGAGGATTTAGGTGCCTATCTACTTTAATTTAAATAGTGGCCTCATGGGTAAAGAAAACATTAAGGACCACTGAAAGAAAGCCTTAGATTTCCATTTGCAAACTGTAAAGCTTTTTTGTATTTGTTTTATTTTTCAACTAGCAAAAAGCATACCCGTGATGCAGGAGTAAAATTCCCCCGTAAGCGATCCCCCTACGGTGCATCAATAATTCACGGACATCAATCCCCCATGTACATCAGTCTCCCATGCACATCAACCCCCCCATGCACAACATCCCCCCATGCACAACATCCTTCATGTGCATCATCCCTCTATGCACATCAACTCCCCATGTGCATCAGTCCCTGTCACGGGTATGTCTCCTTCTGCCTCCCCCCCTTTTGTCATCTGGGGTTTGGTCTTCCAGGATGACTGAGATCTGGGTCTCATCATCATCTCCCTCCCAAGCATATATGTCACACGCGGACACGGGTTAGGTAAGTTTCAAACACGTTTACTTTTCTTTCTCCTTCTCCCTCCAGCTCAAACATTCATTAACAGGTTTCTCCTTTCCAGATTAAACATCTAACACACGTTTCTGCAACAGAACTCCACCACCATGAACAGGTAAGTGTCCCTCTCTCAACTTATAGTCCATTCTCCACAGAGGCACAACTCACTCCTCACTTCTCCTTTCCTTCACAGGTGCGGTCTCCTTCGTTGCGGCTTCCTCCTCCTTTCTCCTTGACAGGCAAGCCCTGTCTCAACTCAGGGAGGGGTCTCAGGCGCTCCGACCCAATTCCCAGCTGCTGCTCCTGCGCTTCAAGGATTAGTGTCTCTAGAGCCAAGTTTGCGGGGTTTTCTCTCCAAGCCTTGTAGGTGCTCCTCTCCCTCCAAGGCACCTCTTCCCGCCAAAGGACCTCCTCGACTTCTCCCTCCCTCTCCCTTATATCCTCGACTCCCCCTGCCCATTTCTTCCCGCCATATCCCCGCCAATGAGGGTACACCCCCGTGAGCGTACCAACGGGTGGACGGTCCCACCGTTATCCCCCTCCCTTTTGGTCCCCCTCGTCCTCCAGTTCGCCACATCTCAACCATGTCCTCCATGGACCATACTTCCACGGCATCAGGAAAGTCCTTTATATCCGGGGGGGGGGGGTGTAACTTGGTCTTCTCCAAACTCGGAGACTCTCTCCCATGTATACCCCAATGGGTTCAAGATTGAAACGCTAGTAAGCGTCCCAGTCCATCTGACAGTCCCCCATGGGCATCGACCCTCTATGCGCAACATCCCCCCATGTGCAACATGAATAGAAGTGCTTTCCACTCATTGCAAAAAGTGGTCTGGGCTGCAGGGAGACCATACCCATGCCACTGTGAGATACAGGAAGATGGACAAGATGGGCTTTTGGCATGACCCATTGGGGTTCTTCTTGTGTTAATCTTTGCACAGCATCAAAGATAAAAAGCAAGTGTGTGTGGTTTTTCCCCATCTTCATCTCCCAAGAAGGAGGTATTTCAACACAGCCATGAGTAAATAGGTATAGCAGTGAGCTCATGAAGACTAATAGCAAATCTGAGGGAGCCAATTTATCTTAATGATTTGCGCTCTGTACAAAGCAGAACACATGGGGTACAGGCTATTTCTGCATATCCTTCTACATTACGTATAATAGGCTGCTCAAATTAGCGGCCAAATTGTTTCACAAGATTACCATGCATTTCAATACTCCAATAATCAAGCAAGCTCGGCATGGGGTGGACTAATGAATATTTTGAGTATTTTGACATGAGGGAATAAGTCAGATTGACATACCTTGCTGTGCACACTACAGAAAAGATCTCCCTGGAAATTTCATGAAAGGAGGATGAACAAGTCAAGTCTGATGAACACTGAGCATGTTCTGCTCAAAAACAGGTTAATTGTTCTTGCCCATTGGAATACCAATGGACAATGCATTCATCTTGTGTTCTCATTTAAGGGAAGATATGATTGAAAGTCTGAATCACAGTAGAATGCCTGGTGATAGGAAGGGTATAAAGACCACCTACTTATCCAGTGTATGGAAATTTAGGAGACGAAAGAAATGGAGTTGGGAAAGACTGGAAGAATCTCAAAATGGAATCTATCATATTAACAGGGAAATGTGGTTTATGACACAGGAAATGGTAAAAAAACTGAAATCATACAGGAAATGTATATACACATTTCATATATACTTATATATATATACATTTCCTGTGTATAAATATTTCTCTATTTGAAATATTGAAATATAAATATTTATATTTATATAAATATATATAAGATATATAAGAAATATATATAAGAAATATATATGTAAGCTGAAGATTCAGTTGCCATGTTTGAGATCTGAATGAATAAACTGGAAATAATTCAGAGAAATGAGTATTTTTATCCTACATAAATCTGTGTATGGGTCAATGAAAGCTGTTGCTCGGCATAATTGAGTCATGTGGCGCAAGTGATTAAGACACTGTGCCTGTTAACCAGAAGGCCAGGGTTTGAGACCTGGGTCCCCACAAGATAGGGTGAGCTCCTGTCCTTAGCCCAGTTCTGTGACGTAGCTGGAACCAATCATATCGGATCTGCCATTCCATTGGACTATTTCAGTGGCGTGGAGAGGGGGAATTTGCTGCTTGGGTAACAGCCTATCCTCCATATTAATCTACCCAGGCCTTCATGCTTCGCAAACAGCATCGAGTATGATGCCATAGTTTTTTAAGACTGATGTATGCCAATGCATGCAAACATTCTGAAACATTTCCAAGCAGAAACCACATATACTCTCTCCAAAATCATAATCTGTGATGGCCCAATTCCTGGACACCACAAACTCATCAGTGAACGAGACTTTTGTAGGAACTGGTCCTTTGTCAGCTAGATACATTTATATTTCACTTGATACATTCCTCAGTGCCTGTTGTAGCCCAGTCTTATGCAGGATTAGATCACAAAACTAGGGTGCCATAATTCTCTACAAAATTGGGACAGGACACAAACTTGCCAGTTCACAAACTTGCCAGAATCATAGAATCCTAGAATTGGAAGGGACCTAGTATGTCATCTAGTCCAACCCCCTGCAGCAGGAAATCGTATGTGAACATAATTCCCGAAAACCGGGGAAGTCCCTGTTTTCTGTGACATGGCAACCCTACACCAAACAGAAGGATTTATGACAGCAGAACACAGTCCTGCTGTTGTAAATTGGTTTCTGGTGGCAAGTTGTATGTATTTCTGGATCCATTTTGAGTAGGCTGCTGCAACTGACAGCAGAACTAGAGTCCTGCTGCTGGATAGGGAAAGGTGAGTCCAATGATATGATGGGGGGAATGACGTGGGGAGGAAGAACAATGAAGGTCGTCAATGCGGTGGAGGGTGAGGAAGGAGGCAGGCCAGGGGCAGGATTGGCAATACTTGGTGGATACCAATAGTCTCATCCAGCAATTTTCAGCCAATGTTATGCGACACATTGGTGTGCAGTGTGAGTGGCCACAGGTGTGTTGTGGGAGTTTGGGAGAAGGTCACATTATCAGGGTGGGGGGTGTGTGTCTGGGGCAGTCATGGGACCCAAAACAGCACATGTATCTCAACAGTCTTCCAACCAGCTGCTGACCAGAACCAGATATGCTTAAGCATTCAGTTGCAGCATTGTATTATTTAGAGCAGGGATGTCTAAACTTTTAACTTCAGATCTCCTGGACCTTTAACAAGTATGTAAAAAAGTTAATTTCAGCAGATGCAGCTTCTTGTCTTACAGATAACAAGATGTACCTGCTGAAATTCCCTATTCTGCACCTTTGTTAAAGGTCCAGGAGCCCTAAAATTGAAAGTTTGGACACCCCTGCTTTAGATCATTGTAAAGTTGTGGGACTATAGTTTCCAAGTGGATTTAAAAATCACTTGAATTATAGAACTGGCAAAGGTGATTTAGTGCAGATATTCTGAAAAGTGCAAGACTGATGAGTGTTTTAGCCCTCTGGATGATTGGGAAAAAATCTATCATATTAAATATGCCTCCCCATCTATGGTGAAAATCTGGCCAAGGATTCTTTTCACTGATTTGTGAGGGAGGTGGCTGCAGAGAAGGCAGGGCTGGCCCATCCATAAAGCAGACAGTTAGCACAATCCTAACCATACTCAAAGGTAAGCTCCATTGTGTTCAATGGGTCTTACTCCCAGGAAGGTGTCTTTAGGATTGCAGCCAATGTAGCTCATTCCAAGAAGCAGGTGATGGGGAAAGGGACCAATTTTAGATGCTCTAACATTGATTTAGGCTGCAATCCTAAAGACACATTCCTGGAAGTAAGGTCCATTGAACATAAAGGGGCTTACTTTTTAGTAGACATGGTTAGGATTGTGCTATTAGTTGAAGATGGGCAACTTTTCCCCTGTGAAAAGTTTTTTTTTAACTTGTAAAACCAAGTTAACTTTTGCCTCACATCTTCCCTCCTCTGCTTGGCCACCCAACCACTTTTTCAATTAGCTCCCACCCCCAGCCAATGTTAAGAAAGCAGGAGGAAAAACAACAATTTGTTGTGCTAAACAACAATTTCATGTGGCTATTTGGTGTAATTGATTTTGCGGTAACTACTTCTGATGAAGAGCCATTTGTGGTTCAAAGTCTGGGACCATTTTGGGAGATGAATTCATTTGCAACCAGTACTACAACCCAATTCCTACCCCACTAATGATTCTCTCCCCCAAATGATAAGCTTGTTAAAACTACAATTTTATTCCTTGATAGTGACTGCATGATGGCCACATAAAAATGTCAATTCACTATATCTGAGAGCTTTTAAATTCCATTTTACTGTGGTACAGTCCTAACTAACTTTCCAGCACTGATGCAGCCACAATGCAGCCCTGAGGCAAACATCTCCTTAAGGACTCTGTCCCTCTACCACAGAAATGGAACATGTGCCCAGTTCAGTTCTGGAAAGATGGTTAGGATCAGACCAGCAGTCATTTGCATGATTACTTCATTTAATCCACTGGGATCCTGCCCCGTGTCTCTGTTATATAAATGATGCCCTCAAGTATAAAGGGCATCATGCCCTGAAGGGATAAAAATCCTGATTCCAGATGCCACCAGGTGGTACTGTTGAACACAATTTTTAAGCAAGTTTTGCACTTTGGATAAATTGTTGAGGTTCACCGAAGATGTTGTCTTGGGTGAAACTATACACCTATTCAATTAAAATGCACCTAATTATCTATTCAATAAAAAAACTTGGACAATAAAATGACATCTTCTCTCTCTCTCTCTCTCTCTCTCTCTCACACACACACACACACACACACACACAGAGAGAGAGAGAGAGAGAGAGAGAGAGAGAGAGAGAGAGAGAGATGGGTATATAAATGAATTTCAAACACTTTGGAAATGATATTTACAAAAATCATTCAGGTTTTGAAAGGCGATTTATGATTTGATAGATATATTTTGTTGTGGTTCACCGAATGTATTGGGGTGATTTTTTTCCCCATCTGCTAATGTTTTCCTCGACCTGCCCCTCTCACTACTGCATTCAATCAGTTTTGGCTTAGCCTATTGTAATAATGCTGCTTTATTGTTAAACTACACATGACATAAAACTACATGTGACATCAAAAGGAAGATTGTTCATGTCCTCTTTTTCCAGGACATGTTCTGGATTTTAGCCTTGAAAAAATTTCAGTGTCCAATACACGAGTGTTTTTAGTTTTCATTATGTCCTATATTTTTCTTGTATATCCTACATTTTGGGGGCCTAGTCTTCTTTGACCACCGGGCACTCTGGTCACTTAGTATGTTTGTATATTTCTTTTTTTGTCTTGTAAAGTCAAAGTCACAATTAGGATCATGGTGTAACTGAAAGAAACAGGTCTTGTGTCTAATTCTACACTTTCTATCCCCCTCCCATCCTCTCACACTGACCAACGTTCCTTAGAACAGTAATAATGTAAAACCTGCAAGGATATAGACTGTTGGGTTTTCTTAGTGTACCAGAACAGTTCCTGTTATGAAACGCCTTGTCCAAACTGTTTCCTAAAGACATTTGTGCCTTGTAACAAAAAACTGTAATTGATAATTGCTTGCCAATGTAGGAAACATGTTCTGTTCTAAAACTGTTAAAGGCAGCCTGTTTTAACATCTTGTTAGGTCCAAAAGGCCCAGGCCTCTCCCCTTTAGCATAATCTGGCCCCCCACAGCAAGGCCAGCAGCTCTGGGCTGGATAAAAACAATACAAGGCCAGCAGTGGTGGGCGCCGCCTCACCCAACAACTGGTTCAGGTACAATGGTCAGGACTATAGTACAGAGAAAAGGGGACAGCTTTGTGTTTTTGTGAGCAAAAAGTTGGGTAGATCCGGCAGTGCTTGGTGGGCATAATTGAAGGTTGTGGAATCTACCTACCTCTGTCCACATGCTTGCCCCTACTGTTCCACCTGTGAATTTCCACGTCAATGTCACTTTTTGTGTAGTGGCTGCTTTGCTGACCAAGCGAGCAGTGCTTGCATCTGCTTCATTTCAGATGTGAAACCAGTCAAACAAAGCCCAAATTAGTGATGCAAAGTTCAGAGCTAAAGTTTTTAAAAGGGATTTAACATTTGTGTGTTCATCACACAGAAACAAGCCTTTGAATGTGATTCAAGAATCAAGCACCATTCATTTCAACTTCTTTTTATCTCCACAGAACATCACCAGGATAAGAAAAAAAAAACATATCCTGGGTAGGGCTGATCACAGGGATAAAATGGTAGCCAGTTCCAGCAAAAGATTTTCAGGCTTTGTCAATGCTGTGCACTGGGCTCCATGGCTCCCTGTGCCCACAGAGGCCAGATACAATGCCTATACTTTTAACTAAATATGTTGCCTATGCCTTTAACCAGAAGAGGGAATTTTAGCAGGTACAGCTCAACATCAAGGGGTTTAAAACAAAATGAAGAAGTTTTTTAAAAGTTCACAAAGCAGTTTACAGAGAAACTGAATAAGTAAAGGCTAATTGCTCCTGTCCCAGAAGGGCTCACAATCTAAAGGTGTAAAAGAACACCAGCAGAAGCCTTTATAAAAGCCATTGCTCAGGTGAGGAGGACCAGCTACTCTTCCCCTGCTAAATAAAAGAGGAACACCCACTTGAAAGAATGCCTCTTGCCCAGTTAGCAGGGCTCTTGCAGAAAATCTGCAGCTGCCAAAATTTTCCTCTTCTGTACTATGGTGAGAGGTAATAGGCATTTTGTCCTCCATTATATGTGATTCCTCTGCCTGTGCTCATCCCCGGAATAGTACTGGGTCTTATTGCCCTTGTTGGTTCAGAGTGGGCAGTCCTAACCAATTTAGGCTGGCATAACTCACATGCAGTGGTGGGCCCGGCCTGGCCCAAGAACCGGTTTCCCGGAAGTGGGCGGGGCCAGGCTGGGTCAGGGGCCTGGGTCAGGGGGCGGGGCCAGGGGGTTTTAATTAAAAAAATAAAAATAAAATTGACTGTCATTGGACTTACTTCTGAGTAGACCGCCATAGGATTGGGCTCTGAGGCTGCAGTGCCAGCCACACTTTCCTGGGAGTAAGTCCAGGCACCCCAGAGGAGGGGGAGGTTGGCACTGGGCTGGGGAGAGGAAATCCAGAGGAGATGTCCTGGAAAAGAGGACACAGGCACCCCAGAGGAGGGGGAGATTGGCACTTGGCTGGGGAGAAGATATCCAGAGGAGATGTCCTGGAAAAGAGGACACAGGCACTCCAAAGGAGGGGGAGGCTGCAGGCTGCAGTGCCAGCCACTTTCCTGGGAGTAAGTCCCATTGACTGTCATGGGACTTGCCTCTGAGTAGTCATGCATAGGATTGGGCTCTCAGGTTGCACCCTGTCCACACTTTCCTGGGAGTAAGACCCACTGATTGTAATGGGATCTACTTCTGAGTGGACCTACCTAGCCTTGCTCCCTGAGGATGCATCCTGTCCACACTTTCCTGGGAGCAAGACCCATTGAGCACAATAGGGCTTACTTTTGAGTAGACATGTGGTTAGGATTGTAGTCACCAGAAATAGGATCTATCCTGGAAAGGAGGAGGGAATCCTAATAGTTTCCTGGGAGTAAGACCCATTGAGCACAATAGGGCTTACTTTTGAGTAGACATAGTTAGGATTGTAGTCACCAGGCTAAGGAAAGAGGATCTACCTGGAAAGCAGGCAGGAATCCTAAAAACACCTTCCTGGGAGTAAGTCCCATTGACTGCCATGGGAGTTACTTCTGAGTAGACCTACATCGAACTGGACTCTGAAGATGCAATGCATGCAACCCTTATCCTGACCACACTTTCCTGGGAGTAAGTCCCATTGACTGCCATGGGACTTGCTTCTGAGGAGACCTCCAGAACAAGTGTTTGTGTTTTAAAAAACCAATGTAGGATAAAATGCAGGACATCCTACATTTTGTCCTACATTTAAAAATATGTTCCAGTGGGTTTGGAGGGTGATTGGGGGCATTTGTGGTAGCGGGGGCTCTTTAGAGCCAGTTCTGGGGGTGAGAGGGTGATTGGGGGACACTGGGGGCTTGCTACAATTAAAAAAAATTTCAAAAACAATATCACTGCTCATGTGCGTGCAGCTAATTACTGGCCGGGGAAAGCTCCTAGGGGGGACCTCAAGTGAACTCTTCCAGGAAGTGAAAGTACTTTCACTGCTTGCTTGCCCAAGAGGCCATGAGGCGGTCTACTCGGAAGTAACACACACACTGATCTCACTGCTTGCTTGCCCAAGAGGCCACAAGGCGGTCAACTCAGAAGTAAGTACCTACTCGAGGCTTGCTGGTGGCAAGGCAAGGCACAAAGGCAGGTCAGGTCAGGTCAGGTCAGGCAGGGACGGCAAGAAGCCGCAAGAAAGGTGCCTCGCTGAGGCAAAGCAAGCCTGGCTGTTTGAAGAGCATGCAATGTGGCTGCTCGCTCTCTGACTGGCCAGCCAGGCTCTGTAGGAGGCGGGGAGGAGGGACTTCTTCACCCATCCTCCAAGCAGCAACTGCACTGATACAAAAAATGTGTTAAATAAATGAAGTTAAAAAATAAAAGTGTGCCCTTTTAAAAACAGCTTGTCTTACTGTTGTAGAGAGGCAGTTAGAAATGTAAAGGATCCCATGGCTTTGCCTGGCTCCGCTGAAGAATGGAACAATTGCTTGTGTGACTGTCTCTCTACAACAATACCACAACATTTTTTTAAAAACTGTAATATGCAGTGGCCATTTGTGTTGATTCATATCCATGTATTAAAAAATCCATGTATAAAAAGGTTTGACCTGTATTTGTATTCTGAATTGTCTAGTTTTTTACAAGAAGAAGAACACCGCTACTACTGGGCATTTCAGTATCTGGAATTTCTTAAAGGCAAGAAGAAATGCGCATAGGTATGTAGAACTAGAGAAATCGGAATGTAGAACTAGAGAAATCGGAATGTAGAACTAGAGAAATACGCATCAGAATGTAGAACTAGAGAACTAGAACTAGAGAAACCAACCAGAGATGGATGGATGACAGGCAGATGGACAAAAAGACAGATAATCAAGGTTTGATCATGTTTACTTTTTTAAATCACTTTGATTATCCATTAAAAAGGCATTTGAGAAATAGTGTATTCCAATTGTGCTTAAGTTGTGCTTTCTGCAAGTGGAGGTCAGAGAAGTGTGGATGTCATTTATCTTGACTTCAGCAAAGCATTTGACAAAGTCCCACATGACATTTTAATTAGGAAGTTGGAAAAATATGGGCTAGACAAGGCAATTGTTAGGTGGATCTGCAACTGGCTCGATGGCCGCACTCAAAGGGTTTTAGTAAATGGTTCTGTGTCAACCTGGAGGTCAGTTTCTAGTGGGGTCCCCCAAGGCTCTGTCTTGGGACCAGTTCTCTTTAACATTTTCATCAATGACTTGGAGGAAGGGATACGGGGGAGCCTGATCAAATTTGCAGATGACACCAAACTGGGAGGAGTAGCAAACACATCAGAAGATAGGAGAAACCTCCAGGAGGATCTGGATAAACTGGAATCCTGGGCTGTAACAGAATGAATTTCAACAGGGAGAAGTACAAGGTTCTGCACTTAGGCAATAAAAACCAAAAACATAGGTATAAAATGGGGGATACTTGGCTTGGCAGCACAACATGTGAGCAGGATCTTGGAGTCGCTGTGGATAACAAGCTGAACATGAGTCAGCAGTGTGATGTGTCTGCAAAGAAGGCAAATGCCATTTTAGGTTGCATTAAGAGGACTGTAGCTTCCAAGTCATGAGAAGTTATAGTTCCTCTTTATTCTGCATTGGTCAGACCTCACCTTCAGTACTGTGTTCAGTACTGGGCACCTCACTTTAAGAAAGATGCAGCCAAACTGGAGCAAGTCCAGAGGAGAGTGACAAGAATGATCAGTGGGATGGAAGGGAAGCCCTACAAGGAAAGGTTGGGGGAACTTGGGATGTTCAGCCTGGAGAAGAGGAGGCTGAGGGGAGACATGATTGCCCTCTTCAGATACCTGAAGGGCTGTCATATGGAGGAAGGGGCCAATTTGCTCATAGCTGCTTCTGAAAGCAGAACTAGAACCAATGGGTACAAACTGCAAGAAAGGAGATTCTGGCTGGAAATCCGGAAAAAATTCCTGACGGTGAGGGCGGTTCGGCAGTGGAACAGATTGCCAAGGGAGGTGGTGGACTCTCCCTCACTGGGGATCTTCAAGCAGAGGCTCGATGAGCACCTGTTGGAGATGCTCTAGGGGGAATTCCTGCTGCAGGCAGTGGGTTGGACTAGATGACCTACTAGGTCCCTTCCAACTCTATGATTCTATGATTCTAAGTGCCAAGAAGAAAAGGGTGAAAGAGCCAGGGGGCAATTCTGGGTGAGGAAGAATGGAATTAGGGGTGGATCAGGTCCAGAAAGGGAAGCAGACCTGCACCACATTCTATATTCCTTCAGCAAATTAGCTGATGCAAATTTGAGCAATGCCATTGGGCAGGATGGAATATCACTCAGGACAGGGAGGAAAATATGCCCTTCCTCCAGGGCAGAGTGACCATATGACTGTAAAATCCTGGTTTCGTCCAAATTTTTAGCCTCCTGTCCAGGTGTCCTACCATTCTGGCTTTATTGTCCTACATTTTGGCTTCATTTTTTAACTTTGCGATGTTGTGCAGTACACTATCATGTCATATGACATTGGATTCATATTGAAGAGCAAAATCCAATGCAAAAATCGGTTTTGATATATCTCCTTCCTATCAAAAGTTATGGCCAAAAAACTGAAAACAAAAAAATATTTAAAAAATACATTTTTGGCATTTTTTTAAGCAGGTAGGAATTTTGGCCTGGGGATAGGAATTTTGGCCTTGGGGTTCAGGAATTTTGGGTTTGGCATCTGATGACCCTGCTCCAGGGGGTCTCCAAGAATTTTGGCCAAAGGGCAGCATCAAATATCTGGCACATTGTCACAGGCTGAAAAAAATAAATATAAAATTTAAATAAATATATTAGAAATGGAACTCTAATTCTGAGGCCCCCAGTACACCTTTTGGATGCAAACATTGCACAGATCTGGTTGTGTTCTGTTAACTGGACCAGAGGTTGGCTGAGGGCTAGGCTGAATATGGCCCCCAGGCTGGGATTTGGAGAACCCTGCCTTACTTCAACTTGACTTCCAACCTGCTTCCAATGCATCCTGTATACAGCAGTGGCTATCCTGCACTAGTTAGAACTGGGCTGAAAAACAGACCAACCAACATGTCAAAAAGTTATTATTCTCCTCATTCAAAGTATATGCATACTTGCAACATAAATTTCAGATCACGGTGACTTTCTGACCAAACCTTATGTCCATCAATTCCATGTAAGCCAACTATTTCTCTGTACAGTTTCCTAAATGCCTCTTGTCTGAAAAATAACAATAAGTTAAAAATAAACAAAAACAGCACCACAGCTTGTTTTCTCGGTCACAATAAAATAGCAATAATTTATGTTCCCTTTGTGATAAATGCAGTTGCTTGAGCTTCATAAAGTGCCAGACTGAGAATTTACAATACATTCGAATAATAAACACTGAAGGTGGACTCCAGGCACAGCACACGAGGGGATTCGGGAACCGGCTCACGTAACTCACAGCCCATCTATTCAAACCAATTTTCCATCCTCGCCGTTTGTTAGAGTAGTCTAAATGCCACATAAACTTCTTTGACATTCAATTATATAATGTATATTGTGCACGCTATGGGAGGATGGACAGATGGAAAATTGCACTGAGTGGTTTACTGGCCACATGCCATTGTCCGCCTATGAAGGCCAGCATGAAAGCAGTGCATGGATGTGCATAATGTCCTTGATTATACCACCCGTATGGAGAAGATTGCTGATAAAGGATCATAAGCATTTTCCAGGCGTATGCCCTAAAACTCCTGGAAATTCAACTAGGAATGCCTGGAGCCACAAGCTCATTCAGAGGGAAGGCATCATAAGGACATGGCCTGGGAGGCGGTTTCTAAAATGCTCATAATTTAAATTTCTACTTGATTTTGGCATTTAAAATTACAGGGATCCCCTTTCATGTTGCAAGAGAGTGTGAGCTGCGTACTGAGGATGACATGATTCTTCACTGATATGTCTTAAGGGGTTATAAAGAAAATTCAGAAGATACCAAGAAGGGTTACCAAGAAACTTCCCTGCTAGCTTACAAGTCATCTGAATTTTTCTACAGGCTATGCAGACATTTTCAGAGAACACAGAGATAGCAGGTCCAGACAAGGTGAGAAATATTTCTTTGACAGGACCTTTTCTGTAGTGGCACCTTGTTGTGGAATAAAATATATTCTATCAGGATCTCAATTTATTCATTCTCCAACATGTTTTCTACCTGATGCTCCTCAGACATTTTTTGTTGATGTCAAATGATACTTTTTGTAGCCTGTGCAATTTTCCTACATTTTACATATCAGATGAGACACAATCTCATGTTTTTCTTGGCAAAGAACGCACGCTTCTTTTTTATGCTGATATTTACTCTTTACTTATATTGACAAATATGTCTTCAGGAGTACAGGTCCAACCTTGTTGTTCATGAATTTTCTATATACAGATTTGACTCAACACAAACAGCCACTATAAATCACAGTTTTAAAAACTGCTTTTCCACTATTGTAAAGAGGGAGTCAAACAAGCAATCATTCCATTCTCCAGTCCCAGAATTAAAACTCTATAGATACTGAGGCACTTCCTTATTCCATTAGATGCAAGAGAGGTGCAAGAAACCTGGAAGTAACTGCACAATCCAGAGTAACTATGGGAGCAGTTATGTCAACGTAAGAAAAATTTACTCTGGATTGCTCTATGAATTTCCCATATGTTTCCACTAGGTGGCATTGTAAGTACGTTGACAAAAATGTATCTTAAGAGCTCTCCTAGTTACTCTGGATTGTGTACTAGGTCTTTAAATATATTTTTTCCATTTTTAATCCACATTTTTTTAATCCACAGGAAGTTCCAGAACAGAACCCTAGTGCATAACAAGGGACACCTGTATAATTTCATCAGTTTCATTCCCCCCACCCTCCACAACATTTTGATCACTTGGAAAAGTAGACAAAAAATGGAATGAGTGAGTTAATGAATGAGTAAGGCTGCAATCCTAACCACCCAGTTAAGTGGTATAATTCCAGGCATACGTACTGTGCTCGCTTGGGGATGTTGCAAAAGTACTGGAAGACACTTCTGCACAATACCTGAGGGGTTACGCCAGTACACCACTCACCACCACAGCAATGGGGAATGAATGAGTTGTGCCAACCTAAATTTATTAGGATTAATGAATAAAGGAATATTGAACAAATTTCAATTTGAAATTGAAAATGAATAAATTTCTGTGCATGATTCATTCTCTCAGAAGGAATGGAGCCCTAGAAAAAGGGAGCAAGCTTTCAAAATAACCTACTTCTGATAACTATTTTTGTAAATATGTGCCCATTCAACCTGGGTGTTTACCACTCAGACTCTCCAGAAAATATTTATATGCATTTTGTGTGTGTGTGTGTGCGTTGGCAGCAAAGTATCTTGATTCTTGCCTTCAAAACTGAATTGAACAAAAACTGACCACAAATGAAGACTCAATTCTTTCCATATTTCTGAATTCTTTTAGGAGTGAGAACTCATCATTATGTGTAGTAGTGTTAGGAAAGCCCTGTGTGGGGCCAATCACATGTCTACAGTGTACATGCATTGTCCCTAGAACATAAAATTAAGGTGAAAGATCTTCATTTCACTTTCTAGACTGTGATGGACGGAGAACAGGACAAAATCTCTTATCTTTGCAGTTTTGTATATTTGGCTCCTTTCAATGCACTTTGAACACAAATGTTAATAGCCATGATATGGGTTACAGATCCTGAAACCTTCTGAGGTTTCTCCAGATTTTTCTTCCCTGGATTTGATTTTGTTTCCAACACACTAAAATAATAATTTAGCTTTGCAGTTGTTTTCATTTTTAAATAGGAGAGGTTCAAGGGGGCCGGGGCGGGAAATCCTATTAATTAAAATGAGTGGAGCTGCTGTATTATCATTAATACATTTATCAATTATTAATAAAACTTGCAGGAGGGAAAGGAACTTGACAATAGACAGGAAGGCAGGGGTTTTTAATAGAATCCTAAAGTTGGAAGGGTCCTAGTAGGTCATCTAGTACAACCCCCTGCCTGCAGCAGGAAATTCTCACAGTGCATCTCCGACAGGTGCTCATCGAGCCCCTGCTTGGAGATCCCCAGTGAGGGAGAGTCCACCACCTCCCTCGGCAATCTGTTCCACTGCCAAACCACCCTCACCCTCAGGATTTTTTCCCCTGATATCCAACCAGAATCTCTTTTCTTGCAGAATATCCAACAGGAATCTCTTTCTTTTGAGGGAGTACTCGCCAGTACTGCATATATAGAGAGTATATATAGAGTATAGTATATCTCTATTTCTAGCTATCTACGTAGTTTTCTAGTATCTAGCTAACTATATAGCTACCTAGCCACCTTGTCCACTGCACCATACTGCTTGCCTATTGGAGTCCTTCCACATGTGGGTGAAGCCCCATGTGGCACTCCAAAGAGCATTAAAAGAATAATAGATACTTCTGGTCTTGTAAGGAAATTGGATTAACCCTTTAAGGTTGTGCCAGAAGCCTCAGAAGGCTGGTACCATGCACTGTACTGTTCACATCGTTGGGGCAATTCACTACCACAGCTTCCTTCTTTCTTTGCTGGTCGAAGCTGGCAAAATAGGCCATGAAATTTTGTTTTTGCTCCTTCTCTGCACCATGATGGCCAAGAGGCCTGCCCCTCCTAGTTCCCTCCTATTTCTAGGTGTGTTTGAAACCCCCCCCCCCCCAGTCATTTTTCCAGCTCCATGTGTGAGGTGCATTAGTGATCCAACTGGCCAAACAGGCCAACTTCACCCCTTCCTATAAATTTGCGAACTCCATAGGTTTGTATAGGGTTGGCTTTTTTGGCCAGCTTAGACTCTGCTTGTCAGACAAATTTCAGTATTTTTTATTTGCTTAAGGTTAATAAATGAGGTTTTTGAATCAGATTTCAAATATTCTCTTTGTACACCCTAATGAATGTCACTGATCACTTTAAGAGCGTTAGAATAGGTGCTAACAATAGTTTTCTATCAGTGGCCAGTTAGGCTCACTTCAAATTTACAGGAAGTCAGAGAGCTTCGACTGACGAAGGGTAAAAGAAAAAGGTGGACTGAACAGAAGCAGAAATGGGGAGCAGCATAGTTGTGGAGCAGAATCTCAGAAGTTCTTTAGCCCACTGTTTTCTGATCCTTTGCAATTCCCAACAATGACCATCCTTTGCTTCTCCTCTCCACATTTTCTGTCCCCCCTATTCCAGTCCAGGGGGTGGAAGAAGGATGAGCAGTATGCATCTTAAATGCATTAAATGTTGGAACTGCATCCTAGTCATGCAATTATATTGTCCAATATCAGGGGGCTTTGCATAAGAATGGTCAGAAACTGTCAGCAATCCAGGGGGACATGCCCCCAAACTGTTGCACCAGCATGGAAGGGCACCCTTCAGATCATGCCTGGCTGGGAGCTCACATCTGCCAACCTGGAAGAGATGACTTCAGACAGCAAAGTTGGAATGGGAGGTAGAGTTGGGCTCCAGGGAAGGGCAGAAGACTATGGGCTAAATCCAGAGCAGTTACGGGTCCATGCAGTTATGTCACCCTCTAGTGTTATCCTATGGAAAGTCATCTTAACTGCTCCGGAGCAAAGGGCTTAATTTCACTTTAGGATATAGGCCTAAGTCTATCCACCCAACAAACCTCAGCCACAGAAGCCAAAGTTTAACCAGGAGCCTAGGTCTACCTGGCTGGAGTTAAATTTGTGCGTATGCCCACCTCCAAACACTAACAGTGAATCCACCCCTGCAAACTGTACTGCACATTTCACAGCTTCAGCTTCACAGTTCACAATTTTGAAAAAAATAAAAAATTGGCAAGTGTTACATGACTTCCACTTCCTTTAGAGAAGAGATTCCCTGGAGACTTATGGTGTCTGCAGTATTTGATTTATTTGCAAATATACAAGTGAGAATCAGATAAGCAAAGCAGCCTGCATAGCCACCAAGCTATGTGTCAGATCCCCAGAGTATCTATGCTACACTGGGAACTTCTCTTATGTTTTGTGATTTTTTTTCACTTTCCTCATCTTTTGGGGTGAAATATTTTTATTTATTTACTGATCTATACAAAGAAAAAAACTACAGATAAAAAACTGAAGCTATAAAAACTACAGATATAAATAAAAAAATACTGACAATAGGCAAGAGAAAATTTAAAATACAGTACAACAAAAAGATAATAAAAAATAAAAAATAAGTAAAATACACTTAAAAGAGAAAAATAGACATAGGCTGCAATCCTAAAGACACTTTCCTCGGAGAAAGACCCATTGAACACAATGGGTCTTACTTTTGAGTAGATATGGTTAGGATTGTGCTCAAAGGCCCATATCCTAAAGTCAAAATAAGCCCTTTGTGTTGGAACAGTTAAGGTGACATTCCATAAGATAACACTAGAGGGTGATGTAACTGCGTGGACCCGTAACTGCTCTGGATTTTGCCCTTAATATACATTATAAATACACTTAAGTTACACTTTAAAAGAAAAAGAAAACTACATTTTCACTTTAGTGACATCCCAGTATTTCAGTCAAGGATTGAGTTGAGTCTAATGAAGATTAGTCTGTGAATACCAGGCTTCAGAGCTCTGTCGATTGAACTGAGCCTCATACCACTGTTTGTTGCAGTGTTCCTGGTCTTGCCACTCGTCAGCAAAGGTCCAGGGCTCTCATGAGTACCACCATACACCACCCCAAGCACCACTAGTGGTACTGAGTTAAGAAATCCTGGACTAGGTGACCTCTAAGTTCTAACTCTCACATTTTATGATTCTATCAGCTTTGCCATAAACCCATAAACACAAAAAGAAGCAATTCTTTGCAAAACGTGCTGTCACAGAGGTTTAGGATGGCTGTCATGGGTTTTATACAATGATCGCTGATCCCCCTGCGATGATCTTGCAAGGAGAACATGTGGAGTCACAACCAGCAAGGGAATTGCTATGGCTGATGTGTGTCTAGCAGATGTCATATCAGCATGTAAGGGCTCTGGTTACTCAGGAAAACATGACAATTACTATGGAAAGATGACATTTGGAAGCACCCAAAAAGAAGCAACAAGGGACACTGCTATAGGAAACAAAAGGCAATGAAATGTGACAAACGGCAAGGGAGGGAGACCCAGCCAAAGCTTTGACAGCCAGTAGTATGATTCATGCAACCAAATTCATCCAGATCTCTTCAATAAGATGCTAAATCTTTATGTTTTCCTTGCTGAAACAAAAACACTCCTGGACCAGAGATACTCTGAAGGCCATATAACCATTAGAATTTCTTTAGAGCAGTCATTAAACTATGTCTTGTTCAGAGAAAATTCCTTTTCAGCCTCCTCCTCTGAGGAATGGCCAAACACTCCAGTTAATTTCCAGTGGATTTGAAAGGAGAGTTTAAATGAGATGCCACCGGATGGAGCCGATATCTATAAAGGCAAGCCCATCACCTCTTTGGCACAGGGTCACTTACAAACTGCACCTCCTTTTTCTACTCATGCTTTCGATTAACTTCCTTCACCCATTTTGTCTTATCAGGAACGCTGCAGGCTTCTCCGCAAGGAAATCTACAAGGCATCAAGTTTCCTGTTCAATGTGCAATCCACAGAAAGCTATTTGATAGAACAGATGCTTACCCAAACCATCTTATCAACTCAACTCAGACCTTGGTTAGAGCTGATGCCATAGTTTGTCCGTTTCAGGCTCAGAATGTGGCTTGCCTTCAAGGCAGCAGGGATCATGACAGCTCCAAGTACAGGGGAACCTTGGTTTACAAGCAAAATTCATTCCAGAAGCATGCTTATATTCCAAAAGGCTTGTATATCAAAACAAATTTTCCCATAAGAAACAATGGAAACTCAGATGATTCATTCCACAACCCAAAAATACTCATATGAAAATGATTGAAATCTTCTATAAAGCAGGCCTCTGTCAGTCTTGAAAGACTATGGTATCGTGATGCATGCAAAGCACAAAAGTCTGGGTTGGATTGTTATGGAGGATAGGCTGTTACCCAAGCAGCAGACACCCCTCTCCATGTCACTGAATTAGTCCAATGGAAAGGCAGAGCCAATACGATTGGATCCCTTCTGTGACTGAGGGGTGCACTAAGAACCGGTTTTCAGAAATTCCAACCGGAAAGGGGTGAAATGGGGCACAATGCGTTTTCCTCCCTATACATTGAATTGATGACTCATCAACATTATGCCCCAATCCCTGGGTCTAGAAGCATGAAATTTGGGGAGGCTGTTCCTTCTATGACATCAATACCCACCAAGAACCAATGAGGAGAAATTTAACCATTAAGGGGCTGAAAAGATGTGCAAAAGGGGTGTTTTTGTCCTATACTTAACATGGAAGACTGACCAACATCCAGCCAATTTGGTGCTCAGTGCCTGGTGGACTGGGGGGATGTTGTTTGGAGGGAGAGGTTTTACTGGAGAGGATGCTGTGCACTGGAGAGGAAGCTGCGCATGGGGGGCTGTTGTGCTGTTGCGCAGTGGGGAATTTTACTCCCGCAACGTGGGTACACTTTCGCTAGTACTGTAATATAATACAAAATATTAAAGAAAAAATAAAACAAATTAACCTGCAGTAAATCTTTCAGATCTCTCAGGAAATCTTCCTGCTTACACAAGAGCGAGTCCCCCAGATTATAATAGGACTTACTATAGACATGTTAGGCTAGGTCTCTCTGGCTCATTTCCAGTGGTGGGCTTTAGGGGGTTTTCATAGGTTCTATAGAATCCTTTGCTAATGAGCACCTGGTTCTGAGAACCAGTTACTAATGGGACATAGAACCTGTTGTTAATTTAGGTTATTAGGACATAGAACCTGTTATTAATTTATTTGAATCCCTTCTTTCCATTACCCCCTTTACATAGGAGTGAGCCCCATTGACTGTAATAAGCTTACTTTAGAGTAGGCATGCATAATTTTGTCTCAGGAGAGGCCGAGCAGGTGCTGGTAGAGCACTGAAACAAGCTGTATACCAGCTGGAAATACTTTTTGCTTGTTTATCAAGACACCACCTGTATATCAAGTCCAAATTTCTTAGAAATGTTTGCTTGTCTTGCAAAACACTCTCAATCCAAATTACT
The DNA here is from genome assembly GCA_030015325.1 of Cryptoblepharus egeriae. NCBI lineage: Eukaryota > Metazoa > Chordata > Lepidosauria > Squamata > Scincidae > Cryptoblepharus > Cryptoblepharus egeriae. The sequence continues at coordinate 19,613,754 of JAREYC010000011.1, read as the reverse complement.
CAATCAAAGGTTTTACTGTACATTTGTGGCTCACATTGTGGTTTATTCATACATGCTAAGGTATTCACTATTTTGGCCACTAGTGTCAAGCTTGTTGCCCCCTAAAGCTTGTTGCTTGGTGAGGTTGCCACACTTGAACCCTTTTTAGTTACCCCATTGAGCTTTTTTTTTGTTCTGTTTTTTTAACATTTTCTTGATATCTATGGGAGCCAGTGACACAGAATTCCTTCTTCCTATCACCAGATTACATCTGGAAATGCTCTAATGTGCCTTCAAAGTGATAACTGTTATGAATTGCAAACACTTGTAGCCATTCCTTTTAAAAAATAAGAAATGAACATTGTCCCCATAGGATTTTTTTGGGTTATCATCCAGCAATTCACAGGCAGATGGAAATAGCTTTTGTGCCATACAATCACTGCAGTGGTAAAAGGATGTCACAGATTGAATTTCTGCAAAAAAAAAAAAAAAAAAAATCAACATGGGGCACTCTATTACCAGATGCAACACATGCAACATATAAGCAGGCCTCCGTCAGTCTTGAAAGACTATGGTATCATGCTCGGTGCTGCATACGCTGCATGCGAGGCACGAAAGCCTGGGTTGGATTGTTATGGAGGATAGGCTGTTACCCAAGCAGCAAATCCCCCCTCTCCACGCCACTGAATTAGTCCAGTGGAAAGGCAGAGCCAATACGATTGGATCCAGCTGGCGTTGCAGAGCTGGGCTAAGGACAGGAGCTCACCCTGTCTTGTGGGGCTGACCTGGGTCTCGAACCCTGGCCTGCTGGTTAACAGGCACAGCGTCTTAGCCACTTGCACCACCCACAGCCCACATGCACATTTAACATATGCATATGCAACTTATGCACATGCAACATATGCATACGGGAAATTGTGCGCGGGGACCAACTGCAATGGCTCATGTAAACACTCAGTGAATAGGATAAGGAAGAAGAGAAAGATATGGGTGCAACAATATCTAGCTTTTACTGTGCAGTGAAAAAAATACAAAAAACTGGATAGCCTAATCCAGTACTGTACAATGCAATGCAATATTCACATATACACACTCACTTGACAAAAGCATCAACAATTTTTAGGAAGGCGTAAAGAGAAAAGAGGAAATCAACCTCTAGAACTACCCTCTGCCTGCCATCCCCCCATCCATGAACAATTTCCCCCCTTTAAATGTCTTCATAGGATGAGCTTGGATGGTGCAGAGATTCTGAGTTATGCCTCCTTGTAGGCTGGGGGCTTGTGCACCTCTGCATGCCAGCACGGCTTCCAATTGGACGTGCTTTACAGCACATTTGCAACCATCATTGGCTGGACAAAGGTCTTGTTCCAACCCAGTGTAATCTTTGTATTGTGCTATGAGATGTACAAAATTATGCGGAGGGTGAATACAGCGCAGTGATGGACTTCAGGGGGTTCTCACAAGTTCTATAGAATCCTTTGCTAATGAGTGCCTGCTTCTGAGAACAGGTTACTAAAGGGACATAGAACCTGTTGTTAATTTATCTGAATTCCACTGCTGGATACAGGGAATGGAAGAATGTTTTTTTCTCTTTCATACAATACCAGAACCAGGGGACATCTACTAAAAATTGAGTGTTGGCAGAGTGAGAATAGACAAAGGGAAATATTGCTTTACCCCACATGGAATTAGTATGTAGAACTCTTTGCCATCAGATCTGTGGATGGATGTCTGGCCTAGATGTCTTTAAAAGAGAACTGGAAAGATTTCTAGCTTGTAACCAGCCCAACACACGTAACAAAGCTAACCGCTCCGTTCTTCTCCACATTTCTCCTTCTGTTCAGTACAGCACCTCCTTTCCAATCCAGGGAATGGGAGAAGCAGAGGTAAGAGGAAGCAGCATTTGGCACACACAGGGCCAGAAATAGGTTTGATGAGGCCCTAAACTATTGAAGGTCATGGGGCCCTTTATATGTCCAGCTGTTCTTTGTCAACAACAAATTATCGCTGTTTTTGTGTTGAATATATGCTATAAGGTAATTTATGGACATAATTTACGGATCTATACAACACAAAACACAGTTGCTGTATGTAGGTTTTATTTTATTTGTTTTTTATCTTATGTTCTGGAAATGTACATCCAGTTTTTATTTTCCTTTAAATTTTTTGGGGCCCTAAGCTACAGCTTGTTTAGCTTATACATAAATTCGGCACTGGGCATACCTCTTCTAGTGACAGGAAGTCTTAAGCCAACTCTGGTCATGATTAACTTCAGAGCCCCATAATTTGCATCATCATCTGGCTATGATGTCCCAGAGTTCTTCTATTGCTGTTAACAGAATCATTTTTGCAAGGTATACTAATTAATTTAGGCTACAATCAAAAGTAACTATGGGACCTTTTAAACCGACATAGTTATGGTGCCATCTATGGGAAATGAATAGAGCAATCCAGAGTAAGTGCCTCTTACATCTTCACAAAGTTACTCTGGATTGTAGTGTATGTAGGAAACTAAATATATACAGTACCTAACACAATCAAACAATTCCCAGTTCTGTCACTTTATTACACTAGCATTCTATTACAACATGAGGTATACAGAAACCTGCAATCTTATGGGTTTATATAAATAATGTACAGGTACTTATAAATAATAATGAACTTATAAATAATAAATAATTATAAATAATGAACTTATAGCTTATGTGGCCACAAATGCAATACAAACCACATATAATATATCCCACTAGCAATAACGTCCATTGTAGCCCGTTTTGGAGTCTGATTGCAGCGCAATTCATCTGCCATCATGAGTACTCCAAAAAGGTCCCCCGTGAATAAATTCACCCATTCCATGTAAAGTCACTCAATTCCTTTAAAAAACATGTTCAAGGTCATGTTGTGGAAACCAACAAAAAGACCCATAAAACTGGTTACAACATCAGATCTAAACCCAGTTATTTCAGTGTGAAACAGTATAAGCAACAAAGGGCTCAAGCCTATTGCTTTCCAGAACCAATGCAACCATGAGAGAAGGGATAAGTATAGGAAAAGAATGGCAGGGGGCAGGGCAGTGATACATCATCATGCCCACTACATGTTGCTGCCTGTCCACTGCATAGAACGAGGACCATTGTAGGGGTGCTGTGCTAGCCTCCTTCACCTGGTGACCCAAACCCAAACTGGGCAGCTGTGAAACATTGTTAGAACTCACCTTGAGTACTTTGTTCAGTTCTGGGCACCTCTGTTTAAAAAAGATGCAGCCAAACTGGAGCAAGTCCAGAGGAGAGCAACAAGAGCAAGTCCAGAGGAGAATGATCAGTGGGATGGAAAGGAAGCCCTAAGAGGAAAGGTTGGGGGAACTTGGAATGTTCAGCCTGGAGAAGAGAAGGTTGAGAGGAGACCTGATTGCCCTGTTCAGATACCTGAAGGGTTCTCATATGGAGGAAATCTTAGCTGCCTCTGAAAGCAGAACTAGAACAAATGGGTACAAATTGCAAGAAAGGAGATTCCGGTGAAAAAATTCCTGACGGTGAGGGTGGTTCGGCAGAGGAACAGATTGCCAAGGGAGATGGTGGACTCTCCCTCACTGGGAATCTTCAAGAAGAGGCTTGACCAACACCTGTTGGAGATGCTCTAGGAGAATTTCCTGCTACAGGTCCCTTCCAACTCTAGGATTCTATTATTGTTTTCTCCACCTCTCACTCACACTAAACTCAGAGTCGGCTTCACAGTATCAGCAAGCATAGCTGTTATATAAATGAATATTGATTTCCTTTGCTGCCAATTTTAGGCATGGAAATGGCTCTTTATCAGATGAGAATAAAAGCCAGGCTTGGTAAGGTGTCAAAACAGAAAACTGAAATGTAACCTTGTATCAACAAAGACCGCGCCTGAAACAAATTGCCAGAATTAGGAGCCTCAGGTGTTAAAGAGAAGGAGGAGTAATGCATCAGGCTCACAATAATGTAAAGCAAGTTATCTATTGTGGTTACTTGAAATACACTCCGGTTTAGTGCTAAATAAAAGGCATCCAGGCAAAATAAGAAGAGAATGTATTAATTAAGACGGCACCTTCAGAAGGGCTGTAGTTAGATGGGAAGCCAAATGAGTTTTTTGAAAACCAGTGAAATTTCTCAATGAGGTTATATGCTTTCCTGACTTACTCCCTAATCCTATCCCCTGAACACCACTGGTATAGATATAGCTGGGCTGGTGGAATGTGCATTGCATCCAGTGGTTTTGGGGGGAGTGATTAAGTGGCTTGCTAGAGAAAAATTACCTCTGCATTGCAAGTATGTGTGACTTGATATGGACACATACTCGAGTCTAAAAATATGCTTTTGCTCACTCATGCACCCTCAAGTCATGTATGTTCTGAAACCAGAAGTGACTCAGGACTCAATGTTTTTTATTCTTAGGAATATGTGGGATCAAACACATACACACACATGCTTGAATATATAGATGCACAAACACATATACGGAAACATTTTTTTCCACAGAAAAAAGCCTGATTTGTCTGCCAAAAAGACTCATACTTGGTTAACATGATGGCATTATTAAAAAATAGCAAGGCTTTCACAATTTTGGCCAATAGTGACAAGCTCAATTTTTGCCCCTCTGAAATTTGTTGCTCGGTGCAGTTGCTACCCCTTAGCTATGCCACAGGGACAGAACCATATTCTAGGAAAGGTATTCCTTTGACACTTCACTTGTTTTTACAATTCAAGACCTTCTCTACAGAGCCCTTTTCTGGCCCAGCACTCTGCATACAGAACACCTACTTTGCAAACAAGAAGGATTGATATTCATCCCCTTTCTTTCCTCCTTTAAACAAATGAAATGCATTTTGGCTGGAAGCTCAGAGTGATCAAACATGCAGTTGGCAATGCATGCCAGTGATAAACAGCTGCTCCATCTGAAGAGGCCTGCCACTGAACCAATGGCTTCACTTCACATGGGATTAGCAGAAAAGGTTTCATAGGTAAGGAACCCTCAGTAGAGAAAGAAATTTATGTTTTCCTTCTTGTCATCTAATTAATACAGTATCCCATGGATTACCTGGCTCTACTATGAAAAAGGGGTTCATCAACTATGATGCTGAATTCATGTTTTGTTCTCGAATGCTTCCTGCAAACATATCTCTTCTCAATTTTTCCTTGATACCAGCCAAAAATTGATTCCACCTGAAATTTGCTGCATGATTTGGCTTTGGCTTTCCAAGAGCCTCTCAGTTTCCAGTCGGTGCACCATTCTCACACAATATTTTTTAACTGTAATTCTAACCATCTGTCAAAATAGGATTTCAAATTAGAGATGCTTCAGCTGATGACATGGCTGGATTCCTTTGGTGTTGCCCAGCAAGAGTTTTGATGTTTCCAATTTGCACATTGTGGTTTTGGCCTGTTTGGAATGGGGGGCTCAATTCCTAGGAAGACAATCAGTCTCGCAGTAGGATCTAGCTGTTGGTGTAAAATGATGAGTAATGGCTTAACTCACCCAACATATAGATAGCAACAGACTTGGGTGAACAAACATTGAGAGCTTGAGCATCACAGACCTATAATACCTGATTGTAAAAGTATGGTTTGCAATGGAAATAACTTCCAAAGCAGATGTTTGAGAGATTATGGAAAGCCCAATGTAAGCTGGCTCCTAAAATGACAAACATGCACATTGCAATCAGGTGGAGTTCAGGAGGGCCACCAGTGGAGAGGCCTGCACCAACAATGCCTGCTATGTGTGGGTGTTCCAACATCAGATGGTGGGGAGATGGGTGGATAAAGGTCAGGAAGGGGTGTTTGGAGGCTGGGGATGAGGATGGTTCAAGTGCAAGAGACCAAGTAGCCTCAGATGCATCTTAAAGCCTGAAAGCCCTACATGATGCTGAACTTGGTTTGGAGCAAGCAATTTGAGGATTGAGCCAGCTGAACAGTAAGCTGATAAATGAGATAATCTCTATGGTCCAGTGATATCCAGGATCAGTTTTTGGCAGAATACACTTATATACAGCTGTTGAATGCCAGCCATTTGCTGGATGCCCACTCCTAATGCCTACTCTGGTTTCCCATGACTGCCAACTGGGTAATCCTCCACATCTTGGTGGCTGTGAATTTCCATTGTAATAGAAATTCTAGCTTTTCGGTGTTCCCTCAAAGGTGTTTTCTCCCCTGCACCCCAAACAATGTTCACCAGTGACTAGCGCTGATGTGAGGGAACAACATGGCAGATGGAAACTGCCATCTAATAACAGTTGTTACTCTGCTAGTGCACCCAGTGTCAGGCAAATCCAGTCCTGTTGCCACCTTAAGGGGAAGAGGCCACATCAGCAATCACCTTTCCAAAGCCTCCCTCAAAACTGTCTCTGATCACATGTCTCAAATACAGGGCTCTTGACATGAATGAGCAAAACCCCAGCAATTGTCCCTGGATGAATAAAACCGATGTTTCAATCAAAAATATCCTTTGATCCTATTTATAAGGCTCATCTTGGTTGACCTAAATCTATTCACTTTTTGTACTATGAATAATCACCCACATTTCAGGTGATTTGGGAGCAAATCCTAAAATGCAGTTCAGTTGGCACAAATTCCTGGTGCTAACCCAATGTCAACATTGGTTTGACAATTATAAATAATATAAATTATATCTATATAACTATATGGGACTACTGGACTGGAAGAGGGATAATGTAGTCCCAATCTTTTAAAAAGGGGAAAAAAGAACCAGATAATTATAGACCTGTCAGTTTGAGTTCAATACCGGGGAAGATATAATAAAAAACACTATTTGTGCAAATCTAGAAAAGTAATCCATGATCAAAAGAACCCAGCATGGATTTACCAAGAATAAATCTTGCCAAAACAAGTCTGGTCTCCTTTTTTGATCGGGTTACAAGCTTACTGGACAGTGGCAATGCTATGGATGTAATTTAACTTGACTTCAGCAAAGTATTTGACAAGGTCCCATATGACACCTTAATTGGGAAGTTGGAAAAATTTGGTCTACACAAGGCAATCGTTAGGTGGATCTGCAACTGGCTCAACAGCCACACTCAAAGGGTTTTTAATGATTTTGTGTCAAACTGGTGATCAGTTTTGAGTGGGGTGTCCCAGGGTTATGTCTTAGGCCTGGTTCTCTTTAATATCTTCATCAACAACTTGGAAAAAGGGATACGGGGGAGCCTCATCACATTTGCAGACGACACCAAGCTGGGAGGAGTAGCAAACACAACAGAAGACAGAAGAAACCTCCAGGAGGATCTGGATAAACTGAAATACTGGGCTGTAACAAATAGAATGAATTTCAACAGGGAGAAGTACACTTAGGCAACACCGTAAAAACCAAAAACACAGGTATAAAATAGGAGATACTTGGCTTGGCAGCACAACATGTGGGCGGGATCTTGGAGTCGCCACGGATCACAAGCTGAACATGAGTCAGCAGTGTGATGTGTCTGTGAAGAAGGCAAATGCCATTAAAGGCTGCATTAAGAGGACTGTAGCTCCCAAGTTGCGAGAAGTTATAGTTCCACTTTAATCTGCATTGGTCAGACCTCACCTTGAATACTGCGTTCAGTTCCGGGCACCTCACTTTAAGAAAAATGTAGCCAAACTATCTATCTACCTATCTACAGTATTTATATACCGCTTTTCAACTGAGAAGTTCACAAAGCGGTTTACAAGAAAATAAAAAAAATTAATAGCTAATGGGTGCCTGTCCCAAAAGGGCTCACAATCTAAAATGCAAAAAGAACACCAGCAGAAGCCACTAGAGCAGACATTGCTGGGGTGTGTAGGGCCAGTTACTCTTCCCCTGCTAAATAAAAGAGGAACACCCACTTGAAAGAGTGTCTCTTTCCCAGTTAGCAGGGGTTAGCAAGCCCAGAGGAGAGAGACAAGAATGATCTGTGAGATGTAAGGGAAGCCCTACAAGGAAAGGTTGGGGGAACTTGGAATGTTCAGGCTAGAGAAGAGAAGGCTGAGAGGAGACATGATTGCCCTCTTCAGATACCTGAAGGGCTGTCATATGAAGGAAGGGGCTCATTTGTTCATAGCTGCCTCTGAAGGCTGAACTAGAACCAATGGGTATAAACAGCAAGAAAGGAGATTCCAGTTGGATATCAGGAAAAAATTCCTGACAGTGAGGTCAGTTCGGCAGTGGAATAGATTGCCAAGGGAGGTGGTGGACTCTCCCTCACTGGGGCTCTTGAAGCAGAGGCTCAACGAGCACCTGTTGGAGATGCTCTAGGAGAATTTCCTCCTACAGGCAGGTGTTTGGACTAGATGACCTACTGGGTCCCTTCCATCTCTAGGATTCTATGATTCTATAAACTGTATACACTATAACTATGTAAACTATAACTATAACTTACACGCCCAGGAGTGAGGCAGAAGTGTCTTACGGCACTTTTGTGACACCCTAAGGTTGGCAAAGGACTTATGCCAGGGCTTAAGTTAGCCTAAGTGGAGGTTAGGATTGCAGTCTCATAGTTATAATTATAAATTTATAATTATAATTTATAACTTTGTACCTATTGTTTCATAAAATATATATTTCACTAGATATAGAATTATATTTTAAAATATAGAATTATATTTTAAAAAATAAATAATAAAATTTTTTTTAAGAAAAAAGCTGCTTGTGAAACTTGGAAATAAATGCAAATTTACTTTAAACTACTACTTGACAAGGATGGGGAGTGAATAAAAAGCTAATTATGTGGAGGAAGCAGGAAAACAAGTTTGACAATAAAAAAGTAGAAATGCTGAATAAATGTATGTTATGATACATAATTGCATAAATATGTGTATTTCAAAGTCTGACTATTCTTGTAGATAGCTAATGAGCATGAAATGTAAGGTAGGAGGTTAATTTAGTTGTAAATAGTCAAATCAACAGGCTTTCATGGTTACATCAACTGAGAATGCTTCTCCTCCTTAGGGAAATAAACTTTTAAAAATACAAATCAAAAACATGATTAAAATACATGATTTAAAATCAGCGAGTCTTCACAATATGATTAAAATTGACAAAATGAATCCAAGTAATTAAAACAGCACCCGCCTGATATTCTAATAAAGTGACTCTGTTGAAGACTCCCCCCTCCCTTTGGGCCTTAAACATTCTTAAGAAGATACTGTGAGATTATAATGAAACCTGACAACCTTGAATGGTTTGGTTATAGGAGTTGGAGTTCCTGAAACCATTTTATATTCTGTGGATGGCAGGAAAGTGTTGAGACTTGGATGACAGGCCCTACAATCCAGAGTAACTATAGGAAGACGTAAGAGGCACTTACTCTGGATTGCTCTATGCATTTCCCATCGGTTTGCCACAGGTGGCACTGTAACTACGTTGGTGTAAAAGGTCCCGTAATTACTCTGGATTGTAGCCTCAGACACCAGTCATTAAAACAGATTTTTGGTGACTCATATGGACTCAAGTCACATGTATCAAAAACTTGGGCACTGACTCAGGACATGGGGGTTTTACCTTTAAAATGAAAGGGCTCACATAGACTAGAGTCAAGACTCACTTTTGGATGTGCTGTTTTGTGTGCTTGCCTGCTTCACCTCTTCTGCAATTAAACTTATTTCTCCAAAAGACTTAGACCTGAGTTAAAATTACTCAAAAAAAATGGCTTTGGAAAAATAATCTACAAGAGCCCCCCACCACTTTCTCTGGACAAGGTTTCCAATTGCTTCCCTGCCTCCAAATGCCAGATGCAAGGGAGTGACAACATGACTGAGGTTACAATGGGGCAGCAAACTGAATTTTACACAATTTCTAAGTGGAAAGCGGCTTAAAAGAAATGGTACATATGTTGACTATCTGATTAAATGGTTAGAGAGTTAACTGTACTTTGTTCCAAGGCATTGAAAGAGGGAGACATGGTCCCTTCCAACTCTAGGATTCTATGATTCAGTGTTTGGGTGTCTCTGTGCATGTGTCTCTGTGCATCCGAAGCTCATTTGCTGCTGGAACTGATGATGCAAAATGGACAAGAAAAAGCTTATCTTTTGCCATGATTGTTGCCACCCATCCATTTGCCACATGAACATATGGTCATAGAAATCTTCAAACAATGCTTCTCTTTGGGATGAGCACCATTCTTAGAGTCAGTCACAAATAGCAGGGCAACCTGCAGCCTGCAGAGAGCACCTTTACCTTTACCTTTTAAAGAGACAGAGGGCCTTCTCATCAACAGAATGCCTTTGCATAGGGGTATCAAACTAGTTCTCTCTTGTATTTTTTACCCCTGAAGAAAACATGCCCCGTTGATTCTGAAGGACGTCAAGAGACTCCACAGACCTTCTTCGGCTGAGAGGCTTCAGCACCAAATACACAAGTGAATCCAAGCAATTGGCTGCTATTGAGGAAGTTTCAGCATATGTGCACAAACACACACACATGCAAAAGCACCCTCAGATGTGTGCTGCTAATCAGGTATTTCTTTTGGTCTTAATCACATTTTAAAAGCATTGTTTGCATTGTGTCTCTTCCTTAAAAATCCCATTATAGCAAACCACTTTGAGAGAAACATGGCCACACTCTTTATTCTGCGCAGCCGGCATTGACTCTTTTCCACACCTTGGAGGCAGTGGTGGGCTTCAGCAGGTTCGCACCTACTCTATAGAACCGGTTGTTAATGAGAGACAGGACATATAAAGTTTAAAAATAGCCATTTAAAAGTGGCTGCCAGATGGGCAGAGAACCGGTTGTTAATTTTTTTCTAGCCCATCACTGCTCGGAGGCTGTTAATTGGGCTCAGCAAGAGCCAAAATAAATACTTCAATCAGGAGACACTGGAATTAGGAACACTTGGGTCGCAAGATAAAAGATGAAGTAATCAAAGTTGCCTTTTCATTTGCGCTCACCCTATCCCAGCCTGTTTCAACAAATCACTATTGAAATTAAGAATGAAGCTAGCACCCATTTAGAAGTTGCTTTCATTCTCAGATCAATTCACAGGATGATCCTGTGTGCAGTCAGTCATTTTTTCCCCCTCTTCCTTGCTCCTGAGAAGAAACTGCTGTTGTAAACAGCTCACACAAAGCACCACAAATACAAGCTCTGGCTTTGTATTCCATTTCTCAAATAACATTTTGAACAACTTAGGAGAGGAAAACATACTCTGTGTCTGAGGACAGAGCTGTGCATGGGCAAGCTGTGTGTTAAGAATGGCTTTAAGCATCTAATGGTGGCATAGATGAAGGGAGGAAAAGACAGAGGGAGCCATGCAAGGGGTCCCTTCCCTTTGCAGCCATTTCCAGACAGTAATGGCCATACAGCTCCAGTTTAAGAAAGATGCATCCAAAGTGAAGCAAGTCCAGAGGAGAACAACAAGGTTGGAAGACAAAACCTACAAAGAAAGTCTGAGGGAACTTGGTCTGTTCAGCCTGGAGAAGAGAAGGATGAGATCTGATCACATTCTCCAAATACCTGAAGGGCTGTCATATGGAAGGAAGGACACATTTGTTTTTAACAACCTCTGAAAGTAGAACTAGAACTTCCCAACTATGGGCAAAATCCAAAGTAACTACGGGGAGTCCTTGCTCCGGTGTAAGAACAACTTACTTTGGATTGCAATATGAATTTCAAATAGGTTTTTACGAGGTTCTGCAGTAACTATGGGTTCACGTAAAGTCTCTTACGTGCTCCCATAGTTACTCTGGATTTGGGGGTATGTGAGTCTATGAATTCTGAGCTATCCAAAATAAGAGCACTGAGTGCTGATTGCAGCTTATGTTTGATGCCTAAATTGATGATGGCTGCAATCCTAAAGACACGTTCCTGGGAGTAAGAGTCATTGAACGCAGTAGGGCTTACTTTTGAGTAGATATGTTCAGGATTGTGTTCAAAATTACTTCCATTGAGTTCCGACAGACTATAATTCTAAAAATTGGTGCTACGTGGTCCCAGTGCTAAGAATTTTGAGAACCACTGAAACAGAACATGAAGATCCTAAATGCTGATAACCAATTATTAGCAAAATACTCATGAACATGTCAAAGATTCTGAGAACATGTAAATATTTTAAAGCCCAATTTGCAAATAGTTGATTATGGAAGAAACTTCATTTCAGGAGTAGTTACACTGATTTAAGTTTAATTGGTTTCTTTGCTACCACATTTAGAGCACAATCCTAACCATGTCTACTCAAAAGTAAGCTTCATTGTGTTCAATGGGTCTTACTCCCAGGAAAGTGTCTTTAGGATTGCAGCCTTAGTCTAGTGCCCTCTGCTGGAAAGATTGTCTCTAAATTGAGAATATCTTGCGGCAATTCTTAGCTCAGCTTCTTTTGTTTTTAAACTGAGACTCAAGCTGTGACTATTTTCTGAAACAATGGGTTTTCAATGAACAATTTACCAACAGCTCCCCCTGCCAGAATAATTAAGTAATTAATTATATTTTCTCTTCTATTAAGCCCTGATTGCTTATCAGAGCATTCAAATGCAACATTTTCCTCTTGTCACTTTCAATTAATTTTTGCACTAAAAAAGAGAAGAAATAAAAAAACCTAAAGAAATACAATAAGGATGCTTTATAGGAAATCATGCATTTTTCATTGAAGCAGTTAAATTACTGTAAAGGCACTACGCAAGGCAGCTGCTTTCTTTTGGCAAGGTCATTGAAGATTAGGGCTTCTAGCCACCCTTTACTGGGAGTAATCCCCACTTACTATAGTGAGGACTTACTTCTGAGTAGACCTGCATAGGATTGGGCTCCTAGAGAAAATATTAAAGCTGCAATCCAATACATATTTACCTGCTTATAATTCCCATTATATTGGAAAGTACTTCTGGACTACACAGTACAGTCTGTGTAGTTCTGGGTTGTACAGTCCTGAAAGAGTTTGCCATCTCAAAAGAGGTGCAGAAGAGACCAACAACAGCCACTGAAAAACACCATGTTGGGGTGAAGACTTTATCCTACTAAATATCAAAGGATACACAGCAAGGATTTCTCTTTTTTTCTTCTTTTTCTGTTAGGAAAGGAAGGAAGCAAAGTAGTGTGGTTCCATTTTCTCTACTTTCTCTCTACAGGCAAGGGTATCACTAGGGTTCATGTCACCTGGTTCGGGTGGCCAGTGCATCACCCCCATGCAGTGGGAAGGGCAACAACCTGGATGGTAGGTGTGGTTATGTGCAATTGCCCCACCTCTGTTTGTTTTTGGTCACACATTTTGCTATAATAAAGATATTTTAAAATGGTTTGTTCCATTACATTCTGCTATAAATTCCACATCCAACAGTATATAACAAGGTGGGATTGTTCCTAAAAACTTTGATTTTTTGCCATTTTGGCCCCTGTGGCATCACCCCCTCAAGTTATTGCAGGGTCTCAAACCTTCTGGGGTGGTACCCGCTTTTTAGAGGGACAGTCTCCCCAGGATCCACCAGAAGTGACATCATGGCTGGAAGTGACTTTTTCAAGCAAATTAAAACAAATAAATGTAAATACATTAAAGTAAATCAAGTAAATAACTTCAACACCACCACCCCGCACTGCAGAGGGAGCAGAAGAGCCTCTTCATTGGAGGAACAAATATGGCTGTCTTCTGCAGCCAGAAAACATGACCAGCCAAACCTGTGCAAGCCTCCATCAGGTAGGAGGGAAAACACCTCCTGCACCTCCTCTACAGCTCCTCTTAAACAGACCCCTTCCCCCCAAGTAAGCCCCCCTCCCGGCCTGGACCACACTACAACCACCTCTTTTCCCGCCACCAGCACCTTCCCTGCCTGCACTTTTCCTTTCCTGTTATAAGCCCCACTGGATTTAATGGGGCTTGATTCTGAGGAGAAATCTTAGGATCTGGCCCCTTTTCAATGCAAGCAAAAGGCAATCTCCTGCTGCTGCTGGCATCTTATGGAAAGAGTCAGGCTTGCATCCTATGCAGTTTCCTATGAGTAAGTCCCAGTGGATTTAATGGGGCTTGATTCTGAGAGGACAGCATAGGATTTTGCCCCTCTGTTGCAAACTGCCTATCTAGTTTGCATAGATAGATCTCACACAGAGAGAGGTTCCTTGTTAAAGATGCTCCAAAAGACACCAGTGACTCTTTTAGTGAAAATTAGTCATCCTTGGCCATAAAGGTTTTTCTTTTCTTTTTTACTGTACAGAATATTACAGTGTTTTATTACAGTTATTGTAGTCTGTATTATATTATAGCAGGGGTCTTCAAACCTTTAACAATTGTGTAGAGGAGGAAATTTCAACAGGTGAAGTTTTTCATCTCAAAGATCACAAGCTACACCTGCTGAAATTCTCGCCTCTACACAATTTTTAAAGGTCTTGGAGTCCTGAATTTGAAAGTTTGAAGACCCCTGTATTATAGTGTTTTGAATTCAATTCCTGTGTTTCATCATCATTTTTACATATAGTTAATTTTTATATGAATATTTTGAGGGTTGTGGAACCAATCGTCTGAGTTTCCATTGTTTCCTATGGGAAAATCTGCTTCACGTTTCACTTAAAAAAGCGTTTCACTTAAAGAGCATGCCTCCGGAGCGAAGCTCTTTAAGTGAGGCACCACTGTAAGTCCCATTGCGTTCAATTATATTTACTCCCAGGATTGCGTAGTTAGGATTGCAGCCTAAATTACTGAATATCACATTTAAAAATATTTCATATAATTTAATACATATAATTTATGAATTCCAAGCAGGCTATAGGCAGATTGATCATATGTCATAACCAAAAAAGAGGGCATGACACCCCCAAAATGTAAGACACTAAAGAAAAATGTAAAACACTCATATAGGCTTTCAGCATCCAAAAATGTTGGTACCAGGGGCATCACAAGGGTTCACGTGTGAGTTAAAAACACTCATACATACATACATACATACATACAGCTTTCAAGAGGTTAATTTAAATGCTATATTGATTATTGTTAAATTAAAAATATTAAATATAATTCATTACCTATAATTTATAATTCGTGAATTACAAGCATAGTACATGGTGCCTGCTCAGAAGGAAAAGAAGGAAAAGGAAGATTTTTTTTTTCCAGGACACAAGGCTAAAAAAGAATAAATGTCCTTGAAAAAGAGGACATAGATTAAAAACAATAAAAACAGCCTTAAAACCTGGAGCACTTTTCAGGTCCAGGTTTCTGGCATCAGGGCCATTTTGGAATCCTTGCACCCCATGGAGTGAGCCTTCCACATCTGTCAAAGCCACTCAGTGCGGGCCACTCACTCCGCACCACCCTGGTGACACCAGTGTCTACAGGATCTACCGTAACCTCCCTGGGAACTACTGTAGCTCACAAAACTAACGCTGAAGTGGTCTTCTTCACTTTGTTCCATGGTATAACTAGCCCTGAAAATAGATTGGATCTCCCTCTTCTTGACAAGGCAGATACTATTGCTGCTGGTCCAGGTTTAAAAGCAAACAGAGCAATCCTTCTGGGGTCAGTTTAATCAACACTAGATGTATTTATTAGATCTGTAAGATCTAAAATATCTTAATATATTTATATATTAAGGTATATTCATATATAAATATATTAGATCTTATTAATGTATAATATATTTACATAAGAAATTAATATAAGATCTTTATATAGTAATATAAGATCTTCTATTTAAGATCTATTATATCTAAAATAAATAGAGATAGATCTATCTTGGTCCAGGTTTTATTTTTTCTGGAATTAGCTGTGCTGATTTCTGAGCAAACACAACATGATTCTCTCTCTCTCTCTCTCTCTCTCTCTCTCTCTCACTGTGTGTGTGTGTGTGTGTGTGTGTGTGTGTGTGTGTATGCATGTGTCTACAATCCTAAATACTTTGGGCACAATCCTAACCATGTCTACTCAAAAGTAAGCCACATTGTGTTCAATGGGTCTTACTCCCAGGAAAGTGTCTTTAGGATTGCACCCTAAGACCCATTGAACATAATGCGGATTACATTTGAGTAGATATGGTTAGGATTGTGCTCTATGTTTGTGTGTGTGTGTTTGTGTGTGTGTGCTTTCATGCATGTGTGGCTTGTCCATCTCTAGTGCTGACCAAGTTTAGCAGAGGTCCTGTGAAATTGCAGCTTGCCCAACAGTAGGAGAATAATCTGTTTGGAAGCACTTCCCAGTACCCATCCAAATAGTCTACAAGTTAATTTCTGCAAACATTATTTGGAAGAAAACACATTGGTTAATGTTATTATTCAAATTAACAGAGAAATTTGGGCAGCAATTAAGTTTGTGCTTAATGAGCTGGGATTGCCTGTATTTTACTGTTTCTCCTTGTAAGATTTTAGTGGTACCTTGTGGAAAATGAATCACACAGCTCACCATGGGCAACTCATCTATCTCATTAATGGAAAAGATGGGGGTGTATGAGAAGAATGTGACATGGCGTATGTCTGAGAGTAAAACTGAGACAGCCTTCCTTATAAAGCAATTAAAACAAACAAAACAGAAAGACAATGAGAGCCTGATGGGAAGATAATAACTCATAATGGGATACTCAATTATGACCTTGTTGCCTCGCCACATGCATCACTGATCCCTTCACATGCATGATCGGAGTGATCAAATAACATGGAGGATATATCTTTCTGCTAACTCTCTCAATACCTATTTGTGAAGGAGGATGAAGAATAATCCTCAGCGTTCTTGGAGTGCTCAGCAGTGCAGAATGCTATGACATGTTCCAGTGCTATGGTAACCAGAGCCAGAAAAAAAGCCTTGGAGAAAGACAACTCCTGGTAGTTGCTATGGGATGTTTAAAGTTGAATGCGAGCAGACAAAATCTCTGGTTTTTATGGCTTCCTCCAAAAAGACCCTAATCAATAAATTGCAAAGAGCTGAGCTTGGTTTATCCAACTGCCAAAGAGGAAAGGGCCATCACACCCCTAATAGATTTCCAGAGCCTGCACATTGCAAAAGGTTTCTCCACCATTTCCTCAGGCAATACCTGTCATTTTCTTGATTGACAGCCAGCTATTCTCTTGCTAACAATGGCTCTCCACTACATCCTGACAGAATTACACCTGATGCAGTGAGATTAGTTTTCTGTTCCTGCTGCGCTCTCTCTCTCTCTCTCTCTCTCTCTCTCTCTCTCTCTCTCTCATGTCACCCTTTTGTAAAATATGTTAAAAGAAAACAAGCCAAAAGTGGCCCTTAGACAATGCCACAGGACCTGATCACTACCCTCCCCCAACCAATGTACAGCCTAAGCAACATCCCTGATATTGGATCATACCCGGTAAATAACTAACAGCCCTATCCTTCCTAGATCTCCACACAATATTGTATCAGCCCTGGTTGTGACCATGCTGTACCCCAGAGGGAACTTTTGAATCCTGGAAATATTTTAAAGGGATCCACAGTAGCCACTATAGGACAAATTGGATATGCACCAGTGATATGATCGGCATAAATCCAAATTGATCCATTTGAGTGGACTGGGTGTTCGAAGGGAGTTTAGACATGGCATACACTGGCACCTCCAATTCTACCCATACCAGGGCCAATCTGATAATCCTCAAAGCTCTGACTTTCCCGCTGTTGCTCTGATACCCTGCATTGTCACAAAACACCTTATGGTGCTTTTATGATAATGGATGTCCACATAATGTGTTCTGCTGGCACTGAGTTTAGTTTGGATTGGGCTGTAAGTAAAGAAAAGCACAATCCTATATTGTCAACTCAGAAGTAAATCCCAAGCAGTGGTGTAGATAAGGGGGTGCAGGGGCAGTTGCACTGGGCTACAAACGTAGCTTGACAATAGTGACTAAAATTTTGAAAAACGGGGTATGTATGAATGAGAATACCATCAAGTCATATATCATTGGAAAGGTAATTTAATGCAGAATGCAATGAAATAAACTGCATTGGAATATCTGTATTCTATCAAAGGTTATGGCCAATTAACCAGAAAATGAAAACAAAAAAGCCTATGGAACAAAAAGTGGATTTTTTTAACTCAAAACTTCCCAGGCCAGCATGGAACTTGTGCTGGGACTCATAACAGCCTAACTGGAGATTAGGACTGAAGCCTTGCTTACATTTTGAAATGAAACATAATTCATCCCTCTTAGTACTGCTTTATGCAAAAATGCAAGGTGGGTTACAAAATAGTCTTGATACATATTAAGTATATACTATAGAGTCTATTTGCAAATATTCATTCCATAGGTGAAGTCCACTGATTTGCAGTATCTATGTCTCCTGGGATTCTTCCTCCACTGAAACATTCAAGCCCCTATTCTCCCACTTGAGGGAATTGACATACCTTTTTTCCCTCTAGTCATCTATCAGTCTCTTCTCTTTCTTACCTATTATTCCATCTGCAACAGCTCCCTTTTCATTGTCTGCATCCACCTTGGAGCAGGTGTTTTTAGTGTTAGGCAAATGTTTCTGTTAGACTCTAGATGAGTCTGACCCAAGATCTCAGTTCAGGTCCTTTGGGAAAAGTTTTAAATGCTTGCTTGAGCCCTCTACCTAATACCATTACTGCTCATACTGTAAGCCAAAGTACTCTGCTCCACTCCTCTGAAATGCACCTCATATTTAAGGCTCTCAAGATACCAACAAGAACCCACCAAAAATTAGAGCTAGAAACTGCAGGACTGAGAACTTGCAATTTCTTGTTCCAGCCCATTTCTCCATGCAGATAAAAGAGCTTCTTTATAGCATTATCGGTCTCTGAACTTCTTTAGCATTTTTTCCCCCTGTCTCTTTATAGCAGCATTAGAGGAATTAGACATTTGCAGCCTGACTACAGAATTTCCTTCAGGCCATTGTCGTCTTCCCGTTTTACATTTAGTTAAGTGTAAATTGCCTTTCTTGGTGTAATACAATACATTTGTAAAAATTAGGGGGGAAGTGAAAGTTGCACAGGAGTTAGAGATTGGCCTTGGAAACTCTCCAAATGGGAATGTACATAAATCATATCTAAAGCACAGTTGAGGGAGGCAGACTGTGCAAAATTAAGTCTATTTGCTTTGGAGGAAGAATATTCGGAAAGATGCCTCATGGAATGAATGTATGGCTAATTGAGCTTTTATTGAATGTGCTTCTGTGACTGAATATACCCCCACGGAGGAATGGAAACTCCGCCGAATGTTGATGTGCTGGATACTCTCTTCTGAGCCCAGCCTATGCAATCACATAGTGGGGGGATGCTTTCCATGAACAGAAAAGGATCCCCTTGCATTGTATTGGTCTCAGATTGAATAGAGAGGCGGTGAAGTCATCTTACTACAACCCTGTTAGCTTGATGATTATTTTTTCCTTTCATCTGTTGCCTTTGCAAACCATGTCACCCATGAAGATAGTAAAACTACAATTAGAATGGTGGAAAGGGTGGCAATATTTGGAAAACATGCATCTATCTGCCAACCTAGAGTTCAAAAGTAAGTAAATGCAAACAGATAAATAAGTAACTTTCCACTTTGTTGGGAAGTTAACAGCATTCTGTGAGCCCTTCTCATTTAATCATGCCAGCCACATGACCAGAGATTTCTTTGTACAACACTGGCTCTTCAGTTTTGTAATGATGATGAATGTAATGGGGATTGAGTTCGTCATAATTAGCAGGGCGACCTGTGGAGGACACCTTTACCTTAATTTGTTTTACAGTCAGTGGTTTGCTCATCAGATCTAGAGTGGAACTTGTCTCATTTAGATGACATATTTAGTATGTGACAGAATTCGTCTCAAAATTAACCATGCTATTTTCCAAACTTTTGGAAAATAAATAGGTTTACCTGACCCCAATTTTTTGATCTCAGAAAAACTGGCAGGGTTACTATTTCTTCCACTAGATTAATGGGACAAAAGGCAAATGATAATGTAATTTGATTGTGCAGTAATTTCTGCATCTTATTTTTCATTGTATTTTGAGATGAGGAATTTATTGGGGGGGAACCACCAAAATTATCATTCTCATTATGCTGTTCTCAGTGTTACATTATCTTCAGTTTTGGTTGTGGGTTATAAAGCCATGGTTAAGAAGTGATGGGTTTGGCCCAAGGCAGTTCTAAGCATTAGCAGTTCCTTTGGGAAATTTTGAAAACTCAGGTAGAAAACCCAGAGGGCTGCCAGCACAGCACTCTTTTATAGTTCAAGTTCTCATGTAAGTGTAATTTTTTTTCAAGCTACAAGGCTGTAACAATATAAAAAGACAATAAAAAGCAAAATGAAATGACATAAAACAATCACTGACAAATAAAAACCCAGGAGACCCAGGAACATCATCAAAAATTGATCAAATAATAAAACCCAAAGGGTAACTAAAGGTATATCACTCAGCATTCAGATCAAATTGGTCCAGGAATTAATTTCCTGTACAATATATCACATTCATTTAAACAAATCTGGCATATAACTGGACTGAATAATGGCAAAAATTTGCACCTCACATTACAGGGCTTCAAACTAACCTCACTTTTCCATTCCAAGCTTAAGAATATTTGGGGGAGAAATCACCAAAGACTTTCCCACTAAGTGGAATATGCTCTGATACTTTTGGAAATGAAAATCTCCTTATCAATGGAATGCTTATAAATGTTATTTAGAAAATACCAAGATTTTAAAAATTTTGGCCAGTAGTGGTTCACCCTCCTGTGCATGTCACCCAATGTGAGGCGCACCCCTCTAGTGACACCACTGATTTAGGCAGGCTGCATGTTGTTTGGATAGACAAAGCTTGTGTGTTTGGTGTGTTTCTTGAGGTTGTCTAGATAAGTCAAAACCACACAAATGACACTATCCAGGTTGCTGAGGCTGACAGGCAATCCTGTTTGACTGAATCAAGTCAGATCATTGTAGGTGCCTTTGGGAGTATATGCACTTTCTGCCTGTTGCAACCCTTCAGGGTTGACTGTGATAGATCTACTCTATTTTAGATGGAATTTGGCCTTCAGTCAACATGTTTTGAAGCTCCTCATGCCCTGGGGAAGGTAGATGGTTAGCACTCAGGGTGTGGTCCCAGGAACTGTATGAAAGATGGTGTTTCATATGGATGACAAGCTAGCGGCCTGTATCAGGAAAAACAAACCTAATTATGCCAAAGTACAGGTAAAACAATTTTTGTTTTACAAAAATCAATAATAAGTATTGGTTAAAGTAAAGAAGAGCATCAATTTTCCCTTGACACTCTGGGCTGTTTAAAAAAGAAACACTGGAGGCCATTGTTCTCAGGTGAGCTTATTTTATTCCTTTTGAAGTTTTGGCTGCTTTCAGGTTCTGCTGTCAGCTTGTTGTAGGGCTACAGCACTAGAGTTGAAAGTAGAGCGCTTTTTCTTTTCTCTAAACTAAACTTTCTCTCATCAAAGTGATCCTTTGGGTCCACATTCTGCTTTTAACCCCTTCTCTCAGAGCAAACTGGTGAGCATTCCATTATGTCACAGAAGCTCAGCTGAGACTTCTGAGCAATAAGGACACAATCCTAACCAATTTAGGTCAGCATAGCTCACCTTGCGTATCTTCACATGGAGGTGTGGGGAGGTTGGCATATGTCCCTATGGCACTGTTAACACACATCACAAGTTAGACCAGGACGTGTGCTGGGCTTGTGCCAGCCTAAATGAGGGTTGGAATTGCAGCCTAAGTCACTATGGCTGCAGTCCTGAAGTGAAGTTGGGCTAGCCTATCTTCACTGGGCTAGTCTAATTCTAAGATAGACCAGCCTACCGACTCCAGAGAAGGCTTTAGCTGGCGTATGTCTACTTAGACTGGCCCCAGACAATGGACCTGGGTCAGCCTAGCAAGGCTAGCCTAGGAGTTCAGCAGGGGTGTATTGGGGCAGGGCATGTGGGGCTTGGAACAGTGCAGTTATGCCATATCCAAAGTCTGTTTCCAGGGCAGAAATGCCCCCCCCAACCTCAGTTAGGCCACCTCCAGAGCAGGAATAAATCTGAGCAGACCCATAGAAGCAGACCATAAGCCAGAGTAAAAATGGAAGCAAAATCAAAAGTTCTAAGTTTAAAGTCAGCCTACACTACTCCTGCTTCTCAACTTCAGGATACAGCACAGCTACATCAGACTACCACAGGATATGGCACAACGGCATCAGCCCAATGAGCACCCTTGTGCTGGAGCAGTTAGGCAAGCCTAGAGGCCTGCTAGCCATGTGGATTTGCCTTAACTGTCAGCTCAGGATATGGCCCACTTAGGCCAGCTTAGCTGGGCCATTTTTCTGGCCTAAAGTCAGAATTGCACCCTTTATCAGCCTATTTTATATTGGTAAGATTGTGCCTTGAATATTATGACAGTGAATTGTGTTGTTAACAGTTTTAATGCACCCCAATAATGCTGG
Organism: Cryptoblepharus egeriae; assembly: GCA_030015325.1. Taxonomy (NCBI): domain Eukaryota; kingdom Metazoa; phylum Chordata; class Lepidosauria; order Squamata; family Scincidae; genus Cryptoblepharus; species Cryptoblepharus egeriae. Next base: position 19,591,498 of record JAREYC010000011.1, on the reverse strand, counting down.
CAAACATATGCACAAGATAGAGTGATTTTAACTATTCGAACATTTCAATCCCTTTTAATGATGATTGGTATCTTAGAGAAGCTAATTAGTCAACATTAATGTCCCCTTTTAAGCCCCCTTTTAATTCAGAACAGCAGACATCTACTGAGGATCCAAACATTTTTATGCCAACTCTAGGAAGCTCTGCAATTCACTGCCTACCTCCCAACCTGGAATCCTTTGAGCTTGTCTTCATGGCCAAGGGGTTAGTAGCCATCATCCTCAAATCAAATAGCTTATGAGGATCAGTTCTGGGCCTTTTTCGCCCTAACTGGCCTTCTTGACTATGACCAACTCATTGACTGATGAAAATCTGAGTGGGTCGAAGGGGCATGCCATAACTGATCTGCCAAAATGGGTGCAGGTAGATTTGTGTTAGCCATATGGCTTGCACAGTTCCAGTAGACACATCATATATGCTAAGAGTTTCCAAGGGGTTATGAGATAAATGTTCGCTTCCTATGCAGAGTCCTCTAATAAGGGTTAGACACCTTGGATTTCCTTATCCAAAGAAGAAAGGCAGGATAAAAATTGAATGAACGAATGAATGCCAGACAGTCATTCAGGGTTGCTGGGAGGACAGCAAGAGGAGAACTGAAGCTTTGTAATCCACCTTTGCATTTGCTTTAGCATGGGAAAGGATGCCATGATCATATGGAAGATCAACATTGTAACTTATGTGTATGGGGGAATTACTCTGCTTTAGTTCATTTGATAAAGCTTTTTCTGAAGAGCTTTAGGAGTCTATCCTGTGGAAGCCATTTTGAGATCTGGCATGACTTCAAATGACATCAGATCCTTGTGACTCTGCCTCCTTTTTGCTCTGCTGAGCAAACAGCAACAAGATAATGCAAAACACAAGAGCAACAGCTGTGCCAGAGCCAAGATGCACTAATTAACTTGTAGCAGGTACTGGGTCTGCCTGATCTCAGCCAAAACAATTTTCCACCCAGATATGAACAGCAACGGAGAATGAATCCAAATATGGAAAAGATATGGAGGCTTGGAGACGTCTCTAGTGGCTCAGGGCTTTTCCTTGTACTTTACCTTATTAGATTATTATTACCTAAGTGCAGATACCCACCCAGGTTGGTTATTTGATCCCCCTATTTTAATTCAATTTCTGGAAAAAGACAGGGGATGCTAAAAACGGAACCAATAAGTTGGATAATGAAAAAAGAGTGTGTATAAAGTGCCTAGATGATTTTAAATACTGTAAGTGATCTGAAGACAACGGGACCTTGGGACAGTATAGGAAGGCTTGAAAAGGTTAAATGTAATCTTCGATGGCATCCTCTAACATGGAAGTGACAACCTATGTCTGAAGCCAAAAGAAGGGTATTTATTGTAGTCTAATTTTACATCTAACTTTACAACTAGAAGCCTTGCAGGCCATTGGAATATCAAGTGAAACTTTAGTACACATAGAATATGAATGTAAATTATATTTATTATTTTCTTTGTTGCTGCCTTTACTACTACTATGTACCCTTTGCTGAAAGTCATCTTGTGAGTGCCTCATTTGAAAGTAGAGGAACTTCTGTAAGAGAACTTCTTATTTTGTTCTTTTACAATAAATCTCCTCAACTCCTTAACTATGTTGAATTTGTATCAGTGAACCTATTGGAAAAATCCCTGGCAAGCTTCTATCTGGCCCTTGGCAAGCCTCTGATCCACTAAGAGCTTCTGGCCCACTCAACAGACTACAACCAGAGCTGCGCTCTGCTTGCATGCAGAAGGTGTTTTGCTTGCCTCAGAATTAGACTTCCATCCCTAATGTATTTATTTAAATTTTATATTTAAATTGTTTTTCTGGCCAATGACAATGTGCCAGAAATTTGATGCAGCCCTGTGGCCAAAATGCTTGGAAACATCTGTCCTAGTCCTTTTTATTCATCTATTTATCTACTTGCATTTACATGCTTTCAAAATGCTAGTTTGTCAGGAGCTGGGCATGTAACAGGAGCTTGCTCTTGTCATGCAGTGCTTAAGTCTCAAACTACCAACCTTCTGACCTTTAGGTTGACAAGCACAGCATCTTTAAGAAATGACTCATCACAGCCCCTGAGATATCATTTAGCTGGAGGCAAATATCAATTGTTTGTTGAATTAAGTTCAAGGAAAATGAGCAGTGGTGTGACTTTCTTATTAACTTGTTTTATCCCAGGCTGCTACAGTCACACAAATATGTACAGAACCATCCCTTGTACACAGATTCTTTTATACCACTGAAGACATTTCTCCCTGAACAAAGGTGTCAGACTTCTAAAACTGGATCTATTATTGCTCTTTTCAGGGAATTGCTTCATGTTTCTGCAAGACCTCAAGGACTTGTGCACATTTATGCAAACTGTGCATGAAACTATTGAGAAACACCCACTGGGTACGGCTTTGGTGGAGAGATTACATGCTGCTAGGAGCACAGGTCTAGCCACCTAGAAGAGGTGACTCCAGGTGACTCCAGAACACAAGCTCCAAGTTTAAGTGGGAGCATGCCCATCCAAAGGTCTCCCCACCCAATGAACTTTGGCCATGGAGGTTCAACCAGGAACTGAGGTCTTTATGGTTGACAGGGGCAGTAGAGTTAAAGGTAATAATTCCCCCCAAACACAAACACTTTATTGACCCAGGAATCATATGCCATGCATACAAATTTGCACACGTGTACATGTGTGGGACACACTTTGCACATTCAAATTCAAAGAATAAAAGTGGGTTTTTTGTTTATTTTTTGTAAAAACAAAGTTACTGGTATCTACATTATTTTTTGACTTGGCTGTGGATTCAGTTTATGGCCCACAGTAAACAATGCTCATGTATAGTTGAGTTGGAATTGTATCAAAGGCAGAAGGCACTTCCTGGACTCAATCCATCCTCTTGAAATATACTGGTAAATCCCCAGCAGAGCAATATCTTGGATATTCAACTTGATAGCATTTCATTTCCAGAACTATTTTTAAAAATGTGTTTTCTCTGTGTGGAGAGATTTTGAAGCCAATCTGAATTACAACAAGGAATTAAACTTGCTTGAAATATTTTTTCCTTTAAGAAGTGGGGATGGAACAACAACTACTGCCCAAATTATTAACAATACTGAAACAGCTAAAGTAATGAAGATAAAGGAAATATTTAAAGCAATGATTTAGAGCAATGATATCTCCTCCCTCCAATGAACCTTATTTCAGTAAGAGCCAGGATAGTATAGCACTTAGAGAGTTGGACCTGGAAGATCTGGATTCAAATACCACCTTGACTGTGAAGCTTCCTGAATGATCTTGGTCTAGTTATTCACTCTCAACCTCTCAGTGTTATTGTGAGGTCAGCAGGATGGGAGGAACAAAAGAATTTGTAAGCCACACTGGGCATTTGTTTTGGCATGGAAATAGTGGGAAATAAATAAATAAAATAAAATTTAAATTCCCAAGTTGACTGTGTTTAGTTCCTGAGCTGCCTCACTGTAAACTGGTGTAGACTGTAGACTGTAAACTGGTGATGGGAGGATATCCACTTCCTCATCTCCACCACTTCTACTCAGTGGCTTCAAAATGAAAGAAGAGAGTCCACACTGAAGCCCTGTAGCTTTCAAATTTACTGTGGTCACTAAAGCCTTCTTTTGCCATTTGCCTCTTGCTCCTGGTCCTCTTGGGTGCAAACATCTTGGACAGTGTGGAATCTCACATGAGCCAAAATTGCAGCACTGGGAGGAATCGGCAAGGAGAAGCCACAAGAGACATCCTATGGGTTCAATGTGGAACAGGTAGGTGCCATGGTTCACATTTTCAGAACTACTGCTGTAGTAGTAGTAGTAGTAGTAGTAGTAGTACAAATTGTGTTGCCTACAATTTCTCCATTGTTCCGCTCTTTCTTTTCAAATCCAGGGATCTGGAAGGAACAGGCTAGTGAACTCCCCCAGAAGTGGGGAGGGGGGCTGTGGCACAGTAGTAAGTAGTATTATTAGTAAGTCTTGGTCTGGCCAGCTTTCTAAGGCAAAAATTCAATCTGCGCGGAAATGGACACAGTTTCACTATCTCACACCATGCCATCAGAGATAAAGAGGTCCCAGGTAAGACTGAACTCATTTCTTCCAGTATTCACCTGTGTCAATACAACAGGAAATTTACTTGGTAACCAAGTTGCGAAGTGCCATCTAGATCAACGTTTCAGCACTGGGAAGCAGCAATAAATCTATATATCTATTTGAAACAAATGATTCCCAATAGGAAGAATGAGGAGAACATTGGGGTATTGACAAAGGAATGAATTTTGCAGCGAAGTTGAACGCTTTTTATCCCCCCTCACTGTACATTTGATTACCACTTTCCTTCTGGAAGGCTTTGACTGTGAGAGTTAAGAACTCCAGCGCTCATCTCTGAAGAAGCAATTTGAAAGAATTATGCGTGCCGTATTCTTTTCTGTTGCATTAACGTAGCATGGATGCAATCTCTATATCTATCTAATAGGCACAAATATAACTGCCACTTAAACAGAAAAGATTGCATCTGTGTGAGAGATTGGAAGTTCCTAAGGGGAAGTTCTTGTTGTTAAGAAGGCTGGGGATGGTGGAAGTCAAACATTTTCAAAGGGGATAATCTTTCTTAGTTGGTGAGAGTTGGGGTGAGCTTTTTATACTTCCCATGACAACAAGGGTCCTTTTTTGGCACCTTGATTTCATGCAAAGTCAGGATTTTCCTTTCATTTGATAGCCACTATAGTGCTGTGAACAGAATGGTTGATTTCAGGATATTCCAGTAAAATCCTCAGTTACAAATTGCTTTGGGTGATTAGTGTGTGGCTCACGCAATCATCTAAATCACATTTTGTATTATTGCAAATGAGTCATGGCAAGCCTTGATTTCAAACAATGGTTTTCTGTCTCTCCCACAGCAAGACTGGGAGAGATGCCCCTTTGAAAACAGCTACATCAAATTCCAGGATCTAGGGACACCAATCCCTTTCCTTCTACCCATGCTTGAAGTTCATTCAGTCCCTTGTATCTTCAGACAGAAATAATTAACTGAAACACTGAAAAACAACCACAGAATGTATTTACCTTCCCCTCTGCCTTCAACACATCTTCATCGCTATCCCCAATGCCTGCTGGGTTCTTCCCCCTCCCAATTTTGGAATAAGAGTTTCAACAATGCAGTAAGCTCATTGGTTTGGTTTGAGGGAGCAGGAATGTTTTTGAAAACCATAACTAGACCATAATTAAAGTACGTGCCACCAACACACATAAGATAATCATGTTCATGCATAACAAGATCACTTGCAAAACAAAGCTCTGGTGAGATTTTAAAAAGGATTATAACAATAGTTTTTAATTTATCTCTAAAATTGAAGGAGGGTACAAAGGTGGAAACAATGGCGTTTCATCTCCAAGAGGAGCTCAACGATAAATCAGTGAAGCATGTCTGGCCATCTAAATTTCAAAAGAAGCTACTCTACAGAAATAGCAACCAATCAACAGATGGCAAACAGATGGCTACAAGATTCAGAGATGTGTACATACCAAACTTAATTGAAATGAAATTCATAATTCATTGCAATAAATTCAGCTTGGGCAGATGAAAGGCAACATCCTTAAGTCAATTAATGGGAAAAATGGTTTTAAATAATTAAGGTTCTATTTATGAATGGCTTCTGCAGTATTCATGAGAGGGTTTTTCCTCTCATGGGGAAGGGGAAGCCACAAATGTGTTGCTTCTTTCCAAATGAGATGGAGTGGAATTCCAGTGTATAGAAAAGTTCAAAACCTGAGCAGAAAATTTCCCCTATCCTAGTATACTGAATCATTGAGACAGGCGATGTGGTGGGTTGCAGATTGTCATGGAAGCAGAGATGAAGTGCAGAAGACTTCCTTTCTTCAAAAAGGACACCAATTCATTTATCTTTCTGTCAAAAGCATCTATCTTTCTGTCAGCCCAATCTGAAACACTTTCATAGAATCATAGAATCATAGAGTTGGAAGGGACCTAGTAGGTCATCTAGTCCAACCCACTGCCTGCAGCAGGAAATCCCCCTAGAGCATCCCTGACAGGTGCTCGTCAAGCCTCTGCTTGAAGATCCCCAATGAGGGAGAGTCCACCACCTCCCTTGGCAATCTGTTCCACTGCCGAACCACCCTCACCGTCAGGAATTTTTTCCGGATTTCCAACTGGAATCTCCTTTCTTGCAGTTTGTACCCATTGGTTCTAGTTCTGCTTTGAGAAGCAGCTATGAACAAATTGGCCCCTTCCTCCATATGACAGCCCTTCAGGTATCTGAAGAGGGCAATCATGTCTCCCCTCAGCCTCCTCTTCTCCAAGCTGAACATCCCAAGTTCCCCCAACCTTACCTTGTAGGGCTTGCCTTCCATCCCACTGATCATTCTTGTCGCTCTCCTCTGGACTTGCTCCAGTTTGGCTGCATCTTTCTTAAAGTGAGGTGCCCTGAACTGAACACAGTTCTCAAGGTGAGGTCTCACCAATTCAGAATAAACTTTCAGGTTTAGCTGCAATGCAGCCCTCAGGTAAGGGATTAAGTGGGCCAAATTTCGATAGGATTTGGGTCAGTTAGGGTGCAGAGTTCATTCAACAGTACATATACACAGGAAAACAAGGAAAATGTAAAATGACTGATTTCAGGTGTCCAAACAATGCATGGTGATAGTCAAGCATCAAATGTTTTTGGCTTTGGAAAATGATATTCCCCAAAAATGCACTGTTATCTTTTTAAATGTTTGTTTTCTAAAGGTAAAAGTAAAGGTACTCCCCTACAGGTTGCCCTGACAAACTGGTCATGACAAACCCTAAGGGTGGTGCTCATCCCTGTTACATGGGCCGACCCAGTGTTGTCCAAAGATGTCTCTGTGATCATGACTGAACCCAAAGGTGCATAGAACACTGTTCCCTTTCCACTGAAGTGGTACCTGTTTATTTATTTGCATTTACATGTTTTCAAACTGCTAGGTTGACAGGAGTTGGGCTGTAATGGGAACTCATTCCATTGTTTGGTACTCAGGACTCCAACAGCCAAATTTCAGGTTGATAAGGACAGTGTCTTTAACCATTTAGCCACCACAGCCCTCTTGTTTCCTAAAAGGAATACAATTATGAAAATGTGATGTTTTGAAAGCATCAGTGACATCTCCAGCAAATGAAGATTGTAATGACCAAAATGATGAATGGGTTGGTGCCCCTCCCTTAAAGGAAAAGTGGCAATGGGGTGGTGGAAGAGCAGATCAGATGTGGGAAAGTGTGGGTTTGGCAACAGTGTTGGCTGCCAAATCTTTCCCCTTTTCGGTAGTGTGAATTCACTAGCACAGTCCTGAGCACACACATAATGTGGTATAACCAAGTGGTGATTTCCACTGGTGGAAAGGAAATTTGGCTTTTCCAGTCCTAATCTGAAAAGGCATTCAGGCTGAAATACTCTTCACTTTCCTGGGAATAAGGTCCATTCACTATAATGGGATTTACTCCTGAGTAGACAAGCATAGAATAGGGTGCTCGGTACAGACATTTCCACACGTCATCGCCAAACTCTTCTTTTGACAATGCTCCTCTTTGTGCCATCAACAGCCTCTGAACCCTAAACAGTCATGCAAATACCGTGGTGGCCAAGGTAACATCCATTATAAGCAATGATGAAAGACAGAAAGTCTCAATCCCCAGATGAAACTGCAGAGAGGGAACCGAGACCGGCAAAATAATGTAATTACCTGAGTTGGGATATGGCCAACCAAGGCTCTCTCTCCTTGCAAGAAGAAAAGATGACCATTTATATATATGGACCATTTATATATAAAAGCAGGTGCTCTTTTTTGACATTGTGCAGTGTGAGAGAAAGAAAAGACGATAGATAGCACCATGTTCAATTCTTGTTTCTTTGACATTATACAAAGAGCTTAGCTGACAATGCAAGAATATTTTTTCCTCCAATTTCAGCTTTTTTCTCTCCCTTTTTAAACATATCAGTAACATTCTGATCTGTCAAGCTGAAGCTGTCTAAATTTAATGATTTGCTGCTTGAATATTCTTCATTTGGCAGACTGCATTTGCCACTAAGAAGCTTCGTGAAGAGCATAGAATTTAAGTCAATTATAAGTGGTGCTAGCCAGATGAGAAATTCATGACAAACAGCCTTGCCCACCAACAACACATTTCATAAAGATTTTGCTTTACGGTCAATGGCTTCTTGACTCACATTTGTGGACAGAATGAATAAACAAGAACTTGTTCAGTATATTATTTGACATATCCACAGATGCTGCTTTTCAACAAACTGGCTTACAAAGCACCAAGAATCCCTTTTTTGTAGTGTTGCACTGATGCACTCCAGTGAGTTGGTAAGACATCATAGCAATAAGTTCATCTTGATACCATCATGGTTGCTATTAACAAAGAATGGTTTTTCAAATGTTTTACAGGTTGAACCTCCCCATTTCCAACGTTTGGTTCCAAGGACCTCCATGATTAACTATTTTCGTGTTATGCAAAGGCAATTAGTTTACCACAGTAACAAGGCAGGCAATGGATCAAAATGAATCTGAATGCCACCCAGCTCAACAGAAATGAAACTAAAAGTTCATGAACTTTTCTAAAACAAGTTTAATTGCCTGCCACATTGCCAGGCTGTCTTTAAGCCATTAACTGCAAACTTAATGGACACCTATCTTTGCCAACCTCATTCACTTTGCGACAAAAATTGTATATAAATAAATCACATATAATTAGGCTACACCTGTACTCAGTGGTAGTGTGTTCAACCTTGTTATACACAGAGTTTAAAACATGGATTTGGCTCAACACGAATGGCCACTGCAAATTACAGTTTTAAAAATAGCTTTTCTACTGTTGTAAAGAGGCAGTCATGCAAACAATAATTCCATTCAGCTAAATCAAGCAAAGGCACGGGGCACCTTTGCATTTCTAACTGCCTCTCTACAATAATAAGAAAAACTTATTTTAAACAAATGTAAAAGGACAAACTTTTTATTAAAACTGCTTTTATCTGACACATTTTTTTTGTATCAGCAGGGAGTTCCAGAATCAAACCCCTGTAGATATTCAGGCTCAATCTCATTCCATTAAGAGCAATGGAGGAGTAAGATACCTGGATCTTTAAATATATTTTCCCATTTTTTAATCCACAGATTTATTTTTATCCATGGGAGATTCTGGAACAGAACCTTAGTGGATAACAAGGGACATCTATATGGGCACAGCTATGAAGAAAGCAGAGGATCTGACATTTACAACAAATTGTTCATGCAAATTGTGCTTGTATAGAAAGTATATAGAACAGGACAGAGAGGTGCAAAGGGGTGCAGAGAGGTATGATGGGTGTGGGTAGTCTGCAGGAGGGAGTGGATATGGTGATGAAGGCTTGTGTTGGATCTTATCCCCTTTTTTCTGTAGCCTCCCATCTGTCTCATTGGATCTTTGGCAAGATTCATGTTTGATGGCTGAATTGCACCTCAGCTTCTTATGCATGCTGTGGTGGGTTTGGTGCTTTCATGGTTGTTGGCTGTGTTTTAGCATATGGTAAGCTTCTGTGAGATACAGGAAGCTGGAATAGATGAGCTTTTAGCCTGTTTCGGGGCCTCTTCATAGGTTCTTATGTTCTTACAGCATTATCACCTCTTATTGCACTTTAATAATTTCTTTTAAAGCTGCATGGTACACCTGAAGATAGCAGTTTTTTCAGTCTTCCAGATGTGCCCAGAAGTTGTTCTAAAGAACAGAGAAGCCACGTGTGGCCTCCCTGCACCACATAAGTTCTCCTGTAGGAAGGTGCTTCCAATTGTCAGAGAGGCTTCATGCAGTCCCTGTTCGTCAGAACAATAGTGCCCAGGCAGGGAGGTTTTTGAAGTCCTTCAGATGTGATGTCAGCACCCATGCTGTATCATATCTATGGGTGCTGAACCAACTCTGAGACTGGCTAACTGTACATTCTGTTTCATCAGGACTTCTGAAAACCATAACTTCTGAAAACCATCTCCAGTAGCTACCAGTTTTCACTAAAAACTGGAGACGGCTTTCAGAAGCGTCCTGAATGAAACTGGAAGGTACTTCCAGTAATATCCAAGGAAGGTTTTGAGGTCAATTTAAGTGGATTTAATTAACCACAGAGGGAGTCCAGACCGGATTATCCACTGATACTGGGAGCCCACTGTATTTCTTTTAATTAGTGAAAAATCAAATACTTTACATGTGGTCTAAGTTACATAGATTCAGGAACTTGTCAAAATGGACATATTTGCCGACTTCATATTTCACCCACACTGTAAGCCTGACATACGTGTCCTCAGCAAAGTTCTGCCATAGTCCACAGCTGAATAGAAACCATATGTTAGCATAACTGAAAAAAGAAAGATTAATTAGATTGTCATTGTGCAAAATTGGATCTGCGGACAGCAGACACATTCTAAAACCTGGATGTAGATTGGTTATTTTTTAATTTGGGATGGAGGGAGAAGAGACAAGGAGCATTTAGCACAGAGTGTCCTGAGGACAACGGAGTTTATTAACTGTGGCAAAGTCAGAGAAAACAAAAGGGTGGGATATTCATTTATAAGTGCATTCTGGTTAGGTGGTAATGATAACATAATTAAGCAATCATGGATTGCTTGAGTGTGTTGTGTGACAATTAATTAAAAGATTTTGTTGAACAAAAGCTAAGATGACAGTATTGCTACAGAAACTTAAGATCACTTAGGAGTGGATGCTGGGTGCTGGCAAGCGACAGGAGAGCTGGCTGCTAGCAAGGCACATGTTTGTGAGATGGAGAAGCTATTCCAAAACAATGTGGTGGTCCACTGGTAGACTGCAAAACAATTTTTGTGGGTCACATAACACTGAGTGTTTTCAGCCGATGAAAACCCAAATGATCAGCTAACTAGCTGCCACAAGCCTTGAGGCTATTCAAAAATCATCATCATTGTCTTTTTCATAGCATTATTCCCATTCCTGGAAGAGTCTGCTGCTTATATGATGGTACAACATGGGGACATCTGGCCAGCCTGTCTCAGGGGCCTGTTGCCAGGATATTGCTTCATGCAGCATCTGGATCTCAGACTGCTGACCTGCCGATCTTCAAATCAACAGACACAGCTCCTTTAACCACAGACCACAAGGAATCTCTCTGGCTATTCAAAAATCAGGTAGCTGCTAATGGCCCTGCAAAGAGTTGCGCTCCTACGCTGTACAATAATGTGAAAATATATGGAGATACATGTTTAAGGGTGAAATCCTAACCAATTTTCCAGAAGTGGCATACTGGGACATACATTACATCTTGCAGTTGAAAGGAAGTCACAGAGGCCTCTTCAAGTTAAGATGTTTGTTAGCGGCCCTTGTTTGCTGCCACTGTCCTTACTCAGAGCTAAAAATTTGGTTAGGATTGCACTTGAAATACCCTTTTCTGGTTATTGTAAATAAATACAAAATATTTCTTTATACTTTTTAAAAATATCATAAAAGTGGGTGCCTGAAGAAATATTCATTTTTGGGTTTCAAGGCCACATACTGTGCTTCAATTCTGTTTTCTAAGCCCTCATGCTTTACCTAAAATGTAGGGCATTGTTAAGGGGGAAATAGACTAAGCTGACCCTTAGAGACCTAGAAACCTACTAAAATTAACTAGTTCTGTTGCCAAATCTCTGCTGAATGTTCTGAAGAACTCTAACCCTACAATCCTGAGCAACTACGGGAGCACGTAAGAGACGTGTACCCGTAGTTACTGTACCACCTAGTTAAAACCTATGGGAAATTCATACTGGAATCCAGAGCAAATTGTTCTTACACCGGAGCAAGGACTCCCCGTAGTTACTCTGGATTGCACCCTAAGTAAGGGCAATTGTAACCTGCCTACTCCCATCTAAATAGCAAGACAGGAACAAGAGTATTTTTATAGCCAAGCTTTGCTAATCAACAGCTGCTGATTCAGGCCTACCTTAATTACCGCATTACAGCTATTCCATCACCTTGATGTTCATTTTTTCCTAAAAGGTACCTACCCTTTCAAACTGCACTTTATTGAATATTAAAGTGCTAGTGTTACTGAGCACCAGAATCCATGCATTGCTAAGGGTCTCCTCTTTTTATTATGTTGTAGGGGTTCTAATTAATTTCAGTGGCTTCTCTATAGGTCTACACCTGGTATTATTGTTCTCTTGTTAGTACTTGTGTTCGGCCAAAGCTAAGTTAGGTCCTGCTAGTGTGTCACTTTAAAAAGTGGGTCCTGCTGTGAAAAGGTCTGGGGAAAACAGGGATTCAAAGACAGTCAAGTTGTTATGCCCTATCACTCAGCCTCCTTCAGCTCAACAAAACCTACGGAAAAAGCACAGCCAGTGTGCAAGGCTGACATGCTCAAAAGATGGTCTCCTTAACTGATGGATGGAAAGAGGGGACCCACCACCTCCCTCCACTATTCTCTCTCTCTTTTTTTTTTTGCTATACCTGGTTGAAAAAGTTAGAGAGGAATGACGCAAGAGAGGATATGCAGAGAAGAGGAAAGGGGCTAGAGCAAAATATCTAGTCCACTGCTCTACTCGCCTCCTTTTCAAATCAGGGGAGCAAGAGGAAGAAGAGTGCATGAAAATATCGATTTATAGTACAGGGTGATTCAAAATGAATGAGACAAAAAGGCAAGCAATGTTTTCTTTTTGTCCCATCCATTTTGAATCACCCTGTATATAAAACATGATGGTAGTCAATCATTTGAACATACCAAAATTTTAAAAATTTTGGCAAATTTGTCACCCCCACAGAGCACCACCTGCACCCCATAGTCACCATATGCTGCTGTAAAATACAGAAGAGTGGAACTTCTGATCATGCTACTCCTGTTCCACCCTATACTTGGAATCCAGAGCACACAGGTAGTTTCACTAAATGAAATCAGAGCCTCCTTACTTTAGCATAAATCCAACCAATCCAACACCCTTTTGTACTGCCTGTGTTTATTTCATCTCTGGAAATGTGACAAAAGTAACAGTTGTGACTATTATACATCTGTGTCAGTTATTTTTACAGAATGACATGCCAATGGTAATAAAAGGTGTCTGTGTGTGTGTGCGAGCTTGCACGCACGCATGTGTATTTATCTGGGGAAGATAACAGACTTCCTCCAAGTTCCACAAAAGAATAATTATAATTTGTGTCAAATAAGAACAAATATTTCAATTTCTGGGCAATATGATGAGATGTGGGTTGGTTTAGTCACAACATGTCACCAGAATGGATTCACCTGATCATTTTCAGGCATGCAATTAAACATGACATCTAATAATTAGGAAGGCAGATGGTATCCAACTACCTGGGAACAACATGATCTTGCCAACCAGCACATCCACCACATTACACTGACATGCACATCCTTGTTGTTTTCAGTGACATAAATTTTCAAACAATACCGTTATGTGATATATTATCTGATGTGGAATTTCATGCAGAATTCAATTATTCAAACCACAATAAAATTATATCAAATGTTATAGCCAAAAACTCAGCTGGGGCAGAGTGATGGTGCTCCTCCCCTATGAGGAGGACCATCGGGGGGGGGGGGGGGGGTGACATGCCAGCTTCCTGCATTGGGTAATACCTTGTACAAACTTTAGCATTCACTGAAGTTAGCATTCATGGTGTCCTCTAAAGGGCTGGAAAGTAACATAATTCAGTAGACAGTGACAGCATTAAGTGGATGATGGCCAGAAATAAGCACTTTGATCTCACATAGAAGTTTATCAGCAGCAAATGATAGAAGAGAAAGTGTACAAATCTTGTTCCTATTCTTAAGATATGAAAGGGCCCAATTATAAACCCCATTATAATTGGGGCTAGATAAATTACTTCTGGGGGACCGCATTTGGCAATGATGCCTTATGTTTGACTTGCCTTTTCTAGAACTGCTCTAGCAGATGCTTGTCAAACCTCTTGAGAATCCTGAGAAATTCCAGCAAAGGAGAATCCAAACTCTTCCTTGGCAATCTATTCCACCGCCAAACTAACCTTACTGTCAAGAATTTCTTACTGATGTCCAACTAGAATAAATTCTTTTGCAGTTTTCATTTGGATCTCAAATCCAGACCAAGTTCAAAGGAGAAGAATTCAAGACATCTAAGATATGTCTCATTCCTACAATGAAACATGAGTTAAAAGACAATTGCTGAGTCAGATAGGACTTGACTATTGCCAGCTGCTTCCAACCTTGACCTCGTAGGTGAATGTTATAAATATTAAATATTGGATTTATGATCTACACCTCTCTGGATAGAATTACTACCAAGATAGGTCCGTTGGTAAAACCATTGGGATTTACACCAGACTTTGATTTAATTATTCAGCAAGAAGCACTGTGCCACGTCAAGGCATTTGTCCTTTGCTGTCAAAGAAGCAAGTGCCAATTTCACTTGACGAAAGAGGCCACATAATGGACCAAAAAGAAATAAGAACACCGGCATGATTATTGTAATTTTCCATCTCTCAATGAGGCGATTAGTCTTTAAAGCATACAGGCTATATGAAATGCTCTTCTATAATCATACACTCCCATATGTACTTAAGCCAACACCAGGCTCATTTTGTTCCTGCCAGCAGTTTCAGGAAACGTAATGAGCTTTCATGAATGTCACCCTGTTGGTTAGAGAACAAAGGACAACATTTGCAGAGCTTATCTGCTTTCTTTCCAGATAGGATGTGTTTACAGCAGTCTCTGCCACTATCTGCTCCCACTTCAAGTCAACACAAATACACTCGCACACTCAAACATGCATAACCTGGTATTTGCATCTCATCAACCAGATAGGGTTAGGGAGAATTCCTGAACACACCTAAATTCAGAGGTACATCAGGAAAGGTCAGGGTTAAGTGAACAGCAACCCTGAATGACAAGCCAGTGTAGACACTTATTAGTGAAACATCATGTAGTGCTGGTCCTTTTGTTAGGCCAAATGAGGCAATTTCTTCAGGCAGAAGGTAAGGGGTGCCCACCTTCATCTGCCTGTTGGCTTCCAATGCTGTCTCCATTCCCCCCACTTCCTTGAGAGTTTCAACACTCTAGCCTGCTGTCCTATGTCTTCCACACTGTCCTGTTATGTTCCATCCCTTCTTCAGGGTAACCATATGTCATAACTGGAAAAGAGGACAAGGCCCTCTTGAAATGTAGGGCACCCAATAAAAATGAAGGACATGACAAAATAAAAGATAGAAATTGTCATATAGCTTTCACATGGTTAAAAACCATATTACTTAAGCTGCAATCCTAAAGACGCTTGAACACAATGAGGCTTACTTTTAAGTAGATGTGGTTAGGATTAGACCCATTACCTATTATTAGCTATTATTATATTATAACTATTAATAATAATAATAATAATAGCTATTATTAGCTATAATAATAATAATAATAATTATTATTATTATTATTATTATTATTAGGATTAGACCCATTAGCTATTAATTAGCTATTATTATTTTTCCATTTTCTTTGTAAATCGCTTTGTGAACTTGTTAGTTGAAAAGCGGTATATAAATACTGTAGATAGATAGATAGATTGTGCTCTTTTTATTAAATTTAAAACTATTTCATATAATTTATTACATATAATTTATTAATTACATGAATGCTATGTACTGCCTGCTCACAAGGAAATGGAGAACAATGAAGATTTGTTTCCCAGGACACAAGGAAGAGGAATTTCAAAGTCAGCAACTGAGAGCTCCTGCTGCTGACATCATTACCCCTTTGGAGCAAAAGCCCAGAAGCTCTGGTGAGGAGGCTCAGCATTAGGTAAGCATATGGCACCCCAGCACAGATGGTTTGGGGCAGGAAGTGTCTTGCTTCCTGTTATCTTTTACCAACTCATCCTCTCTTTGCTGACTCATTCGTTGCCTGATACATGATCCTTCATGCAACTGGAACAACATAAACAACAATAATAGGCATGGGGGAAGCACCAGAGGCCCAGTTAGAATTCCTCAGTATTTGTAGTTTCCTCTGTCCGAAGAGGGAGGGCAGGATCACCCCCTCCCCTCCATGGGTACAGTGGATGGTTATATTTTTAAGATCTGTTGATGGGCTTCTCATTGCTGATTCTTTGGAAAATATGGTGATAAATTACATGTATCTTTTCTTTGCTGCAGCAAGGACCTGCCCCTGTTTTTATCTGCCAGTTGCTTCTTTTCTTGACTGGAAGTGTATTTTCTCCCTACCACAATATATTTGCACACTTGCTAGTAATACATCATGCAAGTATGACAAAATTCAAGATGAAATCCCTGTGATAAGAATTTTTGTGCATGATGCCCTCTCAATCCCTGCACTTTATATCACTCGCACACATCCAGGGAAAATCCCAAATCTCAGCCAAGTGCTGAATTCCTCCTGCATCATTCAAGCATCTGGTTAACAAACAAAAAAAAATAGTCCATTCAGGAAACTCTAATAGTTCATACAGGACAATGGAACTTTGGAGTTTGTGCTGCAGATAGAGACTATCATTAGCAGGAACCTTAAACTACTGACTTTGAAACTTTTTTTCAAAAGGACTTTAGCCCAGAAAAAGCATCAAAATCTCCAGGAGGCGAATTGAGAGAATTGCCTACAGTTCTAGGCCAGCAACTTTCCCAAGGATTGATTGGGAGATAGCACGCAGTTAAAGTTTACTTGGGATTAAGTAATATTGAACACAGTAGAATATACTTCTGAGTAAACATACATTTCCATTTAATTCCATATTTTTATTGGAAAATAATATATTGGTATAGTGTGGAAGAGGGCTGTAGTGGCTTAAAACTGCTTGTCGACCAGCGTGCTAGGGTTCAAGACCCAGGCGCTACAATCCAGAGTAACTACGGGAGCATGTAAGAGACTTTACGTGCACCCGTAGTAACTGCACCACCTAGTGAAAACCTATGGGAAATTCTTATTGCAATCCAGAGCAAATTGTTCTTACACCGGAGCAAGGACTCCCCGTAGTTACTCAGGATTGTGCCCTAAGACAGAGTGAGCTCCTGTCCCTTGTCCAGCTCCTGCCAACATAGCAGTTTGAAAGCATGGAAATTCAAGTAAATAAATAGGTACCACCTCATTAGAAAGATATCAGCATTCTGTGTGCCTCAGAATATAGTCATTCCAGCCAAATGATCATGGAAGCGTCTTTGGACAGTGCTGGTCCTTCAGCTTAGAAACTGCACCTCACAATCAGTCATGACTAGCTGTACAATCTGTGGGGAACACCTTTACATTTACCTTTATACTGTACTGTGGTGGGTGGTGCAAGTGGTTAAGACACTGTGCCTGTTAACCAGAAGGCCAGGATTTGAGACCTGGATCCTCACAAGACAGGGTGAGCTCCTGTCCTTAGCGCAGCTTTGTGATGCAGCTGGAACCAATCATATTGGCTCTGTCGTTCCATTGGACTATTTCAGTGGTGTGGAGAGGGGGCATTTGCTGCTTGGGTAACAGCTTATCCTCCTAGTCTACCCAGGCCTTCGTGCTTCACACCATAGGTATACAATTAATATACTAATGCTACCAGTTCCAAGAGTTTAGGGTGAAATGTTCTGGATCAATTCTATACACGAGACTCACTCACTCACTGACTCATCAACACCTAGCCAAACCCACTGGGCCTAGAAGCGTGAAATTTGGGATAGTTTTCCTTCTATGATGGAGGGATCCACTAAGAACCAGTTTTCAGAAATTTCAACCAGAAGGGGGTGAAATGGAGTGCAACGCGTTTTCCTCCCTATACTTTCTATTGAAGAATCCCTGATTGAGGGATGCTCTGCCCCAACTCCTGGACCTAGAAGCGTGAAATTTGGGGAGGGTGTTCCTTCTATGACATCAACATCCACCAAGAAATTTAATGTGGAGAAATTTAACACTTAAGGAGCTGAAAAGTGGTGCAACATGTTTTTGTCCTATACTTAACATGGAAGACTGACCAACATCCAGCCAATTTGTTGCTCGGTGCCTGGTGCACTGGGGGAATGTTGTTCAGAGGGAGGGATACAATGGGGAGGATGCTGTGCATGGGGGGGGGGGGGTTGATGCGCATGGGGGTGATGTACTTTGGGGGGATATGCGCATGGGGGATGATGCACATAAAGGGATGATGTGCATGGGGGTTGATGCGCATGTGGGATTGATGTGCAGTGGTGGGTGGCATATGAGGGAATTTTACTCCTGCAACACTGGTACATTTTTGCTAGTGACATATAAATTCTAATGCAGAAATAAGTGGTAAGAGAAGAACACATTCCAATTGGGAAATTTAAAGTTATACTCTTAATGGGGTGTGGCTTCAGCCAATAGAAAATTGCAAAAGGCAACATTTTTTTCTTGCATGAGCTCTATCAGTTGCATGGCAGAGGAAAAACCACAAGAACACCCTCCTCCATCATGATAGCCCTGTGGCAACAGAGACTGTTGAATTTGTAGGAGATTTATACTACAAAACAAGCTGTGCCAAGGGGACAAAAATTAGGCATAACAATAGGGCACAGAATGCCACAGATTGGGATTGAGAGGGCAATATTTGGCATGTCTACTGAGAAATGTCTCATTGTGTTCAATGGGGTTTACTCCCAGGAAAGTGTGTATAATCTTAGACTGCAATCCTAAATCCCAGCCTAAATCCTGTGCTAACCTGTGGGTATCTCAAAATGCTATTAATCCACTTCTTAAGCCACTATTAAGTCACAAAATGCTATTAATGCTTCTGAGGGGAGAGTTTAGGCCAGTGAACAGGCAAATGCCAACCTACCCAGACCACCACAAGAAGATATGCCAGGTGAATTATGCTGGCCTAAATTGGTTAGGATTGTGCTCTGAGTTTCTGAGGCGGATGCCTTCACAGCCCACCAATTTGTGGGTTTTCTTTTTAATCCACAAGCTATGAGGTCAACAAACTTACTTTTTTGCTAATAAAAGCTGACATTGTTGTGATGGAATTATAAGGAACAGTCAAGACTACTGTTTAAGAATATCCAAAGAACTCCAATAGATCAGGCCAAAAACCCATCTAGTCCAGCCTCCTATATTCACAGTGGCCCCACAAGATGCCTCAGGAAGACACAAGTCAGGGGTCATGTATCTTAGTGCCATCCTTTGCCTTTGGCCACAATGACCTCCATTGTCCTGCTATCATAAAGACAAACAATTGCCCTTTAGCAGGGTACGTCTACTGGGATTTTTCTTTGAACACTGCAGAAAGGTAAAAATTATGTACAAGAACACTGTGATGTAATGAAAGATTACAACTCAAAAACACAAAGGATTGTTTTTCCATGCAGGCAGGCACCAGCCACTAACAAAGGCATTACTCTATTAACCTCTCCCACAAGGGTTTGCCTTAATCTCTACATGGAGCTTCAAGCCCTTTAAAATGTTTCCTCTGTCCCTCCTGTGGATTTAAAAGCCTCTGCAGTGCTATGATCTTTGCTTAAGAAAAATGTACTGAAGCAACGAATTCTGAATGTGATCACCCACACCATCATGGTCGGCTGACGATTCAGTTCATTTGGTGACGCCTGCCGTTCCGGTGCACAATCTCTTTTGGTTTATGGAAACTTCACATCCTGGTGAGTTTAATAATACATTGGCGATTGCATCTGCTCTGATGATAAATCATGTTAACGCTGTTGCGATTTCCATCAGACATCTGTAAATGTCACATTGGGGGAGAGGAGAGAACAACTCATTCAAACGACCCAGTTTACTGGAGACCTGATACCATGACCTGTCAAACACAAACAAGGAGAAGAATTGCACTTCCTGCATCTACCAGTAAAGCACATGATTTAGTGTGAAAATCCTTCACAAGTCACATGCAAGGTCTATGGCATCTTCAGGTAGGGCTGAGATGTATCTGCTTGAAATCCAAAGTAGCTTCCACCAGTCGTAATCAACCAGGGAAGGCATATACCTCCATACCACCTGAATTTCACCCAAAATTTTGCTTACATGTGTCCATGAATGGCCATGCATGCACATGCCATATAGTGGGAGGAAGGGTACAAACATAAGAAAATAAGAAGAGCCCTGCTGGAAGAGGCCAAAAACTTCCTATATCTGACAATGTATCTTCCTGTCCAGTTTCTTGTAACTCAACAGTGGCCAACCAGATACTTCTGGCACAACCAAATACTTCTGGCACACAAGACAACAAGAGATTTGCATCCTGTTGCCACTGCATTGCATCTGGCATTCTGAGGTAGCCCGTTGGGAATTGCAACACAACGCATTCTCTAACTGCCCACGAGTCTAGCATCTGGTGATCTTCATGTTGAGACTTTTCCAGACATTCCTTTACCTTTTCTACACTTGGATAGGACACTTTTGCAAGCCTCTACCTGGAAAAGGTTCCCAAATGCCCCAGATATCATTGAGAACAGAGCATTAGGAATACAGACAAAGACAAAGATAGATACTTGAACTCAGCTAGAAATCTACAACCATGATCTGCTGCTGGTTAAATAGATCAGGAGCAAAGGGCATCCACTATGTAGCTAATATTATAACCCTCATAGGAGAGTTTATTGGGAAAATGATGTGCTCCCTAGTCTTTAAACAGGCGTTCAAGCTCTGAACATCCCATCCTCATATTTGTAATTTCAATCTCTCTGGTGATAATTGCTGCCCTTTCCCAAAAGGGTTACATTCTACTACCGTGTCTTTGTATGGGAGGGAGTAAAAGTGCACACACTGTTTTAGTGAAACCTTCTGCCAGGGTTCTGTCCTTCGACACTCACATACACTCCCCGCCTCTCTAAACCAACCGCATGACTCGAGATGCTGCCTGGCATATAAATGAGGCTGGATGATCTCAGCATTGCTGCCTTTCCCTTTTCACCATTAAATGTGGTGGTCGTAGCCTATTATCTCAACAAGCTAAAGCAATCCTCTTTCATTCCTTTCTGCTTTCTTTTTTTCTTCTGAACGTATATCATATGTGTGCATTGCCTTCTGTATAAACCCCTTTCATACTGTCCACTAGTAATGGTGATGAAGTTTGCAAAACACAGGCATGCAATATGAATTTTGACGAGCACCACTCATGTAAATTGTTTTTTTCTTCTGAGTCAGGCCAAAATCTCTTAGGAATAGAGAGGTTTGATTTTTTTTTATTTAACAATTTTATTCAAAATTTTAGATATATATCCAAAATAACAATATGCCAATATTACACCTATAATACAATCCAATATTCAATCCAAAATTTTATTCTCTATTCACATTTTAGACTTCCCACAGCTTCCCCCTTTCCCCTCTATATATGTATGGGTGGGAAAGAAGCCTAGGATAAAGATGAAAGTGGTGTGTGACGGAAAGGACAGAGGCGGATTCCAGTTGCCAAACTTGAGATTATATCATGACACAGCATGTTTATCCTGGTTGAGAAAATGGATTACACTAGAAAATAGGAAACTTCTTAGTTTAGAAGGACATAATAAGATCTTTGGATGGCATGCTTATCTAATGTACGGAAAAGTAAAAATGGATGATTTTTTATGCACCATTTCGTAAGGAGGAGTATATATCGGGTTTGGGAAAGATATAAAATACAATTAGGGGAGAAGAAACTGTTATGGATAGTACCAACGGAGGTAATAAAGGCAGTATCAGCCTCAAAAGGAGAAGATTGGTTAAGATATGTGGATTTATTAGTGAAAAAGGAAGGAGGATTGGAGTTGAAGAGCAGGGAAGAGATAAGTTTTAAATATGATTGGTTTGGTTATAGACAGATTAAAGAATTATTTGAGAGGGATAAGAGAATCAGTGGATTTAGGGAAGAAAGTTTTGAAATAGAAGCACTGTTGACAGGAGAAAAGAAAAAACAAATTTCAAAAATTTATAAATTGCTAATACAGGAATATACTTTGGATGAAGTAGTAAAAGTGCAAATGGTTAAATGAGCAATAAATATAAATAAAGATATAACGATGTCTATGTGGGAATATTTATGGAGGAAATCTTTAAGAATATCAATATGTAATAATATAAATGAAAATTGCTATAAGATTATTTATAGGTGGTATTTAACTCCAAAGAAATTATCAAACATGAAAAATAAAGTATCTAATAAATGTTGGAAGTGTAAAGAGCAGGAAGGATCTTTTTACCATATGTGGTGGACTTGCAAGAAAGTAAGACTTTTCTGCGTAGAAATACATAAAGAAATGTCAAAAGTATTAGGATATACTATAGATAAGAGCCCAGAACTGTTTCTAATAGGATTAAAATTAGAAACAATGTTGCTGGAAGATAGAACTCTGATATGGTATATAACAACAGCTGCAAGAATGGTGTATGCAAGATATTGTTAAGCGACGTACCACTGTATCTTCTTGACCTTCTTATTCAGATTCATGCAAAGATTGCTTTTGGAGTTAGTTCCTTACTGTTCATGTAAATATAGCATCAGGAGAACGTTGACAGTGTGTGGCAGCAAGATCGTACCCAACCTATGCACTGACTGGCCCAAGGTCTTGTAAAACCTTGGGTGGGCAGTGTTAACATGAAAGGGGCTCCTTGACCTGGCAATCAGGTTCATAAGGAGCCTTCAGAGAGGAAGTTATTTCTTTGGGAGGCAACCTGGGAAGGCCTATCCACTGCCATTCCTTGGCCCCCTCCCCGCCAAACATAAAAAAGGTCAGCACGGAATGTAGCTTATTAGCAATAAGCTACATTCCCTCTCCCCGTTTTTGGAATAACATATTTTTTCAACCAGAGCGTGCATTGCATTGTGGGTCTTTGAACTGCAAAAAAGGGGAGATTGATGGGGAGCTTCCCTCCCCTTCATTTTTAACACAGACCTCATGAAATGAAAGCAAATGATGCTTATACGGTGCTACCTTAATTTATGAGCATAAATCGTACAGGACACATGCTTGTAATCCAGAATCCTTATATATCTAAGCAAATTTTCCCATAAGAAATCATGGAAACTCAGATGATTTGTTCCACAACCCAAACGTATTCATATAAAAATGATTACAGTACTGTAATACAAAATAATAAAGAAAATACAAAATTTAAAGAAAAATAAAACAAATTAACCCACACTTACCCTACAATCCAGAGTAACTACGGGAGCACGTAAGAGACATTACGTGTACCCGTAGTTACTACACCACCTAGTGAAAACCTATGGGAAATTCATATTGCAATCCAGAGCAAATTGTTCTTACACCGGAGCAAGGACTCCCCGTAGTTACTCTGGATTGCGCCCTTAGTCTCTCAGATCTCTCAGGCTGCAATCTATCTATCTGCAATATTTATATACTGCTTTTCAGCTGAAAAGTTCACAAAGCAATTTACAAAGAAATTGAAAAAAAATAATAGCTAATGGGTCCCTGTCCCAAAACAGCTCACAATCTAAAAAGCAAAAGAACACCAACAAAAGCCACTTGGACAGACATTGCTGTGGTGTGTAGGGCCAATTACTCTCCCTCTGCTAAATAAAGGAGAAACACCCACTTGAAAGAGTGTCTCTTGTCCAGTTAGCAGGGGTAAGTTAGCAGTTAGCAATCTGCCCTCTTAAACAGGAGTGGCCCCCACTAATTATAATAATGCATACTTTAGAGTAGACACGCATGGCTAGGAGCACAATCCTAACCATGTCAACTCAGAAGTAAGTCCCACTGTGTTCAATGGGTTTTACTCCCAGCACTTTAGGATTGCAGCCTAGCCCTACAATTCAGAGTAACTACCGTAGCACGTAAGACACATTACGTGTACCCATAGTTACTGCACCACCTAGTGAAAACCTATGGGAAATTTATATTGCAATCCAGAGTAACCTGTTCTTACTCTGGAGCAAGGACTCCCCATAGTTACTCTGGATTGTGCCCTAGGTCTCTCAGGCTCCTTTCTATTGCCCACCCTTACATAGGAGTAAGCTGCATTGACTGTGATAGGGTTACTTCAGAGTAGACATGCACAGGTTGATCTCTCAAGAGGCTGAACAGGTGCTGGTGGAGTGCTGAAACTGGCTGTATCAATTGGAATTTTTTTGCTTATTTATCAAGAGATTGCTTGTATATCAAATAAAAATTCATTAGAACTGTTTGCTCGTCTTGCTCTCAATCCAAGTAACTCTCAATCCAAGTTATTCTCAATCCAAGAGGTATAGAAATGAATTATACAATTTGTGGATCTGCCATTGACTTTTGTTGAAGTTACTGGCAGGATATTCATGACATGAAATCACTAATTTATTTGAAACTTTGATTCAGTCATTCAGTGTATTATTTGTAGTTAATATTTGTGTGGGGGTGCATGCCGCGCTCATCTTCTGCAGTTGCTGAGATGAAGTCTGCAGGCTACATGGCAGTTTGGGAGGGGAGGCCGTTATGCAAGGATCGTGACTCTGTACAGAGGAACTGAGATGCCTGCACAGGTGCAAATGTCAGTGAATGAACATGATTTAATATTTGTATAGGGTCCTCTCAGTGCTAAGCCAATAGTTCAGTGCTAAGCCAGTTTGAGAGGACAGAGGGAACGCAGCAAGACCATCACCAAAATTGAACTGCTGCCCATGAAAGGGGGGTTCTGGCTTATCTAAAGTCAGTGCTGGCCTCTGTGTGGAGATGGAGTGCATAGAGCCCCACAGACACTTCTGCAAGCCCCAAGAGTAATAAAAATCATGATTTGAAGCCTGCAGTCTAGTTAAGCTGGCTTAAGTCCCAGCATAGTCCTATGGGTGTCATAAAAGTGCCATAAGACACTACTGCGCCACTCCTAGGGAAGGGTTAGACCAGTGTTCAGACATGGGCTTGTCTCCCTATATCACCATGAGAATGTGAATACCGATGAGTTGTGACAGCCTAAGTTAGGATTGCCCCCGAAGTCACTTACCATATGTGGTGGACTCCCTGCCCCTGCCCTTTTAGGAGCCAGAACCAAGTGGTCACCTGGCTGGTAAGTAGCAAGGCTGGTAAGTAGCAATCCATCAATTTGGGAGCAACTGCCCTACTGTTCACCTGTACTGACTTGATATAGTTTTTACCAAAGTCTCGTAAGTTTTGTCATGTCATGGTAATAACTTTCTCATACTGTGGCAAAGGGGGACATTAGCTGAAAGGGAATGATTTTATAAGACCACTGTTCATTGCAGAAACAAGAAAAGAACAATGACAGAGCAAAGTCTCTTACAGCACAATCCTAGGCTTGTCTACTCTGAAGTTTGGTGGTACCAAACTCTGTTTGGGTTCAGGGGGCTTACCCCAGGAAACTATGAATAGTATTACAACCTTAGCTACTCTGCAACATTAGGTCTTAAACTGCTCAGGAACCAGAGAAGAAATGGGGAAGCAAACATGAAAAGAAATGGGAAAACAAACTGGTTTCTTGACTTTAGGTTGCAAGAGAGGACTTCCATGATTAATTCCTGGATTGATTCCTGATTCCTCCATACCAAATCAGTGAAAAAACAGCTGTAAAAACCCACAGCCCAGTTTCTTGCTCCTCCACTTTCATCTCAGGTTGTACTGTTATAACTATACCATATTCAACCACTAGATGGGGTGAATAATGGAATCCAGTGGAAATAAATTATTGGCACAATCCTATGCAGTGTCTGCTCAGAAGTAAGTTCTATTGTGTTCTAAGGGGCTGACTCCCAGAAAAGTGTGTCTTCATTTTTTGTAACAGTGTGAAGGTAGGAAATTGGATTTTGATTTTTCTCCCCTTCTTACAAGGCATTAAAGGTAGACTTTGGTATCTGTGTTGAGTCAAATCATTGGATACTGAGGTCACACCTGTGTACACAAATCTTGAATGCTGTATAAAGAAATATTGACTGGTGAAAAAATTATATTTTAAAATTTAATATGGAGCTGTTTTGTCATGGTAAAGTATTATTAAAATGCTAAAATGTTCAGTGGTTCTCTTTCCGATATGTTCAAGACAATCTTGAAAAAAAGCCACAACTGTGTATGTTACATTTAACTCTGCTTATATTCTTTGTTTTAAATGTCACTGAATTTCTTTTTACTTAAATAAGTCAACTTCCACGGGAGCGGTTTTCTCTCACCCAAGGCAACTTCTTTCTGACTGCACATCCCAGTACAACAGATCACAAACAGAAAAATGGATCTCCCTCACACAAATGATAAAAAAAATTTCTTGACCTTCTAAAACTTCCTAAATTTCTGCAAATGAAAATGGAGACATTCTTTTAACACATCACTCCCTTTTCCAATGATGGAATCACTATCTTTTACTGGCAAAACATCTCAGTGCAACTGGGACATACAACATTTTGATTTCTAATTGTGAAGTGAGCTTTGGGTCTCACCTGAAAAGAAATGGTCAAAAAGATTGATTTTCTTTCCTACACTATCTATAATCTCTATATCAGCGGAAGGATTTTCTGCTTAGGAGATAGACTGAGTTTACTCTAACATTGAAGTCAAGCTAAAAGGCCTCCTTTAATGGAATCACCCATCCAAAGAGTAATCCTAGGATTAAGACTTTCTGATACTCTGTTCTGACATCAAAGACCATAACAAGGAGCATAGAAATCCTACAAACCTGAGACTCCTTACCTCTGATAAGTGTTGGCTAATTATGAATGGCTTTAAACAGCTGTTAATCCCTGATACTTCTATGTGTATTAAGAGATGCCTTTGTAGTTAATGACCTGGATGAGGTCAAAGAGGTAGGAGCTTCATTTCAAACACAGAGCATTAGCCCTAGATTCCCCAAATGCAAATAACAGAATAAGCAACCTGTTGCATTGCTGCAAAACTACAAATAGGACCTGACTGTGGGGTTTTCTCAGCAGAATTTGGTGAGGGACCACATCTGGAGGAACAGATGTAATAACTACAAAAGGCATCTTAAAATGAATGACATCCAAGAAAAATGTAGGACACAACAAAATAAAAGCTAAAAACACTCTTATAGTAAAACCTTGGACTGAGAGTGTTTTGCAAGAAAAGCAAATGTTTCTAATAAATTTTAATTTGATATATAAGCGATGTCTTGATAAATGAGTGAGAAAATAGTCCTGGCAGGGATATGGCTGGTTTTGATGCTCCACCAGCTCCTTGTTCAGCCTCTCCTGAGAGACCTGCCTATGCAGTCTACTCTAAAGTAAGCCCTTTTAGAATTAGTTGGGCTCACTCCTGTGTAAGGGGGGCAGATTGCAACCTGAGAGACTTACAGGACAATCCAGAGCAACTAATCTGTCCACATAAGAGCCCTTAGGTTGCCCTATCTAACACTAGGTTGGAGCAACTGCAAGATGCTCCAGCCCAGTTACTCTGGAAGAGGCTTAGGGCAGAGCAAGGCAACATATGGTGCCCTAAGAGAAGTGGACCTGCTCTGCCCTAACTGGGGCAGCCTAAGCAGCTCAGGAGAGGCAAGTTGAGGGCATGTTTAGCATTGCCTAGGGCAGAGCAGTTACTCTGAATCCAGAGCCTGTTTCCAAGGCAGAAACGCCCTCTTCCAGCCCTCAGAGTTATACCACCTCAGGAGCAGGTATAGTAATGAGTAGACCCATAGGGGTCCATGATAAGGCCCGAGTAAGAATGGCAGTGTTGACCAAAAATCTGAGTTCTTGGCCATCCTAGTTTCAACCCCTGCCTCTCAACCTCAGGATATGGAACAAACTACGGCTGCCCACAAACCTCAGGATACAGCAGGCCACTCCAAGAAGCCCCTTGTATTCACTGTAGAATGTACTGGCATCTCATCAGGGACTCCTTATAATGCAGGCACCCAGTGGCGTCACCAGACTGGTGCGGCTGGTGTGGGCTGCATTGGGGGATGCGCTCCGTATGGGGTGATGTGCTGGTGGAGTTTGACTGTCCTTTGGCAGGCCCTGGGCGTCAGCACCCCCATTCAGGCCTGCTCCAAGGCGGAGCAGCAGCCAGAAGCTGCCACTTGTCTGAGGAGCTGGCCTGAACAGCTATCTGAGGTGCACTGTGCAGAAACACACTGAGCATGCCGAACAGCTTCAGAGGAGACTTCCTTAGAGCAGAGAAAGTCTGCACCTCTGCACAGCCATTCGGCCTCACTCAGGAGGCGGAGCGGCAGCCGAATGGCTTCAGAAAGAGTACTGCACAGGCACCAACTCTGATGCCTGCACAGTCTCCCCCGAAGCCAAAAGGCTTCAGAAAAGTACTGCGCAGGTGTCAGAGATGGTGCCTGCGCAGTACTCTTTCTGAAGCCAGTTGGCTTCAGAAACAACTGCGCAGGCGCCAACTTTGGTGACTGCGCAGTCCAGGTGGGGGGGCGCATCCCAGGGATGACGCACAGACTTCCCCACCAGGTGATGTGCAGAGTCATGTCACCACTGTAGGCACCACAGCTGTTCCTTGTTCAGTGTGATCTGAGGGGTGTCTCCTTGGGAGCAAGTCTTCCCCTTGTGTCAATTACTTAGCATGCTCTGGAGCAGTTAGGGCAGCCCAGGCTTCCTGACTCTCTGGATTCAGCATAACTTTCTGCTCTGGATACAGAATAGTTAGGAGAGTGCAGTTAGGTCAGAGCAGGCTGAATTTGCTCTGGATTGTGTCCTAAGTGCAAATTATTTTATTTTTCTTTATATTTTGTATTTTCTACTGTAATAATTTTTATATGAATATTTTTGTGTTGTGGAATGAATTGTCCCTGCTTACTGGGCAAGAGAAACTCTTTCAAGTTGGTGTTCTTCTTTTATTTAGCAGGGGGAGAGTAACTGGCCTTACACACCCTAGCAATGTCTGTTCTAGTGGCTTCTACTGGTGTTCTTTTTGCACTTTAGACTGTGAGCCCTTTTGGGACAGGGACCCATTAGCTATTAATTAGCTATTAATTTTTTCATTTTCTTGTAAACCGCTTTGTGAACTTTTCAGTTGAAAAGCGGTATATAAATATTGTAGATTGTAGATGTCTGAGTTTTCATTATTTCTTATGGGAAAATTTGCTTTGATATACAAGAGTTTTTGATTACAAGCATGCTTCTGGAATGAATTATGCTCGTAAACTGAGGTACCAGTTTATGTTGATTTCATGTGATTAAATTAAACAGTAGAAGTATTACATATAATTATAATTTCCAACTGTCATTTTCAAACTTTTTCATTTCATTTCAACAAGGCACTGAATTGTCAAGGCACACCATGAGATGTTTTACCCACAGGTTGCCATGCTAATTGTGATTGACTCTAGGGAGCAGTGTACACCCCCATTTCTTAAGTCATGAAACACTGTTACCTTCCCACCAAGGTGGTACCTATTTATCTACTTTCATTTACATGCTTTCCAACTGCAAGGTTGTTAGGAGCTGGGTGATAGAAGGGTGACAGTACTACTACTATCCTGTAGTACTTAGGTCTCGAACTGCTGACCTGTCAATCTACAGATTGACCGGCACAGCATCTTTCACCACTGAGCCACTGCAGCCCAAACTCCCAATTGTCCTATTAACTGTCCCCAGACTCCTATGGCACTCTTGATTTCTATGGCACTCCTGATTTCACTCAAATATTTCTTATTTCCTATACACCCTGTGTAATTGTGCTGTTTTTACTTTGAGCTGGTCTGTGACTGTAATAAAGGAATTAATTGATTGACTACTGAGGACCATCCACTGCACACACTATGTGCTCTCTGCAGGGGCCTGCTCACAGGGAAAAGGAGTACATTTACGTTTTTCAGGATATGAGACAAAAAACAGGACAGTTCCAGAAGACATCTGGTCATCCTGACCATGGCAAAACTAACCAATGGGTACAAAACTGCAAGAGAAGAAATTCCAGTTGGATATCTGAAAAAAAAATTCCTGACGGTGAGGGCGGTTCTGCAGTGGAACAGATTGCCAAGGGATGGACTCTCCCTCACTGGAGATCTTCAAGCAGAGGCTCAACTAGCATCTGTAGGGGATTATCTAGGAGGATTTCCTGCTGCAGGCAGGGGGTTGGACTAGATGACCTACTAGGTCCCTTCCAACTCTAGGATTCTATGATTCTAAAAGCTTTTTGAAAATCCATATATTATATGATATCCATTGGTTTGCCTGCATCTGCATGCCCAGTCAGCTTTTCAAAGAATTCTTAAAATTTTGTGAATCTCAAGGTATCTCAAGGTGATACAACATTTGCCAGTTAAGCTGAGTCCACAGGTGGCTAGGAAAACACATGCTTAGAGTCTAAGTCTTATGACTCAAGTCACCTATCTCTGGCAAAAAACATCTGGAGTGTCCACAGAAACATTATTCATTTTAGAATGAAAAAAGGAGTGAATGACGTTTCCCAATTTGCCACCCTATCTGCAATCAGTTGCAAGTCCAAAGGAATGTTTATGTATCAGTGAAGGAGGACCTCACTTAGAGTGGGTATTTGTTGCCATTGAGTATTTATCCATTGAGTATTTATCACGGTTAGCCTGAGCAGTTGGAAATGGCTCTGCTGCTGCATTGGTTGTGTGACATGATTAGGTGGGGGGGGGGGCAACAATGATTTATAATGCAGTATTAAAGTGTCATAGTGTTACTGTCACTCTCAGCATTTCCTGAGCGGGAGCAAGTTAGCTGCAGACAAAAGCATCAGCTGCAGGAAAGGTGCATTGCAGATGCATAATGTGATCTGACACTCTTTGTTCCTCTCCATATAAGTGCAATTCAGAAATGAAATTTCCCATGACACTGGGGTGGTAATTCAAAAGGAAACTTGTCAGTTGTGTATGCAGACAATAACCAAAAGCTGGCACAAGAGGAGAAGAAAGGAGAAAAATCCACTTGATGCACTCCAGGAAGCCTAGATACAACAAGTATCCAAATTGAGGGGTAAAAATAAGTCTTCAACCCAACTGGATGCACCATTCCCAAGCAGCTCCTTCTCCTCTTTTGCTGATTACTAATATGGGCACCCTTCACCTTTGCCTGGCAGCATTTCCTTATGTTTGAACCATCAGTTCTTGTTGTCTGCTGAGGTTATGTTTCTGTAAACCCTTGTCGATAGCAACTTTTCAAATACTGAACCACTGATCCTATGTCGGATCAGTAGGGTTAGGAGGATATCAATGGAGACAGATGCCTGTGGAACCAGAAAGGTAGAGTCCTGCATGGCAGTGGAGAACCTTCAAAATGGCACCCACAACTAACATAAAAGCAGGCCTCCATCAGTCTTGAAAGACTATGGTATCGTGCTCTGCGTTGCAAACGCTGCATGCGAAGCACGAAAGCCTGGGTTGGATTGTTATGGAGGATTGGCTGTTACCCAAGCAGCAAATCCCCCCTCTCCACGCCACTGAATTAGTCCAATGGAAAGGCAGAGCCAATACGATTGGATCCAGCTGGTGTCGCAGAGCTGGGCTAAGGACAGGAGCTCACCCTGTCTTGTGGGGCGACCCGGGTCTCGAACCCTGGCCTGCTGGTTAACAGGCACGGTGTCTTAACCGCTTGCACCAACTAACATAGAACCTTTTAAAATGGCCATTTTAAAGTACTCTACTGTTTTCTTAAGGACTCAGCCTCAGAGACTTTCAAAAGGCAGTCCATACTGTGAAAAACAGAATACCCTGTGAATGGCACAAGTGGCAATCTGCTATTTGTGGATAAGTGAATCTGGGGGTAGTGAATCTGTGGGTAGCTGGATCTCACTGAACAGGCGTGGCCCATATTCGCAGATTCCATGTCGATGGTTTCAGTTATCCACAGGTGGGGCACTACTTCCCCAATGCACCCTGCAGAGGCAAGGGAAGCACTGCTGCAGGACTTCTGCAGCCCTCAAAATGCTTTTTAAAATGTCACTTGCAGTTTTGCTGAAAAATGGGAATGGCCATTTTGACCATGAAGATGGATTCACGCAGCCTCTGTGGGATTCAGATGAGCCACCTGAGGCCCCTCCAGGGGGGTCTTCCATGGGGGGCATCCCTGGCGTCCATGATCTCACTTGTGGACAGCAGGGTTCAGGTTCAAAACTTTTAAGGATACCAAGGCCTGCCTGAATATCTAAATACCCTTTAAAAACATGCTTCAACCCACCTTCTTCCCACCCTGTAGTCCCATTCTTTTATGTTATAGTTTTCATTTGAATGTCATATGGGAAGAACACTTTTGTTCTTTGTTTGCTTGCTACCTGCCATTATCCAGGCAACGAAGTCATGCAAACAGAAGCTGGGGGATTGTTGTTAGAGCTCATAATCAAAAAGGCAATTTAACTTCTGTATCTCCTCTGCTCATTTATGATCATCTACTGTATTCCCCAACACAAACAGATATAAGGAAACTTTGGAATATAATAGGGTCAATAATATTGATGAAATCTATGGTTAAAACTTCTTGCAGAGGGTCCTAAATCTTGCCACTCATACTCCCTTCCTTTAGTGTAGGCTCCCACCTGAGAAGGCAGAATCAGCCACTATCCAGTCCCATTTTTGAGTGATCCTGATCCCAAGCTGACCCCTAGAAAGGAGTCTGTGTAGTTTTATTTCACTCCCTACTGCAAGATGGTTCTGCAATTCCAGTTGAGGGTCTTCAGCCTGCATTCCTGAATTGGGCCAGCTATGGAACCACCACTAGTTTGGACTCATCACTTGATTGGACCTATCATTTGATTGGATATGCTCTATGAACTTTATGAACCTGAATCTTAAATTGAATCAATGGGACTGGATAATATCAACAGCTAATTAATATATCCAACATCTGATGCTTCCACCTCCATACTGACTCAGCACCCTTCCTTGGCTGACCAGATGACAAGAATTTCCCTGACAGAACTGTAAATATGGCCCTGGAAATGGAATTTTGAGTAGAGGCCTCTCTGTTAGGAATTTGGGGAACTTTCCAGCCATTTCTTGGGATTTTAGGCATTTTAGGTCCTCTGAGTCTTCTGGTTAAAGGAAGGGGGAGGGGAGGGAATTCCTTTTCTGCCCCTTGCTAAAGCCACTTTCCAAGCCATCAGTAGAAGAAGTACATCTCCCAACTTGCATCACACCAGAGTCTCCAAGTAGCTCCAGCTACCAAATGGCTGGGGAAATGGCTGTGCTTGGCAGTGGCTCCCAGTCCCTGAAGAGAAAAAGATCTGGGGGAGGAAACTCTGCTTGCTGTTTGCTGCAAAGGAAGGAAGGCGGCAGCTCAGCTGAGACTGCTGGAGAGGAAAGCAGAGCAGAGGAAGGAGACAGCCTGGAAGTGCAGCCGATACTGCTCTGAAACTTTGCAGTGAGTTTGGCTTGGAGGGAAAGGAGGGGCAAGAATTAATTTTTTTAAAGCAGGGTTGCCAACCTACCAGAGAAACCAAGCCTCTCCTGATCCTATGCCTTTGTAGATGGATCCACCAATATATACTTTCCCCAAAAAACTTGAAATTCACAACAAGGGCTTAAGCTGTTCAGGTTTGGGGCCTTTCATCCAGCTGTTGTCAAAACAGAGGAGCAGGGCTGGGTGTAAAGTTGGCAATCTTCTCAGGGCAGAGATGTTGGGGATTACTCCTGGCTTCTTAAGCCTCCAAGCCAAGTTGTGTCCACTCAAAAGCATTATAATCAGTGGAGTTCATATTGTGTAAAGGGGCAAAGGAAAGGAGGCCAAAAGACCAAGCCTATGCATGTCTTCCTGTCTGCCTGAGAAAGCCTGGCTGCTTGGATCACTTAATGAGCTTCTTTAGTTGGTGTCTGGTCTATTGTAATGAGATTTTTGCAAAGATTAAGTACAAGAATGCAATGAGTGTTTTTAGCTTTATTTTAACATGTCCTACATTTCTCCTACATTTTTGGGGTATCCTACATTTTTTAAACCGGGTAGGAATTTTGGTTTGGAGGACAGGAATTTTGGGGAACTGGGGTGCGGGGGTGGGATTTTTGGTTCGGCATCTGTTCACCCTGCCCCAGCCACAATATTCATGGATAATGAGAGATAGGCTCAGTTTTGCCTCTTGCAGATAAGCAAATTCATAGATATGAATTCATGTATACAGGACAACTGACTGTAATAAATTTCAAATAGAAATACATGACAAGGGAATAAATAATCAAATGAAGTTATTGTTGTTGTTGTTAATTGTTGTATATTCTTATTAGACTGTGCTAATTGTGGGGAATATCAAGATAGTCGGGAATCCCAAGTAACTTGGGGGTCGGGCTAGATCTGCCTGTCTGTCTGTCTACCTATCTATCTACAGTAGGCATGACAAACTGGTGGCCTGAGGGCCGCATCAGCCCTTTGCAGGCACACGTGAGGCTCTTGAGTGATCTCCCCACCCCCAGAAGCAGCTCAGTAGTGGTGGCAGCACACTTGATTTTGAGCCTGAGAAAGAGCCCAGGAGGAAGGAGGGCTCATGCACAGCAGCAGCAGCTTCCCAGTGTGGGAGAAAGAGCCCAGGAGAAAGGAGGGCACTTCTGAGTAGACATCCAAAAAATTGGATTGCTGCCCTTGGGAGACACCATTAATGCTAATGCGGCCCTCTGTATGAGTTTGACCCTGATCTACAGTATTTATATACTGCATTTCAACTGAAAAATTCACAAAGCGGTTTACAAAAAAATAAAAAATAATAGCTAATGGGTCTAATAGCTTCCAAGTTCCCTTCCAAATGGCTTCCAAGTTCCCTTTCAACTCTAATTCTATGACCCCATGATCCTTCAACATTTAGCGCTGCACTATTGGTGCTGAAAGAAACTTAAAGAACCTTTCCACCAGTCCACTCAAAAAGTTAAGGTCGCTCAGCCATTAATCTCTTGATCTTATCACTGAAAAATCCGGGGCAAGATCATTCATCACAAGGTTTAGCTGGAGTCCTGAAAACAACAAGATTGCCTTCTCCTCCTCCTTGGAAGTGTTCTAGTAAATTTTTCATGCCTGATAAGTCAGTACTTAATCCAGACATGGTCTCTCTCAGCGTGGCTAAAAACAAAAGCTACTCACAGCTACTCACAGGAAGCTGGGAGAAACAACAAACACTGTAAATTGTCTTTCCAGTAATAATCTCAGGCTGTGAGGGCCTCTCGGTCTATAAATCAGGCTCCTGCATGATAGCACAATCAGAACAAAAGTTGAAAGTGCTGGACCTTCTGTCACAGGGACAGAAGAAATTAGAAAAGCTTTTGGGACAATCATAAAATAAAATGTTTGGTGATAAAGGTATTGGGTATTTGTTACTAGACAATGGTAAATAAGTAACAAACTTCCAAACAGGTTGAGGTCACAGTCTAATCTTTAGTTTTATTTCAGTATAAAATATTTTGCAATTATTTTCACTCACTACTCATTAAAGCTGCTATCCTAACCTTCAGGTAGGATTTAGTTTTCACCCATGAAAAAGGTGGAGACAAATTGTTTGTTCATTTAGAGTAGGGGTGGGCAAGCTGGGCCACTTAAGTGATCCTGGGCCGTTAGGAACTGAATTTCAACAGATTCAGCCTGTCGTCTGTGATAGTCCAGTGAAAGCTTGCCCTCCCCTGCTTTAGAGTGAAGTCTTGCCTTCACTCTGATTTGTATCTGGACCCTCACTTGGGTTTCACTTTGCAGTATTACAACGCAGCTAAGGCCAGAGACTTTTGAGGGGGCACCAAGCACATTAATCCCAATCCAAAGGATGAGAAACTGATTCTAGTGTAACAAAGTACTGAAGTTAACTGGGTCCCCCTAGGGAGCAGTTCATGTGAACTTACAGTAGAGGGAACTTCTAATCCACTCCTGGGCTTACCAAGACACTGGCAAGTGTTCACCTTTATTTATTTGTTTAAGACTTATATCCTGCCTTTCCTCTGTTAAAAAACAAGTTTCCAAGTGGCTTACAATAATAAACAAAACAAATATTTAAAACAGATTAAAACCAAAAGATAAAACACTTTGGAGGAAGGCAAAATGTAGGAGCTGCTGCAGAGGCATAACAGGAATATACTGAAGAGGACTTTGAAGAAAAATGGTTAGTCATCCCCCAGATCACCCACACTGATCTGTAAAATTAAAACCAACAAATTTGATTTGTTGCACTGGGGCAGGTATTCCCCGGAGAAGGCAAGCCTCACAATGGTGGCATTGCAGTCCCATTCCTTCTCTTGAGGAGGCTCCCCTTTGAAGCAGAAGAAAGGGGTACATCAGCACCTTCTCTCTGTACCTAGGTCAGAGCCTGAGGGGCAGTCATATGCCCTCCCTTGGATAATGCCTAGGGATGGCACCCCTCAGGCTTTGCCCTACTTAGATGTTTTACTGCCATTAAATGCAGCATTCTCATCCATGCAAATATTCATTATATAGTTCACCATAAAATTAGGAACGACTGTGCTGCTGTGGGCTTCACAAACATAGGAATTCCCTCTTGCTGGAATTCCATAATGCTGTTTGTGTGTGTGTGTGTGTGTGTGTGTGTGTGTGTGTCTGTGTGTATCAATTTGGGACCATAAATTTGGCTGACATGATTTGAAATGTTTCCAACTCTCTTAAAGACAAGAAGTGAGAGTGTTTTTTGTGCTACATGTGCATGTGTTACCATCACAGTGCCCCTGAATGCACAAAATATCCCATGTCACATGCACGTTTCAGATATTTTTTGATGCGTTATGAAAACATTGACATCTTGTGCAAGATATAACAATCACAGGCATGTAACATTGAAAAGAATAGCAGAAGCTCAAGGCGTAAGTCCCCAGTTTTGATAGGAGGTGAAAGCAGTCTAACACAAACTGTCAAGAGTCGACAAGACACTTCTACAAAAACAGATTCATGCCAAACTAAAACAAGGGCCAGCTTCAAGCTTTCTTTGATGCATTTTTAAGTGTTGCCATTGAGAAAATCTGAGCTGAAATGATGCACTGTAATTCAGTGTGCTCCAAAAATTCACATATGAGAACTCCTGAGAACCCCTTTTAAGAAACTTCACTGGGTTTTCATTTTTCCCTTGAAAATTCTCAAATAATTGCTCCATGGGTCGAAATTTGAAATTTACATTCATTTTTCCTTCCTACAAAATTTTGGTGTAGCATTTCACTATTCTTCTAGAGCAGGGCTCTCCAAAATATGATCCATGAACCAGATTCTGTACCTGTGCTACACATGAACAGATACACATGCTACCTGTCCTACACATGAACAGATGGGGAACCTTTATTCTTCACACTTGATCTTCCCTAAACCTCACACTTCCACACTTCCACATTGCTTCCACATTCTGTAATCCAGGAGGATTTGTGTCTGGATTTCTGGGCACTCAGCTGGTCAGCACAAGATTTGTGACAGATCGGGCATGAATAGTAGATGCTCACCAGCAAAACGGTAAGCTCTGGATAAGCTGGGGAAGCTGGTTTCAGTGTTCAGTTGTCTCCAATGAGACAGTTTGGAACAGATCTCCAGTTTTGAAATTGCTGTTCTAGAAACATATCTGGCTTCCCTTAATTCCACCCAAATTTTAGGAGAAAGCATGAAATTTACTTCAAATGTCACATTTTCAAATTTTAAGTGCCAACTCTATTAGCCACAATCCACCAAACATGATCCACCAATGAATGAATGAATGAATCAACAAATCAATCAATCAATCACTGATAACTTAAATTAAAGGGAATTCTCTCTGCCATTTATTTCAAAGCACAGTGGATTTCAATTCCAAGTATAAATTGTAGTCATAATAATAGCCACATAAACCACTATTACATTACTTATCTAAGAAAGCTATAAAGGATTATCTGGTTGCTCAGCTCAGTGGTTTGACTCCATCAATGCAAACTGTAAAAAGTATAACTTCAAGATGGCCTTATAAATGGAGATGTTACTGCCCAAGGTAAGTGGTTTGATGACCACAACTTTATAAAGGTGATGGATTTGACGGGAGGGGGCAGTGAGTCAAATGGCAACATCATTTTATTTAGCCGACTCTTATCTCCATCTCCCAGTCTTGATGCCAGACTTTAATGCAAAGATACTGGGGTTATCCAAAACATATCTGAAATCCAATGCATGTCATTCCATTAGTTAAAGAAAATGCTTTCAGAATCCATTAAGTCAAAAGGTTACAACAGCTCTCTATCTATCTCCCTGCATGTGCTTATATATATGTGTGCATAGTGCGTATGTGTATAGTGCATAAAGACATGCTACAGAAGACTATTTAAGTGGAGAGTGCAATTTCTTAATATTTATGATATTCCTGACATTTTAAGTGTCCAATTGTTATGAAGTTATCAGAGGTTCATTTCTAATTTAGTCGGTTGTAACAACTGAACTTGGCAGCAACTTCTGTCACATGCATTCCTACAGGGGCTTGATCATAATTTCAAAATACACATCTTAGACACTTAAGACCATTGAGCTAAATCATATTAGAATTTACCTGGAATAATATATTTCCATCCAGACAGGATACGACTGTATTAGCCATGATGAATGTTTTTACAATTGGAGACAAGTGAAAGTAATAAGGATTTGCTGCACATTATACAGTGTTGCTAAATAGTTTTCATAATATCGTTATGAATAAGTTGGAATGAAATAAAAGTTGGCAATGGACTTTATGAGAAGTGAAAAATTATTAATTCGTCTGGTAGACTGGAACATTATTCAACATGATCAATGCTGATTTTAAAAAAATCTGTCATTGCCATGTCTGGGCTGCTTTGCCTTCCCTATTCAATTGGCCAAACACAATTTCTGATAGGTTTGCTCCTTGCTGTAGACATTACTTTCCTCTATATTCCAGCCCTGTGTTTCTGAAACTGTGAGTTTGAGAATTGACTGGGTGGATGGTCAAGCAATTTCAAATGGGTTCTCATTCATTTCAAGATATACTCTATTTTTGTAAGATTGAAATCAAAGACACATTCCTGGGAGTAAGACTCATTGAACACAATGGGGCTTACTTTTGAGTAGACATGGTTAGGATTACAGCCTATTATAGCCTTTGCGACTACTCGTTAAGATCAATTACACCTATACTCGGGTATGGGTGGAAGGATTACAACTCAGACATTTCTCTCCCCTCTTTGCTCCTGGGTTCCTTCCCACCTGTCTCCCACATAGACCTTGATGTGCACACATTCTGATGAATTGGATTTGACCAGCTGGTTCAATCCTAGCCACCCTCCCATACTACAGTCTTTTAAGCTTTACCATGAGATGAAGAAAAACAACAGGCAACCATATTTGCTATTTTTAATCTGTTTGTCAGCAGGGTTTTTCTGGTTTGGTTTTCTGTTTGGATCGTCAATGTTCCAGGATTGGCCCAGAGTCTTCAGGAATCAGCAAAATTCTAAAATGATTATTGAAAAGAATTTTGGATATGTTAATAGGGCCACCTTGACTCTGTTGAGTCATCTTGGGGTGGGGTGAAATCTCTAGGAATAGGTGAAATCAGAGTTGGCATGCCTGCCTTCCCTTCATTTGTTGACCTTAAATGAACAAGCCTTGGTCTTTTTAAACTGCTTTGCTTTTTACAAAAGCTTTTGCTGCTTATGTCTTCCCTTTGCTTGATTTAAAGGAGAGGAGGAGAACGGCACAGATCAGTCATCTGAGCGAATGAGCGGAGATGTAATAAGGAAGCTGCCGGTGATTTAAAGATAGGGAGCTGGGAAGGCTTTGTATGCAGATGAGCTGCGAATGCAATCATTTACACAGAACAATATTTAACAAATATATATAATGGAGGTGTGAACAAGCATAAACTCTTCTCCACCCGGTCTAAATTTTAAAAAGCAATCTCACAACTGCCAGGGCCAACAGAAACTCCAACATGATTAAATAAAGAGAAGTATGAATTATACAGCATGGTTAATCAACGCATGTGCCATTAGAAAAGCATTCTTTTGCCCAGAGGAATTCTGAAAGAAACTTGAGGCAGAGAAGAGGGGAAGACTAGTTATTCCATCTTCCACATCCCCTAAATGATGGTATTTTGCTGTGCATTCACACACACAAATCAGAAGTCCTCAGCACAAGCAGCTCTTTGAGATGATATTTCTGCCTCCTTTTCTGGGAGGTTTTCAACTTTGCTGCATTGATCCATTATCTAAAAGAACAGCGCTCTGCAGTGAGGCTGGAGGGAGAGCTGGGGTCATGGCTTGTTCCCTTGGATGCATTTATTTTAAGATACAGCAAATGTGTGTAGCTCTTTCTTCCTTTGAAAGATTAAGTCTAATCTAAGCACTGCCCCTATGGAAATCTTGGATTTATTTCCCTTACCACTTAAAAGCAATAGCTTGAATTCGGGCTACATTTATCTTTGCTTCTGGCATGACCAAGGAAAAATTTCTAAGAGCCCTGCCAATTGCAAATACTAACCTGATTCCTTTCTTACCTTGCTTCCTCCCCAAAGGAGAGACCAGACTGGATTGAGGGTAAACCTTTAAAAACCTTGATTTTCTTAAACCAAAGGGAATACATTTCCATTCCAATTTCCCATTTCCATTTCAGAATAGCTTTGGAAAAGGTTCCATGTGTCCATAGTACACTTTGATCAATGGAAGAATTTACATTTGAATGTAGAATTCAGTGGCATGGCTAGAGGGGGTGGACAAGGCAGTCTTGGGAGGAGCCTCACTGTGGGGTGTAAGGGACACCTCCCCTTTGGAGCCATACAGCTCCTTTTTGTTCCCTCTACCTGGAATGGCTCAAAAGGGCAGGGGTCTCTAGCATGCCACAGTAAGGCTCCCTCCAAGACTTAGAATCACAGAATCATAGAATCATAGAGTTGGAAGGGACCTAGTAGGTCATCTAGTCCAAACCCTGCCTGCAGCAGGAAATCCCCCTAGAGTATCCCCAACAAGTGCTCGTCGAGCCTCTACTTGAAGATCCCCAGTGAGGGAGAGTGCACCACCTTCCTTGGCAATCTGTTCCACTGCCGAACCGCCCTCACCGACAGAAATTTTTCCCGGATATCCAACCGGAATCTCCTCTCATGCAGTTTGTACCCATTGGTTCTAGTCCTGCTTTCAGAAGCAGCTATGAACAAATGAGCCCCTTCCTCCTATGACAGCCGTTCAGGTATCTGAAGAGGGCAATCATGTCTCCTCTCAGCCTTCTCTTCTCCAGGCTGAACATCCCAAGTTCCCCCAACCTTTCCTCGTAGGGCTTCCCTTCCATCCCACTGATCATTCTTGTTGCTCTCCTCTGGACTTGCTCCAGTTTGGCTGCATCTTTCTTAAAGTGAGGTGCCCAGAACTGAACACAGTACTCAAGGTGAGGTCTGACCGATGCTGAATAAAGAGGAACTAGAACTTCTCACAACTTGGAAGCTACAGTCCTCTTAATGCAGCCTAAAATGGCATTTGCTTTCTTTGCAGACACATCACACTGCCGACTCATGTTCAGCTTGTGATCCATGGCGACTCCAAGATCCCGCCCACATGTTGTGCTGCTAAGCCAAGTATCCCCCATTTTATACCTGTGTTTTTGGTTTTTATTTCCTAAGTGCAGAACCTTGCACTTCTCCCTGTTGAAATTCATTCTAT
This sequence comes from Cryptoblepharus egeriae, assembly GCA_030015325.1. NCBI lineage: Eukaryota > Metazoa > Chordata > Lepidosauria > Squamata > Scincidae > Cryptoblepharus > Cryptoblepharus egeriae. The sequence goes on along the minus strand of JAREYC010000011.1, from coordinate 19,550,107 downwards.
TTGTTACAGCCCAGTATTCTAGTTTACCCAGATCCTCCTGGAGGTTTCTCCTGTCTTCTGATGTGTTTGCTACTCCTCCCAGCTTGGGGTCATCTGCAAATTTGATCAGGCTTCCCCGTATCCCTTCCTGCAAGTCATTAATGAAAATGTTAAAGAGAACTGGTCCCAAGACAGAGCCTTGGGGTACCCCACTTGAAACTGACCTCCAGGTTGACATAGAACCATTTACTAAAACCTTTTGTGTGCGGTCGTTGAGCCAGTTGCAGATCCACCTTACAATTGCCCAGTCTAGCCCATATTTTTCCAACTTCCCAATTAAAATGTCATGTGGAACCTTGTCAAATGCTTTGCTGAAGTCAAGATAAATGACATCCACAGCATTGCCACTGTCCAGTAAGCTTGTAACCTGATCAAAAAAATTTACTGTCTATTCTCAATCTTAATAATGCTGTGACCCCTTTATAAGTTCCTCATGTTGTGGGGATCCCCAACCATGAAATTATTTTCATTGCTACTTTAAGGCACACATAGGATTGGGCCACGAGGCTGCAATTTTATGCACTTTCCTTGGAGGAAGTCCCACTGAACTGAATTGACTTACCGGTACTTCTGAGTGCACATGCCTAGGATTGGGCTCTACTGCTGCAGTGCTATGCACACTTTCCTGGGAGTAAACCTCACTGAACTCAATGGGAATGACTTCTGAGTAGACATGCATAGAATTGGGCTCTAAGCTGAAATCCTAGCACTTTGCTGGGAGTAGCCCCATTCACTATCATGGGTATGAAATCTGAGTCGGCATGCATAGGATTGGCCTCTCAGGCTGCAAGCCAGCAACAGTTTACCTGGGAGTAAGACCCAGCTGGCGGGCAGCGGCTGGCGGGCAACGGGCTGGCTGGTGGGCAGCGTGCGTGCCTGGAGGGAAGCTCCCTCCCGCGTTATCTGGGTGGGCAGTGCACGCGCACTTGCAGGGAAGCCCCCTGCAGAATCTGGGCAGGTGGCGCGCGCGCCTGGGGGAAGCCCCCCCCCCCGCCATTCAGCAGTCAGAAGTCCCAGGGCAGCCTCTAAGGAAGCCCCAGTGTGTGTGCAGGTACAGCTGGAAGTCTGACAAGCCTGACCTGGCCCCCTGCACCAGAGGTCTTTAGGGGACCCCCAGGAAAGCTCCAGGCGACCCCCAAAGGGGTCCCGACCCCCACTTTGAGAAACACTGGTCTGGATGGTGCAAATTGGCTTTATTAATGACACACAGCACTGACACTGTGCTTACAATACTGCCCCATTATATAATCCATGTAAACTTTTCTCTGATGGAACTATAACCATGGATATGACATTGGTACTGCTACCAACTCCACCCCAAAATTTCCATGTTCTGGCTGTCTCTATAATTTTGACTCCACAGCCTTGCTAGATCAGAAGCAATTTTGGATGGAGCTGCAGGCAGACACAGTGCCAATTCCCCAGCCCTGGCTATAACACAACACAGACCCATTGTTGGCCTTGGATAGTTGGACATAATGGACTGGTGTTGGTGAGCGAACTACCTTAAAAGTGTTGTATAGCCAGAATGGACCTCATGTTTCTGGATGTGGTACTACTCATTTGTATATCTGATCCCAGGAACCACAAACTACTTGGTCTGTGGCTCCCATCATAATCCTTCACAGTGCAAGAGGATCTCCCCACACCCAGAGTTCATCTACTAGACCAGGGGTGTCCACACCCCAGTCCGGGGACCAGATGCAGCCCTTGGCAAGCTTAAATGCAGCCCATGGCAATGGGCCCTCCATCTGGCCCACAGACAAGCCTTATAATGTATCTAATACACTCTTATATTTAAATTTATTTAAATTTATTCTAATTTGAAATGTAAATCATTTTTCTGGCCCCCAACACAATGTCAGAGAGATGATGTGGCCCTCTTGCAAAAATGTTTGAACATCCCTTTACAAGACTTAAGAGACTGAGAATCACGACAAGTGACAATAGCCTTTGATCCACTTGTGGCACTGGACATCTAACTATTTTAACATCGGACAATATTCATCTTTTGCCTGGTGGTCTAGATTTTAAGAGGGATGAAAGAGAAAATGGAATTGATGCCAAGTATTTCCAGTCTTCTCTCTGTGGAAGTGACATGCATGCCAAAAGCTTCCACCACTGAGGTCACAATGACAGTAGTCAAATCCATGCATGTTGGCTTTTGAAGTTAATTGGATTCCATTTCACTCCACATGTATTGTACTTGAGCAATACCACTGCCACCTTCTATCTTGCTAAAGGAATGCCTGAATTCTGAGGACAACGTTTTTCTTTTCATATCTTCCTTATTTATCTTGGCTTCACATAGGGACCTCTGTGCGGCATTCCCAGCACCACATGACTCTCTTCAAAGCAGTGGTGTAGATATTCATGTATAAAGCTCAAAATGTTGCCCCGGAAGTAATATTACAACCAGAAGTTATGTCATCCTAATTTAAAAAAAATTTTAATTCTAATTTTTTTTACCATCCATTTCCTTTGCTGCCTCCCCTAGCTAAGTCACCTATCTGCTATCTGGAGTCGAAGAAGATTTTGTAGAAACCCCCCCAATAAATAAATAAATAAATAAATAAATAAATAAATAAATAAATAAATAAATAAATAAATAAATAAGCAAGCAAGCAAGTAAGTAAGTAAGTAAGTAAGTAAGTAAGTAAGTAAGTAAGTAAAGATCTGCCCTTATTAGTTAGAAAAAAAACTGTGCTGAGGATAGTCAATTTCTCCCTCTTAAATATGAAAGGAGAACTACTGTACTTAGAAGTGCCTCTTTAACCAGTTAGCAGAGGTAGCTGTATTGTGATATACAGGTTGAAATTCCCCATGCACAACATTTGGTTATATGCATATGCAATAACCTGCATGACTACTATTAACTTAGAATAGGGTAACTGTATACAGTAACGTAGGGTTACTTAGGGTAACTGTATTTTGATATACAGGTTGAACTTCTCCATTCATGACATTTGGTTCCAAGAACCTGCATGTTTAACTATTCTCACATTATTCGAAGGCAAATATTTACCATGGTAACAAGGCATGCAATGGTTCAAGATGAATCTAGTTCACTTTGAAGTGGCTGCTAACTGCCCTGCAAGGAGCTGAGCTCCTGCAATCTGCAAGACGTTTCAGCTCAGAGCAATGCACAAGTGATTATCACTTGTGGATGGGAGGGCTCTGCAGAAACAAAACTAAATGTTTATGAACTTTAAGACAAGCTTAGTTTCCTGCCATGTTGCAATGGTAAGCAGGCTGTGTTTAAGACATTAACTGCTCTTTAAGGGAAGCTTATCTTTCAGTTTAAAGACACAACTTCAAATAATTTGAGATAAAATCCCACATAAATAGATCACATATCATTAGGCTACACCTTTATGGGAAAGAGATCCGACTTTTACTAACACCTTATTAGTTCCATGAAGGTAAAGGTGTCCCCCACCGGTTGTACTGCTAGTCATGACTAACTGCAGGGTGCAGTGCTCTTTCCCATTTCTAAGCCTTTTGAGCCAACGTTGTCCAAAGATGCTTCTTGCAGGGGGCCGGCATGTCTATATAGAGGCATGGCTTCCTCACAAAGAAACTGCTTGAATCTGAATCTAAGATGGTGCCACTAAAACGAGAGTCAATTGGATTTAAAAAATGCCATTTTTTAATTCAGCAACCCAAAATATCCTGTATTCAAATATCTTTGGCATACAAAAAAGGTGGTGGTGGTGGTATATTTGTGTGTGTAATAAGTACCACGAAAGGAAACTTGATAGAACCATACAAATGTATGTATTGATAGAACCATACAAATATATACACTAAAATTGTCTGGAGCTTTTTGGGGTGTTGTTTGTGATAGGTGTTCAGTGGGGATATATGATGTAATTCATTATGGATGGTTAATAATGAATTAACCCTTGCTGGTTACCCTTTTGTCTTTTTGACCTGGTTACATATGTACATGTTACACATGTAACTTCAAAACTGTAATGATTAGTAACCTAACCTTTCAAGAATTCCTCCATTAGACCCTTCTAACTCATGGCATCATTGTTTGTTCTTCTCTTTATTTTTTATTAATTTTTTTCCTGTGTTGACAAACTTTTGGGTCAAAATGTGTGGATGGTACATGTCATGTAATATATTCTGCTTCTGATTTCCCTGGCAGATCGGTGGTTTTCTCATGCTCATATATGGTAATGGAAGCTACATGAAGATGTTTCTCAGGCGTAGTAAGATGAATTTGCTGCATGGGAAAGCACTTGTGTAAAATTCATGAGCCCAATCCTATGCTCAGATGTAGTAAACCCCAGTCATTGAGGTTTACTCCCAGGATAGTGTGTATAGGATTGGGCTGTAAATGTGACAGCAAGCAGAGCTTTTCAGCCTAACGAATGGCTAAGTGAAAACGCTTGTGTATAAGTTATTCGATGGTTTCTAAGACAAATATACTTCTGTTAATTAATATTTTATACAAATGTTTAATGTATGATCTAATTTGAAGGAAAACAAAAGATTTTTATGATGGAGTCAAATTAACCCCTTGTTACCAGTGGGTTTTTGTTTTTTTTTAACAACCAGGTCAAAAAGGCCCAATGGTATTCTAGAAGTGAATTTTTCATGTTACCCAGTATGGGTTAAATAAAGAAACTAAATGTTGTGGCTTATGAAGCAACAGGATGAGAAACTTGGAGTCTGCCTCTCCTTTCCTTACAAAGAGCACAGAACGCAGCTCCCTGCTCTACCTATAGTGCTTCTATTTGCAATGAACAGAAGCAGCTGGTGTGCTTCAATGGTGCCTGATTGCCCAAGCCTATGTCAGCATACTCAGAAGTAAATCCCGTCATAGTCAATGGAGCTTACTCTCAGGAAAGCTCTCATTTGCACTGCCTCATTTGTAGAGTGAGCAGTCATGTGTCCATCCCTCTTCCCTTTATTTAATACACTAGCGAAAGGCGTACCCGCATTGCGGGAGTAAAATTCCCCCGTATGCCATTCCCCCATAATCATCAACCCCCCATGGATAACTTTCCCCCAGGCATAACAACCCCCATGCGCAACTTCCCCCATACACATCAACCCCCCCAACCGCAAATTCACCCATGTGCATCAACCCAGCATGCACAAGTTACCCCATGCGAACTTCCCCCCATGCACATCAACCCCCCATGCACAACTTCCCCATCCGCATCAACCCCCATGCACAACTTTCCCCATGCGCAACTTTCCTCCCATGCACAACTTTCCTCCCATGCGCAACTTTCCCCAGGTGCAACTTCCCCCCCGTGCGCAACTTCCCCCGTGCGCAACTTCCCCCGTGCGCAATTTCCCCCCGTGCGCAACTTCCCCCGTGTGCAACTTTCCTCCATGTGCATCATCCCCATGCGCAACTTTCCTCCCATGCGCAACTTCCCCCATGCGCAACTTCCTCCGTGCGCAACTTCCTCCGTGTGCATCATCCCCCCGTGCGCAACTTCCTCCATGCGCATCATCCCCCCGTGCGCAACTTTCCTCCGTGTGCATCATCCCCCCATCCACAACTTCCCCCATGCGCAACTTCCCCCTTACGCAACTTTCGTCTCATGTGCAATTTTCCCCATGCGCAACTTCCCCCCATGCGCAACTTCCCCCATGCGCAACTTCCCATATGCGCAACTTCCCTCCCATGCGCAACTTTCCTCCCATGCGCAACTTCCTCCATGCGCAACTTCCTCCATGCACAACTTCCTCCGTGTGCATCATCCCCCCATGCGCAACTTTCCTCTCATGTGCAATTTTCCCCATGCGCAACTTCCCCCCATGCGCAACTTCCCATATGCGCAACTTTCCCCCCATGCGCAACTTTCCCCCCATGCGCAACTTCCCCCATGCGCAACTTCCTCCCATGCGCAACTTTTCTACATGCGCAACTTCCTCCCATGTGCAACTTCCCTCCTGCGCAACTTTCCTACATGCGCAACTTCCCCCATGCACAATTTCCCCTCATGTGCAGCATCCTCGCCAGCGCAACCTCTTCCTCCAAACAACATCCCCAAGTGCACCAGGGTCTGAGCACCAAATTGGCTGGATGTTGTTCAGTCTCCCATGTTAAGCATAGGACAGAAACACGTTGCCCCCTTTTCAGCCCCTGAAGGGTTAATTTCTCCAGATGGTTCTTGGTGGGAGTTCAGGTGACAGAAGGAACTCCCAGAATTCCATGCTTCAGGCCCAGCAGTTGGGGCGGAATTTTGCTGAGTCAGCAATTCTCAATGCAAAGTATAGGGAGGAAAACGCATTGCGCCCCTTTTCACCCCCTTCCTGTTGGAATTTCCGAAAACCGGTTCTTAGTGCACCCCTCCCTCACAGAAGGAACATCCACCCCAAATTTCACGCTTCTAGGCCCACCGGTTTTGGCAGGGCGGTGATGAGTGAGTGAGTGAGTGAGTCAGTGAGTCAGTCAGTGAGTGACTTTTCTCTTTTATATATATAGATGATATGCATCTTCTGTGCATATCTTTTCTGTTTGAAATGAACTGGCACAGGAACCCAGAATTGCTGGCTCATGCTCAGTGTAAACTAGTGGTCTTTGGTCCTTTTTGAACCTCTGAAATCTGTCCAGGACCTCTCCATCTAACTTACTACCCCCAATCCAGGAAACAGTGCTAAAAAAAGAGGACATGTCCTGGAAAAAGGACATATTGCAGAAATACTGTCACCCTGCCAAGCCCTCAGGTTCTTTCCCACACCCCACTGCCCCCAACCCTCATGCCCTCTTTAAAACCCCCACTGCCCCAATGTCCTCAACACTCACATGCTCTCTCTCTCTCTCTCTCTCAAACATACACACAAACAAACAGAGCTGGGGCTCCTCCTTTCCCACTCCCATTCTTCTTGAGATCTCCTTGCATGGGAGGGGTAGTCAGATGGAGTGAATAGGGCCCCCAGCCTGTCCCACCTGTCTGAGGCTTCTGAGCCTCTGGTGGTGAGTGCCGCAAAGGAACCTGAGGCTGACTGGGGGTTCTGGGGCCACCTGTGTCCTGTTGCGTGGGGAGAGAAGGGAGTGCAGCAAAAGCGGTAGGGCCAGGAGCCCCCCAGCCAGCCTCCCCACTGCTCCACAGGAGCTCCTTTGTGGAGCTCACCCCCCACACCCTTGCAAAAGCACCTTCTCCAGCGCTCCTGGAGCAAGGGCGGCAGGCTTTCAGGATGCCTGGAATGGTGCTGCACATCCTTAAGGCTGAAGAAGATCCCCCAAGGTCACACACATGACAACCTTTGGAAATCTCTGTGGTCATGGGGGGGGGGGACCAAGATGATGGTCTATCACCATTTGTGACACCCTGGAAGGAGGTTATGACCCCCAAGGGAGTCCTGACCCCCAGTATGAAGACCACTGCTGTAAAGAGAGAAGCATTGCAAAGATTTTTAGAAGTCCTAGAAAGGGAAAGAGGAGGCTTTTAAATTGCTTTGCCTTGCTGAGTTGATGCTTCAACCAAGGAGGGAAAGAGAAATGCTAGGGAGTCATTAAAAGCTTCTCCCTTATTTCCAGCAGAGTTGGAAAGAGGAGGAGGCTGCAGCTGTTGCAATCCTGTTTCATCTGGATCCCAAGCAAGATCAGTGTGCCCATTGCAGTGGAGAGCTGGAGAAAGTTGCAATCTATTGGGTGAAAAGTCATCTGTTTGCTGCCCTACCACTGGTACCAGTAGAACGAATATTTCAGATGCTCTCATGTTTGGGAAGGCCCTGACAGCGGTGCAAGCGGGGTTCCCATTATCCCATTTCTGCTCATTTCAAAGAGAAATGGTGTTTGAGATCATCCTGTCTTCTCTCAAGGCTGGGTTTAAGCCAATTGTACTGATTGCTGCCAATTAGTATCCGCACATAAACCGCCCCCCCCCCCCCCGCCACAAGGGCAATCTAATTTTGCATGCAATTTTATCTTAAAATGTGCTTAGATCCATTTAGTCCATTAATTTACACCCATTTTAAGGGCACATTTCAACTGCTTTCCATTCTCCCATTGAGATTAGGAGGCCTCCGCCAGTCTTGAAAGACTATGGTATCGTGCTTGGCGCTGCATACGCTGCATGCGAAGCACGAAAGCCTGGTTTGGATTTTTATGGAGGAGAGGCTGTTACCCAAGCAGCAAATCCCCCCTCTCCACGCCACTGAATTCATCCAATAGAAATGCAGAGCCAATACGATTGGATCCAGCTGGCGTTGCAGAGCTGGGCTAAGGACAGCTCACCCTGTCTTGTGGGGCTGACCCGGGTCTCGAACCCTGGCCTGCTGGTTAACAGGAACAGCGTCTTTACCGCTTGCACCACCCACATCCTCTACCCATTGAGATATAAGATCTATAATACATTGTGTTTACATCTGTAAGACTTCACAGAAACTTGGCTGTGAACCTGTTTCTATGTTTGCAAAGGGCCCTGAAGCTCCTAAGGCGAGCCCTGCCTCCTCCTACTTGCTTCATCCAACATGTGTGCCTACGGTGGAAAGAAAAACAGAGGAACAACAACCATGCATTATTTAGGCAGGGTGAAACATGTGCCTAATTCTGCCCTTTATAGGTCTTTCCTATCCCAAGTCATGGAGGCCTCCAGTGACGAGAGCTTTTTGAACGGAGGAGGTTTTGGTCTAAAATAAACATCCTGGTTGGCCATATGGCTGGCCAGCAGTGTCATTGCTAGGTGGGTGTGGGCTGCACATTGTTAGGGCTGTGTGCTGTGGACTGCACATTGTGATACATACAGGTGGGGTAAAACCACTACTTGCCAAATTTTTTAAATCATGGTACTTTCAATAGTATGATCATCTTGCATATGTTATTCAATGCATGATTTCACGCGGAATGCAGTGAAACAAATCATGTTGAAATATCTCTAGTCTATCAAAATTATAGCCAAAATGGGATGGGACAATGGTGCATCATCATCACACTCACCCTTGGGGTAATGTCCCAACCACTGATTGGGAGATCAATCATGGGGGTGATGCAGTGGCCTTCTTCACTGGGTGAAGCCAATGCTAGCTGGTCCTATTGACAGTCTCTGTGCACAGAGAGTGATCAATTCATGGATGTTGTACTTGGAATATACATGTACATATGCATATACTCACCCATGGTTGCTCACCTATACATCACCCATGGGTGAATATGACAATGAAGTTCAGGCTCATGTGATTGTAGACCCCTGTCCATATGTTCCAGTTGCCCACATTTGGAACAATTTGTAAGGGTTTTTAGACAAACGAACCTATGTCACTGTTCCTGTAAATGGCATCCACAAAAAGTCTTGAAGATATTGGAGGGTTGGTTATATCCTGGGGATGTCACAGAGGGGATGCTTTGAGAATGCTTAAATCCTGGTCAAGTAGTAGGCTGCCTTCTATGCAGATCCAAGAAAGCAATCCAAAAAAATTACAGTACAGGCAGTCAAGTCTTCAAAGTACAGAAAGGCATTGTTAAAAGCAGTGACAGATTATCTGGGAAAATAATCAGACGCCTGCGTTTGTCTCTCTGACCCTTAATCATAATGCATCAAAGTCTTGGTGTGCCTTAACTCATTTATTTGAAACGACCTTCATGGAGTACATGAAGTAAGCACTTCCCAAGGAAAGTTTAAATTGAAGGCAGAAAGATAGCAGCAACAGCCATACACTATTCATCCATCTAGTTGAGACTATCCGTATTGAATGGCAGAAGCTCTCCAGAGGATTGCAGGGTGTCTTTCCCAGCTAGATCACCATGTAGATGCAAAGGGTCTTTATCTCAAAGTCTATGATTCTAATTGCTTTCAAAGGAAGGCTAAAGGATATATGTTCCATTTCTAAAACTTGCCATGTGTGGAATTAGGAGTATAGAATTTGGCTGTGACTGGGATTTCTGTATCATGTCCTAAACCAAGAATTTGATGTCCTTTGGAGTGACATTTTGGGGAGGGGGATGTCAGAGGGCTAGCCTGTTAGAAGTCGGTTTCATTAGCCTGAGTCACCCTTAGTCACAGGCAGTGGCATAGCTAATGATCATGTAGCCCGGTTCAAAGCTCAAAATGTTGCCCTGGAAGTGATGTCCAAACCAGAAGTGCTGTAATCGCTGGGTATTTTTTTTTTAAGAAATTTGGGGAAAAACCAGACTCCTTTTTCTTAGCAGTTCACCACCCATTTGCTCTGCTAGTGTCATGGCTAAAGCACCTATTTGCTGTTGGAGACGAAGAAGATTTTGTTGCTCCCTCCCTCCAACAACAAATTTAAATTTAATTAAGCAAAAAAATGAAAATTGTGTCCCTTCTTAGTTAGGGAAACTGTGCTGGGGTAAAGAGGAATGGTTACTCTTTCCCTGCTATACATAAGAGCAGCACTACAGTTACAGTTAGAAGTAACTATATACCCAGTAACCATGGGTAACTAACTGTATTATGATACAGTATATGCATATGGATATGAGAGCTTATTCATATTAACATCTTATTAGTTCCATGTGATATCAGAATTATATCCCATTGCCTCTCAGAGCAATCAGTCTCAAGGGAATGTTGAGTTAAGAAAATCCTTTTTTTTGTTCCATAGGCTTTTGTGTTTTCATTTTTCTGATTAATTAGCAATAATCTTTGATAGAATAAAGGTAGTCAAATATTCAAAAGATATTCATTCTGCATTAAATTACCTTTCCAATGATATATAACATGATGCTATTATACATATCCTGTTTTCACAATTTTAGCAACAAGTGTCTAGCTCAGCTTATAGCACCCCTAAAGCTTGTAGCCTGGTGCAACTGCACCCCGCACCCCTCTTAGCTAGGCCATTGGTCACAGGCTCTTACAAACTTGCATTTTTGTGTTACTTGAAATGCCAGAAATTCAGGGTGTAATTCAAACCAATTCAGGACAACATAACTCACCCCTTTCCCTATTCCCATGGTAGTGTGGGGAGGCCAACACATTTCCCCAGGCCAGCACGGGACTTGTGCCAAGATTTGTGCTGGCCTAACCCAGGGGTTAGGATTGCATTGTCAAACTGGGTTCTGCTGTGGAATGGAATACATAGTTTCTCATGGTGCCACAGTTGTGGCATATCTGCCTCCATAACTTTGTTCATATTTAGAACCATGGTACCAGGAGACCAGGTACCAGATAACAGCATTCTATTTAGTTATAAGTGCCACATGACACGGCAGCGTCTTTGAACAATGCTGGCTCTATAGTTTAAGAAATGGGGATGCAGGGGCATCTCTAGGGTGTGCAGAGGTTGTGGCCCACACCAGGTGACGTGCCCAGGGGGGATGACATGCACTGGGGTGCTGTGAAACCCCAGAAATGCAACTTTGCAATAGTGCATACTATCCCATCACGTCATATATTCTTGGATACATATTGAAGAGCAGAATCCAATGCAAAAATCCATTGTGAAATATCTCCTTACAATCAAAGGAAAAAGGAAAAAACTAAAAAAAATTAAAAATATGCATATAACTGTATGGGAAGTGAATGTATCCCACATTGCAGCTTTACTCTCAAGTAGGCAAATGTGCCATAGCCCCTGGAAAGGTCAGGAATGTGCCAAAGCCCCTGGAAAGGCTGAGAGGAATCCAACTACATTAGAATCATCCTGCTCCAATGAATGCAGCCCCACAAATCACCCCAGAAGAAAGCCCCTGATAATTCCATTGATCTCTATGGAAAGTGAGATCAAATTCCATTGATTTCCATATTGCGCCATTACTCACAAATAGGCAATCTTGCCAAAGACCATTGGAAGGGGCAGGCTGTGAAGAATCTAGTCCCGATCCAATGAATACAGTCTCCAGCAGTCAATCTGGTAGGAAGCCCCTTCTCCAATGTTCCACATGCATTGAACCCTATTGAATGTGAAACTGCACATCCGCATTTAGTCGCAAGTAAGCAAGCATGCCTCGGCTAGTGTGAAAAGTAACTTCAAGTCAACTTCAAGGGAGTGCAAAGCTTCCAGAGTGGTCATGATCCTGTGTACTTGGAGCTCAGCGAATGTTCTACAATGTAATGGATGTATACAGAATGCAATGAAACAAACCAGATTGAAATATCTTTATTCTGTCAAAATGTATTGCCAAAGAAACAGCAAAGGTAGGGCAATGGCACATAGCCATGCCCACCATCCAGGTTTTTGCCCTGCTCACTGCATGGGGGTGGTGCATTGGTCTCCTGCACTGGGTGACGTGAACCCAATGATGCCATTGTGGGCATGAACACCACTCTCTAGTGGTCACAATTAACAGGGTAACATGTGGGGGACACCTTTACCAAGAGACTAAACTGTCTAATATCCTCACATCATAAATGGCCTGCTTTGAAACTTACCAGAAAGTTTGTGTGCCCTTATAGGACCTCTTCCTTGTATACAGACACTACTACAGGGAAATCGGGCTCCATCAGAAGCAACTGCATCCTATTGTGAACCTCTTTGGCAAGCAACCTGAATAGTGTATGTGGTGTATCATGATGTGAAGCAATGTGATGAAGCTGCTTTTCATCTTCTTAATAGTCTGCATTGCCAAAACGGAACAGATAACCACAGTACAATGAAACAGTGTGGATGTTGCTAGGAACGCACAAGCAAGCAGCTCCTATTTATTTGTCACACAAGATGTTCCTGATTGAGAAGGGTTGTGTGCTTTTTCTCATAAGAGAGTGATTTCCATCCCTCCCCCTCTCACATGCCCCGCTTCAATTTCAGTCCGCCTGATAACTCCGAGATCTTCGTTATCCCATCCCAGTCATTCAATTACCGCCAAAAGGATGCATATAACTTCTGCAGGCACTTTCTATACACTTTGTTTAGCAATTTCTCTAATCATGATCTGATGCAGAATCCAATTTACAGGCAGATTGTGGTGTCCATTAGATTTCTATTAGCCAAGATAAAAGCAGAGCCTGCCCTCCCTCTCTTGCCTCCCTTTTGCAACCTTCCACTCTGAGACCTCAAGAAATAATAACAAGATATGGTGCTGCTGAAAGGTCATCAATAGGCAGAACTAAACTTTCCAGTTCTCAGAAATTAAGAACAGCTACTTCTTTAGAGCTGACAATGAAAGTGACTAAATGCACCGGAAAGGCTGACTTTTAAAACAGGATCTGAATCCCACCATTACCCACAAGCAAAAGTCTCTAACGGTACAATCCTAACTTACTTTCCAGCAGTGGCCATAGCTGTGCTACTGGGATATGTCCTGCATCCTGCAGTTGGGGGCAGTCATAAAAGCCTCCTCAAGGTTAGGCAATGTTTGTCACCACCCACAGTCCACTAGACTTCTACTCTAACAACATACCGGTATTTAGGGATATAGGCTAAACATGTTGATCATATGGAAGATTTAGAGATGGGATCAATGTTTCTAGGCTAATTTTTTTTAAAGTACTTTAGAAAGCAAAAATGGCCCCAACAACAGAAGGATAGGCAATTTGCTTAACATCAAAACACAGAGTTTTCCCCAGCTTTAATTTTGTTGCTTGAGGGGTCCATGCAATTAACTTTGGCTTCCCAAATTGTCACGCAAAGGGAAGTTTATTGTTTTTCCCCCCAAATATTCATTGCTTTATTTCACCCATCAAGACCTGCAATATGCACTCATTTCCAAATTACATTTCCTTCTGGTTATGGAGAAAAAACTCCTGCTCCCTCACCTGGCATAAATCACTGTTGCATTGGCACCAGTGGAGCAAAGCTGATTTATTACATCTCGATATCTGGCTGAGAATCTTTATGCATCTCGTGCTGAGTACATTTTAATGCGCCTTCGCTATCATATCTATGAACCAGGGAAGTGTCTGCAAAAGCATCAGTGATTTAAACCACAGACTTCCAGGCTGGGAGGGGGTGTTGGGTGTATAGCGGAGAACTCTGTGATATTCTGAGGATTGCTGGGTATCAAAACAAAGGTTTGGGAGTGTTTTGGGGTTAGTGCTGGTGTTATACCCTTTGGTACAACTTAGCCAAAGTATGTGGACATGGAATATTTGCACATTTTCCTACAAAAATAATTGTGCATTATTCCAAAACACATGCACGAGACAGAAACTTTAGTAGACAAGTCCAGTGTTATCATTAGAGGGGTGCAGACCAGTATGAATCATGCATGGTAGCGGCTGACACTACTACTGGCCATAACCTTTAAATGTACATTCTTCAGCTGGGCTTCACATGAACCTTGGTGGAGAAGGTGCTGTGTAAATGTTGAGCAAAATAATAATCCTTGCTCCTTCAGCTACGTCCTCCTTGCTTAACGGAGGTACTTTCCTGACCATTCTGACAACATATTTAGTGGGGGTGGGGAGCAAGTGATAGGCTTCTTTTTAAATGTAAACGTGACATGGGAAGTGTGACCAGAGGGCTTATAGCCTACATTTGATGGACACCACAGTAATAGCAGGAGAGGTCAGGGTTTGATAAATGAGTAGCAAGAATCGGTTAAAACAGAGGCAGGCAGCCGTGAAGATATAGGGAAGATGCCATTCAAGGGGAAATTCTGCAGGGAAAAAAATCACTTAAAATGAAACCCAATCCTGAGAGTTGGATCCACTGAATGTAATGGGACTCAGTTCTTAGTAAACATGTATAGGACTGCACTGTAGACTCTGTTTCATTATAGCAATTTTTCTTTCTAAGTGATGAAATGTTAAACAAACAATGTTGAGAAGTTTGGAGGTTTTGTGGAAAACTACTTCTGTTATCAGATGTAACTTCCAGATGTTTGTTCAGGACATTTTGAGGTTTGTGGAGACCCAGCACAACTCACAGGATGATCGGAGACCTCATAAGGAGACCACCAATATCACCAAGGTACATTTTTTTTCATTTAGCAACATTGCTTAATGTTATGGATACTAGAACATTGTTAAGTGTTTTTAAGTGACATGTATCTACATACATTTTGGCTGACCTGTTTTTTGAACATCTGGATGTAAATGGTGCTGGGGATGTGCCAGATTAGTATGATCCAGACCCGTCTTTTGAAATTTTGCATTGACTGCTGTTCAGGAAGTATCAGGTTCCTTGGACTTTACATAGGCCCAACTATGGTTCATCAGAGGAAATCTTACCACCTTCTTACCACCGTCAATTTAGGAGAATTCTGTCTCCCATTTAGAGAATTCCATGACTGCATTGTATTAATGACAATAATCTTGTTTCCCGCCTCATTTCATGCCACCCTCCCAAAATGTGCCATAAGCCAGTGCAATTTGACCTTGCACACGAAATGGATCTCTCTTGTGTTACATGTATCTCAGAGAACATCCAGTAACATAAAGGACCATGCAATTTGGCCCTCTGTCTACTTCAGGGTTGTCAAGCTTTTTTCATACAGAGGGCAGAAGTTAGCATTCATTATATGGCCAGAAGTGATTTCAGTAAGTAGGATGTGACATCATTTAGAGATGACGGCCAGAAAGCACTTTGTTTTCATAGAGAGGAAAAAGAACTTGGTTTTCAGACAGAAATTCATTAGCTGGAAATGACAGAAGAGAAAATGTGCAAATCTTGTTCAAATTTTCAAGATATGAGAGCCTGATTAATCAAGCTGGGAGGGTTCAATTTTAATGGGAACCAGATAAATTGCTTCGGGGTAGGGAGCACATTTGGCCTGTGGGCATTATGTTTGACACCACTGATCTACTCAATCACTGTACAATACAGGGAATTACTAAAAAATGGCCCTTGCTGAGAAAAGGAAAAACAAGAAAAGTAAGCAAGAAATTCTGCAGTCTTCTTTTGAACAACAAAAGGACAAAGCACCCCACAGCTTATAGTCTGAATGTATTCTAAACAGTTGGATGGCTTTTATTCTAGATGTATTCTGGAGCGAATGGAAATGCTTGCTGAGATGGAAGCAGAAGACCGACTTTGATGCAGTAAGCAATGAAAAGTGTTGTTTATCCTCCGCCCAGTGTGAGCGGCTGATTCCGCATGGACAGGACGACAGGACGGTAGATTACAGTTCAGCAGGGGGAGGTGAAGGGGTGACCGTTCAAATTGTACTTTTCCCAAACACAACACATCACAACACCTTTCAAGCTCTTACACTCCACTTCCCCACTGTGATCGACATCAGACTTGCTTCTCAGTGGAAGCTGCCCTGGCATCCATCAACAACACTAAAGGATGCTCTCCCTGTGCTCTGTCACAGTTCTGGGAAGTCATTGAAATGAGTGGGTGTCTAGTGCAAATTGAAGAGGCAGAGGCAAGATTTATCAATTGAGGCAATAATGTCTTTATTTTTTAACTGAGGCAGCAATTCTAACCTCCACTAAGGCTGCAATCTTAAATATACTTTCCTGGGAGTAAGACTCAATGAACACAATGGAACTTACTTCTGAGTAGACATGGTTAGGATTGTGTTCTTAGGCTGGCATAAGTCCTGGCGTAAGTCCTGTACTGACTTGGGGTTGTCACAAAAGTGCTGCAAGGCAGTTCTGCCCCACTCCTGGGGCGTTACATTAACCTCCCCACACCACACCACCACCAGGTAGAATTGCACCTGAAATTATTTTAGATCATATTCATTTTGTATTTAAACCCAGTTGTATCTCCTCTGACAACAGGACACCATATATTCTTACTTATCTTAGAAAATCCCTGCCTCTGATATCTGTCCCTAATCAATCCCTCTACAATTTTGGCTTCAGTGGTGAATATGTTGGTGAAATCTTAGAAAGCTGTGAACTGTCTTATACTCCATTAAGGTCAATGACCCCACAACGTTCTTGATTTTTTTTTGGGTGGGGGGGAGGGCATTTTTCAGATTTCCCCTTACCTCTCATCTTCTTGGATCTTTTCAGACAGCTAAAAAGCTGGCAGATGTACAAGGAGAGAACAGAGATGGGGGGGGGCAGTGGAAAAAAGGAGTATAGGATCCAGGAGGAAGTAGATCCATTCTCCTGCAGGTATGTTGCCCCATTCCTCTCTTCACCCTGTCTCACCCATCCTTGTGGGCAGACCAGACGCAGAAGTGGGTGGAACCATGATCCATCAATTAGGCTGGATCCTAACTCTCTCTTGGGCATCCCAGCCTAGTTCCAGGCTGCTTGGATCTGCACCATCAAGAGGTGGCATTGATCCAAGTAGGCCCATTTTGGTCACTGCTGCATTTTCTGGGGGTCAATTCCCCACGCCTAGAGTTGTGCCGCTGATAGTCCCAACTCAGTGCTCACACACAGGATAGTTTTGGGCTGCCAATAACACAACCTTTCAGATGCCAGTGCAGGGCAGGAGGTTCTCGTTGAGAATTAGCAGGCAGGAAAGAAGTTCCAAGTATGCTTGGGATGAAATGTCTGGATCCTTTTGTAGGGAAAGGTCTCCTTACATCACCACTACAGTAATGAAATGACCACAACATGTCACAGTCCTCCCCAAAAGTACACCATTCCAGTACGCAGACTTTGGCTGCAATCCTAAAGACACTTTCATGGGAGTAAGATCCATTGAACACAATGGGACTTACTTTTGAGTAGACATGGTTAGGATTGTGCTCTGTCAATTTGCTCTCATGCCTCTGAATTCAAATGATAGCCCATGGGGAAATACCTCTCAACTGACACATTCAACAGTAATATAAGTAACTTACCATACAAGTGGGGGAATGAAAAGAAAGGGACAAAAAAATAATCTAAACCATGTTTCTCCCTCCACCTCCCCCTCTTTGCCACCACATCCGGAGGGCTAATGACTTTTGATAGCTAGAGTGCCAAGGATACAATGGGTACATCTAGATTTGCCATAGATTAGAAGGGATGATCTCCAATGTTAGCCTCAATTTAATTTATGAGGAATTAACCATTGATGTTTTCAGATCTCCCAGATGCATCCCAGAGAGAGAGAGAGACATTTTGCTTGGGTTCCTCTTGATTCCTCAGGCATGAATCAAGTATAATTATGAAAAGAGTCATACAAGAACTTTCATCTAAAGCAGTGATTTTCAACCTTTTTCTTCTCACGGCACACTTAACAAGGCACTAAAATTGTCAAGGCACACCATTAATTGTTCTTACCATTGACCAAGAACACCAGAGTGTTCAAATCCCCAGTTTTCCTATTGAGAATGTCAATCTCCAAATTCCCTCAGCACACCTGAGGACTATCCATGGCACACTTGTTGAAAACCACTAATCTAAAGCATTGAAAAGAATATAATGGAATACCCTCCAACTCATTTTGCTGCCCAAAATGACACCCCCGAACCTAAAAATATCACTCTGTTTTTTGAGTAAGCCATATGTAATTTGGCCTCCTGAGGACCAGAGAGGCCAACCACCACCCCAGTAGGTCTTCTGAGGACTACAAAGGCCTAAATATGTAATTAATTTTGATTTTTTTTTACCTTTTTCTTTGTTTATTTATAATTTTATAATGACCTATTTATTTACGAGTATTTATCACACTTTCAGTGCAATCCTAAGCAGGTCTACTCAGAAATAAGTCCCATTGTATTCAATATTACTTACTCACAGGAAAGTGTGATTAGGATTGCAGCCTTTCCCTACAATCTAGAGTAACTACGGGAAGACGTAAGAGGCACTTATTCCAGATTGCTCTATGCATTTCCCATAGGTTTCCCATAGGTGGTACCATAACTATGTTGGTGTAAAAGATCCCATAGTTACTCTGGATTGTAATCTCTCAAGTGTGCATTCAAAGTGGCTTATATTAAAAACATAAAATGCAATATAAAAATATAAATATTAACAGTATGCAATCAAAAAATCTAATTGAAAGCCAAGAGTAAAAGAACTGGCAAAAACTATGAGAGAACACAAGCCTGTAAAACTAATGCTTAAATACTAAGCATTAGTATTAAATATTAGTATTAAATATTAAATATCCTATTTAAAAACCAAAACCTTAGGAAGTAAGAGTAAACAAAATGTCTTTAAGCCTGCCAGGAAGCTTTCTAGAGGCTTCAGAAGATCTTTTGTGGAGAAAGGGTGGTTTGGGAGTCATGATGGTGACTCCTCAAAACCTCCAACGGTTTTGTCTCATTGACATCCCCAGGTACACCAAATTTGAATCTGGTGCAAATCTGAATCTGAGTGTGAAGGTAAGTACAAAAAATAAAAAATATTCAGTTTAGGTCCAAGCTCAGATGTCAAGTGGGTTTCACATCACAATCTTAGTAATAAATTAAGGTTCGCCAAAGAGGCCAATCCAATGTACCTTTCTGTGCTTCCTTGCACTGGATAGGACACGAACTGTATCCTAGGGGGAGTTTCAGGCCATGGAGAAAGGGCCATGGAGCATTCCCTCGGGTAAGGGAATACTTGTTCTCTTGTCTGGGAGTTGTCTTGTCTTGCGTTCTAAATGGGTCTACTTGGTGTAGATTTTTTTGGGTGTGTGAGTGGGCATGATCATTCAAAAGCATGAGGGAGTGCACCACTGTGGAGGCTGTAGGGTTTCTGCTCCAACATTTCCTCCAAACCCTAAGGAACCATTGGTTAAGCAAGTCTCTCATGGCCCATCCAAGAGCCATAGTTACAGTTTGCTAGGGTTTCCCAAAACTTGGGGTTGGTTTTTTGAGGTCATTTCTTATGGAATGAGGAAATTATCCCTGAAGCTTCCACATGCAAAACAACTGTATAGGTGCCATGAGAAACAAATGTTCTAGGCTCAAAGTCCATGATCAGATGGGCTGGAGAAATCAAGAGCAACTGTGTGGAGTATAAGTGGCTAAGAGCACAATTCTAGCCACGTCTACTCAAAAATAAGTCCCATTGTGTTCAATGGGTCTTCCTCCCAGTAAAGAGTCTTTAGGATTGTAGCACATATAATTTCCAAAAGCACACCCAGTATTGAATCTTCAGAGCAGCCTGAAAGAATTGATTTTGCTAGTGCAATCCTCTGGGCAAAACAGGTTATCAATTCTGAAATCAATTATTCCAAATGAAAAGCTGCAGACACCAGACGGGTTTTCCCTGGGACGTGCCTAATGGATTTGTTGAGGTCAGCAGTAAATCCTATAGAAAAATGCCAAGTTCCTTCATGAATAAGATTTTTTTACATTGATATTCCTTCCTAAATACTTCAAAAAGTATGCACATCTGCAACCTACAAAATTCCATAGAAACTTTGACCTGAAAGTACTGATTTCAGTGGTAGTTCACTAGTAATTTGACTCCCTCTGCAATCCTAACCCCAGTTATACTGGCACAAGTTCTACCATAAATCCCGTGCTGGCCTGGAAGTGTGCCATAAGGCCCTGTGCCTCTCATGGGAGGAGGTTAAGCCAGTGCACAGACATGTGCCAGTCTCCCCACACCATCATGGGAATGGGGAGAAGGATGAGTTGTGCTGCAGAGAGTAAATCAGTGTTGGAGGGGAGGGCAAGAGGGGCATGTATAAGTGAATTTTGTGCTTTCTGTGGTGGTTTAGAAAGGGTTCCAAGTCTGAAATGCTGAAGACTATGGGCATATTTTTGTCTGGGTTTAAGATTTCCAGCCCAACTCTGATGAAATATGGATGCAGTGCATCCAGATCAAAGGTTTCAGTGCAAACATATAACTGGGAGCGATAGAACAGAAAACACCAGAACATTCCACCTTTTTTCCCTTGGCACTTTCTCTGCAGTTTTTTTTAATAGTGGAGAGGGAAGGCTTGCATATCTCCTGTGGGAAGAGAGATTGGGGATGTATCTGGAGATTCCAACAATTTAACCCAGGCTTACTGCAGGTAAAAAATGTGCAGAATTGCTGAGTGATGCCCTACCACCCCAGCATACAGAGGAGTTGTGGTTGCAGGATCAGGCTGCTCTGGCTGCATATAAAAGTAAATTTCCCTTGCCGACAACAGTACAATCCTGGGGATCATGTTGCTGCCTTCCCCTTCTCCCCACCCCTTAAGGGACAATGGTTAATGCTTTACAGGCCGGTTGATGATTCATCCATTTGGGAACCACTGTCTTATTAGGTTCAATGAGATTTACTCCATTTATATACATTGAGTCTAATGTGCATTTATATATATATAGCAGCATATATATAGCAGCCTGACTACTGAAGTCCAGGGATGACTATTCAGAAGGAAGCCCCACTGTGTTCAATGAAGCTTACACCCATAAAACATCACAATCCTACATACGTTTACCTTGAAGCCTCATTGGGCTTTGTGGGGCTTACTTCCAGATAAGCATGCAAAAAATTGCAGCCCTGGTCTTGAAATTGGGTATCAAACAAAAGGCCTCCTTCCAGAAGCAGTTCATCTGGCCCCATTATAATTAGGCCCTATTAACAATGAGGCTCACATCTTGGAAATATGAAGAAATTTTCATATTTTCTCTTGCATCATTTGTAGCTAATACATTTCTGTATGAGAATATGTTTATTTCCAGCCATCATCTGCTTATTGACATCACTTCCTGTTCAATTATGTTTAATGATGTCATTTCTGGCCCTCAGCAGGTACCATGAATGCTAACTTTGTATGAAATGAGTTGGACATCCCTGGACTAGATATCAATAAGTCATTGAGCTCTGGTGATGTGCACAGCTGAGGGTGACTCCACTTTATTACCACCCCAAACTTGTGTTGACAGTTGTGGGGATTTGCTTCTTTTCATTGAAGAGACACTTAACACAAACAAGAGACTAGTAGCAAATAATCACAGTGAAGTATATAAGGATGTAGGTGAATCCAAGCTCCACACACCAAAATACACCAAACACGCACACCAAGCTTGTCTAGGATACCAGGAGAATCCATGCCAGGAGACTGGTAAATGAAATTGACAAAGCTAATTGAGAACCTATGTAATTTTGGAAGGAGTAATGATGAACAAACTGCCCTGGTTTTTTAATGTCAGGATGGATCATGCAAAATATTTTCTCCCTCCCAACACAACTTGAATGACAGTGAATCCAATTCATAACTACTCTGTAAGTGCTTCCTCTATACACCAAAGTGGGAAAGTTCTTACACAAAAGAAAACAGCATCAATGATCAATAAATTGGGACGTTGGGACATTTCCCTTCACTGGGAAACTGTGAAACACATGGAAAATGCTTGGGTATTTATTTATCACACCTTCCCACTAGCCACAATTGGAGATTGAATCCAGAACCGCATAAACAACACAACTGCTTCTCATGGCTTTTATTAGAGTGCAGAAGAATGGAACAGGATAATAAACAGCAGGACATTGGGAACAGATTTCACCTTCCCTATTTCAGTTTTATTTTCATTCTATTTACTATCTGCCTTGACTTTTGATCACAATAGCCTTTAAAGTGGTTTATGATTGTATTAAAACATTCTCATAGCCCCAATCCTAACCTGCACTGGATTAGTCAGGCCACAGTGGCCTGTACTGTATTCAGCACAGGTTAAGTGCAGGCTGGAAGAAAGGAGATTTTTTCTCCTTAACCCATGTCGTCCCAGCCATCCCTAAGGGACTACATGGCTCTTCACTTGTTAAATGACATGCAAATCTGAGCACTCAGTGTAAGGCTGCTCAGGCCAGGGACAAGGGCTAGGATGCAGTTCAGACTGCTGAAACCAATTCCACACCACTCCTGAGCTAAATCTGTCTTTTGTTCTGCCCTTCCCTTCCCAAAAATTTCCTTTCCATCCCCAAAATTCACTCCTACCATCCTCTCTCATCCTTGGTGCCACCCTGATCAAATGTACTTCCTGAGCCAGCATGAGCCGCCACCCCACAGCAGCCAACTACTGAGTCAGCACAAACCTACCTTATGGCACATTTGTGATACTTGCAAGCCAGCAAGGGAGAGCTGTGTAGCTCAAATAGCTCCAAGTGTTGCGCCTTCAAGTATTATCTGACAGTTTAATTTGCATACTATTTAACATTAAAAATAAAAACGTCTACTAGTCTTTCAACCAAAACAGTTTCAACCAAAATGACTCACAATCACATTAAAATGCCATAAAAAACTGCAAAATAAAATCACAGATCAAAATACAATACAATTACAGAGCAGGACACATTAAACAGAAGAAGCCAAAAGTCAATCAGCTTAAAAACCACAAAGTTCTGAACAATCAAGCTTTATAACAATGACAACCAGAGCTGCCTGACCCATGAGACCAACAGAGGTGTTGTATCATGCATGTGATCTGGCAGATATCACAGAAATGTAGCAGGTGATATTTCTTTAAATGGAAAGTAGACACCTCAGAAAGAGCAAAGTGTTGTGTGCAAGGAAGGCATGCACCTGCCCAGATATCTAGGAAACTGAGCATGGAAGCCCTGGGGGATATGTTTTGCTTAGAATAAAGTGAGAGAGAAACTGGATTGATATCATTAGGGGGGATGAAGCACCACCAGGTACAAAAGCCCCTTGATGATCCCATCGAAAACACATTGCCAGTCTTTCCAGTAAGTCCTAGAAGAGCTGGGGATTTCAACTGTCCACCTGTCATCTACTTGAAATCTAACTGGGCTAAGAATGGGAAAAGTGTTGTAATGTACCATCAGATGCTACTGATTAAGAGCTGTGAGCCAGGAAACTTGTGATCCAAATCTCAAGTTTTACCGATACTCAGTGGTTGGTAGAAAGTCTTACCATCTTTTGCTTAAATTCCCTTCCTGCCTGTAATACAAGTGTTTTTTATTGGCTGGGCTTTTTATTGGAATAGTGTGAAAGCTGTAGATTAGCTATAGATTAGCTATAGAAAGGGTTTGGGACTTTTTGAAAGTCTGGTAAAGCAAGTCTCTTGTTTTCAAAGGAAGGTTTACAAAAGGTTACTTTCTATGGCTGAGACCCTCTTTACTATCTATTAATCACAGTGGCTCATCCATGAAAAGCAATATTGCAACTTGGAAAGTTATTAAAATATGATTAGCAAGCAATCGTACTCTAACTATAAATGTTAGTGCCAACAAGTGACTATTAAAAAAACCAAAACCAAATTATATCAGTTCAAACACACATTGTTTCATTGTTTCACACAGTGTTTCAGCAAAATTGCCAGACTCAAGCCTGTTATGCCTCTTGCCCTTACAACTAGAAATGTGTAGTATATTTGGAGATCTTTAAGGATAGGCTCAATAGTTGCCTGCTAGAGATGCTCTAAGACAGGGTGACAAGATCCTAAAGCCAAAATGTTGGACACGGTCACCCAAAAGGTCACTTTTTAAAAAATGTAGGACATCCTACATTTTGTCCTACATTTTTAAAAATCAGGAGTAAACTCCATTGAATTAATGGGTTTATTTCTGAGTAGACATCTACTTACCTTGGCTGAAGAGGCTGCTGGGGAGGCTCAGGCTGCAGTTGGGGACACTTAGTTATGTACTGCGGGCATCCATTTTTTTAAAAGGTCTTTTCCTGCCTAAAGGCTTCTGTTAGGACTGCTTCTCCATAAGTGGAGTATCCTCTCCTGACTTCACCGGCCCAGCATGCACGTCCAATTAGGAAAGTGAAAGTGGAGGCACATGCATACGCACAGTAATTTTTTTTAAAAATTGATGCTGACCAGACCTAGCCACGCCAAGCTGCAGCTCACTCTATCTCTCCCCCAGTGCTCCCAAACACCTTCCCACCCCCCAGAAGGCCAGACAGTGGCCTATTGGACCGGACAGTCCAGTCCAATGGCCAAAAACCAGACTTGTCCAGCAGATTCTGGCTTTCTAGGAAGCCTGGCTAAGAGGATTTCTTTTTACCAGAAGGGGATTAGACTCGATGACCTTGCAGACCTTCCACCTATGATTCTATCTGCTACCTAGTGGAACTCATGCTGTTTGCCTCCATCTGACGCACTATTTATATATAATTTGAATATAAGCCCAATTATATTACGAGTATATTATATTAAATCCTACACTACAGTGGCGCCTCATGTAAAGAACGCCTCACGTAAAGTATGTTTCACGTAACAAACAAAAATTTATCTAGGATTCTGCTTCACATAACAAACTGTGCTTCACATAAAGAACACATTCATTGGCAGCTAGGGCTGACACACTGGCCGGCAGCCTGTTTAAAAAGCGTCAGGGCTGCCTAGAGCACCTGCCCCTAGTGAAAGCAACACTTCCATGCTGTTCCTCCTGTGGCCGGATGTCCACTGGGCAGAGGGAGAGAAGAGCAGTGGAGAAGAGGGAAGTAGCTCAGGGCTAGCCAGAAGGGAGCAGGGGAGAGAGAGGCTCAGGATGGAGAGAAGGTGAAAGCGGGGAGAGATGGAGAGCGGGGAGATACTTTGAAGGTGTCTTGGATTGCAGCCTCCTAACCATGTCTACCCAGAAGTAAGCAGACAAAAATACTCATATATACTGTTTTAGGTGGTTAATAAGTTAATTTAAAACTGTTACATACAATTTATTGCAAATAATTTATTAATTTCAAGAAGGCTAATACTGCCAGCTCACAAGGAAAAGAAGGACAATGAAGATTTTTTTCCATGACACAAAGTGGATAAAAAGAGTTTATGTGTTAAAAAGAGGACATATGGTCATCCCAAAATGCATAGGTTTAGACCAGTGATTTTCAATCTTTTTCATCTCACAGCACATTGACAAAGCACTGAAATTGTCAAGGAACAACAACAATTGTTTTAACTATTGATAAGGTACACCAGGCTGTTCTAATGTCCCATTTTTTATTGATTGATTGATTGATTGATTGATTGATTGATTGATTGATTGATTTGATTTGTATTCTGCCTTCTCTCTGAATAGCACCCAAGGTAAAACAGTAACAATCGAAAAAACAGTAACAATAATATACAATTAAAACAATAAAATACAATTAAAAACAATATAAAAACAAACTAAACAGCAGTAAAACTGGATCAGGGATGGAAGAGGACAGATTAAAAACATTGTGTGGTCTCAAATGCTTTTTTAAATAAAAAGGTCGCTAGGCTCCTTTAGGAGGGGTTAAAAGGGATTTTTCCTCTTAATTAATATAAATTTCCATGACACACTTGAGGACTGTTCATGGCACACCAGTGTGCCATGACACACTGGTTGAAAATTACTGGTATAGACATTGTACCACATTCAACCACTAGTAAGGGTAAATAATGGAATGAAATTACTGATCCCATTAGGATGATTCCATTATTCACCCTGTCTAGTAGCTGGATATAGATTAATATTCATACCAATACATTCTGGAGTGATAATAGAGGAGCAGGAAACCTGGAACTGGGTCAAGGATGATCACATTTCCCTTTTTTCCAGGACTTGTCCTCTTTTTTAGCCTTTTGTCCTGAAAAAAAATCTTCATTGTCCTCTTTTTCTGTGTGAGCTGGCACTTTCAACCTACTTTTAATTCATAAATTATGAGCATAATCCTAACCATGTCTACTCAAAAATAAGCTCCATCGTGTTCAATGGGTCTTACTCCCAGGAAAGTGCCATTAGTACTGCAGCATATGTGAAATAAATTACCGTTATATGTAAGGGCTTTAAATTTAATAATAAATAATAAGGTGTTTAAATGAACCATCTGAAAACAATATATTTGAGTGTTTTTAGCTCTGGTTTTGTCATATCCTACATTTTTCTTTGGTGTCCTACAATTTAAGGAGTGCCTTGTCCTCTTTTACAGTTATGATGTATAGTCACCCTGACTGGGTCTTTAAAGCTATCTTTAATAAGCTTGTAACTTGTGCAGTTTAACATTGTGAAGGTAGGAAATGGGATTTTGGCACCTTTATCCTCCCTTGTTTCAGGTCTTTTATAGGTTTACCCAGGTATCAGTGGTGAGTCAAATCAGTGGATACCAAGACCCCAACTGCATATGCGAAGTACTCCATACAAACTAGCAAATGAAGAATCTAACAATTGACCATTTCTGATACAATGGCTACATGTCAAACACAACATCTGGTAAACTGGAATTCAGCAATTTAGGGAGGAATTAAGAGGCAGAGAATGTAGAAAATGAAAGGACTTGTCAAAGAGCAGGGTGTTTTTGTTACCTGTGCATTAAGAAAGAAGCACTGACTCAGTGAACTAAACTCAATAGGTCCAGAGGGAGAGCATTACAAATGCAAACTAAGGATATAGTTACTAATTTCTGATCCAAATAGCTCTCCGGTGCCTTGAACAGCTGTGTGTAGCAGCTGTGCAGATGGGAGAGTTCTGGTTGGTGTTGCTTCTTATCTCAGGCACCCTCTGAGAAGTATTAGGATGGAGATCTATCTTTTCATCATCCCCCTTTTAGGGGATTATAAAAGGCACAGAGCATCCTTCATGCTGCAAGGGCTGAAAACCTTAATTAGGGCACCAATGGAGAAGAGGCCCAATGGCACAGAAAATGGGCTGCCTTCAGTTCACATCCCCTGGTTTTAACAATCAAAGTAAATATTCTCTCATGGCTTTTTGCATAGCAGGCCTGGTATAGAGAGGTGCACAAAGAAGGCTGCATTAGGGTTTTTTGGTAATTTTTTTTGGAGGGGGGCCTGTCCCTGGGAATGCCAGCGTTTGACCCAGAGAAAAAGCTTATAGAGCAGCCTTTACATATTAGTTATTTTATTTCATTTTCTATGTAAACCACTTTGTAAACTTATCATTGAAAATGTTATATAAATACTGTTGATTGATTGATTGAGTAAATGGGGATTTGGGGATGTGGCATTGCTTAATGAGCATGAAGTACTTTGCATGTGGGAAGTCTCAAATTCAACTTCTGTCATCTTTAGATGACAACTCGTGCCTGCTATTCCTGCCACTGCCCCCTGGTGTGCTCTGGTGCCTGTCAGTGCCAGTGCTATCCACCAGAGCCAAATGGTGCCCAGCCATGCCTGGGGCCCACAAATATTATGAAAAATTTTATCCCACAATGGTGGGTAAATTCTGCTAGTCTTCTAAGCAGACAAATAAATAAATCCTACGGCTCATCAAAATCAAGTCTTGCAAGATAAAATATGGTAGATATAGGAAGGGGATAGGGGATATGGGATGCTACATTACATTTGGCTGTAGACTGAGTTTCAGCTCCAAAATATAAAAAATGAAAACAGAGTTTCAATTGCAACGAATAAATTTGTAGAGAACAATGAAAGTAATCTGCCCTACCCAAAGGATTAGGGAGGCTATAAAACCATCTACTTGGGGAGGGGGAGCGGGAGAGAAAGCAAGACTTCCTAAAGACATAAAGTATCATGTCTCTTAACTAAAAAAAAACAAAAACCCAATTACCCTATTTTTCCCCCCATCCCACCACAATCCAGGAAACAAAAAGGAGTTCATTTTCTGCATTTGGGTTAAATAGCCACTGGAGGGGACTAACACTCTTCAAGAGAAGAGATAGTAAAACTTATATCGGTTGCCACACAAGGGTTGGACTTGTGAACGGGAACCCCAGACTCCACTTTTTTGTTGGGAGTACCATTTGAAGCTCTTTGGAGCCTGCCTGGGCTTGAACCCAGAGCCACTGAAGCACATGAATTTGCTTTTCTTGAAGAGGAGTGAGTACTCTGAAGTGGGCATTCCAAAGTTTTCTGGTCTTTAATAGGGGGAAGCTCAACAGTCTCCAAAACAGTCAGTTCACTAAAATGATGACTTTGCTGTAGAACATCAGATTCTGTTGTTCCAGAGGATTGGCCACCTAATTTCTCAGACAAAGGTACTGGAACATGGGCGATAGAGACAGAATTTGCTTCCTCCAAGGTGATTTCTCCAGTCTGTGATGGAAGCAGCAAGGGAGTTGAAGAGAGAGAAGGTAACACAGACTGTTCATCAAAATCCATTAGACATTGTAAGTCCGGGTGAATGGTCAAAGGATCAGATGTCTGCTTCGCGGCTACGTCCATAACCATAGGGACCTCTAGGGGAGCATCCAACCTGATATCATTAACTGTATCAAATTCTCAGAAGACTGGACTAAATGATGTTTTAGCAAAGGTAGATGTAAATCTATCTGTCTGTCTCTTTCTTTCTTTCACTAAAATACCCCTTTTCTTCTGCCCTACTGTTAACACATGCCCAGGGTCTCCTGGATGCAATCAGTCTCCCCAGCAGGGTCCAATTTGCTGTGTGAACCAACTTCATTATTTCCCCCACTACAGCAGACATGTGAAAGGCTGGGTAATGTTATTAACGAGGTCAGGGAATAACGTCCTGAGATCAGAAATCACATTAATTTTTTGTCTGTCCAGAGAGATCAGAGAGAGCTACTCACTGGTCAGGACTTGTTTGTACTCATTAGGTCTCCCAAGAAAGCAAAACTCATTAAAACTCCATTATGTTTACATGATCAAGGAGTTAAATGAGAAGCTGAAGTACACTGAAGAATCAAAGAGGGGAAAAGCCCTGACTGATATTGGATGCTTGATTTGCATTGCCTTCAACTTGGCATAAATGTCTTTTACTGGCATCTCAGGCCCTTCAGCATACTGAAACAAAAAGGAAAAGCAAGCCAAATCCAAAACTCAGCTTGCAGTTTGCAGATCTGCTGTTCTTAGAACTTGTTCTTTGTATAGGTATAAACCTAATTATCACTGGATTTTTCACTTGTGGATTTATCTCAGTGTGAATGAAGTTAGCCCGTTACAGTAAAAGATAAACCTGCTTACTGTGGTAACATGGCAGTCAGGCAATCAATCAACCTCCATCTTCCTCTCCAGGGCTTAGGAGAGCATAGTTTCATCTGACAGAGGGACCCCTCCTTTTCCCTGCCTAGAGCATGTAACAGAATGAAAATATATTGGGAAGTGATTATCACTTAGATTTCTTGCATGCCATGACAAAGGGGGGGGGAGGGTTTGAAATAAAGCTCTTTTTTGCAGTTTTAAAAAATGTATCCATTGCTAAAAAATAAACCATAAACAACAAAAAGAAAATACAACAAAAAGACAATGAAACAACAACAACAACAACAACAAAATGGCTTTAAAAAGGGAAAAATAGAAAAAAACTACTTATAATCATTCTGACAGCATAGCAATGGAGAAGCCGACATTTCTACTTAATTTCTACTTTTATAGTTTCTAATTTTTAACACTAAATCCAATCTCCAACAATCACTCTTATTAAATTCCATTTCTTGTGAAAAAGATAAAAAGGAAGAGAAAAGAAAAAAAAAGTCGTATGAGGTGTTTCTTTAAAGTTAGTCCTCAAATCCAAAGGCCAATAGAGCATTTTTCTCTCTTTCTTGTAAAAAGTCAGTAATCAGTTTCTAGCTGTAAGCTTTAATTGTTTTACCTTTAAGTAAAATTGTAAGTTTGTCCATTTCTGCAAGTCCATGAGTTTCATCCACCATTCATCTATCATAGGAATGTCCTTATTTTTCCAGTATTGTGCATAAAGTAAGTTTCATTTCTTTTTTCCACTTGTTGATCCATTATGCTCAGTAAGAATAGTTCAGGTTTTAAGGAAACGTTTATTTTCAACATCAACTGTAGATGTTCAAGATACAACTCTGCATGTATCTATAACCAATATTTTTTTTAGCATTAGACCATGTCCACCATATATGAATGAAGGATCCCCCTGTTTTTTACATTTCCAAAATTTATTTGAAATATTTGCATACGTTTTTGCTAATTTACTTGCCATCATGTACCATCTATAAATCTTCTTGTACATATTTTCCCTAATATTCATATTCAAATTAAATTATATTTGTTTTATCCATAGTTTTTTTTCCAAATTCTCCATAGAAAAGTTCATGCCCTACATGCATGAGCCCAATGACTCATGCATTCTTTCACCTGTTCATCTTCTGTTTCAAATTTCAAAAACAATTTATAAATTTAGAGATTGCCTCATTTTCCAATTTTATCTGTTTTTCCAATATTGGTTCTTCATTGAATCCACAAGGTTTTTGATCTATTTTAAATTTTTTCTATTAACTGTACATATAAGAATCATTTACAATTGAAGTAATCTTCTAAGAATTCCTCTCTAGATTTTGGATGGCCTAACCTTCCATGATGATGTGGGGAGGTCTGTATAAGCCTGTGCATTGGCATATGTCCCCCAGGAGTGAGGCAAGTGTTTTACTGCATGTTTGTGACACCCCCAGGTCAGTTCAGGATATATGCTGGACTTAGTCCGGCCTCAGTGGAGCTTAGGATTGCAGCCTTCATCTTACACTGCCCTTGCATTAATTTCAACATATTTCTATAAAATATCAATTTATTTCTTTGTATTAATCCAGTATCAAAATGTGTTTCTTGTGATGAAATAGAAAGTGGAATTTTACTATAGCATCTTTTTTTATAATGTTTCCATATCCTCCACAACACATGTCTAACATAATGATTCTTAAATCCAGCATTTACATTTAGTTTGTCATACCATAGATAACCATGCAAACCAAATCTTAGATCATGACCTAAAATCAACAGTTTTCTTTTTTGAAAAACACCCATTGTGAAATAAAGCTATTCTAAGCCCTGGAGAGGGAGAGTAGGGGGGCAATCCAGAATAACTATGGAAAGTCCTTGCTCCAACGTAAGAACAATTTGCTCTGGATTGCAATATGAATTTCCTATAGGGTTTCACTTGGTGGTGCCGTAACTACATCAACGTAAATAACTCTTACATGCTCCCGTAGTTACTCTGGATTGTATGGTAAGATGGAAAATGAGGTTCATTAATAACATGCCAACATAGGTACCATTTCTTGCACCATTCAAGCATTTGCTACATATCAGTTGGACAGTGTGTTCAAACTTTTTGCAGACATTCCCTTGGAATGTGTGCAAAATCTACATTGATTTGCAGGTCATCACTGGGATTCTTTGCATCCCCATTAAAATGTAGCCTCTAGCATATTCCTTTCCACTCCCCATTCCTTCTCCACTTCTTTAATAGTTTCAGTATGGTGGTAGTGGTGATTATGATGCTAATAATGTGTTTCAGAAGGGTGGGAGGGACTCAAGAGAACCAAGAGAACCAAGGGAACCAAGAGAAAACATAACTGTTCGGAACCACATGGTGAGCTGATCTGAATGAGCGATCTCACTGTCGGCAGAAATTTCCTGTCTGTGAAATCAGACAAGTGACAATCATTCACAGTAGGAAATCTATTTCTTGGTGCTCATCTGCACAGCCATTTTCTAATTGAAAAACAAAAAACAAAATATGGTAATTCTCAAACAAAACAGAAGATGTGCTTGAAAATAAGCCTTTGGGGAGTGAAACACACCTTTTCCAAGATTTATTCTCATGTAAGATGCAGAAAGAAGTAAGTTGCCTGGATGGCAAATAATACACTCTTTATTTGTGTCTACTTTTGTTGTTGTTGATGAAGATGATGATGTGATGAGGATGATGTTTGTCTATTAAAAGCTAAACAATCAGTAGAGGAAGAAAAAAAAAACACGCTCTGATTGATTACTCCAAGAAGAACAAAGAAGGGCAACTGGTAGAAATTTCTAAAGGTAACCTATTGAAAGAGACAGAAAGCAGACTTCAGAAAGGCTGTGGTGCGTACCAAGAAAACTGGAAAGGAAAACAACTTAATGGGCAGCGTTTGAAAGTGATAGTGCTCCATGTGGGAGCAGAACAAAAAGGTCCACTCATTGGGCAGATGGCTCAATTTAAACCCCATATCTGGATCTGGTCAGCATTTGAGTGACACTTCTCTAGCACATTAGAATGGCTCCATAGAGAAAGGGCCAGTGGCATAGCTAATATCAAGTAGCCCAGTGCAAAACTCAAAGTGTTGCCCCAGAAGTGATGTAAGAACCACGCATGCCCAGGCTTTAAGAAAATTGGGGAAAACCTATCTCTTCTTCCCCAGCAGCTCACCATCAATTTGTTCTGCCGCCTTCCACCATCTATCTGCTATGATTCTATGATTCTATCTCTGGTCAAAGACAATTTTGCAGCACCCCTAAAAAATTTAATTAATTAATTAAAACTGTGCTCCATATTGGTTAACGACACAGTGCTGAAGCAAGGAATGATGGGGTTGTGTTTTCATTAACTATTCTCCCCGTGCTAAATATAAGAGAAGCACCACTTAGAAAGCACCTCTTTATCCAGTAAGCAGGGGCTGTAATAATATAATATATGGAAATAGAAGCTGACTCACATTAACACCATTCTGGTTCCATACTGTATCATAATTACATCTCTTTGACTCTCAGAGCAATTAGTCTCTTGGGTCAGTTTTGCATTAAAAATGCATTTTTTGTTCCATAGGCAGTTGTGTTTTCATTTACTGTTTAATTGGCTGTAACATTTTATAGAATACAGATATTCCAACTCAGTTTGTTTCATTGCATTCATCACTAAATTGCCTTTCCAATGATATATAACAGGATGGCACTATTCTTCATATATACTTTGTTTTTCACAATTGTAGCCACTACTGTCAAACTTAGCTTGTTGCCCCCCACTATAGCTTGATACCTGATGCAACTCCTACCCTCTGCACCCACTTAGCTATGCCACTGGGCCAACTGAATGCCATGATAAGGTGCCATGCAAAACTTAGGCTACAATCCAGAGTAAATATGGGACCTTTTACACCGACATATTATGGTGCTGCCAATGGGAAATGCATAGAGCAATCCAGAGTAACTGCCTCTTATATTTTCCCGTAGTTACTCTGGATTGCAGGGCTAGTCCTTTGCAATCCCCCTATCTACAATACTGAAGTAGGTTCAGAAGGATGCTGGGGCTTTTATCCAGGTTAGAGGTAAATTCCTATAGCATGGAAATATGGTTTGGATCAGCTAATGACAAAGTATCTCCAGCAAGGAATTAGTTGGTGATGGCACAAGCACAAAGGACAACTGAGCCCATGGAAGAGCACTTGGGAAGTTTCAAATTAGATTCTGAGTGAAGCAAGACTCCTCTCTGGTCATATCACACATTTATATTATTGATTTCTCTAAAATATTCACATCCCTTGGAATGCTCTGTCCATTTAGAAGATCAGGTGACAATGCCAGTGCAAAGTGCAAAGATGAAATTTTGGATGGACAAAATTTGGATGGTCAACCTGGAGGCCGGTTTTGAGTGGGGTTCCCTGGGCCCAGGTCTCTTTAATATCTTCATTAATGACTTGGATATATCTTTAATATCTTCATTAATGACAAGTCATTAATGACTTGACGCGCCCGTACCGGGTCTTCCACCAGGGCGGACGACAGCAAACCGGCCAGACCCGCGGCTGCAAGAGCCGCGGGGACCGGTACGCCAGCGTCCGCCGGCGCCGGGTCTCCTGGGGCTCGCCACCAGGAAGCTTAGTGCACGTGCATCCAGCTGGACACACGCGCATGAAGCGTCCTAGCGCCGAGCCCCAGGACGCTCAGTGCGCGTGCGTCCAGCTCGACGCATGCGCACTGAGCGTCCTGAGGCTTGGTGCCAGGATGCTCAGCGCGCCTGCGTCCAGCTCGACGCAGGCGCGCTAAGCGTCCTAGCGCTGAGCCCTAGGACGCTCAGTGCGCGTGCGTCCAGCTCGACGCAAGCGCACTGAGCGTCCTGAAGCTAGGCGCCAGGACGCTCAGCGCGCCTGCGTCCAGCTGGACGCACGCACACTAAACGTCTTGGCGTCCTGGCGCCAAGGACGCTTCAGGGGACGCACTGCGCATGCGCCAAGTCTGGCGCATGCGCAGTTTGGCCTGGTTAGGGCCCGCCCCGCCCCCTGACTCCAGCCCCGCCCCCTGACTCCAGCCCCACCCCCTGACTTCCGGCGTACCGGATCTTAAGGGAGGCTGGGCCCATCACTGGATACAGGGGAGCTTGATCAAATTTGTGGATGACACCAAGCTGGGAGGAGTAGCAAACACAACAGAAGACAGGAGAAACCTCCAGGAGGATCTGGATAAACAGGAATCCTGGGCTGTAACAAATAGAATGAACTTCAACAGGGAGAACTGCAAGGTTCTGCACTTAGACAATAAAAACCAAAAACACAGCTATAAAATGGGTGATACTTGGTTTTGCAGCAAACATGTAAGTGGGATCTTGGAATCGCCATGGATCACAAGCTGAACATGAGTCAGCAGTGTGATGTGACTGCAAAGAAGGCAAATGCCATTTTAGGCTGCATTAAGAGGACTGTAGCTTCCAAGTCACAAGAAGTTATAGTTCCTCTTTATTCTGCATTGGTTAGACCTCACCCTGGAGTACTGTGTTCAGTTCTGGGCACCTCACTTGAAGAAAGATGCAGCCAAACTGGAGCAAGTCCAGAGGAGAGCGACAAGAATGATCAGTGGGATGGAAGGGAAGCCCTACCAGGAAAGGTTGGGGGAACTTGAGATGTTCAGCCTGGAGAAGAGAAGGCTGAGAGGAGACATGATTGCCCTCTTCAGATACCTGAAGGACTGTCATAGGAGGAAGGGGATCATTTGTTCTTAGCTGCTTCTGAAAGCAGAACTAGAACCAATGGGTACAAACTGCAAGAAAGGAGATTTCGGCTGGATATCAGGAAAAAATTCCTGATGGTGAGAGTGGTTCAGCAGTGGAACAGGTTGCCAAAGGAGGTGGTGGACTCTCCCTCACTGGGGATCTTCAAGCAGAGGCTCAAAGAGCACCTTTTGGAGATTCTCTAATCTAGGAGGATTTCCTGCTACAGACAGGGGGTTGGACTAGATGACCTTCTAGGTCCCTTCCAGCTCTTGGATTCTATGATTCTATTTGATCATGGGATGAATTGTTTCCAATTCAAAGGCAATGGGCATGGTCTATCCAGAGTTATAGACAGTATCCAGACTTAAAGGATAGAAGAAGATAGAAAAGATTAGAGCTGTTCACTTTAAATGTTTATATTTATATTATATTTTACACACACACACGGGAGAGAGAGGGAGGAAGAGAGATAGAGAAAGCAATTTCTCCTAGGGACAAGACTTATGGTATTCAAGTCAATGAATCATGGTGCCCAGTCATAAGCAACTTTCTAGCACCAATTTAGTTGTGATGTGTTTGTGATAAGGAAGTAAATGTTCTTTTACCCTGAGGAGGCCTTCATGAATGTCCCTACACTGCAGGATGCAATTCATGCTTATTTGCCTGGCTGCATTAACCCTGGAAAGTTGGAGAGGATTGGGACCTTCATCCCAAGGAATCCTGTATAGGACTTCAGCTTCAGTGAACTCCAGACCTTTAGTGGAAAAACATCTGAGCTCTCCAGAGATTAATAGTATGAAGATAGCTTTCCTAATTACAGTACTCATAGAACTGTCTAAAGTACTGAATTTCTGATTGGACTACTGCCTGTGCCCAACTAGCTTGCAAAGTCTGACTATCCTGCCTAGGTTCACTCTTCTGTTTGCACCTCTGTTCCAGCGGAATGTCAGCTACAGTTTAAGACTTGGCCTTAAACAAGGTAAATATTTTCTGTCACTGACACATTCTTAAGTTCAGAAATTACTGGAAACCAACGCTGAAGGTTTAATGCTCCAGGAAATCAGGCTGTGCTGTAGCTGGTACTTTATAGAGGGGAAAAAAGAACATTTAAATACTCTGTGATAGCCTTCAAGTTCTTTGGTTCTACACTTGCTTTAAAAAAGTGCTGTCCCGGGTAACAACTGGTCACATGTTATTTAACATTTAAAATGAGCCACTGCTGACAAACCTTTAATTTAGATGTACATTTTAATGGCTCTCACAAGACATGAAAATAATTTAAAATCACACACACATAAACAGAAAATCCCTCTTGTATTTCTCGTAAATGTAGCAGCTACATTCAATCTTGAGTTCCTCATAGAGCAATTAGCTAAAATTATGTAAACCATAAAGGTATAATTAGATTACTCACCTTTATGGATTAATATTGTATAGGCCATGTAAGCATTTAGCAACCACAGGGCAACAAAGTGCAGGCCTGGTGTCTATGGAAGCCATAAGTGGACTACATGGGAAACATCGCTATTAATAATACCTAAGAAATTAAATATCCAACTTCAAAAGTAAACCTCAGGTGCTTGGGGAAGGGGCAAGACAAGCTGAGGACCTTCATGCATTTCAGGTTGCCTACCACCAAGTGCCTCCCCTCTATTCTGACAATGACCTTTACCACATTTTTCCTCTTCTCCCGGAAAAGGAAGAGGGAAAAGAGCAGAAGAGGAAATGTGGAGAAAAGCAGGATGGTGGCTACACAGCAGTGGAGGCCCACTTTTCCATATACTATATTGGGCAATCCTATTTAGAATCCATGAATTTAATACACTGCAGTTTTCAAACCTATATTGAGAGGACCAGTGGTGAGCATCAGGGGGTTCTAACAGGTTCTAGAGAACCCTTTCCTAATGAGTGCCTGGTTCTGAGAACTGTGACTAATGGAACATAGAACCTGTTGTTAATTAGGGTTATTAGGACAAAAAACCTGTTGTTAATTTATTAGAATCCCGCCACTGGAGAGAACCCATAGAAGACTTCCAGTTGTGTTTCTGGGCCCTCTCACAGATCTCAGTATCTGCAGGTTCTGTGTCTGCAAGGGGTCCAAGAACCAAGATTCAACCAGTACTCTGCTGTCTTCCACCAGTCTAAACTACTGAGGAGGGGCATGAACACCAAAGATGGAGGTGGGCAGGCTTCCATTTTTAGGTTGGTAGCATTTGACCTATCTAGGACCTATTTCAGGGCCCAGAATGTCATCAGTTGACAGAACACAGCATAGGATCTTTGAAAATCTCAAAAGACAGGCAGGTTTGCTTGGGATCAGAAAACTCCCACAACTCAGTGTGCTCAGTTCTCTATGATTATATTTTATCTGTTGTAGTGATTTTATTCAGTGTGGAGTGGCACATTGGTGTGCTGTGAGTGCTCTGCTTGTGTGCTGCAGTAGGACCACTGGCGGAGGTGAAACCCTCCCTGGCAGTGTGGTGTGCCTCGTCAACAGTGGTGGGCTGAAGGCAGTTTGGGCCGGATCGCCCGAACCGCTTCCTAATTCTGACCCCCCCCCCCGCCACCAATCTGGTGGCTAGCAGGGGGCAGAAAACTGGGCGCACCGGTTCGGCACACCCGGGGAAGCCCACCACTGTGCATGCGCCAAGGTTGGCGCACGCGCAGTGCTGTCCTGAAGCTTCAGGACAGCACAGTGCGTGCACCAACCTTGGTGCATGCGCAGTGCGCCAAAGTTGGGGCCTGCCCCTGCCCCGCCCCTCGCCCCACCCACCCACAGCGCACTGGGGTGGGTGGCATGCCGTCCCCAGCCCCGCCCCAGCCCTGCCCCTGCCCCACCCCTGGCCCTCCCCAGCCCCTGATCCTGGCCCCGCCCTCCGATCCCAGCCCGGCCCACCCACTTCCGGCGATCCGGTAGTTGGGCCAGGCCGGGCCCACCACTGCTCATCAACTATGCCTGAAAATTTTATCAGTGTACTGTGTGATGAAAAATTTAAAATTATAACTCTTTTGGGTCCCTTTTAATATTCAAACTTGTAATAGACAACATCTGTTGGTTGCGGAGGTACAATATAACATTCATCAGTAAAAAACCACCCCTTTCCAGCATCTCAACTGCCCTTTTACTGCCTCTTTCCTCAGGGACACTCTTCAGTTGCCCCCGTAGCTTCTTCTCAGCCTGGCCTGTTATCTGTCCCAGATACAGTTAGAAATTACAGTTGAATCGTTAACAGAATGTTGACAACTCTTCTCCTCAGCCTTCTCTGTCCCAGAGACACATGGAAATATAACCTTTAGAAAGTATGGACACCCAACACACAGATTAGCCTTTTATGCAGAAAGATATTGTTTACTGATATTTCATATCCCTTTATTTTCTCTCCCCATATCCTTTCCTGCTTTCTTTTCTCATGCCCTTGTCCTCTGTAAACCCAAAATTGCAACTTTAACATTGTCTGATGAATTGCTTCCCTTCCCTTTCTCTCACCTCCCATTGGAACTCTTTACCTCCTGACATTGATCTGACTCCTTCTCCGGATGCATTTAAATACCTATTAAATAAAACCTTCACCCCTACACTTGGGAATTCATAGAATGATGCACCTCCTCTGTCTCTTTCCAATCCTTTCCATCTCCCTTCCCTTTTCCCATCCTCTTGTGTGTCAAATCACAAAGACTGCAAAGAAAAAGGAAGGACTTGGCTCATAATCAGTCATTATGTTTTGATAACTTCTCAAATTTATATCAGAGGGAGCAACCCAATTGTGCTTGACAAATTATTTCCTTCCCAGACAGGGAGAGAAAAAAATGGTTGACTTTCCATTCATTTTTCAAAATCTCATTTTGTGACTTTTTTCTTTCTCCAATGTTTAGCAAAATCTTAGAATTATAATAATGAGACCTAATTGGTGCTGCATAGCAATGATAATTCCTGGACACCAGCCATGCTGAAGGTCTTTTGCAAGGCATTTTGACAAAAGTTAACTCACACAATCAGTTTCCTCCATAAGCTGGGAATAATAATGCCTTCCCTTCCCGCCGCTCATTGCTGATTTAATTTAACCAATTATTCACAGCGAATCACTCCAAATATTAAAAGAGCAACCTTAACAGTAATTCAGATTTGGAGGGAGGGTCAAATATCATTTATCCATTACAATATGCTCCCTCCCATTCAGTAATTTTCTATTCAGTTTTCACATTTTGAATGAATATTTCCAGTAAATTAAAGGACTATTTTGAAGCCAAATGTGCACTGAATGCAAGGTCTCTTATTCTGAGCCAGACTGTATGTCCATCTAAGATAATACTGTCCTATAGCAGATCTTTGTAATTTTGGAGACATTCAGTACTTGGAGATTCCAAAGATTGAAGCTTGGACCTTGTGCATACTATGCAGGTGCATTACTCCTGTGCCACATTCCCCTAAAATACTGGTCCAACCTTGTTATACATGGATTTTTTATACACAGATTTGACTCAACACAAATGGCCACTGCAAATCACAGTTTAAGAAATTGCTTTTCTACCACTGTAGAGAGGACATCAAGCAAGCAGTCATTCCATTTTTTCAGTCTTAAATCCAAGTAATGAGACACTTCCTTATTCAATTAGGTGCAGTAAAGGAAAAAGAAATCTGGAAGTGAGTTTTTATGAGACTTGTAATTCTATTTTCCCATACTTTTCTTTATACACAGATTTTCTAATCCATAGTAGGTTCCAGAATGAAACCCTAGTGGATAACAAGGACACCTGTATGAGAGTTGGTGTTGGTGGTGAATCAAGTTAAGTACAGGCCAAGGGCCCAGATCCCTCAGCGATTCCATTCTTCCTGGACAATTATTTAAGCCTAACTGGAGGCATTCTCAGGTGGTTCACTCTACTATCCAGTCAATGACCCTCAAATTAGTCATACATGACTATTAGAAACCTTAGTATTGGAAACCTGACTAATAGAAACTCTAAGAAATAGTCATACATGATAATTAGAAATGGTTAGAAACTATTCCATAGATCATAGAATCCTAGAGTTAGAAGGGTCCCAACAGGTCATCGAGTCCAACCTTCTGCCTGTAGCAGGAAATCCTCCTAGAGCATCTCCGACAGGTGCTCGTTGAGCCTCTGCTTGAAGAT
The DNA here is from genome assembly GCA_030015325.1 of Cryptoblepharus egeriae. Lineage (NCBI taxonomy): Eukaryota > Metazoa > Chordata > Lepidosauria > Squamata > Scincidae > Cryptoblepharus > Cryptoblepharus egeriae. The sequence goes on along the minus strand of JAREYC010000011.1, from coordinate 19,509,725 downwards.
CCCCAGTGAGGGAGATTCTTCACTGTTTCTCCTCTCTTTTTGAAACCTCTCCAGGAACCTGGGCCTGAGAATGTGCAGTGGTGCACATATGCAGTGGTAGACATATGTGCATATGAAAGCAGTGTTGGGTTTCATAGCATTCATCAGCTGAGCCCTAAGGATAGAAATTCTAGCAAAAGTGATGATGTTCAACTGCTGATCCTGAGGACAAGTCTTTAAAATTTCAAACCATGTGTTGTGTCACTGATCTACAGGCATTCAGCATTCAGAAGTTTCATGCTTTTCTTTTCCATAGACTGCATTGTCCAGGAAGGATTTGCCAGACACATAATCATATGAGTAACATCAGTACTTTAAGCAGGAGTGATGAGTCACTAGGGACCAAGATTCCTGCAGCTTAGTTCAATGCTCTAATCCCACAATGACCCCATCTGTCTGCAGCATCAATGCAAAGTGCATGTTGCATATTTCTACATTTTGGTGTATCAGAGATGATAACGCAGCTAGTGCCAGGAGGGTGTGCCAAGAAATGGATGGGGTGCAGGGAAGGAATCCATCTAGGAAATAGCAGGCATTGGCAAGAAAGAACCAGTAAGTCTTATTCATTGGCAAGAAAGAACCAGTAAGTCTTATTGATTATCTGTTTCTACTTGACAGAAGTACATCCCAGATCAATATTTTCCAATGTTTGCCATACCACTTCACATAGTCCACCTATTCGGAGTACTACCACAAGTAACTTGATAATGACACAATTCCTAGTAACATCTGAGTTGGGAGGCTACCCATAAGAGGCTTAGGGTGGACAGGAGGACTTTTTGAGCACAGAAAAAAATGCCTTGGAGCTCTGTCCCCAAAACCAAGCCTCATACTGCCGTTCATTGCAATGTATTCTTGGTCCCAGTGCCAGATGGATGGTTTCCAGGGGTCCTGCAAGTACCACCAGATTCACCTCAAGTACTATCTGTGGTACCCATGCCACTGTATGAGAAACACTGTCATAGATCACAGTTGCAAACCAAATGCTGGTTTAGACCAGGGGTGTGCAAACTGGGCTGTTTTAGGATCCTAAACTTTTTTTTAGTATCCTAAACCCAAGTATTGAAGAAAGAATTTCAGCAGATACAGTCTTTGCTCACAGATGAGAAGCTGCACCTGCTGAAATTATCTATCTTACTAAACTGTTAAAGGGCCAGGAGCCCTAAAGTGGACCAGTTTGCCTACCCCTAGTAGACAGACTATGGGTCAAATCCAGAGTAAGGGCAATGAGAACTGCCCAGCTGGGCTGCCCTGAGTAAGCTGTATACAGAGCAGAAAGTTGTGCCAAATCTAGAGGCTGCTGAGGCCAAATCAAGTGGCACCTGAGAAGGGCTTGCTCCCAAGGAGGTCTGCCTCAGATCACTGAATAAGGAACAGCTGTGGTGCCTACTTTATAAGGAAGCCCAGGAGTTGCTTGGAAATGGGCCAGCCCAGTGATAGACAGGCTAGCCCAAGGGCACTTCAGGATTGCAGTGTATGACTTGATCCAGGAGTGCTTTTCAAAATATTTTTAAAATGTCCCTAGTATGAGGAAATAATTCAGTGGGCTTTCTTTATCCTTGAGATTGGCATCCATGGAATGGAGCATTTGCTGCCAGAATTGCTCTAAAGGGATGTAGGAGGAGCTGCCTACATGCTACAGTGAGGCTCACTGCCAAACTTAGTGCTTAGCACCCCCTCTATCTACACTACAGCTCTAGTCCAGCTACTAGCTGTTTGTGGTAAAGTGAAACTTTGGCCAGAAAACTATAAGATGCTCCTAGCTCAATTTCTGTTGTTGTTGTAAGTCACAGAGCAGAAAAGGGGATCATTTAATTAAAAGGCAAGGTCCAGTTGAAAAAGAAATGAATACCTTCACCATTTTCAAATTGCAAATCGTCAGCCAACAAAGACAGCTTCATCTGACTACAGGTCTTGGATCTCCACCCAGGTGCATGCCAACCACATAAGCACAAAATTGGCAAAGAGGTCTGTAATCATAATTTCCATCCTTGATCTGACTTGGCTTGAAACAAGAACATGACACCTGTCGTGGCTATACTGAATGTTTATATAGTTTTGGAAGGCTGGCCCATCATGAGGCCAGCTTAGTTTACCTTAAGCAGTAGATGGGCAGGTCGACAGCTGCCCTTCTGCATTTATCCTTCTCTTTCACTCTTCCTGGATTTAGAAAATAAAAGAACAGGATGAGACTGCAATCCTATCCACTCTTAACTGGGAGTAAATACCATTGACCACAGCATGACTTACTTCTGAGTAGACATGCACAGGATTGGGTTGTGAAAGGAACAGTGGAGAGGAAAGAAGAATGGTGGGCTACAGACTCTCTTAATCTTTACAATTTGCTTCTATCTTCCTTTGCTTACCTACTTCTTTTCAAATCTAAGCTGCTTTCCTATTCAAAGCTACTTTCAGCAGCTGAAGTGTCTCTGTGGAAAGGGGGGCACCCGTAATAATTGGGTTCTCCCATATTTGGAAAATATGATCAAGTTTTGTGTATTTCTGTCATTTGCAGCTAAATTCCTAAATGAGAAAAAATTAATTTCCTTCTGGCCATGATCTGCTGACTGACATAATTTCTAGCAATCTGCAGGCATTATGAATGCTATTCAGTCTTCTGCATGAAGAGTTTGAGGGTATAATCCTAACCAGTGTAGGCCAGCCGAACTCACATGGAACTGGCCTAACCCCCTGCCAGGAGTGGAACTTATATGATACCCCCATGCCAACACAAGATTTAAAGCAGGGCTTATGCTGGCCTAACTAGAGATCAGAACTGCAGCCTGATACCCCTATCTGGACCAGCCATTTTCAACAGAAGCCATATGCCTTCCAGCATGTTTAAAGAGAGCCAGAGATTGAAAAATTAAATATAAATATAAAATTGTTTTATATTTATCTTTTATATCCTATATTTATCCATTGTGTCCTTTTTTGACATGAGGGCCTTGTATTATGACAAGAGTGCCAAAAGTGCCTTCCCCCCACCACCCTCCCCCCAAAAAGGTTGAGAATGGCTGATTTAGACTAGAAGCCTCCAGACTCCAGCTGTGTATAGGATCCAATACACCTGACAGTCACATCTGAGCATGGTGCAGTGGTTCCAAAGCCTTACAATTCCAGTGCAATGCAGCTGATTTTTTCACTGTGAGTTTGCACAGCTTTGCACCTGATGGATGATTTTGCTGGGAATTTGGGGCACAGAACCTCCTAGGGTAATTGGCATCTCCCAAGTATGAGGCTCTGCAGATTCACAGCATGAAAATGGGTTACAGTACTTCATGGTGGATTGTAAGGCTTTCACACCACTGCACAATACCCACATGCAAATTGATGCTAAGATTTAGAGCAGGGGTCTCCAAACTTTAACTTCAGGGCTCCTGGTCCTTTATTAAAACCCTTCATCAGTCGAAGCTCTTCAACTCCTCCATTAATTCAAAGTGAAGCTGCCTGGCCACTGTTAGAAAACTGTCATTAGCACCTATTCTAACGCTCCTAAAGTGATCAGTGATGTTCATTAGAATGTACAAAGAGAGGATATTCTTAATCTGATTCAAAAAAGCAAATAAAACAAAAAATGCTGAAATTTGTCTGATGCTGGCCTGAGAGGCAACCCTGTACAAAACCTATGGAGTCTGCAAAGTATTGAGTTCAAGCGAAGTTGGCCTGAGAGACCAGGGGGGGTCACCACCACTGCACCACACACATGCAGCTGGAAAAATGACTAGGGGGATTTCAAACAGCACCTAGAAATAGGAAGGATCTTGGAGGGGGCAGGCCTCTTGGCCACCTTGGTGCAGAGAGGGAGCAAAAACAAAATTTCATGGAAAAAATTTTCCAGCTTCGACTGATGGAAGTTAAAGGAGGGAATTACATTGGGTGCAGCTTTTTATCTCACAGATCAGAAGTTGAAATTTCCTCTTTTACACACTTGTTAAAGGCCTAAGAACCCTGAAGTTGAAATTTTGGAGACCCCTGGTTTACAGAAACCACTAATTGAGACCAGAAAACTAAGGCCAACTTCTGGGACTTTCACAAGCACAGAATGGAGAACATTCATCTCTGAAGTCTGACTCTTTCTTGTCTGATACCTGCTCTTCATCTTTACCAGCCTTCTCAAAAAAAGCTCTCTACCATCTCCCCAGTTCATTTTCCCTGTTTCTTTTGATGCTCCCTCCTTCTCGGAGGTCCCGCTGCCAACAACAGAAGAGTCTGAATACTACACCAACCAGCCAGGTTGCCTGGCAACACAAGCACACATTTTTCTATTCCACAAATGAACACAACCTCTGGTTAGGCTGAGGAAGAAACACCACTGGGTGGTGACAGCTGTAATCTGAGTCTCCATGGGCTGGCTACTGTGAGTTTACCACCTGGGGCAAATGATCCATCTACTGTAAGCCTCTTGCTGAACCACCTGTGGCTCCTTTCCAGTCTGTCTTTTAACTACCATCCTCATGAAGCAAGCTGGTTGTGAGAACAACCTTCTCCTATTCTTGTAGTCTTCCAAACATCAGCCATTTCTTCCCCTGCACTTCTGACCCACCATTTTTGGGTGTCAATTAAAAATTTTCCATGCAAAATTTTCTATTATATTCGCAAGCCAAATGCTTCATTTGCTCATATCTCTTAGGGTTTTGAACAATAAATGCCATGATATACAACATGAATAATGCCACTTTTAAAAATTAAACACACATACAAACAGAGAGAGAGAGAGACAGAGAGAAAGAGAGTTCAATTTACAAAGGAAAGTATCATTCATCAGTGAGAAAAATCAACACTTGGTCCCCTTGCAGCCTTTAGTTAGTTTTTTCACCTAGACATGAGATTGTAGTTCAGTTACACCTTCTTATTCTTCCTAGAACTGAGAAAGAAATCTTTTAATTCTACTCCTTAGATCTGAGCAAAAAAGAGAAAAGCATGGAGTCGCTGGCAGTTGCTAATCAATATGTCCATTGAATAGCAATAATTATTGAAATTGTCAGTTTGGTTGCTAGCTCCCAACTGTACACAACTTCAAAATGAGATCTGAGGAGGGGGAAAGTGTTTAAAAAGGGAAAGAGAAAGATCAGAACTGAAAATATGAACAAAGTCAAGAGCATTTATTCAAAATTATGTGGGATTGAGCGTTCTGTTGGGTCAAAACTTAGCTCAAAACTTTTAATTATCTTCTGCAAAGGTTTGTACTTTGGGCAAGTTGCCAATCTCAGTAATTGCCTAGCTCTTGTTACAAAAACTTTCTTGTATTTTTCAAGCAAAACCAATATGCACAGATACACTTTCAAAACTAACATGAACATCAATCACAATCCTTCCTTCCTTCTAAACTGTGAGGCGTTCATTCTTCACTTTTCACATGTTCCAGTGATCTCTGTATCTGGAACATTGCTGGGCAGGCTTACAACAGTATCACAAGCAGCAAGGTCCTTGGAAAATATCCTTTCCTTTGGCAACTCAATTTCAGTATGAATATCAAATGCCTAGAAATGTTATATCCCAGGGCTTTTGGGGAGTTATTGTAGCATAAGGATAAACATGCGATTTAGCCAGGTAGTGAGTGAAACTGCTAGGTGGTGGTGTTGCCTCTGGTGATAGAGGGAGGGTGAAATGAGGGAGGGGGAAGTGTGGGGGAAGAAACTAGGATGAGACCAACAGAGCTCTGCATAATAGTCAACACAGACTTGAGAAGCCCTGTTCTTTGTGGGACACTGGTCTTTCTCTGTTGAGACCTGTGGAAGCTTCCCAGTGTCCACTGGATACAGCAGTAGCCACTTTGGCACTGCTGCTTCAGTGGGGGCTGGGTAGCTCAAACGTAGCTGTTAGAAGACTGTCCCTATCCTCTAGGTCTCTGTTGGCCATCTCTAAGGATCAGTGGGGACAGCTGTTATAAGTAGCGGATCTCAAGACTCCTGATATCAACAAGAGGGCAAAAGACCCATATGAAACCCTGAAGATCTTCCATGGAGTGAAGTAGGTGGACCAGGGACTTTACTTAGCATGACAGCTTCTCATGTTCCCAGAAATATATACATCATATCTATTTTTACTAGCATTCCTCAGCCTTAAAACTAAATTGTATTTTTATTTGGGGGGAGTTAGGCACAGGATGGTCTTTTAACAATGGAACTGTCTAACCCTACAATCCAGAGTAACTACGGGAGCACGTAAGAGACATTACGTGTACCCGTAGTTACTGCACCACCTAGTGAAAACCTATGGGAAATTCCTATTGCAATCCAGAGCAAATTGTTCTTACACCAGAGCAAGGACTCCCCGTAGTTACTCTGGATTGCGCCCTAAGACAAGGATCTCAACCCCTAGTCCGGGGACCACTGGAGGTCCTTGGCAGCTGCCTGACTGGTCAGCGAGAGTACTCCTCTAAATGCGTCTTCCCCTCCTCACAGCAGGAGGGCTCTGTTGAAGGATTGCAGCCTCAGTGACCAATTCGGAGATTGGAGCTTACTCCCAGGAAAGCACGAACAGGATTGCAGCCGCAGAGCCCAATCCTATGCCTCTCTATTCAGAAATAAGTCCCATTATAGTCAATGAGGCTTACTCTCCAACAAGAATGACTAGGTTGGCTTTGTGCATTTTCAATGCATCCTGCACTGAAAAAGATTGAAAATCCCTGCTCTGAGGAGACATTCATTGAGACATTGGGTTCTCACCTGCAATCTTACCACAGTAACCTAGCAATTTATTGGGATTTACAGATGGAGGCAGCTGTGCTGTGTGTTAGGTGGGGAAGCCCTTCCTCCAAGTTGGCAGAGGCAGAACTCTCCCCCCACCCCCTAGGCTGGTCCCTGGAAATTTATTTTCACAGAACCAGTCCCTGGCACCAAAAAGGTTGAGGACTACTTGTCTAAGAGATGTTGTGTGTCCTAGAATTAAGGCTGCATTATAAACTAGCAAACATTATTGGAGGGAATGTGGAACTTTGCTTTTAGAGGAGGAACGTGGGGGAGTAGCAACTGAAAAGATCAATAAATACTTCCATACATCATTCTCTCATCAGATGGGGAGAGAAAATTTGAGAGCAGTCCCATCACATCTATTAATTCTGGGCACAATGCTACATACATGGTTAATGATCCACTGGATGGGTTCATTTCCTTTGGTTTCTCTGCAGCCTAGTTTTGGGCATTAAGATGATGGATTGATTTCTCTTCAGCCTGAGTACTTCTCAATTGAAAGTTTTACTATACAGTGGTGCCTCACTTAACAAGTGATCCACATAACAAGCAAAAATTTCTCTAGGACTCTGCCTCACATAACAAGTGTTGCTTCACTTAACAAGCACACTCGGCAGTTGGGGCAGATGCGCTGGCCAGCAGCCCTTTTAAAAAGCATCAGGGCTGCCTAGTGCACCTGTCCATAGCGAAAGCAACACTTCCACGCTGTTCCTCCTGTGGCTGGACATCTGCTAGGCAGAGCGAGAACAGCAGTGGAGAAGAGGGATGCAGTTAAGGGTGAGCCAGAAGAGAGAAGAGGAGAGAGAGGCTCAGGAGGAAGAGAAGGAGAAAGTGGGGAGACATTTTGAAAGTGTCTTTGATAACAGAAGAAAGTGTCTTTGATTGCAGCCTCCTAACTATGTCTATCCAGAAGTAAGCCCCATTGTGTTAAATGGGGCTTACTCCCAGGAAGGTGTCTTTAGGACTACAGCCTAAGGGCACAATCCAGAGTAACTACGTGGAGTCCTTGCTCCGGTGTAAGAACAATTTGCTCTGGATTGCAATATGAATTTCCCATAGGTTTTCACTAGGTAGTGCAATAATTACGGGTACACGTAATGTCTCTTACGTGCTCCCGTAGTTACTCTGGATTGTAGGGTAAGTAGACTTCATAGGATCATGCACAATGAATGCATGTTTTGAATTCAATTCCAGTGTTTTGTCATCATTTTTACATCCAATTAATATTTTATATGAATATTTTTTGGGTTCTGGAACCAATCGTCTGAGTTTCCCTTATTTCCTATGGAAAAATCTGCTTCACATAAAGAGCATTTCACATAACAAGCATGCTTCCAGAACAAATTAAACTTGTTATGTGAGGCACCATTGTGTGCGTGTGTGAAGAGAGAGAATGATTTTTTTTGAGAAGGGGAGAGTTGAACCCTTTTCTAGCACAAACCTTTCAACCCCTTGCCTTTTCTGAAGATTGCTGGGTGTTTCTTACATACAAGTATGTTTTAAAATGGCATAGTTACCACTTTTGGCTGATTACCCTTTTGACAGGCAGACTGCTGGTTAATAGTACAGAAGGCTCAGATGCTACTGTATTTTGTCAGCTGGAGCACTTCATTAGGAAATGGTATCCTGATTGGTACGACTCACTAGACCAAGGTAAGTCTTCCTTCTCCATAGAGTGAAAGTGCACCACTCAGACCACCACTAAAGACTCAGTCCACCACTAAATATTCCGATGCCATCTTGTCTCCTATATTGGCAAAGGAAGGTTGTATTATCTAGATCCACTTTTAGCTTAGAGTGTGACACCCACTTTCAGGCTGGAGGACAATGTCTTTATATATTTATTCTCTTATTATTTTTTTCCTTGAGTGAATGAAGCAGCTGCTGTCTAGCTGGGAAGAAAATTGATAACACGGCTGTATGACCAGCAGGGTGCCTCTGTCAGAGTCATTGATTTCCCTCCCTGCCAGGAAATGGCCGCGCCAACTGTCTCTTGCAGAATGCACAATGCCTCCTTCCTGGCCATGATTATCATGGCAGTCGTGTGGCAAGCCCATCCAATTGAATGTAATGGACTTCTTAGGGAGAGGTTTTTTCAGAAGCACTTCATTCACAAAGCCAGTTCTGCTCTATTCTGCTCTCTTCCTCCCCAAAAAGTTACTTCGGTCATCATGGATTGGGGTTTTCTCTGAGATCAGGAGTTTCTATACTGATGTCTCAAATACTGATGAGTTTCTATACTGATGTCTTGTAGATTCCTTCTTGTTAACATGAACTTTGGAAGACCCCATATCAAGTGCCCTCTCCTGCTTTGAAAACCTGACCTCCTGATATTACATCAGTTTCACATTGAAATGACACCAAATTTTATTCAAGGAAATAGAACTTTTAGAGATATACAAAGGCAGTGCATGTGGGGCTAGTTCTTTGTCAGCACTGAGAAGCATCTTGGGGTGTAAACCAACCCAGGACTTGGGCTAGGCTTGCAAACCTGTAAACTAGACATGGGCTAGGCTTGCTCCCAACATTTGAAGTTGAATGTCCAGGAAAACATAGAGGAAAAAATAAATAGATTAGAACTGAATGACCAAACTTCTTCAACAAACCAACAAACTCTCCTTCCATCACTGCCTTTCAACTGTGCTTTCATCTCCTTCCTTGAATACCCATAGGAGCAGTAGGTGGCAATTTGTGCTAAGAAACCTTGGTAGTCAAACCTTATGACCAAAGATAGAAAAGAAAGACAAACTCTATGTTGAAAGAGCAAGTATCAAGATATCCTAACATAATCCCTCTATTGATGCTGCTGTGCCAGCAGAGTGCGTATTGTGTCCAATGGAAGGCAGTTGTGGAAGCTTTGTCAAGATAAATTCATTTCCTAACTCTGAGGCAATCTTCTGCTGTTTTAATGGGTCTCCTTGGATCTGCATTGGCCTTTTGCTGGCACAGGACCAAGGAGAGTAAGAAGATGGATGGAGAGACAGAATTGGCTTAGGATACTAGATATAAGACTATTTTTGTAATGGGTCCTCATAAAACCCTTGTGATACCTTAACATCAGTTAAGATATGATCCATCTCCTATGCTGTTCACTGACATCTCTTATTTAATATTCAAAGATTATTGTTCCCATTGTTTTTTTGACTGATGGGGAAGGCTAAATCTTTTCTCCAACCATCTTCCCCTCACCTTAAATCTTTTAACAGTTGAGCTGGAATGAGCTGGTCTCTTGATTAAACCAGGGACTCAATTTTACTCCATCATTTCCAGGATTATCGCTGAGAAGAAAGCCATAAAAAGGCCTGACTGTAAATGAGAATAGTTAATGAAAAAAGAGCCACACGAGGCTTGTAAAGCACCCGCCTGTTCCAAATCTTGTTGTAACCTACAGCACCAATGCATATTCACCCAAAGAGAAAACAGATCTCCTTCTTATTCAAACATAGCTCTGCATTTTTCATGGACCAACAGAAGTAATTGGGAACAAATGACATAGAGAAAGAGAGACACACTTTTGCAGATATGAGATTCCTCAGGAAGACCGTTGGGAAAGGTGGAAGGGTGGAGATGTTAAATCCAAAAATCACTACTTTGCACTAGAATTATATAAGTATTGAGAATACAGTTAAAGTCAAGCTACACATTACTAAGAAGCCATGTTCTGTAGCACTGGGGGCAACCAAAATTGGGTAGGGGGGCTTTTTTGTCCCCACTTTTTTCTAAGGTTTGTTCCAAGCTCCTCATTGGAGGAAGAGGAGGAGGAGAAGAAGAAGGAGAAGTCAGTCAGACAGACAGACAGACAGACAGACAGACAGACAGACAGACAGATTACAGATATCAGAGTATTGAAAATTACAGGTATCAGAGTATTGAAAAAGAAACAACAGCATAACCCCCAATTTCCCCCTTATGGTGTCACTCCAATTTGTATGTACCACCTCCACTATAACTTCTAAAACAAAACAAGCCAGCACGCAAATTTTATACAAGGTGTTCTTCGTCCTTCAACTCATTTATATTTGCTTGGGTCTAGAGAGGTTTGAATAGTCCTTCTTCCTTCTTCTCTGTCCTTCTTCCCACTACAAACTCTCAAGTTGCCTGAAATTCCAAACTTGGTGGTGAAGGACCATCCCAAAACAGCATGGGGTGGTGTGAAGGGGGCTGTTTTAGGAAGGAGAATGAGAATAAATCTGGAAGGGGGCATCAGTGCCTGAGCTGTCGTGCTTTTCTGCTTGAACTACCATGTTTGGATTCAACCCTTTATATCTGGATGATGGGAAGTGAAGTTGGAAGCTGAAATAGTCTTGTAAACTATATATTTGAAATGTCACCGCAGTGAACCATCACTGCTTTTAAACTTTCCATTCAGTCACAGGGATTGTCTCACTGGGAGCCTCAGGGCAGAACAAGACACTGTAAAGAAGCACAGGGGCGCCGGCAATGATGGCAGGCCTATGTTGAGCTTATTCTTTTCTCCACAAAGTGGAGTGCATCTTCCCGCTTTGTCCTAATGTAATTGCACTGAGTGTTCTCCCCACCCAGTCACCCAAAATGGGCAATGATGTGAGAAAGAGATGAGGACATGCACAGAGTAATAATGTCAGGAGTCAACATGAAATAAGTTGTGCTACATTTCAGTTTATGGAGAGCAACTTATGTCTTTCAAATCTTATTTCAAAACACATGAAGGTATGTTTTTACCATTTGTTTTGATCGAAGCTATCCTACTATCCATGTACCATTTTCAATGTCGTGTAAACTGGGTCCCTGAAAAGGGTCTATGGGCACAATCCAGAGTAACTACGGGGAGTCCTTGCTCCGGTGTAAGAACAATTTGCTGTGGATTGCAGTATGAATTTCCCATAGGTTTTCATTAGATTGTGCAGTAACTATGGGTACATGTAATGTCTCTTACGTGCTCCCGTAGTTACTCTGGATTGTAGGGTAAATGTCCTTACAACCACTCTTTAGGAGTCTCATGTACTACTAGATCTTGTTATTGTGGACATTTGGGAAAGCAGCACACAGGGCAATCCCATTTCATTGTTTTTTGTTGTATTTAAATATACACAGTGACACACCTTGAAAGTGGAATTTATACAAATAAATAAATACAAATAAATAGCAACCAGGAGAACATAGGATATACTCCTTAAAATAAAACATGCTCATTACTTGTTCCACATGAGTTAAGCTAAAGTTTAACAGCAGTGAAGGTTAATCAGTGGTATAGCAGCCCAAATATATACAGTCACAAGAAGATGAATATGTTGAATCACAGCCTGTGGCTCACCATTCATCAATATTGATTCTGGGCGTGAATAGCCCTGCTTTGGAGTGCAGCCATGGGGAGCCATAGTCTGTTCCTAGGCCTGAAAAGGAGAGGAGACATGGGCAGAAGAGAACAACGGAAGAGAGCAGAAGGCTAAGTGTCTCTGGCTCTTCTCTCCCCCATGAGTCTGACTCTGAATCGAGTCACAACTTGAATTCCCATCCCTCCTGATGAACAGAGTGAGATATTGTATATCTTCTTTACAATGGAAAATAAACTCTCTCTCTCTCTCTCTCTCTCACACACACACACACACACACACACACACACACACGCACACACACCACTGCAATCTAGGCCCTAATGACAAACATCCCTTGGCATTAATTTCAGGGCTTTGTACATAATGTAGCACATTGCTAATACCTGATTTATAGGAACATTTCTGCATAATGCTAACAATTGAAAAAAGCACTGTTTTGCCAGGGACAATTACTGTATCCTACAAGACGTGTGTGTGTAGAAGACATTCATTTAATATTTATAACAGGTAAAGTCTGGGGCATGCATATCTCAAAAGAACTATCAGAATGATATGATTATTATATTTTAGATTGCAATTCTGGACTATCTTGGAAACAGCACCTCAGGATAGAGCTGTAGTTCAGTGCTCACAAACTTGCCTTGTATTTTGATCAGCTTCCCCACATCATTTGAAAAGATCTCAAGAAATTGGTATGGACAGACCACATCTGAATTTTAGGAAGGCATCCTAGGATTAACCCTATGGTTACTCAGAGAAGACAATGCAGAACAAGACTGACCAAGGCAACAGTCCAAAGCTTCTTGCCTGGGAGTAAATACTACTGAACTGAGTAGCAATTTATATTTTTGCACTTATTTGCTTAGCCTATGGCAAATACATGGACTTGTGATAAATCAAATGTCCATTGGGCAGAGGGAGAGAAGAGCAGTGGAGAAGAGGGAAGCAGCTCAGGGCTAGCTAGAAGGGAGCAGGAGAGAGAGAGAGGCTCAGGTTGGAGAGAAGGAGAAAGTGGGGAGACACTTTGAAGGTGTCTTGGATTGCAGCCTCCTAACCATGTCTACACAGAAGTAAGCCCCATTGTGTTAAATGGAGCTTACCCCCAAGAAAGTGTCTGTAGGACTGCAGCCTAAGTAGACTTCATAAGATCATGCACATTGAATGCATGTTTTGAATTCAATTCCAGTGTTTTGTCATCATTTTTACATCCAGTTAATATTTTTATATGAATATTTTGGGGGTTGTGGAACCAATCATCTGAGTTTCCATTATTTCCTATGGGAAAATCCGCCTCACGTAAAGAAAGTTTCATGTAAAGAAACTGCCTCCGGAACGAATTAATTCTGTTACATGAGGTACCACTGTATATGAGGGAAAATCATAAATCATATATGAGGGAAAATCATATATATGAGGGAATATATAAAATCATACCAATAAACATGCTTCTCTTGTGAGCAGATGTATCCAGTGCAAGACAAATCATGGCTGCAGGCAGGGTCACTCCTGCTGCTGCCATTTTGGAGCGGCCTCTTGCTCACCTTGTAACATGGCTCCTGAAGCTGCCTCTGCCACCCTCTTCATACATCACGGCCATAGGACCTTCTATTGAACAGCAGAAAACCCAAGAGAAACTCTGGCAACCACATCTTTAATTCATTTCACTCATCTTAAATGATGAAGTGGCCTCAGATGAATGAGCTCTCCTCATTCGCAATCCACAAGCAATGCAGTAAGATTGAATGACGAGACACCCACAAGATGGAGCACAGGTCTTCCCTTTGGATTCCAGAAAGATCTATCACTCAGCTGCCTTTTTACATTGTTACTTGTGCATGCTGCAGGTAATCTGGTGCCAATGGCACACTAATTAATTGCTCCTCCATTTCATGTCTCTTTCTCAGAGCATTTATGACAAAAAATTCCAGGATGGCTTGGAGTGATGATAGTTCAGATTGTGGAGAGCAAAAGCTCTATGTAGGGAAAGGTAGCATGGCTGTGGCATTTTGGAACAGGGACTGCTTGTTCTTCTCATACTAATGTTTTCCTCTGCAAAACGTATCACATAACACGGAGGACATGACTGATAAAGGCTCATTATCAGTGGTCTAACTTGTCTATAATGAAGGCATGGGACAGAGCAATCGTTTTCAAGCCTTTCAGTCCAGGACTTCCTTCTCAGAATGACAACCTGTCCGGAACACCCCCCCCCCCCAAAGTGATATCATTGCTTGAAGTTTCATCAAACAAGGAATGCCATCACTGTGATACCAGAGCTCCTCCATGTCTACTCAGATGTAAATCCCATTGTGTTCAATAAGACTTACTCATTCCAATATGGTGGTGCCCAATGCCAATTTCTAAGATGGCAGAGCCCAGCTTTTTGTGAACCCCCCAAAATAGAGTCATGAACCCCTAAGGAGGTCCCGTTTCCCCCCTTCCCCCGCTTTGAAAACCACTGGTGTAGAGAACATACAAGGTTAGGATGCCAACATGTGGAAAAAGAAATAAAATTTTGCTTGAAGTCAAGGGACTAAGGGCCCAATTCTATCTAATTTTCCAGCTCCAGTGTAGCCATAACACAGCCCCAGTCAAGTCTCACTTGATCCCTCACCCTTAAAAGGCCCCAGTTACAGCCCCTCCATCACAGGATGCAGCGCACACCCCATTGACACAATTTCACCAGCACTTGAAAATTGGATACAATTTGATCCTAAAGCAGTTATTTTCAACACTGGGGTCGGGTTCCCAGTGGGGTTAGGAAAGATTTATTTATGAGGTTGTGGCAACCTGAGGGAAATGAAAACGGCTGAAGAGCACCATCAGGTAAAGGGGAGGTATCTATGTATGTATCCCTTCAGATGCCAGGACATTTTGGTCTCAGTCCTGTTCAGATTCTTATCAATTGTGCAAAAATAAGTTTCACTAGTGCCAGACTTTATAGTGTCTATTCCTGCTCTCCGATAAGAATATTTGATCACCAGGAACAGTGCTAGGTTGGCATAACACTATCAGCAGCCTCCTGCCCCCTTTTCTCTTCTTGGACCTTCTCCAGCCAAATCACTGCTGCAGTTCTGAGATCCAGTGTGGAGTGACAGCCTATTCTATTTCTCTTCCACAGTCTTCCACTCCACTCAAACTGTTCAAAGCCACCCGATCTTCCCCCTCCGAATCCTACCAGAAGATAAAAAAAACTTGCTTTGTGGTGGGGCTGGACCAAGGGTAGAGTTTGGCTGTTAATTATGTATTGGGTGTGGGTGGCACAAGTGGTTAAGACACTGTGCCTGTTAATGAGTAGGCCACGGTTCAAGAACCAGGTCCCCACAAGACAGGGTGAGCTCCTGTCCTTAGTCCAGCTCTGTGATGCAGCTGGAACCAATTGTATTGGCTCTGCCACTCCCTTTAGCTCAATTTCCCTGATCAATCAATCTATCTATCTACAGAATTTATATACCACTTTTCAACTGGAAAGTTCTCAAAGCGGTTTACAAAGGAAATGAAAAAATTAATAGCTAATTAATAGCTAACGGGTCCCTGTCCCAAAAGGGCTAACAATCTAAAATGCAAAAGAACACCAGCAGAAGCCACTTGGACAGACATTGCTGGGGTGTGTTGGTGCCAGTTACTCTGTCCCCGCTAAAGAAAAGAGGAACACCCACTTGAAAGAGTGCCTCTTGCCCAGTTAGTTTTGATGCTTCCTCTTGTATGCTTTATGCAGAGGTAGTACCAGGTCACTTGGGCTCTAGGATAAGGACTTTCCCAGGGCTCCCTCCATTCATTCCCTGTTCTCAACAGTTCTGTAGGTTTATAGGTGAATCTGGGGATCATCTGATAGTTAATGGCCACACTGATTGATGCTTGTTATCATTCAAAGACCTTGGAATATCAAAAGAGCTCTCCAAGTTGTGGCCAGATCACTGTAGGGTGAACTTACAAAGAACCTTACTGGATCAGGCTAAAGATCCATCTGGTCTGGATTTCTATGTCTCAAAGTGGGCCCAGAGATGCTTCAGGGAGCACAGCAGACTACAAAACACTTGCATCTTATCATCACTCCCTTGCATCCAGCATTCAGGAGTAGCCTATTTCTAAAACCAGGGGCTTATCTGTCATAGCTTGCAACCTGTAATAGACTCTTCGTCCATTAATTTGCCCAAGCCCTTTTTAAAGGCTTCTAGGGCAGAAGACCATCACTTCATCCTGTGTCAAGGAGTTGCACAGATTAATTACATGATGGGTAAAAAATTGTTCTCTTTCCTCTGTTCGAACTCTCCTAGCACTGAATTTTATTGGACATCCCCTACTTCTGGGCTTGAGTGAATGTGAAAAGAATATCCCCTCTGTACACTCTATCCATTGCCTGTATAATTTTGACACCTTCCCAGCCTGAAACTGATTAGTAGCTAGAACACAATTAAATCAAGAAGATGTGCAGGAAGAGTGGAAATGTAGCCCATCAGAGAATCTGGAATTCTTATTAGAATGTAACCAAAACAAATCCGTTTTATTAGCTTCCTACTGTAAATTCTCCATTTAGAATACATAACAATATGAAGCACAGAATTATATTTTCAGTAGCAAAATCCATATGCTCTTTTGTCAATCAGAGCATGTACGGAAGAGTCTCTAAACACATCTGCGAAATGTGATTTCATCAAGGCCTGCAACAACAGAGTCTGTTACAGAGCTATTCATTAGAACAAGACATTTACTGCAAAAGAAGAAAAAAATTGTTAAAATGGGATTCCAATTATAGAGCCAAATGTGAGCTTGCTATTCAGAAATAGCAAAACACAATCCGACAACATTGCCAGGTTAACTCAAGGGATTGTTTGCACAGCTCCACTAATTTAACTCCAGAGCATGTTTTGCAAAGTAACAGGCTTCGTTTGGTGACAAAATACACAAGGTCAGAGAAGGGGACGAAAGCCTACATGATTAACACTGAAATGAGCAATAAGAGCAAACCCACCTACACACTCCCTGTGGCTTTATTAGTGAGCATCATTAAAACTTCAAGAAAGAGTAACCGGCAAATCCAACCCAAGCACGCTATTGTAGCCGTTTATGGCCTAGCCATTTATAACCTAGGCCTCAAGAAAAGGAAACCAGTTTTGCCTAACACCAGTTGGATTTCAAAGGCCTGCCTTAACATTTGCCATAAAGCAATAAAGTGACCCATAGGAAGATCAGTAAGGCCATCCTAACAGGATGTTTGTAAATAGTTATTTTGAAAATGTTTGTAGCAGTTTCTAGTTTCCCTTCTTTGTCCTGTTGCCCCAATTTTCTTGAAACTGTTTGTCCCCTCCCAATTTAAGCTGTCCTATAAAAGTGATCACCCCTTGTGTATCGGCGCTGGTCAATTATTCTGGGTTGCCAGTCCCTGTTAACAGGTAAATAAAGGATCTGGGTGTTTCTCTTGCCTCCTTTGGCTGTTTTCTCCCAACAAACCATTGGATTGCCTATTCGGGCTCACTATCAATGGAAAATTAATCATGTTCATCAACATTGTCTTACCAAAACACAATTGCTGGCACCTCTTATTTGTGAGCAAGTGGTTTTCTGACCCACCTCACCACATCAGAACATTGCAAGCAAAGTTCCCATCATTTTATAGCAGGAATCTGGAACATGCACAACTATATTACATGGTAATTGGAACATATCATTCCGGCAAACAGAAAAAAATCTCTTTGCAAGAATTTGTTGGGAGAATTGTGATTGGGGGAAATTAAATTTATTCCCCTCCCTCCAGCTTTTGGTATAGATTTCAGCCTGACTATTTCAGGGCCAAAATAGGTGTGTTTTTCATCACATCAGCAATCCAGCACTAGAGTTGCATATAAGAATTGTGAAAATCCTGTGCACCAGCTTCCAGGTTTTGCAAGCATGCTATAAATCTTGTATAAAGCACACCACCACTGGAGGTCACTATAAGGAGGTGTGCCAGCCTCCCAGAGCTGGGAGAGCTCTGGGACAGCATCTGGAGAACCCCTTTGCATTGGCAGTGGGGTGGTGGTATGGGGAAGAGGAAGATGTTTCATGCAGATGGTGGGCCAGTGTGCAGGCCAGGCCTGGGAGTGGGTGGGACCAACTTCAGCATTTGGGTCAGATCCTTTCTTCCTGCCCCCCCACCCCCAGGATTCTGGCTTTACATGGGACTGCCGAGATCTGCACACTGTTTATTATGGCACAGATCAGAGTAGCCCCATTAATATGATTGGGGCATTACTTGGGGGTAAGGATACATGAGAACCATCTCCAATCCTGTGGCTGGCCTTTCCTAATCTGGGAAGTGATGCTTTCTCTCTCCACGTTCAGATGGTGCCCCTCTGATTACCTGTTGCAGGGATTGTGTAAGACTGCTGCCTTCATGTCTAGCTGTGCCCTTACCAGCAGCATCTGCTAGAAACTGGTTTCTGTACAGGCTCTTCTCAAGGGCTCTTCTTTATTCTTATAAAGTTGCATCCCTTTGTTTGGGGAAGCACCTTTCTCACCTGCTTGTCTCTTATAACTTTCATTTCTTGCATAGTGACTTTCTCTGAATTATTTATTTATTTTTACTTGAATTTAGCAACGAATCGCAAGCCTCGAGCTAACAGAGCAGAGCAAGATGACGTTTTAGTCCATCATGAAACTTGCCTTGCCTTGCAAAACAAAAGTACAGCACTGAACACTGTCAGTATATTCATTCTTATAATATTTGATTAAAAATTGCTCATTTTCCAGAAGATTTATCAGCTTTCTCCAACTTTCTCTCCAGCTTTATTTTGCCAGCTTTCTCCAACAGCCCCCACAGTAGAAAAGTTTTTCAGTATCATTCAATAAATCTTTTTTACATCCTACTTATATGATTTTAATGTTCATATACTTAAAAATGGGAGTCAATTACTACTGGTGCTATGTGTTCAGGGGAAAAACCTTCCTTGCTGTTGAACTGGGTCCTGTAAGCTTAATAAGTACCGATGGCAATGGTATATGACTGTTATTAGTAGCTGATTTCCCCTTACACCCTTTTCCATCAGCAAATACAGATAATCTCTAGCAGTAATAGATCCTCTTTTCCCACTACCAAACAGGTGCAACCCTAAGCGAGCAGAGCCTGGAGAAATAAGGGGTTACATGAGCCTGTTGAGAAAGTGGCCAATGGGTGCTGGGTGCTACATGAACAACTCACCACCTGAGGTAGCCCATCTCACCTCATTATTGGGCTGGCCTTAGTGAGAAGCAAGGAATTGCTTAGTGGGGAGGGGTTCACCTGCAGTTGTTTGTCCCAGTAGTCATCTGCTGAATGCTGAATCTAAACAAGCTAGTTTTTTCACAAGGACTATTATGCAATCATTCTTTTCCAACACAGAGAATTAGCCTTTTAAACCTACGCTGCAGAGCAATTCCTTTGTGAATTGGTAAAACGCAGTTCCTTTGTGTGTGTTGTCTTCCCCCTCCCCGCTTTTTTCTCCTGTTCGCCAAAGTGAATCAAATTAGATATGTGTTTACACCAGAGGTATCGTTTGCAAACCTGTGCTGTTTTGAAAATGACAGGCAGCCGCTTGCATCTCTGGATCTGTTTTCCAGAGCAAAAGAATGAAAAGGCTGCTTGACGATGTTTTTCTTTGCGGTTGTATATTGGTGACGTTGCCCCGATCAATATTTTATTAACTTGGCGAGTCATAAAGTTCTGTGTATGGGCGAGGGGCCATGATTCACCCAAGAACAATAGCCTGGTTTTATATAGCTTTGCTTATCGAAGGAGGCTTTGGCAGCAACCCAATCATCCGTTACAAAATATGGCACCCATTTACCAAATGTGTATGACAAGTAAAATGTTCTAGAGAGAATATACCTGAAAGCTTTGTGATAAATTCCCTCTCATTATGTAAACGGTCTTAATGCATTATCAGTGTCAAGGAGGTAGGATCCCCTCCCACCCATTCCATCCTCTTGGAGGATAGAAGGGGTATGTGGGAAGAATGGAGCTGTTCTCTTGAAGTGAAGGTAAGTACTCCCAAATGTGTGAAATGGGAAGCTTTTTCTGCAGGATCAAGAGTGTCTGAACATGTTAAAGCTTTCCAGTGAATCCAGTTTGGCAGAGAAGTATCAAGTAATTTGCAGCAGAGGAAGAAGTAACTGAATTAAAACTGCCACATTCGGACAACAGAGGAGATTTACTCCTGTGAATATAAATGTAGTTACTCAACAGGTTGTTTGTAACCCTGTGTAGGCTGTAAGGACAATGATCGATTTGCAGGTATCAATTTGGAGATACAGTGGTACCTCGCGTAACGAATGGGCCACGTAACAAAATTTTCAGTAACGAAAATCTAGGGTACCCAGGCCTTTGCCTCGGGTACCCAAAGTGTGCTGCGGGTAACGAAAGCTGGTTCTTTAAATTTATAGTGTGCGCACTTTCCATTCCGGAGCCCTCCCTCCTCCACCACCACCACCAACAACCTCATATAAGCGCTGGCAAAGCTCCCTCACTCCTGCTGCTGCCGCTGCCGCCGCTGCTAGTAGAATGAAGGGGGGCACGGAGACCTTCCAGCACCAGCTTTGCAGCAAGATGACTCTCTGACTCCCCTTCTCTGCTGCTGCTGCTAGTGGTGCTTCTGTTCCTCCTATCTGCCTGGGTTGCAGCAGGGGTTGCAGATCAGGCTGTTCTGGGAGGAGGCAATGGAGAGAGCCCCCTGGGGCTCACCCTCTCCTCCTAAGGGTGGTGGTGCATCCTCCACTGCCTTTCCTACTTCAATGGGTCCTACTCCTAGGAAAGTGGAGCCCAAAGTGGGTCCTACTCACAGGTGGGCAGATGCCGGTTCGGGCCTATTCGCCCAAACCGTATCTTCCCATTTCCCTGCCACTGGCGAACCGCCAGCAACAGGGAAACACAAAAACATAGCGGACCGGTTCGGGCCGGCTGCCATGTTTTTGCGCCTACCCACTGCACAAGCGCCAACATTGGCACTTGTGCTGTTCCTGCTCTGAAGCAGGCGCCCGCATCAGGGCAGATACCGCGCAAGCGCCTAGGTTGACGCTTGCGCTGTGCCTGCTCTGAAGCGGGTGCCCGCATCAGGGCAGGCACCGCGCAAGTGCCAAGGTTGACGCTTGCATGATGCCTGCTCTGAAGCAGGCCTGCCAGCTGGGCAGGCACCGCGCAAGTGCCAAGGTTGACGCTTGCATGATGCCTGCTCTGAAGCAGGCCTGCCAGCTTCAGTGCAGGCACTGTGCAGGCGCCAATCTTGCCTGCCCCTTGCCCTGCCCAGCCCCGCCCCTGACCTGCACCACCCCCTGACCCCGGCCTGGCCCCTCCCACTTCCAGTAAACCAGATCTTGGGCCAGGCTAGGTTCACCTCTGGTCCTACTCCTAGGATTGGAGCCCAAGTAGACTTCATAGGATCAGCTACATCACCTCTTCTATGCAGGGGATTTGAATCAGAGAACACAATTCTAAGCATGTCTACTCAGAAGTAAGCCCCATTGTGTTAAAGTAAGCATTGTGTTAAGTTAGCCCCATTGAGTCCAGAGTCCCTCTGGACTCCCCATGATGGAAACTCCTTCACCTCCTGGAGTTTCCCCCTTCCAGGAAGCTTGTAGGCAATGGGATCCAGGGGGACAGGGGAGCCAGGTGTGTGTGGGATCTGTGTGAAAGGTGAACATTATCATTGGTAGAAGAAATGTGCTTTGACCATTTTAGCACCTTGTCAGTGTGTCTTGAGTTGAAAAGGCTAACAATCACAGGGCTAAGGGCAGTCCTTTGGTTTTCTGTACAGTACTGCCTGTGAAAGAGGCATCTTCTAATGCCTCTTTCTAATCTTTCTTCTAATCTTCTAAGAAGGCATCTTCTAATTAGCATTCCTAATCTTAGGAATGCTTTGCTTCATTCTAGGTCAGCTACTAAAAAAGACACCAGTGACCCTTTGGCTGAAAATTAGTCATCCTTTTATTTTCTCTTTTATTGTACATACAGTAAATAACAGTGTTTTATTACAGTTAATTGTGTTATACAGTGTTTTGAATTCAATTCCAGTATTTGTCATCTTTTTTACATAGTTAATATTTTTATATGAATATTTTTTGGGTTGTGGAACCAATTGTTCCTATGGGTTCCCATCTTTTCCTATGGGAAAATCTGCTTCTCATAAAGAATGTTTCACGTAAAGAACATGCCTCTGGAATGAATTAAATTTGTTATGTGAGGCGCCACTGTATGTCAGACACCTGCAACAAGGAAGGCTACATTTTTGTAGCCATAATTGGATAGATAACGACTCAGCAGAATTTAAGACTATTTCATTGGAGAGGACCTTCAAGGGCTTCCTATCTAGACCTTGACTTGTATGTGAGTGTCTGCATGTTCCATGTCAATCAAGCAGTCTGAGGGTTCTAGTCTCATGTGTCTCTGAGGCAGAGAAGACTGAGAGATCTATTCCCGCTATCTCTGGGGAAGAGAAGGCTGAGGGTTTTGTTCCCATTTCAACTGTCATTTTTAACTGTCTCTGGGATAGATAACAGGTGGCTAGAAGAGGCTAGAAACTAATTGAGGAGACAGGTTGCAAAAGGGCAGTTGAGGGTGGCAGACAAGGAGACCCATTGAGGAAAGAGGAGGCAAAAAGTCAGTTGAGATGCTGGAAAGGATGATGGTTTTTTCATGATGAATGTTGTTATATTGTATCTCCACATGTCACACAGCAGGTATAACTGACTATATCTAGATATAGTAAGACCGCTTACTAGTAGACATATAAGTGGGAAAGATACAGGAGTGTGTCTCATACTTGGAGAGAAGCACATTGTGTGTCCTGAATGCAGGCCTCCTTCAGTCTTGAAAGACTATGGTATCGTGCTCAGCGCTACATACGCTGCATGCAAAGCACGAAAGCCTGGGTTAGATTGTTATGGAGGATATGCTGTTACCCAAGCAGCAAATCCCCCCTCTCCACGCAACTGAATTAGTCCAATGGAAAGGCAGAGCCAATAAGATTGGATCCAGCTGCGTCGCAGAGCTGGGCTAAGGACAGGAGCTCACCCTGTCTTGTGGGGCCAACCCGGGTCTCGAACCCTGACCTGCTGGTTAACAGGCACAGTGTCTTAGCCACTTGCGCCACCCACAGCCCTTGTGTCCTGAATGAATACTGCCCATTCATAGTAGAACTTTTGAGAATTTATCAAATAGCAAAGTAGCTAGTTTGGTAAACAGCACAATCCAGAGTAACTACAGGAGCTCTTATGTTGATGTAAGAGACATTTACGTCGAGATAGTTATGGCGCCACCTAGTGGAAACCAACGGGAAATTCATAGAGCAATCCAGAGTAAATTTTTCTTACATTGACGTAAGAGCTCCAGTAGTTACTCTGGGTTGTGTTGTCAGTGTTTGCTGCTGTCTTAAAAATGTCCACAGTCACCATTTTGGAATCCTCCTTTTTGAACTCCAGCTTGGGGGTGGGGCAGAGCTGTGCAATGGCAGAGCTTGAGGTAGTGCAGGGGTAGAAATTGCACTGTGCTGCTGAGTATCTGTGGGCTACAATACAGCCAGGCACCCCCACAACCACTTGTGCCGTTTGTGGCAGAAAGGCAATGCTGTAGTGCTTTGTAAACCCCATACTTGGTAAAGTTCACTGTAGTAGGCCATATCGGCTTACGATAAAGTTGTTTAGAATGTTGTTGCAACAATGATGTCTGATAATGTCAAAATAGATAGGATGATAGCTTTTATGGGACCGACTACCTCTAGATAAGCTCGTAAACTTACAAGCTTCACTGAACTCTTGCAAATTGAAAACCCGAACAATGTCACCAGCATAATATTGTCCGGCAACAGATATCTGACTTCTTCAGTTATCTGAAGTTATCTGATGCAAGTGTGCATGTGTTTTTGTGAATGCACACACACATGTTTATATATTATTGTATTTTATTAATAAAATTGACCCAAGATAAAATTTCACTTTTTTTAAAATACACACTCAATGCCAGGGAACACCATTTTATAAAGACCCTTTATCCTAACCAAAACTCCTGCCCTAAACTACTACTGCTGTCAAATTCCAGCATCAAGGTAAGGGCAGTGCAAATCTGAAGTAAGGGAACAAAGATTTCCTTACCTTGAAGAGGTTTCTCTAATTACCCCGCCCCCCAACTATAGGATGCAGCATATGCCCTACTGGCTCATCTATGACAGTGCTAGAAGGTTTGTTAGGATTGTACCCTTAATTAAATTTGGTTTTAAGGTGGGGGACAACAAAAAAATTCTTTGACTCCAAATAGCAAATAGGTGCATTAGCAAAGTAAATGGGTGGTGAACTGCTGGAGAGGAGATGTAAGTAGGTTTTCCCCCATATTTTTTAAATGCCTGAGGATGACATCACTTCTGGTTATGACATAACTTCTGAGACAACATGTTGAGGTTTACATCAGTCTACATGATCATTAGCTATGCCACTGACTGCAGCCACTACATTCTAGCTCTCATAAATCTGCTGCCTGAAGCAATCATCTCAATTGGTCTCAAGGGAGCGCTGGTCACATCAGCTATTTAAATGGTGCCAGCCCTATTTAGAACTCTTCTAAATATCGGTCAGAGAGCTTTCTGAAGGACTGAGAGGTCCACTGAAATTAGGATATCATACAAAGACACAGTGGCGTCACCAGGGTAGTGCGGTCCGCACTGAGTGATGCACCCAAGGGGGGTGACGCACACTGGGGGACCTAAAAATTGCAACTTCGTGATGGAGCATCAAACCCCATCATGCCATATACTGTTGGATTCATACTGAAGAGCAGAATCCAATGCAAAAATCCATTTTGAAATAGCTCCTTCCTATCAAAGGTTATGGCCAAAAAATAAAAAAAAACTAAAAGATGCATTGATCGCTATGGAAAGTGAAAGTGACCCATATCGTGGCTTTACTCACAAGTAGGCAAACGTGCTATAGTTCATTGGAAAGTATAGGCTGAGAGGAATCTAAGGACACCAGAATTTTCCTGATCCAATGAACACAGCCCCACAAAGCAAGCATGCCTTGGCTAGAGTGGAAGGTCCAACCGGGAGAGTACTAAACTTCCACAATGGTCCAGATCAGGGACGTTACTAGGGCATTAGAACGTGGGCACCCTTGAAGTGGGTGGCAGCCCTTGTGACCTAAATGGCTACAATCATTTAGAAATAGTCATTGGTTTGTAGAAGGTTTGTAGAAATAGTCATTGGCATCCTTCAGTCTCGAAAGACCATGTGGTATCGTGCTCAGGTCCTAAAACAGCATCTTTTATGACTAAATAGGCCAATTCAAGAGTGGCAATCCCTTCCACACTCATACACCTTTGAATCTGTAATTTACTGCAGAATACAATGAAAAAAACACTTTGAAAATCTTTATTCTATTAAAATGTATGGCTAAAAAAAACCAGTGGAGGCAGGGCAGTATTGTATTGGCATCCTTCAGTCTCAAAAGACTATGGTATAGTGCTCTGATTGGAGGTCCTGAAACAACATCTAGTGTGACTAAAGAGGCCAATGTGAGAGTGGCAATCCCTTCCACACTGAGGACAAATAAATTCTGTCCCCTGCCCAGGCCCCAGGTTTCACTGCTTTCGGGTCTGTCTCTTTGCTTCAGCCTGCCGAACAAGTGTCTCTTCCAGTTGGAGAAGGCCATGCTGGGTCTTTTGCCTCCACACTGAACGGTCAGAGGTCAAGGTTTCCCAGCTGTTGATGTCCATTCCCAAGGCCTTTAGATCCCTCTTGCAGATGTCCTTGTATCGCAGCTGTGGTCTCCTTCTTGGGCGCTTTCCCTGCACTAATTCTCCATATAAGAGATCTTTTGGAATCTGACCATCAGCCATTCTCACGACATGCCCAAGCCAGCATAGACGCCGCTGTTTCAGAAGTATGAACATGCTAGAGATTCCAGCATGTTCCAATACTGCGTCATTTGAGACTTCGTCATGCCAGGTGATGCCAAGAATACGTCGGAGACAGCGCATATGGAAGGTGTTCAGCTTTCTCTCCTGCCATGCATAAAGGGTCCAAGACTCGCTGCAGTACAAGAGTGTGCTCACGATGCAAGCTCTATAGACCTGGATCTTTGTATGTTCCGTCAGCTTCTTATTAAGCCATACTCTCTTTGTAAGCCTGGAGAATGTAGTAGCCGCTTTACCAATGCGCTTATTCAGCTCAGAGTCTAAGGAGAGAGTGTCAGAGATAGTTGAGCCAAGGTACACAAAGTCATGGACAACCTCCAGTTCATGTTCAGAGATTGTGATACAGGGAGATGGATCCACACCCTGACCCATGACTTGTGTTTTCTTCAAGCTGATTGTTAGTCCAAAGTCTTGGCAGGCTTTGCTAAAACGGTCCTTACGTTTTTGAAGGTCTTCGGCAGAGTGAGCAGTAACAGCAGCGTCATCAGCGAAGAGGAAATCCCGCAAGCATTTCAGCTGGACATTGGACTTTGCTCTTAGTCTGGAAGGATTGTATAGTTTTCCGTCTGATCTGGTCCGGAGATAGATTCCCTCTGTTGCATTTCCAAAAGCATGCTTCAGCATGACTGCAAAAAAGATCCCAAATAAATTTGGTGCGAGGACGCAGCCCTGCTTCACTCCACTTCGGATGCGAAAGGAGTCTTATGTTAGGCCATCAAAAACTACAGTGCCCTTCATGTCCTCGTGAAAGGACCTGATGATGTTGAGGAGCTTAGGTGGGCATCCAATCTTGGGGAGGATTTTAAAAAGGCCATCCCTACTAACCAAATCAAAAGCCTTTGTAAGGTCTATGAAGGCTACAAAGAGTGGCTGTCTTTGTTCCCTACATTTCTCTTGCAACTGATACCATATCAGTGGTGGACCTGTTGGCTCGAAATCCACACTGTGATTCAGGATAGATCCTCTCTGCAAGCACCTGAAGCCTCTTCAGTATGACTCGGGCAAGCAGCTTCCCTACAACTCTGCCACGGTAGTTGTTACAGTCACCCCTGTCGCCTTTGTTCTTGTACAGTGTGACGATATTAGCGTCCTTCATGTCCTGTGGTACTCCACCTTCCTCACTGTTTCCTCACTGTTGGACCTAGGGCCTGCTTGATGCCATCATACATCCCCTTGATGTTGCCTGTGTCAGCTGCTACCTGGATCTGAGAGCAAAGCTGCAGCCAATAATTGTTAGTGCATCTCCTGGCAATCTGTTGGACTTTGCTACGGGCGGCTTGCAGGGCTTGGAGGTTGCACTCACTAGAACAGGCTTTATATGCAGTTAGGGCTCTCCTCTTTTCCTCAAGGGCTGGTGTCAGCTCCTCCGAGTGGACTTCAAACCAATCTGCTGTCTTTCTAACCTGCTTACCAAAAACTGACAAGGTGGTAGTATAAACAGCATTCTTGAAATGTTCCCATCGTTCAGAAGCGTTTGCCTCAGCCGGGCCTGGGAGAATTTCCTCGAGTGCTTGGTCAAATTCCAACACCTTTTCCAGACTGCGGGTCTTGCTGATGTTAATTCGTGGTCTTCCTTCCTTCTTTGAGTGATGCAGCCTCTTTGCTTGTAATTTTACTCTGCTACATACCAAGGAGTGGTCAGTATCGCAATCAGCACTCTGATAGCTATGTGTGATCTTGATGCTGGGAAGGCTGGACTGCCTGGTGAGGATCAGGTCAAGCTGATGCCAATGCTTCGATCTAGGGTGTTGCCAAGACACTCTGTGTTGAGGCTTTGTGTTAAAGAACATATTGCTAACGCAAAAATCATAATAGCAGCAAAACTCCAGCAAGCGTTGGCCATTTTCATTCATCTTCCCAATGCCAAAACGACCTAGACAAGCAGGCCAAGAACTATAGTCAGATCCAACTCTTGCATTAAAATCACCAAGAATAAACAATGGTTCTTTCTCAGGGATTTTCTTGATAGTGGCAGCCAGATCATCATAGAATTTGTCTTTGGATTCTGCTGAAGATGATAGTGTTGGTGCATATGCACTAATAAGAGTGACTAACCCTACTGATGACTGTAGCTGCAGAGACAGAATTCTTTCACTTCCTCCAGTAGGTGGAATAATGAATCCAAGTAGGGTGTTTCTAACTGCAAAGCCAACTCCATATTCCCTAGTCTCACTTGATGGCTTTCCCTGCCAGAAGAATGAGAAATTTCTCTCCTTAATAGATCCTGAGTCTGACAGCCTTGTCCCTTAAAGGGCAACTATGTCCATCTCCAGTCTGCTCAGCTCCATATCAATGACAGCTGTCTTACGTACGTCATCCAGTTCTCGTAAATCGTCAGAAAACTGGGGGTCATTGTCCAAACATTCCAGGTGTCCAACTTAAGGGCTGAAGTTTTCTTATGTTTATTGCATGGTGCTGAGTTGTCGACCTGCTTGTCGGTTTTCACCCTAAACCCCACGCACCCAGTGAGGTTAACAGACCGTGGCGAGGCAGCATCTTACTGGCTGGGGGCTGCCCAGCTTAAGGCGGGCAATAGCTGCCCAATGAGGCACGATGACCTCTCCCACCGTCGGAAGTAGCCCCTGGCGTCATGCTCTTCGCCAATTGAGCAACGACTTATAACAGGTAACTGCCACTTCCCGTGTCATTTCCACGCTGTACGCGAGGCTGGAGTTCCTCTCCAGAGCACGAAGGCCTGGGTAGGTTGTTATGGGGGATAGGCTGTTACCCAAGCAGAAAATCCCCCCTCTCCACGGCGCTGAAACTGTTCAATGGAAAGGCAGAGCCAATACGATTGGTTCCAGCTGCGTCGCAGGAGTTACCAGAACATGACTATAACACAGTCACGAACTGCTTTCAGGACTCCAGCTCCGGATTTTTCCTCAAGGTTTACTCCTGAAGCCTTTCCCATAAATGGGTATAGCCACAAGGCAGCAGAGGTTTAGTAGGAGTTTTCCTTCTCCTAGGTAGGTTTGACAAGGACTCGTTCACATGATTTGCACACACACATGATTCACCCTCTTATTCACCCTCACGTCACACTCAGTCTCGTGCTCCACTACCAGAGGCAGTATAGAGCTTCCCTCCAGTACAAACAACCAGCAGGATAAGACCCAGACTGACCTTCCTCCTTCCAAAAATAGGCTGCAAACATTGAGGCATAAAAGGGACCTCCCCCCACACAAAGGAGAGAGAGAAAAAAGAAGAAAAACAGCACCATGAATTCCAGAGAGCCCCTCCTCTCTCACAGAAAGGAAACTCTAGACACAACGGGGACCTCCCCCCAATCAAAAGAGAAAGGGAAAAAGAGAGGAAAACCAGCACCATGAATTCCAGAGAGCCCCTCCTCTCTCACAGAAAGGAAACTCTAGACACAACAGGGACCTCCCCCCACTCAAAAGAGAAAGGGAAAAAGAGAGGAAAACCAGCACCCTGAATCCCAGAGAGCCCCTCCTCTCTCACAGGAAGGAAACTCTAGGAACAAAGGAAACTCTAGGCACCATAAATCCCAGAGAGCCCCTCCTCTCTCACAGGGAGGAAGCTCTAGACACAACAGGATTCCCCCCACTCAAAAGAGAAAAAACAGAGGAAAAACCAGCACCATGAATCCCAGAGAGCCCCTCCTCTCTCACAGGAAGGAAACTCTAGGAACAAAGGAAACTCTAGGCACCATAAATCCCAGAGAGCCTCTCCTCTCTCACAGGAAGAAAACTCTAGACACAACGGGGACCACCCCCACTCAAAAGAGAAAGGGAAAAAGAGAGGAAAACCAGCACCATGAATCCCAGAGAGCCCCTCCTCTCTCACAGGAAGGAAACTCTAGGGACCAAGGAAACTCTAGGCACCATTAAACCAGAGTGCCCCTCCTCTCTCACAGGAAGGAAGCTCTAGGCACAACAGGACCTCCCCCCAATAAAAAGAGAGAGAGAGAAAAGAGAGGGAAAAACAGCAAGAACCTCCCTCCATTCAATTTTCTCAATGCTGAGAAAATTAAAACATAAATCTCACCTGCCCCCACAGAGAAACCATCAAGACCAGATCATTGCTAGAGTGGCCTTCCCCATTCACATGCTGAGGAAACTGAACAGAATTCTCACCTGCCCCCACAGAGAAACCATCAGGACCAGATCATTGCTAGAGTGGCCTTCCCCATTCACATGCTGAGGAAACCGAACAGAATTCTCACCTGCCCCCACAGAGAAACCATCAGGACCAGATCATTGCTAGAGTGGCCTTCCCCATTCACATGCTGAGGAAACTGAACAGAATTCTCACCTGCCCCCACAGAGAAACCATCAGGACCAGATCATTGCTAGAGTGGCCTTCCCCATTCACATGCTGAGGAAACTGAACCTGAGGCAGGGCAGTGGCAGATAACTATGCCCACCATTCATGTTGTTTCCCTGCCTACTGCATGGGGTAATGCGTTGGCCTCCCGCACCGCGTGACGTGAACCTTAGTGACATCCCTGAGAAAGATATCAATCCTAAACCTGTGGTGCACAGAACTTCAGCGGTACCAAAAGGGCAACTGCCTAACCCTGTGGGTGCTTTGACTCCACTGAGATCTCCTCAGGGGAAGGGAGTGTTTGATCCCTTCCTTTGTGCAACCAGCAGCATGGGTCGCCTTTGCATCCATATCTGAGAAGGCACAGAGTTAAGGATATCCATTTTGGGCCACCCCATTCAGGAGTGTCAGACGCAGTGTCAGATGCTACCGCCATGGGCCTGAACCTCCTCCCTCCCTCCCTTCTGTTCTGTTCCACTCATTCCCACCACCTATCCTATCTTATAACCCAGTGGTCTTAAAATGACCCCCATGGGGGGGTCAAAACTTCATTTCGGTGGGTCACAAAAAGCTGGGTGCAGCTATCTTGGAATCTGGCACTGGACACTTTTAATACCAGCCATGACATCTCTTCTGGGGACAGGTTCTCAGAAGGGGGTCATAGTGGCTTGAGTACCACTGCTATAACCATTCACCTCTTCTCAGCATTAAAGAGTAGTACCTACTGGTGCTAGAGAAGTATCCATGCTCCCTCCTCCAGTGGTGTCATGAATGTGCTTTATGGTACATTCACAACTCTGAAGTCAGCAGTACTCACATACTAGATTCATGATTGGGGTCTTGAATGCAATCCTATGTGGAATGGGGTTTATTCCCCAATATTTTTTAAAAAAAGATTTCAGCTTTTTTCTTTCATACTTACTGGTCTGATTACCATGTCTTGGATGTATAGGTTTCTCTGTAATAAAAATTCCCTACAGTATTATGCCAAAGATTAAAATCCAGACTTTTGTAGTTTTATTTTTAATAAATAAATAAAAATTCTTTCATATCCATCATTCTGGCAGGAAACTTGCCATGCTGCTATTTTTATATGTGTATTGGGCAAATGTTCCAATGGCTACTTGAAGAAAATAGAACGCAATTGATGATACAATAATAAAATCTGGGTCAAACCCCCACAAATTCCTGCTGAAAAGACTCCCTAGCATGGAAATATGTTAGATGACACCAGCACACAGTTCCCATTTCATGTTGTATCAATGGTAGTTGGCTTGGTTCATTGGTACAGGCTGTAGCTTTTTAGGAACATTTGTTTTTAATATATGATTTTTATTAATTTTAGAAAAAAATAGAAAAAGAGGAAGAAGAAAAAAATTTAAAACATATAGATCTTGAAAGTTATATCGCAAGTGCAGAATTCCAAATTTACTTTTCTCCAACTTTTTAGGAACATTTGCCAAGGATATAAATGAAAAGAAAGTTCTAAGTATATCAGTGCTTCTGAGAGTGCATCTGAGGGTGCAATTCTAAATGCAATCTTGGCTGCTGCAAGTGCCTTGTGCTGGTGCCCAGGAAGGTTGCAAACATGCTGTAAAACACTTTTGGACTTTCACCTGAATAAACTGGGCTGGTGCAAAAAGGTGTGCCAAAAGATGCATCTGACCCTTTGAACACACCTCTACCCCCGGCAAGCTCGGCCAAAACAGAGGTCTGTGATGGGAGAGGGTGGGGAGGAGGTATGCTGGTTAATCTCAGTTCTGTTCCCTTCTAGCTGCTCATGTCTGCTTGGCTCTGTGCCACCTCCAGAAGCAGTGTAGAACCAATTTGCAGCTTCTGCCACATTACTCAGGGTAAAGGGTAAAGGGAAAAGTTTTCCCTTTTCCCACAGAAGTGAGGCAGGAATTCCAACTTCATTCTGGATGCAGCACCAGGCACATGGGTCTGCCTGCTCCAACACAATTTAGGATTGTATTGTGAATGTATTTCCTTGACAAGAATGTGTTTCCTTGACACATATATTTTCAAGGACAGCATATATTTTCAAGGTGAAGTTGAGTTCTGACATTTACTATTTTGTATTTAAACAACAATAGAGACTAATAACCTTGCATTTATTTGGTCCTTGTTGATCTGAAATGCTAAGGAACAATTAATACCATCATCATTTGACCAAGATAGTTGGTTGGATTGATTATCAATCTACAACACAAATGTGGAAAAGATGGTCACAAAATTCAGAACTGTCAGAGATGACAAGATTCAGCAGAATGGTGCATGCTCACAGGAAGGAATTCTTTGTGCTAAATGTACCGAAGTTACAAAAAATAATCAGTTAATTGCTGAAATTCTGCACCAAGCCTACCCACATTCTATGAGAACAAGTTTTCAAATTCATCAGGGACTTTTGCTGCACCTAAAAGACAAACACATTGCAAAGAATAATAGAGTGGGTACCTACAGCCAGAAGTCTTCCTGGAGCATCCCCAGGAGGCGCTCTATTCTCTCTCAAGCAGAGCAAAAATGAGGGAGAATTCACCAGCTCCCTTGGTAATATGTTCCCCTGTCAAAAAACCCTTGCTATAAAGAATTCAATACAACATATAGGTCCAACCTAGAATCCTAGAGTTGGAAGGGACCTAGTAGGTCATCTAGTCTAACTACCTGCCTGTCGGAGATGCTCTAGTCCTCCTAGAGCATCTCCGACAAGCGCTCATCTAGCCTCTGCTTGAAGATCCCCAGTGAGGGAGAGTCCACCACCTCCCTTGGCAATCTGTTCCACTGCCGAACCGCCTGAACTGCCAGGAATTTTTTTCCTGCTATCCAACCAGAATCTCCTCTCTTGCAGTTTGTACCCATTGGTTCTAGTTCTGCTTCCAGAAGCAGCTATGAACAAATGAGCCCCTTCCTCCATTTGACAGCCCTTCAGGTATCTGAAGAGGGCGATCATGTCTCCTCTCAGCTTTCTCTTCTTCAGGCTTGTTATACATAGATTTTTTTATATGCGGATTTGACTCAACACAAATGGCCACTGTAAATCAAAAATTAAAAAACAGCTTTTCTACTGTGGTATAGAGCAGTAATGCAAGAAATCATTCCAGTCTTCAGGTGGGGGGAGGTCTTTTGAAGTTCTAATTTTGTATTTCTGACTGATTATAGTAGTAATTTTGAATTTCTGAGTGTCTTCTGAGCAAGAAAATCTTATTTTAAACTATTGTAAAGGAACACAGTTTTTAAAACTTTTTTTAAACACAATTTTTTTGTATCACAAGGAGTCCCAGATTCAAATCCATTCAGCTATGGAGGCACAACCTTATTCCACTAGGAGCAAGAAACCTAGAAGTGGGTCTTCAAATCAATTTTTTCCACTGTTTTTTATCCACTTATTTTTTTTAATGCATGGGAGATTTCAGAACGGAACACTAGTGGATAACAAGGGATACTTGTAATTCCAAGTGATTATAGCCTACTTCATCAGATGCATGCAGTGAAATCTGCGGAGAGTACTTCAGGGGTGAAAGAGAAGTAGAGGGGATCCACTCTCCTCTCCGATAGGGAGTAATGAGCTGGAACATATGCTGTCTCTGCTTATTGTACACTTTTGCTCACTTGCACACTTCTCACTTGCACACCTCTGCTCCATGAACTTCTCATATGAAACTAGGGAGAAGGAGAATTTGAATTTCCCAGCTGACTCAGAGTGTGATTTGTTCTAGTTCCCACTAGTATGAAAATGCTGTTTCTCCAGCAACAGACATGGATTCCCTGCCATTCAAATAATGTGCCATTGTGCATCAAGCATAGAGTTCCAGAGATTTAAAATTCCATCTGTTCCAAAGATTGAATTTGTCTGAAAATCATCATTTACCCTTTCCAGAGTGTACACAGAATGCAATTTGACAAAATGCAAGGCAGAAAAAGAAAAAGGACAATGAAGGTTTTTTCCAGGACATAACACTTAAAAAGAGGACATGTCCTGGGAAAATAGGACATGTGGTCAATCAGAGCAGAAGGGTAAATCTCTTGAACATCTGCAGGGGCCTTAAAATAATCAAAGTTCACTTTAATTAATTGTAGGATCCATCAACTGCTCCAGAACATGGTAAATTCTGTTCCAAAAAGAGTTCAGGTTTGTAAACAACAACAATAACAAAATAAATGCATCAAGGATACTCAGCAGTCATGAAGTATTCCACTAACAGCTAACCTGGTAGGGGGTCACTGCTCCAGTGGATTTCAAATTCCCCACAAGAGTCACAACAGTGGTAAACATGTCAATCCATCATTTGAAAAGAGTGACAAAGACAAAAATCCAAAACAAAATATTTATCTCTGGAAATGGGATCTTTCAAGAATGAAATAGTGAGCCTGTTACACTACTATTGAAAATGTGATAGTGGTTTGTGATGGATCATTGGCATTGTTAACACCAGGTTGCTGGGAACACTGGGCAAAAGTCTGCACTGCTCCCACTGTGCCACGTCCATTGTTGATCACTGTTATAAGTTCCACCAGCAAGTATTGAGATGAAACGCTGATGAGTCCCTGATGCATCAGTGCCAAATTCAGAAACAATGCTTGACTGAAAGGATTGTTTCAGGCAGCAAGAGGAGCTGACTTCCACTCTTCCTTCACCTTTTGCTTGCTAGATTCATGGAAAAGGGTTTATTTATTTAGCATATGGCACACAATACATGGACTTATGATATACAAACCAAATCAAATGTAAATGCCCAGTCCATCCAGCAATTCAAAGCCTACACTGAAAAAAATTAGACACTGGGCTGGCATATGCTCTCAACCTACATCCAGACACCCAGGCATATGCTCTCAACCTACACCCAGTGATGCATAGTTTTTGAGGAGTACCACAGTCACACTGTGGGAAACACTAGGCTCCATTTAGACAATTAGTCCAGACATACACTGTGTTGGATACTGGTCCTATTTAAAGTTATCCAGGATATCGATCTCCTGCCTGCCTGCTTGCTTGCCTGCCTGTCTGTCATATTTTTATTATCCCAATTTCTCTCCCTATCGGGACATTTCATCACTGTGCCTTTATACTGTGCCTTTACTCCAGGAATATTATATTTGGCCTAAACCAATGGAAATGACTATAATAGAAATGCTGACTCTATTGGGCTAGTTTTGTTGCAACAAAAAAGAGGCCATCAGAATATTTCCAGAGACTTTGAAAATAATTCTACAAGACAAAGATATAGGCTTCTTCAAATTAAACTATAAACCATGTGCAGATTTATAGAATTTTTCCTTATTAGATTTGAAAAACTACTCTGAGTTCGAGACAGAGGATACATTTTTTGCATCCAGAAAAGAACACAATTGACAATGTGCCATTTGTTCATTTTCAGCAAATATTAACACGGAAAGCCTTTTTCAACCCGCCACAACCGCTTTAATTTTTACCAAGACAAATGTTCAGAGCAGCAGAGAATAATTAAATCATCTCCTCTTTTCAAAAGGAGCCACATATTCCCAATGTGTGTTTTCAGCATTTTGTAAATCATCTAATGATTTTCTGCTCGTTTAAATATTGCTTCCCCATACCAAACTGATTAGCTAATGTGAAATATACAGGACGGCCTTTCGTTTCAGAAATGCACTGAGTTCTTAAATCAGCTAAAGATTTCCTGTTACTGTGTATATTCTAATTCCTGAGAAGCTGATTAGGATAACGCAAGTGCTGTAGGGACACATTTTTTCCCCCTCAGGGTTACCTCCAATATATTCAGAATGAATTCCACTGTAAAAAAGGCAGCATTTAAATCACAGACTGCACAGACTGAACAAGCTTTCCTCCAGGCAGAATTGCCAGATAGGCAGCCAATAAGTCTTCAGAGAAACTGGGACAAATCCTGACTCTGCTGATAGGGATATCAGATTGTGTTTCTCAGGTGCATAAAAGTCTTTGCGAGTTTGGACTCTGCTGTTTTGGCTGTTCTCTAGAAAGTTTTTGGCTAAAGCCTCAAAAGGTAAAAGCTACAAGGGGCTGCAAGATGTACCAGGTTATGCACCTGTGGTTGGTATCACTACTAACCAAATTTTTTGTAATCTTGGTAGAGGCAGGAGATTCAAAATGGCATCAGGTACTTTCCAGGTTGCATTATTCCTAGTGTGAGCCCAAAGATGTGTTCCAAAATGCTTACTTACAGCCCTTATCCTCTCTTCAACCACTAAATATCATTTTTTATATGTACTTCATATGAAATAAAGGAAATCACCCAATCCTCATAATGACCCAGTGCATACAGATGGCTTCTATCCAAAAGTTTATGTCTTGGAGCAATTTCATACAGTAACCACAAATGGACTCTCCTGCCTGCTGTAATGTAGCATAAGATCCTGCTGACTGGCACAGATGGATACTGGCTGGTTTCTAATACCAATCATGTCAGAGTTAATGTCAGCTCAGAGACTATTTGTCCTGTCTGGATTGAGGCAGGTTATTTTCCCAAGGAAGTATCAAAAGGCATCTGTTTGCTGTGCTTCAAGGTCCCAAAACAAGCAGGGCAATGTTGCAATATTTTCACATGCCAAGGTGTAAAAGAAATGGGTCTGAGGGTTGCGTGCCCAAAGCGGTCAGATGTTTTGTTGGAAAGAGCAGTTATGACCACAGCCAAGTCTAGGAGGGCACTTGGAGTGCAGATGCATTTTGACAGCATACTTTTTATGCTCATTTCTGTATGTTGTAAAAAGAAAAGAAGAACCAGCATATATGCAGTGCAATGCCACATCATTCTCTCCAGATCTGTCATTTTAATTCTTGATACTTTGGCTCATCTTTTTGGCAGACAAAAAGACAGAAGAGCCCTGAGACAGAAGGTCCTTCAGTCCATCAAACTGTGTTGCGCAAAAGCTAACCAGGCAGTTACATAACTATGGCAGTGTGGAGAATGCAGGCCTCAGCAGGTGATGTGCACAGGGATTAATATCAGTTCTGGCCAAAATTTAAAAAACCTTGTTATATTTGAATATCATCGTTTTATATATGACTCAGAGCACAATCCAAACCAATTTAGGCCAGCATAACTCACCTGCCTCCCATTTCCTTGGTGGTGTGGGGAAGCCAGTGCATACCTGTGCACTGGCCTAACCCTACCATAAGTGGCAGAGAAGTTTGCAACACCCCCAGGTCAGCATGGAACTTAAGCTGGAATTTATGCTGACCTAACTGGGAGTTAGGATTGAAGCCTATATGTATATTTTTATATAGAATGCAAAGGAATAAATAATGTTTGAATATCAATGGTTATAGCCCCTCCCCCTCCCCCCCAAAACAACAAAAATAAAACAGCAGTGGGTAAGGCAATTGAACATCACCACATCCACCACCCAGGATGTTACTCTGCCCACTTCATGGGGTTTGCCCGGCCTGGCCCAACATCCGGTTTGCCAGAAGTGGGCAGGGCCAGGCCAGGGCCAGGGGAGGGGGCAGGGTCAGGGGTCAGGGCAGGTCAGGGGCGGAACCGGGGAGGGGCAGGGGCAGGGCCGGGAGGGCACACCACCCACGCCAGCATGCTGCGAGTATGGGTGGGTGGGGCGAGGGGCGGGACGAGGGGCAGGGTCCAACCCTGGCGCACTGCGCTTGCGCCGAGGTTGGTACAAGCGCAGTGCAACCTGGAGCAGCGAGCGATCGTTAGAAGGTTGATGCATTCGCAGTGCAGTGGTGGGGCCGGGCGCCAAACCAGTGCACCCAGTTTTCTGCCCCCCGTACCCACCGGATCGGTGGTGGCGGGTCAGAAGGAGGAAGTGGTTCGGGCGATCTGGCCCGAACCGGCCTCAGCCCACCACTGGGGATGACACATGTATTCCTTGACTGGATCACCCAAAGCCTAGTGAAAACACTGCAACTGGGGAATTCTGAGAACCCCACATGTAAGGCAAGAGACTTCTTGATGGTGGATTGGTGGGGCTGTCCATTGCCTATTCATCCAACTGCTCCCATCCCCTGGATTCCAAAAGAAAGGAAGGGACAGAGTCTTGGAAAGAGGTGGCCTAAGTCTGAGTAGACCTATACAGGCTGCTGCAGTCTTACACTGGGTTAGGGGTCTAACACTGCAGTCTTACACTGCAGTAAGCTTCCTCTTCCCAGGGTAGTGCAGTAGCAGCTTATATAACTGGTGCTGGATACAGTGCAGGCCATTAGTATGCCTGTTTCCGGCACAAGTTAGGATTGTGTCGTCAATTATCATCCAATAACTGTTTGAGGGTTCTGGGCACTTGATTCCAAGCACATGAATTTCCCTGTTGACTGGAAATACATTTCAGCTGATGCCCTTGTTAACTGGTTCACCTTAACATGAGATGATGGGAAAATGTGTAGTTGTACATATATAACAATTCATTTTCAATAACTACTATTGATATGATATTATGCAAGCATCTACTTGGGGAAAAAAGAAAATGAGGATTCTTGTAGTTAAGTTCAGTATAAATGTAAACCTAGACTTCCCACACATTCCATGGGGGGAGGGGGAAAGAAATCAGTTTCCTGTACTGTTAAAAAGCAACAAAGGAAGGAGAAACTTTGCAATTTATTATGGTGTCAGTGGTGAATGCACTTGTCAGGTATTAAAAATTCATTTATGTCGGTTTGACAGTTCTGCCAAGGAAAACTATCACTGGGGAAATAGCAGCAATTTAACTGAGGATAGAAGAGCTTGAAGTAACGCTGCTTCAGATTTTTGTTGGTTAAGCCTGGCACTGGGACCCCAGTTTTGATTCTAACCAACATGGTGGCCCCTGGCTCAGCCAAGAGACCAATATGTAATTCTGTATACCCTGGAATTGACAGCCAGCATTGTCAATTCCCACTGACAACTGTTGAACAAAATGGGAAATGCTAGAAGGGAAATATCTCAGTACTAAATAAGGGCAATTTGGGACAAAGCATGGCACTGGAACACCAAGCTTAAACAACATTTAAAAATCTTTAAAATTTAAAGATTTAAATTTAAAGGTTTAAAAATCTTCCTGCTTGATAATATCATTTCTGGCCATAACATCACTTCCATGCTAAAGACATCGTTTTTGTGGGTTCTGAGTGTAATTCTAAAAAGTGCCAGGTGCTAAAACATTTGAGCAAGGTGTGAGCAAGGAAGAAAAACCTCTTCCATGTTGCAGTACAGACTGTTACAACTGCCAAATTAACACATGCATATTCATAGCCATAATACATGCATTTGGCTAATTTATGGCCAAAATTGGCAGCGTTTGAAATCTCCTCCATGCAAACCTTGATTTCTAAGAATCACCTCAAACTCATTCATGAACAGAAGCTTCATACATGTGCAAGCAAAAAAGACACCATGCTCCTTTAAGTTTGCCTCAAATCCTAATTGGGAAAGAAAAATCTAAACTTCAACGATCTTCCACTGAAGCATCTTGAAGAACTACTGAATAATTTTGAGGTGACCCAGATCCAGTTGCCAATCTTTATTTTATTTTGGTTGCTTTTTACAAAGAGATATATCACCCTCTCCAAATGCTGCAGGTGGATGATAATCAATAAAACAGTCCTGTATGAAATACAGTGTATAACATTTTATCAAAACTAAAACAAGGCAGCTTCATAAATCCCTAAAGGGGAAGATCAGCATCATGAATTGTTATGAATGGTTGAAGTTTATGGCTTTTGAGTTGAAGGAACATTCGAACAAAACAAGATTGGGGACTTGGTTGCCGCAGCCGTTATCATCCTCAACTATGCTTTAACACCTTTTGGACTTGATTTAATTCTCATTCAAGGCAGCCAAATGTTACATAGTATGTGAACATTTTATCATGTGCATGGAATGGAACACATGAAATGGATAGAATGTGGAAAAAAGGAGGATTCTAATAGCACAATCCTAGGTACAGCTCGTATTACTTGTATCCACAGATCCAGGCTGTGTTCTTTTTCGCAAGAAAAAAATGCAAAAATGATGTTTGCATCATGCTGCTAGCATGCTTTCAGCACAGTTATTTCAAAAACAGCCAAATTCTATTATTGTACTATTATACATTATTGTTGCCATGTTTTCACCATATACTCAGTGGTGGGCTTCTCACAGGTTCTATAGAACAATTTACTAATAAGTGCCTGGTTCTGAGAACTGGTCACTAGTGGGACATAGAACCTGTTGTTCTATAGACATAGGACCTGTTGTTAATTTATTTGAATCCCACCACTGCATATACTGCATACAGTATGGAGACTGCCATGTTATTGAAAGGTTCCTCCATTCATTTTGAAAGAAAATAAGCAGAAGTGATATAAGCATGGTGGTGACTATCTCTTCCAGCTCTGAACTCGCTTGGAGAAATTCTAGCATGCTGGAACTGAAAAAGTGAACCTGAGTATGCTGGAAGATTTTAAAAAATCAGTAGCACAAGGACATAGCCCCAATATCAAAGTTTCAATTATTTGTGGTTCAAAAATTCCCCCATTGCATCCCCTCATTGTGCAAATGACTCAAATGGTACACACACCTTGGGACCCCCTGGTTCATGACCATGCACCAAAATGACCTAAGGTGTTTGAATCAGCAGCATTCCAGGCACCAAGAAAAATCTCTGAAAGTCATCTTAAATAATTGGTTAGAACCGCTGAGATCTGTGATCTGTTTAGCTATTGTCATATTTTCACTATCTCCACTTGCTTTTTGGTAGAAGGAATTTATTTTGCCCAATCAAGCAAAAAATCAAAGCTGATAAATCTATGCAGAAGGGAATACAAAAATCTGTATCCTTAAAATGCAAAAAGCCCCAACTGGAAGTAAAAGGAGCAACAGTCACAGACTCAACTAGTCTGAATCATTTAGTTAAGGCTATTCTGTTATTTTTGTTTGCTCCAGGAACAAAGTTAATATGGTTCAGAAAGTGACACTAAACCCAGAACTAGTTCTGAATATTACCATATTAACTCGAATCTAACAGTTACCTTTTCCAGCTGAATTTAGTCTCTAAAATCAAGGTGCACATTAGATTCAATGGTGCATTACATTTGAGTAAATATGTTATTTTGATTATAAGTGTAGATCAGTCTTTAGTTTAATAGTTTACTCTACTATAATAAAAAAAATCCATTTTATAAAGTAGTGCAATTAGGTAAAAATCATAACATAAACACATTGTCATATTATTATTATCAGTTACTAATTGCTGTATGCAGTAAAATTAAATTTTTCATTGCTTTGCAGCTGCACATTACAATCACCAGTAAACATTTTTTTTAAAAATCTCAAGTCTTTTAAAATAGGGGTGCACATTATATTCAATAGCAAATTAGATTCGTGTAAATACAAGTATCTAGTGAAACTAAATAAGAGCACTATTGTACACTTTTCCCCACTCAGAATAATCATTGTTTTGATCTATGTTACTGACATTCATTACACAAATGGATGAACAATCCTCCAAGGGAAACATCCCACACATGACCCTCATGTGCCCTTCATTGACGTAAAATTAGAAATAAAAAATGCCTTGGCTGTAATTAGTTCCTACCTTATTCACTGCACAATCATCCATGACCATTCCTTTTTGAAACAGGACTTGTCCGGAGAGCTGAGAAGATAATGGTAAGGAGACAATATATAGCGCTATTATTATTCATTCATATTCTGCAGTCCATTTAGGTACAAGACAGTCCCCAACAACTGACTATATCAGTACAGAAAGCCATTTCAAAGTGGCCATTGACCAGTTCAATTCTAAACTCCAGCACAAGTCCTAGCACATGTCCTGTGCTGGCCCGGGGGGTGCCACAAAAGTGCCGTAAGACATTTGTGTGCCACTCCTGGGGGAAGGTTAGGCCAGTGCACAGACATGCACTGGCCTTCCTACATCACCATCAGAATGAGTAGACCAATGATTTGTGGCAGCCTAGGTTAGGATTGTACCCTTTGTCTCTTGACCCACCCCCTCCCTCACTTAGTGGATATTCAGTATATCAAACCTTTTACTTTCCTCCTTACTGTCTGGTTGCTGCTGTAAAAATAAAAACAAACAAAAACAAAAACAAAAACCATGCTTGGCTGTTACCTTCAATGGAAAGCCATAGATTTAACCCTCCCCCAACCGGCAACCTACTTCTTCCCAGTATCTTGTTCATATAGCACTTGAGTTTCAAGCATGCAGTGAAGGAACATAGACTGCAGTAATAACTGTTGCAAATTATTTCAGAAAGTGCCTCTAATTACCATGGCTGTTGATTTCATTCTCTGTACTAAATACAACATAAAACCAATATCTAAGATCATCAACATTTTAAATGATTACTAGAGGAAAGTTATTCAGTACCAAAATGATACAGTAGATTTTTTTAAGCACTCAGATTACATCTTTTCAATGCTGTACAGCCTTTCTGAACTTTGGGGGGGGGGTGGTATTTCTAAAAATCAAACTTTGAAAAGGAAATGCTATGCTATGAAATTGAAGAAATCTGGTCTATTAGCCTTTCTATGGGCAAATTCGATACTTGTCAGATGATATTCAATACCAACTAATATTCAATACTAAACTCAGTACAGTGCAGACACTGAAAAGAAATGCAGTGTTTTCTGTGTCCTAAAGGCATGAGAAACTCATTCAGAAACTGAATAAAAGACACTGTGATCGATCGATCGATCGATCGATCTATCTACCTACCTACCTACCTACCTACCTACCTACCTACCTACAGTATTTATGTACTGATTTTCAGTGGAAAAGTTTACAAAGTGGTTTACAAGAAAATGAAAAAAGGCTAATTACTGTAATAGCTAATGGATCCCTGTCCCAAAAGGGCTCACAATCTAAAATGAGAAATGAACACCAGCAGAAGTCACTAGGGTGTGTGCAGGGGTGTGCAGGGCCAGTTACTCTCCCGCTGGGGTGTGCAGGGCCAGTTACTCTCCTGCTGCTAAATAAAAGAGGAACACCCACTTGAAAGAGCGTCTCTTGCCCGGTTAACAGGGGTTAACTTCCAAGATCTCAGAGGGTTTTTGAATCAGTGTCAAGTTATTTTCCGTTTTTAAAAGGAAAATTGTGGGCAGAGAAAGGGGGGCATTGGTTCAATCAAGCAGTAAAAATTAATAGGGTAACCAACTGCCCAGTCCTGTCATGCACAGTTTGGATACAGCAGTGGAACAGAATTCCTTAAGAGGAAGCATTATTCCCTATCCATTAATGGACTTCCTGGACATGCAGAAGCAGGTAAGACAGTGACAGGGATGGGGAGATTTAAATTCTCTTTCTCTTCTGAAGCCTCCTGATCTCCAGTTGGCTCAGTCTCCAGTTAGCCCATATTCCCCCAATGTTGGATACAACTTGCTTTCACCAGTGGTGGTGGGGAATATGATTGGGACAGAAATCACTGTCGATAAGTTAACTCTGTTTTTCTTCATGGGTAGGTCTGGACTTTTGTGTTTTAACACATCTCCTTCCAATGTATTTGTGTATTGCAATGGGCCCTACATAGCTGCCAAACGAGGCTCACATTTCTGGCACTGAATGAGAAGACATTCTGCAGAGTCTGCAGGAGACAAAAACTTCTGGTGCTATAAATGTCTGTGAGACTTCATGCCACTTGGAATGTTCAAGTGTTTATGGTGCCATCAGCTCTTGTTTGTCTTTCTGGAGTGTGGAGCACAGCTAGCTACTCACTCTTAAGAGCTGGAGAAACATGTACAGCAACATTTTGTTACCAGTCCCACTTCTGCTGAAGTAGTTGGATCCATGCTGATGAGCCATTCATCAGTA
The DNA here is from genome assembly GCA_030015325.1 of Cryptoblepharus egeriae. Taxonomy (NCBI): domain Eukaryota; kingdom Metazoa; phylum Chordata; class Lepidosauria; order Squamata; family Scincidae; genus Cryptoblepharus; species Cryptoblepharus egeriae. The sequence continues at coordinate 19,465,731 of JAREYC010000011.1, read as the reverse complement.
TTCACACAGTAGGGATCTCTAAACTATTGCCAGATAGTTGGTGATTATAAACTGAATAGTGAACTTTTCATTGAAAAGCAGTAGCATGTATGCTCTTGATAATAATAGCCTGTGACATGTGGATATTCCAGTTGTAATATCAGTGGAATATTTGGGGGAGAGGGGTGGAGAAGTACATTTTTGCAGTTACAAAATGTTGTGAATTATGTACACAGAAGGTGTGATAGCACTGCAACAGGAGGACAGTCTCAAGGCAAGATGTCTGGGATACCAGCAATATACAGAGTAGCAAGGAAGCACATATTTCATGGCAAATGCATATGGTTGCTCGTGGGATCAATGCAGGAACCCATGAAGTTAAGAATCTCATCATGGTACCTCCACAACCACACCATTTAAGACAGTGATTGTCTCCACCTTTAAAAAACTAAATAAAGACTGTTGTGCATATAACAAAAAGGAACCACATAAACTAAGTACTTCTCTTACCACTTTAAAACTTATTATGATTCATGGAAAAATGCAGTTTGGTTCAACCCAAAATATTTGTTCACGTTGCAAGAGTTTTCAGATGAATGTATCAAAATTGAAAGATGGGATTAAAAACAATAGCATATCAGATTGCTAGCCTTTGCACATTGAATCAGAAGGAAGTCCTACAGTATTCAGTCATTTGTAAAGGTCATTTATAAAGATTTGTGGCCCTATTGTAAAATCAACTACATACAGGAACTGTATGTATGTACCCCTCCCCCAATATCTATAGAATATATATCCATGGAATCAGTTAGCCTGGTCTCATAGGTCATGCATATGATATTATAATCTATTTTGTATGGTCTGGTATGGGAGGAGGTCAGTCATGGGGGCAGCACAATGAGCTCTTGCATCAGATGACACACACCCTAGTGACACCTCTGTCACACTGTAATATATGGAATGACATATCAAAGCAAAACTTAGGTTTTGTTCATTTATAAAAGTGTTTGTGGGGGCGGGGAGAATAAAAATATGTTTCCAATCCTGATTTCATTCACCAAACAAGCATCTCTCCTACAACCATCTTGTAAGTAACAGGCATTGGAGATCTGTTTAATTGCAGCTATACCCTCCCACAGCCAATCTCCTTCTTTTGTATAATTCTTATCTTGCTGATACAGCCCAAATGATGTATTATATGTCAGTGGGATGCAGTCCAACAAAAACAGGCTATCTATGGCTGATATCAGCAGGCTGCATCTCTTATCTCTAATTAAAATAATCATTCAGTTGTAGTCAAAATGTTTCATTCTTAAAAATTGTAATCAGGTTTTAAGTGGGGATGACAGGGAGAGAGTAGCCAGGACAAGCATGCAAGGTTGTCAGAGTAATCCATTCCACCCACCTTCTCCCTCCCATAGAGACTTACAGAGAGGGCCTCAAGCTCAAAGTGGAATGGTTGTCTTGACAGCCCACTGGATAAGGGGGAAAAATAAGCGGGAGTGTAGAAATAGGTGGATGCTTATTGCATGCCCACAATTTCTTTCCTACAAAATATCCCTCCACAACAGCTTCTGTATTTACTCAAATCTAATGCTCCATCAAATCTAACAAGTGCCCCTATTTTTAAAGGCTTGAGAGTTAAAAAATGCTTACTGGCTATAGTAATATGCACCTGCAAAGCAGGTGCAAAATTCAATTCTTCTGCATACAACAATGAGTTATAAGATAATAATAATATGACAATAGGTTTTTGTCATATTTTTGACAGGTTTTTGATACCTAATTACACTTCTTTACACAACAATGGGTTTATGATGCATTTTTATTACAATATACAGTAATAAACTGTTAAGCTAAATACTGACCTGTTTCTAAATACTGACCTAAATACTGACTTATAATCAAAATACTGTATTTACTTTGAATCTAATGCACCATGGAACCTAATGAACACCCTGATTTTGGAAACCAAATTTTAATGAAAAACGTGCATTAGATAAATATGGTATTTCTTCTACATTTTACAGAAGGGGAGGCAAATTTTGGCAGGAGGGACATATCATCTCTCTGCTACTGTGTGGGGGAACAAAAAGAGGATTAAAGAATTGTGAAAATTTGAATAAATTTACATAAACAAATATTTTAGAATGTATGAATTTTACTGAGTTTATTTATAATACAGATGATAAATATCATAGAATCATCGAATCCTAGAGTTGGAAGGTACCCAGTAGGTCATCTAGTCCAACCCCCTGCCTGTAGCAGGAAATCCTCCTAAAGCATCTCCAACAGGTGCTCATCAAGCCTCTGCTTGAAGATGCCCAGCGAGGGAAATCCACAGTGGCATGGACTTTTCAAGCCCCATAGTATTCAGTGGGTCTTACTCTCAAGAAAGTGAATACAGAATCATTTCACTACAGCATAGCTTTATGCTTATTTACTCAGAAGTAAGCCAAGTTGATTTCAGGGGGCTTATTCTATGAAAAGTATGCATTGGATTTCATTCCTTACCAAGAAAATCTTGAGTTCAGATCCCTGCTCAAATCCCATGAATATGTAACCAAATCAGGATGATTTTGTAGAGTCAGGGTGTGCTGTACCATATTGCAAGAAGGCCTAATAAAAGTGACTCATTAATGAGAGTGGAGGGTAATTAGGCTGTGACTTTAGTATGAGATTGTGTTTTTAAATTCATAAAATGAATTGCTATTTTTAACGTTCCATTATCCATTAGGACGATAACAACAATTCTTGATCTCCAGGGAGAAGAAAACATGCCTTGTGGTGAAAATATGTTCATTAGAAGGACAGAGATGCTTCACATAACATAGCAGTCATAAAATCTATGATAGGACAGTGTTATTATACCCATAATACAAATGAGGAAAACTGAGAGGAGGTGACTTGCCTATGGCCAACCTAGGTTGAAATTCTAAACACAATTTCCCGAGAGTAATTCCCATAGAACAGAATGGGACTTCTGAGTACACATGCTTAGGATTGCAGCCCTAGTGAGTTTCATAACAGGGGTGAGATTGAAACCAGGAAAATTGTAATTCCTAGCTATAATGACTATATCACCATTTCTCAAACTGTGGATTGTGGCACACTTGGTGGCTTGGCCTCATCCATTTATTTTTTTCCTCCATCTGGCACTCTTTCACATGGGCCCTCCTCTTTTTCAGCAGGAGACAGGGTGACCAGATGACCCAAAAAACCCAGATTTGTTTGGATTTTTAGCCTCCTCTCCGGGTGTCCTACATTTTGGCATCATTGTCCTACATTTTAGCTTCATTTTGAAACTTTGCGATAGTGCACAATACCCCATCATGCCTTATGTCATTGGATTCATGTTGAAAAGCAGAATCCAATGCAAAAATCAGTTTTGAGATATATCCTTCCTATCAAAAGTTATGGTCAAAAAACCAAAAAACAAAAATAAAAGAAATACATTTTTTGGCAAGTTTTTTCAGTGGGTAGGAATTTTGGCCTGGAATTAGGAATTTTGGCCTTGGGTTCAGGAATTTTGGGTTTGACATCTGGTCACCCTGGGGGGAGAGTAACTGGCCCTCTTCACCCCAGCAATGTCTGTAGAGGCTAGCGTTCTTTTGTATCGTTTTAGATTGTGAGCCCTTTTGGGACAGGGACCCATTCGTCATTAATTTTTTTCCCATTTTCTTTGTAAACCACTTTGTGAACTTTTTAGTTGTAAAGTGGTGTATAAATACTGTAGATACAGAAAGAAAAAAAGAAAGAACAAACGAACAAACAAAACTGGAGCATCACACCCAGGACAGCCTCTGGAGGCTTCCATAGACTTTGAAACACCTCTGGAAATAACCTTTGTATCATATCCAGTTTTGCAAATGCAACTTCTGGTTGGATTCAGAACCTTATTTTTCATTAGAGTGGCAGTCAATATGGGTCATGGCCCTGGTAAGTTTGAGAACCACTGCACTATAGTATTTATTTTTTATTTACAGTATTTTTCTCCCCAAAGGGATATAAAGCCAGGGTGACCATATAGAATGGAGGACAGAGTGCCTGTACCTTTAACCATTGCATGGAAGAGGGAATCAATGCAGGTGCTGCTTTTTAAACCCTTCTATAATGAGCTAAACCTGCACTGATTCCTTCATTGATACATTTAATGCATCAATACCTTTAATAGTTAAAGGTACAGGCACTCTCTCCTTTATTCTATATGGTCACCTTGCATGAAGCAATCATACAAAGTAGGTACAGTGTCGTTTGTGCTTTCAGGTAACTTTGGTACCGAAGTTAATACTCCACTATTATCCTCACTGAGGGTTCTGAGACAATGCCTACATTGGCCTGTATGAACCCTCATGCCCTGACTATGCACTGGACATCATCTGTGCCACCAGTACTGAGGGTTCATGGCCTGAGCCTTATAAGTGCATCTTCCACTGGATCAGGTCAAAGGCCCATTTTGTCCACCTTCCTGTATCACACAGCAGCCTATCAGATGTCTTAGGGAGCACATCAGTGATGGGCTTCAAAGAAATTAAGAACCGGTTCTCTGTCCATCTGGCAGTCACTTTTAAATGGCTATTTTTAAACTTTATATGTACTATCTCTTGTTAAGAACCGGTTCTATAGCGTAGGTGTGAACCTGCTGCTGCCCACCACTGGAGCACATATGTGACAGGCATCCAGGTGCCCTACCCCCACATCTGGCATTTTGAGGTTGTCCACCTCTACGCACTCCTCATGGCTTGTAACCCGTGATGGTTCTTTCCTCTAGGAATTTGTCCATTCCCTTCTTAAAAGCATTGAGACTAGATGCCATCACCACATCCTGTCGCAGGACATTCCACAGACCAACAACATGCTAGGAAAAGATATTTTATCTAGTCCATCCTAACCCTCCCAACATTCAATTTTAGTGGATGTCCCCTAGTTCTGGTGTTATGTGAAAGGGAAAGAGTATCTCTGTGTCCACTGTATTCATTCCTTGCATTATTTTCTACGTCTCAACTATGCCCCCCTTTAAGCACCTCATTCTAGACTGAAGAGATGGTAGAAGCTTTGATAAGTTATGTCAGCTTCCTTCTTGAGGAAACCTCTACTTTGATGACAGACTATGCCATTTGAAGTGTCCCTGTCTTTCTGGTGAACATATTTTTCACCACATGCCATTTTTCCTGCTCCCTGGAGATCAGAAATTGTCATTGGCATATTGAATAAGGAACATTAAAAATAGCTGTTCATTTAATGTGGATGAAAAAAGCACATGCTAAATGACAAGCTAATTACTCCCTGTTCTCATTAAGGAAGTCACTTTTATTAGGCCATCTTGCAAAATGGGAGTAGCATACCTTTATCATAAAACCATCCTGAATTAACTGCACATAATTATTAGAGATTCTCCTTCAATATCATCTTGTATCACAACGTGTCACAGAATCCTAAAGTTGGAAGGGACCTAGTAGGTCCAACCCCCTGCCTGAAGAATGAAATCCTCCTAGGGCATCCCCGACAAGTGCTCGTCGAGCCTCTGCTTGAAGTTCCCCAGTGAGGGAGAGTCCACCACCTCCCGTGGCAATCTGAACCACTGCCGAACCGCCCTAACCATCAGGAATTTTTTTCTGGATATCCAACCAGAATGTCCTTTCTTGCAGTTTGTACCCATTGATTCTAGTTCTGCTGTCAGAAGCAGCTATGAACAAATGAGCCCCTTCCTCCATATGACAGCCCTTCAGGTATCTGAAGAGGGCAATCATGTCTCCTCTCAGCCTGCTCTTCTCCAGGCTGAACATCCCAAGTTCCCCCAACCTTTCCTTGTAGGGCTTCCCTTCCATCCCACTGATCATTCTTGTCGCTCTCCTCTGGACTTGCTCCAGATTGGCTTCATCTTTCTTAAAGTGAGGTGCCCAGAACTGAACACCATACTCAAGGTGAGGTCTGACCAATGCTGAATAAAGAGGAACTAGAACTTCTCACAACTCGGAAGCTACAGTCCTCTTAATGCAGCCTAAAATGGCATTTGCCTTCTTTGCAGACACATCACACTGCTGACTTATGTTCGGCTTGTGATCCATGACGACTCCAAGATCACGCTCACATGTTGTGCTGCCAAGCCAAGTATCCCCCATTTTATACCTGTTTTATAACTGCTTAAAACTGCTTAAAACTTAAAACTGCTTAAATTCCCTTAAAACTGCTAGACACAGAGACTCTAGAAAGGAAAGATAATTTTCTTTGATTAGTTTGATTAGTTTAGAATCAGTTAATATGAGGGAGGTACATGAGAGCATTCAAGATAATCTCTGCCAAGATCTAAAACTGCTCCCTCTTTCAATGACTTGAGAATGGGGATGCTATGAAAGAGCAATGTGCTTGCAGTGCTTGCAATGCACCTTGAATGGCTAGGATAATCAATGTATGGCAATAGAAAGCACTGTCCTAATTCTAAATGAGCGTCATTCACCCTTAGATAGGGGTGGGCAGAAGGCAGTTCAGGCTGGATCGCCCGAACCGATTCCTGTTTGTGGCCCCCCTGCTACCGATCCTGTAGCAGGGAGTGGGGCACAAAACCGGGCGCACCGGTTCAGAATGCCTGAGGGACCCCACACTGCGCCTGTGCTAAACTTGCGCAGGCACAGTGGACGCACTGAAGCTGGTCCACTGTGCTTGCGCTAACCTTAATGCATGTGCAGTGCGCTGGGGTTGGGCCCGCCCCTCGCCCCATTCACCCACACCTGCAGTGTGCTGGGGTGGGTGGCATGCCCTCCCTGGCCCCACCCCTGAACCTCCCCAGCCTTGCCCCAACCCTCCCCGCCCCCTGACCCCGGCCCTGCCCCCTGACCCCAGCCTGGCCCACTCACTTCCGGCAAGCCGGTTGTTGGGCCAGGCTGGGCCCGTCACTGCTTAGAGTGCAATCCTAATCAACTTTCCAATACTGAGATAAGGGCAGTGAAACTCCAAAGTAAGGCCACAAATATTGCCTTACTTTGAGGAGACCTCTGTGATTGCCCTCCAACTCTAGGATGCAACACTTGCCCCATTGGCACAGCTGTAACAGTTCTGGAAAGTAGGTTAGGCTTGCACCCTTAGTAACACCTGAATATAGCCAAATACAAGTTTGTAGGATTAGAGCTCGATCGCATTCACCACATCACCCCTGTCTGCCTTGAATCAGTCATGGAGAAATGGGTCAAAAAGTGAATGTGTTTTGCAAGGTAAGCGTATCCCAAAATTGCTACTTTCAAAGGTGAAAAAGTGATTCAGGAGAGCGGTCAGCTCATCCCTATCAGCTCAGCAAAATAGGTTTAGTTCCAATCATGGAGCGAAAATCTGTGATTGTACGAGGGGATCAGTGCACTTCATGCTGGGATGACCTATCTTTATATATTTATCATTCAGAATGCAGACATTTCTAAAGATCGGGGATAAACACACACACACACGCGCATGCGCGCACGCACACACACACACACACACTAAAGAAAGGTCAGGTAAACATCACAACACCCAGTCAAACAACAGTAATTAATACTTCAATTTTACAGGTGACAAACTCTAAGGTCAAGAGGTTGCCGATTCATTCAAGGCAATTCATTCAAGGTTGGGAATTTTTTCTAGCTTGTTTCTCCACTTTCAGTTTTAAGGAACAGCAAGTTATGTTATCATTCTTAGGGCCTAATCCACCAGCAATGGCAGCAGTGCTGGTTGTTGTAAACATGCTATAAAGAACCCTTATGAAAACCTCTAAGTATGGAACAATGGCACTGAGCCAGGGCCAGTGATCACTGGGCCCAGGGCCAGATGAAGGGTGCTGCAAAAGCACCTACATCATGCTTCCAGGTAGCGGTGTGGGTTTTTGGGACAGGGGACTGCATTCTTGAACAGGAGAAGAGTGAGGCAGAAGAGGAACTGGCTCAGGGGGAGAAAGGTGGGACCAGCAGACACTGCTCTGCCAAATGTTATCCCCAATGTCATTTTCAGGCTGAAAATGAACACAGAGGATCCCTCACTGCACCGGCAAAATAATCAGCAGAGTTTTGAAAAGCCTCATTGTGGGGCTCTACCTATACTTGGCGAATAAGATAAAAGCCCCTTTCCTCCAAGGAGACTTCCAACAGCCTCCACAGGGTTGCTGGATACAGCAGTTGCCATTTGGAAACAGCTGTGCCCAGTGACTCAGCCAAGGATCAGATTGTACTACCCAGCATTAATGTTCCTAGGGCCAGACCATGACTTCACAGTGCCAGAGGCTGCTCCCTTTCCCTGGTGATGTCCCAACCTCTGCTCCTCTCACTCTGTACAAGAAGCAGAAAAGTAGGGATCAGCAAAAAAAAGTGGACACTACTGATGAAGACCTTTTTACAGGCAGGGAATACTGAGGCCCAGAGCTATAACACATTGCAAAGCAATGTGAACAGGGCTACAGTCTGTCCCACTTCATTGTGGGACAGCTGAGGACCAGAACAGCTTGCTAGTCTGTGGCAGATGGATCAAAGATCTTCCAGAAGGTCTCAATTTAACCTTTGCAGATTGGTGCAAGACTTCTTGATGCCTGAGGCAGTGCCTCCCTTCCCCTGAAGTGAACCTGCTTGTCTTTGACATTCTCTCCCCCCTCTCAAATTTGAAAAGGGAGAGGGGAATTTGCAGGGCTTTCAAATTTTTATTTTGTAACCTCAGGAGAAGAAAGAGGGGAAAAAAATAACCTAAGCGGAATGCAAACTGTCAAGTCATATATACATGATGCTTAAAATCTCAATTGAGCACTCTGAAAGCTTGTCAAGGAAATTAATTACCCTCTTGATTTAAAGAGTGCATTTTTGTCCCCACTGACAAAGGCAACATGTAACTATTGAAAGCGTATGTTGCTTGACGCAAGACATCTCACTCAATCCAGAACACTGGCTTTGGTAATAACACACCAGACACAAAATGGATTTTGGAGTCCCACAAGTCCCTGCTTCTTGGATCAGCCTGCTCCCATGGTTAACTGGTGCAACCACGTTTAAATCTCATGGCTCAAGCAGGCCAAGAACATTGAACAGACAGTAGTAATTCATGGAAATTTTATACATGCATGATGATGTCCTTTGCCTGCCAGAAAGGAAAGTTGATTCATTTTGCTCTTCCCTCTCCTGCCTTAATCCTTCTATTTGGGGCTAAAACTCTTTTTCTTTCTGAAAAAGAGCAAGGCAACTACTAACAAACTGATTTTTAAATAGCATCAGGGTCAGAGGTAACTAGTTATCTGATCTTTCTATCCCCTGTATTTTGATTTGAAGCTCTGTTCAGTGCTACACAACCTATGCAAAATTGAACACTATCCATCAGTGGTGGGCCTGGCCTGGCCCAACAATCAGATCGCCGGAAGTGGGAGAGCCAGTCCGGGGTCAGGGGCGGAGCCAGGGTCAGGGGGTGGGGAGGGCCAGGGGCAGGTCCAGGGAGGGCACGCCACCCAGTCCAGTGTGCGGGTGGGTGGGGCGAGGGGCAGGGCGAGGGGCAGGTCCCAACCCCGGTGCACTGCATGTGCGCCAAGCTTGGTGCATGCGCAGTGCATCTCCTGAAAGCTGGTCGACCAGCTGGTTGTGAAATAAATAGCACCAGGGTTAGAGGTGACTAGTTATCTGATCTTTCTATTCCCTATATTTTGATTTGAGGCTCTGTTCAATGCTACACAACCTATGCAAAGGTTGTGAAAGCTGAAAGCTGGTCAACCAGTCGACCTCCTAAAAGCTGGTCAACCAGTGTAGGGCTTCTACTGGATCGGTAGCAGGGGGGCACAAACAACAACTGGTTTGGGTGATCCGGCCCAAACAGGCTTCGGCCTACCACTGCTAGTATCCATAGTTTGGGAACCACTGCACTATTCAACCTAGAAACAAGATGTCAGTTTAGAGCTTCCGGACCCTTGTTTCCTGGGACTTGCTAAGGTCACTGAAAATGTATTCGGCATCGTAATAACATAAGAAGAGCTCTGCTAAATCTGATCACTGGTCCATCTACTCATAAAATGGACTTTTGTCCATCTACAAGTCCATCTACAAGATGGACAAGACTCCACAGTGGCCCACTAAATCCACAATGGCCCATTAGATCAGTGATATTCAACCACTGTGCTCTGTCACACCTGTTTGCCTCACATAGATCATAGGTGTGCTGTAGGATTTACAGGCATTTGTGGGATTTGCATCAGCAACATGTGCCTTGTCAATGGTAAAAAAACTGATGTGCCCTGACTATTTTCATGTTTTGTCAGTGTGCTGTGAGATAAAAAGATCGAAAATCACTACACTTGATGGGTTGCACCCTGAAAGCACTCAAGACAAAGCCTGCAGGAACAATTGAAAATCAATGGCCAATATCAAGAAAAAGATGCAGAGCCAAAATTTTGGAACTTTGGAACTCCTTTCCCCTAGAGCTCAGGAAAGCTCCCTCCAGAACTTCAGACAATGCCTAAAAACATTCCTCTTTTTTAAAAAGCTTTTAATTAAGGTAGAAATTGGGGGGTTGTTGGTGTTTGTGATGGTGCTTAACATTCCTATGGTCATAAAGGGGTTTGGGGTTTCCATCTCTGGCGGGGACAGCGGAAGGATGCACATACACCGTGGATAGGAGTTAACAGGTAAGTATATTTACATTCCAGAAGGCACTCAGCTTGGTTACAAGTAACAACAGGTAAATCTTTGTAACAATAACAACCATCAACAGTGTTTCTCACAGTGAGGGCACTCACTGTGGCAAGGACAGGGCACTGATGCCCCAGCCTCTTCTTCGTCTACCTCCACTGGAACCCTCCCCTCAGCATCTCCCTTTTTATTCCCCTGTTTTCTCACCAACTCCTATGGTTCTGATAGGAGCATCGGGAAAACTAACTTCCCTCATCAACTGCCTGGAGCAGGCCTGAAAGTTAACCCCCTTCCTGTGCTTCTCCTACTGTGTGGGGTGGTTCTCAGGACTGTCTCTGCTTCTTCATCTACTTCTGTCACATTAACATCCTCTTCCTGAGCCCTTTGCACTCTCAGATTTATGAAGTAGGGAGTGCATCTCCCTGGAACATCCTCCCCATCTGAAATGGATAAATGCTGCAAGTCCATTTCCTTCTCTTCAGCAGAAGTCATGGGCTTATGCTCTGCACAGTGCTTTTAACAAATGTATATCTTAGAGCACAATCCTAACCATGTCTACTCATGTGTTCAATGGGTCATACTTCCAGGAAAGTGTCTTTAGGATTGCAGCCTTCAACTGTTTTTATATGTTATACTAAAAGTTCCAAACTGTAATTGTTACCTGCCTTGAATTGGCTTTGGCCAAGAAAGGTGGAATAAAAATTATTAAAATAAAAACTAGGAAAATGAAATAAAAATATCTACAGAAATACAGTGGTGCCTCACGTAGCAAATTTAATTCGTTCCGGAGACATGTTTGTTATATGAAACATTCTTTACATGAAGTCGATTTTCCCATAGGAAATAATGGAAACTCAGACAATTGGTTCCACAACCCCCAAAATCTATATATATAAAAGAGAAAAGTCACTGATTGACTGACTGACTGACTGACTCACTCACTCACTCATCAACGCCCTGCCAAAACCGCTAGGCCTATAAGCGTGAAATTTGGGGTGGGTGTTCCTTCCATGACTGAGAGGTGCACTAAGAACTGGTTTTCGGAAATTCCAACCGGAAGGGGGTGAAATGGGGCACAACGCGTTTTCCTCCCTATACTTTGCATTGAAGAATTGATGACTCATCAACATTCCACCCCAGCCCCTGAAACTAGGGGAAATTTGAAATTTGAAATTTCAGTATATTTGAAATTTGGGGAGGGTGTTCCTTCTGTCACATGAACACCCACCAAGAACTGATGCGGAGAAATTTAACCCTTTAAGGTTAAATGAAAAGGGGTGCAAAGTGTTTTTGTCCTATACTTAACATGGAAGACTGACCAACATCCAGCCAATTCGGTGCTCGGTGCCGGGTGCACCGGAGGGATGTTGTTTGGAGGGAGGGAATGCACTGAGGAGGATGCTGTGCATAGGGGTGCTACGAATGGGGAGATGATGCGCATGGGGGACTTATGTGCATGGGTGGATGTAGTGCATGGGGAGATGATGCGTATAAAGGACTTATTCGCATGAGGGGTTGTTGCACATGGGGAATGTTGCACATGGGATGTTGTTGCACATGGGGAGATGATGCTCAAAGGGGACTTATGCGCATGGGGGACTTATGCGCATGGGGGGATGTTGTGCATGGGGGGACGTATGTGCCGTGGGGTGCTGATGCGCCATGGGGGGATGGCATACGGGGGAATTTTTCTCCCGCAATGCAGGTAGGCTTTTCACTAGTATTCATATAAAAATATTAACTGGATGTAAAAATGATGACAAAACACTGGAATTGAATTCAAAACATGCATTCAATGTGCATGATCCAATGAAGTCTACTTAGGCTGCAATCCTAAAGACACTTTCCTGGGAGTAAGCCCCAGGATGGATTAACACAACGGAGCTTACTTCTGGGTAGACATGGTTAGGAGGCTGCAATCAAAGACACTTTCCTGGGAGTAGGATCCGTTTAACACAATGAGGCTTACTTCTGAGTAGACATGATTAGGAGGCTGCAATCAAAGATACTTTCTTCTGCAATCCAAGACACTTTCCAAGTGTCTCCTCACTTTGTCCTCCTCTTCGTCCTGAGCCTTTCTCTCCCCTGCTCTCTCCCCTGCTCCCTTCTGGCTAGCCGTGAGCTGCTTCCCTCTTCTCCACTGCTGTTCTCTACCTCTGCCCAGCAGATGCCTGGCCACAGGAGGAACAGTGCGGAAGTGTTGCTTTTGCTATGGGCAGGTCCTGATGCTTCTTAGAAGGGCTGCTGGCCAGCACGTGTGCCCCAACTGCCGAGTGTGTTTGTTACATGAAGCACAGATTGTTACGTGAAGCAGAATCCTAGACAAATTTTTGTTTGTTATGTGGAACGTACTTTACATTAGGCATTTGGTACGTGACGGTGCGACTGTAATATTGTTTTCAGAGATTGCCTGAAAGCTGGAAAAAAGATTTGTTTTTCTTTTGGACAAATTGGCTTTCCTAATATGTTTGCATGTATCTGTGCATCTGCACATGCATGCTGCCCCAATTCTCTTTTACATCAATTGGAACCAGGATGGATTCCTGATCAAGGAATATTTTCTGCTCCTGGAAGATTTGCTTTCCTCTCCTTCTTCCACCTACTTAATATCTCCATACTTAATATCTCCCTGCAGCAGTATTGAGAATTCCCTGATGGAGGCTTGCAAGCTTGCGTGTAAAAGTTTTGGCTTATTCTTGAACAAATGTTTACCACCGACATTTTCATCATACCTTTGGGTTCCTTCTCTCTATCTCCCCATGTTCAGAAACAACAAGAAGATTCTTGTTCCTAAGTTTTCATATATAATGCAAATTATTCCCGTGAGTAGACTCAATTTGAAACAGTGGCATCATTAGGTTTTGTATTTCCCAGTGCAAAAGCCTAGCTCGCCCCCATGATGGAACATGGGGTTGGAACATGTGGAACAACAGTCTGGGTGGTGGATATGGTGATATACCACTGTTTCACCCCAAGTGGTGTTTTGGCCATATCTTTTGATAGAATAGTTCATAGCAGTTTGTTTCATTGCATTTTGCTGTAAATTACTCATCTAAGACTGTGATCCCAACCACATTTTCCTGTGAGTAAGCACTACTGAACACAATGGGACTTATCTTTGAGTAGACATGCTTAGGATTGCATTGAAACTGCATATAGCAGTGTTACTCAAAATTTGGGGAGATTTACACCCTAAGTAAGTCTTTGCAAGGGGAGTTGCTAGGATAGTGAGGATACCCAGGATCATGATGCTAAGGGGGGTGGGGACTTACTTTCACTAGATAAGACTGCCTGCAGGCTCCAGGTGCTGCAGGGAGCCCTGCAGAACCCTCCCTGAGACTTGGGAGGTTCATGAATGATTTGTTTCTAATGTACCTCCAGAATGTTCATTTATGAGTATTCCAAGACTCAGGAGGGGTGACACGGGGCTCCCCACACCTCCTGCAGCCTGCAGGCAGCCCTGCCAAGGAATTTCCCTTTGCCCCCTTAGCGATATGATCCTGACGATTGCATAACGCTCTCTCTCTCTCTCTCTCTCTCTCTCTCTCTCTCTCTCTCTCTGCTTCCCCCACTCCTTAAAACAAGAGTGTCCAAACCCCAGCCCATGGGCCATTCATAAGTTATGTCTCTGTAAATTTATTCAAATTTGATATATAAATCAATTCTTGATTTCTTCTGGCCCATGACACAGTGGCAGAGAGATGATGTGGCCCTCTGCCAAAAAGTTGGGACAACTCCACCTTAACGAGATGGGGAAGCTTTATACAAGCTGAAGGATCACAGTCACACAACTTGAGTACCACCAGACTACACAGCATAATGGTTTTAGTTAATAGTGTGCATCACCTCTCTATCCATGTGACCTGCACCCCCTCTACCCCACTAGCATTGCCACTGTCTTGAACCACTTGCTTTCACTTCTCAGAATGGCTCCAAGCATGAAGGGGCTTACATGGGGAGTTTCAGAGCAGCTTACATGGAGAGTTTCATATCTGTGTGGTTACAGTTCCACCCTTCAGCTCCACTTCTGAGTGTGTGGGAGGGTGGCAGTGACACAGTCACACAGAAGCCTTGGGATAGTGGAAGGTTAATCAGTTTGCTTCCACCCACCTCCACCCCACCAACCTTTCCTTTCCCAGTAATTTCCAGAGAGGGCTTCAAAAGCCCATTCTGTCTTCCCCAGGAAGGAAGGAAGGAAGGAAGGGAGGGAGGGAGGGAGGGAGGGCGGGAGGGAGATAGATAGATAGATAGATAGATAGATAGATAGATAGATAGATAGATAGATAGATAGATAGATAGATAGATAGATAGATAGATAGATAGATAAAATAAACATGTTCTTTTCTCTAGCACTGACTGTTTAACAGCAAAACCATTTGAGAATATTAAAAAAGAAACCGTCAATGAGATAGAATCTATCAGTGTGTCTAAAGAATATTAATAAAATACTGACATAGAAAAGGGCTACACAATAGTGCCTGCAGCCAATAGACTTACAGGTATTTAATACTGTTCTCGGTTGTGGTTCTTTTGGGTTGAGTTATGCAACAGTAGCTGGAGACATTCTTTTCCAATCTGCCTGACAAGTATTACAGCTAATAAGTAATTACTTGTCATTCAGAAGCTTTTACAATGACCATATGGGTCAAAGCTTGAACAAGCCATTCAAGGTTTAGATGAGGCTTTTAATACTTTTTAATGCTTTTTTTCCACTGTGCTTTCTACCGGTTTACACTATAAAAAAATTAGGCTATAAAACAACCTTTAGATAAGACAAGCATCAGCTGTGAAAAATAATGAGTGTGGGGGATCAAGCTAATTTTATTACAGAGAAAAAATTGATTTCTTGTCAGTACATTACTTTAGACGTGAAAATTACCTTGACTTTATTTAACTTGCAATGGCTAACCTGGCCAATGTGAACATTTTATATATATCACAAAACTGAAGGGGGAAAAAGAGGCAATATCACTTATTATGTAATTTAGTGCAGTATCCAACAAACTAATGTTGTCCAGTTTGAGTATTCTTAATTATTGTTCAGCAGGTGAGAGCTATTTTAGAATACTTCAGCGTTACTCTTCAGCAAGAATTCCCATAGTGTTGGTCATGACAATATAAATAATAATAAATAGGGGTGCCATGCCTCCTGTTTGCCCCTCACATGTGTTCCCGTGTGCCACCATCTTCATTATTGCACGATCTTATGAGATCCAAGATGGTGACACCTGGCTGAGTTGGGAAGAGGCTGCAGGGAAATCAGGATCCAGATATGTTTGGCAAGTTGGTCAGTTTAGTAAGATTTGTTTCATGTTCTTAATTTTTATAAACATTCATATTCAGCCTCACATTTACATATTCATTGTGATTCTATCCCACACTTCCATCACACAGAACTCATGACGACACCTTATAACCTATACTGAAAAATCAAAAAATGTAACTTACAGTGCAATCATTGGCATGTTCACTCAAAAGTAAGTCCCATTGTGTTCAATGGAACTTATTCCCAGGAAAGTGTGGTTAGGATTGCAGCCATACATCATCAAAAAGAATAAACAGAAGATAGAAAAGGTAGATTTTAAAGAGATAGAACTTAATATTAAAGGATAGACTTAAAGAATGCATCATATCTAACATATGAATTTCAGATGTTAAAAAAAGACTTGTCTTCAAAAATTCAGAAGGGAATTAATGAGGGGGGAGGGGGATTTCACAGGTTGGGTGCCACAACCGAAAAATATCTGCCTGCTCTTCCTGTTGTTGTCTTTTACTGAAATATGGGACCTTTAGCAAGGTTTTAGATATAGACAACTTGTGTGTGAGTCAAATACTGCTGGGATTTGAAATCAGGCTTGGAGTTATTACAAAACAAGTCAGTTGATAAGGGACAAAGTCATGCTTCAGATACTCTAGATTCAGACCCTTTCGGCAGATGTATAACTGTGGGCAGTGGAGCTCTGGGGCTTCTCCTACATCAAGAACAGTGACTTCAGCATTAGAGTTGTTCAGGTGCTGCCTATGAAACTTTTAAAAAATGGAACTTAAGTGCATGCATCTGGCTTAGTAGAAAGCTAACTGAGAAATCTCCCTAAGGACATATGTTAATCTTTCCCAAAGCTTCCTTAAAAGATAGTATGTGGCTTCTATTACATTGAGGCTACAGTACTATTTAAAGTTCCCTGGGAATAAACCTTATCATAAACAAGGAGCTTTTTTCTGATCAAACATGCATAGTCTAGCACTCTAAAATACATTTACAGTGGTGCCTCACGTAACAAATGCCTCACATAAAGTGTGTTTCACATAACAAACAAAAATTTCTCTAGGATTCTGCTTCATGTAACAAACACACTCGTTGGCACTTGGGATAGGCGCGCTGGCCGGCAGCCCTTTTAAAAAGCATCAGGGCTGTCTAGCGAGCATGCCCATAGCAAAAGCAACACTTCCACATTGCGAAAGCAACACTTCTGCTGGGCAGAGAGAAAGAACAGCAGTGGAGAAGAGGAAGCAGGTCAGGGCTAGCCAGGAGGGAGCAGGGGAGAGAGGCTCAGGATGAAGAGGAGGAGAAAGTGGGGAGACACTTGGAAAGTGTCTTGGATTGCAGAAGAAATTGTCTTTGATTGCAGCCTCCTAACCATGTCTACCCAGAAGTAAGCCCCATTGTGTTAAATGGGGCTTACTCCCAGGAAAATGTTTTTAGGATTGCAGCCTAAGTAGACTTCATAGGATCATACACACGGAATGCATGTTTTGAATTAAATTCCAGTGTTTTGTCATCATTTTACATCCAGTTAATATATATAATATATATAAATATTTTTTAGGTTATGGAACCAATTGTCTGAGTTTCCATTATTTCCTATGAGAAAATCCACTTCACGTAAAGAACGTTTCATGTAACAAACGAATTTAATTTGTTACGTGAGGCGCCACTGTATACTTATTTGGAATATGTTTCAATCCCATTTTTTATTTGTGTATCTTTGTTTTGAATTATTGCTCCCCACTCCAGGAGTCAAGGCTGAAATTTGTTAGACATTTAGAATAAGTTTCAAAGTACAAAATGAATCACAAGAGAACATGGATGAAAAAATTTAAGTTGATTTTTGCCAATGTTTTTATAGTTATGCAGCTGAATCCAATGCATCTCATTGCGTTAAATGGGGCTTTCTCTCAGTAAATGTGTGAAGTATTGAAGGTGTAATGGTGGGGGTGACTTTGGAAGGCACAGCTATGAGGTTGTCATGATGAATTTCTGCACCTAAAGGCTTAATCAGGACCCCACTGCAGTTATGTTTTTGAAGTTCAAAACCAGCCCAGTGACACTGAGGTGCAGAGGGTGGTGGGCCATCATGGATGATGTGCACGGCCATACTCATCATCATACTGATCACTGGGGCATTTCCTTGTTTCTTGATCTCCTCTCCCATAGGAGGAGATCTCCCTTTAAAGGTGATGCACTGGCCTTCCACACTGTACCATATCCTAGCCCACTGCACCAAGCCCAGGAACCAACAGGAAACCAGTGCAGATATTTTAACAGTTGCACCTTTGTTTTCTGGGGCCACTCCAATCAGCCTTGCAGTTTCATTTTTCAGCAGTGGTTGTTTCTGTGTGTTCTTCAAAGACAGTCTCACACAGAGTATGTCACAGTAATCTAATTACAATTATTTATAATCTAACAGTTTCATAGCAACTGATTATAGATGGAAATTAATTAATTGTATATATAAATAGAGCAATGGTTAATTGCAGTGTCATGAGAATTTCATGCATTGCTAGGTCTCATTCGGGATGTTCCATTTTGATAGTTTAGAAAGTCATTGTGATCTGACTTTTATTAACTATCATTTTCCAGTGATAAGCATCCCCCTCTCTACCCGGCCGCCACTGTGTTCTCATATAACAAGACACTTGAAGAACCTTTGTCTTCCAGTGGATCTTTAATGATGAGTACATTATTCTCAGATCCCTCAGATCTCACAACAACAGAAAAGTACGCAATCCAGCAGTTCAAGATACAAGTACTGTATGACAGATTGAGCTCCCATCAGTTGCTCAGCTCCTGGCAACGTAGCAGTTCAAAAGCATGTAAATGCAACTAGATAAATAGGTACCACTTTGGTGGGAAGGTAACAGCATTCCTTGTGTTTTTGGTGTTCAGCCACATGACTATGGATGAATCTTTAGACAATCTTTAGAAAAGGATGAGCACCACGCTTAGAGTTGGTCATGACTAGCAGGGTTAGCTATACCTTTATCTTTTTACAGCACATGCACATATAAATTAAGCAAAATGGAACTTTAGAGCAAGACCAACATTTTATTTGCTCAATGACTCTATCCATGTGTATGTGTGCTGGAAAAAATGGTTAACTTACAACTGTTTAAAAATTATTAATAATAATAACAGTGGGAAAAAAATTCATTGAAATTTGTTTTTCCAAATTACAGTAAATTGAGAAATCCCAGTAAAACCAGAAAGCAATCAGAGTGCAAAGAGGAGCAGCCTACAATTATTGAATAAAATGGTATCCAGGATGGGAAGGAAGATGGTAATCCACTGAGTCACTCGTGTATTCATCATCATTTGTTTGATGCGTAAAGGAGTTTCAATTTCAATAGCCAAGGTCATATGGTAGAAAGTGTGCTTCACATCTAAGGAGAAATAATGAACTGTACACAATACCAGAATAAAGTGGGAAATATCCTATATAACATTACAAGGTTGCTGCTGCTATTATATCATATTAAAGGAAGGCTTCTTACTGAATGGATAGTGGGCTGTAGTGGCTCCATGGTTAAGATGTCATGCCAGGGTTCGAGACCTGGGTGCTATAGGATGGAGTAAGCTCCCATCCCTTGTCAAGCTTCTGCCAACCTAGCAGTTTCAAAGTATGAAAATGCAAGTAGATAATTAGGTACCACATTGGTGGGAAGGTAACAGTGTTCTCTCCGTCTCGGCATATAGTCATGCCGGCCACATGATCACAAAGATGTCTTCAGACAACATTGGCTCTTTGGCTTAGAAACAGGGATGAGCACCGCACCCTGCAGTTGGTCAGCCTTTACTGGATGGATGGTCAGGAACACTGGTTGAAGACTGGGCAATGGATAGACACAAATTCTTTTTTATCTTTGCTAGATAGATAGATAGATCTGATCCTGGGAACATAGCATGTGCTTTCCAAAGCATGGAGACAGTACACCACTAGAGAAAGTACATCACTACCACTTCCATAAAGCTTTTGCTCCAGCTGCTCAGCTGACACCACCCTTATGCCAAAAAGGTGGTGGTCTTTGCATCACTCTCCCTGGTAGTAAGAGATCTTGAATCACCTTGGCAAATGTCCCTTGCCAAAATCTGCAATGCTTCTTCAGCTACTTTGGTCCTTAGAGTTGTCCTTAAGGTCAGAGGATTGAAAAGTTGGGATGTAAAAGCTGGGATTTACTGCTGCAGCCTGTAAATACACATTTTTAAGGCCAAAACCCAAGGTGAATGCATAAATTCCCCAGTATTATCAGTCAGTCCAATGCTACCCGCTGTGCCTTCCAAGTACGCTGGTGTTTAAATTTGGCTGCTTCTAATGGGTTTCTCACCACTGAAGAACTCCACTTACAAAAGTGACACCTAAGGCTACACAATTTGAGACCTGTCAGATAGAAGTCTTCTTCTTAGTTATCCTTTATTTACTGTGAGGCATTCGAAAATAACAAGAGTAAACAGAAGGAAAAAAGGGAGGGGGGCTTTTAAACTGCTTCCATGATTGTGGAGGCCAGCTTATATGGAGGCAGGAAAAGGTTCAGTATAAACCCATTTATTAAATCTGGGTGTTTACTCATTTGTAGAGCAGAAACCAAAGAGAAAATCAAAACCAAAGAGAAAAATCTCTTATGAATCATGTTTGAGATCTCTGCCATAAGGACTGCAAAGAAAATAGTAGAAAATGCCTCCCCATCTTCAAAAACCCCAAACAATACTGAGAAAATTGAAGTAATAGAAAATAATGAGAAATGGGTGGGAGAATTTTCAGACCAACCCTGATAAAAATAATAAAATCAAACTTTGAGAAACAAGCACAGGTGCTGTGGAATCAAAGAGAGATGCTAGGAATGTTGATGTTTGTGTGTCTACCATCCTGAACTATTTCTCTAGTTATAATCACATCTTTTCATCCAGGTAGGGAGAGACAGTTCCTACAATGTTGTATATAAAAAAGCTGAATACAACATTGCAATAGAGCATTTGTAACACTAGCCTTGACAAAAAAGGGAGGCAGCATCTGACAGGTGATGATGGCAGGTACATATTTAGAAACTCATGTCTGTATGTTCATCTGTGTGTATGTTCACACACACACACACACACACACACACACAGAGAGAGAGAGAGAGAGACAGAGAGAGAGAGAGAGAGACTCAATGATCACTCCAGCACTTCAGTATCCGTACTGCCTTTCTTAGAGCATCAGACACCTCAAAGCTCTTGATGTACAGTGCAGCACTACATCTGCTTCCAAAGTTTGCTACCATTAATCCTTTTTTCCAGAAGAGCAGTCATTTAGGAGTACCAAGTTCATAAGTGTTCATGAGTCATACAAAGAAATGCTCTTTTTCCTTTTCTTTCTTTCTTTTCCTCTTTAGAGAAGAAACAATTTGTCTGAAGCATTAGCCTCCTCTGATTCTACCCTGTGAAGACGACAATGGTTTCTAAATAGTGATCTGTAAACATGGAGCATCATCCAATTTGTAAACAGCACACCAAATTTCTGAAGATGATTTTTTCATTATGCCATCTCTCCCCCACCCTCTTTTGGTGTGCAGGTTCCTCTCCCCTCATGATATTATTGTCGGAGAATGTCATCAACGCCACTTCAGATCTGTCAGATATAATCTTCCAAACTGCCAACTTTTCACAAGGCGGCGATGAGATCATGCGCAAACTGACAAGGCTCGCTGAAAAGTCTGGGCCATTGCAAAGCCTGTTAAAAAGTTTTACATTCCCCCTAATGTGCGATTGTGTGAATCCTGTCAAACGTGGCCCTGCAATTTTTCTAATGACAGCTCCTGTCAGTTTAAAAGGGTAAATTATTCCATTCAATAGAAAATGTTGACAGTAAATGTAAAAGGGGCCTTAGCAATTAAAAATGGAGGGGGAAAAGGAAGGGGGAGATCCAGGTAATGTGAAAGGTACCAAGCCGCAAGTATTTTTGCAATTACTCGCTTTTATTGGTATCTTTTTTGGCTATAAGTTATGTAAGAGCAGAACTATTCCAATGTGGTTTGTTTCATTGAATTCTGCAGGAAATTCTGCATAGATTGATGTATAACATGATGATATCGTTTGAAAATACCAAGACTTTTAAAAAATATTAGCCATTAATGGGATCACCCCACCCTAAGTGCATCACCTGTTGTGGCCATATTCCCAGCAATGTCCATGGTAAAGTATTGCACCTTAATGGCCTGATCCTAACTCAGGACCATGCTGACAGAACATACACTCTGCCTATGAAGACTCCTGCAAAAAGCATTGTAAAGCACTTTGTAGGACTTTAGGATGTCAGT
The DNA here is from genome assembly GCA_030015325.1 of Cryptoblepharus egeriae. NCBI lineage: Eukaryota > Metazoa > Chordata > Lepidosauria > Squamata > Scincidae > Cryptoblepharus > Cryptoblepharus egeriae. The sequence continues at coordinate 19,443,565 of JAREYC010000011.1, read as the reverse complement.
AGAACAGTGGGAAGGCCAAAGCCTTCCCATGCATGCTGGCAGAGCAATAGAGGCCCACCAGAGCAGGTAAACCCAGTGCAAGGAAGCGGAACAGGGGTGTGGAACAGGACAGAGAAAAGATGGTGACAAGACTGAGAGTACAATTTTAACCTCTAATTAGGCCAGCACAAGCCTGAGGATAGGTCTGCTATTGGGCTGGGAGTGCTACAACTCTTTGGGAAGTTAGGCCAGTAAACAGATATATGGTGGCCTCCCCACACCATCATGGAAATGAGAAGATGGTGGCACTGGCCTAAAGTGGTTAGGATTGCACCCTCATGAGGCAGGGGAGGGCAGAATGGGTATGAGATGGGGAAAGGGATAGGCAGATCATGCTTAGGAATGGGCAGGTTCAGCTACAGAGAACATTAAATACTGAACCCCTTCCAAGATGATTCACCTGCATGGATCAACTTGGACCTGGCACCTGTGCTATCCATGTTGACTCCCATCAACTGGTAAATCTTATAGGAGACAAATGTCCCCTTATTATGAGGAGATCTTCAGCTGTCAAAAATCTGACAAGGTGATTTAGGATTTCACATTTAGGACTGCGGCCATGGACACAAAAATCCAAGAAGGTGGACAGAGGAGAGTGCCCCCACCAATCTGCTGTATGATGCAACAGCTTCATGGATGGGCCAGCCCTGGAGCAAGAGAAGCTCACCCAATCACTAAGGATAATTAAACTGATTACCCTTTAGATGAATTCAATTAGCCTTTCTCCTTCTCTTTCTCTTATCTCCTGCCAGTCCCCCTCCCTAAGAAGGTGGCCTAAGATAATATAACACTGATACAGGCTTTAGCCTTGGAGCAGGTCACCCGCAAAGCCCTTAACATCTGCTGTTTTTCCAACACTTCCATTGAGCTATCCCCAGCCAGGCTTAGCACTTAGCAAATAGGCTTAGTGTTCTTGGACACTTTGAAAGTTAATATTCTGATTTCTAGAAGGTATTCAGGTAGAGAAACTAAAGCAGCATCACAGGGGACTGGTAAGCCCTTGTGCTCACTGAGTGAGCAGGCTCTCATTTATCAGGAAAGTCACATTAGGAAACTAATCAGATTTATCCCACAAAATTTTCAATATTACAGTGGGATGTTTGTCAAGGAAAAGAACAGCAAAGAATTATACAATAATGGAAATAATAATTTATTTCTTGCAGACATATTCTCTTTTACTAGGCAAGACAGGGAAAGAAAGGTAGCCAGGGGTGTTACGTATCACCCAGTGCCTACAGCAGTGATGTCTTGATGCCACGTAATGTTATGCTGTCACTGCACTGGATTCACCTTGGTGTCAATTTGTGGATGACACCAAGCTGGGAGGAGTAGCAAACATCAGAAGACAGGAGGATCTGGATAAACTAGAATACTGGGCTGTGACAAATAGAATGAATTTCAACAGGGAGAAGTGCAAGGTTCTGCACTTAGGAAATAAAAACCAAAAACACAGGTATAAAATGGGGGATACTTGGCTTGGCAGCACAACATATGAGCGGGATCTTGGAGTCGCTGTGGATCACAAGCAGAACATGAGTCAGCAGTGTGATGTGTCTGCAGAGAAAGCAAATGCCATTTTAGGCTGCATTAAGAGGACTGTAGCTTCCAAGTCACGAGAAGTTCTAGTTCCTCTTTATTCAGCATTGGTCAGTCCTCACCTTGAGTACTGTGTTCAGTTCTGGGCACCTCACTTTAAGAAAGATGCAGCCAAACTGGAGCAATTCCAGAGGAGAGCGACAAGAATGATCAGTGGGATGGAAGGGAAGCCCTACGAGGAAAGGTTGGGGGAACTTGTTCAGCCTGGAGAAGAGGAGGCTTAGAGGAGACATGATTGCCCTCTTCAGATACCTGAAGGGCTGTCATAGGGAGGAAGCGGCTCATTTTTTCATAGCTGCTTCTGAAAGCAGGACTAGAAGCAATGGGTACAAACTGCAAGAAAGGACATTCTTGTTGGATATCCGGAAAAAATTCCTCACGGTGAGGGTGGTTCGACAGTGGAACAGATTGCCAAGGGAGGTGGTGGACTCTCCCTCACTGGGGATCTTCAAGCAGAGGCTCGACGAGCACCTATCCGGGATACTCTAGGGGGATTTCCTGCTGCAGGCAGGGGGTTGGACTAGATGACTTACTAGGTCCCTTCCAACTCTATGGTTCTATGAGGATGGGGCTTTGTGCACTCCATTCCGGCTTCTGTGCATGCTGGGAGTTTTCGCAGAATTGGAACAGGGCATCAAAGGCAGGGCATACCATGGAGAAATGAGAGGTGACTGGTGGAGCCTGGGGGAATCATGTCCTCTCCCCTCAACACAGCACTCAGGGCATGTGCCTCAATTTAAGCCTTTGAAGACCGCACAAGAGCACTGGCAGCATTGGGAAGGCAGTCTGCATCAGGCAGAAGCCCAGGGCCACTCCAAGGCCCCATCATGAACAGACCCACACCTGTGAAAATATGACAATATTGTTGGCCTAAAATGCAAGTCTTCCCATTGCTAAGTCTTCCCATTGGACCCAGTTGGTTCATTGAGAAGTGAAGAACAGCAGCAGTAAGACTTATAAAATGGCACTAGGGGAGATGATCTGATACTGGTGGTCCCCCATAAGTCTTTGGTAAGCATGTCCAATAAACAGACCTCTGACCATCTGAGGGTTGTTGAAGGGGAGCAGATGTAGCTTTGGGACTAGCGAAAGACAGGTGGGAGAATGAATTCCTTCCCCATCAGTGGAGACCTCCTATATGTGCCTTCCTGATCTTGATCCTTTCTAATTCTTATGTCCTTTAATATCATATCAGTCCAGGTAAAAATGCTACCTGCTCCTATGTGATAGTTGCTTTTTCCTCAGGAGAACTCAGGGTGATGTACATGGCTTTTCACCTCCTGCTGACCTCACAACAACCCTATAAGGTAGATTAAGTGGAGAGAAAGTGACTGGCCAAGGTCATGCTCAGCTTAATGCAGCTGTTCAAGTCTTTTGAATATGAATATTCTAGGTCCTAGAAACTGGAAAATCATGGATTGTCCCAGGAGCAGCAACAGCTGCTAAATTCAAGTGCGTGTGTCAGATGAAGACTGTTGGGTACGTTTAAGACAAAGTTTCTGTCATCGGTGAAATGTAAAACAAAACTGATCACAAAGGACTTGGGGGGGGGGAGGGAGAGAGGAGCACATAATCACCCGATGTTGTTAACATATAAATCAAGTCCATAATTATGCAGCAGTAATTCCCATATAATTTGCCACCTGCCAATTGTTAATCAAAAGAAGAATGTTTTGTGCAGGAGTGTCTTGACCTTGAAAATTTATGCGGCATTGCAGTGCATTTTGGGTGGTTCTGATCTTCCACACAATCTGTATTTTGCCCAAAGATCCAATTTTTATACATGCCTACCTGTAGCTTATTATAACTGAAAATGGTTTTTTTTTTAACTTGGTTAAGAGTGGCCTTCTTAAACAAAAAAAGAGTTTTCTATTCACTGAAGATAAGCATAGGTGAACAAAAAAGAACAAATAAACTATTATGACTGAAAGCCAATCATTCCTTGGTTTATCAAACTGCTGATTAATAGTCTAGTATGCTCAGTAAGTCCTAACATTTATATGAGTTTCTGGAGACTGTCCTTGAAGAGAACCTGGGCACTTCAGCTGCTACAAAAATCAGCTGCAGGTGTTCTGATGGAGTCAAGGCTTGATGAACATGCTTTGTCTGACCCACAGCACAATCCTAAGCACTAGTTAAGCCATTTATCTTAAGTTTAGCCATTTATGCTGGCTTGATGGTGTTGCAAAGTGCCATAGCTACTTCTATGCCACCTTTGGGGGAGTGGGGTTAGGCCAGTGCATATACATGTCCTGGCCTTCCCATGCCATCATGGGAACATGGAGATGGATGAGTTCTGCTGGCCTAAATTGGTTAGGATTGCTGGGTTTACCTGAGAAGCAGAGGAACTCAGCAGTCTCCTCTTCAGTGAAGACAGCCTTATTGCCTGGCAATCTAGCCTCAGTAGCCCATCTTGAACAATGATGCAGGTGTTGCTTGCTGGGCAAGCTCTGCCAACTGCTTTAGCAAACACACAATGCAGTGATCATTTCCAGGTTTGCAACCAAAAAGAAAGGCCCCTTCCCCAGCATTGTCTGAGTCCATAAACAAAATTTCTGATTGTGACAGTCAACCAAGTTGCACCACAAAAAAAAGCAGGCCTCCGTCAGTCTTGAAAGACTATGGTATCGTGCTTGGCGCTGCATACGCTGCATGCAAAGCATGAAAGCCTGGGTTGGATTGTTATGGAGGATAGACTGTTACCCAAGCAGCAAACCCCCCCTCTCCACGCCACTGAATTAGTCCAATGGAAAGGCAGAGCCGATACGATTGGATGTAGCTGCGTCGCAGAGCTGGGCTAAGGACAGGAGCTCAGCCTGTCTTGTGGGGCCGACCTGGGTCTCGAACCCTGGCCTGCTGGTTAACAGGCACAGTATCTTAGCCACTTCCGCCACCAATACCAGAAAATCCCTTCTTTACTATGATGGAATGACCATCTCAAAAACCTGATTGTGTTGAATTCTCAATTACCACCCTCCTTTCAGAAAGTAAGTAGGAAAAATGTCCAATATGGACAATGTTCAAATATTTTTTACAGATTAGGGAACAGATTGAGCTCCAGTAGCCTAGTGTGCTTGCTGTGAAATAAAAGCACTACTATGAGGTGGCAGGCAGCATTTACAAAAATTCTCCCCCCTCCACCCAGTAAGAACATAAGGCCAGTCCAGGACAGAATATAAACACTGCAGTATGTCTTATCTTTCATTACTTCTCCCATTAATGCAGACACTAACTGTGGAGAAGAAGGCACACCATCTATCCCCTCCCTTTGAGCATTTCCACTCTAACTATAAGCTTCAGATTGTCTACAATCTGTTTCTCTACTTCAAACAAAATGGGTTCAAGGCAGCTGAACTGAATTATCTTCTGCCCGAAGTTGGACAGTCTTTGCTATCAGTTTTTGAGGTCAAATTTGCAATCATCAGCCACAATGGTGTCACTAGGCTTTGCATCACCCAATGCAAGAAGCCAGTGCATCACCCCCATGATGCACCTGTTTCCACTGCAGTGGGTGGGGCAGCACCCCAGTTGGTGGACATGGTGATGAACCACTTGCCTAACCCATTTTTTGGTTTTGTTTAAATGTTTGATAGAATAGAGGTATTTCAGCATGGTTTCTTTCATTGCATTCTGCATGAAATTACACATTAAATTATAAAGACCATTTCACTTATAGCATATTGAGATGGATGGAGGTTGACTATCATGTTCTCCTTTTCCCAGACATATCCTGGATTTTAGCCTTCCTTAATACTAAAAGAAAACTTCCTTAAAAGTTGATAAGAGACCAGTTGTCCAAACTGAAGCCTGCTGGCAGGATTAAGCTATCCTGTCTCCATGCCTTGCAGAAAGCTTTTCCCTGCACAAATTCTAGGTTATTTAAGGTGGAGGTGTTTTCTAGAGAGAGCAAGTTGTCATGATGTGTGATCACACATGAAAAGAAGGAGAGAGAAACCAAAATGATAAAACCCAAGAGTTTCAAAGAACTTTCCACAAAATCCTGACTTCTGGCTATGGAACAGTTCAATGACACAATTGTGATTGAGGAATCCTAAGCATTATTAGTGAGGTGGAATAGAATTTGTTCACAGAGAGAGTACTCTTTCCCCCATTTCTTCTGGTATTTTTTTTTTCTTTTGCAGCTGTGAAAGAAATGAAAACAGTGAGTAACTTTGTGGAGAGTCCTGTAGGTTTCTGCAGAATGAAGGCTGAACAAAATAAGAGGAAATATTATGATTAAAAGTTATCTGGTTTGTAACTTGAGTCACTACAAGTTTTCCTGATGCCAGAGGCAACACCATAAATGTCATTCCTGATACACATTGCATTGCTTCTCCTTTTCTGGATCATGTCCAGCCTGCAACCCACCCTAATGGCCTCTGTGGGCCTCAGAATGGTATACAGATGCATCTGGAAAAGAATTCTGGTCCATACTGGAAGTTACTTCCATATAGAGTGACCATATGTCCTCTTTTTCCAATGCATGTCTCCCTTTTTAGCCTTGTGTCCTGGCTAAAAATCTTCACTTTCCTTTTGAGCAGGGAGCACATAGCCTTCTGGTAATTAATAAATTATATGTAATAGTTTTAAATTTATTAATAAATATAGTGTTTAAATTAGCCACATGAAAGCAATACCTCGTATATATTTAGCTTTTATTATTTTATTTTATGTTTAGCTTTTATTTTGTCATATCCTACATTTTGGACACATCTTGTCCTCTTTTTATGGTTATGACCTCTTTTTATGGTCACCCTGCTTCCATATGCTTTTGCAGACCATTTTGTGACCGCCAAGACAGAGGTCAACAATATTTTGGCAGTGTAGTGCCGAACTAATGTTACAATGTTATTCCATGTGCCAACTTGATTCTAAAGTTATATATGTGCATGGGGCTTTTCTGTCTGTCCTCCATCCAGCACATGGCTTCCTCTGCCCCCACCAAAGGGCTTCTCCATCCCTGCATTGCTTTGGGAACTGGAGATGCTGAAGAACAGCCAGATCCAATCCTTAGCATGCCTCTTGCAAAGGGCTTTCTTCTGAGTAGACAAGCGCAGGACTGGACTCTAAGGATGCACTCTTCTCCATCCTTTCCTGTGAGTATGGTCCATTGAGTGCAAATGGGCTTACTTCTGAGTAGAGAGGTGCAGGAAAGGGTGAACTGGAATGGGGTAAAGCTCCTTTGCCAGCCCCACACAGGGCTCCGGCTGCTGGGGCAACAGGGAGGGCCTTGCACTGCCCCTCCAGCCTCCCCAGTACTGTGCACCTGCCTGGCCTTGGTACTGCCATTTTTATTTTTATTTTTTAGTTAATCAATTTATATCCCGCCTTTCCTCCCCCGCAAGGGGGAGCCCAAGGCGGCTGACAATAGGAATAAAACGTCATTAAAATAGCATATAAATAAAGATTAAAACACCATTAAAATATAATTAAAATACAATTAAATTAAATAAAAAACAAGCAGATTAAAAATATTTGTTAAAAACAGTAAAAAAACAATAAAAACAACTGTCCCCCCACCTCTGCCCCATTTAAAATGCTTTTTTAAAATAGAAGGTTTTAAGGCTCCGCCTGAAGCTCTATTGAGGGAGCTTTTCTCAGTTCAAAGGGGAGGGAGTTCCAAAGCCGGGGTGCCACCACTGAGAAGGTCCTATCTTTGGCCGCCACACCTCTCACATCTCTAAGTGGCGGCACAGTCAGTAGGGCCTCCTCAGATGACCTTAGGTCATACTGCCATGCCTGCTGCTTCTTAGCTGGCCCTTGGAAGGCTGGAAAGGGATGCACCACAAGGAATGAGGCTGGCCCTTGGATGCTGTTCTCCCAGCCTGGCCACACCTAAGCCACACACTTGCTCTCCTGCAGAAGGCTTGAAAGGGTTCTCTGGGTCTCTGCTCCAGGGCCATCCATTCTGAAGGCAGTAGAGCAGGGTGAGGGGAGGAGAGATGTTGCCATTCTGAGCACCAGCAATGGTGATGAGCCTGCTGGCAATTGGCCATCTGTGGCAGTGCTCCTGGCTACGTCTGGGTTGACTTGGTGTGCCAGTGTGCACTGTTCCACGTGCCAAGCTTGGCACCCATACTGGGGGTTGCCTACCCTTGTACTAAGACATTCCATCTAGCAAATTAAATAGCTCTTATTCATTTCCAAACTGGCATAAGGGTCGTTAGAAGAACTCACCACATATGGGCTCTCAACCCATTGATGGGTCATGACCCACACTTTGGGAAACACTACAATAGTCTATCAATTTCTCCTCCTCCATATTCCTCTTGGCTCCATTCCCCTCTTCCTTCTCAAATCCAAGGAGAAGGAGGAGAAAAGCAGTGAAGGGAAGTGGCCCTTGCCAATACTCCACCAGTCTGCCTAATGAATGGGTCAGTCCCCCCCCCCCCCCACACACACACCTTTTACTCTGTCTAAGGCTGCAATACTAAAGACACTTTCCTGGGAGTAAGACTCATTGAACACAATGGGGCGTACTTTTTGAGTAGACATGGTTAGGAGGATTGCAGCCTAACTGCTTTGCAGTTGACATCAGACAAGGGGAGTCCCAACTGAAATGGGGATAAATCTAGACTGCTGAAGAATGATTTTGAAAAGCCTAATGTTGATAATCATCATTTTTCTATCCCTTGCAGGTGTCGGAGGCTCAGCTATTAATCCAAAATGCTTTGAGCTCTTAGGATGTAAAGAGCATCAGAGCATGGAAAAATATTTATGAAGCCTCCTATGCTAGGAAAATGAGTTCCCATCTTGATCAGACAGGCTTCAAATATCTTCACATTGTGCCACATGAATTACAGCCTTCCTAAAAAAAATAAAAACCTAAATTGAATGCTGCTGCTTGGGATGGGGATGGGGCGGTATGTAAAATAAAGGGGTAAGCTTCAGTCTCCCAAATGCATTTTGTGCATAAAAGACAACAGGTCAACACAATGCAATGAACAGATTTGAAGAGAACCTGCGATCAAACATGGCTATGAGACTGGCAGCCACTTGGATTTCATAAATGTCCTTATTTTGCTGCCTGCTGGGCTAGAAGTTTTTTTCTTCTTCCGGGGGTGGGGAGTGGGAGAGGATACCTGGCAGGCCACAATTCAAGGCGAGCACATGGTGTTCAACTTTGCAGGTCAGTAAATGGGCACATTTGTCATGCAGTATGTCTGTGCCAACATTTCCAAGATTGGTGCCAGCATTTCCAAGAAATGAAACTGGAAGCATATTTCAGGGTTCTTCTCATAAGAGAAACAAGAAGGAATCTCAGCTGGCAGCTGAATCCTATTTGTATAAAGTGTCAGTGTGGCGATGCTGGTGTTAGCACTGGCATTGTTAGGGTGGTGCTGGAGGTGCAATCTGCACCAGTAGACATGCACAGGGGATGACATGTACATGGGGTTCTGTGGCACCCCCCCAAAAGGCAACTTTGCAATAGTGTACACTACCCCTTCAAGTAATATGTCGTTGGATTTGTCTTGGAGAGCAGAGTCCAGCACAACAATCCATTTTGAGATAACAACTTCCTAGCCAAAATTATGGCCAAAAAAACGATTTTAAAGCCCCAAAATTTGCATATTGCAGCTTTACTCATGGGTAGGTGAATGTGTCATAGTCTGCTGGAAAGGACAGGCTGAGAAGAAGCCCTGATCCAATGAACAGAGCAGCCCAAAATCATCCCAGGAGGAAGTTTCCACCTTCAGTCTTACCCTCTGCATTGAAAATGAATATGCACAGCCAACTTTACTCACGAGTAAGCAGGTGTGTTTCAGCTGATGTAGCTGGTTAGTGCAGGGGGTGCAAGCCTTTCAGCATGGCCCTGATCCCAGGCAGTTGGAGCTGAAAAGTGCTCCAGAGGGCAGAAGAGATTTGAGGTTATAGTACTTGAGTAACTTTAATGTATTTACAATTATTTGTTTTAATTTGCTTGATAATGTGTCTTCCAGCCGGGACATCAGTTTTAGTGGATCCTGGACAAATTGTCCCACTAAAAGGTGGGTCCCAAGCCAAAACGTTTGAGAACCACTTCAATAAGTTAGAAAGATGGCACCATTGAGGGAGTGACACCACAAGTGATCAATATAGCTAAAAATAATAATTTTTAGGAATAAGCCCATCTGTTATATACTGTTGGATGCATAATTTGCAACAGAATGCAGTGAAACAAACACTTTGAAATATATTTATTCTATTAGAACGTGTGGCTAAAATACCAGTGAAGGTGGGGCAATGGCATGTAACCATGCTCACTATCCAGGTTGTTGTCCTGCCCACTGCATGGGGGTGATGCACTAGTTTCCTGCAGTGGGTGACGTGAACTATACTGACGCCCCTAGGTGTTAGAAATATGCTCCAGAGCATGTTTGCTGCACTGCACGTGAAGCATTAATGAGAAGGCCAAGAGCATGCCAGTGGATCCAGATCCAGAACCCATCCATTACAGTAAAGTATTTTTCTACTACAATATGTGATCAAGGTAGCACAACCAATGCAGGGAATGGCAGAACTTTGGTGAGGAGGGTGTTTTGGGGTTGGGGAGGGTAAGGAAGAGGCAGTTTAGGCCCAAGATTGGCAGAGGAAGCCTATACTGAATTCTATTCCCCCTTCACATCTTTGGAGTCTTGCACCAACAATCTAACTGGCACAGATCCAAGTAGCCCCATTGGGCAGGCCAGATATGGGTTAAGAGACTAAAGGTACAATCCTAACCGATTTAGGCCAGCACAACTCATCCATCTTCCCATTTCTGTGGTGGTGTGGGAAGGCCGGCACTTTTCTGTGCACTTGCTTAACCCCACCAGATTGGAGCAGAAATACTTGACAACACTTTTGTGACATCCCCAGGCACTTATGCTGGCTTAACTGGAGGTTAGGACTGTACTAGCCATTGGTAAGATTTTGCTGTCTATTTCTGGAAGACAGCCTGCAATGCTTACTTTAAGCTCTGCTTAAGACAATTGGGCTTATGTTTGAGTAGGTACATAATAGAATGATAGCATTAGAAGCATATTGGAATTCATCACACTCCCCCTGCTCTGTTTCTCCTCCTCCCATTTAGAGAAGGGACCAAAAAAACTTTGTACTCCCAGAAAATTACTCTAGTAGGCCCTCTGTGTAAATAAGACACAAGTCTCCAACATTTCTTTAAGTCAGACCCCACAGCTGCCAAGAACTGTGCTGGCACCTTTTGAATTACAACCTTCCAAATGCTGCAGTACAGTTCCAGAATCTCTCTCTCTCTCTCTCTCTCTCTCTCTCTCTCTCTCTTTTTCCGGGAGGAACATTAAAGGAAAAAATAGCTAAAAACAACCAATTAATTGTGAATTAAACACAACCACAAACTGTTAAATTTGGACGAGGAGGCCATGACAGTCAAGTGAATCATACAGGAAGATCTGTAAATCAGAACTCTCTCTTGATTGTCAATCATTTCAACCCACTGCAGTGTGAAATTGGCCTACCTTAGTGGTCATATGTACACTATAAAATAAAACCAAGCCAGACTCTTAAAGTGGCATTAAACACTTAAAGGAACATTTATGGTTTAAGGTGCCCTGAGAGAGTTTAAAGCAGACAACCATCTTCACACTCTCTTACTCCTGTCTTGGTTCCTTTTTGATGCTTCAGGTCAAAGTAACATCTTTGCTTTTAAAACTAACCAACTTTACACCACCAAGAAAAGAGGTTTGTATCTCAAAGGTAAGAGGACAAACATTTCCTTACCATACCTTGAAAAGCCCTCCATGAGTGCTGCCCAACTGTAGGAAGCATCATATGTCCTGCTAGGTTGATTAGGATCACATCCTTACAATGTTTTAACTGCTTTAGGCTGACCACCTTGATTTTCATGCTTTTTAGAGCATAAAGGACAGTTGTAAGTACAGTACCTTAATACTTAACTGGTATTGATCTGGAGGTTTTTGCATATTTCAATTACTCCTGATCCCACTGACCTCCTGGGTCAAGACTATATTATACAGTATACGTGCCTAGTGTCTGCTCATCTTGTACTTCTTTATGGACAAGCTTCACCCTGCTGTAATAACTCCTGAGACTGCTGAAGTGATGCACAGATGGGGATCTTAAAGCATATTATACTCCATTGGAGTCTATTGGTTTGCATGAAGTGTGTACAACAGTTATAAACAGTATCAATTTGATGTACCTTGGACGGTTTCTGTTTGCTTTATAACAAAATTTATAGGTCATCTTTGAGGCCATGAGCTTCTCCCACAAAATTTTTCTGCCACAAAATTATTCATTGTTCTGGTAAAGTTTCAGAGAAAAGGGTATCCATCACCAACGGATCAGGGTGCCTTCTCTTCACAGAAAATGCATGGGACATTTTAGAATTGAAAAGAAAAAGATGCTGACTAAGGGAAAGTCTAAAATCCCAAGAACCATGAAGGGTTTGTAGAAAATGGATAGAACTAATTTCTTCTGCATTTTCTGATGGACAATAATTTCTGGATAACCTCCTGGAGGTACTTCTTCAAACTGTGGAAGGTGAACTGTCACAATTAATTGTCTCAAGGTGAATTGGTGGTCACTATCACAGATGACTTTAGATTGAAAGAAATTGATTTGTTCTTCAGTAGCATCCTGTGGATAGACCATGACCCAATATTTGATGGGTAGTGAAAGTGACAGGAAAGATAAGGCTATAGGCATCAAGAGTTAGACAAACTGATATGGGGTAACCACTGCGGCTCAATCATCTTATAGACATATCCTTTGGCATTTATAAGTCAGGCAATAGCCTCTAGGTTCTCTAAATATTTTGGGAACCACTGGTTAACAGTGATTATTGGCAATGATCCCAAATCCTTTCTATACATCCTTCCTTCCCAATTCTTTCCTTCCTATACACATCATTCACATCTGAATGCCACATGTTGGGGGCAAACAGCAGGGTTGGGCTGGTACATTATCCAGTGCTGTCTGCATCCTCCATACCTCCTGCACCCCCTACTAATGCCATTGGTTGGTATCAATATGCTGCTTTCCCCATTGGCATCATTTGCTTGGAGCCAGGATGTGATGAACATGTGGGGAGGGCAGGTAGTACCTGGCTGGAGCTTAGTTTGCTCTACAACGACTCTTTGTACAGATTTTACTACAATACAACTCTTTGTATTTATTAATATTTTAGCCTGTTCCAACACAACCTTGCTTGTCCTGTACCTTATTAGTTGTGGGGGAGAGGCAATGTCACCAGCTTCAGCACACAGTTTGCTACTTATGTTCACCTAAGTGTGAGATCTCTCTCTCTCTTGTCAATATTGCAGTGATTGAAAAACCACAAAGCTTCTGCTTTCTTTTACAGTTCCTTCTTTTGCCAGGCTTCCAACCAGTGGTGGGCTCCAGCAGGTTCACACCTATTCTACAGAACTGGTTGTTAATGAGAGATAGGACATATAAAGTTTAAAAATAGCCATTTAAAAGTGGCTGCCAGATGGTCATAGAACTGGTTGTTAATTTCTTTGAATCCCATCACTGCTTCCTACATGTATCTATTTTTAGTGGGCTGAGCAGAGCCATAAAAAAGGCAACACTTGTATGCAGAGGAAAAGATTGTCAGGAACTTTTTTTAAAAATCATGTAATTAACCTCCTGGTCGCAGTTTCCCAAATTCCTCACTTTAAAAATTAAAAATATGTTGTCAATATCATTGCTATATTGATGAACTAAAACCTCTGGGGTACTAAAAGGGGTCCAAATCCCACCACAATCTTCAGGATTGTGATCCAAATGATTGAAATACAAGGGTTAAAAGCTAAAGACTTTGCCTATCCCTCCCTCCTTCTCCCACCACCCTGTGTCATTACAAAGAAATTTACTATTAGGCAATTAAATACAGCATCCAGCTTGCCAAAGATCATATGTTTTACACAGCACAATATTCCCCCAAATTGCTTCTGACTACCTTTTTGACAGCTTGAAAGCGCACATTCAGTGCACCAAGGAGACAAGAAGACAACCCAAGGTGCTTGTTAGGATTTTGCTTTCATTCAGCAGGTTGAAAGCAATCTCATATTAAGCGATGACAAGGTATGTACAGGAGGGAAAGTGAAGGAAGAAGCAAGGGCACAAAGACACCACAACAACATGATGGACAGAACAAATGATCATTTATTGGCCATGGATGCTTCTGAGCAGTGGCATCACATCATCTCTTTAATGCATCATCTCTTTAGTCGCCAAGACATCTGTATAATGCATGCCTGTCCAACACACGGCCTGCAGGCCGCATGTGGCCCAGGACGAGAGTGGATGTGGCCCTCGTGCAAAGCTAGCCACCACCATTGGAAAAACAGGCTTTGTGGTGGCAGCCATTTTCAAATTTGCACGCTTCTGTGCACTCTGCCCTGGGCGGCCATTACAAAGCCAGTCTTTGTGCCCAATGGGTCTTACTCCCAGGAAAGTGTGTTCAGGATTGCAGCATATCTTCAAGGTTAAAATTGGAGAGTATCACAGCCCGTCCTTATACATCATGCCTACTCAGAAGTAAGCCCCACTGAAGTCAATGAGGCTTACTCCCAAGTTGCAGTCTGAGAGCCCAATCCTATGCATGGCTACTCAGCAGAAAACCCCATTATAATCAATGAGACTTACTCCAAGGTTTAGCTTAGAGAGGATCGCTGCCCATCCTATGCATCATGCCTACTCAGAAGTAAGCCCCGTTAAAGTCAATGAGAATATGGCTGCAATCCTAAAGACACTTTCCTGGGAGTAAGACCCATTGAACAAAATGAGGCTTGCTTTTGAGTAGACATGCTTAGGATTGTGCTCTAACTCCAAGGTTTAAAAATGTAGGACAAAACATAACACATCCTACATTTTGTCCTACATTTTTTAAAAAGTTGTTAGTGTTTTATGTGCAGCCCAAACAAACTCGTCTTCTTCCAATGTGGCCCAGGGAAGCTAAAAGATTGGACACCCCTGCTTTAATGCATTTTTCCATGCAGTTTGCAAGAAAGTGCCCTGGGCATTAGGTGTGATGATGCAACCCGTCTCTAACGTTTTTTGGCTATAAGTTTAGATAAAATAGAAATATTTCAACATGGTTTATTACACTGCATTCTGAATGAAGACTGACATAGAACACGAAGGTATTATTTGAACATAACAAGATTTTTAAAATTATGGCTGTTAGGTTTGTAATCTCCCCCAAGTGTAATCTTCTCACCCAGAGAAGATGACTCCCCCTTGGTTATGCCACTGCTTCTGAGATCCTCTTCCAAATATTTTACTAGTTACCAGAGTGCTGAGAATCACCTGAGGTTGTTTGTGAACCAATTTATTCTGAATTCAGCATTGTTCCATTTCCCCAGGAATTCTCTTATACAATCACACAAGACTAGCTACTTTATCAAATATCAGAAAACTAATCTGCACCATGGAATATTTAACTAAAATCTCCAACCATGCAGGTGGCAGAGGACTGTTGTTAACAATTTTCCTCCCCCATATAATCAATGAGCATCATCACCTGGCTCGAAGCTATGCTAAGAGCTCAAAAATAAGCTTTGAGCAAGCTTATCACAGCCACTCCCAAAGTGTTGAGGCAGCTGGACACAGCAGATGGTGGTTTGGTCAGCTAGTCTCACCAAGCTGGAAGCACCAGCTGAACAATCCTGGCCCACCCTCTAAGATGTCAGACTAGACCCCAAGCCATCAAGACATGCCAGCCATACCTGCCTAATGGAACCAAAGAAGTAGCAGGTACAAACTTCTCCCCTCTCCCTCCAAAATAGCACCAAAATGTCTCGTTGCCAGTCTGGGGTTTGTCAGACAAACAAAAAACAAACCTCCCAACCAAAAACAACTCTACCAGCCAATCAATCAATTTTGACCTTGTGAGATATTCCAAGTGTGAATCCACAAAAATACTTTACTATTGACTTAATTTTTGAAAAATTATCTTAAACACGCATTGTTTGATGCAGTATTGTTATTCTTGGGCGAAGGGACATCCTATAAAGGGCGTGATGCAAATTTATAAGGAGATGGCAGATAATCCCTATTCATAATCCACCCATGGCTATTCACCAATGACTCCCTCATACCTTACTTAGATAATGAACAGAAAGTCTGTAAACCATTTTGAAAACTTCTGTTGGAAAATGGTGTTGAATACCCATCCATGCATCATCTTCCAAAATATACTGCATAGATTTTTTGAGAATGCAAACCAATTGCTAGCACCGTCAAAGTAGCTACTGAGCCAGCGCAACCTGTCACAAATGTTTGCAATGACTCATGTATAAGCAACACTGGTGGAAATACCTGCACAGTCCCACTTATGCATGGATAATATGTTATAATAAAAAGATAACAATATTGTACCACAAAAAAATGGCAGCAAAAAATAAGGATACATGTCTGATAACTGATCAAAGATATTTTCTAGGAAGGGCAAACATTTCAGGCCTATGATTGGAAGAAGGGAAAAAACTGTTACACGGTTCTCTTAAATTCACTTTAGCTAACAAGGTTGACATTTTACTTTCTTAGGAAGTGCTCATCCAGTGTAAGAAAACATGTACCTGACCTTCACAGTAGTTTATAAAGACATTAAGAGTCCTTTAAAATTATCTGCTGAACAACATGAATGATCTCCACTAATAAAGATTTATTTTTCAAGCTCCACATTGAGGAGCCCAGCCTAAATCTTTTATACTCCTAATTTGTCTCTTCACTAATGTTTCCAAAATGGCAGGAATCTCAGTCATACATCCATGGAGATGACATGGACTGCATGCTCACCCTGTAGAGCTGCTTCCACCCTTTTTGGTTATCAAACTGCATTTTCATCTAATCTATCCTCCAAAAGGTTTAAATAGGTTCAGAAGGTTTGTGCCCTTAACATTTTAATTTGCAAACTACTATGGAAGGCAGGATGAGCCAAGAGACAGGCTAAAAAAGATAACATGTCCAGATAACATTTCTGGTCATATGGTCAGTCTGAGTAAAGAGGACATATGTTTTTTTATAAGACTATTTAATGTGGGTGGCGCAAGCGGTTAAGATGCTGTGCCTGTTAACCAGCAGGCCAGGGTTCGAGACCTGGGTCGGCCCCACAAGACAGGGTGAGCTCCTGTTCTTAGCCCAGCTCTGCGATGCAGCTGGATCCAATCGTATGGGCTCTGCCTTTCCATTGGACTAATTCAGTGGCGTGGAGGGGGGGATTTGCTGCTTGGGTAACAGCCTATCCTCCATAACAATCCAACCCAGGCTTTCGTGCTTTGCATGCAGCGTATGCAGCGCATGCAGCGCCGAGAACGATACCATAGTCTTCCAAGACTGACGGAGGCCTGCTTTTATTGTAGATACTGAACATGTCATGTGGCATTTAGCAGCTACACAGGATCTATGATGAGGACTGGTGGCATTTTGTGTGCCCTCAAAGGGGTCTGCAAAGCTATCAGTGCCTTATTTTACTCTGGCATTTATTTCATTCAAAGTTCTGTATTTTGCAAGTATTCCATTAACTGGTTTGACTGAGATGAAACATCCAGAGAAATATGGAATATAACTTAGTATTATGTAACCATCTGTCTCTCTCCCTTCCCTTGCGATCAGCAGAAAGTCACTGCAGTTATGAAATGACAGGCATATTTCCTTTTGTTGCACAGCGCTTAAAAGAAACTCAAATATCCGAAAATTATTGATGGCTCTAAAAATGTCAAGGAATAGTGATGGGGATTGTTGAATTCTTCCAAAGGACCTGAACTGAATATCTCCTTAACCAGAAATCTTCCATAACCACTGAATGAATTTCCATGTGGAAGGACTCCACCACCACCATCACCCTCTTCCCTCACATACAATGAAAGACTGAAGAGCCAGGGATGAAGTAAGTGGTACCTAAAGAGCAGGGGAAATAAATTGTTCTCCAAATGAGATATGGCATGAAGAACACTAAGGACTGCTGATTGACTCACAGTTGCAATAGGCGTGTTGTCCACAAAGATCGAAACTTAATTAACATTTTAAAATTGTGCTTTGACATTTTTACCTCTTCCCATAAAACCATTTGTGTAGCCTGTGGTGTTAAAACTGACAACATTCATACTTCACATATTTAAATTACTCCTTTCCAGGAAACCCAATTTTTTCCCTTTCCCAAGAAAAGAACACTTCACATGCAAATGTGATTCACTTGAATCTTAAGATAGTCACAGAAACTCCTGAGAAAGGCTTGGAAGGTCAAAGGAAATTGTGAGCTGCTTGGACTGTTCTCCAAATGTAAGGACTGGTATTTCCCCTGTGGTCTCCCTTAGGCTTTCTTTCGCTTTACCCCAAAGCAGCACATACCTGCATCTGATATATCATGGCTTTAAGAGAAGTCTATGTCACATAGCAGAATTTAGATAGAACTTTGCATTACCAACCTGTTCTATTAAAGCAGCCACAATTCTGTAGCAGAGCACATGTTTTGCATATAAAAGATCCAAGACTCAACAACTGCAGAAGGATGTCAAATGTTATATCTTAGCCTCTGTTACGCTTAGCCCAGTGGTTCTCAAAAGTGGGAAAGATTAGGACAGACAAAAGAAAATATTTCTTTACCCAGAGTGTGGTTGGTCTTTGGAACTCCTTCCCACAGGATATGGTGATGGCATCTTGCCTCAATGCCTTTAAGAAGGGTTTGAATCAGTGATGGGATTCAAAGAAATCAACAACCGGTTTTATGCCCATCTGGCAGCCACTTTTAAATGGCTATTTTTAAACTTTGTATGTCCTATCTTCCGTTAACAACCGGTTCTATAGAGTAGGTATGAACCTGCTGGAGCCCATCACTGGAACAAATTCCATCTAGGAACAAATTCCTAGAGGAAAGGACCATCACAGGTTACAAGCCATGAGGGGTGTGTGAAGAGGTATAGGTAGCGGTGGACAACCTGAAAATGCCAGATGGAGGGGGGAACCTGGATGCAGGTGTCTTATGTGTTCCCTAAGGCATCTGGTGGGCCTCTGTGTGACATCACATGTGTCACATCACTTTGGGAGGGTCCTGGACATTTTTTCATATTCAGAAGGGGGTCCTAAGCTGAAGTGTTTGAGAACCACTGCTTAGCCTATCACTGACTTTTCCATACTGTACTTCCACTCTGTTCCCATCCTTTTTTAAAATCCAGAGAGTGCAAGAAGGAAGGGAGAGACACTTTGAGAGACCTTGGTCAATTTACCTGTTAAGAACTTGTCTCTAAAACAGCTACAGCCAAGCATGATGAGCTAGACAAATCAGTAGAAGAAGGCAGGTTCATATCGTTAAGTGATCATCAATAGCTGGAATCCTTTCCCATTACAGGCACCCCCCACTTATTGAATGGGTGCAGCACCATTGGATGGGTGCACCACTTATTGGATGACTGGAGCATCCAAAAGTAGTTAAAAAAACCTTTTGAAAAGTCAAACCCAGTCTTTTTCAGCTTGCAAATGCAAAATGGCAACTAAAAAAGAGAAAAATATCACTTACAACAGCTAAAAAGAGACATTTATTAACACACAGCCAAAATACATAACAAATTACAGTAAAATGAGCATAGGCATGTGTGGACAATGAATATTTTGTTATTTGAATGATGGTTATTTACTGAAGTAAGTCATAAGGAAATGCCAAATACATTTTGATCAATATGTCACATGCAAATCTATTGCAGGAAAGACAATTTTAGATTTTAAACCAGCCAGCAGAAAGAGGTTGAAAGAGTCGAGCATGAATGAGTTCTGGGTTTAACTGAAAGGTGTTCAAAGAGCAGAACCATCTGTAAACAAACCATAAGAAAGTGCATTTATTTACAACAGGAAACTGGAACACTGAGGCCTTCAAATCCAGATGAGGTGTCAATATATGATAACATATAAATCTGATCAAACCAACCCTAAAATAGAGCCACTTACATAAATATACAACACAATTAGACAGAAATGGTCATCTCAATATTGCTGCGCTAATTAGAACTGCTTCTATGAAATGAGAGTATTCATTTAATTAAAAAGCCCATTATGGATCCCATTCCAAATGCTGCTCACTGAACTCATCCAAATAAATCTAATTTGTTTTAGTGCAGAGTTTAGGAGTGTCATTTTATTTGTACAAACAGGTTCAACCCTACAAAAGCAGGAATAAATTGCTCACTAAAGATGGGTGAGAGCTAGACTTGTGTGCGCACAACTGGTAACATTGAACAAAAATGTATGCAATTGCCAAAATGATGGTAGACTTTTTATAAGCTTAAAACGTGAGTGAGTGTGTGTGTGTGTGTGTGTGTGTGTGTGTGTGTGTGTGTGTGTGTGTGAGAGAGAGAGAGAGAGAGAGAGAGAGAGAGAGAGAGAGAGAGAGAGAGAGATTATTCACCTACAAGGGGAGAAATATTTGTCAATAAATCCTCGCCTTATCTGTGGGTCAATAGGGTATCAGTGCTATTCAGGCAAGTTGTGGACATCACAAAAGTTAATTAGAGGGCTCATAGTCTCCACTGCAAGCTACAGTCGAAGTTAACATTTTTATAGTCTGAAATGCCAAAGTTAACCTTTTCATATAGAGCTCAAGGCTTCCATTTCAAACAAACAAGTCTCCATCTTGTTGAAAGCAAAGCATTCAACAAGGTGCAGCACAACATCTTGATAGGGAAATTGGAGGACTATGGGCTAGATGAGGCAATCAATAGGTGGATCTGCAACTGGCTTGACAGCCGCACTCAAAGGGTTTTAGTAAATGGTTCTGTGTCAATCTGGAGGTCCGTTTTGAGTGGGGTGCCCGAGGGCTCTGTCTTGGGCCTGGTTCTCTTTAATATCTTCATCAACTACTTGTATGAAGGAGAGTGATAAAATTTGCAGACAACACCAAGCTGGGAAGAGTAGCAAACACAACAGAAGACAGGAGAAACCCTCCAGGAGGATCTGGAATACTGGGCTGTAACAAATAGAATGAATTTCAACAGGGAGAAGTACAATGTTCTGCACTTAGGAAATAAAAACCAAAAGAACAGATATAAAACGGGGAATACTTGGCTTGCCAGCACAACATGTGAGGGGGATCTTGGAGTCACAGTGGATCACAAGCTGAACATGACTTAGCAGTGTGATGCGTCTGCGAAGAAGGCAAATGTCATTTTAGGTTGCATTAAGAGGACTTTATTGAACAAATTCCTAGAGGAAAGGACCATCACAAGTTACAAGACATATGTGTAGACATGGACAACTTCAAAATGCCAGATGCAGGAGGGGCACCTGGATGAGATGCCATATGTGCTCCCTGAGGCATCTGCTGGGCCACTGTGTGATAGAAGCTGGACTAGATGGGCCTTTGGCCTGATCCCGTGTAGGCTCTTCTTATGTTGTTATTTCATCCTCATTTCCATAAAATAAAGTTCCAAGATACCATTCAGTGCACCAGTATTTAAGAAAAACACCCATGTAATGCAATGGGTCGACTTCTGAATAAATAAAAGCAGGCCTCCGTCAGTCTTGAAAGACTATTGTATTGTGCTCAGTGCTGCATGCGAAGCATGAAAGCCTGGGTTAGATTGTTATGGAGGATAGGCTGTTACCCAAGCAGCAAATCCCCCTCTCCACGCCACTGAATTTGTCCAATGGAAAGGCAGAGCCAATACAATTGGATCCAGCTGGCGTCGCAGAGCTGGGCTAAGGACGGGCTCACCCTGTCTTGTGTGGCTGACCCGGGTCTCAAACCCTAGCCTGCTAGTTAACAGGCACAGCGTCTTAATCGCTTGTGCCATCCACAGCCACTCTGAATAAATAGAGTGCAACTATGTGCAGTAGTGGGATTCAAATAAATTAGCCACAGGTTCTATGTCCTGTAGACATAGGTCCCATAACAAGATATGTCCTGTATGTCCTATAGATGTATCTCCAATAACATCAGGTTCTATAGAGTAGGTGAGAACCTGCTAAAGCCACCTCTGACTATGTGTAGTTATGCATGCTCATTCCTTGTTGCTTGCTAATCTGCTGTGAATTGAATTGCAAAGTCTGAGTTATGTGTTATAGGTTGAGCCTCTGGCTTAACCCACCAAGGTTGCAATCTTGACACACTTAATACACTTTCCTGAGAATAAGTCCCATAGAACAGGATGGGACTTACTTCTGAGTAGACATGTTTAGGATTGCACCCCAAGTACCTTAAAGAAGGATCTGATCAACAGTTCCACTGGTATGTTGTTTACAATGCATTTATTCTGATAGTATTTATAAAAAAAAGATTGTGAAGACCAGAATTTAACAAGTTAATGAATAAAATGTACCTTACAACTTTTTACTATATCTTAAATAAATTGGAGACCGAACAGATCATAGAATCCTAAAGTTGGAAGGGACCTAAATTGGTAATCTAGTCCAACCCCCTGCCTGTAGGAGGAAATTCTCCTAAAGCATCTTCAACAGGTGCTTGTCCAGCCTCTGCTTGAAGAAGAAAGTTCTCAGTTAACTGAAGAAAGTTCTCAGTTAACTGGTAGTTAACTGGTAATTACTGGTAGATTATTTTTCAGGATCTGGCTAAAGACAAGACTAAAGTCAGACACCCCCGAAGATTACCTTCCCCCCCCATCCCAAATTAGCCAAGGGCCATAGAAAATTCCATGAATTTTAGCTCAAAACCTGTCCTTGATTTTTCAGTGAGATTGATTTATATTCCAGTATCTATGGTAGGCCTACTCATTTCTATTGATGGAGGAATGTCAATAAGTGAATAGCCCTTTGTTTCACTACCAACAGGAGAGGTACCACAGTTGGTACTTGAAGTAGTATAGAGTGGTACACACGAGATCCCCAGATCACTGCCACCTAGCAGTGAAACCAGTATCTGATAAATAATGGTAGGCTTGCTTGATGGCTAGAGTTCCAGTGTGCACTTATTTGTGCTCAAAAAGCCCTTTTTCTTGTGCCTCCCACTTCCATGGGAGCCTCTTACTGGTGTTTGTTTTGTTACTTCTGGTGGTACTTCCAACAGGTGGATGATACAAAGCAGTCCAGCCATGAACAAATGTTGAGAAACACTGCAATAGATCAAATAAGGGAACCGGTTGTAAACAACCACAAAAGAAAAGAATGGAAAACTTGCTATTTTACACCAAAGGATTCCTCATTATTTAAAGAGGAGTGTGGCAAAGGAAACAAATGGACAGTAAGTCCAAACAGAAATGCATTATTTATTTGTTTGTTACATTATAAAGATACCACCTTTCTCATAGACCCAAGCTGGTTTACATAGGCAGACTAACTGTATAAACCCCATTTTTCAATTATGTTTTACAGGTATTAGAATTTAAAAGGTAATAATAGAACCCTCCATTCCATTTATTCCCTTCATAGTGCAGTCATTATGGCCCTTTCTGCAATTTTCATTTCCTGGAAACACCCCCCCCCCCGCCCCAGCTTTTTTATCCAGCTCCTGTGATAACTGGATTTTCTCAACACCAGAATCAGCTACTCCCCGCTTCTTAGCTACAAAATAATGCCTTGGAAGAAGCAGGCGTGCTTTAAGGGCAGACTTCCTACACCTTGAAAATGTGATCAACATTATTTTTTGTTAAAATAAAATATTTTTTGTTAAAAAACTAATGTGTTTTTAAGTGTTTCTAGCCATCACTTGCTTAATGAACTAACTTCCTGCTTAATGTTATCATTTCTGGCCTTCAGCCAGCACCATAAATGGTATCTGGTCTTCTCATTAGACATCCTTAGGCTAGACCAAACTCCAGCCCAGGGACCAGATGTGGCCCTTGGCAAGCCTCCAAATGGTCTGAGGCCAGCCTCTCTGGTCTCCTCTGACCCAGTTGAATAAAAACAACTGGAGCTGTGATGGTGTAGTAGGGGAATGGGGGTCCTACTGTGTGCTTTATTTCTCTGTTGTGTGTTGGTGCTTGCAGAAATCCTGGAAGTTTGAGCCAATTTATTCATCTTTAAAGTATTAATATTTAACATTTCAAATATTTTATCTGGCCTCTGACACTGTGCCAGATATTTGATTTTTATTATTTTATTTTATTTTAAAAATTTATATCCTGCCTTTCTCTGGCAAATTAGCCCGACTCAAGGTGGCTGCCATAAAACATAATTAAAAACAAATAGAACATAAGTTGATGTGGCCCTTTGGCCACAAATGTTAGAGAACCCTACACTAGACTAATTGTCCTCATTCATTCCAGAATATAATTTTCCTTGTATTGGACTTTCTTGTCCTGATGGACCAATTACATAAGTTGTTATGGAAATATGAGTGGTAATATCAGGAAGAACCCAGAAGAGGCTTATGCAAGCAAAAGATATCTTTATTGGAGCTCCAGACTACAGTCGGACAGAGTTTCTGCCCCACAAAAAGACTGAGTGCCTTGCACAATTTGTACAGACTTTTTATAGCTTAACTGTCACATAGGCAATTTTACATAAAGAGATTATTCTGTTTTTGACAAGAGAAATTCATACAGGAAAAGATTCATCTCTGGAGGCTTCCTGGATGGTGAAAAGGAACAGAATGTGGTAGGATTCATGATTACACATTTTACAATGGAAAACATTCACTGTTATCTAGTACATATAGGTTTCACATCTGGCTGGTCCATCTGGGCTTCCGTTCTCACAAGAAAAGGAATTAAGAATTTTATTTTAATTTTATAATCTTTGGGCTTCAGGCAAGTTCTTCCGTCTTATCTGATAATCAATATCTCCATTGTATTGTTTTTCTTTCCTACCAGGCTGCAGGGTTAGGCAAGACAAAAGAGGGGGGATTCTCTTTCAGATAAGCATAGTTTACAAGTTTTAAGTGGGCAATTTACTGCTGACTTACAACAATGCTTGGGAACAGAGACAATGTATTGTGATGTCATAATCCCTTCTCCTGGGAAGCTGTGAAAGTTGATTGAAAGTGTTTTGCCTGTCTGCAAACTGCCTGGGCTTACAGAATGATTTCAAAGGTATCAAATAATTCTAATAAATTCTAATAATTGGTTTTTGTCCACTATAAAGTGAGGGTGATCTCTCACCTATGCACCATGCAGCTGGGCTATTTCAGTTAGCAAAGAAATTATTGAGTAATGATGATATATGTTGTGGGGTGGGAGGAGGGAGGGGAGAGAAGGCCAAAACCCAGAAAGGGGAACATATTCCACTGCAGAATCCTGTTTCTAAAAATTAATTGGGAACTAGGCAGCAGAACACTTTGAATTGTTTATGTTCTTGTTAATGCTCAAACTCAGCATTTAAAATAAAACCTTTATGTTCTGCTTGCAGAGAAGGTCTTTGGCATGCTCGTTTACTGCTAATGAGAGAACTCAATGCCAGTGACCTTTGTCTCAGGTCCAAGCTGCACTAAAAAAATCAGCACATGGATAGTCAGACACTGTATTCCCCACTGAAATTAAAAGGGTTGTATAGTAGAGTTGAGTTGGAGTGACGAGATCTGGCCATCAATAACTCAGCAGAAAACTCATTCACTCCCTTTATTGTAGTGTATGCATCATTTCATTATGCTCCCAGGCATGGCTGAGAGACAGCAGGAGCCAGCGACAATGAATGACACAACTTCACCAGGCCCCTGTAAAAGTCCTTTAGTATTGTCAGCGTCTAGCCTGTTCTGCAAGATTATTACCATAGTTTCTACCAGCTCTGAAAAATATTCCTGTGACAAACAGCTTGATAGAGAAGCCATTAATTAAAAGCAGAAATCACTACCTAGGTGGTTAAAACTGCAACTACATTCAGGAGCATCATGACAGCGCACCAACTTTTTGAGAATCTCCATTTTAATTTTGTGAAGTACTAAGTCTCAAGTTTTCATGGCAGAGGGAAGAATGCTGATGACCATGGCTGCAATCCTAACTTCTGCTTAGGCCGGCCTAAAAACCGCCATGAGTCCTGTGCTGACCTATGGGTGTCACAAAAGTGCAGTAAAACACTTTTGTGCCACTCCTGGGGGGCTTGGGCCAATGCACAGACAAAAGCCGACCTCCCCACATCATCATGGAAAGACAGGCCAGGTGAGTTAAGCCAGCCTAATTTTCTTAGGATTGCACCCCATATCTGCTGTAAAGGCCCAAAGGTGACAGCCCAAAGGTGACATACAGAATGAGCTTCCAGTGATTGAGGGTGCCTCCATTATAGCCTTTTGCTATCATTTGTTCAGGGGCTGTATTGCCACAAGTGGTTGACACTGTACCTGTTAACTGGCAGGCCAAAGTTTGAGACCCAGGTCCTACAAGACAGGGTGAACTCCTGTCCTTAGCCCAGCTCCTGTCAACCTAGCAGTTTGAAAGCATGTAAATGCAAGTAGATAAATAGGTAAAAACAACATGCCGTGTGCCTTTGTCATTCGTGCTGGCCCCATGACCATGAAAGTGTCTTTGGACAAAGCTTCTCTAAACAGTTTGAAATGGGGATGAGCACCACATCCTACAGTCAGTCACAACAAGAAGTACAACCTGCGGGGGACACTTTTACCTTTTATCATTTGTTCACATGGTGTTGATGCAAGACCACTGCAGTACTGAATTTTCTCTGCTGTATTGCAGGCCTCCGTCAGTCTTGGAAGAATATGGTATTGTGCTCGGCGCTGCATACGCTACATGTGAAGCATGAAAGCCTGGGTTGGATTGTTATGGAGGATTGGCTGTTATCCAAGCAGCAAATCCCCCCTCTCCACGCCACTGAATTAGTCCAATGGAAAGGCAGAGCCAATACAATTGGATCTAGCTGGCGTCGCAGAGCTGGGCCAAGGACAGGAGCTCACCCTGTCCTGTGGGGCTGACCCGGGTCTCGAACCCTGGCCTGCTGGTCAACACAGTGTCTTAGCCTCTTGCGCCTCTATTACTGTATCTTTAATGTTTTAACTGGATTTGTGATGATATCACATTAGGACTTCCTAATGATGATACTGGACTGCCATGAAGATCTTTATAAAACCATGTAATTTGCCTTGTGCTCTTTTTGTTTTATCCCAAATTTAATTTATTTTTCTTTTATTGCAACCCTTTCCAAGAATTTGGGATAACTCCACCTGCAATTAAAAGGCTCAATAACAGAGGATGGAAAAGATATGTGATGAAACACTGAAACTTTGCTGTCAGTCAGTTGACAATCCGGTCAGCTGCAAGGTTTGCCTATCCATAACACTTACCGAGGCAGCACTCCTAATGTTGGTTACATGGGAGTATGCTCCCTTGACTATAAAGAGGCTTACGAGTAAGTCTGAGTAAAGAGGTTTGTGCTCTAAAATAGTCAGCTCAGGTAGTAGTTTGATAGTTGCACCATACTTTCCTTCACAGTTCCTCCAATTTCTGCAACTTCATGGATTGGAAAATGAGGAGTTGATGGAGAGGAAGAGGAAAGGGAGAAAAGAACAAAGCTAGGATACTGGAGAGTAAGAAAAAACAGAGACCGATTCTTCTTCACGTAAGCACAAGTATCTGCTGGTGCTTCCCTGATGCATCAAGAGGTCTTGGACCAGCCCTGAATAGGTGGATCAATGGACTGACTCAGTAGAAAAGAGTTGAGATGGAACAGTGGGAAACAGACACATCACTCAAACTGGCCCCAAGCTGGATAAGGGGAAGCAGTTTTGGACTCTATATCAATCATTACCAATGTGATATTTCCACAAAATGCCCACCTCATTAAACGGAATAAGTGGCAGCCGCAGCCATCACCACCCAAATGTAACAATTTAAGATGTCATAACTCGAGTAGGAAACAGCCCATTACATGAACGATGCTAGTGTTAATGGAGGTCTCAAATAAATGCTGCAATTAACAGAAAGCAAGTGGCACAAATTAAAATAGGAGCCATTACATTTGATTGTTGCACCTCACTGTAGCAAAAATATTATAGTTTGATTCATGACTGTCTCTTAGTTTTAAAAGGCTGCTGGGCTCTAAAATACTGGAATCCATCACAGGGTAGGTGTCCCAATTGCCTGCAAAGGATGTTAGGGTCAAAGCTTGATATCCTGGAAATACTGACTTCATGAGATAGACCAGGACCATCAGATTTTCATACATTAGACCAAAAAGCATAGGAGTGATGTCATTAAGCAGCAAGTGATATCATCAAGCATATCATGACCAAAAACAAGGACTTTTCCCCCTTCACTTAGGAACCTATGAAGTGCTTGGGCTGCACTGGCTGAGTGGTTAAAAATGCTTTGCTTGTCAATCTGAAGTTTGGCAGTTTGGCAGTTCAAGACCTGAGTACTGTAAGAGTGAGCTCCTGTCCCTTGCCCAGCTCCTACCAACCTAGCAGTTTGAAAGCATATCAGTGGAAGTAGATAAATAGGTGTCACTTTGATGGAAAGGAAACAGCATTTCATGCACTTCAGCATTTTGTCGTGCTAGCCACATAACCGAAAAGGCATTTTTGGACAAATCTGCAGCCCAATGCAGCCCAAGCCCAGCCCCAGCATTGAGAAGGGGATGATCGCCGCTCCCTAGAGTCAGTTGCAATAAGCGAAGCAACATGCTAAGGACACCTTTACCTTTACTAGGTGACATGGAGAAGAGAAAATATGGGCATCTTGATTCTATTTTTACGATAAAGCTCAATTTTTATTTTATGAGACAGCAAGTTCCATTGCTGAGGTGCCACACCAGAGAGGGCTCTGTCATGAGCTGTTGCCAAACTACTTCCTACAAAGATGGCATTCAGAACAGAACCTCAAAGATAATCTCAAAGAGTGAGGGGAATTAAGCCAACAGAGATTAGGTCCCATCCCCTCTCTGACTTCTCAATCCTCTGGAAAGAGAGGGAGTTTCCACAATTTGGGCAGTGAAATGAAAAGTGTTAGTCCTCCTGGCTTATTCACATTCACATCACATCAAGATTGCTTTTCTAGCAGCTCATAATCATTGCACACCTGTACAATGCACACCTGTGCACTGGCACATATAAACCAAAGATGCAAATTGACCAAAGTACTGAGTAATGAATAGGCATTGATGAGTTTCAGCCAATGTATGCTTCCCACCCACCTCCTATATTGACAATCATGCATTGAAGGGCCAACATTTAGAAACAGCAAAACATTTCTCATGCATCAATTGTACTTGGATTCTATTCTATTTAGAGAGGCAAGATTAGGTGATTTTTAGTCCAGTCCTCTCTTCTTCCCTGCCAGCAACTCCAGAAAAGGCTGCACTATGGTAGGGTGGGAGGAATCAGTAAGAAGAATCAGATGGGAGTGGTAAAAGAAAATAATGGATTGGAAGGGTGTAATAGAAAGAGCCAATATGGAGAGGAGGCAGGAGATAGAGCATAGAGAATGAAAGAAGGGCTGTCACATCATTGGGTGAAGGGGGAAGCATTTGGCATGCCACTTCATGTGTCTTGGTCCAGGAATATCAGTGCAAGACTCAAAATATTCATATATAAGGCATCAAAAAATATGGGACAAACATCTCCAGAAATGTACGCTGCTGTTTCTGTGCCTAATCTCTCTCTCTCTCTCTCTCTCTCTCACACACACACACACACACACACACACACTCACACACACATTCCTTCATTCTTCCAAAACCAAATATAGGATAAGCAATAAAAGGATCCATTTTTCCCATGTTTCCCTCTAGATCAGGGGTCTCCATACAGCAGCAGGGACTTTTTTCACTTGTACTGCAAGACAAAATCTGTTAGAAATGCTTGTCTTGCAAAACTCTCTAAAAGCACAATCCTAACCATAGCTACTCAAAAGTAAACCCCATTGTATTCAATGGATCTTACTCCCAGGAAAGTGTCATTAGGATTGCAGCCTATGTCCAAGGTTTTACTGTACATATTCACTGACTGACTGATTTATCAAAGCCCAGCCAAAACCACCAGACCTACGAATGTGAAATTTGAGGAGGGTGTTCCTTCCATGACATAGGCACTCACTAAGAATGATTTTTGGCTATTCAAACTGGAAGGGAATGAAAGAGGGTGCAATGCATTTTCCTCCTATACTTGACATTGAAGACTGAACAATGCACTGCCCCAACCCCTGGACCTAGAAGCATAAAATTTGGGGATAGTATTCCTTCCATGATGTGAGCACCCAATAAGAACCAATGTTTAGAAATTTAACCCCTAAGGGACTGAAAAGTAGTGCAACATGTTTTCGTTCTTACTTAACATTGAAGATTGACTGATTAATATCCAGCCCCAATCCCTGGACCGAAAAAGCATGAAATTTGGGAAAGCATATTCCTTCTGTGATTTTAGGACCCACTAAGAACTGTGGATCCCAGTGATGCCCTGTGCCTGCTACCTGGTGGTGGCTGGTGCTTGGCAATGTTGCCCATTGGTGCCGGTCAGGGATGCCTGGTTACTTCTGGTGCCTGGTGGTGCCCACTGATCACAGGTGTCTGCTGCCCGCTGGTGCAAGATGATGCCTGCTGGTGCCCAGTAGTGGCTGCTACTGTAGGGATGTTACCTGTAGGGATGCCCTGTGTCCAGTGGCTCCCACTGCTGCCCACTGGTGCCCTCTGCCCAATGATGCCTGCTGCCTGATGGTGCCCAGTGCCATCCGTGGTGCCAGGTAGGGATGCCCAGTGCTTGGTAGGGATGTGCGCTGGTGCCTGCTGCTGTCCACCACTGCCCCTGGTACACTACCGGGTCTGGTGCCTGTTGTTACCCAGCAGTGCCAATGCCTGCCAGTACCTGCAACCCAGTGCCACTGCCTGGTGCCCACAAGTGGCCAACCATGCACAGGGCCCACAAATATTCTTCAAATTTTACTCCTGCAACAGTGGGTTCAATTCTACTACTAAGTAACATAGTGTTTAAATTAACCGTATGAAAGCAATATTTATGAGTGTTTTTAGCTATTATTTTGTCATGTCCTACATTTTTCTTAGGTGTCTTACATATGGGGGGTATTGTCCTCTTTTTTGGTTATAATATATGGTCATCCAGGTTAAAAAAGCTCCTATTTCAGGGGCACTGCTGTCTGTCACTATCATAGCTATCCCCCTTGGCAATTATAAATCAGGCAGTAGCCTCTAGGAATCTAAAATTTGAGGATTGAAACAGTTTGCAGAGTGGCAGATACAGCTCTGATTACAGCTCCCCCCATGTAAAGTTCAAAAAGGAGAATGTAAAATTATCTATCAGAGGTTTCAAAGTTAGTCTAATAAGGGAAAATGAGTATGTGTCAATGGGTTTTGATAAGAAGCTATTATTTCTACTGTATAAACACACAAGATTTGATAGACTATTCTTTAGCATACCATTATCCCACAATGACATTTAGATCCCAACCATCTTTGCCTGATTGCTGTGAATTTCCTTTGAAATGTCTAGTTGTCTTGGAAAAATAAAAATAAAAAAACAAAGTGTTAAAGAAGGAAGCTCCAGCACTGTTAAATGAGGGCACAATCCTCTTCATGTCTACTAAGAAGCAAGTCCCACTGAGTTCAATGTGGCTTACTCCCAGGAAAGTGAGTATAGGATTGACGTCTGAGTCAGCGAAATTTGTAAAGCCATTTCAGTTCACAATATGTAGGGAGAACATGTGGGAGAAAGTGGTGAGTAGAGGCACAATCCAGAGTACCTATGGGGAGTCCTTGCTCTGGTGTAAGAACAATTTACTCTGGATTGCAATATAAATTTCCTATAGGTTTTCACTAGGTGGTGCTGTAACTATGGGTGCACGTAATTTTCTTACGTGCTCCCGTAGTTACTCTAGATTGTAGGGCATGTCACATACATACAGTCTCCTGTACATGCTCCTATATATGACAAATCTCATACTCAAAACATGATCTGCTGCACTCAGGAGCTGTAGCCGGGGGTGGGGAACACACTATGTTTTGCAGGGAGCCTCCCTGCAGAGTGCAAGGAATCTCCTCCGCCTCTGATCCATTCTAGGAGGGGGAAGCATCCTGGAATGACTGAGAGCATCCTGAGCCTGGAATAGCTCAAAGGGGAGAAGATCCCTGCCATTGAGCAATAGGTTGCTTGCCCCTCCTGGAATGGCTCAGAGGGGAGGAGGTCCAGGGTGACCATATGACTGGATTTTTCTAGATTTGTCCTCTTTTTAAGCGTTCTGTCTGTATGTCCTCCAAAAGGGCTTCATTGTCCTCCATTTTGGCTTCGTTTTGGAACTTTGCAATGGTGTGTAGTACCCCACCATATCATATGTTGTTGGATACATATTGAAGAGAAGAATCCAAAGCTAGACTCAGTTTTGAAATATCTCCTCCCTATCAAAGGTTATGCCCAAAAAACTCTTTACTTGTGAGTAGGCAAATGTACCATTGTCTGCCAGAGAGGCCAGGCTGAAAGGAATCCAAGAACTTGTCCTCCTTTTAAGGTTATCTGATCCCTCTGAGGAGGTCCCTTGAACACTGTGGAGAGGATCCCTGCAAAACCTATTGTTTCCCCACCTCAGCCACAGCCCTGATAGCACCCCTGAAACTGGCTTTCCTCTGACTTCTGCCCAATTGGGGGGGGGGGGCAGAAAAAGGAAGGGTTATCTCATATGTCTTTAGGCCCCACAAATTTTGGCATCACTTATGGGACAAGTATTATTACGTACTAGCGAAATGTACCCACATTGAGGGAGGAAAATACCACCCCATGTGCCATCCCCCTCTTGTGCATCATCCCCCCTTGCGCAACATTCCCATGTGCATCAAAATCCCATGCACATCATCCTCCAAGTGCAACATCTCCCCATGCACAACATCCCCCCATGAACATCAAAATCACATGTGCAATGTCCCCCATGCACATTGTCCCCAATGTGCATTATGCCCACATGTGTATCGTCTTCCCGTGCGCATCAACATCCCATGTGCATTGTCCCCCATGCAACATCCCCCATGCTCATCAACAACCCCAGTGATGGGCCCAGCCTGGCCCAACAACTGGCTTGCCAGAAGTGGGCGGGCCAGGCCAGAGTCAGGGGGACAGGGCCGGGGCCAGGGTCAGGGGGTGGGGAGGGTCAGGGGCGGGGCCGGGGAGGGCTGGGGGTGAGGCTGGGGAGGGTCAGGGGTGGGGCCGGGGAGGGCACGCCACCCACCCCAGCACGCTGTGGGTGCAGGTGGGTGGGGCGAGTGGCAGGCCCCAACCCTGGTGCACTGTGCATGTGCCAAGCTTGGCACAGGAGCAGTGTCTCTTAAGGGTTGATGTACATGGCGGGTTGATGCGCATAGGGATCTTGCACATGGGATTTTAATGTGCATGGGGGATAATATGCATGGGGGACATTGTCCATGGGGTTGTTCAGAGGTGGGCCCAAGCCCGAACCAGTTGTTCCCCAAGCTTGGCACAGGCACAGGCGCAGTGTGTCTCTTAAAGCTGGTCGACCAGTTGGTCTCTTAAATCTGGTCGACCACTGCGCATGCGTCAAACTTAGCTTGATGCATGTGCAGTGTAGGGCTTCCCCACCGGGTGCACCGATTCAGTGCGCCCGGTTTTGTGGTCCCTCTGTAGCTACCAGATTGGAAGTGAGGGGCCATGGGGAACAACCGGTTTGGGCGATCCGGCCCGAACCGGCTTGAGCCCACCTCTGAACAACCCCATGCGCAATGTCCCCAATGCATATTGTCCCCATGCACATTAAAATCCCATGCGCAAGATCCCTATGCGCATCAACCCGCCTGCGCAACTTCCCCATGCGCAACTTCCCCCCATGCGCATCATCCTCCCATGCGCAACTTCCCCCATGTGCAACTTTCCTACATGCGCTTCATCCCCCATGCTCAACTTTCCTACATGCGCAACTTTCCTACATGTGCAACTTTCCTATATGCGCATCAACCCCCATGCGCAACTTTCCTATATGCGCAACTTCCCCCATGTGCAACTTTCCTACATGCGCATCATCCCCCCATGCACATCATCCCCAATGCGCAACTTCCTCCATGCGCAACTTCCCCCAAGTGCAACTTTCCTACATGCACAACTTTCCTATATGCGCAACTTCCCCCATGCTCAACTTCCCTCCATGCGCAACTTCCCCATGTGCAACTTCCCTCCATGCGCATCATCCCCCCATGCGCAACTTCCCCCATGTGCAGCATCCTCCACAGTGCAACCTCTTCCTCCTAACAACATCCCCCCAGTGCACCAGGCACGGAGCCCCAAACTGGCTGGATGTTGTTCAGTCTCCCATGTTAAGTATAGGACAGAAACACGTTGCCCCCTTTTCAGATCCTGAAGGGTTAAACTTCTCCACATGGTTCTTGGTGGGTGTTCAGGTGACAAAAGGATCCCTCCCAGAATTCCCTGCTTATAGGCCCAGCAGTTGAGGCGGAATGTTGATGAGTCAGCAATTCTCAATGCAAAGTATAGGGAGGAAAACGCGTTGCGTCCCTTTTCACCCCCTTCCCGTTGGAATTTCTGAAAACCGGTTCTTAGTGCACCCCTCCCTCACGGGAGGAACACCCACCCCAATTTTCACGCTTCTAGGCCCAGCGGTTTTGTCAGGGCGGTGATTAGTCAGTCAGTCAGTCAGTCAGTCAGTCAGTCAGTGAGTGAGTCAGTTTTTTTTTCTGGAGAGCTGAGAAGGAGCTCAGAGTCCCAGGTGAGTGGAGGAGGAGCTGCTTAGCTGGGGAGGGTTAATTGCTGCTAGCTGTTCATTGGCTGGTTGCCTGGTGGGAGGAGCTTTGTAGGGCAGCATCAAGGCCTGAGGCGCGATTCTGTGGACCGGAGCCTGTGAGCAAGGAGGACTTGTGAAGTTGACAGGAGATGGAAGGGTAGGGCGCAGTTGTCGTGACATGCACCACGTGTGCCATGTTTGTCTTCTTGCCAAAGGACCCCGGGGATTATCGATGCTGCAAGTGCAAACTGGTTGCACTGTTGGAGGAGAAGGTGGCAGCATTGGAGGGTGAAGTTTCCACCCTTCGTCAAATTAAGGCATCTGAGGAGTTCCTTGATACAACACACACGGAACTTCTCCAGAGGGATGACACCAGTGGGGACCCCAGCAATGATGTCTCTTCATGGAGACATGTGACAGTCAGGAGAAAAAAGGGCAGGAGCAGTCAAGAACCACTGGAGCTATACAACCGTTTCCAGAGTCTCTCAGATTCCACCATGCTGGCAGAAGTTCCTCTTGCTAGCATACCTACACCGGATCCTGGCATTGCCCATGTTATCAAGCCTACAGATCCCCCTCATAGACAGCAGCCACAACCAGTTAGTGTGGGGGAATCTCGACACAGAAGGAGAACACGGAGGAGGGTGGTGGTGATTGGAGATTCTCTCCTGAGGGGCATGGAAGCTGTATGCCGACCAGACCTGTTTTCCCGTGAGGTGTGCTGCCTCCCT
The DNA here is from genome assembly GCA_030015325.1 of Cryptoblepharus egeriae. Taxonomy (NCBI): domain Eukaryota; kingdom Metazoa; phylum Chordata; class Lepidosauria; order Squamata; family Scincidae; genus Cryptoblepharus; species Cryptoblepharus egeriae. The sequence goes on along the minus strand of JAREYC010000011.1, from coordinate 19,408,665 downwards.
GGTGCCAGGATACGGGATATTACGGAGAGGCTACCGAGGATGATCACGTCTGCTGATTGCCACCCGTTCTTACTCATCCACATAGGAACAAACGATACTGCTCGGGAAACTTTCCAAAAGATAGTTGGGGATTATGAAGCTCTTGGGGAGGAAGATTAAGGACATGGGGGATACACAAGTGGTATTCTCATCCATCCTCCCAGTAATCGGCAAAGGTCCTCAGAGAGATGGCAAGATTTTCCAGGTCAATAGCTGGCTTCGAAAATGGTGTCATCGAGAAGGATTTGGATTCTGGGATCACAGGATGAACTTCCTCAAGGAACGACTCCTAGCAAAGGATGGACTACATCTTTCAGGTTGGGGGAAGAGTGTCTTCAGACGGGAGATGGCCAACCTTATCAGGAGGGCTTTAAACTAAATAAGAAAGGGGTGGGTTATGTCCAAAGGGAACCTAGGAATAAGGAAAATGCTCTGGATGGAAATTGCCAGGGCATGGCTGTAAGGCAAAAATCTTTAGAGGGGCCTGGCCTTACAAAAAAGGAGGGAAATGCATTGAATTGCAACCTTCAGGGCTTACGTTGCATTTACACAAATGCACAGAGCCTGGGAAATAAACAAGATGAGCTGGAACTTTTAGCAAGTGAAGGGAAATTTGATTTGATAGGAATAACTGAAACTTGGTGGGATGACTCCCATGACTGGAACGCACAATTGGAAGGCTATCAGTTGTTCCGGAGGAACAGAAGTGGCAAAAGGGAAGGCGGAGTAGCATTGTATGTCAAGAACATATATACATGCTCTGAAATCCAGGAAACTGGTCCGGATATCCCTGTGGAGTGCGTTTGGGTAAAGGGGGAAAAACAAGAAACAAAACATTGTGGTGGATGTTTACTATAGACCGCCAGGCCAAGGAGAAGGAGTAGATGATGTCTTCTTGGAGCAACTGGCAGGCACTGCAAGGAAATATGAGGTAGTAGTAATGGGGGACTTTAACTATCCAGACATTTGCTGGGAGACAAACTCAGCCAAACATGGAAGCTCCAGTAGATTCCTGAGGGGCCTGGAAGATAACTTCATGGTCCAGAAGGTGGAGGAAACGACAAGGGGAGGGGCCATCCTTGACCTGATCTTAACAAATCGTGAAGAACTGGTTGATCAGGTCAACATAGTGGGAACTTTAGGGGAAAGCGATCATGAGCTGCTGGAATTTAGAATAATGTGGGAAATAAAAAGAGTGCAGAGTGAAACTTATATGTTGGATTTCAGGAAAGCTGATTTCAACAGGCTTAGAGGAGTCATAGTTGGAATCCCATGGGTTGATGATCTAATGGGGAAAGGGGCCCAAGATGGGTGGGAGCTCCTTAAGAGGCAGCTTCTACAAGCACAGTCAGAAACAATTCCCATGAAAAAGAAAGGGGAAAAAACCTGAAAAAACCAGGTTGGCTCCAAAAGCAACTTGGGGATCAGCTGAAGTTAAAGAAAGAGAAGTATAGGGAGTGGAAGACTGGAAAGATCACCAGGGAGGAGTACAGGCAGATAGCCCGGTCTTGTAGGGAGGGGGTCAGGGATGCTAAAGCTCAGTATGAGCTGAGGCTGGCCAGGGGAGTCAAGGATAACAAAAAGAGCTTCTTTAGATATGCCCAAAGGAACAGGAGGAGAGACGAGGGGGTGGGGCTGCTCCTGGACAAAGATGGACAGCAGGTGTCTGGAAACCAGGAGAAGGCAGAGCTGCTCAACTCCTACTTTGCTTCCGTCTATTCTCGGAAAGAGGACTGTGCAAATGGGGGTGCAGGATCATTGACTGATTCGGGGATGTGCTTGCATCCCCAAAGAGGAAATGAAAACATGGATGGTGCAGAAGAGCAGATTAAGATTGACAGAGAACTAGTTCGAAACCACTTAACTGGCCTAAATGAATTCAAGTCATTTGGACCAGATGAGCTGCATCCTCGAGTTCTTAAGGAACTCGCAGATGTCTTTGCAGAGCCTTTGTCGATCATCTTTGAGAAATCCTTGAGGAGTGGAGAAGTGCCACTGGACTGGAAGAGGGCAAATGTAGTCCCAATTTTTAAGAAGGGGAAAAAAGAAGACCCGGGAAATTATAGACCAGTCAGTTTGACTTCAATCCCGGGCAAGATATTAGAGCAAATCATAAAACACACAATTTGTGCACATCTAGACAAGTACTCAGTGATCAAAACAACCCAGCATGGATTTACCAAGAATAAATCTTGCCAGACAAATCTGATCTCCTTTTTTGATCGGGTTACGAGCTTACTGGACAGTGGCAATGCTGTGGATGTCATTTATCTTGACTTCAGCAAAGCATTTGACAAGGTCCCACATGATATCTTAATTGGGAAGTTGGAAAAATATGGGCTAGACGGGGCAATTGTTAGGTGGATCTGCAACTGGCTTGACGACCGCACCCAAAGGGTTTTAGTAAGTGGTTCTGTGTCAACCTGGAGGTTGGTTTCAAGTGGGGTACCCCAAGGCTCTGTCTTGGGCCCAGTCCTCTTTAACATTTTTATTAATGACTTAGAGGAAGGGATACAGGGGAGCCTGATCAAATTTGCGGATGACAACAAGCTGGGAGGAGTAGCAAACACATCAGAAGATAGGCGAAACCTCCAGGAGGATCTGGATAAACTAGAATACTGGGCTGTAATAAATAGAATGAATTTCAACAGGGAGAAGTGCAAAGTTCTGCACTTGGGCAATAAAAACCAAAAATACAGGTATAAAATGGGTGATACTTGGCTTAGCAGCACAACATATGAGCGGGATCTTGGAGTCGCCGTGGATCAAAAGCTGAACATGAGTCCGCAGTGTGATGTGTCTGCAAAGAAGGCAAATGCCATTTTAGGCTGCATTAAGAGGACTGTAGCTTCCAAGTCGTGAGAAGTTCTTGTTCCTCTTTATTCAGCATTGGTCAGACCCCACCTTAAGTACTGTGTTCAGTTCTGGGCACCTCACTTTAAGAAAGATGCAGCCAAACTGGAGCAAGTCCAGAGGAGTGCGACAAGAATGATCTGTGGAATGGTAGGGAAACCCTACGAGGAAAGGTTGGGGGAACTTGGGATGTTCAGCCTGGAGAAGAGAAGGCTGAGAGGAGACATGATTGCCCTCTTCAGATACCTGAAGGGCTGTCATAGGGAGGAAGGGGCTCATTTGTTCATAGCTGCTTCTGAAAGCAGAACTAGAACCAATGGGTACAAACCGCAAGAGAGGAGATTCTGGTTGGATATCCGGAAAAAATTCCTGACAGTTCAGGTGGTTCGGCAGTGGAACAGACTGCCTAGCGATTTGGTGGACTCTCCCTCACTGGGGATCTTCAAGCAGAGGCTCGACGAGCACCTGTCGGGGATGCTGTAGGAGGATTTCCTGCTGCAGGCAGGGGGTTGGACTAGATGACCTACTAGGTCCCTTCCAACTCTATGATTCTATGATCCTATGATTCTACGACTTTTCTCTTATACACACACACACACACACACACATACAGTGGTGCCTCACGTAAAGAACGCCTCACGTAAAGTATGTTTCACATAACAAACAAAAATTTCTCCAGGATTCTGCTTCATGTAAAGAAAGTGCTTCACGTAAAGAAAACATTTGTTGGCAGTTGGGGCAGATGTGCTGGCCGGCAGCCTGTTTAAAAAGCGTCAGCGCTGCCTAGTGCACCTGCCCATAGTGAAAGCAACACTTCTATGCTGTTCCTCCTGTGGCCGGGTGTCTGCTGGGTAGAGGGAGAGGAGAAGAATGGAGAAGAGGGAAGCAATTTAGGGCTAGCCAGGAGGGAGCAGGGGAGAGAGAGGCTCAGGATGGAGAGAAGGAGAAAGTGGGGAGACACTTTGAAGGTGTCTTGGATTGCAGCCTCCTAACCATGTCTACCCAGAAGTAAGCCCCATTGTGTTCAATGGGTCTTACTCCCAGGAAAGTGTCTTTAGGACTGCAGCCTAAGTAGACTTCATAAGATCATGCACATTGAATGCATGTTTTGAATTCAATTCCAGTGTTTTGTCATCATTTTTACATCCAGTTAATATTTTTATATGAATATTTTTGGGGTTGTGGAACCAATCATCTGAGTTTCCATTATTTCCTATGGGAAAATCCGCTTCACGTAAAGAAAGTTTCACGTAAAGAAACTGCCTCCGGAACGAATTAATTCTGTTTCCTGGGAGTTTCCTGGGAGTAAGCCCTGCTGAATTTAAGGGGGTTTACTTCTGAGTTGACACAACTAGGATGGAGCTCAGAGAGGCTTTGCACAGAGGTTGCAACCCCACAGTTTCCTTCAAGTTCCTTCTCCTTTACCTTGAGGTCAATGGAGGAGAAGGTAGTAGTTTGATAGGTGCAGGCAGTGGGACCATGAGGTGGTGTGCAAAATGGCCTCTACTGAGGAGCCTAGATGGGGGTCTTCTCAAGCAGCACTGGTAGGGTCAAGCAATGTAGCTCCCTCTCACCCACAGAAACGGGAGCTCTGGCTTTTGTCCTTGCCTCCAGGGAAGCCTGGAGCTCTTTGTCCCTTTAGCTCTTTGTCCCTGGTCGCTGGCTGGCTCTGCAGGAGGCTTCGAGGCCAGCAGCAGGAGGCAGGAGAGACAGGGGAAGAGATAGGAAGGAGATAAGAATGCTTTGAAGAGCGAGAAGAGGAAGGGATGATGCCGTCCCACGGAAGGTGGTGCCTAGATGCTTCCTCCCACCCGCTCAGGAACAAGGACAGCAGCATGCAAAGCCCAGGACCAATGACAGCAGCGCACCTAGTTCAAATGTGCCATGGTCATTCTGGCAGCGCTGTTACCCCCAGAAGTCTCAAAATTACCCTATCTGGGGTATTTTACCCCTGTTCCCGGACCTCTGCCCTATGTGCATCAACCCCCCATGCGCAGCATGCCCCATGCACATCGACCCCCCAATGCGCATCAACCCCCCAATGTGCATCAACCCCCATGTGCAGCACCTCCCATGTGCAATCCCCCATGCACAGCATCATCCCCAATGCAACCCCTCCCTCTGAACAACATCTCCCCCCCCCCCCCACAGCACTGGGTGCAGAGCTCCAAATTGGCTGGAGGTTGGTCAGTCTTCCATGTTAAGTATAGGACAAAAACATGTTGCAGCCTCTTTTCAGCTCCTTAAGGGTTAAATTTCTCCACATCGGTTCTTGGTGGGTGTTGATGTCACAGAAGGAACACCCTCCCTGAATTTCATGCTTCTAGGTCTGGGGGTTGGGGCAGAGCATCCGTCAGTCAACAATTCTTCAATGCAAAGTATAGGGAGGAAAATGCGTTGCGCCCCATTTCACCCCCTTCCAGTTGGAATTTCCAAAAATCGGTTCTTAGTGCACCCCTCGGTCATGGAAGGAACACCCACCCAAAATTTCACACTGCTAGGCCCAGTGTTTTTGGCAGGGCGTTGAGTCAGTCAGTCAGTCAGTCAGTCAGTCAGTCAGTGACTTTTCTCTGTTACATATATAGATAGATAGATAGATAGATAGATAGATAGATAGATAGATAGATAGATAGATAGATAGATAGATAGATAGACAGATAGATAGATTAATGTCATACCATCGCCATGAGGCACCCATACTGTAAACCTATTCGTATTTTGCGGGGAGAAAGTCCACATATGGGGATTTAGTTCTGAGTAGCCATGCATAGAATTGCACCCTCATTGGGGCAATTTTTATGAAATTATTTGGGGCAATTACTGTGAATTTTTTTAGGATCAACTAAAAGAAAGATATTATACAGGCCTTTAAGAGTTGGAGGGAACTTGGTAAAATCTGTTTCTACCTCAAAGGTTTTCTAAAACCATGCTAGAAAGCATAGACTGTCATTATTTACAAGCTTCTTCTTTACAATAAATTTTCACCCCACAAGACATTGGTTACTCCCCCTCTTGCCAAGTCAGCCATTTCCTCCCTGTTTAATTAACCTGGTGAGGCCACAGCAAAGAACTTCTATGCATCAATAAAAACCCATGGAGTGAAGTTATTGGCAAGCTGGGATCTTTGTTGAGCGACTGTGTTCAGAGCAGTGCTGACCAATTTCCTTGGACATCTTGTTTCAAATGCAAACTAACCTTTCCATTTGTCACAAACACCAGTCTGCCACGGACACGGTTTGCAATGGGTGTGCTATAGAGGCAGAGCTGTAGGACAAACATCAGAGAGTTTTTCAGCAATGTTCAATACCGTGCCCCAAATTCCTGTAGCAAACCTATGAAGTTTTTGGCGCTGTGGTTGAATCACTGTTCTGAACAGTAGCCAGTGGTAGAGATTATAAATAAGGTTATTCCCACTGGGGTCTTTGGCTTTAAAAGAGATGTTTTGGCAGGTCCCCAAAGCTATAAAAGGATTCCACAGCCTCACATTGCCTCTCCTACATCCCCTTGAAGTACTTGGTCTGCTCTCTGCCTTTCTTTCAAAGCCACATGGATCCTAGGACTACAAACACTCTGCCTGTCCTCTCTTTCCAATGGCCTGGCAAGGCAAAATGAAAAAGTGGCAGCATGCACTAATTGACTACCACTGAGTGGAGAAAGAAGCAGAATTGTGGCCACTCTCTCTCCACCTTCACATATTTGAGATAGATGAAAACCTCTGATCAAGGAAGACTCTGAGGAGGGCATGGTCTCCCTCACTGTCTCCACTAAACAGCCACTTCACCTGTGGCTGATGAAGAATAATGATAACCGTTTTAATTAATATAAGAATAATCATTCATCCACCTTCCCCACCACTTACTTCCTCACCAGTGAGACTTACTTCTGAGTAGATATGCTTAGGATCACATTGAATGTATCCCCATAATAGAACTTACTCCCAGGAAAATGTGGTGCACAGACAATGAAAGCATGCAAAGTCAAATATATAAATAGGCACCACACAATCCACACAGGCCTTAGCAAGAGTTTCCTCAGTGTGCATCAAGTATTCCATCAGTGTTGCGGTTTCCTCAGTGTTGCATCAAAACATGGATTGGACAAATCTAATCCAGAATACAGGTGTCCCATGTTATATACAAGGGGTCCATTCCAGATCTTCTGGTGGATTAAAAAAATCCATGCATAAAGAAAACAATGGAAAAATAGATTTAAAGACCTATTTTCGGGTTTCTTGCTCCTCTATTTGACCTAATTGAATAAAGTATCTTCATGGGTTTGTTTCTGGGACTGAAAAATGAAAAGATTGCTTGCACAACTATATCTCTACACCAGTAGAAAAGCAGTTGTACTTTACAGTGGCCATTCGTGTTGAGTCAAATCTGTGTATAAAAAATTTGTATATAACAAGTTTGGAGCTGTAGTGGAGCCTGCCTCCACACAGAAGTTGCCTGTTCCAGACTAACTGTGGACCTCAATGACCCTGATAAGAGGAATGTTATCAAGTTCCATTCTTGCCAACATTCTTTGGAAAACATATGGTTCCAATCAGGGTTGGGCCTGGCCTGGCCCAACAACCGGTTCCCTGGAAGTGGGCGGGGCCAGGGCGGGGTCAGGGGCGGGGTCAGGGGCAGGCCCCAACCTCGCCGCACTGGGTGTGTGCCAGGCTTGGCGCACGCGCAGTGTGTCTCCTGAAGCTGAGCTTCAGGAAACACAATGTTCTTGGCATCAAGCTCGGAGTCGAGCTCGCTTCAGGAGACTCAATGCGCCTGCATTGAGCTAGGCTTGACGCAGGCGCAGTGTAGGGCTTCCTGGGCGTGCTGAACTGGCGTGCCCGGTTGTCTGGCCCCCCACTAGCCACCGGGTAGGTGGGAGGGGTCAGAAAGAGGAAGCGGTTCAGGCGATCCGGCCCAAACCGCCCTATGCCCACCACTGGTTCCAATTTCCTCCTGTTCCCCAAGAGATCTATAAGTTATGGAGGACTAGAACAAGTTGAGGGTGGACTGGAACAAGTTGAGTGGACTGGAACAAGTTGAGGGTGGGGGCTGAGATCTAGACCTCTGTCCCATTGCACTCCAAGAGTGAAGGAGCTTGTGACCCATCATACCCATCACATACCCATCATAAGAGTCTTGGATTAGCTAGTCACCAGTTAGGGCCAGGTGTCCATATTTTGCTTTACACCTGATTGGCTGCTTGTGTGGAGATTTTTCTACCACTCCAGACTTCTTTAGCATTATGTTCAGCCTTGGTAGAATCACTGTGACATCTCTAGCTGAGACAACCCAGGCGCAAACCTTCTTAATTGTTCCTGTTATCGCATTTAATAGCAATGAGATCGTGAGCGATGAGTCAGCTCTGCTATGACTTGAAGAGTATGATGTGCTAATGAAGTGTGCCTTAACAAAAGTGTAAGCTTCCCTAAGCCCAGATTCGACAGGATAAAGTCTTACAAATACATCAACACATTCAGAAGATTACCAAATGCAGCATTAATCCCTTGCCTACGACCAATCTAATGACATCCACCGCACACATTCAAGTCAGAGGCCCTTATGCAGTAGGCACAAGATGAGATTTTCAGGACTAGCAACATATTCATATATCATAGCTGGCACTCTTTTATTCTGGTCCAGTGTCATCTGAGGATTGTTTTAAAGCCTTGCAGATACACTAAAACCTCTGTCAGGCACAGTGAAGAACGCGATGCCTGCCTAAAAGGATCGCACATATCTGTCATGCTGTCCTTAGTATAACAACAAAGCTCCCTGCCAACGGTTTTTGAGCCACTATTCATTTTACTTATGCAAAGTGCAGTCTCAGAGAGTTGGGACAATCAAGTCACAAATGGAAAGAAGTGTCTTGCCACTATACCACTCCTACATCCCGTATAAGGAAAAAGGGAATCATGGAATCATAGATGGAACAAAGGAAGTCTGGAGAAGTGATGATGGGTCGGAGAAGCCTATACTGTACTCTTAATCTGGGGTGTTAAGGCCAATGGGCCAGATGTAGCCCTTGGAAGCAACTTATCTGGCCTCTGTTATAATTGGTCTTCCAGCATGATAATTAGGGCTATATAGGCTCAGTGGTTAAAGGCACTGTGCCTGTCAATCAGAAGATCAGCAGGACAGCAGATTGAAACCTGAGTACTGCAAGAAGTGAGCTCCTGTCCCTTGCCCAGCTCCTGCTAACCTAGAAATTTTGAAAGCATGGAAAAGCAAGTAGATAGATAGGTACCACTTTGGGGAGAAGGTGGGCTGTGGGTGGCGCAAGTGGTTAAGACACTGTACCTGTTAACCAGAAGGCAAGGGTTCGAGACCAGGGTCCCCACAAGACCAGGTGAGCGTCTGTCTTTAGCCCAGCATTGTGATGCTGCTGGAACCAATCGTTATCAGCTTTGCCGTTCCATTGCACTATTTCATTGGTGTGGAGGGGGGGATTTGCTGCTTGGGTAACAGCTTATCTTCCATATTAATCCACCCAGGCCTTTGTGCTTCGCATTTAGCGTCAAGCACTATCCATAATCTTTCAAGACTCATGGATGCCAATGAATGAATGGGGAGAAGGTGACAATGTTCCGTGTGCATACAAGCCTCATGATCACAAAAGCATTTTCAATAATGCTGGCTCTATGACTTAAGAAACGGGGATGATACCACTCCGTCAAGTCAGTCATGACTAGCAGGGTAACCCATGTTGGACACCTTTACCTTTAGCATGATAATTGGACTTTCTCATAAACTGAAATTAAGAACAAGATTTGCACATTTTCTCTCCAGCCATTTGCAGCCAATGAGTCTCTTTGTGTGAACTAGGTGTTTATTTCTGGCCATCATCTGCTTAATGATATCACTCCCATCTCCCATTAGATGTCATGAATGCTATTCAGGCCATTGTATAAAATGAGTACCCTGCACTCGTTTCTGCCTTTCTTCTGCTCCACAAATCATATTCAACTTTATTCATTCTTCCTTTCCTTCTTTTAATCCTGGAGTGGTGCACCTCCAGGTAACGGGAGGCATTTGGCACATTTTCTTAGAGGCTGAAAAGTCTTGGACTTGATCCAGCTATCTCAGCAATGGAGATGAAATATCTATTCAAATATCTATTCAAATATCTATTGCAAATATCTATTTGCAAATGTTTCCTTTGCAAACCCATCTCTTGACCCTTCAGTGAGATTAGTGAATTATCAGAGGAAGAAGGGTTCATTTTACTGGACCCCAAAATATTATTTCAGCACAATTCTTGGGAGAGTCACTCAACACGAAAGCTGGTGTTGAAATGTCCCTTGTTAATAGAAAGTTTGAAATGAAAAGAACAGTAAAGACAAAGTATACAACCACCAGTATGTCTTTTTCACTGCTTATAGAAGCAGAGAAAATGTGCTCACTTTAAATTCCCTTGAGACATGCAATGAATAAAAAAATAAAAATTGAAAAAGATAATATAGAACATAACATTTGTTTATTTGCCAATAAATGTAATGTACACCATGGAAGTTAATAGACAACATTATTTTTGTTTAAAGGTTTTCAAACCAAATGGGCTGAAATAAAGATTCAAAAAAGGGCTGGAGGACATTTTGGAATCTTCTAGTTAGGGGAATCAATCCTACAAAATACAGCTGCTTCACTCTCACCTTGGAAATGGAAGGAAACTGGACTTTTCAAAAGACCTGTAATGTGCCAGCTTCCATTTAAAAACGGAACTTGCACAGCTTATGAACTATCAAAGAAAATAGGAAATGTTCCACGAAGTAGCCCTTCTGTATGAGCTCAACTACTGTAAACAGGAGTTTCAGAATAGAACCTCTGACTTTCAAGATGTCTCTTCTGCCATAAAATGGGAAGGTAGCTTTCCCAAAATTTTAAGGACCCATTTTTTAAAGAACACTCTAAAGTGATCCACCTAGGTTTACCAGACTTTTAAAAATATAAAAAAAGTTCCCTAGGCTGCAGATAGATAGATGCCAAGGATTGAACCAAGGACATCCTGCATACAGGAGGCATCCTGCATACTCTCTTACTGAGCCCCTTCCCAGTGCCCCTTCCCCTTTGAGGCCTTTCTGAAATGGCCACTAGTACTGAATAATCTACTAACTAAATTTGGCCTTCACCTAACCAAATTCACAAAAGGAGGAAAAAGCTGCTCTTATTAAATTACACCACAACTCTAAGCACATTAGGTGGATGGAAGTAAGTCCCTATTGATGTCAACAGAATTTATCTCCCAAGTTAAATACATTGTGGATCTCAGCCTTACAGTCAGAACATGTGCTCTCTTGTCCTCCCTTCATATCTGATGTGAAAAACACTTGGGGAAACAGAGTGCTGTGTTTCCATCCAGTGTCTTAATTCATTTTGGTGTGTTTCCAAGCATAAGTTGCAAATGACAGAACAGGGATATCACTAAGAGAACCTTCTGAAGAGCTTGTTTTTCTTCTGTCACCTGCAATTCCTTGCATTTGCAAACTTTCTCAAAGCATCATGTTATTTTCTTCTTAGAGATAACCAATGGTAGACAACCACTAAGAGACAACCACTGGGCAGATGGACCACTGACAGTGCCATTGAAAAGGGAATTTTGTTGAAAAGGGACCATTGAAAAGGGAATTTTGTTTGCTTGGGGTGTGGCTCTATTAATAGCATTCTTAAAGCTATTACAGATTGGATTTTGTCATCCATGGATTTGATGACACACAGTTGGGCCAATCTCTGTTGTGGTCCAATGTGTATTATGAAAATTCAGTTGGGGGTGAGGTCTAGTCCAGAGGGTGTTCTGAGACCCTAGAACATCACTTCCATGGGGGAGGGGGGGAGGTAAAAAAGCCACAAGTAACATTTTAAGGTCCTCTGTAGGTTTTAGAAAGAGTGGACAGAAAATTATCACCCCTGCTCTCCTCCCAGGACCAATCTGCCCCCTCCTCATCCTCACCCTGCTCCATTACACTATGTCCAGCCTCTATTCCATCCTTCCCCATTCCTCTGCAGGCCTGTGGCTAGCCTATCTGCTTCAGTGGTCACTGTTCTCTGATTGGCATTGACATGTCCACAATGGCCATCATCACAATCCTCACACTGCTACAATGTGCTTTACAGAATGTTTATTACAACAGTGTATTCATGCATCCCTCCAATTGTAGCCAGATTAGGATTGGCCTGAAAATTTGTTTTAAGAACCAGCACCATCATAGAAACAGTTTGAGGGAACACAGCTTCTTTTAGTACAACCCATGAGGTCAAAGTAAAGAGCTGTAAATGTATTTGCTGAAGCAGCAACCCATTGACCTTAAAACCATGAAGTGCTAAATTAAAGATAGGAAAGCAGCTGGAGGATGCATAACGAGCTGGAAAACTAATCAATAAGAAGATATAAAAATCAGACCACATGAGCACATGTACATACTATATTTGTTTCTGAGCATAATGGGAAACTATTCCCCGTTTTCACCTTCAGCAGAATCTTTGAGTGATTTGTTGTGTTGGTTCTCTATGACAAAGTTCTTGAATGGAGCAGATCCTTTGAAACCTTTTTCAAAAAGTTTTATTTCCATAGTCCACAGCAACTCTGCAGTTAACCAACTCTTGCTGCCCAAACCACTTCTGCATTGTGTCCATCTCCCCACAAATCAAATTTGATCAAATTTCAAATTTGCACATATAGGCTTGATCAAATTTCAAATATTTGCAAAGCTGCAATAGTGTATTATCTCCCTTCAGTGATACCATAGAGAAAAGCTACAATATTTACTTGAATCTAATGCACCATCAAATATAATGTGCACCCTCTACTTATAATCAGAATACCACATTTACTCTTATCCAATTAACTGTCAAATCTAATGCACACCCTGATTTTGAAGGCTAAATTCAGCTGTAAAGGGTGATCATTAGATTCGAGTTTTGAAAATGAAATTCGGCTGTAAAGGGGGAGATTTGAGTAAATACAGTATTTAATGCCCCTCCATGGGAAAACAGACACACACAATAGAGGAGTGCCCATGCTAGAGGAGTGCCCATGGTGGCATGGAGAGCACAGCACATGTTTGTGAACTGGCCAACCCCTCCATGAGTGTGGCACAGAAGTTCCTTTAGGGGTTAGAATTGTGCTGTGATTCAAATCCTAGTGATGCCACTCCATAGACACAACAATGGGTCTATTTGGAGCTGCACCATCAATTTCAGTAGCACAACTTGGAACACACATGATCTGTGCTGCCTGGGGGACAAAATGTTTATCTTGTATAAGTGCTGGGTCCCAGCCCCACCCCTACTGCCCACCACCCCCAAGAACACCCTCTGTCCTTATCTCTACCTCAAAATGCCTCCCTCCTGCAGTTACTTATTTATCCAATAAATAAGTAAATAAATAAGCTAGCAAGAAAGCTCTCCCGTTTTGTTTGATTTTGTTTTGTTGGTTTGTCTCCAGTGCAGTTTTTGTTTCCCAGAACTAAGTGACAAGCAGCATTGTGCAATTTTGCTCACACAGGATCCCACACAAATGAATCTATTGTTAATATGATTTACAGGAGAAGGAAAAGGTGCAGCCCATTAATAAATCCATCCCAAGACTTACAAAGGATGGTCTTTGGCAAAAGAGATTTCTTTTAATGATATGGCAGAACAAAAGAGATTCACTCTCTTGTTGTATTCCACTGTCCAGGGCTTGCGTTCCTCAAACTAATAACCCTATCAGTAAACAACACATTCAAATGCAGAATTCCTTGCAGTTCATTAAAGTGGAGGGGAGAGAATGGGGAAAAATAAATTCAGAAAAATGCTGAAAAATGCTGAGAAAAGTTATGTGGATATAAACAGGTGTGGAGTGAACAATGAATTCTGCTGTTTAATATTGCATTTCTCCTGCTATTGGGGATATAGTGTTGGAACCATGGCCCTTACAGTTAAATCAAGGATGGTGGCTATATGTGATTAAGGTGGCCAGAACGTAATTAAGGAACACACTCTGCCTCCTCACCCCAGAACTGAAGCTCAGAAGATGCACGTGGCAATATGTGACTAAGACCCCAATCCTAATCAGGTTTAATCAGAAATAAATCTGATAATAGTCAATGGAAGTTACTCCCAGGTAAGAATGGTTAGGATTGCAGCCTCACGAAAATATGTTGACTTCCATTTTCGAATTAATATATAATTATGGCTGCAATTCCAAGAATTCCTGGGAGTAAACCCCATTGATCTCAATGGAACTTAGTTTTGAGTAGACAAATAGGATTGCATTATAATTCTTTCATTTTTGAAAATTAATATAAAAAAGTAAATAAAAAATGTCAAGTCTTACTGGGTATAAACTTAAGCATTTGGCCAGCGGGGCCATATCAAATATCTGGCACATCTGTTTAGTAGGCCAGAACCTCTCTGTGGACCAGAGGCTGGCTAAGGGCCAGATAGAAGCTTGCTTTCTGTCATATGGGCTAGGTTTTGGCTATTCCTGCACAAGATTAAAACATTAACCAATTTAGGCCAGCAGAACTCACCTGTCTTCCTCTCCCTGTGGTGGAGTGCAGAAGCTAGAACATGTCTATGCAATGGCCTAACCCACCCAAGGAGCTGCTCAGAAGTGCTCTTTTGACACTTTTGTGACACCCCCAGGTCAGTACAGGACTTGTGCTGGCCTAATTGGGAGTTAGGATTACAGCCTAAATTAAATTATCAGGGTGAGTAAATATATTTAAAAATTTAAACGGTTCTTAAATATTGCAGCTGTCAAACATCTCCCCTGTTGCTGTTAGACATCTGAAGTTTACATAAGAACATAAGAAGATCTCACGGATGACAAGCTGCACCTGCTGAAATTCCCTCTTCTAACTATACAATTGTTAATAACAGGGTGACCAGATGCCTGTACCTCCAAAGGAGGACAAGGTCCTGGATTTCTCTCTGCCTGGCCGTTCTGGTGGACAATGGCATGTTTGCCTACTCACAAGTAAAGCCACGATATAGGGCATTTTCACTTTCCCATAGAGCTCAATGCATTTTTTTTAGTTTTTTTGCCATAACTTTTGATAGGAAGGAGATATTTCAAAACCTCTTTTTGCATTGGATTCTGCTCTTCAGTATGAAGCCAATGACATATGACATGATGGGGTACTGAACACCATTTCAAAGTTCCAAAATGAACTTTGGAGGACAACAAAGCCCTTTTGGAGTATACATGAACAGAATGTTAAAAAATAGGACAAATCTGGTCATATGATCACCTTGGTTATCAGTCCAGGATCTTTAAAGTGGCACAGCTTGCCCACCTCTGACATAGACTAAAGGCCTTGATGTCAAGTAGGCATCTTGTGTTTGCCTGCTGGCTTTTGTGTCTGCCCTTTAGGATGGATTGTACACAATGCAAATCATTGCAACCATATTCAACAATGTAAAAAGCTTTCCATTATTCTGTCCAGCAGAATCAAGAGGGATGCATGTCCCCCATCCATCCCTAGGAACAGATTATGTATCTGGCATAGTCATTAAAGTGCCATAATGCATTTCTGCCCCACTCCTGGGGGGGTTAGGCAAGAGCACAGGCATTCACTGACCTACACACACCACCACGGGAAGATATGCTAGGTGCATTAGGCCATCCTAAATTGGTTAAGGTTGCACCCTATGATAATCAAACCAGCTGCAGTTTCATACACAAAACACAGTGCAACAATTTCCAGTATGTTAACTGACACAAAGATCAGGCATAGACATAGTAGCAGCAAAGAGATTTGAACAGATGCTTGACTGTCAGTCAGAAACACACCAAGGTCATGAAATGTTATTCAAATTACAGTATATGTTGTGTTGAAATGGATTAGGCAGTTGTACAGTCCTTCTCCTTAGCCTTATAAGTTCCCAGTATAAGACTTACTAGTGCTTTGATAATGTTTTGTAAAGAGAGGGAATAAAGTAGAATCTCTGCTGCTAATTTCCAGAAAAGGTAAGCATACTGGGTGACCCTTGAGAATCCTTGAGTTTGAAGGATCTCTCTCAAAGATTGCCTCTAAGTATCACATTGGGAATTTCCTGCTGATTATGGCTGTCGTACTCTTATTTTGAACAGTTTCATGTCAGCATATGATAATCATAACTACATGTGGGGCTAATGCTAGTATTAGCTATTATATTTCACCTGGGGAAGAAAAGATGTGAACAATATTTAGCTGTGTGAACTCTTTCCTCCCATTCTTTTCTTTAGGTTCATAATGTACAAGAATTAGAAGGAATCTTAGCAGTCATCTAGTCCAACTACCTGCTCAGTGCAGGTAAATGCTAAACCATACCTGACTGGTGGCCACCCATTGTCTGCTTGTAAACCTCTACTACTGCTTATGGTCAGTGGTGGGATTCAAATAAATTAACAACAGGTTCTATGTCCTAATAACCTAAATTAAAAACAGGTTCTATGTCCATAGAACAACAGGTTATATGTCCCATTAGTAACTGGTTCTCAGAGCCAGGCGCTCATTAGCAAAGGGTTCTGTAGAAACTGTGAGAACTCCCTGAAGCCCATCGCTGCTTAAGGTACACTTTTCTAGTGCTGGATACTTCTCAAACAGCCCAGTTCTAAGCCCCCTAGCACACAGAGGAGTATAAGCACTTATGAGCATCCTGACAGCCCCTGGAGTCTTCATGGGGAAAATGCACAGTTACCTCAATGGATCTCCTGTAGTCTGCACCAGCTGTTGCCATTGTGAACATCTTCTATGCAAAATAAGTCCTGAGCCCAGTGCACATGCCCAGAGTCAAAGAAAACCACTTTTTTGTTGCATAAATAGTTATGTTTTTTCTGGTTTTTTTTTACCATAACGTTTCATCAAATACAGATTTTTCAATGTGGTTTGTTTCGTTGCATTCTGCATTAGATTATTCAAACCTATCAAAATTTTCACAATTTGAGGCAGTAGTGATCAACCCAAAGTTGATGACCTGGTGTAGTCTACAACCGCTGCCATCTATTGTGACACAACTAGCTGCTGCTATTTTATTTCTTCATCCATTCTGTGAAATTTATTTAAATGCACGTCTGCTGTTGTTTGGTTTAATTTTGCATCTTATCCCAAAAACATTGAATGTGTTTTCGGGTGATTGTAAGAGTTTACTCTTGGGATCAAGCAACATAATTCCATTTGTGTGTACCAGTGGGCGTGTACCTGAGTGTGCCAGAACAAATGACAATAAAGTTATGTTGTCTGTTTAGAGGAATGCTGCTTTTCCAGATTTGCAAAGATGTAAATGGGACCAAAGATGTCAGGTTTAATCCTTGGCTTTTCCAGGGTAGAAAAAAAGTAGACAAATGGTCTTTTAATAATTTGTGCTTTAGGAATTGAAATCCACTGACACCTCTTGCCATCCACTTTGGAACAAGTTCAATCCAACCATCAATGGAAGGGCAACATAGGCATTCGTGATCTGCCTTTGGCTTGCAGTCCTGATCATCTTCTATGCAAAATAAATTTCCCTTATGAGCACTGAAATGAATGAGGCTGACTTCCAAATAAATGTCCCTAGGACCAGGTTGCTAATGGACTTGGGAACAGCATAGGCAGTGCTGCAGTCCTGCTGCCTCTGCCTGAGCCTTTACATTACATTGGGAGGCCTGCATTACAATGTGATAGAAGGAACTTGCCTTTCTAAGCCCCTGGCAGCAGCATGTATGATTGCAAAGCAAGCAAAAAATTAAAGCATAACAAAAGACAACGTAATTATGCTTTGTCCTCTAGTGCTTTTCCCCCTGTGGATCCCCAAACATTTTGGAGACTTTAATGAACAAAAGCCCCTGATGCTATCAATGCTTTCCCCTGCATTCAACAGCCATTGTAAATATCAAAAAAGTGCAAAGCCCTGTGAATGAGGGCAGAGGAGAACAGGCTTCCTTTTTGCATCCAGACATCCACTGTGCTAAGCGGTAGGAGACGGGAACTTGAGTAAATGTTTTTCAGTGTCCACATTATCTATCTACATGAAATCCATCTTGTGATTGGGCAGGATAAGGTACATTAATGGACACTGATGAGATACTCTTCTTGTCCTATATATAACAAGGTACCGTGTGATCTGAATGGATCCCTGGTGTTTGGATTTATATTGAGCTTGGGAGCACTAGTTATTATGTCTAAGCCACCAAGAGCCAGAAACATGGCAGACATTGTTTATAAATCTTTTCAAAAAATGCATTTCCTGGCTGCCACTATGGCAACAGGGAACCCAATATCGAGCTCGAATGCTCAGTGTAATATACAAGGGATTATTTCCACCAAATTTTGCAAGAGTCTCCGAAGGTTGAAGAGACAATCTGGGCAATTAAATGGGGTGTCACTAA
Organism: Cryptoblepharus egeriae; assembly: GCA_030015325.1. Classification (NCBI taxonomy): domain Eukaryota; kingdom Metazoa; phylum Chordata; class Lepidosauria; order Squamata; family Scincidae; genus Cryptoblepharus; species Cryptoblepharus egeriae. Next base: position 19,390,449 of record JAREYC010000011.1, on the reverse strand, counting down.
AGGTTTCATATGCCAAGAAAAATACTATGCAATGGAAGTTTGGGACTTGTTTGTAAGATCTTTTTCCCTGGATATTTTGGGAAATATACATAGCAATTAGAAATGTCAATTCTCTTTAATCCTAGAATTTAGGATTCATACTGGGGCATAAATTTGGGTTAAAAGAGGTCATTTGCATTCCTTCTGTACTTCACCCTTTGTAGTCCCATTGAAATTTTTGATTGTAAGCTGCTCTGGGCAGAGATTTACCTTTTTCTTATGTCACTTTATAAAGGGCCATACATACTGAGGCTGCTATACAAATTAAACAGATTATTACTTGGCATCATAAGAAGACATCAGGCCTAACGGGACTTTTAAAGGGAGACTGAATGTGTCTCAGTGTGCATGAGTTGGTAAATAATATCCCTGGGGAAAGAGCAGATGTGGATCACAATCCTAACTAACCTGGGCCGGCACAACTTAGGCCAGCACCCCATTCCTGTGATGTGTGGGGAGGCTGGTATTTGTCTTTCCCCTGGCCTAACCCCCTAGTAGTGGCACAGAAGTGCATTATGACACTTTTGCAACATGTTTGGGACTTATGCTGGCATAACTAAGGACTCTCCCTCACTGGGGATCTTCAAGCAGAGGCTCGACGAACACCTGTCGGGGATGCTCTAGGGGGATTTCCTGCTGCAGGCAGGGGGTTGGACTAGATGACCTACTAGGTCCCTTCCAACTCTATGATTCTATGATTGCAGTCTCAATCTTTTCCCACCACTTCAGCCCCAATCTGGATCTGACCAGCTGCTATTTAATCTAGGGACAAAAGTGCTAATGGTGCTTCCTCCAGTGGAAACAGCAGCATTTCTTGGAGGACCAAATCAAGAACATGGTACAGCCAAATAACAAAATCCAGCTTGCCCTACACCATGGCTCCAATGCTATGCAAAATGTCACAAACCACCAAACGTTTGGTCCTAAGACAGGTAGATGCTATGATGCATCCTATTTCAGGGCTCAAGGGGCTTTTTGGAAAGGAGCATATCTACTGGAGTGGATCAAGCACTGCACTCATTGCATTATAAAGGAAGATTTCACAGTGAACAGGTCTGGCTCAGGACCTCCCAGCACCTGAGGTAGCAATGATCCTCCTCTCTTGCTTTGATAAGAGAAAAAAACTGAGTGGAAGAATCAGGTGTGGATAGGGTTGCCATAATTCTCCTTTGTAGGTCCAGGTGGGACAAGAGAAGAGAAACCTATGACACAGTCCCGAATTTCCCTTCCTTTGTCCCACCTGCTCCTTTCCAGCTGAGTGACAAGCAGGCCAGACTGGAGAACCCTACCTTGCATGTGCAACCTTAGCATGTGTGCATTAGGGCTCCTCTGTAGACTAGTGCCAAACAGTGCCTGGTATTGTGTTTTGGAGGAGCCCAAATGTGCACGTTTCCTTGGGTGCACATGTTACCTTAGCATGTGCACACTAGGGCTCCTCTGCAGCCAAGTGTCAGGTGTGTGCACAAGGGTTTCTTTGCAGCCTAGTGCTGAGCAAGTCTACCTAGCACTGTGTTGCGGAAGAGTCCTAATGCATATGTGCTAAGGTTGCGCATGTGCATTAGGATTCCCCATCCTAATGCTGAACTTGTTTGGGTCAGATCAGCGTTGGGCTGGAGTGCCCTTCCATTTCCCTGGACAGGGTCCTGGCTGGGTCATGACCTTGGCTGGGTTTCCAGGAGGAACGGCAACCCTAAGTGTGAAGAAGAAGAATGGCAGGCTAGAGTGTCTGCAGTGATCTAGTCCACTATATTGCCTCTTCTGCTCTGTTAACCTTTGCAAAGTCAAGCAGTGGAACAGTGCAGAGGTGTACAATGGGTGATAATTGGCTGCCTGAAGCAGCACCCTTAACCAGCCTCAAGAATGGGCTGCTTCTTGCAGGAACAGATAGCAAACACACATTTTCTTGACATGCATGAGTCTGTAATTGAATTGGTAATTCAATTTGTTTTAGCTTCACTGTGGCCCTAAAAGATGTTTTCTTTAATGGATTATCTTTGACAATGTGTGCGTAGGCTTCGTTGGGAACATCCTGCAAAATCTATGTTGTTTTTCCCCACTGTGAACAATGTACAGGAGTAATTTGAAATCCCTAGTGAGGCTTTGCTTGTTGAGTCAAGAACCAAATGTAAAAACTGAACATGCTCCTATTGGTAATGACTAAAACACATACCCCAAAACCAACATAATAAAAATGGAGAACACTACATGCATGTTTTTCCTCCTCTTATTAATTTTCCAGCATATTACAAAATGAAATGAGGACACATCTTAACAAGAATTGATCTGTAGTATTTAAATATGACTTTTCCCTGCATTTATCCAGAATGTCTTGTTTGCAGCTGCCAAGAACATCATTACTAATGGTACAGCAGGCTTAAATTACAAAGAAAACAGAACAACTGGTGTCTATCCAATAATGAAACATTCTCCATACAAGCTTAGAAATTAATTATATCAGACACTGGGTCCTTTTCTTGACTACTTTCAAGATTGACTGTTTTACCATAATTTCTCCTTGCATAATAATTCTGTGGGTGGTGCAAGCAGTTAAGACGCTGTGCCTGTTAATCAGCAGGCCAGGGTTCAAGACCCGGGTCGGCCCCACAAGACAGGGTGAGCTCCTGTCCTTAGCCCAGCTCTGCGACGCCAGCTGGATCCAATCGTATGGGCTCTGCCTTTCCATTGGACTAATTCAGTGGCGTGGAAAGGGGGGATTTGCTGCTTGGGTATCCTCCATAACTATCCAACCCAAGCTTTTGTGCTTCGCATGCAGCATATGCAGCGCCGAGCACGATACCATAGCCTCTCAAGACTGATGGAGGCCTGCTTTAATAATTCTGCACTGGCATTGATTAAGCACTTCAGAGGCTAGGCTCTTGAGTAACATGAGTTTTCCTTCCTTAAAGGAATAAAAAATTGTGAACAGTAACATACTGTAAATCACCTTTCACTATAAAGTGGGTCCTCCGAGTGGGTTCAGCATCCATAGATTATGTTGACACCGAACCTGCAGCTGGAGCTCCCTGGAGCATTCCAGATGTGACCATATTTGTGGGGCCTTGCAATACATCCCCTGCAGATAAGTTGATTATAGCCTTGCAATATCCTGCACTAAATTTTTCCTTTGTGATACATTTTTAAAAGCAACTGATAGAGGTGGCACTTACGACCTCAAGAGATGTTAATTTTTACCTGTGTTGTTCTGTTGGAGAATATTCTTCTAATGTTCCTCTGAGCACAAAAGAGTTGTTTGCTGCCACCACTGCCTCTCCCTCCAAAAAATGAGATTGCAGAAGATGTCTGTATGCCAAAATGGGCCTCCCTGAAAGATTTTATTGGGTCAGCAGATTCATGAGATTTAACCCATTTATACCTGAGCATATATGGAACACAATGGAACACTAGGCATAAATGGGATAATGCAGATGCCTTGCTCTAAGCCAGGAGTAGCAACCATAAGGCCTGTGGAAGCTCATTATCCAGTCCTGTGGCTCTCCCAGCAACACCATCAACTTCTCTCAGCTGCTGAGCTGTGCTGAGGTGTCAGTGTTGAAGGCATAGAACGCATAATATTTGGGATCTCCCAAATTTTATAAAAATGTGGTCAAGATTTGTGTATATCTCTTCTAAGATGAATAGCTGATGAGTTCCTAAGTGAGAGGAAGAAAAACATAATCTCATTTCCCACCCCAGACCTGTATGAAAAGGTTTGTCATTTTTGCTCAAAACATTTTGGGGTGGTGTAGCCCAGAATCTAATGCATATCACCCATCTTTGAGTAACAGAAAGGCCAGAGGAAGCAAAGGAGCAACGTTTCCAGGTTTCCAACTTCCCAGTGTCCCCCACCCCATTACATATTTTTATCTGGTTCAAAAGTAAAGCTAGACTGCATGTGAAATCAGAAGGAGCCCTGCATACATCCATAAGATGATGTGTCAGACAGGAGCACAGGCCTGGACTGAGATTTCCCACAGGAAAAGAATTTCATCTTCCGGATGGTGTCTAATCACATACACACACACACACACACACACACAACTCCAAGGGAATACATTCCCACAGCATTTGTTCAAATTCTTAGAGATACTATCATCAAAATTATCCTAAGAGCAAAGTACATTTGCAAATTCTGCTGCAAAAACTCATAACAAAGTCAAGAACATTTGAGAAATGCTGCAGTCAAGTTTTTCCTCCCCTTCACTTCAATAAAAACAACCCTGATCATTTTTTTCAGAGATTCATAAATACCAAATCTTAAAATAGCTCTGCTCATCTTCTGAAGATGCTGTGCTATTCTCATCAGAATCACATGAACAGTCACATTGGTTGCTAATGCACAATCAGCCACATGAGAAATGTGGAAACCTGGAATTCTGCATTTCTGATTATTTTTTGTTTGTGTATTCCCCCACCCCACCTACAAATTATGTAGTTTTTGTTCTCTATGAGCCCAATCCTATGTATGTCTACTTGGAAGTAAGTTACAGTAGAGTCAATGGAGCTTACTCCCAGGAAAGTGTTAGTAGGAGCCTCTGCAGATACAGGGCTTGTTGCTTGTTCTTTTTCTCAGTACTCACTTGTCAATATTTTGTTACTGGAAGAATAGGATATTTTCCCCCCAACCCCCATTTGAAAATTTGTTGTTGAGAAATGGAAAATAATAATGTGTTTAAGATCACTATAAAATAAATAATATAATATTGTTTAGGATCAACCAAAGAACACTCATGGGACTGCAGTGGCTCAATGGTTAAAGCCACTGTGGTTGTTGACCTGAAGGTTGGCCAGTTGGTGAGATTGAGACCAGAGTAACATGGAGTGAGCTCCCATCACTTGCCAACCTAGCAAGTCAAAAACATATCAATCCAAGTAGATATATGGGTGCAACTTTGGTGGGAAGGCAACAGCATTCCGTGCACTTTGACATTTAGTCATGCCAGCCACATGACCCAGAGAATAAACGAGGGAGGCGTGACCAACCCCTGGTGGCCGGAAGCATGCAGGGAAGGCACACCTCTGACCAGGGACTCCACAGCCCCTGCAGCACCTTTGGCCTCATCGTCCCACTTGCCGGTTATCCCTCCCCCTCCTCCGACGAGCGCATGAGGAGGCGTGTGGTAGTGCGGCAGCCTGGCCGGCGAGGCTGCACTGTTTAAAGGATCTCCGCGCCTCCTTTCCTCCTCCAACTGGTGCAGAGATCCAGGCTGGGCTAGCTGGGAGAGCCAGCAGCCTCCGTGCACCTCCTCGTGAGTGCACGTCACCCACACCACCTCCCTCCCCAACCAGTATGCACTTCTGCTTGTGTCTGTGTATGTATGACTGTGTGTGTATGTATGACTCTGTGTGTGTGTGTGTGTTTGTATGCATGACTGTATGTGTGCATGTATGCATGAGTGTGCCTGAATGCTTGAGTGTGCCTGAGTGTGCATTGCACATGTATGCATGTATGAGTGTGTGCTTGTGTGAATCCATGCTACGTATATATGTGTGTGTTTGCATGCTGGTCACTCAGCTTGTAAGACTCTTTGCCCTGAGGAGAAGAAGAGATGCCCATGGCAAAGGAGGTTTATAACACCAGAGACCAGGCCTGGGGATTTATTACAGTACTAGCGGAGAGAACATGCTGTTGTGGGAGTAAAATTTCAAGAATATTTGTGGGTCCTGGGTATGTGTGGCCACTGGTGGGCACCAGGCAGCGGCACCCCTTCTGTTCTGAATTTCCAAAAACCGGTTCTTTGAGGGTGCCTACATTACTGAAGGAACACCCTCTCCAAATTTCACACTTCTAGGTCCAGTGGTGTTGGCTGGGCATTGATAAGTGAGTGAGTGACTTTTCAATTTTTTATATATATAGAATATATATCCATTTATATCCATTAAAAATGTTTTAAGCTGTATGGGGGGCGGTGCATTCTTTAAAGACAGAAAAGTGGAACATATACCCCTGAATAAATATAGTCAAGGAAAATATGTATGCAATGCCACTGTAACGGTTCTTTGTGTGTCTTTCTGTATGCATTAAGGGCTGTCTGAGCCAGTGGTGGGCTTCAGGGGGTTCTCACAGGTTCTATAGAACCCTTTGCTAATGAGTGCCTGGTTCTGAGAATCGGTTACTAATGGGACATAGAATCTGTTGTTAGTTACGTTACTGGGACATAGAACCTGTTGTTAATTTATTTGAATTCCACCACTGGCTGTCTCCCCTTCAGGAACACATATATTCCCCCACCCACTCAAACCCCCATCCAGTGAATATAGGCCACCACACTATAATGGATACACAGAAGGAACACATCAAGGAAACCAACCAACAAACATATGTTTTAGATATTCTTTGCAGGACCAGGATCTCCTTGATAATGCATGCACCAATTCTGAAGGAACACCATTCAGGTAAAAGAAACTCAGATGTGAATCTATGAATGACACTATGATGTATTTAAAAAACTTTTGTATGTATGGAAAAATAAAGAACAATTCTATCTTGTGTTAAATACATTTTTGCTTTGTGTATAACAGGAAGATATATATTCTTTAAATCACCTTGTTATCCCCCTTCTAGGAATTGTATGAGCTACCAGCCATAATCTAACACATAGTGGCAGCTGGCAGGTAGGAAGCAAGTCCTGTGGAATTAGATAGTTATTAGCTGCAAAAATTGCAATAACTTAAACAAACTCAAGTTAGCAACGTTGACAGAGTGATGGAATCCTGACAATACCTCTCCAAGCGGGCTAAAGGGTACCATAGCCAAGCAGATTATTAGTTTTATAACTTTTAATGGATCCCAGTCCACTGCAGCCTGATGGAGTGAATGGTACGATCACCCCAGGGAAATATGAAACTATTTTATATCTCATTTGTCAGAATAAAGACCCAGGAGGATCTTTTGTTGGAATATATAAGCTGTCCCTAAATATGTTGCTTTAGTAGTCCACGTACTGGCATGAATCCAGTGTTAATATTTTGCCCTGAACTGGGCTCATTAAGCACTCTGTTCAAGAGATAGGGTTTGGAAGAGGAGGAAGGAAATATAGGGCTCAGTCCAGAGTAACTACGGGGAGTCTTTGCTCCGGTGTAAGAACAATTTGCTCTGGATTGCAATATGAATTTCCTATGGGTTTTCACTAGGTGATATAGTAACTACGGGGTACACATAATGTCTCTTATGTGCACCCGTAATTACTCTGGATTGTAGGTTTAATAGGAAATGTGTGTGTGTAGTGCATCAGCCAGGTGGAGAGAAACCTACAGGCAAGCAGCACATAGTAACACAGAAACTAAAGGAGCCATGAAGTCAGGGTATAAAATTCACAGTGGTGCCTCACATAAAGAGCTTAATTCGTTCTGGAGGCATGCTCTTTAAGTGAAACGCTTTTTAAGTGAAGCAGATTTTTCAATAGGAAATAATGGAAACTCAGATGATTGGTTCCACAACCCCAAAAATATTCATATAAAAATATTAACTAAATGTAAAAATGATGACAAAACACTGGAATTGAATTCAAAACATGCATTCAATGTGCATGATCCTATGAAGTCTACTTAGGCTGCAATCCTAAAGACACTTTCCTGGGAGTAAGCCCCATTGAACACAAGGGGGCTTCCTTCTCGGTAGACATGGTTAGGAGGCTGCAATCAAAGACACTTTCCTGGGAGGCTTACTTGGGCTGCTGCTGGAGATTCAAGGTGGTCAGTGGGGGCACTTGGGGGCAGTTAGTGGCAGCTGCCTCTGGCACCTCCAGGCAAGCTGCCCCCTTTTAAAGAGCCTCCATGTGGAGCGTTAGGGCTGCATAGCACATGTGCCCATAGCACGCTTGCTTGTTAAGTGAAGCAGAACTTGTTATGTGAAGCAAGATTTTTTGGGAAAATTTTTGCTTGTTATGTGAAACGCTTGTTAAGCAAGGCGCTTGTTAAGCGACATACTGTATATATGTAGCCAATGAATTCAACATAGTCAAATAGCCAATAAATTCAAATGAATGAAAATAGAAATGGATTAAAATCTGTTATCAACCTTGAAAATCACTGGGCAGGAGAACTGGGCTGAAATTAATCTGTTGTTGTTAACACCTTTGGCAGTGTCAACATATGTGTCTCTCTTACCAGTGGCATATCTAGGGAAAATGGTGTCCTTGACAGGCACTGACATAATGCCCCTAAGCTCCATGGTCTTGTACAAGCAAAATAGCTGGCATAGACACATGCAGCCCAGTGTCAGCAGAATTGGGCCCAGAAGTGGGGAATAGGATCCAACAGCAGTTTCATGCACCATCCCCACTTTCTCCTCAGACCAGTCTGTCTAACCCCCACCTCATTGACAATCCTTCACAATCCTTATCTAAGAAGGGAGCCAGATAGGCACTTTGTCTGATAGATCTAGGACTGATTTCACCTACCTCAGACTTCCCTGAGGTGTATCTTTTTAGCAAGGGTAGTCATGACTTGTAGGTATTGTGTGGGAGAAAGAGTTTGATCACAGATTCTTGACATTCCTCTCATTTTATTTAATGCATGTGCAGAATAGGTTGCATGTTGTAAAGATCCTCTACATCTTATAAAAATACAGTATGTGTGCCTAATGAAGATAAATAATACTGTTTTTGAGCCACTCTGGTTTCCTTTGGTTTCACAGGCTGGTTTAATGGATCCATGCAACATGGCACTAACATTACTATACTCATCTCTTGCTGTCTTGTAGCTTTCTTGAATGCAATGTAATTTTAATCATGTTGTTCTTTCTGTGGCACCAGTTTCTCCGTTTTCTAATCTACTGAATCTCCCTTGTTTCTTCTGTTATGTCAGTATTAACTCTCATGATAATCTTCCCAGCCATTCAGCTATGTTGCTCTTTATTTCTTAATTAATTTCCTGGCTTCTTATTTCTGTATCTTTCCTCTTAAATTGCTTTCTTTTTGTCAATGAAGCAGGGAGGGAGTATCCCAATTTCTCCCCAAGTCATTCTTTTCTTCCAAAGTAAGGACTGCTCAGTCTCCCTTGACAAATATTAACTTAAGCAGGTGCCCCCTGTTTTATCAAGTATTTTCCACCTTAATTTTCCTGATAAAAAGCAAAAATTCCTCCTTTTACGAAAATATCTGGATATATTTCCGCTTATACGCTAACAAGTTGTAATGTATGCCCACAACTCTACATCCAAAAATTAGCAACTTTATTTCCTGCTATGTGTCTCTAAAAATTATGAGTCTTAAAATCCTCCCTGGATGTGCTGATGCAACTGTGCCAATGATACAATCACTGTATCCTGTGGAGGGCAGTGCCAGAGGCCTCCACAAGGTAAAGGAACTTTTGTTCTCCACCTTGGAGCAAGCTGCCTCACTGGGTCTTTTCGATCTGCACCAGTTTTGCTGGTACAGGAGCGTAAGGAAGAGAGGGGCACAAGCTAAGTTTCTGGTGCTCATCAATGCCACTGGAATCCATGATCTTCCTGTGCCATTTCATCTTTGACTTTTCCTAATCAGGCATTCCACCATCTTTCCTTCCACCTCCTCTTGTGCTAGTTGACCCAGTGTTCCCTTGAGTAACTAACAGAAGAAATAGGACTCTGATGTGGCCACTGCAACGGCAGTGATTCTGGAAAAGCCACCAAATGACTGGGATTCTGCTATAATTCTATCTTCATTCATACATTGGGCAAAACATGTAATTAATACATCAGCAATTTCCTCTCCTGATTGTCCCCCATCATCAGTGTAAGAAACCTGCAATGACTGCATGATGTCCCTCCACTAATACCTAACTGACCTTCTCTACACCTTGTAAGTTAACCCTGATCTTCAGGTCATGACAATTCTGTTCATCAACACTTCTTTCAAGCCTCTTGCTTACCTTTTTCTAATTTCACATCTACCCTCCTGATTTATTGCTCAAAGGCAATTGCATGAGCTATACAATCTACTTGACATTTCCAGTCAGTAATGGCATTTTCCCATTTTTGGACTTCTTACACTTTGGGCTCCAATGAAAATAATTTCTAATCTTCTTTCTCTCTTTTCTCAGCTTGCCTTTCTCTCTCTCTCTCTCTCTCTCTCTCTCTCTCTCTCTCTCTCTCTCACACACACACACACACACACACACACACACAAACACACACACACAATTTCTCTTGCAATTATATAGATCCTTCCCCCTCCAAAAACACCCTTCCATTATCCTTCTCCTTCATTACTACTTTTCTCAAATGAAGCCGACTTTCTTGCAAAAACCTCTGGGGAAAAACTTCCAATACAAGCAGATAAACTGAATCTCTGCCCCACACTTTACAAATCCCAGATTGTAAATTTTTTTGTATTCATCCACTATTTCATATACAGTGGCACCTCACATAACAAATTTAATTCATTCTGGAGGCACGTTTGTTACATGAAACATTCCTTACATGAAACAGATTTTCCCATAGGAAATAATGGAAACTCAGACAACTGGTTCCACAACCCAAAAAATATTCATAAAAAAATATTAACTGTATGTAAAAATGATGACAAAACACTGGAATTGAATTTAAAACATGCATTCTATGTACATGATCCTATGAAGTCAGGCTGCAATCCTAAAGACACTTTCCTGGGAGTAAGCCCCATTTAACACAATGGGGCTTACTTCTGGGTAGACATGGTTAGGAGGCTGTTATCAAAGACACTTTCAAAGTGTCTTCCCACTGTCTCCTTCTCTTCATCCTGAGCCTCTTTCTCCCCTGCTCCCTTCTGGCTAGCCCTGAGCTGCTTCCCTCTTCACCACTGCTCTTCTCTCCCTCTGCCCAGTGGATGCCCGGCCACAGGAGGAACAGCACAGAAGTGCTGCTTTCGCTATGGGCAGGCGCACTAGGCAGCCCTGACACTTTTAAAAGGGCTGCCGGCCAGCGCGTCTGCCCCAACTGCCAACAAGTGTGTTACATGAAGCACAGTTTGTTACATGAAGAAGAATCCTAGAGAAATTTGTGTTTGTTATATGGAACATACTTTACGTGAGGTACTTGTTACGTGAGGCGCCACTGTAATTCAATATTTAGGCAGATTTCCTATAACTGTCTACTCAGAAGAGTCATATAAACTTACTCCCAGGAAAGTGTGGATTGGATTGCAGGCCTCCGTCAGTCTAGGAAGACTATGGTATCGTGCTCAGTGCTGCATACGCTGCATGCAAAGCACGAAAGCCTGGGTTGGATTGTTAGGGAGGATAGGCTGTTACCCAAGCAGCAAATCCCCCCTCTCCACGCCACTGAATTAGTCCAATGGAAAGGCAGAGCCGATACAATTGGATCCAGTTGGCGTTGCAGAGCTGGGCTAAGGACAGGAGCTCACCCTGTCTTGTGGGGCTGACCTGGGTCTTGAACAGGCACAGTGTCTTAGCCACTCTCGCCACCCACAGCCCATTGGATTGGATTGCAGCCTCAATTAATTAACTTCCATTCAATCCTCCTTTAATTCCCTTGTCTCTTTTCAACAACCATTTTGTGCACCTTCCCTAAGTCATTTCCCAAGATAACAACCAAACAGATTTGTTTCACCATTTCTCATAATGAAAATTTTTTCAATGGGGAGAAACCAAGAATTTCTACCCATTTTTCACCCTTTTGTCTCGAGTCTCAGTAATGGGCTCTTCTTCCCACAGTCTGTATGTGTAGAGGGTGGCTGGCGGATTCTGAGAAATAAACTTTTTTCCACAATTCCTTCCCTTCCACCTGTTCAATAAGGCATTTCAAAGCTCCAGTTGTAGTTCTGATCACTGCAGTTCTCCCTCCTTCTTAACGTTTGACTTTTTCATCTTATTAACACATTTTACTTTGATTAGCTGGCTCAGGGGGAAAACTGAAACAACAATGGTTTGAACGTGTGCTTTAAAGAGAGGGTGAACTGATCATGTGGAAAGGTTTCAGTTTTTTCTTATTGTTCTTATGTAACATCTGTAAAAATGACTCAGGATCCAATCGTAATCCCCAGTTAGGACAGCATAAATCCTGGCACAAGTCCTGCGCTGGCTTTGGGGTGTCACAAAAGGACCATAAGGGTCCTTCTGCGCCACTCCTGGAGGATGGGGTTTAGATCTGTGCACAGACATGTGCTGGCCTCTCCACACCACCAAAGGAATGGTGAGTGGGTGAGTTGTGCTGGCCTAAATTGGTTAGGATTACACCATCAATTTCCATTTGAGCAATAAGAGGTGTTCCTACATCTCTACATTCATTTCTATAAATCCTCAAAACAAGATATTTTTGTACCGAAGCAGTATTTCCAGCATATTACACATGAAAGTTTAAGCAAACAAAATTAAATTCTGCTTTGAGCTTTCACAGCCAAAGGGAGATCATGCTCCTACACTATTTTTTCTCTAAAAAGGTGTAAAAGTTTCATTAGTTCACAAAGTGAATGCAGAGTCATAATTATTGCAAGGAAAATGTAATATTGCACAAAATTACAAGAGTCATACCTTTTTATTAACTTTGCTTGATAAAAAGTGAGGAGGATCATGTTAAAACTATTACATTAATATTCCTCAGAGAGTTTTGTGATAATTTCAGCTTTTCTGTTTCTCTTTTCCTCTTTGTCCCCCAAGTCAATATGGGAGGATGTCTAGCAATCAGAGAGTGCAATTATCTTTCTTCCCCAGTTTTGAATGGGTAACTGTTGTGTCCACTAATAGAACTGCAAATGAAGAATATCATTTCCCTCCTTCCATGGTCAGTGCTCATAGTGGCGAGGTGATAAGGCGGATGGCTTTGATGCTCAACGCAAGAGACAGAGAGAGGGGATAAAGGAAGGGTGACCATATGTTCAAAACTGGAAAAGAAGAATGTCCCAAAATGTAGGACATTCAAGGAAAATACTTATATTGATTTTATGTTTAATTTAAGCACTGTAACTAAATTTAAAACCTCAAGATGTTTGCAAAAATGCACATATCAAGTCTCCCTATAAACACAGCCTTTCCAAAGCCATCATCCACATGGTTTATCCACAAGCTTCTATAATGTCACCTAGTCAATCTATATATCTCAGATATGCCAGCTAAAAGGGGATGAGCAACCGACTTCTACCTGTGCATGCTGATCTTCCTCATCAATTGGCAGCCTTAAATCCAGGAAGCCCTCTCTGGCATTCGGACAACAGCTATCTGATATCTTCAGCATCAAAGCACAGTGGAAAGGTAAATGGGCTGCTGAATGCCCAGATACAGGCAGTTACATAGATGACCCTACACAGAAGGTTCCAGATTTTGACCTATTTTGCCAGCATTGGTCAACGCTGAACAGGATCCATACCCAGCATGGTGTCTGCCAGGACTCATTGTTTAAGTGGGGTCTTGCATCTACCCCTCAGTGTGACTGTGTTGCTCCTTGACAAAATATTCATCACATTGTGTCTGAGTGTTCATCAAGAGCTTACACTGGTCCAGTGTATAATTTTTTTCAATATAGAACACCCTGTCCTTGAATGGACAGGACATTAATATCTGAATTACCATGTCACTTCACTTCATAACCTTTATTGGCATATAAATAAATAAATGAATAGAACAAATCAAAAGGTGTCAAGCGAGCAGACAAATCATACAATACAACAAGTAACTGGTCCAACAGAATAAGGTATGGCAAGGAAAGAAGATAAGAAATAGGGAAATGATACATTTCTGTAAGGCACCGGGTATCCCTATTGGCACCACTTATAATTGGGCACCATCAGGCACAATTGCACATGCACAAAGGGGGCAACAAAGTGGTGAGCATTGTGAAACATCGGTAGGCAGACTGGCATCCCTGGTGGACATCAGGCATCATCAAGCAGTAAGCACCTGCCACACCATTATGTAAAAGCAATAGACATTGGTGAGCACCACTAAACAGCGGGAACCATCTGGCCTCAGGACCTCTGGACACACTGGGCAATCCCATCGAACACCAGGCATCCCCACAGGGCAAAACTGTGTTGAGGAGCTGAGGAGGGATATAAGGGGTTGGAAGAGTCCCAGCCTGATAAAATGGATACTGCTCCCATTGCTCAGTCGCCATCCAATATCCCCAAGAATTACCATGTCCATGTATTTACCATACACTAAATAAATAAATCCACATGCAAGATCATTGCAAAAATGCAAACCAGTCCTTCTTCCCAGGCAGCCACTCCCCCCCCCCCCAAAAAAGCAGGAATTTAACTTGCTTGTTACTGAAGTATGGATCTGAACCCTTCCTGAACTATCTGAAGAAGACTGCACAGGTCCCTGGGAAAAATGGAGGAGAAGCAAGTTGTTCTCTCTTACTTCTCCCCACCCCTGTTGACTGTGTCACTTGGCATTCAGGGACTCATTAGACTGGCTGCTTAGCAGTCCAGGAGCCATATTGGTAATGACTTTGTGCAGGAGGACTGAGCTTAAAGGGAACAGAGCAGACAAAATGGAGAACACTGGTGCCCTTTTAGAGGATACCTGGACAATAGGCTAAAAAAGATAACATGTCCAGATAACATTTCTGGTCATATGGTCAGTCTGAGTAACGAGGACATATGTTTTTTATAAGACTACTTAATGTGGGTGGCGCAAGCGGTTAAGACGCTGTGCCTGTTAACCAGCAGGCCAGGGTTCGAGACCCGGGTCAGCCCCACAAGACAGGGTGAGCTCCTGTCCTTAGCCCATCTCTGTGATGCCAGCTGGAACCAATCATATTGGCTCTGCCTTTCCATTGGACTATTTCAGTGGTGTGGAGAGGGGGGAATTGCTGCTTGGGTAACAGCCTATCCTCCATAACAATCTAACCCAGGCTTTCATGCTTCGCATGCAGCGTATGCAGCGCCGAGCATGATACCATAGTCTTTCAAGACTGACGGAGGCCTGCTACTTAATGCCAGGAAGAAATACAGTATACAGTAAGTAGACACAAAGATTACAAGATCAGACTAACTGGTAAAATGTAATGGGATGTCACTGAAGGAAATGTCTTCTACTAGGGTGAATGTCAGTGACCTTTGGAACTAAAGGGCTGTCGGTTATCTAACAGAGTTCTAAGTGACTTGATTATATTCTGAACTTGAAATACCAAATGGGAAATACCTAATTCACTTCTATCAGAGTTTCACACACATGGGAAATGTGAGATAGATAGCAAGGTTTAAAAGGCTCCAATCCTAAACACACTTTCCTGGGAGTAAGACTCATTGAATGATAGGGCTTACTTTTGAGTAACCATTGTTAGGATTGTGCTCTAAGGCAATGTCTCCCATACAAACCTTTTAAAAGAGGTTTCAAACCCCTCTTTTCACTCCTGATTGGAGGGCTAATTAATAAGGTCATCTAATCTACAGGTGTAAGGTTGCCATATATCCGAGAAAATTGGAACTGTTCCAGTTTTGGAGGATCGTATTCACATACTGACAAGTCTGACAGAGGTCCTGTCCTGGTTTTGTGGAAGAGAATTATGGCAACCCTATACAGGTAGCAAATTTTAACTCTTGGATACATACATATCACCCATCACAAGTCTGAAGAGCCAGGGTTGTCTGAAGTCACCTCCATGGTAATGTGGCCAGAATGACTAAATGCCAAAGGTGCATGGAATGCTGTTGATTTCCCACAGAAGTGGGACTTATTTATCTACTTACATTAACTTGCTTTCACACTGCTATATTGGCAGGAGCTAGGCAGATAAAGGGAACTCATTCCATCTTGCATTACTCAGGTCTCCAACCCTTGACCTGCTGACCTTCAGGCTGACAAGCACAATGTCAAACGTTGTTCTCATGTTGACACCAACATGACGGTGTCATCATATGTTGGCACCACAAACAACGCAGATGGGAGAGGGCAGTATTGGTTCATGCCCTTCTAGAGATGGCATGCCTGATGCTGCCAACATCACCCAACAGTGAGTCGTCCTCCCCCTCCAGCCATCCTCACCTCTTTTACACCTCAAGCAGTTACTGTTTCTGGATGCAGGGAGAAAGAAAAGGGGGAGAGGGGGTGGATGGGTGGGTGGGATTGTCTTCCCAATCTGCTGGAACATGATCGTATGATTCAAAAAATACCAAGTTTTTACAAATTTTGGCAGTAGCGGTATTACATTCCCCTTATGTGTGTCCCCTGTTGCAGCTCACACAACCCTAGCAATACTTCTGTTGAGGCCTGAAGTGGAAATAGCAAATCAGGGCTTTGCAATTTAGCAAAAGCTTCATCTTTACACTGCTGGAGCTATACATCAATGGACTGCACATCTGATGACATTGTCTGTATTGAACAGACACTGTTTTGCAGACTATAGTCCCTGTAGCATGCTTTAGCTTCTTTTTACTGAGTAGTAAATGGTGATCTTTTATGTTCCTTTCCAGATTCCCTTTCATTCTATCGCCCTCCTTCTCCTTTCCCCTATTTGAACCTGTCTATTTCACTAACTGTTGAAAAGTAATAATCAAATAAAAACTGCACATCATCATTTTTTAAATAGTTATTGGCTAGTACAGACATCAGAAATCCCATTGCCAATTTTCCTATGAACATCCTGGTAGGTGGAATCAAGCATCTGGTTTGTTTACTGTGCCCATCCTTCTTGCTCCTTTGATTTCCGCTGTGGTATACTACACTAGGATGCTGTGGTGCTCTCTATGAAAGAAGAATGATCTTGTTTGTAGTCTATAAATCAACAAGAGCATTTTTTCCATGTGAGCTGATGTACACACACATCAGCCAGCTATAGACAGCTAAGAGCCAGAGATCAAAGGAAATAGCTTTTTGATGGGCAGGCAATTCATTTGTAAACCTGGCTTTCTACTGGATTTGAAGACGTGCTGGGGTGGGGGATGGCATTAAACAGGTCCACAGAATCAGGGTTCTGTTAATATTTTGGCAGGAGAGCCACATCATCTGACGCAGTGTTGGGGGGGGGGGCAGAAAAACTAATTTACATTTCAAATTTGAGTACATTTACATAAATTTACATATAAGAATGTATTGGAGTGGATTACAAGGTTTGCCTAAGGGCTGGAGAGAGGGGTCTTGCTTGGGGCCACATTTAGGCTTGCTGAGGGCCACATCTGGCCCCCGGGCCAGAGTTTGGAAACCCCTGCACTAAGGGAACTCAGACTGTGAAGAGGAAAGGATGTGCCACAAGTACCCTGCATAGGACCTTGCTTCTTGACAGAAAGAAAGGCCTTGCAGAAGGAAACTTCTTTATCAATTTGCTCTTTAAGTTCCTTTTAAATTTTCTTAGTTTGTTTTGAGTAAAAGTGGCATTCAGGTAGGGCCTCAGTATCTGTGGGGAGGGGGTCTGTTTTCAAACACCTGTGGATATCAAAACTCAAGGATACAGTAATCAAATCAGTTATTTTAGCCAAACACTCAATATAGTGATTCCAACCCACTTCTGGATTCACAATTGCAAACTGGAAGTGGGTTGCAGTTCCT
This sequence comes from Cryptoblepharus egeriae, assembly GCA_030015325.1. Taxonomy (NCBI): domain Eukaryota; kingdom Metazoa; phylum Chordata; class Lepidosauria; order Squamata; family Scincidae; genus Cryptoblepharus; species Cryptoblepharus egeriae. The sequence goes on along the minus strand of JAREYC010000011.1, from coordinate 19,373,007 downwards.
ATTTTCAGTATCTCTGTAGTTTGGAGAGTCCTGCAAAGGATGGAATGGAGCTCCCCACTCCCCTGGGAACCTGCTTCAGGCTCTGATAAGTCAAATTAAGCCCCTATGCCTATTCAGGAGATTGTGCTGCTTCATTCCCCTCTTCCCACTTCTTAAGGGGGTAGAGGCCAGTACTCTTAGGCTGACATGTTGTAATGCCCCAATTTGAGAACCATTTTGCAATTCAGTGGAAAGACATCCATGGGAGCCATGCCTATCAAATCTTTTATACATGCATACACACATGTTTGGAGAATTTCCCTGCTACAGGACGGGGCATAGATTCAATGGAATATGACCAATTCTATGAAAATAAATAAACAATGATTAAGTTTCTTGTTTTTATTTTCTTTTACCTACTGTCATTAAGCTAAGGTATGACATCCTCTCCCACCACCACATTCAAACACTAATCCATACTCTCAGTCTCTTGACTTCCAACACCCTGTTTCATTATTCTGACCTTTATAGTAGAAAACGTTCCATTGTTGGCTATGCCAAAACCTTAGGGAAATCATCATCCCATTATTATTTCAGTGGTCAGTCTACAGATCAAAAGCTCATCACTACAGGCCGCTGAACCACCTTGAAGAATCATACATATTTTAAGTCATAACATAGAATGAAATTATTTTACGATGGAGACAAACATCAAAGATCCTGCAGCAATAGAAATAGGTAAACTGCAAGTTCCTATTCATCTTCTCCCATGAACAACTAGACTTCAGAGAAAGTAGCGTACCTTGTGCAGAAGCTTAAGTTGGGTGAAATGTATGCATGGAAGGGTGATTACGAACATACCTACTGGCCCGATACATTCCACAGGCCCAGTCAAGGTGTTCAAGGGTACACACATAGTTTCTGATTATGTAAAGCAGATAATTAGCTATTAATTTTTTTTTCATTTTCTTTGTAAGCCCCTTTTTGAATGTGGGTGGCGCAAGTGGCTTAAGACACTGTGCATGTTAACCAGTAGGCCAGGGTTTGAGACCTGGGTTCCCACAAAACAGGGTGAGCTCCTGTCCTTAGCCCAGCTCTGCGACACAGCTGGAACCAATCGTATTGGCTCTATGAAGGAATGTATTCCTTTCGACTATTTCAGTGGTGTGGAGGGGGGGGGGATTTGCTGCTTGGGTAACAGTCTATCTTCCATATTAATCTACCCAGGCCTTTGTGCTTCACATACAGTGTAGAGCACAATACCATAGTCTTTCGAGACTGATGGATGCCAATACAATACAATAGTTGAAAAGCGATATATAAATACTGTAGATAGATTGATCTTTCAGTACTGTCTCAGGAAGATAATTGGTGCTCACCTCTGTCCAACTGCTCCTCCTCCTTTCACTCTCTGGGGTTGAAAAGAAGGGAATGGTATGCAAGAGGAAGTGTGGAGGGGTCATGAGACACTCTAGCTCACCACTCACTACATTTCTCCCACTTTATTGCCATCAGAGGCAACTGCAAGAAAAGTAGGAATCATCATGGCCACTTCCATGTAAAAGTTGAAATGTATTTTTAGCCATATGTGAGCCATCCTGAACTGTTCTGCTTATGGAAAGGTGGCATATCGTACTTGGGAGAGAGTTTGGATTGGATTGGAATACAAGATCAACAAATAGATTAGGATGACTAGAATGGAGAACAAAGTGCCTCTACCCTAAAGCATTGCACAGAGGAGGGAATTTAGGCAGGGTTTAAAAAGCAGCATCTGTCTAAATTCCCTCCTACATGTAATGCTTAAAGGTAGAGGCACTTTGTTCTCCACTCTATATGGTAACGCTTACTATAAGTAAGTACATACGTAAGGAAGGAAGGAAAGAAGTAAGGAGCCCTCTTTTTATGACTACTATTCATGATCAATTCCAAGTGGCAGTACTCATCATTTCCATTGTTGAGTTGAATGTTACTATTCCATGTAGTAAATACATGACCTATTTATCTGCTTGCATATTACATGATTTTGAACTGCTAGGATTGTAGGAGCTGAGACAAATGATGAGAACTCACATGGGTCTCAAAACACTGAGTATATTGAAGGACTTCATAGTGTCTTAATTGCTAAGCCACAATATCCCATTTGACAGACAGAGCAACCCTAAGCATGTCTACTCAGAAGTAAGTCCCATTGGGTTCAGTAGTATTTACTCCCAGAAAAGTGTGGTTAGGATTTGCAGCCAGATAGATAATCTTCTGTCCTAGGAGATCAGGTCAGGTCACTCCCTTATTATAATCAAATGCCAAGCAAAATTATTTTTGTTTCACATCTATCAACATCTATTGATCACAAAAGAGCTATCTGTTGATAGCTCATAAATTAAATTCTCCTTACTTTTAAAATTTGATCCTTTTCAAGTTGTTCATAAATTAAATTCTCCTTACATTTAAAATTTGATCCTTTTCAAGTTGTTCATAAATTAAATTCTCCTTTTAAAATTTGATCCTTTTCAAGTTGTTCATTTCCTGTAGTATTGTATTCTCTCTCTCTTTCTCTCTGTGTGTGAATTTAATAACTATTATGTGGTTGTTTTGAAATGACATTCACTGCTTTCAGCAGTGAGAAGATGGGATATACGGTAAGTATTCTAAACAAATAATGGATGCTCAAAAGAACACAAAGGAAAACATGTAGCATTCCATCTGTGCACAGAGGCACATTGTTAATGTATAATGGTGGGGGGAAGAGAGAGAGTTAAAACGTAGCGAGCATTCTTCCAAACGAGCTCAAAATATTGAACAATCCCAATCAAATGTATGCAAGCTGAATTAAAACGGCTGTGTATGTATATACAAAACACAGAACACTAAGTAAATGCATTGCTCATAAATGTTCTTTCTCTTTGAGAGGGGGTACCCTAATCGTATGCCAGGATGTGAGCATCTGAGGATGTCCACTCAGAATGTACTCAGCTCACAGGACAATCCAAAGTTGCCTGTAAGGTACATCTGTGCCACCCCAAAAGCAGTTAGGTCAGCACATAGAGGTTTCCAGGCCAGTCTGGAGAGGGCAGGGAGGATGCAGGAGTGGGGAGAGCCTCATGGACCCTGGCAGCAACTCTGTTAAGTTTATAAATACCCTCAGGGGTGTGATCCTGGGGATTACGTCACTGCTCTCACCCCTCCCTTGCAACGACTTTCTTAAGGAGTAAACATCCCTGAAAGTTTGAGAAACACTAGACAGATTTGCACTGAATCACTGATTTGCACTGAATCATTGCAAACTTTTTAGCACCGGAACTTTATAAAGCAGGCCTCTGTCAGTCTTGGAAGACTATGGTATCGTGCTTGGCACTGCATATGCTGCATGCAAAGCACGAAAGCCTGGGTTAGATTGTTATGGAGGATAGACTATTACCCAAGCAGCAATTCTCCCCTCTCCACGCCACTGAATTAGTCCAATGGAAAGGCAGAGCCAATACGATTGGATCCAGCTGGTGTGGCAGAGCTGGGCTAAGGACAGGAGCTCACCCTGTCTTGTGGGGCCGACCTGGGTCTCGAACCCTGGCCTGCTGGTTAACAGGCACAGTGTCTTAACAGCTTAAAGTGGCATTCTATCAGGGCCTATCTAGCTTTATGAGACTTTTAAAAAGAGTCATCTAAAAATAATATTTTACTTATTTATTTACAAGTACAGTGGCGCCTCACTTAAATTCATTCTGGAGGCATGCTCTTTAAGTGAAGCAGATTTTCCCATAGGAAATAATGGAAACTCAGACGATTGGTTCCACAACCCAAAAAATATTCATATAAAAATATTAACTGTTTATAAAAATGATTACAAAACACTGCAATATAACACTGTACAAAGCACTGTAATATACAATAACACAGAACACTGCAATAAAGAAAATACGGTACAGTACTGAACTGTACTGTACCTTTGAAAACCTTCATGGCTGGTGTGAGGGTTACAGAGAGGGGATGACTTTCACAATCTCTAATGAAGTCACTGCTATCCATTGGCTCAATGGAATCTATTGTATTTTTGTGCAACTTTAACGTTTAACCAAGCTGCTGACGGGAAGCAGCACTAGATCATTGATAAGGCACACCTTCCACGCTGCCACACACAGATCCCACATACAGACCTGAATCAGGCTGCTCCCCCCGGACGTCCTATGAGTTCCCTGGCAATGGAAGCCTATTCCAAGCTTTGCCCAGGGCCCCACTGTAGCTCAAGCTAGTCTCCTTGTCCAGTGGTGGGCTGAGCCTCCCCCAAGATCCGGTTCGCCAGAAGTTGGGGGCGGGGGCGGGGTGGAGCCAGGGTCAGGGGGCGGGGGTGGGGCATGGCTAGGGGCAGACCCCAACCCTGGCACACTGTGCATGCGCCAACCCCTGACGCATGCGCAGTGCATCTCCTCCAGTTGGAGGAGACACACTACACACGCGCCGACCCCGGGGGTTGGCGTGTGCGCAGTGCGTCTCCTCCTGCTGGAGGAGGTGCACATCGCACGCACCGACTCAGGCGCGCGTCCTGTGCGTCTTCTACAGGAGGAGGAGACGCAGGGGGGGAAAGATGGCGACCGGCACGAACCGTCAACGGCAGGGAAAAGGGAAGATCTGGTTCGGGCGAGTAGGCCCGAACCAGCATCTGCCCACCCCTGTCCTTGTCCCGCCTGTGAGTTCCCTTGCCATGGAAGCCTGTTCCAAACTTCCTCAGAAGTGCTCTTTATTCAATACAGTGCTCTTTAAGCAAGTCAAAATTTCTGAGGAAAATTTTGCTCTTTATACAAAATGCTCTTTATTCAAGACGCTCTTTATGCAAGGTACCATTGTATATGTGTACGTGCTATACTTACTTTAAAAAACTTCAATTTCTTGTAATAGGGGTAATGAATAGCCTCTATGTTTGAGGACTGAGGGCAGAATCCTAACCATTTTAGGCCAGCTCAACTCACCTGCTCCCTATTCTCAGGGTGTTGTGGGGAAGACAGAACAATTGTGCTCTGGGTTAACTTCACAGGAGTGGCACCAAAGTGCCTTACAACACTTGTGACACCCCAGGCCAGAATGGGACTTGTGCCAGGACTAATGCTGGTCTAACTGGGTTTAAAGCCAGAGAAGTGTGGTATAGGCCTCACCTGCCATCAATACCTATCATTGATGGATTCCATGATAATTCAAACATCTGTCTCCCATATATATGCAATAGCTCAGCCTCAGTGCCTGGAAAAGTGATCTTTCCATCACCATGATTTCATTGGTAGCTTTTTGGGACCCACCACAAATCAGGTTGAGACCCACCAAATGGGTCCATTTTGAGAAACACTGCATGAATTATTTCAAAATTATTACTTTCTGCTGCCTTTCCTTCCCCTGAGATAGGTTTGCAAATAACTACTACAGCATGAAACCTTGGCAGAGCTTCCTTTTAATCTGATCCGAGCATCACTTTAATCAACATCTAGCCTCAGGGACAATGTCTATGCACAAAATCTGCCAGCCTGCCAATCAACTAAGTTGACTGTGCCAGAAAAGAAGGTACCATAACTGGCCTGCTGATCCAAAATTACAGCCGCCACTCATGAATAAGGAAAGAGTATGTGAATGTCTCCTGATTGTGCAGATGCCCTTGGAGTGCCTTTTCAATGCTGAAAGTGTTAACGAGACATTGAAAAACAATGCATTTGAGCAAATAGCATTTTCCATTCTAATCTTTGCTACTCAGTTGCATAAATATTATGACACTCATGCACCAGATATTGGTGGCTGGATTTGTCCTGTTGAATATTGACTAGTTGGAGTGGAAGGAAGGAAACAGGTCAACTTGACAGTGGCACCAAATGCAAGTGAATTCCCTACCACTTGATTTATGAACTGCTTCCTTCTTTCAGATATTATAGCAGAGCCTGACTAATTTTTTTTAAGACTACTGTCCTGAGTACTTAGGTATTTAAACAAGGATATCATTCTGACTTTACAGGTTTGGCATTCTCTTATAAGCAACATTCTGTTGCTTCTGCTCATGTTTTTACTGTACATGTTGGTCCTCATCATTCATGCATTTGAGACCCACAGATTTAATCCATCACAAGCTTCAAACAGGGTGACAATATGTCCTCTTTTTCCAGAACATATCCACATTTTAAAACTTTTGTCCTGGAGAAAAAAAAATCTTGATTTTCCTCCTTTGCTTTGTGAGCAGGCAGCATGTAACCTACTTGTAATAAATTATATGTACTAAATTATATAGAATAGTTTTTAATAATAAGCAATGTAGTGTTTAAATTAACCACATGAAATATATATATATATAAAAAAGCAGGCCTCCATCAGTCTTGGAAGACTATGGTATTGTGCTCGGCGCTGCATACGCTGCATGCAAAGCACAAAAGCCTGGGTTGGATTGTTATGGAGGATAGGCTGTTACCCAAGCAGCAAATCCCCCCTCTCCACGCCACTGAATTAGTTCAATGGAAAGGCAGAGCCAATACGATTGGATCCAGCTGGCGTCGCAGAGCTGGGCTAAGGACAAGAGCTCACCCTTTCTTGTAGGGCCGACCCGGGAATCGAACCCTGACCTGCTGGTTAACAGGCACAGTGTCTTAGCCACTTGCGCCACCCATATATATAGATAGATAGATAGATATAGATATAGATATAGATATAGATATATGAGTGTCTTTAGCTTTTATTTTGTCCTTTCTTACATTTTTCTTAGTTGTCCTCTTTTTGCAGTTGTCATATGATCAACCTGGCTTCAAATAACTTCTTGGATGTGACCAGTTGAGCAAAGAACTGGAAGTGCCTTTCAGAACACTCTAGCAAAGCTTCTGAAGTGTTTGGGAGGCCACATGTGCTTCAGAAGGCCTGCAGTAGAAAAACCTTAAGTGCCGCTCCATGCTTCAGAACACCTCTAGATTAAAATAAAAAGCACTTCTGGTCACATCTGGAGGTTCTCTGATGGATTTGATTGTCCACTGATTGAATTATCTTCAGGCTTTGGTATCAGGCTTTTGGCAGTCCAGGAATGGATCTTCTACGGATACCAAAGTTTACTTTTATTTTTATTTGAGTGTCCTCAGTTTTTAGGTTATATTGTAATTTTTCCCATTGTGTTTATTTTTTAATGATTTGTGTTTCTTTGTTGATCTGTCATGAGCCACTTTGGGACCCTTCAGAAGAAAGGTAGTATAGAAATGTGGTAAATAAAATAGAATAAATATATGTAGTTTCATTTACATCAGCTTTATTCAGTAATTTCATTCAGTGATATATCAGCTCTAATCAGTGATGGGCTCAAAATAAATTAACAACCGGTTCTCTGCCCATCTGGAAGCCATTTTTAAATGGATATTTTAAAACTTTGTATGTCCTATCTCTCGTTAACAACCGGTTCTATAGAGTAGGTGCGAACCTGCTGGAGCCCACCACTGGCTCTAATTCTTCTATCAGCTTCAGATGTGGGGTAACATCCGGCTTAATGGTGTTTCACTTTTTCCATGTTTCTAAAAAACAACCCAAACAGAATCCTTTGGAATACATACTTGTTAAATGATGTCATCATCATCCTTACCATCATAAGAACAAAATGTATACTGTATATGAAGCCTCCAAGTAATAACCTATTTAAGATTCATTTAGCAAAAAATAAGTATTTTCAATCTGTATAGTAATTAAATGAAGATCACAGTCATTAAAAGCAGCTTTTCAGACAATCCTCTGCATTTCTACTCAGGTGTAAGATGTACTGAGTTTAATGGACCTTAGAATCATAGAATCATTGAGTCCTAGAGTTGGAAGGGACCTAGTAGGTCATCTAGTCCAACCCCCTGCCTGCAGCAGGAAATCCTCCTAGAGCATCTCCGACTGGTGTCCCCACCATCAGGAATTTTTTCCTGATACCCAACCCGAATCTCCTTTCTTGCAATTTGTACCCATTAGTTCTAGCTCTGCTTTCAGAAGCAGCTAAGAACAAATGAGCCCCTTCCTTCATATGACAGCCAGTGGTGGGCTCCAGGAGGTTCACACCTACTCTATAGAACCGGTTGTTAATAAGAGATAGGACATATAAAGTTTAAAAATAGCCATTTAAAAGTGCCTGCCAGGTGGGCAGAGAACCGGTTGTTAATTTATTTGAAGCCCATCACTGATGACAGCCCTTCAGTTATCTGAAGAGGGCAATCAGGTCTCCTCGCAGCCTTCTCTTCTCCAGGCTGAACATCCCATGTTCCCAAAATGAATGATGATAGGTTGAGGTAACACCACCCGATACTGGTGTCCTTCAAATGCCAATCAGCAATCAAGGCCAATTAAGTTATCAACAGTGCTTGGTTTCTGATTATTTTCCAGAAAATAATTTTTGGTGCCCCCTGACTTGAAAATCAACATTTGGTTAAGGAGAGGTATCAATACAGACGTAATAGCTCATGTGCTATTTTATTTTCTTGTGGATATCTGAAACAATAATTAGAGTTTTGTGAAAGAGAGGCATATTATTGTCTAGATTTATGTTACAACAGATGGCTCAGGGTTACTTGGGGGAGGGTCCAACATTTGACTATAATGAGGAAGAAATTTAAAATTTCCTTCTGTGACCTCTCCCAAGGGAGTGAAATCACAACACTAAATTCAGAATGATTGGTGTCTCCTAGAAGACTTTGTGACACTTTCCAACAGTGCTTAATTACCTGCATGACATTCAGTGTTTACATTGTCCACTGTTTTTTAAGTAATTTGGCACTCAGGGTCATGGGTGGCTGTAGTTTGAGATATTTGGCTTACATATTGGAGGAAAGTGAAACAGTGTTACAATATGAGATTGGAAGGAGTCCAGGCTTTCTCCTACCCAGACAAAAACAGACACTTGTCAATGGGAACACACTGCTCCAGTCAACTGCAGGTCAGAAACAGCCAATAAGAGATCAATAGAACTGGAGTCTACATTGAAACACTTGGCTATCAGAAAATGGAAAATGGGATATGAAGTCACCAGAATACCCAATCTGAGCAGCAGAGGATCAAGAGGAGGCATGCCCCACGTTAGCATAGGAAAATTTTTTGAAGACTAATTTGCAAATTGTGATGATATTGCCCAGTTTAGACACATAACAGACCAGACATTATGCAAATCCCTGCTAGAAGAAATTAAGGTACAGTTTTTTGACTTATTCCCTTAATTAACAAACCATAGTTTGTAATTGATTGGCAAACCAGAATCAGAAACAGAGACTGGAATGTTTTGGGAAACCATGGTTTGGGCTAACTGGGGTTAGGCATAATGTCTAAACTGAGAATTCATAATCATAACTGAGAAGTCATAATTGAGAAGCTTCATAGCTTATCCCCTAGAGTGGGGCCGCATCCAGAATTCAGATGGATCCATCTACTAGGTAAGTAGACCTTTGTGTTCCACCTCTGTGCAGCTCCTGTCCTGGGTAGATCTGAGCAGCATCAGGATTGTGCACTGAGTCACACAACTTTTTGGTCCTAGGTAGCAGCAGAATTATCTGGTTTGCAGACGGAATAAGGAAGTATTCATGGAATCAGTTATGAGTTGAAAATGTCATTCAGTCCTCTGTGCTGTCTTGCCACAAGGTCACTAAAATGCAGCCAGCAAACTGCTGACACTGCATTGCTATACCAAAGTAGATGGAAACATTCCCAAGAATGCATCTTCCTAATAAATGGATGGCTTTTAAATGTTTAATTTAAAAGGTTAGGTTTTGTTTAATTGCTTTTGTATGTTTTGTTGCCACTGGGTCAGTTGCACAGCACAGAGAGCATTTTGAGGGCTGACGTGAAGGGCTGCAACTCAGAACACATTAATTACCACATACTCAAATGAAAGGAACACACAAAGAGACACACACAAACACACATACAGAGCGGGGGGGTTACTGAGTGCCCATTTACAAAGGGGCCGCCTATATGATAATTGACTAGCCTGGCATAGAAGAGTAAAGTTATGCTACATAGAATTAGGAAGATTAGTAACTCAGGCCTAAATCCTATCTAACTTTCTAGAGCTGATTCAGAAGCAATGCAGTCCTAATGTATGGAAATGAATGTTGCCTTATCTTGAGGAGACCTCCATGGTATGTTAGCATCAGTGTTGGAAAGGTGGATAGGATTGAGGCGTTAAAAGAGCTTACAGTATGAACATCAGAGTACAAATTGCTGTGAGGGAAGAGCATCTGCATTGCAAAAAAATAGGCTGTGGGGCTTCAGAGGTTTATGTCTGAAAATATATTTGTTGTGCTCATTTTGCATCAAAAATCACTGGAAATGCTGATAACCCTAGGAATCTAGATGTAGGAGTTTCCAAGGAGCTCCCAACAAGTTCTGGGAAGAAACAGAGAGAATAAGGCAACTTTGATGGTGAAGAATGAATAATTTAGTATAGCCATTATCAACTTTTCCAAGGCTGTGGCTTTTGCTCCATTCATGATACTGCTGACTGGAATGACTTCTGGGCACTTCTGGAGGCTCTTCTTGGTCATGCTGGGAAGGTGACCCAGAATTCAATCCTAACCAATTTACCAACTTTGGGGTAAGGACAATGCAACTCTGAGGTAAGGGAATAAACATTCCCTTATCCTGAGGTGCCCTCCCTGACTCCTTCCCCCCTCCCCAACTGAAGTATGCAGCACCTGCACAACAATGCCAGTGATGGAAAGCTTATTAGGATTGCAGCCTCACTTTATTAGTCTCCTCATGCCTCAAAATGGCCCACAGAACCATCAGAATCTACTTCTGGTCAAATCTGAAAACTCTAGCTTTTAAGTGTTTCAGCAGACCATTCTGAGGCAGGAGAAGGACAATGGAGTGGGTCACTAGTCCGGCACTGAGTTGGGAGAGGCTTCTGGAGGTGCCCAGTAAGATAAGACCCTCCAAGGGATGTTTCTGGGCCAGCATCCCCATTTCTGATATAGTTCTGAGTTTCTAGTGCAGTGATTTTCAATCTTTTTCATCTCATGGCACATTGACAAAGCATAAAATTGTCAGGGCACACCATCAAATTTGACAAATGGCACTGCACACCATGATGCTGGTGGGTGGTTCACAGCCCTATTAATAAATCATGTTTAATAAAAAACTAAATTTGCAAAACTTTCATCCATGGCACACTTGTGGATCTATTTTATCGATTTATCTACATTATTTATATACTGCTTTTCTACTAAAAAAATGAAAGTGAAATGAAATGAAGAAATGAAATGAAGAAATACTAAAGAAATGAAATTTCTTTCATTTACAAAAAAATGAAAAAATTAATAGCTAAATAATAGCTAATGGATCCATTTCCCAAAAAGTGTCAAAATCTAAAATGTAAAAAGAACACCAGCAGAAGCCACTTGAATATATATTGCTGGGGTGTGAAGGGCCAGTTACTCTCCCCCTTCTAAATATAGGAACACCCACTTGAAAGAGTGCCTCTTACTCAGATAGCAGGGGTGAACTTCTCGTGACACACCAGTGTTCAACAGCACACTGGTTGAAAATTGCTGTTCTAGAGAACACTGTTGGGGGAGAGTAGGAGGACACAGCTCTCAGTCCAACACACATGGTTAAAAACTCACAATGGCTCAGAATCAGTGGTGGGCTCCAGCAGGTTTGCAACTACTCTATTGAACCGGTTGTTAACGAGAGACATATAAAGTTTAAAAATAGCCATTGAAAAGTGGCTGCCAGATGGGCATAGAACCGGTTGTTAATTTCTTTGAATCCCAACACTGCTCAGAAAATGAAAGAATTGGATGATTTAACACAGCAAAATCTCCTGCAAAAATTCTTCATGTTTGGACAAAGTGAGCAGCTGGCCCAAGATCTCTATTTTCATATTTGCATAGTCCCCCTCTCAGGAGTCTCACTGACTGGAAAAGCCAGGAAAGGCAGCACCAACTGGCAGCTGTCATTCAGCTGCCCTGTGCCTCTCTGATGGCTCAGAACTGTTAATCCCACTGTCCCTCACCTGACCTCCCTCCAACCTTAATTGCCTGAAATTTCTTATGGAAGAAAGAGCTCCAGGCAATTAAAGAGAGAAAAGATGGGGAGAAAAAGCCAAATGAAACTGCCAGCCATCCAAAGCTGCTGTGGAGAGCTTTGCTCCTGTTCTGGGTGCTTCAGAGAGACCTTGCTTTATTCAGAGGGATCTCTCTGAAGCAGCTTTGAAGAGGGTGCTTCATGGAGGCAAGCAATTTTCCATGAATCAAACACACACCCCTAGAAACCATTGCTATAGCAGCAAAATAGGGATGCACAAGCCTCAACCTGCCAATGAACTAGGCTTTTCTGCACTTCCAAATGCATTTTTTGCAAACATCTCAGTCTTTGGAGCCATCAGTTCAGCTTCTTCCATATGGGGAAAAAAGTATGTGGAAAAATTAATGTCTTTCTGTTTTTATGGACACTTATTTCAAACACATTTAAGGAAATGTGATGCTTTTTAGTTTTGTATTTATATGGAAGAAAGTGGCCTGGTAACCAGGATGGAGGGGCTTTTAAAGTGATATGGTAACCAGGATGGAAGGTGACCTATCTCTGGTAACCCATCTCTACCCTCCCCTCTGCCCCCCCTCTTTCCCCTCTGCCCATACCACCCTCTGCTCTTCTTCTCTGCCTTCTCTTCCCCACTACTCTTCTCTGCCCTCCTCCACCCCCTTCCCCATGCCCCACCTCTGGCCCACCAAGGTAGTCTTGCCAGGCTTCTCCAAGCCTTATCCAATTCGGGTCCCCCTTTCTTCCCAGATGGAGATTGCTGTTGGCTTTTAGATAGGGTTGCCATTTGTGCTGAAAAACAGGGAAAATCCTGATTTTGGGGGATTGTGTTCACATACTGGCAGATGGGACAGAGGGTCCTGTTCCAATTTTGTGGAAGAGAATTCTGGGCAACCCTACTTTTCTGGGGAGGAAACTTTACAGAGTATTACCATCATTTTAGGTAGTTCCCTACTCAATCATGCTCCAGCAGTATATCTGTAAACAGATATCATTTTTTAAAAGCTGCTAATGTTCTTTCCTCACAAGAAAAGAAAGCTTGTATAGTAGTTAGAATCATGGAATCATAGAGTTGGAAAGGATCTAGTAGGTCATCTAGTCCAACCCCCTGCATGTAGCAGGAAATCCACCTAGAGCATCTCCGACAGGTGCTCGTCAAGCCTCTGCTTGAAGATCCCCAGTGAGGGAGAGTCCACCACCTCCCTTGGCAATCTGTTCCGCTGCCAAACCACCCTCACCGTCAGGAATTTTTTCCGGATATCCAACCAGAATCTCCTTTCTTGCAGTTTGTATCCATTGGTTCTAGTTATGAACAAACGAGCCCCTTCCACCATATAACAGCCCTTCTGGTATCTGAAGAGGGCAATTAGGTCTCCTCTCAGCCTTCTCTTCACAAGGCTGAACATCCCAAGTCCTCTTAATGCAGCCTAAAATGGCATTTGCCTTCTTTGTAGTCACATCACACTGCTGACTCATGTTCAGCTTGTGATCCACACATTTAGTTCCACCTGGAATCACCCTCCCCCCAAAATTTCTGATTATGTATCAAAGTAATAGTGTGTATACTACTACACTATTATGCAAACTTCAAATGAAGCCATTAGCAAGAGCTAGGAATGTTCATAATGGGGAACTTGTTAAGAATTAAGCAATGTGGGGTAAGTACAGAACAGTACAGAAAGTACAGAACTCTTCCGCACTTTCACTAGCCGGAAGAGTTCAATTGAGGACCCGCCTACGCAGGTCCTCTCTAGGAAGTCTCCCCGCTGCCTAATAAGCTGGGCGTGCATGCGCACGGATTTTTAAACCATTTTTCAGTAGCGCTCAGCCGCGGCTGGCGCTACTTCACAAAGAAGCCTCGTGTGACCCCTCCACCCCCCCGGAACCGTATATAATCAGCCCCCCCTGCCCACAACTGCCCCCAAGTCACCCTCCAACCCCCCAGAACTGCGCCCCAGAAAACCTCACGAAGGGGGGCGAACCAGATCGGTAGCCCCCCTAAAGCCCCCCTAACTACCGGTTCGCGACCGGCGGGCTCCCGGTAGCTACTGGAACGCCCGATCTGGTCCGAACCGGTGTTAGCACACCACTGAGTATACTGTAAATTATTTTGCAACAGCACCAGTGTCCTATATGCCAATGGAAATGTCAAAGTTTTCCCACATATGCCAGCAGCCATTGGGGTGTCTGCAGAGCCACTGTCCAGTGCTGGGGTGGAGGAAGGTAGGAATAAGGCAGGGAAGGGGTGGAAGGCAGAGAAGATAGGGTGGGAGATGGGTGGATTCAGCAAAGAAGGTGTTAGGATGGGTGGCACTGGTATGTTGTACCCAACGGTTTTCCCAAGTCTGATCTATCTGCATGAGTCAATCCAGATTTGTTATAGCTGATGATGCAGGTCCAAGTAGACCCATAGTTGGGGTTTACCCAGGGGCAAGAGGGTAGAAATGTCCCATTAACCCAATAAGACCATTGGCAGGCAAAATTTCCTTTCATTGTATAGTTGAGTCTGTTCTGGCACCATTGAATTGCCACACTGGGATTTTGATAGGGTGGGACTGTTAATTAATCCTCACACATTACCAGAAAATCCAGGATCAGAGGCCAAAAGGATATAACAAATTCCCTCCCAGAGCATAAAGAGAGAAATTCATAATGTACAATATCTATGTTAATATCTGGAAGATATTCCTTAATGCAAGTTAAACAATGTGAGATATACTGAGATGACGCTGGCATATGGTTAGCCACTAGAGCTTGGAAAAGGGACTCACAAGCATGCTTCTATCTTTTAGGGGTTGGACCTTGTAGTCCATTCCACTAAGGCTACAATCCAGAGTAACTACGGGACATTTTACACCAATGTAGTTATGGTGCCACCTCTGGAAAATCTATGGAAAATGTATAGAGCAATCCAGAGTAAGTGCCTCTTATGTCTTCCCATAGTTACTCTGGATTGTGACCTTATATGATTTTCAGTTACCATGGACATTCCACTGCTGTGTTGCTTCCCTGCTTTTCATGAACATTATCTATAATGGCATTAACAACACCTGTGCCAGACTGATGTGTCTCCTTGGGCTAAGCCACGCATGGTACCTCTGTTCACCCAAAGGCACAGTGGGTGCTGTTAATGATACTGATTAGGTGTGCCTTAGATGAAAATGGTCCTTGGCAGACATCTGAATGCACCACCCTTGAGCATCACCTAATGCTAGAAGGCATTAGGAGAGCTCTGTGGGCTTCCTCCAGAGATATTTCCACCATAAGAGGACCATCATGGGCATATTATATAGCCTAAAAATTGCAGCTACTTGCCACATCAATTATGCAATACATCCAATTGCAACATCAATACTAAAATGCAAACATAACGCTGAATACCAGTCTGGCAATTCCAGCATAACTCAGAGCCGCAAGGAGAATCACAAATGACTAATGAAGTTCTCCTCCAAAATAGTGTCTCATTAACAGCATGTCCTCACTTAAGAGGGCAAATTTACCATAAACAATTGTGTCTCCTCCACACTGTCCTCAACAGCAATTGAGCATGCTATACAGGAATTTACCCCCTGCTAATTGACAAGGCATTAGGACTGAATGGACTAGAATGTTAACTAAACACATCATGGAACCTTCCTCTTCATATGAATCCAAGGGCTCTAAAATGGGCTTCTGCAGAGATGGAAGGAATCCTGATTTTGCCTACAACAATGAAATACATACTGGAATCATCAAGAATTGCTGAAATCCTATACTGTATATAGATTCCAGTATGGAATTCTGTAAATAATGCATTAGCATTTTGCCCTAAGTAGTTTAATTTAATTTTAAAAATGCAGTAGGTTTTTTGATGATCAGACCTGCCAAATAAACATATAAAGCTGCCATCTACAGAAACAGTGCTCCAACTGTCCACTGATATATTTTGTACAACCTCATCATTTGAACTAGAGATGCTACAGATGGAACTTGGAATCATGAAATGGAATTCTTGTGGTCTATTACAGAGATAAGGCCTCTATAAACAAGAATAGTACATCTTTGTAAACTCCAAATCTCACTGAAAGGATCAATGCATAGCTTCACTTCCATTTGTGAAGTGAATTTCATTTCATACACTTTCCAAAGGTGTTACTCAGGACTAGCCATGTTCTTCCCTGCATCTAAATGCTGCATGTTAAATGCTGCCCCCCTTTACCTGCTGACATGCCAATCTCTGCTGCTCTCTTAATAGGAAAATGGGGATGAAGCTAGGGTTGCATATGCCCTGGAAAAAGGGAATTCTCCTGGATTTGAATGGTGAAAAAATTTCTTGCCTGGCTGAGTACGAATCCTAGATGTTCCCATCTCTTGCAGTACCCTTCACCCCCTCTGAGCTCCTCTGTCCACCAAGCAGGCAGCCTGGACTAGACTCTTCCACCCTGAACCTTCCCATTTCCCATCCTGAACCTTCCTCAGGACTGCCACTGACCATGGGTGCCTCTCTGCTCCACCTCTGCAGCCTTAGTATTTATGTAGCCGTTAGCCGAAACCGAAATTCATACTTGGCTAATAAATCAATCTATCAGTCTATCTAGCCCAGCCCAGCCCTGCTGCTACAGTCACTCTTGGCCCACTTAGCGCTACCCGGCCTCCAACTGGAGTTGTGCAGAGACTGCCTCCCCCACTCTATGCTGCAAGCACTTTCTCCTTCCCGTGCAGCAGAGCCTCTTGGCTGTCTGGCTGCCCAAGTGCTGTGAGTGCATTGCATCCCCTCTCTCCCCAACAGGCTTTGCCAAGGTGCCTTACGCATGCCTTCTGTGGCCGATGCTGCCTGGCTGGCCAACCAGCCAAGCTTCAGTGGATGGCCCTCTGGCCCCTTGGCCTGTGCTGGAAGGAAAGCCCTGCCAGGAGGAGACAAGAGGAGGTCTGTGGCTGGGCTGCTGCTGCTTCTCCTGGGCTGCTGGTGGCCAAAGCCCTGGGTGCCCAAAACACCAGTGGCACAGGCTGGCTCTTCCCCTTTGTCTCAGCTTTGTAGAAGAGAATTATGGCAACCCTAGATGAAGCAGAAGACAGTGTTAATTTGAAAAGCAATTTACAGCCCTATAACTTCATTACCATTCCAAAATGGAAGGATGGAAACTAAAGACATAGAATCATAGAGTTGGAAGGAGACATAAACATCAAGGAGACAACAAACTGCGACTACTTAAGACATCCCCTCACATATTGCCATCAGCAGGTCAAGAGCAGTGTCCCCCAAGATATCTTGCTTCTAATTCCAATATCATAAAGATATACCCAAGTGACCTGACCACAGAAACAGAACACTAAGCCAGCATCACCTTGGAGAACAGGACAACAGATGAAAAGGCTGGCCTGTAGATTAGATACTATTTATCTGATCATATTTAAAGTCCAAGCAGAAGTGCTGCAGGAGCTTTTTGAGATTCAGCATCAAATTTGGCTGCCAGATTCATTTCAACTTAAACTGGCAACTTAATCCAGTTAAGAACAGCCCAGCAGAGAAAAATGCACATGACAACTGTGTATTGGATTATATCCACACAGGCAGTGCTGTGATTCATAAATTCAAATTTGATCCAGTAGGAACCATATATTGGGGGAATTTCATCTGTAGGCTACATGCAATTCTCAAGTGGTACCTTAATTATTTTTGGACAGGTAAGAGCTCAAACCAATTGAAATGTGATCTAGTAGTGATTGTATGCTAGATCAATGTACCTCACTTGTATAAAATTTAAGATGATCAATAGCTATGTATTAACAGTCCCATACATGCTCTCTCTGATCACAGTTGGCCTTGTGGAGACCTTAGAAAAGTATATAACTGGATGTGCCTTTCCAAGGCTTCTGAAAAGCATCTTTTGACAATCTCTCAAGCCATGATTCCCTGGGCAATGGACCCTCATTTAACTATGCCACTGATCTCTTCTCATCTCCATTCCTCTCTTCCTTTTCCAATCTGGGGAGCAGGTTGAGGAGGATCAATGGAGGTAGATGTTATCCCAAGGCATTCCTCATAGTTGTGCTAATGTAGTGGCCAATGGTGTTTGGCTTGCTTTGGCATATCTGTGAGCAAAAGACATTTGATTTAGGAGCAATACATAATCTAATTTTATAACAGGGTATAATGTTTTATTAAGGTTCATGCCTGTATGTTATTTGATCCCTGACTTCATTTGAAATCATTTTCAACAAATGCTCCTTATTTCAAAGTTTGCTAAATGATTTGTCTTGCCTTCTGAAAAAAGGTAGCTGTGACTCATACAAAATAAATATGCTTGTGCATTTGATTGCCTGTCAGTACAAATTAACCAAACCTATACCTGTTCAATGACAGCCCGGGGGAAACATGCACACACACAGCAACCATTTATTACGTACATGCATGCAATCATCTGTGGTTATGTCATCAGCACGGCTTTAGGACTATGCCAGTGGTTCTATTTTCACATCGAAATCATTCTCTCCCCTACAGGGAGATTGAAGCTGGGGATTGAATCTGAGATTGCCAGTTTGCAAGACATGTAATCTGCCAGCTAGCTAGGGCCCAATCCCTAAATGGATTCTACTTCCAAGAAGATAGAATCATAGAATCATAGAATCATATGATGGAAGGGACCTAGTAGGTCATCTAGTCCAACCCCCTGCCTGCAGCAGGAATTCCCCCTAGAGCATCTCTAACAGGTGCTCATCGAGCCTCTGCTTGAAGATCCCCAGTGAGGGAGAGTCCACCACCTCCCTTGGCAATCTGTTCCACTGCCGAACCGCCCTCACAGTCAGGAATTTTTTCCGGATTTCCAGCCGGAATCTCCTCTCTTGCAGTTTGTACCCATTGGTTCTAGTTCTGCTTTCAGAAGCAGCTATGAACAAATTGGCCCCTTCCTCCCTATGACAGCCCTTCAGGTATCTGAAGAGGGCAATCATGTCTCCCCTCAGCCTCCTCTTCTCCAGGCTGAACATCCCAAGTTCCCCCAACCTTTCCTCGTAGGGCTTCCCTTCCATCCCACTGATCATTCTTGTCGCTCTCCTCTGGACTTGCTCCAGTTTGGCTGCATCCTTCTTAAAGTGAGGTGCCCAGAACTGAACACAGTACTCAAGGTGAGGTCTCACCAATGCAGAATAAAGAGGAACTATAACTTCTCGTGACTTGGAAGCTACAGTCCTCTTAATGTAACCTAAAATGGAATTTGCCTTCTTTGCAGACACATCACACTGCTGACTCATGTTCAGCTTGTTATCCACGGCGACTCCAAGATCCCGCTCACATGTTGTGCTGCCAAGCCAAGTATCCCCCATTTTATACCTATGTTTTTGGTTTTTATTGCCTAAGTGCAGAACCTTGCACTTCTCCCTGTTGAAATTCATTCTGTTTGTTACAGCCCAGGATTCCAGTTTATCCAGATCCTCCTGGAGGTTTCTCCTATCTTCTGATGTGTTTGCTACTCCTCCCAGTTTGGTGTCATCTGCAAATTTGATCAGGCTCCCCCGTATCCCTTCCTCCAAGTCATTGATGAAAATGTTAAAGAGAACCGGTCCCAAGACAGAGCCTTGGGGTACCCCACTAGAAACGGACCTCCAGGTTGACACAGAACCATTTACTAAAACCCTTTGAGTGCAGCCATCGAGCCAGTTGCAGATCCACCTAACAATTGCCCTGTCTAGCCCATATTTTTCCAACTTCCTAATTAAAATGTCATGTGGGACTTTGTCAAATGCTTTGCTGAAGTCAAGATAAATGACATCCACAGCATTGCCACTGTCCAGTAAGCTCGTAACCCGATCAAAAAAGGAGATCAGATTTGTCTGGCAAGATTTATTCTTGGTAAATCCATGCTGGGTTGTTTTGATCACTGAGTACTTGTCTAGATGTGCACAAATTGTGTGTTTTATGATTTGCTCTAATATCTTGCCCGGGATTGAAGTCAAACTGACTGGTCTATAATTTCCCGGGTCTTCTTTTTTCCCCTTCTTAAAAATTGGGACTACATTTGCCCTCTTCCAGTCCAGTGGCACTTCTCCACTCCTCAAGGATTTCTCAAAGATGATCGACAAAGGCTCTGCAAGGACATCTGCCAGTTCCTTAAGAACTCGAGGATGCAGCTCATCCGGTCCAAATGACTTGAATTCATTTAGGCCAGTTAAGTGGTTTCGAACCAGTTCTCTGTCAATCTTAATCTGCTGTTCTGCACCATCCATGTTTTCATTACCTCTTTGGGGATGTAAACACATCCCCGAATCAGTCAATGATCCCGCACCCCCATTTGCACAGCCCTCCTTCTGTGAATAGACGGATGCAAAGTAGGAGTTGAGCAGCTCCGCCTTCTGCTGGTTTCCAGACACCTGTTGTCCATCCTTGTCCAAGAGCAGCCCCACCCCATCGTCTCTCCTCCTGTTCCTCTGGGCATATCTAAAGAAGCTCTTTTTGTTATCTTTGACTCCCCTGGCCAGCCTCAGCTCATACTGAGCTTTAGCATCCCTGACCCCCTCCCTACATGACCGGGCTACCTGCCTGTACTCCTCTCTGGTGATCTTTCCAGTCTTCCACTCCCTATACTTCTCTTTCTTTAACTTCAGCTGATCCCCAAGTTGCCTGTGGAGCCAACCTGGTTTTTTCAGCATTTTCCCCCCTTTCTTTTTTATTGGAATTGTTTCTGACTGTGCTTGTAGAAGCTGCCTCTTAAGGAGCTCCCACCCATCTTGGGCCCCTTTCCCCATTAGATCATCAACCCATGGGATCCCACCTATGACTCCTCTAAGCCTGTTGAAATCAGCTTTCCTGAAATCCAACATATAAGTTTCACTCTGCACTCTTTTTATTTCCCACATTATTCTAAATTCCAGCAGCTCATGATCGCTTTCCCCTAAAGTTCCCACTATGTTGACCTGATCAACCAGTTCTTCACGATTTGTTAAGATCAGGTCAAGGATGGCCCCTCCCCTTGTCGTTTCCTCCACTTTCTGGACCATGAAGTTATCTTCCAGGCCCATCAGGAATCTACTGGAGCTTCCATGTTTGGCTGAGTTTGTCTCCCAGCAAATGTCTGGGTAGTTAAAGTCCCCCATTACTACTACCTCATATTTCCTTGCAATGCCTGCCAGTTGCTCCAAGAAGACATCGTCTACTCCTTCTCCTTGACCTGGCGGTCTATAGTAGACGCCCACCACAATGTTTTGTTTTTTATTTTCCCCCCTTACTTTTACCCAAACACACTCTACAGGGATATCCGGACCACTCTCCTGGATTTCAGAGCAAGTATATATGTTCTTGACATATAATGCTACTCCACCTCCCCTTTTGCCACTTCTGTTCCTCCAGAACAGCTGATAGCCTTCCAATTGTGTGTTCCAGTCATGGGAGTCCCACCAAGTTTCAGTTATTCCTATCAAATCAAATTTCCCTTCACTTGGTAAAAGCTCCAGCTCATCTTGTTTATTTCCCAGGCTCTGTGCATTTGTGTAAATGCAACTTAAGCCCTGGAGGTTGCAACTCAATGCATTTCCCTCCTTTTTTGTAAGGCCAGGCCCCTCTAAAGATTTTTGAGTTACAGCTGTGCCCTGGCAATTTCCATCCAGAGCATTTTCCTTATTCCTAGGTTCCCTTTGGACGTAACCCACCCCCTTCTTATTTAGTTTAAAGCCCTCCTGATAAGGTTGGCCATCTCCCGTCTGAAGACACTCTTCCCCCAACCCGTAAGATGTAGTCCATCCTTTGCTAGGAGTCCTTCCTCAAGGAAGTTCATCCTGTGATCCCAGAATCCAAATCCTTCCCGATGACACCATTTTCGAAGCCAGCTATTGACCTGAAAAATCTTGCTATCTCTCTGAGGACCTTTGCCAATTACTGGGAGGATGGATGAGAATACCACCTGGGTATCCCCCAGGTCCTTAATCTTCCTCCCCAGAGCTTCATAATCCCCAACTATCTTTTGGAAAGTTTCCCGAGCTGTATCGTTTGTTCCTACGTGGATGAGTAAGAACGGGTGACGATCAGCAGGTGTGATCATCCTCGGTAGCCTCTCCATGATATCCCGTATCCTAGCACCAGGGAGGCAGCACACCTCACGGGAAAACGGGTCTGGTCGGCAGACAGCTTCCATGCCCCTCAGGAGAGAATCTCCAATCACCACCACCCTCCTCCGTGTTCTCCTTCTGTGTCTAGCTTCCCCCACACTAACTGGTTGTGGCTGCTGTCTATGAGGGGGATCTGTAGGCATGCCAGTATGGGCAATGCCAGGATCCGGTGTAGGTGTGCTAGCAAGAGGAACTTCTGCCAGCATGGTGGAATCTGAGAGACTCTGGAAACGGTTGTATAGCTCCAGTGGTTCTCGACTGCTCCTGCCCTTTTTTCTCCTGACTGTCACGTGTCTCCACGAAGAGACATCGTTGCTGGGGTCCCCACTGGTGTCATCTCTCTGGAGAAGTTCCGTGTGTGTTGTATCAAGGAACTCCTCAGATGCCTTAATTTGACGAAGGGTGGAAACTTCACCCTCCAATGCTGCCACCTTCTCCTCCAACAGTGCAACCAGTTTGCACTTGCAGCATCGATAATCCCCGGGGTCCTTGGGCAAGAAGACAAACATGGCACACGTGGTGCACGTCACGATAACTGCGCCCTTCCCTTCCATCTCCTGTCAACTTCACAAGTCCTCCTTGCTCACAGGCTCCGGTCCACAGGATCGCGCCTCAGGCCCTAATAAAGCCTTTGAAAGCTCCTCCCACCAGACAACCAGCCAATGAACACCTAGCAGCAATTAAGCACTCAGCTAAGCAGCCCCCCTCCTCCACTCACCTGGGAATCTGTGTTCCTTCTCACCTCTCCTCTGAAAAGGAGGCTGAACCAGGAACAGGCCCTAATAAAGCCCTACAAAGCACCTCCCACCAGGCAACCAGCCAATGAACACCAAGCAGCAATTAAGCACTCAGCTAAGCAGCCCCCTCCTCCACTCACCTGGGACTCTGTGTTCCTTCTCACCTCTCCTCTGAAAAGGAGACTGAACCAGGAACAGGCCCTAATAAAGCCCTACAAAGCTACTCCCACCAGGCAACCAGCCAATGAACACCAAGCAGCAATTAAGCACTCAGCTAAGCAGCCCCCCTCCTCCACTCACCTGGGACTCTGTGTTCCTTCTCACCTCTCCTCTGAAAAAAAAAGATCTTGAGGAAGTGTTGGCTCTGGCAGTTGTACTTTGGAAGAACTGCAGGGTAATCCCATGGCTGGGACACAGAATAGTTGTCAAATTAGGATGCATCAAACTGGGCTGCAATTCACCAAAAGTAACATAAGTCACCCACTGTTAGCTTGTCACAAAATCTTCCTTTTCCTAACTGTGGACTTTGTGAAGCTGACAGCATCCTATCTGGGCCAAATTTTATGTGTGGACAAATACCATTTATGGAGAGAAGGAGCTGATACCTCTATGTAATCCAAGATAATGGCTCAGATTTAAAGTGCATGCCTCGCTATATACTGTATCGCAGGGATGTCCAAACTCTGGCCCAGGGTCCAAATGCAGACCCCAGCAAGCATCAACACAGCCTGTGGCATGAGTCCTCCATAAGGTCCTCAGGCAAGCCTTTCAATCCACCAGATCTGTCTCTAAAACATGTTTACTGTATATGTAAATTTATTCAAATTTGAAATGTAAATCATTTTTCTGACCCCCAAAATAGTGTCAGAGAGATGATGTGGCCCATATATATTATATTTAATATAATCCATATATATATATATACAAAAAGTGTACCCGCGTTGCGGGAGTAACTTCCCCATACAACATCCCCCACGGCGCATCAACAACCCATGTGCAACCTACCCCCATGTACAACATTCCCCTGTGCGCAACTTCCCACATGCGCATCATCCCCCCACGCGCAATTTCCCCCCGTGCGCAACTTCCCCCATGCGCAACTTTCCTACATGCGCATCATCCCCCCATGTGCAACTTCCTCCATGCGCAACTTCCCCATGCGCAATTTCCCCCATGCGCAACTTCCCCCAATGCACATCGTCCCCCCATGCACTTTCATCCATGCGCAACTTTCACCCATGCGCAACTTCCCTACATGCGCCTCATCCCCCCATGCGCAACTTCCCCCATGTGCAACTTCCCCCATGCGCAACTTCCCTCCATGCGCAACTTCCCCCCATGCGCAACTTCCCCCCATGCGCAACTTTCCTACATGCGCAACATCCCCCGATGTGCAACTTCCCCCATGCGCAACTTCCCTCCATGCGCAACTTCCCCCATGCGCAACTTCCCCCCATGCGCAACTTCCCCCATGCGCAACTTTCCTACATGCGCAACATCCCCCCATGCGCATCATCCCCCATGCGCAACTTCCCCCAAGCGCAACTTTCCTACATGCACAACTTCCCCCCATGCGCAACTTCCCCCATGCGCATCGTCGCAACTTTCCCCCATGCGCAACTTCCCCCATGCGCAACTTCCCCCATGCGCATCGTCCCACCATGCGCATCATCTCCCATGCGCAACTTCCCCCATGTGCAACTTCCCCCATGTGAAACTTCCCCCATGCGCAGTTTCCCCCATGTGCATCATCCCCCATGCGCATCATCCCCCCATGCGCAACTTCCCCCATGCGCAACTTTCCTACATGCGCACCATCCCCCATGTGCAACTTCCCCCATGTGCAACTTCTCCCCCATGCGCATCATCCCCCCATGCGCAACTTCCCTCCATGCGCAACTTCCCTCCATGCACAACTTCCCCCCATGCACAACTTCCCCCATGCGCAACTTCCCCCATGCGCATCTTCCCCCATGCGCAACTTCCCTCATGGGCAGCATCCTCTCCAGTGCAACCTCTTCCTCCAGACAACATCCCCCAGTGCACCAGGCACTGAGCACCAAATTGGCTGGATGTTGTTCAGTCTCCATGTTAAGTATAGGACAGAAACACGTTGCCCCCTTTTCAGCCCCTGAAGGGTTAAATTTCTCCAGATGGTTCTTGGTGGGTGTTCAGGTGACAGAAGGAACTCCCAGAATTCCATGCTTCAGGCCCAGCAGTTGGGGCACAATGTTGCTGAGTCAGCAATTCTCAATGCAAAGTATAGGGAGGAAAACACGTTGCGCCCCTTTTCACCCCCTTCCGGTTGGAATTTCTGAAAACCGGTTCTTAGTGCACCCCTGTGTCATGGAAGGAACACCCACCCCAATTTTCACGCTTCTAGGCCCAGCGGTTTTGGCAGGGCGGTGATGAGTCAGTCAGTGAGTGAGTGAGTCAGTCAGTGAGTGAGTGAGTCAGTCAGTGAGTATATATATGGGTTTTCATATAGATAAGATGCTCTCATTCATTCTCTTTAAAAGCAAAAACAACAACAACAACAACAACAACAACTCTAAAACAACATCTATGTTTCCATCCACATTCTTCATGCTTCTTCCCAAAGCTCTACCAAACAATTTCAGCTCTATTTCTGGCTAGCAATTAGCACAAGAATCTGTCCCCAAAATACCCAAGTCTCCAAGCAGTGGAACAAAATACGCCAGTCTCCAAGCAGTGGAATAAATGAATGAACACACACACACACACGTCAGATTCAGAGCAAAATCTTGCAGCCCATACGGGGCTTAAATTAAAAGAATCTTGTCCTCTTTGTTTAATTGTACAGATATTTACTTCCGTATCTCCTATACACCACATTTCTCTTTTACCTCCCTTCAACAAGAGTGTCTTGATTTGCTCATCCAACACACCTGCAGCTAATTGTTTGTCTACACCTGCTAGACATTTGATACATAAGAAGCAAATTCCCCACCCCCACCCCAATTTGGGTTTTATCTATTTTGCAAGCTGGATTTTTTTTCCTCATTCTGATCTGCAGGTAAAGCTGACTCTTGCTGGATTTTTTCCCTATGGTGCACTTATCCTAGCAGTCATCAGCAAAGAAGGTTCAAATGAAAGAAGATGACCCAAAGTTTTACTCCTGTATGTAATGTCACCTATTTCCCCATCCTTTCAAGTCTTTCATCTATTGCAATAACAATCTCTTGAATCCATTCAAAGGCAAAAGAAGAGTTTCCGTATCATCTCTGAAGACCTCTCTGAAGGACCTCTGAAGAGGATGGAAGGCTGCTTATTGTTAAATTTCAAATTGTTGAAACCAGTTGGTCCAGAAAAAAATATATTAAATTGCTCACCAATACTGCCCTCCTTGCCTTTAACAAACCTAATGGGACAATGCTGAGCAATTCTATTCTATGACACATTCAAAGGGTACAAAATGCCACATATCGTGTAACCTTTTCAGTGACCACAATAAGTACTATCCCCGAACTGCAGGAATCCCCACTCCCAATCGTCACAAACACAGTAAACTTCATGGTATTTGGTAGAATGATGTTCCATGAACACTTTATCATTCATTGTATTTTTAATGGTGACCCATTTGGAGGAGGGGGTGAAATGGCAGTGTATTATTATTTTCTAAATAAAGATGTACAGTTTATTTTTGCTGCATTTCCTGTGTAGTTTTGTTGAGATGTTAAGTTTCTCAACCACTTTGTGTGAGACACGCAACATATTTTATTTATTTATTCAACATGCAAATACACAAACACCTTCCCGATCAGTTACTGTTCTGCTTCAACACAGCTTATATTCAAAATGTGACATTATGAAATGTAAAACAATTAAGAATAAGCGAGCAGAATGACAACAGAAAGCACAATTTCAAGTAAACAAATATATATTTCTAAATAGGACTACTATCCCATCTGTTGACTGAGTGGCCCCCTTGGTAGCAAACAATAAAAACAATTATTAAAAAAAGAACTTTAATGCCTGCAAATTAAAAATAAAACAAAATATTAACACAAGGACAGCCCCATCCTATAGGTTCCCCTCGCTACTTGTTGATTGTGATTTCCCCTTCCTATGTTTCTGTATGTGAGTGAATCTGTTTGTCCCCATATTAGTGGGAACTTGAGAGGGGCCTGAGATCTCCTTCCCAAACAAACTGCCCTAATCATCTACTAGTATACCAAGGGTGAGCTCCCCTCTGAGCAGCTGCAATGCCAGCTAGGATGGTTGATCTCGTCTATGTACCTTGCCACAAGTGGATGAAGGCTGCAATCCAAACCACACTTTCCTGGGAGTAAGTATTATTGAACACAATGGGACTTACTTCTAAGTAGACCTGCTTAGGATTGCACTGGAAGTGACTTCTTGGTTGGCTATGGGGCTCTACTTCAGCCCTGCCCAAATTTCTGTCAAGAACCACATTACGCCATTGTGAAATCTATAGAAAGTGTTTCCCTTCTTCTGACGTTAAGGCCCCAGAATTCTGCCTCTTTGTTTTCTATCCTATATCCTAAAAACCCTGCTTTCCTGACCCAAGGTCTACGTCTATGTTGGCAATCCACATTATTCCCCAACCTCAGGGGTGGGTAAGCTGGGCCACTTCAGGGACCCTGGACCTTTAACAATTCTATAGAAGAGGGAATTTCACCAAATGCTATTTAGATGAGAAGGAGCACCTGCTGAAATTCCCTCTTCTATGAAATCCTTCTTCTATACAAGCAGGTCCACCTTGCCCATCCCTGCCCTGCATCCTTTCTGCTCTCCGTGCCCACCTCATTCTGTCCTTCATTTCCCCCCTTCTAGGAATTTCCATTCTTCAACTTTCTTCTGTCCTTTGCTTCTTCTGTATCATAGCAACTGTTTATGCTGAGAAACCAGTCATAAGTGAATACTTAAGAAGCACTGCATTGTGTCCTTTTGAGTCCCTTTCTGTATTGTTGTCAGATGATTATCCCTGCAACAGACACGCAAAAGGAAATTTTTGTGTTTGCATGTGTTTGAGCTAAAAGCCTGGGACAGTGGATTCCAAACTGGTGGGCTGTGATCCACCATCCGGGGGGAGAGGCAGCAATGCAGTCCCCAGAACTGGACTGATTCTGGGCATGGGAGAGGGATTTTCTATTTACTTGCAGCCAGCAATGCAGTCAGGGGAATTATGCAGGAAGCCCTCTACAGAGCTTCTAGTGCCTTTAAAATTGTGAAAGGAAGGAAGGAAGGCTCTTCTGGTTTTTGTAAAGAAGTGGAAACAGAAGATGTCTGTCAAATATGAGAAGTGTATCATGGGCCTTTCCAGATCTTACCAAGGAGTGACAAACACATCACTAGTAGAGGACAATTATGAAAGAATCCATCTCAAAATTCCCAAGGTTACTTAGAATGTGTATTTTGAATCAGAAGTCCCAAAGTTAAGCAGAATGCTCTGCAAACCATTCTGAATGTTTTGACTTAACACTATGGGAAAATTGAGTATTTGTGTGCCATTATGGACAAATGCATGTGTGTGTACAGACCTGTTTTTTTTGGTCTCCCACATCATCAGGCTATTAGCCACTTACTCACTTAATGCAATTTATGAGTGTATATACTTTTTCCTGCTGCCATGTGCTGAAAAGATTCAAAACCATTACCTTATCCAAACCAACACTCCACTTTGCAAACCCTGACCCTAATAATTAGTGGACCTAGGTTCTCATTTCATCTCACTTATCCATCTAGTCTGCAGTTTCTTTGCAGGGAAGCAGGGAGGCTTTCTCCATTAGCTAAGTGCCCATTGAGAGTGACTTCCAGGTAAAAATTGGTGCCTGCATTATTGATAATAGAGGTTAAAAAAATTAACAGGCTCCTCATGCTGAGACATGTGTTGAGCACTCTCCAGCTATAAGAGTACTTCTTTGGGAAAGTACTCAACCTTAAATATATCCAACCATTTCTAAAAATTATCCAAGAATCATCTTGAACACCTGTACTGGACTAAATCAGTGCTTCTCAAACTGTAGGTGAGGAACCAGTAGGTTGGTTGTGAGCCAATTTCAAGTGTGAGCCATTCATTCCAATCCATATTTTATTTTTAATAGAATTGAGGCTACAATGGTTTGTGACTGCATCTGGGGAAATGTTAAAGATCTGTAATTTTAATAGGATAGAGTTAACTTACTTACGGCGCAATCCAGAGTAACTACGGGGAGTCCTTGCTCCGGTGTAAGAACAATTTGCTCTGGATTGCAATATGAATTTCCCATAGGTTTTCACTAGGTGGTGCAGTAACTATGGGTACACATAATGTCTCTTACGTGCTCCTGTAATTACTTTGGATTGTAGGGTTATTCAGGTAATTGTGGACAGTGATGTAGCTAATGATCATGTAGCCTGGTGCAATGCACAAAATGTTGCCCTGGAAGTGATGTCATCCTGGGTATTTCTGGAAAGAAAATTGAGGAAAACCTGCCTCCTCCTCTTCAGCAGTTCACCATCCATTTGTTCTGCTTGTTAAAGCACCTATTTTCTGTCTGGAGTAGAAAAAGATTTCCTCCCCCCTCTGGCAACAACAAAATCAAATTGAATTATGTAAAAAAATGAAAAGTATTTCCCTTATTGGTTTGGGAAACTATGCTGGAGCAAAGAGGAATGGTTATTCATTCTCTGCTAAATATAAGAGGAGCAACATGTAGAAGTGCCTGTATACCCAGTTAGCATGGATAACTGTTTTGTGATATACCGGTACTGTATGAACAGTGTTACCTCTCATAACAAGCACCTCACATAACAAGCGTTTCACATAACAAGTATAAATTTCCAAGAAATCTTGCTTCACATATCAACTTCCGCTTCACTTAACAAGCAAGTGCACTATGGGCACGCATGCTAAAAAAGAGAATGTTTCACTTAAAGAGCATGCCTTTAAGCATGCCAGTTGGCTTCAGAAACAACTGCGCAGACGCCAACTTTGGTGACTGCGCAGTCCAGGTAGGGGGGGCGCACATCCCAGGGATGACGCACAGACTTCCGCACCAGGTGATGTGCAGAGTCATGTCACCACTGTAGGCACCACAGCTGTTCCTTGTTCAGTGTGATCTGAGGGGTGTCTCCTCAGGAGCAAGTTTTCCATTTGTGTCAATTACTTAGCATGCTCTGGAGCAGTTAGGGCAGCCCAGGCTTCCTGACTCTCTGGATTCAGCATAACTTTCTGCTCTGGATACAGAATAGTTAGGAGAGTGCAGTTAGGTCAGAGCAGGCTGAATTTGCTCTGGATTGTGTCCTTAGTTCCATAGAGAATCAGAATAACATCTCACTGGCACCCAGAGCAATCAGTATCCTGGGAAGGTTTTCAGTTAAGACAATCTACTTTTTGTCCCATAGGCTTTTGCTTTTTCATTTTCTGGTTAATTGGCCATAACCTTTCATAAAATATAAATATTCCAATGTAGTTTACTTCATTGCATTCTGCATTAAATTACCTTTTCAATGATATATAACATGATTATATTATTATTCATGCATACTCCATTTTTCACAATTTTAACCACTAGTGTCAAGCTTAGCTTGTTGCCCTCCTAAAGCTTGTTGCTTGGTGCAACTGAACACCCTGCAGATAGGATTGCAGCGTGTGGAATATTTGGGATTTTAAAAAATGCAGATTAGCAACAGCTTCTTTAGTTAAATTTTAAACTTATACTTACTGTAAACCTTTAATTTACTTAAAGCAGAATCCTATGCCTATCTACTCAAAAGAAAGTTCCATTATGTTCTATGGAGCTTACACCCAGGGAAGTATAGATAAGATTGCAGCCTTTGTCAGCATGCCTCTCACTAAGACAATTGTCTTAATGAGTAGTATGACCCAAAGTCTTGAGCACAGTTGTCTTTTTCATATGGATAATTAGTTTGTGGGAGAGGAATAGCTGAGTGCAGAAAATTGAGTGCAGGTGAGGGAGGAAGGTGGGCAGCTTGATTGGCTCTTTCCAGCGCTATTTTTCTGGAAAATAGGTGCTGGTACTCACAGATACTCACCTGAGTGTGTGTTTGTGTCTCTGTGTTTGTACTCACCCATAGAGGTGTCTGTACTCACACAGAGGTACTAGTACTCCGTATAGGTGCGTATCCTCTGAAAAAGACCCCTGGCTCATCCTGTGAGACCAACTGAGGGGGTCTGCATCCGGCCAAAGTTTTTATGCGAAGTTCTACCGTGAATACACAATATCAATTTTCTTATTGTAGGATATATTCTAAAAGGCACATTTATTACAAAATCTCATTTTTAAGTGACATAAAATATTTATCCTGATTTAACCAATTCAGTAAAACATGGAGATACAATATTTCTTATTACAATAGTTGTAAATTCAGTGTCCATATACATTCTGTGTGATTCAAAGGTTTCAAGTGAAAAAAGTTCGTCTTGATGAAAGGCCCGACTCCTGCTTAACTTCTTGCCGGCTT
The DNA here is from genome assembly GCA_030015325.1 of Cryptoblepharus egeriae. NCBI lineage: Eukaryota > Metazoa > Chordata > Lepidosauria > Squamata > Scincidae > Cryptoblepharus > Cryptoblepharus egeriae. Next base: position 19,341,763 of record JAREYC010000011.1, on the reverse strand, counting down.
AAATCAAGTTTCTCACAAGCTTTTTCAAAAGCAGAGAGATAAGCTAGAAAATATCACAAGTCATCACTACTCAAAAAACACATAATTGTAAAGTTGTATAGTTAAAAGGTTACTTTACTTACAATCATTACAGATTTTCTAGACGCTTCATAATGTCTCCATGGTGCAGTTTGCAAATTATCTGATGGTAGTTAACACAGCTTTTTCCATTAAATGAATCAAGAAGGCAACCAATACATATTTAAAGGTATAGATTACAATTCCCCATTAAAGATATAGATTACAATTCCCCATTACTTTCATCCCCATGAAATTCTTCGCCTTATTGTCCGGCCAAAGTTTGGCAGGGAGTGCCCACTCTACCCACCAACTCATCAAAACTTATCTTCCTCTCCCTGCTCCCTCAACTGAAAAAGGAAGAAGACAACAGAGAATGAGAGGAAAGGAACAAAAGAGTGTGGTAGACTCGAGCACTGGCTCACCCATGACCAGGTACAGAAAGGCCATAATATGCCTTAAAAGCCAGGAAGTCCTTATCCCTGCTTAGTGAGTTTGTGAAAGAGGCTGTGGGCACAATCCAGAGTCAGGGCAGTGAAGCGTTGGGCTGCCCCAACTATTCTGAATCCAGTGCAGAAAGCTGTGCTGCATCCAGAGAGTCAGGAAGCCTGGGCTGCCCTAACTGCTCCAGAGCATGCTCAGTAGGGGAGGACATGCTCCCGAGGAGACCCTCTTAGATCACACTGAACAAGGAACAACTTTGGTGCCTGCGTTACAAGGAGTCCCTGATGAGATGCCAGTACAGACTACAAGGGGTACAGTACAGTACAGTGAATACAAGGGGCTTCTTGGAGTGGCCTGCTGTATCCACAGGTTAGTGGGCTGCCATAGTTGTGTCATATCCTGAAGTTGAGAAGCAGGGGTTGAAGCTAGCCTGGCCAAAAACTCAGATTTTTGGTCAACACTGCCATTCTTACTCAGGCCTTATCAGGGAACCCTATGGGTCTACTCATTACTATACCTGCTCCTGAGGTGGTATAACTTTGAGGAGCTGGAAGAGGGAATTTCTGTCCTGGAAACAGGCTCTGGATACAGAGTAACTGCTCTGCCCTCGGCAATGCTAAACATGTCCTCAGCATGCCTCTCCTGAACTGCCTAGGCTGTCCCAGCTAGGACAGCCCAGCTCTACCTGTTGGGGCAGCCTATGTTACCTTAGGCTGCTCCAAGTGTTTTCCAGAGTAAATAAGGTGGCCCATCTTACAGCTGGGTCATCCCAGTGCTTTTTTGGATTGTGCCCAAAATCTAAATGGGAAGATAGATCTACAGCTGCACCTTTTTTATCTAAACTATACCAGCTTCCTAATCCCCCTTGCTGAATTTTCATGTGCCATCAACTGTCCAGCATGAAACTGTTGTGATAAGAGTCACCTCATATCTTCTGGGGTGCAATGAAAGAACAGTGGATCACTAGTCTTGGAATCAAGGGTTTATCTCTGCTAGTCCTGGAATTCATGGTGGTGTGCCAGTTGCTGTCTTCACTACCCTTTGCACAGTTACATTACTATGGGAAGCACTGGAATGTCCAGTGTTATTCCTTTGTGCTGATATCAACCACTGACCCAGAGGTGACCATTTCCCCAGATAGCACACCACGGTAGGTACTTTGAGGGGAGGCCATATGTGAAGAAATTAACTGCTTTCTAAATTATGAGGGGAGGCCATATGTGAAGAAATTAACTGCCTCTGGTAGACCTTCTAAGACCAAGACGTTCTGGCAGAACTTTGGTTCATTTCTTGAGCACCCTGGGAGGATGTAACAGGCATATGACTCCTGGGGGTGGCCTTCAGATGCCAGATGATCTCTACCCTCCCCAAGGGCTAACATATCCATGAAATCTTCTTTAAACTTGGAAGTGCAACATCAGTGAAGTGCCACAGTCTGTTTCAATGTTATTAATGAGAATAAGACCCATCATTAGCAGTTATATATTTCTTGGGGAGGGAGGGAGGAGGAATGTGAAGGCCTTTCTGTTCAGTACAGTTCTTTTATGAAGTTGTTTTGATGTGGAGAGGGGAGTGAAAAAATGGAACCAAGAATTAATTCTAAAGTCAGTATTTTAAGCTGTGTTGCTGGGCATAGATTGGATCTCGAAGGCGGCAAGTTCCTCTAAAAATAAATCCATGCATAACGGATTAAAGCAACACAAAAGACAAAAATTTGGAGGTGTGGTAAGTATGACTAATGTGGCTAAATTTAAGCAATCAGCATCTATGTGGTTCTGGTTGCTTTGATGAGTTTACGTAACTGGCTTTGTGGGTGAGAGTGACGTCCATCCCTTGAGCGGGCTCAAGAAGTGGAGTTTCTTCCTGGAGTGTATGGGAGGCAACTATCTTATGCTGGCAATGAGAAGAGTAAGGAGCCTAAAACATTGTTTATGGAGGCAATTTTATGGTGTCAGTAATTTCACATTCATGAGGGGGATGGTCCTGTCTCCTCATAGAAGCCCTCAAGATTGTCCTTCTAGCATGAGTGATGTCTCAGTCTCTGTGTCTCGTAAAAAGGTTGGAGAAATTCTTTCCTCTCTGCTGGGGTTTGAAAGGACTTTTGCCACTGAAGGGTTGACTGTCAACAGTTGCTAGGTGGTGGTGTTGTTGTGTGCCACTGTGCCAGGAGGATGGCAGTGGACTGGGGTCGCTCTGGTGCGTGGTTGAGATCCCTTTGCCAATGGTAGATTTGCAGAGGGCCAGTTGGGAGTTGTGTGATTGTTCAAGGATTATGGGTTTTTTTCCCCTTTGGTGATGTTATTGGCATGGCTTCCTCCCAAGGAAAATACGTACTTGAATCAGCACATTAAACTAAAGCCAACTGGGAAAAAATTGATGCTTTTTTGATTCTATACCCCAAATGTACCCATGAATAGGTCTAACTTCTACAACAACCAAATGTGTATAGGCTGGAGCAATCATGCAATCAGAGAGACATTTAGAAATCCCCTGCAAAGAAGAGATCTATGCATGAGATTGTATCCAATTGGCCCAGTGATGCACATTTTCAAGAAAGGTGTGGCTACCTAGAAGTCCATACCCACAGCCTGGGAAAAGTAGCTGAGGGAACTAATCCTATGCACAAAGGACTAAAGTGCCAGGCATTGGCAGTGAAATCCTAACCCCAGTTAGGCCAGCACAAGTGTCAGCAGTCAGCACAAATCTTGTGCTGGCCTGGGGGTGTTGCAAAAGTGCCATATGACACTTCTGTATCACTCCTGGAGAGGGAAGACCAGTGCAGAGTCATGCACAATGCTGGTCTCCCCACATCACCACAGGAATAAGAAAATAGGTGCGTTTGGATGGCCTACACTGGATGGACTGCACCCCTGGAAGTCTTAAACCAAGAGGCCTGCAGATTAGAAGCCTAAGAAATTTAGGCTAGCCTAACTCATCTAGCCTATCTTTACGGGATAGTCTGGGGAGGTCAGCATATGCATGTGTATTGGTCTGAACCCCCCAGTAGAAAGGCGGAAGCGTCGTACTGCACTTTTGTGACACCACCATGTCATTATAAGACTTATACAGTGATGCCTCACATAACAAATTTAATTCGTTCTGGAGGCATGTTTGTTACATGAAATGTCCTTTACATGAAGTGGATTTTCCCATAGGAAATAATGGAAACTCAGACGATTGGTCCCACAACCCCCAAAATATTCATATAAAAATATTAACTGGATGTAAAAATGATGACAGAACACTGGGATTGAATTCAAAACATCCATTCAATGTGCATGATCTTATGAAGTCTACTTAGGCTGCAGTCCTAAATACATTTTTCTGGGAGTAAGCTCCATTTAACACAATGAGGCTTACTTCTGGGTAGACATGGTTAGGAGGCTGCAATCCAAGACACCTTCAAAGTGTCTCCCTACTTTCTCCTTCTCTCCATCCTGAGTCTCTCTCTCCCCTGCTCCCTTCTGGATAGCCCTGAGCTGCTTCCCTCTTCTCCACTACTCTTCTCTCCCTCTGCCCAGCGGACATCTGGCCACAGGAGGAACAGCATGGAAGTGTTGCTTTCACTATGGGCAGGTGCGCTAGGCAGCGCTGACGCTTTTTAAACAGGCTGCCGGCCAGCACGTCTGCCCCAACTGCCAACGAATGTGTTCTTTACATGAAGCACAGTTTGTTACGTGAAGCAGAATCCTAGAGAAATTTTTGTTTGTTACGTGAAACATACTTTACGTAAGGTGCCACTGTACCATTATAAGACTTATATCAGGGCTTAGGCTGGCCTAAGTGGAGATTAGGATTGCAGCTTTACTGTGCAAGGCCTACATCTTAACCAGCTTTCCAGCACTGACTCAGCTTCACCAGTGGTGTGTGTGCTGCATTTTGAAGGTGGGTGGCACTCATGGAGGTGGAACATTCTTACCTTGGAGCTGCATTGCTCTTACCTTAGTACTGGAAAGTTGCTTAGGATTTTACCCCAAGCCTACAAGTTCCTAGTTCAAATGCAGCTTATATAAACTTGCACATCTAATGACTTCCCACAGCCTGGATAATGAGATGCTGAAAGAGTTTAACCGCCCCTGTCCCCCGTGCCTCCAGGATCCTGTCTCCCACCCAGTTTTCTTCAGGCGTACTTCTATTTTATCCCCCACCTGTTCCATGCAAGTTTCCAATCTGGTCAGCAGCCTGCCTGTCTCCAAAGTTACCTACTCTCTGTGGCTTGTGCCCAAATACCAGCCTAGCCAATTACATCACTAATTAAATAGGCAGGCAAAATAAAACAGGCACCTAATAAAACATGTCTTAGAGGCGCTCCTCCCTCTGTGAATCAGAACAAAAGACATGCTTCGGAGAGAACTTAGTAGTTGGGGAGCCAATACCTAATAGAACGGAAGAGAAGTTCCAATAACATTCAAAATGGCCCATGTTAGTGTTAGGTGTCACTGAAATGATGACAGGACAGCTAAACCAGTGGGTTTAAATATATCCTTTTGCCTTTCCCGCTGTGATGGTGAAGTCAAATATGTCTGGTTTCCTTATGCTAAGACAATGGCACATCTAATTACTGAGAAGGCTATGCTGGGTCTGATTTTCATCCATGTTTTCCAAGGAGATTTCAGTCCCATTTTTATTTTTCCTTTGACACAAAATTTTCTGGTTAACAAGTGCTTCAGAAACCATCACATCCAATTCAGGCCAAGGCCTTCATTGCCTGCACCTCATGTCTTTCTTTCAATGGCATGCTTTGACATAACATAATTCAAGTTAATGTAAGAGCTTGTTCCTCAGCAGTGTTCAATATACTACTGCTCACCTGGTGGCTCAGACACACCCTCAGTCATCCCAAGACAGTTGGCATAGGCTGATTTCAAAGAAGGAGAATAACCCCTGCTAACTGGGCAAGAGACACTCTTTCAAGTGGGTGCTTCTCTTTTATTTAGCAGGGGAAGATTAACTGGCCCTCTTCACCCCAGCAATGTCTGTTCTAGTGGCTTCTGCTGGTGTTCTTTTGCATTTTAGATTGTGACCCTTTTGGGACAGGGACAGGGCCTTTGATTTTTTCATTTTCTTTGTAAACTGCTTTCTGAACTTTTTAGTTGAAAAGCGGTATATAAAAACTGCAGATAGATAGAGAGCGAGAGAGAGAGAGAGAGAGAGAGAGAGAGAGAGAATGAATGAACAAACTAACAAACAAATGAACAAAGGAAATTGCTTACTGTTGAATGTTGCTGCAATCTTATGCATGCTCATGTCCCCACCCTGCTGTGGTGATTTGTAATATTGTAAGGTTGGTGCACCCTGAACTCCTCTGGGACACCCCAAGGTAAGTCAGTGGAAAGGGAAAAGGGGAAACTGACACCTAGGGGAATGTGAACCCAGGGAAAAGGGGAACCTGACACAACAGTTTTTTGGTCTACCAATCTACTCTTCAAGGAAGACACTTGTTAAGCTAGGTTACAGGTAAATTATTTTTTGCTCCTTTTAACTATGAGAAATCTGTTGGCAGGTGGCAAGGATTGAAATGGGGAGAAGCAGCAACAGCACGGTGAGTTGAAATTTTTGACAGATCGGCCACCTGCCAGCCTGTGGGAAGCAGCCATTAAACAGTACATGTTACCAGAGAGACCTGGGCAATGGTTGTTTATTTATTTAAATGACCTCATTATTCGGAGGAATTCTAATGGTGGTTTTTTTTTTAAAAGGGTGGAATGGAATGAGATGTAATGCAAACAGATATGATAAATTCGCCAGGGTCTAGGGCCTTTATATATATATGTAGAGCTAGGTCAGTCAGTCAATTTGATTGCTGTGAAGAATGGGGTGGGAAATCAATGTTTTTGTAAGTGAAGAATGGGGTGGGAAATCAATGTTTTTTCCTGGGGCTGGAAAGAATAGCTGTGGCTTATATAACCTGACAAACATGGCACACTCTTAACCAACTTTCTGGAATTGGCAAGGCTGTGCCAGTGGGGCATGTGCTGCATCTAACAGTTGGGGGCAGTCATGGAGGCCTCTTCAAGGGAAGGCAATGTTTGTTCCTTTACATCAGAGTTTCATTGTCCTTATGCCAGTGCTGGAAAGTGCTGGAAACCCACCACTTTCTATTATGGAGAGTCTTAAAGATATATGACCATATTGGAGAGAACTGAAGAGATAATATTGTGTGATTAACAGTGCAATCCTATGTTTTGGATTGTCTACTTAGAAGTAAATCACATATTACTTACTTCTGTATGTGTACATTTGCACCCTAAGTTTTGTTTGGCAGGCCCAAGTCCCCAGATTCTTTGGAAAGAAATGGAAAAGACAGCTCTTTGGTATTATTTCTGCCTTTGGAATGTACAACAAAAGACATGATGAACAAACTTCAAACATGTACATGAATTACATCCATCAGGGCAGTTGTTCAAGTGCCAGATTGGAATATACAATACCCCACTCTTTCTCTTCCTTTTCACACACCACTTCAGACCAGGCGGTCTGCACTATTTGACACACATTATTTTCGTGTATTATATAAAAATGTCACTTCAGTTTCATCAAATTGAGTAAAAAAATTGTGTGTGGAAGATACTGCAGACCCTTTAGTCTGATGTGGTGTGGTTCAATAGGAAGGTCTCCTCATTTTCCACTTAATCAGCTTTAAGAAACACTACCTGAAGGACTTTTTTTTTGTTTTCCTAACCAGCAATATACATGGAAAAAAATGTGTATTGCTTATACAACTCCAATTCTGGGCTTCTATCATTCTGAAAAAGCGTAAGAGTTAACTGATGTTTGATCATCCAAAGTCAAGCAGGTTATCCAGTTCTTTGCATTGATGATCACTGCTGCAACATTTTGTCTTTCTAGTCAACAATTTGGTGTATAAATACCAACCAGTCTTTCTGGTTTTTTTTTCCATCTTAGGCTGGTGCAAAATGTAGACATTTATTTGTCTAGTTTTTTGATCAAATTTTTTAAATGGGGGAGAACAGTTTATGGAATTTTTTTAAAAAAACAAAAACCAACAAGATGCTTTGTTTTCACCAGCCAAAATCACCCACCCAGCTCTGCCAAGACACACTCCTCAGTTTTTTTGTTTTCTCTACCATGGTTTCAACGTTTTTTAATACCCAGGAACAAAACAACGCTCACCTTAAAAATACAACAAAAAATTAGAATGGAAAACAACCCCTGCATCCACACACTCTAGTAATTAAAGAACCTTGGCAGCTGTGCCTGTGTTTGGTATATGCCACATTCATTTAGTGTCAGGGCTGCTAGTGGAGTTTTGTCACTCCATCACCCATTAAAACTCTTCACTCTGTTTCTGTGGGATGATAATGCCAGGAAACCATTCACCACAGGAGAGAAAAAACTGAGTGACTGCCAGAAGGTACTAGCTCAGCCTTGACACTATTGCTTTTGTGGCAGATTCTCACAGAGAAAAGGGAACAATAACATCTTGCTTGTTGAGTCCAATTTACCTTTGCCTGGCTTAGATGGAGAATGAATTGATTGCTTCCATAGTTGCCTCTCTACAATAGTAGAAAAGCAGTTCTTAAAACTGTGATTTGCAATGGCCATTCATATTGAGTCAAATTCATGTATTAAAAAAAGATGTATAACAAGGTTGGACTTGTACTGAGGAAAGGGAAGTGGTGAGCAAATGTAATAAAAGTGGCAGAGTCAATTTTATAAAAATTATGGGGGATTTGTATAAAAATAATAACAAAGAATTATCTCCTGACTGAGGATGACCATTGGTCTTTCCATTCCCGTGGTGATGTAGGAAGGCAAGTGCATGTCTGTACACTGGCCTAATCCTCCCACAGGAGTGGCGCAGTGGAGTCTTATAGCACTTTTGTGACACACTCAGGCCAGTTTGGGACTTGTGCTGGAACTTATGCAAGACAAACTGGGGGTTAGGATTGCAGCAGTAGTCAGGATTGTCTGCTATGGGATACACTTCGGCGTACCACTGAAAGGAACTGGCAATGAGGTCAGATGTGATACAACAAACACCAGTAAGAGGTTCAGGTCAGTGGGCAAGTGTCCAAAAGCTGAGCACTGGTGCTCTGCCTGCTGAAACCTTGATGCTGTTTGTGTGTTGCTATTTCATTGCCAGGTGGTAGGTGTCCAGGGATGCTGCATCTAACACCAGACACGATCTCACATGCCTCCGGTGATATATAGACCATTGGCAGTGGTGGGCTGCAAACCGGTTAACAACCGGTTCGCAGCCACCACTGAGCATTGTGCATGTCGCTTCTGTCGGCTTCAGAAGAGACTTCCTCCTCTCCAAGGAGGAGCCAGTGGCTCCTCCTTGGAGAGGAGGATGTCTGTGCCCATGTGGGGCCATTTGGCCTCACTAGAGAGGTGGAGCGGTGCCGCGAGGCCAAATGGCCCCGCAGAGGGACGCACTGCGCATGTCCAAGACTTCGAACATGTGCAGTGCATTTGCGCAGCCATTGGGCCTTGCTCCAGAGGTGGAGCAGCTGGCCTCGCCTCCGGAGCAAGGCCCAATGGGTGTGCAGAGACACTGCGCATTTCCAAAGTCTTGGAACATGTGCGTCTTTGCGCACAGCGCCATTCTGGCTTGCTCCGAGACAGAGCAGCAGCTTCTGGCTGCTGCTCCGCCTCAGAATTAGCCGGAATAGGTGGGCGCCGGAAATTGGTCCCAACGCTAGCTGCTGGTTCACTTGCGTTGGGCCCAATTTATCAACCGGTTCTGTAGAACCGGTGCAAACCAGCCTGGGCCCACCTCTGACCATTGCTTGAAAAATGCTGCTCTAGAGAGAAATTTCCTGCTTTCTCTGTAAACTGCTTTGAGAACTTTTTTGTTAAAAAGTGGTATATAAATACTCTTGATTCATTGATTGTCCCCTTTCAACTCTATGATTATAATCTCTGGTTTTGGAAGCCCTGGAGTAAAATTGTCATTTAAAAAACTTCCTTCCAGTGAGCTGAATCATTGATTAATTCTGCTTAGTTTTGTTGAGGCTGGCTGGCAAGTGGCTCGCCAGGGTTCCAGTCTGGGATTTTTCTCCTAGCTTGCCTGCCTGACTTGGAGATGCTAGGGACTGAATCAGATACTTTCTGCAGACAAAGCAGGTTCTCTACCGCTGCACTGAAAGATGACCCTTCCTCTTGAGTGACGGCCTTTCCTTTCCAAGCTCTTGCTAAAAATACAGGAACAATCAAAAGAAAACAAAAAGCAAAAGCAAAAGCTCTACACCTTGGACATTTGGGGTCAAATGAAATGTTACTTTAAATGCATGCCATAATGCAATGTGTGCTTGTTTTCTCTTTGTTAGATAGCATCTGCAAGGATTTGGAACTATGGTTAGGGGCAAGGGCTTTGCTTCTACTGCAATCTCTCTCTCTCTCTCTCTCTCTCTCTCTCTCTCTCTCTCTCACACACACACACACACACACACACACACACACACACACATTGGACACAGAAAACTATCTGAACAAAGAGGGCTTTCCATGGAGATGGGAAGGTTTTACAGGGCCTTAAGTGAACTGCCTAGTAAGAGCCAAAGCATTGGTCATTTGGTTCAGCATTCCCTACCCTGGATATCTCCACTGTTTCTGGGAGGATTGTTTACCAGCTCTGCCTGAAGACGGTGGCAGTTGGAGTGAATCATAGAATAGAATCATAGAGTTGGAAGGGACTAGTAGGTCATCTAGTCCAACCCCCTGCCTGCAGCAGGAAATCCTCCTAGAGCATCCCTGACAGGTGCTTGTCGAGCCTCTCCTTGAAGATCCCCAATGAGGGAGAGTCCACAACCTCCCTAGGCAATCTGTCCCACTGCCGAACTGCCCTCACTGTCAGGAATTTTTTCCAGATATCCAACCGGAATCTCCTTTCTTGCCGTTTGTACCCATTGGTTCTAGTTCTAGTTCACTCAAAAGGTCCTAGAGTGAATCTAGGACCTTTTGCATCCAAAAGAGGTGCTCAATTACTGTGACATCAAAGGATGTCATGACTGTGACATCCTTATACTGTGGCATTAGGATGGGGCACCCCTAAGTTGCTATGATCACAGAATACTTTGGCAACAGCCTCCACTGTCATATTCTGTGGGGTTTCCATTTTATTTCCCTTACAGAGCCCTAAAGGTGTGATTATACCTAAAGGTGTGATTATACCCAGGGGGCAGTGGCAGGTAACAACGGGCATCTATGTGCGGTGGGCAACAGTGGGCACCAGACACCAGTGGGGACTGGGCATCCTTAACAGGGACCATAGTTCACCATTTGGCAGAAGACACCACAGAGTACCAGGCTTCCATGGCAGGCATCATTGGGAAGTGGGCACCACCAGGCAGTGGGTAGCAGAATCAGTGGGCAACACCGGGCACCAGGAGGAAGTGGGCACTGAGCATCCCTACTGAGCACCAGGCATCCTTACTGGGCATCACTGGGTACCATCACACAGTGGGCACCACCATGCACCACTGTGCAGTGGGCTGTGACCACCAGGCATCCCTAGCAGGCACTGGGCATTATTTGGCATCGGGCACCACCGTGCAGTGTGCAGCAGGTACCAGGGGGCAGCAGGCACTATTTGGAGCCAGTGGGAAATGGGCAATGGGCATCCTTACTGAACACCCGGCATCTTTACTGTGCAACACTGGGCACTGGGAACCCCCAGGCACCACTGCAAAGTGGGCAGCAGGCACCACTGTGCACCGGGTACCACTGGGCACCAGCAGGCACCAGTCTTCCCTAGCAGGCATTGGGCACCATTGGGCAGTGGGCACCAGTAAGCACCATTCAGTAGTGGACACCAATGGGCAGCAGGTATCAGCAGGCACCAGAGGGCACAAATGAGTAGTGGACACTGGGCATCCTTACCAGGCACCACTGAGTATTGAGCACCACGCACCACATACTGGGCACCACTGGGCATTGAACACCACTGCTCAGTGGGCAGAAGGCACCATTGGTTACCACCAGGTACCAGACATTGGGCAGCAGCAGGCACCAGCAGGCAGTGGGCATCTCCTGTCATCTGTGGAAGAGGGGTCTACTTTAGGGTTGATTACTCAAACCTGCAGAAGTGACAGAATATAGCCAATATGCCGTGTTGCTCCATTCCATGTAACCAGGACAAACCACATAACCAGAGTTTTCTTCACAAATGAGGGTGAAGGTTTTAGAGAGTGTGACCTGGTGCATAATTACCCTCTTTGTAGTGAACAACACATGCTAAATCACATGTGAAAGAGGAGTTGGGGTAAGAATTCTCTGAAATACAGTAAGCAAAACCAAAAGGCTTCAACTCAGCTGAATCTCATATTTTATTTATTTCTGAATGGAGTGAATTTGTGCAATGAACTGTGAATGATCAAATTAGGTGATTTCAAATATACTTCTGAACTCCAACCACATCAAGTAGTTTGTATTTTCTACAGATAAACGGCAGGGTCTTTTATATTTTTCTTTTACCTGTGGATATTTTCCATCTCTAGTTTTCTGCTCTTTGTGTACTGTGCAAAACTCAGCAGCTTTGTGTATGCAATAAAAGACCATTTTCAATCTTCTTTAGAGTGACTAATGGATTCACCCCATTGTAGCGGAAACACGAATGAAAATAAATTGGATCAATGGACTAGAATTAATAAGGAGAACTATGATCAGATTATCTGGGTTCAGAGGCACAGGAATGGATTTAGTTCCCTCCCTTCCTTTGCCACCTACTCTTGAAAACCAACCAAACATCAAGCAAAGTGAATTTGGTGGGAATCAAATTATTGGCCCTTGAAAACTGGGTTTATTTGCAGCAGCCTAGTGTATTCAATGACCTTTTCACAAAAGGGCAGCCCATGCATTGCATCTGCAACTTGGGTCAAGCTATCCATCAACACGCGGACATTTTTGTATAAAAAACTCAATTGGGATTTATTTCAGGCCTGATCACAAGCTAAACTACAGTGGTACCTTGGTTTATGAGCATAATTCATTCCAGAAACATACTTGTAATCCAAAACGCTTGTATATCAAAGCAAATTTTCCCATTAGAAATAATGGAAACTCAGATGATTCATTCCACAACCCAAAAATATTCATATCAAAATGATTACAATACTGTAATATAATAAAAATAATAAAGAAAATACAAAATATAAAGAAAAATAGAACAAATTAATCTGCAATTAGTCTCTCAGCTCTCTCAGAAAGCAATCTGCCATTCTTACATAGGAGTGAGCCCCACTGATTATAATAGGGCTTACTTTAGAGTAGACATGTAAGGCTAGGTCTTTCAGGCTCCTTTTCATTGCCCCCCTTACATAAGCATGAACCCCACTGACTGTAAAAGGCTTACTTCAAAGTAGACATGCATGGGCTGGTCTCTCAGGAGAGTCTGAGGAACTGCTGGCAGCATGGAAACTGCCCTTACCCTGGCTGGGACTATTTTTTTTGCTTGTATTGCAAGACAAAATTTATTAAAAATGTTTGCTTGTCTTGCAAAATGCTCTCAATCCAAAATGCTCTCAGTCTAAGGTTTTACTGTATACTGAGGCTATCACTGCAAGTCTGTACCAAGATACAGATATGGACACATCACTATTCAGTGCAAGAACGGTCTCTGTACATGGACTGCTGATTAGTCTGTATCTGGGTACACAGGTGCATCCAGGTACAGTTTAGTTTGTCAAATACTCTCATTTACCCACACACCTTACATAAATCCTTTCTCCTTAACTGGAGTGAGGTGGGGTGAACTTCTCCACAGTAAACTCAGACATTTGTAGCACCTAGAGCAGCGTTTCTCAAAGTGGGGGTCGGGACCCCTTTGGGGGTCGCCCGGAGCTTTCCTGGGGGTCGCCTAAAGACTCCTGGTGCAGAAACTCTGGAGCCGCTGCGGCTGGAAGAAGCTGATAAGAAGCAGCTTTGTGAGACAATGTGGAGCCTTGGTTGGGGGGAGGATTGCAGCCTTAGGGCCCAGTTCTATGCATGTCTACTCAGAAGTCAGTCCCATGATAGTGAATGGGACTTACTCCAAGGAAACAGTGGTTGGCTCTGCTGCCTGAGATCCCAATCCTATGGAGGCCTCCTCTCACCCAGGTACTTACCTTCCCATTCCTCCCTCCCTCCCTCCCCTTCCTTCCTTCCTTCCTTTCCAGTCACCCCCTCTTAGCTATGCCACATCCATCCGTCCATCTATCATTACGTATTGTTTTTATGATTAATCACTATGTTTAATTATGTTCAATTTGTAACAATGAAAATACATCCTGCATATCAGATATTTGCATAACTATTCATAACAGTAGCAAAATTACAGTTATGAAGTAGCAATGAAAATAATTTTATGGTTGGTGGTCCCCACAACACTGACCTAGAGATTATTTTTATTTCTTGATATCTGATTTCCATAAAGACTCATTGATTTTATGATAGGCCTATTCATGATATTCACAATCATCCTGCAGCTAGCATGTCCCATGTTCAGGTGCTCTCTCTCTGTGTGTGTGTGTGTGTGTGTGTGTGTGTGTGTGTGTGTGTGTGTGAGAGAGAGAGAGAGAGAGAGAGAGAGAGAGAGAGAGAGAGAGAGAGAATTTCCAGTCTTTGTTACAGCTTCTGTAAAACCAACCACCCAATATTCGATCAAAAGCTTCAGTGCTTTTTGCTCCACCGTAGAACCACCATTTCCATCCAGAAGGATGCTGGGTCCAGTTCCCAGCATCTTCAGCTGAATGGAACTGCAGTAGCAAGGCTGAAAAGACCTGAGCACTTAGAACAGGACCATCAGAAGACCAAACTTAACACCCACTTAACCAGTGGCATTCCAGCCACTAAGAGCCAAATCCTATACATGTCTAACTTAGACATAAGTCCCATTGTAGTCCCTTGCTAACTGGGCAAGAGGCATTCTTCCAAGTGGGTGTTCCTCTTTTATTTAGTAGAGGAAGTGTAATTGGCCCTCCCCACCCCAGCAATATATGTTATAGTGGCTTCTCCTGGTGTTCTTATTCGTTTTAGGTTGTGAGCCCTTTTTGGGACAGGGATCCATTAGCCATTAATTTTTTTCATTTTCTTCATAAATTGCTTTGTGAATTTTTTAGCTGAAAAGTGGTATATAAATACTGTAGATAGATAGAAAGATAGGTAGTCAGTCCCAGGTACAAAGGCATAGGATTCCACAAAGGGCTAGGATTAAAGACTAACTGACCTGCCCTTCAGACTCAAAAAGGAGGAAATGAACAAAGAGGAGGAAATGTGAAGATGCGTGGTAGAGTGTCTCTGATACGCTTGCCCAATGTGTCCTCCACACGTCATCTTATATTATCCTCTCCATTTTTTTTCAAAATCCAGAGAATGCAAGGAGAAGCAGTGGAAATGGACTGTGGTGGATGCAACTCTACCAGTCTCAGCTGGTCTCACGGATAAACTGGTCATACATATGAATGGATCAGACCAAGAGCCCATCTCTCTCTCTCTCTCTCTCTCTCTCTCTCTCTCTCTCTCTCTCTCTCTCACACACACACACACACACACACACACACACACCACAACATCCCATCCCTTGCTTCCTACATCTCACAGTGGCCCACCAGATGCCTCTTGGAGCACTAATATGAAATGAGATGCCCCTATCCTGTTAACACTCCCTTGCATTAGGCATTCAAAGGTAGGTTGCCTCTGAAAACCCAGAATTTGCATAGTCATCATGGCTTATGGACTTTTCCTCCATCAATTTGTCCAATCCTTTTTTAAAGATGCCTAAACCAGACACAACCACCATATACTGTTGCAAGGAGTTCCACAAATGTGTTAAATGTCTTTAAAAAAAATTCCTGTTTAAAGATTCTGACCAGCCAGAGATGGCAGCCATAACCAGGTAAACTAATGGTCTATAAAGCAAAGCCCTGTATGATACTACTGGGAGAAAATTAAAGCAATGGAACAAAATTGGTCCTTCATACAGCTTTTTTTTCAATGGTCCATAAGACCAAGTAAATTTTATTGGTTGAGATCTATCATCCTGCAAGTACTGTGGGAAGCAGGGTATTCATTTTATTTCATTTCATTTTTTGCACTAATGTCTACAGTGGCAATGGGTTCTAACAAAGCTTTTGAAAGTTCATTACTGGAATACTTCAAATCCACATCCGCACTTTGGAAAGCAGCATCCCAGTGCTGCTTAATCAGTTTAATTCAGAAACCACTGTGGCATGCTCACCTTAAATGCAAATCGCAGGCATTCCACTTAGCCTGCACATTTGGAAATTAATTTCACAAGGAACATTGATGGTATTCAAAATGCAGTGGAGCCTGAATGTGTGGGCTGGTTTTTCAGCTTGAATCAAGATTTTGGTTTCTCTTTAGTGAGAATTTACCTAAACTAGCCCAAGAATATCCAGTGCCAACTGAATATATTAAATATTAAATTGACAACATAGGATTAAAACTTTGACCAGCAATAGGTGAGGCCCAGAGCTACAACCAGGTAAGGAACATGAGGACCTTGAGCATAAAGGTGAGAGAATAATTGCCAGACCATGTGGGAGAAGGAGAAAGGTCATAGGGATGCAGATGTGCATTACACAAATGTTAAAAAGCATGCAATTAGGACTGAGATAAACAGCTCATCCCTACTTAAGAGTAAATGCATTGAATTCAGTGAGACTTCCTCTCTTATAAGTGTGCATACAGTGGCAGACTTAACTCAGTTGATTGAAAACTTCCTGCCATTATGTCTGAGAGAAAGAAGCAGTGGGGAGGAAACATGTGGCAAAGAGCTTGATGGAGCTAGAATTATCATAATTAGGGAAAGTACAATAAAACGGTGTGTAAAACAGCTAATCTGTGCAATGTTCTTTCATTCCAGTTGGCATGTCGTCCTGTTCTGAGAGATCCCAAAACAGTGAGACAGGGAGCAATTGTTATGGTTCAGATTGCCCTGCCCATTGCATGCAAGAAGGTTCATCATGGGGGATGTGGTGGCAACTTTACGGGGTGACACAAACCCTAGTGATGCCACGGTTCAGCATATAGCAGCATGTAATTTACAACCAAACTTCTAGTCAGACTGATAACAGTTTTAAAAGGCATTTAATAAACTGCAATTTAACCTTGCAAGGTCAGAGCAAGGAAAGGACTGGAATTAATTGCACTGCTGGTAGTGACTGTAGAGAGCGCCACATACTTCTTTCAGGGAGATTTCAAAAGAGACATCTTTGCTGCTGTTTCCGTGGCAAACGGTGTGCACGGTCAGGGAGGAAAGCAATGTCACTCTTGCCTCTGAAGATGAATCACTCTTGACTAAATTGGAAAGCAGAAGAGAATAAACCTGTATAAGAAGCAGAGATGCTGCTTGTTGCCATGAGGAAGAGAATGAGTCAAAACATCATTTTGAATGCATCACACTGCATTGGAGCATCATGCCAAAGGTAACCTAGAATGCTGGCAATGTAGCAGACTTCAAAAATTCAGGCACTTTCCATTAGAAAGAGCCTTGAAGACTGCATTAGAACACTGCATTTATCAGCCATTGCCTTTTTGACCTCTTTAACCAAGGTCTCTCTAACCTCAAGACTGCAAGAGACCAGGAGATGGAAACGGATCGCTCCATAATTGTTCTGCCCCTGAATGCTTTTTTTGTATCATCAAGTACTAGTCATCCTTAGAGAAAAAAACTGTTGCATTTATAGCTGGAGTGTTAATCTGATGAATGTCAAGTGATCACAAAGCTGGTGGACCTTACTTATGAGGAGAAAGCACACAATGTTTTGATCTCTTTAACTCTGGGAAAAAAATGTGATCCTTGTTCATCTCATGTTCTTATGAGATTTTTCAGCATAACTTCTGATTGAAGTGGGCCATAAGACGTAAAATTATATAGGTGTCAAGATAGGATGGACCAAAAGAGATATTTCTCCGTGCAATAAATAATTTGTTTGTGGAATGTATTGAAACTAAATGTGGTTATGGTCACTAGAGAAGATAGCTTTGAAAGAGAAACTGAAGGAGAGCAAAAGATCTAACTACAAGCCATGGAAGTTAATCTCTCTCCAGATCCAGCAGCAGGAGACCAATGGTGTAAGAGCATGCTTTTTCCTTCTGCTTGTAGGCTTTCCAAAGGGAGCGGGTGGGTCATTGCAGGAAACTGGAAGCTGAACTAGATGGGCGTTTGGTCTGATCCAGCAGGGCTTTTCTTATAGTCTTAGTTCCTGCTGAGTTGTTCCCAACTAGTGGAAGCAACCACTTTCCAGTTCATTTAAACCACCAGGTAATAATATGGTCACACAAATAATCACACACTGCAAGAAGGTGGGAGCGGAAAACTGCATCCTAATTATTTTTCTCACATCACTAATTCCTATTAAAATATGGAACTTTAGTGAATGTAATTGAAATGTATATAAATTGACTCCAAGATTGGATTAACTTTAATATTCAATTATACTCTCTCTCTCTCTCTCTCTCTCTCTCTCTCTCTCTCTCTCTCTCTCTCACACACACACACACACACACACACAGAGAGAGAGAGAGAGAGAGAGAGAGAGAGTGTGAGTTTTTTCCTCAATAGATTGAAAAAGAAAATGCTGGGGAAAAGGTAAGTGGATCTGTTCAGTCCCTTTTCTTTATCTAAAGATTCCAGACCGAGGTTTCTATGATATCCTCAAAGACACAATTGGATGTCTTCACAGAGAATTAGTCAGTGGCTGAAGAATCGTTCACTGATGAAACTGTGAGGCAGCGGATGACTCTCCTTTGCTGTAGGATCTTCAGACATTGGACAATGTTCTAGCCCCAGATTCCTTTCATTGAGCAGGAGATTGGACTGTATGATCAATAAAAACCCTTTCCACCATACAATTTTATGATTGTCTGATTGGAATCTATTCAGACAAATGGGACTTATTTATGTAATTAATTTAAATTGTGTTTAGATTAGCTGACTTTGAATACAGAGTAGGGGGAAAAATCCTACATATGCTTATGTGAGTGTAAATTGCATTGAACTCATAGTTCCTTAACCTTTTAGAACTGGAAACAACTTCAAAATGCATGTTACCTCTACTTGGGGATACACAGTCTTTTCTGGCCTTCACCACTTGGTGGTGTCATCCTCAAACTGGACATTGGTGTCATCTGCAAACTTGGCTACCTTGCTGCTTAACCGTGTTTCTAGGTCAATTATAAACAGGTTGAAAAGCACAGATTCCAGGACAGACCCCTTTTCATCTCTCTCCATTGGACTCTCAACCAGTTCCCATCCCTCCTCCAACCCCTCAATCAGGTCCCAATCCAGGAGTGGACCTGCCCTCTAATTCCCTGACTGGAGTTTTCTCAGAAGTCTTTGGTAAGGGACCATATTGAATGCCTTCTGAAAGCTCAAATTGTACATGTTGTAGTGATGCTGTGGAAAATGGCAACTCCCTGGCTACTTTATTTCCACTAAGAAACACATCCCATGTAGTGCTATCACTCACATTTCCCTGTTTTACTAAGTAAAGCCAATATTTGTAAAATATAGGTGAGAAAACATGCAAGGTTATGAGATCATATCCCAGGACAGCATCTTTTTCCCATTGGTTGTTTCTGATTGAACCCTTTGTGTCTTGCTTGTTTGTAGGTCATGATCCCTTTTAAGAAAGTGAACCATTTTTAAACATTCATTTTACTATGCAAATTTAACTAATGGAGAAGGAAGATAAACTATCTGGCTGCCCCAGAGGTGAGGTTCAACAATGAGGCTCCATCAGTATAGTGTCAACTACCACTTGGCTTTTCCATTTCCAGAAATGCTGGAATCAGCAGACATCCCTTCTGTTAGGGAGACAGCAAGGCCTCATTCATTCGCCCAGTGGCGCCAAACTGACATTTTCTTCTTCTTCCAGAACTATCTTACATAGGAGATCATGAAGCAGCACGAATGCATGGCTTGTGGAAAACAACAGAAAATGATAAGATTCTGGCACCACCATAACAAGGTGATATTATGTTAATATAACAGAGACCATACCAAAAAATATTTTATTTGTAACAGGGATGTGCAGGATCCAATGTTGTGAGTCAAGTCACAAGTCTGACCCGCTGTCTCAAGTCAAATCATAACAGGAGACCATCACAAATTTCATTCTCAGCCACATCAGAAGATAGGAGAAACCTCCAGGAGGATCTGGATAAACTGGAATCCTGGGCTGTAACAAACAGAATGAATTTCAACAGGGAGAAGTGCAAGGTTCTGCACTTAGGCAATAAAAACCAAAAACATAGGTATAAAATGGGGGATACTTGGCTTGGCAGCACAACATGTGAGCGGGATCTTGGAGTAGCCGTGGATCACAAGCTGAACATGAGTCAGCAGTGTGATGTGTCTGCAAAGAAAGCAAATGCCATTTTAGGCTGCATTAAGAGGACTGTAGCTTCCAAGTCACGAGATATTATAGTTCCTCTTTATTCTGCATTGGTGAGACCTCACCTTGAGTACTGTGTTCAGTTCTGGGCACCTCACTTTAAGAAAGATGCAGCCAAACTGGAGCAAGTCCAGAGGAGAGGAACAAGAATGATCAGTGGGATGGAAGGGAAGCCCTACGAGGAAAGGTTGGGGGAACTTGGGATGTTCAGCCTGGAGAAGAGGAGGCTGAGGGGAGACATGATTGCCCTCTTCAGATACCTGAAGGGCTGTCATATGGAGGAAGGGGCCAATTTGTTCATAGCTGCTTCTGAAAGCAGAACTAGAACCAATGGGTACAAACTGCAAGAAAGGAGATTCCGGCTGGAAATCCGGAAAAAATTCCTGACGGTGAGGGCGGTTTGGCAGTGGAACAAATTGCCAAGGGAGGTGGTGGACTCTCCCTCACTGGGGATCTTCAAGCAGAGGCTCGATGAGCACCTGTTGGAGATGCTCTAGGGGGAATTCCTGCTGCAGGCAGGGGGTTGGACTAGATGATCTACTAGGTCCCATCCAACTCTATGATTCTATGATTCTACATGTAGTCTAATAAGAAACAAGTTGCAGTGCTACTCAAACATGGCAAAAAAATGAAGCAAGCACACACATACAAAACAGAGGTGTAAACACACACAAAAGTGAATCGAGTTATAACTTTTTTCTGAGTTACTGGCCCCAAACTGCAAATAAGTGATGTCCATAACTTGAATGAAATTCTGTTTTTGAGACTCTTTTGCAAGCTATCAAAAACTTTGCAAACTTTTGCAAAAAGTCTCCATGAGTCAAGTACCATTCCTCGTTTGTACCACCAAAATATTGAAGATTTAATGCAGAATTAAAATGGGATGAACTCTGTGTGTGTGTGTGTGTGTGTGTGCGTGCGTGCGTGCATGTGTGTGTGCATGTTTTTGTGTGTGTGTGTGCATGTTTGTGTGTGTCCATGTGGCGTTGTTATTCTGGAGATAGTGCCTGTGATAAGAGCTTCCTATGCAGAATGACCTTGTGTTTCTTTGTTATCCCTGTTTAGCAATAAAAACTGCTTTTGTTTTCAAACACCTGGGCAGGAAAGAACCAGCCTGGCAGAATTTCTGAAAGAGGTCATTAGGTGGGTACAACAGTACATTTATCGTTCAGAAATGCTTTCCAAATATCACCATCTGCATGCAGGATTTCTGTGTGTGTGTGCATTTGCGTGCGCACATATTTTTTAAAATAGAAGCAATTAGAGATATGCAGAATGATGGCCAAGTGCCACAGGTGGTAATGTGGCTACAAGGAGAAAGCAAGAACTCCATTCATCATGACAAGCTATCCCTCTGATTAGATGGGCATTTGCACAATCGCTGCCCTTCCATTTATTACTTCTAGCCAGTTGGATCCACCAAGAGGGGGGGCCGACATAATTTTCTTCACCGCCGCATGGAAACCTGCCACTGTTGCTCACGCGGCAACACCTCAGGCTCCCAACCCTCTCATTTATTTTGGAAGAATAATATTTTCTGTGCCTGGCCCACTAAATCATGCAGCTTTCGGAATCATGACAGCAAAATTAATGGTAAACAGTCAGCACCTCATAAATATTCCCATCCTCTAGGGACTCACAAATTAGCAAGTCTGATGTCATTAAACATTTAGGCCTTTATTAACTGCTGCCTACTGTGGTCATACACAGATAATTTTGAGGCGAACAAATATATATCTTCTTGAGTTTAGGGAGCGCCGAATTATAATGCGCGTCTCTAGACCATAAATAGATACTGCTGCTTTTGGAAGAGTCTCCAGCACCAGGCATTCACAAAGAAAGTGATCAATGAATTTCCCACAGTGATATTTAGGAAGGGAAAGTTACATGAGCATTACAAGCAAAGCCAGCTTTAAGGCAATTGGAACAATTGCTCCCAGTTGTGTCCTGTACCTGAAGGGACCCCATGCCAGCATGAAAATTAAAATTAATATTGAGAGACTTATTGGCATTGGCTCATCTAATCCAGCAAATATTAATATTTCACAGCACTAAAAAGTATTTTGTAAAAACGTACATTTCAAATGTCATCTAGAACTTTTGTTTGTTTACTTGTAAGCTTACATATACCGAGAGTCCATAGGGATTATGTTCCAAGATCCCTTGCAGGTAAGGATGCTTGCAGGTGAAATAAGATTTTGTAGAGGCCCTGTAAACTTTTGGAAAGGGCTGCAGTGGCTCAGTGGTTAGAAAACCAGGATTAGAGCACTGCTTGACCAGAATTCTGCTCAGCAGATCAGCAGTTTAAGACTCAAGTACTGCCAGATGGGGTGAGCTCCCATCCTTGGCCCAACTCCTGCCAACCTAGCAGTTTGAAAGCAAGCAAATGCAAGTAGATAACTAGGTTAAACCCCCATGTCTCCAATCTGCAACAATGAAACTCCAGTCCACAGCAAGTGGACACCATCAGCATATGGTACAACCACTGAAGAGGCTGCCTTTGTTAGGACTTAAAAAGCCTTCAGAGAGTCAGGGAAGCTCTTCCAAAGTAAGTCAGTTTCAGTCTGTTCCATATGATACAACCTTTTAAGGCCTCCCAAATGTTTTAGTTCTCCCAAATATGTTCTGAGGTTTGGGAAGGCTGCACATGGTCTCCCCAACTCTCAAAACTGCCTCTGGATGTGATTGAAGCGAAGCTGTAGGTTAGAAGATCAGCAGATAATAAAAAGCACTTTCATTTTATTCTCCCATGGATAATCATATGTACATGTTTATTGCTTTCCATTTTACCCTATATAAAATCTATAATAAATTTTACTTATGTTTTTAAGATTATTCATGCATTGGCTGTGACCCTGGTGCTCTCACAAAAGCTGTGGGCCAAGAAAAGAGATTCTGGTTAGAAATCAGGAAAAAATTCCTGATGGTGAGGGCAGTAGTGGAATAGATTGCCAAGGGAGGTGGTGGACTCACAATCATTGGGGAACTTCCAGCAGAAGCTCAACAAGCACTTGTCAGAGGGAGATGCTCAAGGGAGATGTCTACTACAGGTGGTAAGGCACTGAACTAGATGACCTTTAGGTCCATTCCAATTCTATGTTTCCAGTCATTCCCTAAAGCTCTCAAGGCCAGTCTTTGTTGCAAACTTAAAGATATTTCAAAGGAAGAGATTCAAGAAGCAGAACCTGATGATTTCATAAGATGAGGCCCAAAAATTCACACAGTTGCAACTGCACACACACGAAAATGTGCACTATGACAAAAAAATTCCTCATTGCAGTGCATGTATAATAGCAACTATGTGGCTTCACTATGTCCCAATTTGTGACATCAGGCTTTTATGTCAGAAGTTCCACCAGCTTCATTAGGCTGGTCCACCCTGGCAGGAGAGGGTGAGGGGAGGTGATGTACAATAAACAGTACCCCCCAGCACCTGAGGCAAAGGGATCAACCAACCTCAGTGTGGACTGGCCTTGCTTCAGAGCTACAAAGAATGAAGGAGATTGCTGAAGATAATTCGTGTTCTCACATCTTGTAAGCTATTCTAAATCACTGCAGCAAAACATTATAATGCTTGAGAAAATGTCAAAGATCCAGCCAAATCAAGGAACCTTTTTACCATTTCCCAACTGCACTAACAACATTTTAGAAATTGCTCAGCATGATGGCAACGGCACTTTAAAACATCATGGGGAAGGCAGCATACTAAATATTCACATTAAACCTGAAGGCAATCCCCAAGCCGTGCTCTAAATTCACTTAGCATTTGGAGACTGCTTGTAGACAACACTTTGAAGCTGTTAAACGAGTTTCACTTGGAACAAATGCTGCCTTTGTCCCAAGTGAGAGGGGTGGTGGCTTGGGGGCAATCCACAATTTTGGAATATCTTTCTAGGAGAACTGAGAACTACTCCCTTTCTCACAGCTTTTCAAGGAGGGCTCAAAACATACCTGATTCAATAGACATTTGGTTGTTTTGTGTCCTCTGTGTCCCTGATGAACTCCTGTATGTCAGACTGATGGAATTCTAAGTAACAGTGGTTTTGGTAGCACCCAGGGCTACAAGCTGCATCTGCTTGAAATTCCCTCCTTTACACAATTGTTAAAGGCTCAGGAGTTCTAAAATTGATAATTTGGACACCCCTGGTCTATAGCAATCCAATATTAGCACTGGAACAAACATATGCATTTATATATCACAACCTATGTTATAACTTCCTACTCAAAACCACACAACTGACATCTTCGCCTTATGATTGAGGAAGGTACCAGGCAAGTCAGATGAAGTAAAACATATGCAAAGGCCTTAGAAAAAGTGTTGAGGTTCTCAAAACATATTGAAGATAATGATTGATGGAGGAAGGCAGATAGCAGATGGGAGACCACTGCACCAACGGAGCAGTTAATGAAAACCTCCCGTCATGTTGCGTTCTGACATTCCAACATCACTCATATGTGACACACTGCTACACCAGTTGGCCAATGGCTGCTGAGTACATACTCAGCCTAAAAAAGAGGCTTTGTGTCCATCTACTGCATGGCAAATATGACATCTGCACAATGGACGGCTCGAATTTGCTGGACTGATGAATCTTAAAATATGCAAAGTTACCAATTACAGTTGCATCTGGTTCATCAGTCACCTTCTAAATCTCATTCTTTGACAAAAGCTGGATGTGAGGATATATAGGGCAAAAGGAGAAAAGGAGGACAAGGGGATGGTGCAGAAACAACTGTGATCCTGGGCCAGCACCAGTCTCTTGGGAGATGGCCATCACAAAGTGTCATAAAACATGTTACAGCAGATAAAATGATGAAGGTGTTGGTGGGTAGGCCAGTGTGAGTGAATAGGTCCTCCTTACTGTTCAAACAAAGAAGCCATCCGCTGTAGATACTCTGCTGAGTGGCAACGAGGAATTCCAGAGTATGGGAGAGAAGGGAGCACACACACACATACTGTAACATATCACAAAAGGCCTCTGCTCCATGCCCCATGTCAACCGACTCCACCAAATACATATGCACACTTCAGCATGACACACCCAAATGTGCCCCACCACAGGGCCAATGGCAGATCACATACAACACATCTCAGCACTATCCATGAAACACAGAATCATAGAATCATAGAGTTGGAAGGGACCTAGTAGGTCATCTAGTCCAACCCCCTGCCTGCAGCAGGAATTCCCCCTAGAGCATCTCTAACAGGTGCTCATCGAGCCTCTGCTTGAAGATCCCCAGTGAGGGAGAGTCCACCACCTCCCTTGGCAATCTGTTCCACTGCCGAACCGCCCTCACAGTCAGGAATTTTTTCCGGATTTCCAGCCGGAATCTCCTCTCTTGCAGTTTGTACCCATTGGTTCTAGTTCTGCTTTCAGAAGCAGCTATGAACAAATTGGCCCCTTCCTCCCTATGACAGCCCTTCAGGTATCTGAAGAGGGCAATCAGGTCTCCCCTCAGCCTCCTCTTCTCCAGGCTGAACATCCCAAGTTCCCCCAACCTTTCCTCGTAGGGCTTCCCTTCCATCCCACTGATCATTCTTGTTCCTCTCCTCTGGACTTGCTCCAGTTTGGCTGCATCTTTCTTAAAGTGAGGTGCCCAGAACTGAACACAGTACTCAAGGTGAGGTCTGACCAATGCAGAATAAAGAGGAACTATGACTTCTCGTGACTTGGAAGCTACAGTCCTCTTAATGCAACCTAAAATGGCATTTGCCTTCTTTGCAGACACATCACACTGCTGACTCATGTTCAGGTTGTTATCCACGGCGACTCCAAGATCCCGCTCACATGTTGTGCTGCCAAGCCAAGTATCCCCCATTTTATACCTATGTTTTTGGTTTTTATTGCCTAAGTGCAGAACCTTGCACTTCTGTTGAAATTCATTCTGTTTGTTACAGCCCAGGGTTCCAGTTTATCCAGATCCTCCTGGAGGTTTCTCCTATCTTCTGATGTGTTTGCTACTCCTCCCAGTTTGGGGTCATCTGCAAATTTGATCAGGCTCCCCCGTATCCCTTCCTCCAAGTCATTGATGAAAATGACAACATACCATATGCAAGTATGGCAACTCACAGCATACCAAATGCACTGCAGTATGTTAGGCATATGATACTCATGTACCACTCATGTACTCATGCCACACTATGATACCACTCTTGTGCCACTTCCAGATATAATTACTACCGCCACAAAACTTTCTTCCAGGAAATTGCCACCCCTTCCTATCTCTCCCCCTTCTTGACTACTGCAATAGTCTCAAATAAAGATACATGGGGAATTTTGTTGCCAAGATTGTGAAAGTATGCTCCATCATTTGTGATAGGAATATCTTAGCTGAAAGATACTGGGGAAAAGAAAAATCTATCATCATCCAATTAAAAAATAGGGTTGTTTGTTTGGTTCCCCTCCCTGTCTTCAATTTGTTCTTAAAATTTTTCTTTAAAGATTTTATGTTTTGTTTTTGTTTTCCTAATAAAGTCTTCCCTACTGGCATTGGGAGAAAAACAGAAATTCAAGTAAGAAAGTACTTAAACCCTGGCAGCCAACCCCCTGAGCTTTCCTTTTGGGCTGGATTTTAATTGGTTTTACTATAATGACTGTACTGCAGGCTCCTGGCAGTTTTTTGAGCTGGAAGCTACTGCATCCATGGACTCTTTCCAGTTTTAGATTCTCCCAGAAGTTTTAGGGCCCTGTTTCCCCTGAGATAAACATGTTGCTTGAAGAATTCAGGTTATGCCTGCACCAGTATCTTCTGGGGTCACTTCTTGTGTGATGGAATGAAGACTCATGTCATGTGAGCTGCATTTTATATTGAGATCAATTTAAAAGCTCACAAACCACACAATCACTCTGAACCAAGAAAACCATCAGACAAAAACTCCTGACAGAGGAGAAATGCAATGTGGTTTGATTTCATTACAAGCTCCCTTGTCCTTTTAAATCCAGACCCAAAGACTTCCAAGGATACCTACGCACTCATTTGCAGAGTTAGCTTGTAAAGAACTTCTGTGATAGAGTAGTTCAGCCAATAGTGTAAAGAAATAATAGTGTAAAGATTAGTGTAATGAATAGAATGATTGGCCAGAAGTCAAGAAGCAGGGCTGGGGCCAAATTGATGGGAGCTGTTTGATCATGATCTGTGCTACCCTCTGGCAATCTCCCCCTTGCACTGAATGAGAGTACATTAGCTGCTACCACTGGCACAGATACTGAATGTTCTGAAGTGAGCTAACCCTGCAAGCCCTCTGATGAACATGGGTTCTTGGCCAATGCATGTCAACCATGACAAACTCCTGATGCCATCCCAGTCAGGAAGATGATAAAACTGACCAATTCTAACCCCTGGTTATGCCAGCACAAGTCATGGTACAAGTCCCATGCTGGCCTGGGGTGTCTCAAAAGTGCAGTAAGTCACATTCCTAGGAGGGTTAAACCAGTACACAGAAATGCACTGGCCTCTCCATGCTACTGCAGGAATAGGGAGATGGGTGAGTTGTGCTGGCCTAAACTGGTTAGGACTGTGCCTTGAGAAGATCAAAACAGAATACACAAAATATTCATCAACCCAGAGTGTGTGACAATGACTGTTCTTTATTAGCACATGATAAAACAAACCTTCTTCCATATGATGGCCCTAATGGTATTTTGAAGAATGTACCAGTAATCATATGTCCGCTTAGCCTTTTGGGTCAACTGGTATCCACAAATGAAGAATCATTTGTGTATGTACTGTATCTAATAAACCATCAAATCCAATGTGCTCCCTGATTTTGGAGACTGAATTCATCTTTAAAAGGTGAGCATTAGATTCAAGTAATTGTGTGTGTGTGTGTGTGTGTGTGAGAATGTAAAAGAGCCAGTGTACCTCCAAGGGTCCATTTTTAGGATCAGATTATAGGTGCATCCCAGCTCCAGGTCTATCTACTTCAGCACCATCCACACTGACTGGCACTCATTCTTCCAAATTTTTCCCTTTCCCTAGAGATGCCACCTGCATGCAGATCAGAAGCATTACTTATGTAAAATGTCTCTTCCTCACCTGAGACCAGCCTGAGGCCTTGCAAATAAATTGGTATAAACCGATGCTTTTTCCTCCTCCTGGTAATCATAAATAATTGGAATGGGATAATTGCACAGTCAGAGAGCTCACTAAAACCTCCTTGTTCACCATCATCTGTCCTCATCACACAGGCACCCACAGGCTCTGTGCCAGCACACATGGCTGAAATGTAGTTTGTGCCCTGAAAGGATCTGTCCTGTCCAGGAACATACTGTACACAACATTAATGCTTGGAGGACTTTCTCACACATACTGTGGTGGAGACTTTCAATGTGTTGGTATGGTGGAAGAGACTTAAGATCCAATCCTTTTTTAGCTCATAGAATTAAATTGAGGACTGGATGGATGGAGTAGATCTGAGTGTATCAGTCTCAAGTCATTCATTCATTCATTCATCTGGGGAAAAAACCTCTCAGTGAGGCTTTGCTTACCTATGGTCTCAAGGCTCTTTGGCTGCAATCTTATACTCACTTCCCTGGGAGTAAGCCCCATTCAACTTAATAGGACTTGTTCTGAGTAGACATGCTTAGAATTGTACTCATGATTCTTAGTTCTGTAATCTAGCCTTCATCAGCCAGACTTTAAAAACTCATAGTGGGGGGAGGGGGAAACTCAGCATATTTACACAAGGTTGCAAACTTCAAGAGTGAGACTTGCAGAGCAATTTGATATAAATCCTTGTCCATGGGCCAGATGTGGCTTAAGGCAAGACCCTCTCCATCTTGCCCATGGACAAATCTTGTAATGTATCTAATACACTTATAATTGAATTTATGTAACTTTATTTAAATTTGAAATGTAAATCATTTTTCTGGACCTCAACAGTGTCAGAGAGATGTTGTGGCCCTCTTGCCAAAAAATTGTACACCCCTGGCTTGGGGGCTGAGGCAACTGGGGGCAATGATAACCAGCTTTCCAGCACTGGAATAGCTGTGCCAGTGGGACATGTGCTGCATCTTGCAGTTGGGGAGCAGTCATGGAGGCATTCTCAAAGTAAGGCAATGTTTGTTCACTGCATTATTAGCTGCATTGCCCTTACCTTGGTGCTAGAAAGTTGGTTAACATTGCACCCTTAGTTACCTAATCGTTTCATCATCTATGCTGGTTAAAACACTTTGCCTGTTATCCAGCAGGCTGGTATTTGAGACCCTGCAAGATGGACTGAGCTCCCATCAATTGCTGCGCTCCTGCCAACATAGCAGTTTGCAAGCATGTAAATGCAAGTAGATAAATAGGTACTACCTCAGTGGGAAGGTAAACAGTGTTCTGTGCCATCATGCTGAACAGCGCTGGCTCATAGCTTTGAGTGAGTGCTGCACTCAACAGCTGTGGCTGGTGCCTGCATAGGCAGCAGGGCAACCTGCAGCCAGTCACGGCTGGCAGGGCAATCTGTCAGGGATCTTTACCATGTTTTTAATAGAGGCTCTGCAGGACCCTTCAGAAATCCTGACCCACAATTTGAGAGCCACTAAATTGGAAAATTGGAAAATATTGGAAAAGAAAAAAATTTGCAGAGATGTGATTAGGGTCCAAACAAAAGAATTCATGTACTTTTGCATGGTGGAATAAAAAAAGACTTACTGGTATTTTCTCTCCTGGTTGTCCCTTTAGGGCTTAGTGGGGAATGCACAGCTTTTCTAATGGAGGCTGCAGAGTTTCTCCAGCTACGTATCTTTAGGACTTGCCTGAGATCTTATGCCTACAAGGCTGAGAAGCTACATCCCTCTGACAGCCTCAAAACCATCCTTTAGTGCATGTGTGTTTGTGTTTCGAGATAAGTTGCTTGCTTTTTTGACAAGAAGTTCCACCTTGTTAAAAGGGCAATGCTTGATGCAAAAATTGAATGTGACTGGCTGTGATGTCTTTCTTGCCACCGAATTCCTATGCCTTCCACATAGTGCTTTTGTTTATGTCTTTATGGGCATTGTTCTAATAAGAAAAAGACGAGAAACAAAACTTTGGAATGAAAATGACAGAGCGTGAGAGCAATAAACTTCAACATGATTCTTGCGCCCATTTTCCTAATGAGCCATGAAGGATTAGGCCACATTGTGTTTCCCTTTCCACAGGAAACGCAAACGGTTCGTCGGGTTCTCACAGCAGAGGATTTTTTCTTCCCATAGATTCATGTGTCTGTGCAACAGCATATCCATCATTTATATTCTGTTCAGATAAGAATAGCTTTCAAACTGTTATCAAACATGCTGCAAGGAAACATTTTGACAGACAAGCCTTAAAATGGAGAGCACTTTCATTTCCTCAGCACACAGCTATGGACATCATATAATGCAGTGGTCTTCAACCTTATTTTGTTCTTCAAGCCAAACAAACAAACAAACAAACAAATAAATAAATAAATGAAGCATGTGATTGAAGACCCTATGCCAATCCCACCCCCTTCTGGGCAATTGCCACCTACCCCATTGTCACCTACCACAAACCCCTGCCTGCCCTGTTTCCTTCTACTTCTGCTTCTTCACAACAACCAGTGCTTTTTTCTTGGGGGGGGGGGAAAGGTGTTGGTACTCACCACAGGTCACCCTGATATGTCTATGAATTATCTGCTCGGGGGCAGGTTGAAAAAGGTGCTGGTAATGAGTACCACTGAGTACCCCCAGAAAAAAAGCCCTGAAAATAATACTTAAGTCACCCAAGCAGAATGACCTTAGAAAATGCAGCGTGACTGGAAGAAGAGAATTTGATAAAGGGTTGAATTTGATAAAGCAGTGGATGAGCCCTCTCTGACATAGGTTTTGAAACTTTTGAAAGTTTAGGATGGGCACACAAGGCTTCACAACCTTAATATGGTTTCAACCCACTTGTTGAAGAACACTGATGATCCTTAGAAGAATCCCAATATTTCAGAATCCAGGTCCATCTAGACCAGGGCCTTTTTCATCAGGTGTCCTACCTAGACACCTACTTACTAGACTTGAAGGATGCAGAATCCTCCCTTGATCTGTTCTCTCCCCTATTCTTAGGCATAAAGCATCATTTAGACCTGTGCAGTGGTGGGCAGGCCTGGCCCCAACAACCGGTTCTCCGGAAGTGGGTGGGGCCAGGCCAGGTCAGGGGGCGGGGCTGAGGTCAGGGGGTGGGGCCAGCAAGAATTTTTTAATTAAAAAATTAAGGATGTGGCTTACCTCTGAGTAGACCTGCATAGGATGGTGCTCTGAGGCTGCTGTCCTTTCCACACTGTCCTGGGAGTAAGCCCCATTGACTGGCATGAGGCTTACTTCTGAGTAGTCAGGTTGGGATCCAGGCTGCAGAGCCAGCCACTTTCCTGGGAGTAAGTCCCATTGCCTGTCATGGGACTTACTTCTGAGTAGTCAGGATTGGGCTCTGCATCCGGACTTTCACTTGCCGGAAGAGTTCAACTGAGGACCCGCCTACACAGGTCCTCTCTAGGAATTCTAGGAGGCTTCTAATTAGCTGCGTTGTCATGCGCAGTGAATTTTTAAGCATTTTTCAGTAGCACTCAGCTGCAGCTGCCGCTACTGAACATAGGAAGCCTCCAGTGACCCCCCCCACGCCCCGGAACTGTATGTAAACAGCCCCCCTGCCCACAACTGCCCCCAGGTCACCCTCCAACCCCCCAGAACTGCCCCCCCAAAAACCCCAGAAAGGGGGACGAACCGGATCGCTGGCCCCCCTAACTACCGGATCGCGACCAGTGGCTTCCTGGTAACTACCGGTTCGGCCGATCCGGTCCAAACCGGTCTCAGCCCACCACTGGACCTGTGGCTCAGTTACTGATACAACATCCACAGCAAGGGATTGATGGAACAGGAAGACATCTTTCAAGCGTGGGCAGCCTGGGGTAGGGGGAATGTGGGTTTGGGAGTGGGGTGGCAGGGAGCAGGGAACAGGGCTTGGATCCGGCAGTTATGCCGGATCCAAACCTTGCTTCCATAGCAGGCAGGAGCAGCCTCTAGCTGTTCCTGTCAACTCAGACTTAGGCCACCTACTGAGGCCTATTAGGACTGCAGCAGCCCTGCCCCAGGAAAGGGGACAAGCATCTCCGTTCCTGCACTAATACAGTAGGAGTTCCAGTATTTACACTGAATCCAATATTTACACTAAATACAACCTGCCTATTCCAAGCAGATAGGATTGCACTCAGAGGTGCCACCAGAGTTTGTTGCACCTGGTGTGGGAGGCCATTGTGTGAGAGGCTCTTGTGGTGCACATGTGTGATTTTGGTGTATGTGCAGCATACTTCTGAAGCAAGCTGCCTTGAGACACTCGTATGGCTGACTTCAAAGGTGCACTGTGCATGTGCAAAAGTCACACACACGTAGCTCATAGTACTCCTTTGGAGGAAAGGACACCTGCCTATTGCTCCAGAGGAGTGCTCTGAGCACTCAATAGTGCACATGTGCCCCTTTGGAGAGATGGGTGGTGCCACTCCCTGCAGAAGAACATGCTTGCTGAATTCTGTCTCCAGGAGTTTGGAGTGAGCCGCCGAACTTGGCCAGAGTGTGGCTGTGGCCACTGGAGGAGGTTTAAAACTCCTCTGGCGCATCATCTGGTGCAGCCTGCACCAGTCGCATCACCCTAGCAACGCCCCTAATTGAGCTGCCTCAGGATCAACCTGCATGATGCGAGGTCCAGCCTATCGCCAGGCTCAAGAGAGATGTTGAAGGAAATGCAAGAAAAAAACTACTAAATTAGGCAAATGTAGTGCATCCTGATTTTATTGCTTTCATTTTGCATTTGTTCTACCCTCACTACATAGAAATACTTCCATTTTATCATCTTCATTTAAATCAGTTTAAAGTAGGGCTATTTCCAAAGTAGTAATATTTTAAAAACGATTATTCATCATAAAAAGAAAATTACTAAACCAATGACTTATCATTCCTTCCTGTAAAAATATAAGAGTAATATAATCCATATCGAAATGAAATTCTGTTCAACTTGCTCCTAAAAAAGAAATAAAAAATAAAAGATCTTTGGAGTAATTGTGGTGCAATGCAATGTAACAAGAATGTTTTACACACTGTAAAACATTATTGAATAAGCGATCTGATAGCAAGGACTTGTAAACAACAAAACAAAAACAGAGTATATATAATTTTCTTTTATTATTCTTACAAAGGGAAAAATAGGAATGAGCTCTAGGTGTGAATCTTACCGTTACACACAAGAGTTGGTTGTATATCTTCAAAATATAGTTCACTTTATTCTATTGCAGTGAAAGTGAACATCATTATAAAACACTCTATTGCTGATATTGAATTCAGTTGAGATATCTGGCTTGCTTGCTTGCTTGCTTGCTTGCTTGCTTTCTTTCCCCACCCCCGAATTCCCTGTTATAGATTCTCCCCATGTACACACAGCTGGTATCCAGGAAGGAAAAAGTCAGCCCATCAGGATCAAGCACATTATTAATTCTACAGAAAGTTACTTTCAATGTAGCAGTGGTTCTGATGCACAAAATTTTTATTTAATGAACAGCAGTCGACAGGTTTGGGAGAGATGGGAATAAGAATCAAGCCTTATGGGGAAGGACTTTAAGCCCTTTGCTATCATCAGATGACCTAGATAAGCTGTTCATCCTGTGAATGGTACCCATATAGAGCAAATAGCAACCATGGGGGCAACCTACTTTTGGAACTCTAGCAAAATGCCTTCTTCCAAGTTATTCTAACTCTGCCACCTTTATTTACTAAACTAGATATACAGCATCTTTGTTAGAGGTCAACCACTTCTGCTCCAAGACCCCTTTACTGGTGGTAGTTGTAGAACCCCAATGCACCATCAGGGAACAATTGAGGTTCATAAGGCTTCCAGTAGATGGGAGTATCCAGTCAGGGCTGAAGCTGGGGAGGGGGAACACTAGGTTTTGCATGGAGCCTGAGTGCAGAGTGCAAGGGATCTCCGCCCCTCTGAGCCATTCCAGGATGTTTCCTGCTCCTGGAATGGCTCAGAGTGGAGGAGGTCTCTTGCACACTGCGGGAAGAATCTCTGCAAAACTTATTGTCCTCCCCAGCCACAGCCCTGTATCCAGTCCAGAGCTTTTTCCCAGGACTCTCAGAAATTTGGCATCCAGCACCGTAAGCACATCAGATAAAATGAACATTTAAACATCACCTGTAATTTACTACTAGGCGCAAGTGGTTGAGACGCTGGGCTTGTTAACCAGCAGGCCAGGGTTCGAGACCCGGGTCAGCCATACTAGACAGGGTGAGCTCCTGTCCTTAGCCCAGCTCTGCGACGCCAGCTGGATCCAATCGTATCGGCTCTGCCTTTCCATTGGACTCATTCAGTGGCATGGAGACGGGAATTTGCTGTTTGGGTAACAGCCTATCCTCCATAACAATCTAACCCAAGGTTTCATGCTTCGCATGCAGCGTATGCAGCACTGAGCATGATACCATAGTCTTTCAAGACTTACGGAGGCCTGCTGTACTTGAAAAATACTTTTCAGTGTCTCCTTTGACAGTTCTCATAGGTTAGCAGTATGGGCATAAAAGACAAAGGTATTCCAGTCCACGGGCTGTGGGTGGTGCAAGTGGTTAAGACGCTGTGCCTGTTAACCAACAGGCCAGGGTTCGAGACCCAGGTCGGCCCTATAAGACAGGGTGAGCTCCTGTTCTTAGCCCAGCTCTGCAACGCCAGCTGGATCCAATCGTATCTGCCTTCCTATTGGACTAATTCAGTGGCGTGGAGAGGGGTGATTTGCTGCTTGTGTAACAGCCTATCCTCCATAACAATCTAACCCAGGCTTTCGTGCTTCGCATGCAGCGTATGCAGCGCCGAGCACAATACCATAGTCTCTCAAGACTGCTTTTTTATTTTGTTGGTGGCTGACTGAGAGCACACTGCTACTTTGGTATGCACTTAGGGCAATTAAGGCAGGGCTGACCTCATGCTCTCCCTCAGTGACATGATGGTGTGAGGGGCTGATAAGGGTCAGCCCCTTGCCAAGACCATGGTACCTGCTTCAATTGTTGTATGGCATGAGGTGGGGGTCACTGGTCTGCCCCACTGTGAGTCAGGTCCTGAGTCAGTGCATGCTCAGTCTGGCGGCCCAGGCTTGTCCCTGGGACCTTCCGATGATCAGCCTCTGCTCCACAAGATGCCTTGCATTATAAAGCTCCTGGGTTTCAACCTGTATTTTTTCTGCTAATCAATAAAGTGGCCACATATACTGTTGCCAGCATGTTCTTGAATCAGTCCACAATCACCCTAAGAAAAGATAATATACTGTATCTTTGTGATTCCTTTGGGTAAAATGATGCTTACTTACTGTTTTTTTTCCTTGGGGTTTCTAAACATCTTATCAAAACATTTTCACACTACATATTGCAACTGAACACGTACTTGATCACAACCAATTGCTGATAACATTCTACTCAACTACAAAGCTCATTAGGTGACTGACTATATCTCCACTTGTACTCTGATCCCACAGCCCAGGTCCACAAAGACCTCCATCACAATTTCAGTGGTGCAGATCCAAGTGGACCCCCTTCATGCCACACAGGATTACATGTGGATAATAAATTCCCCTTACCTAAAGTAGATCACAAGGACTCTCCCACATCCCTGCCTTCTCAGGATGACAAACATGCCTCTTTGGTTTGGTCTGCTAATGGATTAATACATTTCTGAAAAACTCATGCAATTTGGGTAGAAGGTGCCAAAGTTGCAACCAATGAACAGATAAGGCACATCTTCATTGAGCTTAAGTATGAATGGAACCATTGTGCATTTTAAAATAACATAAAATTGATACTTTTTATCCAATATTTTAAACATTTTGCGTGGATGATCTTTTAAGGGAGAAGTACAGTATAAACCAGTGTTTCTCAAAGTGGGGGTCGGGACCCTTTTTGGGGTCGCTTAGAGCTTTCCTGGGGGTCGCCTAAAGACCCCTGGTGCAGGGGACCAGATCAGGCTTGCTAGACCTCCGGCTGTAGCTGTGCGCGCACTGGGGCTGACTGACAGCCTCAGGGCCCAATCCTATGCATGCTTACTCTGAAATAAATCCCATTGTGTTCAATGTGTGCATAGAACACACATTTCATTTGTAACAATGAAAATACATCCTGCATATCGGATATTTACATTACGATTCATAACAGTAGCAAAATTACAGTTATAAAGTAGCAACAAAAATAATTTTATGTTTGGGGGTCCCCACAACATGAGGAACTTATAAGGGGGTCACCGCGTTAGGAAGATTGAGAACCACTGGTATAAACTCATGCAATGTAGTTTGACACTTGTGCCTGTCGCCGGGTGCCTGCCACCTTGTGCCAGTGCCAGCTGCCCACAAGTGTCCAACAGTGCCTGCCAGTGCCCGGCCATGCCTAGCGCCCACAAATATTCTTGGAAGTTTATTCCCACAATGATGGATTAATTTGCTAGTCTATATAAACTGAAAAGTCACTCACTGACTCACTGACTGATTCATCAATGCCCCGCCAAAACCGCTGTGCCCAGAAGCATGAAATTTGAGGAGAGTGTTCCTTCCATGGCAGAGGCACCCACCAAGAACCGGTTTTTGGAAATTCCAACCGGAAGGGGGTGAAATGGGGCACAACGCATTTTCCTCCCTATACTTTGTATTGAGGAATTGCCCTTAAGGGGCTGAAAGGGGCTGCAACATCAACATCCAGCTGAGGCATTGGGAGGGAGGGTGCACAGGGGGTGATGGTGTGCATGGGAGGATGGGGCACATGGGGGGATGGTGTGCATGGGGGAGTATTGCACATGGGGAAGAGATACGCATGGAGGAGTGATACGCATGGGGGAGATGTTGCGTATGGGAGGATGTTGTAAGGGGGTATTGTGCATGGGGGGATTTTGCACATGGGGGTGTTGCACATGGGGGATAAAGCGCATGGGATTGTTTCATATGGTGTGCATGGGAGGATGGCGTGCATGGGGGAACAGTGCACATGGGGGGACAGTGTGCATGGGGGATGGTGTGCATGGGGGGATGGTGCACATGAAGGGATGTTTTACAGGGGTACTGCACATAGGGGATGATGTACACTGGGGAAAATGAGCATGGGGGTTGATATTCAGTGGAGGGGATGGCATATGGGGGAATTTTACTCGCGCAACATTTTTGCTAGTATAGAATAAAAACATATTTCTGTTGTATTAATCTGAATCAATTACACTATGAACACAGTGTGTATTGTGCAAAGCACATTCATTTGGAAACTGTTCACACATATTTACATTACAACAGAGTGTCTGATAAACCAGGTCAAGTTTTGTTTAAGTTTCAGTTCAACTGATAAAAAATCATATTTGAAAAAAAAGGTTTATGACATTTGGGAATGGTCAATCTAATGTCATAAAAATAAAATTAAAAAGTAAGCCCAAGCTGTCACAGCCCAAGTCAAAACAGAATAAAAGATAATACAGTGCTGGTAACAAGCCTATCATTAGCAACATGTTGGGATCATCAGCTCTGTTGGCATGAAACAGTTATGGAGGACCTCCGCTGAGTTGCTTTCTTTAATTAATGTGACCTTTGGTTAGTGCCATTCAGTTCCATTTCCACATGGCCAACATAAATAACTTTTATGCATTTTTGATCACAGAAGGTCTTTAGTACACTTAAACAAATGAAAAAAGAATCAAACAGAAATTTGAACATTGCAAGATGAAAAACATGCCCTTCAATTCACGGAAGCTGAACTTCCTGATGATGCTTTGCTGTGCTCTGCCTTTTTGCAGTCACTTTCCAGAATATGCTACTTCACCCTTCTTCTTAATTAAATCTATTTGTTGACTGATGCAAGGAAATGTAATAATTGTGTTCTCTCAACTATGCAGAATTTTGGTATAAGCTACTTTTTAACCAAGATTTAAAATGTAACAAAGATATAAAAAACTTCCGTAGTCTGGGAAATGGTGGATCAAAATTTATCCTTTTTGTATGAAGGAGCTGCTTGAAAAAAGCATCAATATCTTAGAATCATAGAATCATAGATTTGGAAGAGACCTAATAGGTCATCTAGTCCAACCCCCTGTCTGCAGCAGGAAATCCTCCTAGAGCATCCCCAACAGGTGCTTGTTGAGCCTCTGCTTGAAGATCCCCAGTGAGGGAAAGTTCACCACATCCCTCGGCAATCTGTTCACTACCGAACTGTCCTCACTGTCAGGAATTTTTCTCCATGATGAATCTCTTCCCAGACAATGGGAGGGACAATGTGATAGTGATGCACTATCACCCTGCCTTCTGCTGGCATTTTTCAAACTATAATTTTAATATTAATAGAGATTTAGGTTTAATTGAAAATGCATATTGTATGATATAGAACATGATGGTATTATTAGAAAATACAATTTTTTTAAAAAATTTGGTCACTAGTAGTGCAGCCCCCATGCATGTCTCCCAATGCAGCCCATACCCCCACACTTCCATAGTGATGCCACTCAGCATGACTGAATTAGACAATTGGCCAGAAGAGAGATTTTTCTAATTCTAACTATTTGACCAGTTAGTAAAAATAGCAATCATTTGCAGATGGGAAGATGGTTTCGTTAAATGAAATGCGACAGAAATTTCTTTTGCTTCCTATCTAGAATACATAGATGTTAATGACACTGCTTACTAAACTACGGTTAAGCAGGCCTCTGTTAGCCTTGAAAGACTATGGTATCGTGCTCGGAGCTGCATACGCTGCATGCAAAGCACGAAAGCCTGGGTTAGATAGTTATGGAGGATTTGCTGCTTGGGTAAAGCAGCAAATCCCCCCTCTCCACGCCACTGAATTAGTCCAATGGAAAGGCAGAGCCAATACGATTGGATCCATCTGCTTTGCAGAGCTGGGCTAAGGACAGGAGCTCAACCTGTCTTGTAGGGCCAACCCGGGTCTCGAACCCTGGCCTGCTGGTTAACAAGCACAGTGTCTTAGCCGCTTGCACCACCCACAGTCCCTAAATTACGATTAACTACAATTATCCACTCTTTATTTTAGGAATGGGTATATGTACTTGAGTCTCAATGCATTATTTTATTTTTACTGATCAAGAGTAGACCAGTATAAAACTGTATTTAGAAAAATATATTTAGTGCATCTATTTTATGCACTAGATAGAGGAATCCATTTGTCTAATATAAGCTAGCTTTCCAAACTGCTATTGTGATGCAAAGTTCTTTCTTTCTTTCTTTCTTTCTTTCTTTCTTTCTTTCTTTCTTTCTTTCTTTCTTTCTTTCTTTCTTTCAAAAATAATAGTTTATTGGATTTTCCTCATGAGCCTTTTCTTACACTTTTGCGCATGTGTGCACACACACATACTACCCAGATAAGCTAAGGTGCCTTGGCTCATGTTCAGGTCAGGCACAGAGGAATTCAAGGCCACCAGCGTAATCCCACTCCAATGAAAGTGGAGCTTAATATGTGCTCCAGAAGGCAGTCCCCCACCCCACAAAAAAGAGAGAATAAAACAGGTTTAGGCTGAAATAGTAGGCTGGCCTAGTATTTAGGATGAAATCCATAGGCTGGCCTAACCCCAGCATAAATCAACCTGGGGTGTCACAAACGTGAGGTAAGACACTTCTGCTCCACTTCTAGGGGAGGGTTAGGCCAGTGCACAAAATGTGCTTGCCTCCCACCACAGGAAAGGGAAGACTTGTGCCAACTTAGTTTGAGATTGCATCCTTAATTGGTGATTTTTAAAATATGAAAATATTAATTAATATCAAATTAATTGTATTAATTAATACTGATAATAAGAGTATAAACCTAACCATGTCTACTCAAAAATAAGCCCCATTGTGTTCAATAGGTCTTACTCTCAGGAAAGTCACTTTAGGATTGCAGCCTAAATTATTTTGACATATGGGGGTCAGTGATGGGCTTCAGAGAAATTGACAACTGGTTCTATGCCCACCTGGCAGCCACTTTTAAATGGCTATTTTTGAACTTCATATGTCGTATCTCTCATTAACAACTGGTTCTATAGAGTAGGTGCGAACCTGCTGGAGCCCACCACTGATGGGGGTGTAAAAAAAATTGTGGGCCTTGAATGCCAAGAATGAATCTATGCCACCAGCGTAGAGACAAATACAACAGGTCTGCTTGTTAAGGCTTGAAC
The DNA here is from genome assembly GCA_030015325.1 of Cryptoblepharus egeriae. Taxonomy (NCBI): domain Eukaryota; kingdom Metazoa; phylum Chordata; class Lepidosauria; order Squamata; family Scincidae; genus Cryptoblepharus; species Cryptoblepharus egeriae. The sequence goes on along the minus strand of JAREYC010000011.1, from coordinate 19,301,768 downwards.
CTTAACAGTGCAATTGCACTGACTGACTTCAATGTTTTGACTTTGAAATGTCCATCAAAACTGGTACTCACTTCATCCCCTGGTCCCCTTTCCCAAAACAAAGATCTGTGGGTGGCGGGGGGCGGGGTTTGAGTTTCAAGCATCAGCAGGAAGCATTTCCCAGGCTGTGATAGCATTTTTGTGGGAACATGTCTACAAGAATCACTTGTGTCAGAAGTTGGAGCTGTAGTATTCAGAAAGCACTATTTTGGTCATAGGCTTGGGGTTTTGAGAAGTTGTGTTCACCAAGCCTCTTACAATCCAATCCTAAAATCCATGCTCAGCTTTAACCACTGCATAGAAGAGGGCATTGAAGCAGATGCAGCTTTTTAAACACTTCTATGTTGAGTTAAACCTGCCTAAATTCCCTCTTCTATGCCATGGTTAAAGGTACAGGCATTCTGTCCTCCATTCTAGATGGTCACCCTGCCTCCACCAATACTGTCCCTCCTCCCAGATTTGATCTTTTCTGCCTATAACCCCCTCACCTCTCTTCCTCCTCCCACTGCTCCTCCATCCCAGCACATCTCTTACCTTTGTTGCTCCTCTGAATTGCGCTGTCTGTCATTTCTATTCCCCACCTACCTACATGTTCTCCCTTGCTTTACCTGACTCTTTTTTCTATTTCTCCTCCACGTTTCAAGATGGAGTGCATACTATGGTCATACAACTCTCTGCCTCTCTACTCCTTCCAATTGGCCTAGAAAGAAGGGGAGAACAACATAGTAGGAAAACACATTGGTCATGACCAGACTTGGACAGGAAAGGAAGAAAGGTTGCTCAATAGCTCATGACTGTTTCACAGTAGTCTCTTTAAAGTGGTACCCATATTAGAGGGGAGGGATGAAGAAGCTGACAACTCTTGAAAAGTTGGCCGTTGTGGTTGACCATTGATCTACTGAGAAGTTACATTTCTAAATGGACCAAAAATTTCCCTTTCTTCATGGCTGGGCTCTGAAACTCATCCTTGAGTTGGATCTTCCTTCTTCACCCCATCTTTGGTACTCTTGGTAAGCCCCTAACTTTCAGATGTGTTTGTTTTTAAAGGAGCATCATTAAAATCAATCTTTATCAAACTTCTCCAAACTGAATTTGAAATCTATGTTGCAAGGGGAGACTTCTAACCTCACTGCATTTGACGAGAGAAGGAACAACATTGAAATAATTTGCCACAATGCGTATAAAAAAGGAATCGGGGGTTGCTATGGTGACTCTAATGATCCCAATGTTGCTTGCTATAATAATCTCACAGGGTCTCCACAGATGCACAGGGCTGTCTTTTGGTGCACATCTGCCCACCTCCTTCTCAGTAAGGATTGGAGCATGTGGTGGTTGTGTAGGGATCTGAAAATTTAAAAAAAATCTCCCCTTTCCCCTGTTAAATTAACACTCCATTTGCTTTGTGTTTTTAATGTATTTTTTAAAAAGGTGTTCTGCTTTAAAAAAATTGTATTACTGTCAGGATTGAAAAGTGAAAACAATGAGGGAGTCAAGCAGATACTGCTACATTCCTTTTTGACCACATAAAGTTCTTGTACATTTGCAAACTATTTTTGGCAAGATATCAGCATGTAGGAGGGAGAGCAGTCAGCATGTGGTTTAGGCTCAGGGCAGGTCAGGGAAGGGATGGTGACAGAGGCTGCTGCCAAATTCAGTCATTCCTTGCAAACCTGAAAGCAACAGCAATTTATCTGAGTAACCTCATAGGAGCAGATCTGAGTAACCCCATAGGCATTGCCTGGCCCCTACATGAGATCAGGAATTGATGCCTCTTTACCCTGACGTGACCTCTCTCTGTCTCACTGGCCCATGGAATGCAGCGGTGACTATTTTGATAATGCTGTACTGCAGTACAGGCAGCCAGTATAGTATATTGGCTGTCCACGGACCATCCTGAGTCTAAGTATATTTTAATATACAATTGTGTGCATGTAAGCCCACAAATAAACGAACAAAATTGATTTTGTAGATTACCTTTGAAAACTAAATAATTACAAAATCACTTGTTACAGGTCTATAAATACAGTACTTATATTTTAGTATAAATACCTAATCTTCCATTTAGATATTTTTTTTAAAAGTCTGTTGCAGTGTGTTTTGACAAGACTAGATAAACCTTATTGGGAGCAACTGGTCCAATTAGTTTATATCTGGCCCTCCTTGGATCAAAATTTGTAATACCTCCTTAATAAGTACCGTACCTTTCTCCAGGACAGAGCCCCCTTACTTCCCATCCAAAAGGAAGTTCTCACCCAGAAGCAGAGCTGAGCTACTAAAATCCTGGTGGTCCCCTCCAGTCTGAATACAATCTCCAAGAAATACAAACAATATAAGGGCTTCATGCACATTTTTGAACAGGGAAAAAAGCCAATTCTACTGGCTAATTTATTCGTAAGGAATAATTCCACCAGCTCTAATAATGCACATAATTACACACCTCAGTGGAGTGTTGGGGGTACTAATTAGTTAATGTTTGTACAGCACGTTGAAGATGTTATGTGCTTAAGTATTACTATTATCTAAACAGAGTATTCACTTTCCATTAATATGTGCCATAACTTGGATTACAGAGGCATCAGCTATTCTCACAGTGATTTTATCAGGTGAATGTAGTCAGTCCATAGTACTGGCAAAGAAGAAAAATCCCACCTAACATGGAACAGAATCGTTTCACAGCCAAGACCTGGATCCAAAAACTCATTCATGTGTTAGTAGGTTAGGCCAATATTCCTCAAATTGTGGGTCAGGACTCACTAAGTGGGCCTTGAGTCAATTTCATGCGAGTCCCTATTCATCTCAAGGTATATTTTTTATATAGAGACCAGTGATGTGATTCAAAAAAATTAACAACCGGTTCTATGCCCATCTGGCAGCCACTTTTAAGTGGCTATTTTTAAACATTATATGTCCTATCTCTCGTTAACAACCGGTTCTATAGAGTAGGTGTGAACCTGCTGGAGCCCACCATTGATAGAGACAAAGTTACCATGGTATATTAATGCATTTGGGGATCTGTACTTTGAACAAGCTATGTGTAATGCTTTGAACAATAAAACTCAATGGGACTTACTTGCAGGTAAATGTAAGTTGTGGGACTTCTCAAACTTGTACCAGCAAGAGTAACTCATAACGTTACATGAGCTCATGTTCTCTCTCAGTTAGCAAATGGGCTAGACATTGTAATATATATTGCACTGTATATATTGTATTGTACAACAACATATAACTACCATATGACCCGGGTCAGCCCCACAAGACAGGGTGAGCTCCTGTCCTTAGCCCAGCTCTGCGAAGCCAGCTGGATCCAATTGAATTGGCTCTGCCTTTCCTTTGGACTAATTCAGTAGCATGGAGAAGAGGGATTTGCTGCTTGGGTAACAGCCTATCCTCCGTAACAATCTAACCCAGTATATATAACACTATAACACAATAATAACTATAACACTATAACACTAGGCAAATTTCTCAGTTTATCCTGTGATGCCAGTACATGCCTTTTGAAAACAGCTTCAAAGGCAAAACGTGAGAATTCTGGCTGTTGGTATTGTACTACTGTATATTCCTTTTGACTACTCTTTTGAGTTTCTACTTTTAAGACTGCAAGTAAGACTAATAGCATGTTAGATGGTGTGGCTGCAATTCCATTAAATATATTGTACAAAATTAGATTTTTCCCCCCTTCACTGCAATCCTTCAAACACTTTGCTTTGAGATGGTCATTGCACTGTACCCTTCCATTATTATTTTTAATTTATTATGCATTATTAATATGTTGTTGTTTAGTTGATAAATTGTGTCCAACTCTGTCAAAACGTCCATTACTTACTCTTCTATTTGCCATAAATTGATGGAACCCGAAACCATGATCTTGGTTTTTTAATGCTTTGTTTTAAGCCACATTTTGCACTTTCTATACCACTTTTCGACCAAAAGTATTTTCAAAGCTATTAACACTGCAAACGAAATCCAGAAATGGTTCTCTGCCACAAAAAGCTTAAAATCTCAATACAGGAAGAATCTTCAAAAGAACTATTTGAGCATGCCCATCCAAAGATAGGATACACATGGAGTAAGTTTGACCTAAATGTCAGTGTGGAGTAGGGGGATACATGTCTCAGTGAATGTGTCAGTGGATTGGCATGTCAGTGGATTGCCTCATAGATCTTTGTAAGTTCAGACACCAACATAATTCAAGGCATAATTCCTCCCCCCACCACCACAAGCTTCTTTCCCCCGTCATTAATGGATGTTATAATCCTACTGGCATGAAGCTGTTAATTTAAAACTCTCCAGACAATGAGTAATGGCTAGAGAGCTCTCATTTGGAGAAACAGATGAGCCGGAACACTTTCAAGGCCAAATTAAGAATTTAGAAAATTGTACTTGCATTTGTTTGCTGCTTAATGCATTCATTTCCCTTCTCTTTCTCATTAATATGTTATACTCATTGATGCAGCTCATATTAATTTAATAGCATCATTGCCATTCAGCGCTTAACATGGTCGCCTACCACCTTTCTTGAGCTCAATCTGTCAGTGAGCATAATGCAGTGTTTAAAGAACTCTCACCAAGTTGCAGTCTGACAAAATTGCACTTTCATTGGGATGTATATACCATCAGAAGCAATGTATCCTACACATGATATGTTGAGTCTCTATACATATTTACTCTCTCCCAATTTATTTCTCCTTGTGGGACAGAATTGCCATCTGCCTCTTGCTATCTGTGACCATGTTCTCATTATCTGCAAAACCCTGCTGGTGCCTAATCAAACAAGCATTAATTTTGGCCCGTGGAGAATTCTCAGATGTATCTTTGTCTGCTGGTCTGGGGCGGAGATAAGCCAGGAGATAGCTGGAAGACGAGGACAGGTGAAGCATTCCCCCCACCACTGCTGATCTCTGAGGATTCACTGTTCAGCCAGCAACCTTCAATAAGTTAAGGGATACCCAACATGATATCACCATTAGAATAGCCATCACCATCAATGCATTAAGGCAGTGGTCCTAAACCTATTTGGCCCTAGGCCCCTCTGTGGAAAAGAAGTTTTCCAGGGCCTAGCCCAGAGGTGAGGGAAGAGTTCTGCCTCTGGTGACGTGGAGGGAGGGCTTCCCCACCTAGACCACAGCGCAGCTGCCTCCAGTTGTAAATCCCATTATAATAAATAGATAAGGTTACTACTACTAATGCTAGGTTACTGTGGATAGATTGCAGGTGAGAACCCAATATCTCAATGCATGTCTACTCAGAGCAAGGATTTTCAACCTTTTTCAATGCAGGATGCATTGAAAATGCACAAAGCCACCCTAGTCACTCTTATTGGACAGTGATCCTTATTGACTATAACAGGACTTATTTCTGAGTAACAGGCTTTGGACTGGACTCTGAGGCTACAATCCTGGGAGTAAGCTCCCCTGCCAACTATGGGACTTACTACTGAATAGACAGGCATAGGATTGGTCTCTGAGGCTGCAATCCTCCGACAGAGACCTCCTTCTGTGAGGGGGAGAAGAGGCAGTTAGAGGAGTCCTCTCGTGGACCGGTCAGGCAGCTGCCAAGGAGCTCCAGTGGTCCCTGGACCGGGATTGAGAAACCCTGCATTAAGGGATTTTTCAGCACACACCCTGATGTGTTATTATGTGTTATGTGTGTGTGTGTGTGTGTGTGTACTTCCATTGGGTTTTTTTAAAAAACCCCTTTGGTTAAAATTGATACCTTTGGTTAAAATTGATAGCCAAGAGTCAAGTACAACATGTAAGTTTGGATTATATCTATTTGAATTAAGAACCAGTTTGTGATTTTCTAGCTGAAGTTGTTCACACTTGGCTAAATCAATAAGCAATTTCCTCTCATATGTATGTTATATACAGTAACAATGACAAGATCCAGATGGCTTATTCTACTCTATAATTGAGTTTTAGCATGTAACAGAAATAAAATAATATCCAGAATAAACCAACTGTATTTCTTGTTTTGTGTAATTTTTGGTATACAGGCATCTCCCACAGGGTAAATGTTCCTGCCCTCATTAATACATAAAATCATGAATAAAGGGAAATGCTATCTGTGTGGTCCCTCACTGCCCTTTCACTCATGAGCGCAATCCTAACCAGGTCTATGCAAAAGTAAGCCCCATTTTGTTCAATAGATCTTACTCCCAGGAAAGTGTCTTTAAGTTTGCAGCCAAACTTTATGTTCATTACATTTATGCAGGGTAAAAATATGTCTTACTTTAACCATATCTGCAGATATCAGGAGACATCTATATATTTTTGCATATAAGGATATATGTCTGTGTAAATACACACACACACACACACAGAGGGGGAGAGAGAGAGACCAGATGCCAAACCCAAAATTCCTGAACCGCAAGGCCACAATTCCTACCTCCCAGGCCAAATTTCCTACCCCCAAGCCAAAATTCCTACCCGGTTAAAAAAATGTAGGACACTCCAAAAATGTAGGACATGTTAAAATAAAGCAGAAATACTTGTATTGGTTTCCTATACTTAATTTCAACACTTTAAAACTTTTTTACATGCATGACTCTGACACATACATACATGTAAGATGCTCTTAAAGCAGTTGCAGCAACACACCACAAGACAGTGAGTTCTACATACATAATTTGGACATGCATGAACGCACTCACACACATGCATACATGCACACACACACTCATACACACACACACAAGCACACTAACCTTCAGGTGGCTGGAGGGGTTTACAAGCAGTAGAGGCAGCGAGGCTGGAGAGGAGGCAGGCAGAAGTGCCTGTTCCCTGGTCACCATGCGGACTGGCTGGGGAGGAAAAGAGGCAGCGTGGGGGAGGTGCATGGAGGCTGCTGGCTGTCCTGGCCAGCCCAGCCCAGCCTGGGTCTCCATGCTGGTTGGAGGAGGAAAGGAGGCACAGAGACCTTTTAAACAGTGCAGTGGCACTGGTTTAAGGAGGAGGCGTGCGGCAGCTTGGCTGGCAAGTCTGCACTGTTTAAAGGGTCTCTGCACCTCCTCTCCTCCTCCAACTGCTGTGGAGACCCAGGCTTGCCAGCTATCCCTCCCCCTCCGTGGTAGTGAGGCCAAAGATGCTGCAGGGACCATGGAGGCCCTGGTCAGAGATGTGCCTTCCCTGGCTGCTTCCAGCCACCAGGGGGAGGTCATGCCTCCCTCCTTTATGCTCTGGGGAATACCCAGAGCAGCGCACAATAGCACGCAAGGAAAAAATGGCTGCCAAGGCCCAGCCGAATCCTGGAGAGCCCTGGGGTTTTCCTACTCCCTGGAAGGGGTAGGATAAACCTGGACCACTCTTGGGAACCCTGGAGAAATGGTCACCCTGCACGGAGAGAGGGGGGGATAGGGAGAGAGAGAGAGAGTTCTCATATTTCTTAATAAGAAAGCAATAGTCCACAACAACACTTGCAGAAACTAAATAAATGCTATAACAAAAACCAATAGGTTGATAGCAATATTGTAAGAATCTCTGTGATATTTGCAAGTATGACACATACGCCATTAGAGATAAACTATCTTGCAAAATAATATATTGCAATATCAGATCTAGTGGTAGTGATTGCAGTGCGGAGTAGCATCCCTAAACATGAAGTACTGTTGCCACAAAAGCAGTTAAAGATGAAACTGAACAGTGAAACATATGAGGATCCATACTTTGGTTGTGGATTGTGTGCCTTGCTTATGGATGGTCTTGGTCCACACAGTAAAAGGAACCTCAGAGTTAACACTGACTGATCCCTGTGTGCTTGGGTCTGTAGGTAATCACCACCACATAGAGTACAAACTATAGAGTATGGGGACCTTTTTTATCTGTAGCTCAGGATGTGTGGATTTGAAACAACATGGATCTGATTCTGTGGATGTTACAGAATACCTTCCAGGTACATCTGGAGATATTATACTCTTATGATCAGAGTACCTTCCAGGTGCATTTGGAGATCCATGGCCTCCCAGAGGCTCAGAAGGCCACCCAGAGGTCTCTTAGAGGCACTTCCAATATAAATAATTGGTCACCTTTTTACTCTGCACTGGAATTAGTCTCAATAGAAAATGTAGCAAAGAAAATTTAGCACTGGGATGAAAGCCTCTGCCTTTTGCTTTTCTCTATTTATATATTTGAAAAGGTGTGAGTGTGTTTAAAGAACAAATGCCTACTTGTTTTGTTCTTCTAGATCAGGTGCTTCCCCCTCCTCTTTTCTGCTGAGTCAGACGAAGACAGTTTCTTTTTTATGTGCCGCCTAAAAAAGTTAGCATACCTATCACTTAATGTGTGGACTCAAATGTTACTGGCCACTTATTTTTCCATTTGGAAGAACTCTGACAGTCAGTGCAGGGGGGAGGTTTCTAAGCATGCACTGTAATTCTGTGGTACAGGGATGCTGTGTCCATGCTCTCTCCTCCCTGGTCTTCCCTCCTACTTCCCCAGGGCACCACTATCTTGGATTTTGTGAAACTGGATTCTATAACACTGTATCTCAGATTCTGTGAAATTCAAGTTAGCAGCACTTGGGAAGATGAGGCAGGGGCATTGTGACCCAGGTATGTTTGGGAACTACTGGTTTAGGGAATGATGTGTGAGAGAAATGAACAGCCTGATTTGGTGTAGAAGGGAGCTTCAGATGCTTCAAAGTGAGGAAAATATTCCAGAGCCCAGCACACACTGCTGAGGATGTTCATTTAGTATGTGCTGGTGTATATAAAACCTCTAATAGGTGCCAATTTGCTTTATGTGGCTAGGACTTATATTGGATCACTCATAATGGACACTTCAATTGTCACCAGAAGTGAGGCTTGGGACAGTCTAACCAAGTGGGCTCTTTGATGGGCAAGAACCCTCAGCCACTGCATCACCTGGCTGAACCTTGATATCACCCCTTCCCTTGTCAAATCATTAATAGAGCAGCAGAACTTTCTGCCTACAATGAAATGTGACACTAAGAGCCAAGTGGTCAGCCTGTATTACTCAGTCAGCCAATCACAATTCTGGCACAGCTTCTGCTGCATGCTATGGGCTGGCAGGAGATCATATACATAGCAGAAATGGAAGGATTTTTTTTAAAAAAACTATCCACTTCTCTATTCTATGTCTCCCAATGGGCCACTCAAAATTATGCCTTCTCTTAATCTGTGTGGACCCAATGAGGTGTGTCAAGGCCTAAAAGAGGGCACTGGATACTGAAGTTGTCTTTACCATTTGTATTCACCCCTGCCCTCTTTACAATGCAATCTCTACTATAATTCTCATCCTCCTACATATGACGACCCACACCCACCATATAAGTGGCTGGGAATTCCAGGGCTGCAATAGCCATTTGTACTAGCAGCCCCATTCCACATGTCACTGTTGAGTCTGCAGCCCTTCTATCTACAGTACACAGGTTCTGCCAGCAGAATATCTGTGCCATTAAAGAAGCTTAGGTTTGAGCCTAAAGCATTCATTTTTTGGCTGGAGAAAGCTGCATCTTTCTGAAAAGCAGAGAAGAAAGGAACCACAAGAAAGAACTCTTCCACAGTGGTGCTATCATGATGCTTTGGCCCAGAAGAAATCAGCATCTGGCATGGTTTCTTAGCATTTTGTAACTGTTGAGCATTAGGCACAGTAAAATAAAGCGCACTAGATATACAGCAGTTGCAACCCTAAGTTTCCTGAGGACCATTTGAGAAACCCATTCCAGAGGAAGGTATGCCATAACCATTGTGCCATAACAGAAGTCACTCACAACCAGAGCTAGAAATACGGAATTTTCCAGTGTCCCAATTTAGTATGCATTTCTGATTTATCACTCTGTTCCCAAGCCTGGACTCAGTCCAGCATGTAGGGACATCTGGTGGTTGAGTCATGCACTGCGCTTTAGTGTGCCACTGCTGGGCATTTCTGTGAGAGCCTTCTACAGACAGGAAAGATCCACTACGCTTCGGATCCTTACTACATTGCTCTTGATTCCATCCAGAATGTTTGTAAGCAGGACAGTGAATGGAAGAAAAATGTGCTGATTGTTTTTGGCTTTATTCCCATGAAGTTTACCTAGGAAAAAGCCACACAGAATACAGTGGGACTTCCTTCTGAAATAAACAAGCACATGATTTCACTGCATAGTGTAATATAATGGCTATAAAACTGAACTGTGAAATTCCCAGTGTCAATTTCACCTTTACCCTGAGTCCCCATAATGATTCCAAGCAAGTCACCCTGAGTCAGATTTAGGGTACAATTCTAACCAATTTAGGGCACTACAACTCACCCATCTCCCATTCCCGTAGTGGTGATGGGAGGCAGGCATATCAGGGTCACCAGATGCCAAACCCAAAATTCCTAAACTCCAAGGCCAAAATTCCTACCTGCTTAAAAAAGTTGCCAAAAATTGTATTTTTCTTTTGTTTTTATATTTTTTGTTTTTTGGCCATAGCTTTTGATAGGAAGGAGATATCTCAAAACTGATTTTTGCATTGAATTCTGCTGTTCAATACAAATCCAATGACATCTGACATGATGGCGCACCATCGCAAAGTTCAAAATCGAAGCAAAAATGTAGGACAACCAAACAGGAGGGTAAAAATCCAGACAAATCCAGGTTTTTCTGGTCATATGGTCACCCTGTAATATGTCTGTGCACTTGTTTAAACCTCCCCCAGGATGGCACAGAATGGAAATTTTAGAAAACCCTTAACTGGGGTTTAAGATTGCAGCCTCAATCTTCCTATCTATAACAGGGGGATAATCTTACTTATCTTGCACAAATCAATGAATCAATCAACAATATTTATATATCACTTTTCAACAAAAAGTTCAGAGAGTGATTTACAGAGAAAATTTAAATACCTTTTAAGTGCACCTCAAGCGTTTTGCACTTGCACAAACACGTGTCATTGTTTCCTCTTTGGGATAAGACAGGTATTAAGATTATCCCCCTATTCCAGACTTTGTAAAAATTAAAAATAAAAATTGGCTGCATGGCATGTAGGAGAAATTCATATGTTAACCTTTTGCACATATGTTAACCTCTTGCACACATGGCACATCTGCCAAAGCCAGGATTCAGGTGATAGGTTTCCTATGTTGCAACTTTGACAAAAACCTGGTAGGAAAGCCTCTGATCCATCCACATATAATAATAATAATAATAATAATAATAATAATAATAATAATAATAATAATAATAATAACAATATTAAACTTTATTACGGTCTGCAGACCAGCCACCACCATTGGCTATTTTTTCCTCATTTTGGATTTCAGCCCTTTCTCCCTAAACAGATGCACTTCTACCTATCAGCCACAAGATGGTGGGTAGACAGAATTTACTCCTCCCTACTTCATGGTGTTGCTTTCCATACCCCCACAATCCAAACCTTGAAAGAATAATTCAAAATTGTCATCAGTTGCAGTTCTCTGTTCTGTTCCTCCCTTCCCTCCAAAACATTCCTGTCTACAATGAAAACCAGTCCACCAGCAAGGCTAGTACATGCAAGCTTCTGTATCTCTTTACAGCAGAGATTTTAAAATATCTTAGAGCCTTTAAAGATATTTTTAAAAGAGGCAATGTGACATAATGGTTACTGAGTCAAATCAATTTTGTAATAAACCATACTAATTTCTGGATGGACCAGTTTTTTTTTAACCCAACTTACCTCACAGGGTTGTTGTACAGTCAAAGGAAGCTAAGAACAAGGTGTGTAGTTGTCCTGAGCTCTACAGAGGAAGAGTGAGAGATGATGGGAATATCAGGGGTTTTCAAGGTGTATGTACAACAGTTTAGGGCATAACGTAAACACACAGGAACACTGTGGGATGTCCTAGTGGTCCTGCTATTTGGTGTCATGGGCATCACCATCTTGGATTTTGTGAGATCCAAGCTGACAGTGCCCACATCTCAGAAGATTTGCGAATCCCCATATTGGATCTCATGAAATCTTGTGAAATTTTGATGCAGCCATTGTATATTTTGTGAGAATTCTTTATATCCAGATATTTTAGCATCCAGGTAAACCAGGACTAAGAAGCTGTACAGGCTTTGTGACTGAGATAAGTTTGGGCAGGGCTTTTTTCTGGAGATACTCACCAGTACTCAGTACCGGCCCCTGTTCCACCTCCCCCCTACAGCTAATTAGTTATAATTTCTCATATGGTGATGACCTGTGGTGAGTACTGGCACCTTTCCCCCCAGAAAAATAGCACTGGGTTTGGGGACCACTGCAACCAGTAAATGTAGCACCACCTTCTGGAAGAAGCACAGAAAGTGTCAATTCTGTTGACTTTCAATTTTGGCCATTTGGGGGTGGGGGGTGGGGAGTACAAATCTCTCCAAGTGGAAGCTGTTTCAACCAGTGAAGGTGCAAGGCACACACTTGTGGTGTAGGTGATTGTGCCCAAAACCTTGTGATTTCCAGCAGCCTCTCTCCTCCCCTCTCCCAAGACTGTCTGATGAACACATCTCTGGAAAAGTTCACAAAACAAGCACTGTAAACTGTAAGCTGCTCAAGGACATGCTCTGAGATTTAATTGTTTGTTTAAGCTCAACATAAACATCAGTTTTATTTTTAGATGGCCTTTAAGTTATTTTATTAAACGTTAAGGGAAATGAGATCTAGCCAATTAAAGTACATTGGCCATTACTTACAAGTAGGCCAAAATCTGTCATAAAACATGTAGAAAGAGCAAGCTCAGAACCATAAAGGCAGTAAAAATGCTAAAAGGAAAAGAAGGAAAGAATATTAATATGATTATTCTTCAGAAAAGACTATCCACTCCCTATTGATTTAAAACATTTTTTAGCATTTAAAGAAAACTTGTTTATCTGTTTGTTTGGGGCCTGCTGTGATTGCCAACAACAGCCCCAGCCAACGGTTCTTGTTCCTTAAAAGCTCAATGGCAGCAAGATATTCAGAAAGGCAAGCTCTCCCCACACATGCAGCATGGTACTAAAAAGGGAGTCAACTGCCATGTGCTCCAAAACCACAATTGACTCAGACTTGATTCAAGACAAGCAAGTGAAAGCATTTAACAATATTTGACATCTGTATAATGCTTTCTGGGCATAATTCCTGCATGTTGTTTTCTTAAAACAAGCCCATAAAACAAATAAGGACCCAATCCTAGGCATGGCTACTCAGGAGCAAGTCACATTATAACCCGTGAGGCACAAACTGCAAGAGAGGTTTTTCTGGTTGGACCTTAGGAAGAAATTCTTGACATGGTGATTTGGCAGTGGAGGAGACTGCCATGGGAGGGGGTGGATTCTCCCCAGTGGAGGGAATTATCCCCCAATTCAAGCAGATCAGGCATCTGATAGAGATATTTTTGGATCTCCCTGGTACAGGCAGGGGGTTGGACTAGAAGACCTTGTGGTTATAGAAGACCTTGTGGCTTCAAAATCCATAATTCTATCCCTAGGCAAGATTCAAATCAGAGGTGTGCTAATTCACAGCAGTCTCTAACTACTATATTATGCCAGGTCTCATTTCTCCTTGTCATAACTGTCACATAGTTGACTTGCATAATTTTAAAAGGAAATTAACCAAGTCATGGGAGAGATGTGATCAGTTGCCATGATGGTGGTATGAAGCTAATGCCAGCTGGGGGTCACATCAGATGACAGTTATGGTCTTGATATACTTTTATGAGCTTCATGGAGCATCTGTTTGAAGCTTTGGTCAAATCCAGTAGTAATATTTTTCCTTCGCATCCTTTGTGATATTATTTTCATCCCTACAGCAGGCTGTGGTTCCAGCCCAGATTCCAATAGGAATTTCCAATATTCACCCCTTTTCCTAATTCCCAAGACTTGTTTAGCAACAGTTTTAACAGTAATACTATTCCCACTGGTGTGGATGGTCTTCAGATGTGCCACAGGACATTGACGAGGGACAAATTGGGCAATTTGAGCCCCCTACCGGCAGCATGGTGTGACTTGTTGATGGTAAAAAATGGCTGAAATGAGACTGTAACAAGGAATATCCTACTGTATGGCCTCAGCTGTTATTCAATGCCTCCCTTATAATGTGCCAGACTAGTGGTCCATCTTTCTTAATTCTCTTGATATTGATTGGTAGCAGCTCCCCAAATAGAAGCTTTCCCCACCTTTCCCAAAGATGCCAGAGAGATGCTTTCTGCTTGCATAATATGTGTTCTTCTATAGTTCTACAAGCCCAATCTTGAATCTATGTTGCCTGGATATAAATATACTAAGGTCACTTTGACAACATGTCCATTTGGTATGTCTGAAAGCATGAAAGCATTCATGGATGCTGACAAGTGAAGAAGTGCTTCTTTGTCATGTGCTTTTAATTTTGACAGCCAGAGAAGGCCCTGCTTGTCTCTGGCACACTGCACCCCTATGTTGATCAGAAGGAAGGGATAATCTCTTAATTGGCACATTTCATTTCCCACCAGGGTGTGCTAATTAAGAGGATTCTGTACCAACCCCTGCTGTCTGGATACTTAGAAGAATGTCTGAGCAGAGACATGGATGGCTTCCAGCAACAGGCTGTGGCCAACAGAGTAGTAGGTGAAGATATCACATAGCTAATTAATAAAAGGATTCCATAGCATGGCACCAAGCCTCCTATAGGGCTGAGCAGCTGAACACATCACCCCACAAGTTCTTCATGCACAGAAGCTATGCAAACTTCTGCCTGCTGATAACATCTGTCGATGCTGGATATTGCTGTCACCCAATTCAAATATCATGTATGACACAATTTGGATAAGGTGTGATCATCAACCCTCAGTCACCAACCATCCAGTCATCACACAAAAAGGCAGTCTGCAATGGTGTGAGTATCAATTGGCTGCCATACCTGTTCCTCTGGTGTGAGCAGGCTTCCTATTGGAGGGTTCAACAAGCAACACCAAAGAAAACATGGCACAAATTCATTGTGGAAGACTTAAGGAACAATTAATTCACCATTGATTATGGAAATGTTGTCAACGATAGCAAAGAGTAGAAGCATGTCATGACCGACACACAAATCCTAGCGGCACTTACAGCAGCAGATTGGATGACAGGTCAACCTACTCCCCAAGTGCCATAAAGGTAAAGGTTCCCTGCAGGTTGTACTGCTATTCGTGACTGACTATAGGGTGCAGTCCTCATCCCCAATTCTAAGCCAAAGAGCCAGCCCTATCCAAAGACATTTCCATGGTCCTGTGGCCGGCATGACTAAATGCCAAAAGCACATGCAACACTGTTATCTTCCCACCAAGGTGGTACTTATTTATCTACAAATGCAAGTACTTTCAAACTACTAGGTTGGCTGGAGCTGGGCAAGGGACAGGAGCTTACTCTGTCTTGTAGCACCTAGATCTTAAACCCTGGCCTGCTGATTGACATGCATGGCATCTCACCCACTGAGCCACTACACCTGACCCCCAGTGTCATTGCATCCCCAATCACTGGGGTAGGGAGAAGAATGGTGCCATTTCTCTCTCTCTCTCTCTCTCTCTCTCTCTCTCTCTCTCTCTCTCTCTCTCTCACACACACACACACACACACACACACAACTATCAACAATCCCCTAAAACAGGAGGGGATTAAGTTTTCTCCAGCTCAGACTAAAATTGAACCATAGAATAATTCAATGTGATTAATTCCTTGTCTTAATCAGCTGCCAATGTTTATTACTCCAAGCCTAGGAATATAAACCTAGTGAGTATTGAGGATGGTCTGTTTAGGGTGGTGACTATGAAAGCCTCTTCTGGATTACTGTGACAGGCAGGGAAAGGAAGGAGCATTCCATGTCTTTCCAGTACATAGCTTCTAGACCAGAGTGGGGGTTGGGACCCCTTTGGGGGGTCACCTAGAGCTTTCCTGGGGGTTGCCTAAAGACCCCTGGTGCAGGGGGCCAGGTCAGGCTTGCCAGACTTCCGGCTGTAGCTGCATGCTCACTGGGGCTGACAGCCTCAGGGCCCAATACTATGCATGCCTACTCTGAAATAAATCCCATTATAGTCAGGGGGCCTTTTCTCGAATGCAAATGTGGATAGGATTGCAGCCTCAGGGCCCAATCCTATGTGTGCCTACTCTGAAATAAATCCCATTGTGTTCAATGTGTGTATAGAATACACATTTCATTTGTAACAATGAAAATACATCCTACATTCCGGATACGAGGTATTTACATTATGATTCATAACAGCAGCAAAATTACAGTTATAAAGTAGCAACGAAAATAATTTTATGGTTGGAGGTCCCCACAACATGAGGAACTTATAAAGGGGTCACGGCATTAGAAAGATTGAGAACCACCGCTCTAGACCCACCATGTAACAGCATTCTTCACTGTCCCTAAAGTGTCAGTGCAATGCTAAAAAACAACTGCAAACCATGCATCTAATTGGCATGAAGATTAATTGTATTGCTCTGCTGCATTTGAGGCAAATGCATACAAGTAGTACAACATGACTTGCAGATTGGAATGCATTAAAATACATCCTTAGAAGAACCCAGTAATTTAGGACAGCACATTATTCAGATTTTTGGAGCGGGAACTGAAGTATGCTGGCTAGTTATGCACCCAATGCCAGTGCACTCCATGTTCATGTTCTCCCCCTCCTGCAAGCTTTCCACATTCAGTGTTTGCATTAGAAAACAGGGAGAGACACTTCCAGATTCAGAAATTTCTCCTGCAAAGAAGTGCTAAATGCAGTTTGAAGAGGAGATATGGCAATGGGGCAGGTCAGTATGGGAAGCCACAGCACTGCTCCTCTTTTGACCATGTGACTGAAAACTTAATAAGAGCCTGGCTGGCTCAGAAACATTTGTTTTTTGCTCTCAATTTCAGTAATGTCACTTGGAGTAAGAACACAGACTGATTTGCCTTGCCTCAGCTCTCCAAATCTCCTCTACTTTTCATTGAATACTCAATCACTGCCACTAGAGGAGGGTAAGTATCTGCCGTGGACTTAGTGGGTATTTAGGGAATTGTCTCCCATGGCAATAACTGCGATTGCATTTCTTTCTAAACAGAGACAGATAAATCATGGGTTGGAAAGCCGGCCCTGATCTGTTCGTTCATTCGTTCATTCATTCATGAGATTTTTACACTACCTTTCCCATGATAATGCAAATGCCCAAGGTGGCTTACAAAGCTTTAGTTCCTCTCCATCTGCTATCATCACAACAACTGTGTGAGGTACGTATGGCTGAGAGTGAGTGACTGGTTCAAGGTCATCCAGGAAGCTTCATTGCCAAGGAGGGATTTGAACCTGGACCTACTAGGTCCCTCTAACCACTGCACCACCTTACACCACCATCACAAATCTTTTTCATCAAGTGAATAAAACACACCATTGGCTGCAGTGTGGAAATGCACCAGCAGTAGAATATGTAAGCCTGTGCCTGATGCCCCCCTTTCAAAGGTGCCCAGGGCAGATATCCTCACTTGGTAAGTGCTAGTGCCTGACACAATCCACTCAGTGGCATATTTAGGATGTGTAAGTGAGGACCACCTCCGAACCACTGCACCACCAGCCTTACATGAAAGTCAAAACCGCTGGAACCATTGATCCCTGGCATAGATAAGGGTGGTGGAAATCTAAGAGCTGTAATAATTTCAAATGAAAAGCCGTCAAATAAGCAACATTTAAAAAAATCAAGACTGACGCAAAGGAAAGCCAACAGATGACAAAAAAGACACTTCAACAGCTTTTCCTTTGATCGCTGTGCTGCTGCTTGAGTTATAGACTGTGATCAGACAGTCCAAAGCAAATGCTTTAGATGGGGAATAAAGCAGGTTTGTGTTCACTCTAATTAGCCATCAAAGGACAAGTGTGGATATTAAGGTATCTACCTGAATTAAAAATTCAGAAAAATACAATATAAATATATTACAGGGAGAAATTATCAGTCTGATTCATTTCGGGAATGACTGAAAGTTGGCTTTCCTGTAGAATAAATATCACTAAATGGAATCTAGAGTGAAAATGCTCTTTTTGGGCCTTACAGCACAATCTTATGCATGTCTACTCAGATGTAAGTCCCATTCTGTTCCATGGGGCTTATTCCCAGGAAGGTGTTTTTAGGACTCAGCTGTAGTTAGGAGGAAGCTTGATCTTAGTACTAAAGCCAAGAGCAACACCACCACCGCCCTGCCCAATTTCTTTTATGTGGGCTATTGTTGAAAAGCACCTCCCCAGATAATTTCTTTGGATGCTAGTTGAGAAAACATTCACCTGTTCATATAACGTCCCCTTTCAAATGAGAAAACTTTATCTCAGTGTATGTCCCTACACAACAAATCCTAACTGGCTTCATAACTAAGGCTGAAATCCTAACCTCCAGCCCTGGCATAGGTCCTGTGCTGCCCTGAGGGTGTCACAAAAGTGCCATCAGGCACCTCCACCCCACTCCTTTGGGGGAGGGGTTAGGCCAGTGCACAGATATGCACCAACCTCCCCACACCACCATGGAAAGATATGCTTGCTGACTTAGGCCAGCCTAAACTGGTTAGGGTTGCACCCATAATAAGCTATTCCTGTTTGCAGTAGGATCCCTAATTGAGCATTTATGACTTATTAGTTGGGCTAATATGACTTATAACTCTTCTAGGAAGGAAAAAGAATTAGATGTTTACAATGAGAAAGAGAAGGCACCACATTAGATAAAAATATATAGAGATCATCCAAATTGTTCGGGGAAAACTGCTAAGTTTTCAACATGAATATTCAGCACAGTGACATGACCATTGTGACCTGCTCCTGTATGTCCCATGACACTTGCATGCCCTGGACTTAAACCAACTTGCAAGACCCAACCACAAAGTAGGAATATCACCTAGTTTGGCCTATATACTAACACTGATTTACAAATTTTTTAACATTGCGACCCACCTAAAAAAAATTCCTCTTTACGATCCATTCATGCTTCTGTGACCATAATGGTGATTGGTTGCAGCAGTGCTGTTGTTTAACCCTTGATGCACATTGAATAATCTTTGGGTTTCATGAACCAACTATGGTATTGGTTCGGGTCGGCCCCACAAGACAGGGTGAGCTCCTGCCCTTAGCCCAGCTCTGCGACGCCAGCTGGATCCAATCGTATTGGCTCTGCCTTTCCATTGGACTAATTCAGTGGCGTGGAGAGGGGAGATTTGCTGCTTGGGTAACAGCCTATCCTCCATAACAATCCAACCCAGGCTTTCATGCTTCGCATGCAGCGTATGTGGTGCCGAACACGATACCATAGTCTTTCAAGACTGACGGAGGCCTGCTCATGAACCAAAAAAATTAGGATGTGAGTCATTGCTGGGCCACAGTTTGAGAACCACTGAACATTATCCAAGGCAAACACTGCGCTACAATTTATGAAGCAAAGGTACTGGAAGACAGGAACTGCTGCAAGCAAGTTGGAGTATGCTTACTCCTTTGGTCATGTGGGTGGCATCAGCACAAATTTTTTTTCTCTTGTGAAAAATGTTTCTTGATTTTGCAAAAGAAGCAGGTTGATAAATATTTTTTTAAAAGTTCACTGGAACTTTGGCCCTGAGCAACTATGAAACACATCTCATGATGGAAATGCCTTTGTTTTGTTTGGACAACAAGACTTTAACTAAGGGATACATTATGTGTAAACAAAAGAATTAAATCCTGTGCTATTCTCAACAGGGCTGCAGTCCTAAAGAAAGCTTATCAGACAGTAGCATATGGGAAAAACAAAAGGATTGAGTGTTTAATTGGATGCAAGTGGAAAAAACTCAGCTTCTGCAGAACTCTAATTAGGGGGGGAAATCCCACAAAATTGACATGAATTACTTCTAAGGAGTTGGGGTCACATCTCCCCTTTGTCATCAAGCTTCCAATAAGAGAGGAGATCTGGCCCTGAGTTGTGTGTTTACATATGCTACCAACTTGTAAGTGAAACTGAAAGGTCTGGGTCACTCTTAGATTGGAGTGGAGCTGCAACGGAAATATGGCTTGCTGTCCTTGGTGGGACTCATATCCACCAGGAAATATACAAGCACAGAAGCCTCAGTCAATGAATTCAGCAAATTCATCAATTAAAAAGAAAGTTCATCAAATATTTTGCACCACACAGAATTTGATCAACTTTAAAAAAATATGGCTGCAATCCTGACCTCCAGGCAACTCTCATATAAGTCCTGTCACTGTGACATAAGGCACTTCTGCCGCACTCCAGGTGGGGTTAGGCTGCTGCGCAGGCATGAGCCAACCTCCCCATACCACAACAGAAAGATATGCCATGTGACCTAGGCTGCCTGAATTGATTAGGATTGCATCCCATGGCAATTCTGCAACTCTGAAATAAAGGGTGCAATCCAGAGTTAGGGCGGTAAGAATGGCCCAGCTGGATTGCCCCAAGTAGGCTGTACAACTGAAAGTTGTGTTGAATCCAGAGTTAGGAATCCTGGGCTGCCCTAGCTGCTCCAGAGCATGTTCAATAGGCACGAAGTAAGTGACACCTGGGGAGGGCTTGTTCCTGAGACCTGCCTCATCACAAGGAACAAGGAACAGCTGTGGTGCCTGCCTTATAAGGAAGCCCAGGAGTCCCTCACTAACAGTCACAACTGCAGCATAATATTGTGGCACAGCAGTGCCTGTAGTGGAGGGTGGATGAAAGGGGATTGCTTGGAGTTGTCCTGCCTAGGCTGGCACAGCTAGGGCAGTCCAGGTCCATCTGTCTTGGAGCAGCCTATGTAGACATGCTGCCCCAAGCCTTTCTGGTATAATTGGGGTGGCCCATCTTGGAATTAGGCCACCCCAGAGATAGATAGAGCAGCTCAAGTGCACTTCAGGGTTGCAGCCAAAACTAAAAAAAGTACTTAGAAAACTGAAAGCCTAACCCTAGGCACATCTAATCAGAAGTAAGCCCCATTACATTCAATTTAGCTTACTCTCAGAACGGTGTGCATAGCACTGCAGCCAGACACCTCTATCCAATCAATTTCTACTCAGTAGTAAGTTCTGGTGATGGAACCATGGTCAGTCTTAGGAGCTGTGGTGGTCTAAAATGGGAAACACCTTTTGTGGGCATTAGCCATTCCTGTTTTTAAATCCAGTCTTTGTTTGAGGGAAGGTTTGAGTACCACAGGACATGAGGAATGCCAATATCATCACACTGTATAAAAACAAACACAACAAGGGCGACTGTAACAACTACCACAGCATCTTTCTTCTTAGTGTTGTAGGGAAGCTACTTGCCCCTGTCGTACTGAAGAGGGAGGTTACGAATTGTGAGTGATTCAAGCAAAACTTTGTGAAGAAAATCTGACTCATTCATTTGAAAGAGCTGGAATTATGGATAGTTGAGTCATGTGTGCTTCCGATGTCTCATTTCTGATGTCATGTGTAGGTATTCAGGATTTAGAGTTGCCATCCATCCCAGGTGATGGATGCAAGCAACAGTTAATCAGGCTAATCCAGCAATTTCCAATTTGTGGGTCAGGACCAACCAATGGGTCACATTCTGACTGTTGGCGGGTCATGAACCTGGAACAGACAAGCTGAGAACTGAGAAGGAAAGTGTATTAAGTCCTACTGCAAGTGAAACTGAACCACAAATACAGATTTACTCATGAAAAGGCAACCATGCATTCCTTCATTTCAAAAGGCAGGCCAAGAGGAATTCAACACCACTGAATTCAATCCAATGAATGCAATCGTGGCCCAAAGATTCAAGAACAAAATTTGCTGCCTGAAACTGATGATGTACAGAGCATGTCATGAAACTGTATCATGTGAGTTTTTACTTTATCTTGCATTGGAATTGGAGTAGTTGGAGCTCCTTGGGTGTAAAAGGAGAGAATGAGAGAATGAATGGAGAATGGTTAAGTTCATTCATGAGGAGGATAAAAACCTTTAGAGAAATAAACTTTTGCTGCAATCCTAAATACACGTTCCTGGAAGTAAGACATATTAAGCACAATGGTGCTTACTTCAAGTAGACATGGTTAGAATTGTTCTCATAAGTTGCCTTCTTGATGGATGGCAGAGTAAGGCTGAAATCCTGAACACTCATTCCTGGGTGTAAGATCCACG
This sequence comes from Cryptoblepharus egeriae, assembly GCA_030015325.1. Classification (NCBI taxonomy): domain Eukaryota; kingdom Metazoa; phylum Chordata; class Lepidosauria; order Squamata; family Scincidae; genus Cryptoblepharus; species Cryptoblepharus egeriae. Next base: position 19,279,728 of record JAREYC010000011.1, on the reverse strand, counting down.
AACACAGTGAGGCTTACTTTTGAATAGACATCAAGCTGTCCAGATGTCCGGCTTTACCTTGTCCGGGGGAGTAGGGACAATGGAAGAGTGCCTCCGGAATTTAAGAGCCATGCACGCAGCTCAGATTTCCCTAGCTCTCAAACTCCAGCTCTTAACCCTGCCTCAGCCAACAATTCATGCTGTGCTCCACTTCTATACCTGCAAGGTAACTCCTGCCTGGGGATACTCTGATTCCTCCTTCCCAGTCCTTTACATCCTGGTCCTTCTGGCTCCCCACAGTCTGCTTTTGCACTCTACACACCCTCAGGGGCACTGCAGATCTGGTGGTTCCAGATCCCACCTCCCTGATGCAGAGATGTCCTCCTTTCTATCCCCCTCCCTGCTTGATATCTTGCTTGTGTGTGTGTGTGTGTGTGTGTGTGTGTGTGTGTGTGTGTGTGTGTGTTTGTGTGTTTGTGTGTTTGGGTCTGAACCACATACGTTGGAGTCACTGGCTTGTGTTATGCTACTACAAACGGTCTCTTTAATATCTGGGTCTGAATCATGCATTTTACAAGGTTCTCAATTTTAAAGGGTTGAAATTAAGTACAGGAAAACAATATGAGTATTTCTGCTTTATTTTAACATGTCCTACATGTGTCCTACATTTTTGCGGTATCCTTCAATTTTTTAAGCACATAGGAATTTTAGGGATTTTAGGGGTTTAGGAATTTTGCATTTGTCATCTGATCACCCTGTGCAAAAAACTTAATGTCTGTTTTTATTTTCCATGATGCCAAAACACAAGTGCCAATTTTTCCCCAATTCATTCAAACTTGAACAGAACATACATGAAGCTGAAAGCCTCATTTCGCAAAGTTGTTTGGAAAACTTTGGGAACCCCCAAAATTGGTTCCACAACCCCCAAACCAGACTGGGACAGGGTGAGCAGAGAGTTCATCATTTTTCAATTTAAAATAAGTAATATAGTATAATAAATTATGTACAGGAAAGCAATACCAGTGTTTTAAGCTTTTTTTTAGTGTTTTTAGCTTATTTTAACATGTCCTACATTTTGTCCTACATTTTCCGGGTAGGGGGTAGGAATTTTGGCCTTCGATCAGGAATTTTGGCCTTTCTGTTCAGGGATTTTGCATTTGGTGTCTGGTCACCCTGATAGACATGGTTAGGTTGTGCTCTAAGTTTCACCTTAGAGTGAGAGTAAGGGCACAATCCAGAGTTAGGGCAGTGAGGAGAGCCCTAGCTGGGCTGCCCCAACTATTCTGAATCCAGAGCAGAAATTTATGCTGCATCCAGAGGGTCAGGTAGCCTGGGCTGTCTTAGCTGCTCCAGAGCATGTTAAGTAGGCACCAAGTCAGTGACACCTGGGGAGGGCTTGCTTCTGAGTAGACCTCCCTCAGATCACACTGAAAAAGGAATAGCTGTGGTGCTTGCATTCTAAGAAGTCCCTGATGAGACTGCCAGTACAGTCAACAGTGAATACAAGGGGCTTCTTGGAGTGCCTGCTGTATCCACAGGTTAGTGGGCTGACATAGTTGTTTCATATCCTGAGGTTGAGAGGCAGAGGACAACACTGCCATTCTTACCCTGCATTGTCAAGGACCCCTATGGTTCTACTCATTGTTTACCTGCTCCTGAGGTGGTATAACTCTGAGGAGCTGAAAGAGGGCATTTCTGCCCTGGAAACAGGCTCTGAATATAGAGTAACTGCTCTGCCCTAGGCAATGCTAAACATGCCCTCAATATGCCTCTCCTGAGCTGCCTAGGTTGCCCTAGTTAGGGCAGAGCAGGTCCACCTGTCTTAGGGCACCCTATGCTGCCTAGCTCTGCCCCAAACCTTTTCCTGTGTAACTAGGGTGGAGGATCTTGCAGTTGGGTCAGCCCAGTGATAACCCAGGGTAACCCAAGTGCACTTCTGGATTGTGCCCTTAGTCTGACTATTATAACTAAATAAGATAAGCTAAACTAAATCTAATAGCTATTAATTTTTTTCATTCTCTTGGAAATCGCTCTGTGAACTTTTTAGTTGAAATGCCTTATATAAATACTGTACAGATAGACAGACAGACAGACAGGCAGGCAGAAAGGCAGAAAGGCAGATAGTAAAGATTTTGACTATGGTTGTCTTTTCTTTGTAGTTTTTCCACAAGTTCACAAGAGTTCTGCATTTGGAAGTTTCCTATAACTATAGTGCCTTTAACCAACTTCATTTCTGGGTTGTAATAGTTAATCTTAATACAGCCTGTATTTTTTATTTTTTTGGTCTGGTTCTTATGTTTGCATCTGGAAACCATTACTCTTCCTCCCTTATACACAGTAAAAAAGAAGAATTAAAGAGAACCTGTTAAATTATTTATGTTGAATGGAGGAGGGATTTAGCCTAGGGAATCACTCAAAACCACTCCACCCACCTCCATAAGTAGCAGTACTTATAAAAAGGTCCTCTTTGAAGACTGGAGAGGACCAGCAGGATGATATGGAAGAAGGCAGTCTCTTAAATGTCTTGGCCCCAAGTTGTATAGAAATTTCAGATAAGAACTTCCCTCTGCTCTGTCTAGAAGATGCCAGGGGTGAAATCTGGGGCCTTTGGATGCAAAACATGCCATCTGGCTCATCGCGCTACAACTTCATTGTCTTTGAGGAGGGGTGGGTACATGTAATAAAGAAAGCAAGACAGACATATGTAGAATTGTTTCCAAAGGCAAACTGCTTCTAATTCAAAATTGTCAGCAACTTCTTCGTGTGCTTTGTGCAATTTGTGTTCACACTGTGAGAGTACAAGCACTGACTTCATTACTCCATTTTATTTCATGTGTGACACTGACAAGACTTTTGAAATCAAAGGCCCCTAACATGTGATTTAGAACTCTGGAAAGGAAAAAAAAAATGATAATGTTGGAGGAAGGAAAGTAGATAAGAAATTTACATTAAAATCATGACATTGTGCTGCACAGAAGGAAACCACTGGGACAAGGCAGAACCTGAGGAGCTGCAGGCAATTCGCTGTAACATATGAATACATTGTAGACATTTTAAAAAGAACTTTAAAAAGAAAAGAAATATGTTAACAGACTAAGACAAAATGGTACAAAACTGGTATGTTCACAGTGGTCTTCAAAGTGGGAGGGGGGTCGGGAGCCCCTTGGGGGTTGTGACTATCTTGCTAGCTAGCTAGCTAGCTAGATACAGTATTTACAGTATCTACCTATCTATTTACAGTATTTCAACTAAAAAGTTCACAGAGCGGTTTACAAGAAAATGAAAAAATTAATAGCTAATTAATAGTTAATGGGTCCCTCTCCCAAAAGGGCTCACAATCTAAAATGCAAAAGAACACCAGCAGAAGCTACTAGAACAGACATTGCTGGGGGTGTGTAGGGCCAGTTACTCTCCCCCTGCTAAATAAAAGAGGAACAGCCACTTGAAAGAGTGCATCTTATCCAGTTAGCAGGGGAAACTGGGCTTTAAGGAGACCACGTTTAGGGGTTTGTGAAATGCTGGGTGCAGCCATCTTGGAATATGGCTCTGGGCACTTTTAATATCATTTCCAGCCATGGCATCATATTTAGAGAGTCCTGGAGAGATTGTTATTCTCAGAAGGGGTCCCAGGCTGAAAAACATGAGTGCCACTGATATAGAGAGCAAAAAACCCCAAATGACTCTGGTATGTTAAGCTCATGCTATGTATTTTGCATCCTCTAGTCAAAGCTAGGCCACCTATGATGTCTTGATGATTGCAACAGGTGGCAGGCAGGGGGTCACACAAGTCTGTCCACCTGTATTGGTCTCTGTCTTTCTTTCTAGATTCAAAAAGCAAGAGGACTTAGCCAGTGGCATACAAATGGGGGCCAAGAGCTTTGTGTCCTAACTCCTAAAGTGCACCTCCCAATTTTTTAAATATAGTCCTTTTTGAATAATAGCATAATGTTATATATGATGCATAATTTCATGCAGAATGCAATGAAACAAAAAGCAGGCCTCCATCAGTCTTGAAAGACTATGGTATTGTGCTCGGTGCTGCATATGTTGCATGCGAAGCATGAAAGCCTGGGTTGGATTGGTATGGAGGATTGGCTGTTACCCAAGCAGCAAATCCCCCCTCTCCATGCCACTGAATTAGTCCAATGGAAAGGCAGAGCCAATCCGATTGGATCCAGCTGGTATCGCAGAGCTGGGCTAAGGACAGGAGCTCACCCTGTCTTGTGGAGCCAACCCGAGTCTCGAACCCTGGCCTGCTGGTTAACAGGCACAGCGTCTTAACCGCTTGTGCCACTCACAGACCCTAACTTCAAACAAACCATATTGAAACAAACTTGAAACAAACCAAACTTGAAATAAACCATATTGAAATATATCTATTCTAGCAAATATGGCCAAAAAGCTTGCTCACACACTATGCACTATTGCACTAAAAAAAGGTAAAGGTGTCCCCCACTGGTTTTACTGCTAGTCATGACTGACTGTACGATGTGGTGCTCAATCCTTTTTCTAAGCCAAAGAGCCATCATTGTCCAGAGACACCTCCACGGCCTTGTGAAGTGCACGACTATACACCAAAGCACACAGAATGCTGTTACCTTCCCACCCAGGTGGGTACTTACTTAAAAAAAAAAGCAGGCCTCCATCAGTCTTGAGAGACTATGGTATCGTGCTTGGCGCTGCATACGTTGCATGCGAAGCACGAAAGCCTGGGTCGGATTGTTAGGGAGGATAGGCTGTTACCCAAGCAGCAAATCCCCCCTCTCCACGCCACTGAATTAGTCCAATGGAAAGGCAGAGCCGATATGATTGGATCCAGCTGGCGTCACAGAGCTGGGCTAAGGACAGGAGCTCACCCTGTCTTGTGGGGCCGAACTGGGTCTCGAACCCTGGCCTGCTGGTTAACAGGCACAGCGTCTTAACCGCTTGCGCCACCCACAGCACAGGGTACTTATTTATCTACTTGCATTTGCATGCTTTTGAAATGCTAAATTGGCAGGAGCTGGGCAAGGAATGGGAGCTCACTCCATATTGTAGCACTTGGGTCTCAAACACTGACCTGGTGGTTGACAGGCACAGCTTTTTAACCACTGAGCCACAATGGCCCTGCTAATTGCACTATTATACATTCATCATTGACAAAAAACTAGGGAATCATAAACTATGAAATAACCTTCAGAGAACTAGTTCAAACTAATATTACTACTAATAATAATAGAATAGGAAGGATATATTCATATTGTCCAACTACCTGTGAATAGCACAAAATCCTACAACACCATCTCCAGCAGGTGTGTGTCAAGCCTCTGCTTGAAGATCTCCAGAGAGGGAAAATCCTCCTCCTCCCTTGTCAATCTGTTCCACTGTTAAACAACCCTTACCATCAAAAATTTCTTCCTGATATCCAACTGGAATCTCCTCTTTTGCAGTTTGTACCATTTGATCTAGTTCTATTCTCAGATGCAGCTAAGAACAAATTTGTTCCTTATTCCATATGGCATCCCCTCCTGGTATCGCATAATGAAACTATAACACAGTATCCATTTAAATTATAAGATTTACACAAAACTTCCAGGCTGCCACTCCAGTGAATAAGCGGCACAGTCCTTTACATGCCACATCCAACTCAATTGCCATTGGAGCAGGTATGTTTTGTTGCCCATAAGCAGCAGTTAAGCTGCAGAGGGAGTGTGATGGGAGGGTATATCAGAGGCAGGGAAGGGGTAAGGAAGGGAGGAACAGGGGTTCAATCTGGCCTGTAGTAGGGTCAGTAGAATGGGACAGCAGAGAAGTCCTGCACAGCATCCTAACCCCCAACTATGAGCCTGCCATATTCATATGGCACAGATCAATGTAGGCCTGTTGAGCAGGCTGGGTGCTACACAAGGTAGGGGAACAAATATTTCCTGACCCCATGGTGACCACCTGTTATCTTCACTTCAGTTGGGAGTTCTGTCCTAGGTGTGAGAACAGGTGTCTTGGGCATAGACCTAAAGGTGGAGGATCGGCCCTGCAGGATAGACATGGTAGGCAGAGTAACTCAGCTTGCCAGTTGTATTTGTTTACCTAAAGTTGTATTCAAGTAAGTCCTGGAGGATTCACAGGGTCCTTTTACATTGAATAATGTCTTATGCCTGGCCACAAGTATCTTCTTAGGCAAGACTGCTCTCCTTGTCTTCCCTCGTGGGTACTGAGTATTCACTCCACCCCGTGCTGTTCTAGACTGTTGGGGATGTGTTGTTGGAAGCCTGGGCTTCACAACATTTCATTGGCCCCAGCATCCTCCTCCCGATAACAGCCAGTGGGTGTGGCTGGTGTGAGTTGCCCTCTCCTGCTCCAGTCCTCTGGGGGCACTCCTTGCCCCTGGGCTGGGTCCCTGCTGCTGCAGCTGTCAGTGTGGCTTGGGTTGGGATGGCAGCAGCACCCCTTGCTGCCACTGTGTCCCCTCCATGGCCTCTGCCCAGGACCAGCTTGGCAGGTGCATGGTGTCTCCCTCCTTCCAGCCGGCTGTCTGCCTTTCCCCTGGGTGCTAGTTGGAGCTTGCTCCCCCTCCCTCCTGCCTGGACTATAAAAAAACCCCCTCTGGCCTTCTACCTGCCTCCATGGTGGAGGTTGTCCTGGAGAGATGTGGTGGGCAGTGACTTGGCAGCTCAGCTCCAGCCCCCGCACTCTCCTCTGCCACCCTTCCCCCTGGCTGAATGGGCCTTTATCCACCTGCTGGAGTGCCCAGACAGAGGCCATCCTCGGGGTATGTGGGCTGTAGGCTATGACTTGCTAGTGCAACTCCAGTCCCAGCTTTCTTCTCTCCCATCTCCACACCTACCACCTGTCTCCTTGGGCCAGTGCCCTCCCACTCATGTGTCTGGACATTCTGGAGTTCGACTCCCACCTGGTTCCCCATAGGTTGCCTATGCCCCTCCTGCAGCCTCCAAGTTAAGCCCCAGGCAGTCTCCAGGGGAAGGGGTAACCCCGTGACACCACCTACCTGCTATAATCCAATTTTTGAAACAACATGGCCCTGGCAGCCCTGCTGCATCAGAGTTGGAAAGGAGTGGGTTGTCAATCACCCAACTGATCAAGAATAATGTTGATTCTATATTATACATTTTGAGCAGTGACTTTAATCCCATGTTCTGTATCAAAACATGACATTTCTCTTTTCTAGGCTGACAACTATGTTGTCAGTTTGCTTTGTTTATTTTTGACAGTTAGGATGGGTAAAGATGTCTTCTGAAAAGGGACTTCACAGTAACTCCTCTGATGTTATCTCCATGGAGGTCACTTTTGCAAAATTTTAATAGGTGAAAAACTGTTTCACGCTTGAGATGAATTGATCATAGGAGTTGCTGGGTATTTTCAAACCCTGGGAGCCCTCTGGATCTTCTTCTTGAACCACTGAACGAGAGCTGTGAGTGGAAGCACAATTCTATGGGCATAGAGAAAGCAGACTAAAATTACTAACTACACTAACAACTACAATTCATATCGTGGTGTACATTTGTGGGCACTAACAATAGTATCACTAAAATTTGTATCACTTGGTGCCAGAGCTCATTGTGTAACCCCCATTATGGACTTCCTCTTGTACTAGACCCTCCTGAATAAATTATAATATCATACACACAGTTTAAATGAATCACAAGAGTTAATATACGGTAACCCTCATTAGCTTCATTTCTGTGTTGTAATATATAATATGGGCCACCCCCAAAGTCACTAACCAACAAAACAGTGGCCAACTTCATTATAATCATGTGACTGAATTACCCTACAATCCAGAGTAACTACGGGTGCACGTAAGAGACATTACGTGCACCCGTAGTTACTAGACCACCTAGTGAAAACCTATGGGAAATTCATATTGCAATCCTGAGTAAATTGTTCTTACACCGGAGCAAGGACTCCACGTAGTTACTCTGGATTGCGCCCTAAGAGTTCTAGTATTAGCTTTGATATATGGAAGTGAGAGCAAACATACTAACATCTTATTGGGTACCTATTGTGTCATAATAACACCTCACTGGCTCCCATTTGTCAGTTTTGAGTTAAGGAAATTCAGTTTTTGTCTCTGTAAAAATGTATATGACAAGAAATTTCTGCCAAAATATCAATTGTAAATCCCCTTCTGGCCTTATATGTGATGTCACTCTGGGTTCAGGGCTGTTCAAGCAGCATGAGGTCAATGCAGAGACAATTAAAGAGCTATTAGTTTCCTTGGCAGGCTTCAAAGTCTCTGCCAGAGTCAACCTTTTCAGGTCTCCTGAGCAAAAAGCAAGCCAGTGTGCAACACTTTCATTTGAATCAAGCAAGTGTCCTTCTCTTTGGCAGAATCGTACCTGCCCCTCTTGCAGCCTCATTCCATGTTAGGCTGCAAATGTTAGGAAGACGTCTGGTTTTTAAAACACCAGGCTGTAATCTTCATTTCCATCTAAAACAAAGTCCCAGGCTATAATTCAGAGCAATTAAAAATAACACATATGGAAAGCAATGGGTCTACTTCTGAGTAAATCAGGTTGCAACTCTGTGTTGCTGTGCAACTCTGTGTGTTGCTCTTGCTCATTCCTTATTGTTTTTCTCTTCACCATAAATTGAATTGCACACTCTTGGATATAAGAGATGTGTTAAGCCTCTGGTTTAACACACCCCACACCTTAAAAAAGGAGTTGATTAATTGTTCTACTGGTATGTAGTTTATACTGCACTTACTCTGATAGTGTTTACTAAAAGGTTGTGAAGATCAGAATTTTAAAAGTTTAATAAATAAAAATGTATCTTATGGTCTTTTACTGAAATTTTAATAGAGATTGAAAAGTTCTTAAATAGCAGTTACAGGTAGATTATTTTTCTGCTCTCAGTTAAAAATCAGACATAATTATAGACACCCCCTAAGTTAACCCTTGACTTATACAAGGGTCATAGATAATTCAGTGACTTTTTGGCTCAATACCTGCCCTTGAATTATCTGTAAGATTGACTTGTAGATAAATAACTGTGGTACATAAGGCAGTTGTGTTTTCCTTTTCTGGTTATTTAATCATACCTTTTGAGGGAATACCAATATTTCCACGTGGTTTGTTTCACCATATTCTGCATTAAATTGCACATTTACATGTGCAATAACATGACAGGACAAGTTGAAAATACCAAAATTTCCCAATTTTGGCCAGTAGCAGTATTATCTTCCCTCAAGGGAGTGTGTGCACTCTACACACCCCAGCACTCCCTAGCAACATCACTGAGCCCCACTGAACTGGCTGAACACATTTTTAATCCAAATAATAGGGAACATCAGGGCTGTTCCCTGCTGTGCATGGTTAGTTGTGCATAACTATTTATGTAATGGAACAATTGTCTGCAAATTGATACAGATGATGATGACTGCAGGAGGTGAAAGGATTTCAGAAACACTAACATAAGGACATATGCAGTACTGGTACTCCTGAGAGGATTGAGCTTTGGTATGATATGCTATCCACTTATATCCCCATGCTGCTGCTCCAACTTCTGCTCTCTGGATTTGAAATTAAGGGAACAGAGGGGAAAAGAAAATGCAGACAAGAGAAATAATTTAGTTGCCCATTCTTTAGTCCATCACTCTCCACAAGGGAATTAGCAGCACACAATAAGATAATGGCAGGTAGATTTGGAAAGTCGACTCAGAAGCCAGAAGGTCTGAGACCTACTTGAAAGGAAACAAGCTGTAACCCACAAAACAAATACAGTATATTAATGGAACACAAGGACAAAGGGGGTGAAGAAAATTAGAGAGTACATTTTGGTTTGCCTAAAGTTTGAACAAGCCTTTTTGCACGTCTCAATCTGACTTGCTAACATCACGTATAGGAAGTGAGTGGGACAAAGGGAATCCCTACCTCTTATGTTTATAATAGAGTCATATTTGATGAGTTGGTTAGAGAAACTGATACCAATAATCCATTGTACAGCCTAACAAGAGATGGATATTTTTTACTTTTATCCACAAGCACAAGTAGCAGATCAAGGTTCCTCTACCATTAAATTGCCCACATTCATGCATACTTTAGCAATACACAATGCTTTGACAATACACTGAAACTATGGAAGCTCCTGTCTTGCACTCTTTTTAAAGTGAATGTTTTTTGTTCCATTTATTAGCACAACAACCTATGTATCTAATAATAACAACTCAGGTCATAATCCTAACCAGTTTAGCCCAGCATGACTCACCCATCTCCCCATTTCTCTTGTGGTGTGGGGAGACCAGTACATGTCTTTGTACTATCCTAATTCCCTCAGCAGCGGCACAGAAGTGCCTTACATACATTTGTGACACCCCCAGGCCAGCAGGGGACTTGCGCCAGGACTTGAGTCAGCCTGAGAGCTAGGATTGCACATGCACTGTCAACATATGAAATCCTTGTTCTGTTTCCATAATTGGATATACAGTGGGTTCTCTTTATCCATATGTTTGGAACCCACGTATTTGACCTACCATGGATTCTGAACCCACAGCTGGACATCCCAGATGCAACTAGACGGTGCTGCTGTACTTGTCCAGAAATCAGGCGAAAGCCCAGTATGCGGATTTAATTATCTGTGGCTTTCAGTATTGGTGCGGTTTGGTGAATGGAACCCATGTGAATGCCAAGAGGCAATCTGTATGGCTTCTCCATATTTTACAAATGTTATGAGGAGAACACAGTCAAAAAAGTTTGGGAACCTTTGGTGGAACCCTACGTAAGACGTATAGCTGCAATCCTAAATACACTTTCCTGGAAGTAAGCCTCTTTGAATATAATGGGACTTACTTCTGAGTAGACAGGCATAGGACTGCACCCATATCCTCAAACTGAAGTACCACTGGAATGGCAGTTGTGACAAGCTTCAGAGGTTAAAAATAGCTGAAAATACCTTCTGGGTTCTTCAAAGAAATGCAAGGAGAAATGCAAGGTTCTGTACTTGGGCAATAAAAACCAAAAATACAGGTATAAAATGGGGGGTACTTGGCTTGGCAGCACAACATGTGAGCGGGATCTTGGAGTCACCGTGGATCACAAACTGAACATGAGTCAGCAGTGTGATGTGTCTGCAAAGAAGGCAAATGCCATTTTAGGCTGCATTCAGAGGTCTGTAGCTTCCAAGTCGCGAGAAGTTCTAGTTCCTCTTTATTCACCATTGGTCAGACCTCACCTTGAGTACTGTGTTCAGTTCTGGGCACCTCACTTTAAGAAAGATGCAGCCAAGCTGGAGCAAGTCCAGCGGAGAGCGACAAGAATGATTAGTGGGATGGGAGGGAAACCCTACGAGGAAAGGTTGGGGGAACTTGGGATGTTCAGCCTGGAGAAGAGGAGGCTGAGAGGAGACATGATTGCCCTCTTCAGATACCTGAAGGGCTGTCATAGGGAGGAAGGGGCTCATTTGTTCATAGCTGCTTCTGAAAGCAGAACTAGAACCAATGGGTACAAACTGCAAGAGAGGAGATTCCGGTTGGATATCCGGAAAAAATTCCTGACGGTGAGGGCGGTTCGGCAGTGGAACAGATTGCCAAGGGAGGTGGTGGACTCTCCCTCACTGAGGATCTTCAAGCAGAGACTCTATGAGCACCTGTTGGGGATGCTCTAGGGGGATTTCCTGCTACAGGCAGAGGGTTGGACTAGATGACCCACTAGGTCCCTTCCAACTCTATGATTCTATGATTCTAAATCTGTTTTTAGGGCAACTGCTTGTACAGATTCAACCTTGTTATAAGTGAAATTTCTATACATGGACTTGACCCAGCATGAATGGACACTGCAAAACACAGTTTTAAAAACTGCATTTCTTTTGTTGTATTATGCAACAATCATGCAAGCAATCATTCCATTCTTCCGTCCTAGAATCAAACCCCTATAGATATTGAGGCATTACCTTATTCTATTAGGCACAATGGAGGAGAAAGAAATCTGGAAACGGGTCTTTATACCAGTTTTTCCAATTTTTTAAAGCCATGGATTAATTCATGGGATTAATTAGGAATGGAACTCTAGTGGATAAAGAGTGACACCTGTAGTTACAAATGGATCTATTTTTTACACTGACCTACTAACAGAGGGAAAAAGTATAGACAAGTTGTTACTCCAGACAGAGCTTCAGAACCTGCAAGTGTCTCCTGGAACCTACAAGTGACATCACAAGAATCAAAGACCATAGATAAAACTATGGAAATCAGGATGCAGTGAGCAGAAACATAGTGAAATTTACTGCTCTTAAAACCTCCCTTACAGGAGAGATGGCCACAGAAAACAGAATGGAGACCATGCGGTCTCTTGCTGAGAAATTTCAGAGGGCTGTAAAGTATGAAGTGTAGCATATACCATTATTTTTGTGCCTTCAACCTTATACCTTCACATGCCACTTATAACTAGTCATTACCTCTTCAGCAGGTGACAGTGGAACATAAAAAACAGGGACAGGCAGCAGAATGAGCAGGTTGTGCCACCTCACATCCTTCCCTCTTGGGCAAAGCAATGAGACATTGATGGCTGCAATCCTAAAGACACTTTCCTGGAAGTAAGACCTTTTGAACACAGTGGTGCTTACTTTTGAGTAGACATGGTTAGTGTGCTCATTAACTGGAAAGATCGGCCTTGTAGAAGGCCCTGGACTCATTTCCACAGTATAGTTGTTCATTTTCTAAACAGTGCAGGACACTGACAGCTAAGCGAGTTTCCAAGATTGGCTGTCAATCTTTTGTATCTGGTGAAGTTGTCTCCTATTGAGGAAAGGAAACTTCCTGGAGTAGGAAACTCATGCAAACTTCAAGGTGACCCAGGACTTCCTCATGGGCTTAATTTGTACCTGTTCAAGGTATAGGCTTTCTCCACTTGTTGGACAGGCTAAGGACCGGAGCACAGTTCAAAAGTGGAGATGGTTGAAATGTGGAATTCAGAAATGCAAAATGTCAACCAAAATAGACATGCTAAATCTTCCTGCTAAATCTCTCCACTTAGTAAAAAGTCGAGCTTGGGCACAATGAATGGGACAGGCCTTCAGGGAGATGAACCTGAATTATGATTCCTCCATACAAGTTATTATTACTTGCAGAGGTACATTTGTCTGACAGCTTTAATTATTTAAACATTTCTATATCCTACATTCCTATCTCTTCTAGTTATGAAAGATTCTTTATTGTTGGGGACACTCAAAAAGAGACACTACCAGTGATGGGCTGGTCCCATCCCTAGACCTGGGACGCCGGAAGTGGGAGGGACCAGCCGGGGTCAGGGGGTGTGGGCGGGGCAAGGGGAGGGACTGGGGAGGGGCGAGGGGCGGGGCGACGTTGGCGCCTGCGCAGTGCCTGCTTAGAAGCCGGCCTGCCAGGCTGGCCTGGCAGGCCAGCTTCTAAGCAGGCTCTGCACAAGCGCCGACACCAGCGCTCATGCAGAGCATGCCTGGAAGCTGGCCGGGAAGGCCGCTTCGGCGCTTGTGCAGAGCCTGCCTAGAAGCGGCCTGCCCGCTTCTAGGCAGGCGGCGGTGGGCGGTACGGTCCGCCATGTTTTTCATTTCCCTGTCGCTGGCGGTACGCTGGTAGTCGCCCCTCCTTCACCTGGAGGCTGGACTCAAACAGTTCTCCTCCCTGAGGGGCGGCCCCACTGTCCCAGTCTCAACGAAGAGCCGAGCAGCAGCAGTCGCCCCCCAAGATAGCAAAGCGCCCCAGGGCTAAACAGCCATCAGTCGTGTGCAAGCCCTGGAACAGACAAACCACTAGCAACGAAGAAAGGTTAGAGAAAGAAAACCCCCAACCTTTCCCTCCAAGGTCCAGACCGTGTCCCATAAATAACCAGTCAACCAGGAACCGAGGGCCAGAGAGAGGCGGGTAGAACACCCTCCTTCCTATCATCCCGGAAAAGAAGTTCACGGTAAGGAAAAACTTACTTTTCCCTGGATTCAGGAAGGAGGGTGTTCTGTACCAGTGGGATATAGCAAAGCAGTATCCGTCCGGAGGAAGGGAGGGCTGGCCCGAGAGCCTAAGATGTAACAACCCTTTGCAACACCCTCCTGCCAAAAGCTGCATCCGAAGCAGCTGCCTTATCTATCTTGTAGTGCCTGATAAAAGTCGTGGGGGAAATCCATGTTGCAGCCCTGCATATGGATTCGATAGACATTACCCCTTCAAAGGCTGCTGAAGCAGCTGCACTACGAGTAGAATGAGCAGTGATGCCGGCAGGAGGGTCCCTTCCCAGGGACGAATAAGCTAATGCTATGGTCCCCTTAATCCAGTTCGCCAGCGTACTTCTAGACGGACGCTTGCCAACTGCCGAGCCCCTGAAGAAGACGAAAAGTGCATCCGTTTTACGGATGGTTCTCGTTCTATCAATATAGTAATTGAGGGCACGTTTTGCATCAATTTTGTGCCAACCTTTTTCCCTGTCCGTCTTGGGACGGGGGCAAAAGGAAGGGACCACTACTTCCTGTGCTCTATGGAACCACGAGTTTATTTTAGGGACAAAGGTAGGATCTAGCCTCAGGACTACCCTGTCCTCCTGAACTATACAGAGATTGGGGTTCACTGAGAGAGCCCCCAATTCCGAGACACGTCGAGCAGACGTGATGGCAATCAAAAACAGTGTTTTAAAGGTGAGGAACTTTAGGTCAACCTTGTGAAGTGGTTCAAAAGGAGGATTTTCTAATGCCCTTAGCACTAGGGGGAGATCCCAAGAGGGGAAATGATGCACCTGAGGAGGACAAAGGTGCTTTGCCCCTTTCAAGAATTTAGCAACGTGAGGGTGATTCAATGTTTTCCCTCCCGATGACGACCCCAAGGTGCTTCTCAAAGCCGCCACTTGCCTGCGGAGGGTACTCACTGACAGACCTTTATCCAGTCCTTCCTGGAGGAAACTCAGAAGAACCTTAAGTTTGACTTTAAAGGGGGAAAAACCTTGTTTTCCGCACCAGGCGCTGAATTTACGCCATGTGCAGTTATACACCTTTGTAGTGGACGATTTTTTGGCTGCCAAAAGTGTATCAAGGACCCTGTCTGAATACCCCTTGGTTGCTAGGACTTTCCGCTCAACCTCCATGCTGTCAAGCTGAAGATCGCCGGATGTGGATGCACTATGGGTCCCTGTGTCAGCATGTCCACCCAGAGTGGAAGGGTCCATCCTGGTTCCAAGGCCAGGGACAGGATGTCTGGGAACCAAGGACGTCTCGGCCAATGCGGGGCCACCAGAACCACTTCCGCTTCCACCTTCCTTATTCTCCGTAAGAGGAACGGAATTAATTTCAGGGGAGGAAAGGCATATAGAAGACCTTTCGGCCACTCCAATTGAAGAGCATCCACCCCCTTGGACCCCTTCATCTGGAAACGAGAAAAGAACGTCGGGAGTTGGTTGTTTTTGTCTGATGCAAACAGGTCTATGACTGGGTTGCCCCACCTTAGTGTTATCTGATGGAAAATTTGTGGATGTAGCATCCACTCTGTATCGTTGACCTGTTGCCTGCTCAACCAGTCTGCAGTTACATTCAGGGTGCCTGCCAAATGCTCCGCCCTCAGCGAGCTCAGGTTGGCCTCTGCCCAAGTGAAGAGAAGATGGGCCTCCTTCATCAACAGCTTTGATCTGGTCCCCCCCTGCTTGTTGACGAAGGCTTTGGCAGTCATATTGTCCGTCCGGACAAGTACGTGCGCACCCTGTAAAATGTGACAGAAGTGAACCAGAGCCAGTCTGATTGCCCTGAGTTCCAACAGATTGATGCTCAATACTGCCTCTGTCTGAGACCAGAAGCCCTGAACCATGTCGCCCCTTAGGTGAGCGCCCCATCCCGCTAGAGATGCGTCCGTCGTCAAGACCTCCCTGGTTGGTGGAATGAAAGACACCCCTTGAGACAGTCTGCCCGGGGAAAGCCACCAAGGAATGCTGTGTAAGAATTCCTTGGAGAGCTGAACCTGCAAGGATATCCCTTGTTCTATTTTTCGGGCAAAGGGACGCAGAAGCCCCTGCAGGGGTCGAAGGTGAAATCGAGACCAGGGGATGATGTCTTGGCAGGACACCATCAACCCCAGCAGGGACGCCAGACTCCCCAGGTCTGAGAAGGTGTGGCGTTGTATGCTCAGGAGGGCTTCCATTATTCGATCTTGTCTCTCCTGCGAGAGCGAGACCGAACCTGATTGTGTGTCTAAAATCAGTCCCAGGTGTTGCAGACACTGCGTGGGGTTCAGGGCACTCTTTGAGAAGTTGACCACAAAGCCCAGGTTTGCAAGCCCCTGCAAGGTGGTCGCCAAGTCCTCCTCCGCCTTTTCCCTGGACGGTGATCTTATCAGGATATCGTCCAGGTAGGGGTGCAAGGCAATCCTCTTGCACCTTAGATGTGCCACCAGAGCCACCAACAATTTGGTGAACACTCTGGGGGCCGCCGTGAGTCCGAATGGCAGGGCCCTGTATTGGTACTGACGCTTCCCGTAGGAGAACCTCAGGTACCTCCTGTGTTTTTCCCGGATGGGGACATGGAGATAAGCCTCTGTGAGGTCCACTGAAGTCATGAAGTCCCCCAGTTGAAGGGACGCAACAATGGACCTCCATGTCTCCATCCTGAACTTCCTCTTTTTGAGGAAGCGATTTAGCCACTTCAAATCCAGAATGGCTCTCCAATCGCCATTCTTCTTGGGCACTAGGAAAAACACAGAGTAAACCCCCCTGCCCCTCTGACTCACGGGAACTGGCTCTATGGCGCCTATCGACAGAAGGTGGGCTATGGCTTCCAGCTTGAGGTGATGCTTGACAGGGTCCCGAGAGACCGGAATTTGCCAAAAACGGTCCCTGGGGAGCCTGAGGAACTCCAAGGAGTATCCTCTGCCAACTGTTTGCAAGACCCAGGAGTCGGTTGTGACGGACTTCCAGGCCTCCGCAAAGTTGAGGAGACGAGCCCCCACAGGGATCGTCTCCTCTGAGGTATTCATGTCAGGCTGATTGGGAATCCTTAGCGGACTTCCCGGAAGAAGTGGGCGTCTGGGGGGCGCGTTTCTTAAACTGCGCCTTACTCTTATCCCATTTTGGCTTACCCCGAGTGGACTGGTAACCTTTCGCCCTGTAATTCTGTCCTGACTGACGAAAGGAGTGAGACCTTTTGGCCTGCTCCTTCTTAGTGGTGGGGAGTACCTTTTGTTTATCCTTGTTCTCGACAAGGAGTGGTTCCAGGGCCTCGCCGAAGAGTTTCTCACCTTCTAATTTTCTAATTTTCTAATTAGGATTAGATTTTTTTCCCACTAGACCAGGCTTTAAAAGAAGACCCATCTTGAAAAAAGAGAACATGTGGTCACCCTGCATAGAAGGCCGACTGGTATGATCAAACTTCTTCTATCCATGTATCCATAGTACCAAAAGTGTTGTTTGAATGGGACTCCCAGGAAGGAAAATGACATGTCCAGTCAAACTCTGAGCCATGGTTACATTAGTGGGTGGTTTGCTGTTTACTCACTTCAGATGTGATGTTCCTTATTTCCTTCTTTGGTTCCTGACACCTTTACTTGCTCTTTTTCCTCTTTTGCGGATTGATTGACTAATTCTAATTCCTAGCTGTGGCTGTCCAACCTTTGCAATGCTCTCAAGAAATAGATGCCAGTCAATGAAATACAATGGTGCCTTGATTTTGAGCATAATTTGTTCCAGAAGCATGCTTGTAATCCAAAATGCTTGTAATCCAAAGAGGATTTTCTCATAGGAAATAATAGAAAATCAGACAACTGGTTCCACAACAAAAAATATTTATATAGAAATATTAACTGGACATAAAAACGATTACAAAACACTGTAATATTATACAGAATGCTGTACTAGTACTATACAGTACTGAATTGTCCTGTAACTTTGAAAACTTTCATTGCTGGTGCGAGGGAGACAAGAGAGAGAAGGGATTTTCTAGGATGACTTTCACTTTTGCTAACCGAGTCACTGCTATCCACTGACTCAATGGAATCTTTGTCCTTTCATGCAGCTTTAACATTCCCATGCTGCTGATGGGGAGCAGCATTGGAACATTGATAAGGCAACCTTCCACACTGCCACATGGCTCAGATTGTTCCCCTCCCCCTTTGACTTCCCTGGCCATGGAAATCTGTTACAAACTTTGCCCAGGGCCTCACCCTAACTCAAGATACCCCCCATTCCCCCTGTGAGTTCCCTGGCCAACAGTAGCCTGTTCCAAACTTCTTAGAAGTGTTCATCTTCCAACCAAGTCAAAATTTCTGTGGAAATGTTGCTCTTAATCCAAAACACTCTTAATCAGTCACTCTTAAATCAAGGTACCATGGTTCACCAGTCAAGCCTACATACCCAATCTGGAGACCAAACCGCAGTGGACTACCAACTGTAAACCAAACCAGATCTCCACATAGGACAAAGCATGCAGCACTTTTAACCAAGTGACCACAATTTCATATATCATAATGAATGAGTCACCATCTGGTTGTATTTCTTCTCTCCTCTGATTACATCAGGGCATTTAAGGAAAGCACAACCGTCTAATTACATGCATTTGAATTAAATGTCTTTGACTCTGCTCATCACTTTCTGGATGCAACTGTCCATCTGTAATTTGCTGGACAGCATTTTGGCCTGCTCTTATCACTGCCTCCAAAATCCATGATGAGGCTTTAGCGCTTGCTGTCAAAGGCCATATTGCATTTGCCATCTTTTATTACTGCCACTGAAAAGGGCAAATGGTCTTTACATTCAGCTTAAAGCTTATTGTGTTCTTTGAGCAAAGCAGTTATTTCTAAACAGAAGCTAGACCAGGGTCTTCCAAATGCCTGTCTTCAACATAGAGGGTCTCCAACATATATTGGGCTGACTTGCATTCATGGCACCTGCTGAGGATCAGAAGTGACATCATTAAGCAGGAGTGATGTCATTAAGCAGATGATGGCTAGGAATAAGCATTTTGTTCTCAAATAAGAATTCATAGATGCAAAAGAAAGAAGAGAAAAAATATGCAAATCTTGATCCAAACACTTCACATCTCAGTAGCTAAGAGATGTTTGGTGAACCCAGTTATAACAGGAGCCAGATAAGGGGCACATCTGGCCTGCAAGCCTTATGCTTAATACTCCTTGGCTTGACCAACAAGAGTAACGTATCTTCTTATTTATTTATGGCACTGTGCGACTGACCTTCCACTCTTACAAGATTTGAAATTGAATCATATATCATTTCAATATGGGTGAAGAGAATTTATACACTATGAATACTTAAATATAATCTCCAAGACTCCTTCTATTATTCTGTTAACATTTGTCAAGTTCAGATTACAACAACTGGTCAAGCATAAGATCCAACAGCCACCATGAGCAATGTCTAAGCCTCAATAAAGTCACTATGAGAAACTGATGCAAACCTAACTTGTGCTGAGACAGACCAGCATGCATGCACTGTATCCAGCACAGGTTTCAGGCAGCCCTGAGCAAAGGGAAATCTTGTACCCTTACCCTAGGGAAAGTAACCCCAAGGAGAGCCGCCTATACTTCCCCACCCTGAAACACCTCCCTTCTGCTTCTTCCCTGCTGTTCCATGCACTACTGACCCCTGCACCAGCTGTGCTGAGATGGCGAAAATTTACTTTTCCTGGAGCCTGTGCCAGCACAGGGAGGCCAACGCATATGAATCTGTCAGATTAACTGCCCTTATGCTAGTGCAAATGTGCATTACTTTTCTGTAGGTCAGGATTCCACCCTATTTTGGTTCAGAGGGCTTTAATGAGAAGTTGTAGACTTGTTCCCATTTCTGAGCTACAAGGTTGTGTTTTGGCAAGTCATACTAGATAAATCTGATGAAGAAGAGCACAAGGACATTTTTTTTTGCCAGTTAGGTAGCATAATAAATACTACTGCAGATAATTAAACATTTCAGTATTAATATAACCTCCTTTGTCCGTTCCACAGCTAGGATCACAAAAGCCTATTGCAATGATGGGTATTTTCCCTTTAATGCTCAATTAAATACAAATACAAGCCCACAATAATGCGATCCATAGAAGTAAAGGTTACAGTTGTAAGTTCAGTTGTGGTCCCAATATCGCATATACAGAAGCTAAGACTACTGACACAAGAAGTCAGAGAAGTTTCTGTTGGAAAACCAGCATATACATTTGTCTCAAAGTGTGTCCATCTTAGAAAATCCATCTTGTTGCCTACAGACAGTGATCTGATCCAGAACTCCTGTCATTTCCAGCAATCACAGTCTGAAATCACCCTTGATTTGTTATATGATTCCATAATACATATTTTATTCAAACTGGCAAAGTTGAAAAAAAATCTAGTAACTTTCAACAGCAGATTCAACTTGTGTTCGACCATAATTTCAGTCTGTATGTAATACAAGCATGTATTACATGCTTCTGAAGTATTTCTTTAGAAGAGAACTTCTGAAATAATTTAAGAGAGCACTTCTATAGTGATTTATACTGTTCATTCTTCATGTTCCTTGGAAATTTTAATGCGCAATGAGAATTTGGGGAAAAATAGAGAAACCTTAGCTTGCAAATTCATTTGAAACAGGTAGGAAAAGCCATAAGATTTAGTACTAGACCCTAAAGCAAAACCAGAACATTTTTTACACATTCAATTTTGTACACTAGATAAGGCAATCATCAAGTATGGCCTTATTCATTCCACACAGTAGAAGGAATGGTGGAGAAGCCAAGATCTTCACCACACTGTATAATGGGATTGTAGATAGAGACTGACCTTGTGCTCTTTTCCCTGCTGTTTAAGCCAACCTACTCTCATCCTAAATGAGCCCCTTTTGAGTCTGAACTGTTGAAAATAACCACAGCCACTTTCCCGATTGCTGTAATTTAATTAAATAACCTTTTCACACTGAGCAACCACCAAAGCAACAAAGGCTCATTAATCTTTCTAGTGATTAGAGACACCTCAAGAACTTCAAACATTTACCTCTCCTTCCCAGCAGCAGAAATGGTTTTAGGAGGATCATGGTTCATACCTCACATTCCCTGGAGCCAGAAATGGTATACGTGCAGGGCCCAGATCCATTAACCGATACATCCATGGTTTCAGAGTTTGTTGGCTTGTAGTCCACATAATACTCCTGTAAAGGGGAGTTCATTTGCCTTTCGGACTCACGGGCCTTTTTCCGGCGCCTCTTCATAAGTGAATGTTGCTGTAGCTGTTTCATGCTGGCCGGATAGCGCTTCCACGAGACGTAGATTACCAACAAAATCATAGCCACTGAAAGGAAGAGGGCAACGCTTCCAGCAATGATCTTGTGAAAGGAAACATGCTCATACTCTGGCTCTGGGCCAGAGGTTGGGAATTCTGGAGAAGGGCTTGGTGTCAAAGAGGTTGATGGATAGTCTTCCAAGGTGGGAAGAGTTGGTTTTGGAATATAGATGGGTCTTTGTTGCGTTTTAGGTGGCTGGTACGGTTTTTCCGTGACCACAACTGGGATTTCAGCACAGATGTTGTATGTTTCAACAGCATCACTCACCCTTTCACCCTGGATGTGCTTAGGGCCTGCACAAATCATGGTACTTTCCTTGTTTCCCTTGAAGTTTTTAAGCCAATGAAAAAGAGGGCAAATGCTTCGGGTGCACTCCCACATATTTCCAGAAAGGGTGATTGATATCAAGGAAATCCAGGCATTGACTGTCTCCTGGGAGATGTTGGTGAGTTTGTTGGAATCCAAATTGAGCTTTTGCAAATTTGGCAGGCATTGGAACGTCCCAGGTTCAATCCCTGCAATGTCATTCCCTGATAAATCCAAGTTATGCAAGGAACTCCAAGTCCAGGTTAAACCTTGGCTGATGGATCGGATCCGATTCCATTGCAAATAAATGGAGCGGAGGTTGAAGAGTCGTGGAAAGTGAGCAAAGTTGATCTTAGAAAACTGGTTGTGTTCTAAATGGAGTTCTGTCAGCTTCAGGAGGCCAGCAAAGGCATTGCGAGATAAACTCCGTAGGCGGTTATAACCCAAATCCAGAAAATCAAGGTTGCGACAGTCTTGGAACACTCTAATGGGAACAGTTTTCAATGAGTTTGATCTCAAGTGCAAGATCAAAAGCTTGCGGAGACCTTTAAATTGCTCCGACTGCAACACCTGCAGCTTGTTGTATGACAGGTCCAGGTTACGGAGGTTGGGAACTGGATGGAAAGTTTTATTCTGCAGAACAGTGATTTTGTTGGAGCTCAGAATTAATTCCTTCAGCCTGCGGATGCCTTGAAAAGCATCCTCGTCAACGTGACTGATGTAGTTGTGGTCCAGGTACAGCCAGATGAGTTGGTGAAGGCCTGCAAACTGATTGGGCTTCAGCTTCTGGATGCTATTGTACCGTAACGATAAGCCTTGAGACCCTCCAGAAATGTTCTGGGGGATATCTCTGAATGCATGTGATTCACAATACACAATCTTGCCATCGCACCTGCAGTTCTTGGGGCAAGCTTTCTGAGCCCCTGCAAGTATCACAAACAGGACCGCAGGAAGGAGCACGAGGACCACGCTCATGCTTCTTAGCTGCTTAATCACATGGAAACCTATAACATGAAGGAAAGGACAAAACAAACATGGTAAAATCTCATCAGAGAACTTGATTTTTCAGTGATATTCCTGAAATGCACATATAACTGTCTATATTATTACAATTCCTTTGTTTGTTTGGTCAATTCTTGCTGTTCTTTTTCCTTCCAGAGCCCTAGCCCACATATGCTATCATGCTACAGATTTTTATTATATTACCTTGCTGTGATTTATGACTTCTGTAGAGAAGTGGAGGGAACACCTCCCTGCACCTGGCTTTGACTCATTCTTCTGAACATCAGTGTGTGTTCCAGAACCAAAACTGCCTATCACTAAGTTGCTGAGGTTAGAACAATAAACGTATCTGTCAAGTCACTGTGATATAGGCTTTTTTTTTGGCAAGGGGTGGTGAGAGCTGGAACACCGCAATTCCCAACAGTCCCTGAAAAGTCTCTGTTAGCACTGCAATTGCTAACAGTCCCTGAATGAAATCAACTTGCTGGTTCATAACCTCTTGCTCACGAATGGTGACAAGTCCAGATATAACCAATCTAATAAGTTTGTCTAGGTAGCCTGAAAATGTCTTTGATAACAGATTGTGGAGGAAACACACATACAAAAACACATCCTCAAAACAGCACTTGGCAAGAGTGTTTCTGAGGTAGGGCGCATCCTGAATGCAAGGTCGGAATCCTTTATGTTTGCTGAATATATCCCAAGCATGCAGAAGATGGAAATGCATATACACTGTTTTGTGCATTGTATAGAAAGTCTCAGATAGGATGATAAACACATGAGTGATGTGCTCTCTGTGATCATACCAGATAAAGATCTATGTCTGCATTACTTCTACACTGAATTACTTCTACTTACAACTTCTACACTCTTGTAGGTATATCGAGGGAAAGCGTTGCTTTTGATAATCACAGCATGGATGGGAAAGAGAGTTATTGTAGAATAATATTCAATAAGATGTGAATGACATCCTTTTGATAAAAGCAATAATGCAAAATGAAAAAAAAATCAGATTTGTATGTCAAGTAAAGTGAAGTGCCCCCTACTTTGTCCTCACTTTTGTCCATTTTAATATTTTCCATTTGCATGCCAGGCTAATTATGCTGTGTTCATGCTGTCCACGTTTCCCATATCTGGCCCACAACTATGGGCAAAATTTTCTGAAAATTTAGTCTATGCATACATGTATACATGTTCACTAAGAAGGTGTGTTGGGGAATCAGTGCATAGAGGAAGTGATTTTTTAGGTCTTGTAGTAATCTTCGAGCTGGTAGCAGTCCCCAGAGTCATACAGTGCAATGCTAAGCATGTCTACTCAGAACTAAGTCCTATTGTATTAAAGCCCACTACCAGGAAAGTGTGTTTAGGATTGTTTAGTAATCATCTGTCTGACTAACTGCATTAGAGCACAATCCTAACCAAGTTTACTCAGAAGTAAGCCATCGTGCATCGTGTTCAATGCATCTTACTTTCAGGAAAGTGTGTTTAGGATTGCAGCCTAAGTTTATTGGGGCATTTTTAAAAAAAGAAACCTCTTATCTTCCCAATACTATGAAGGGGGAAGACAGAGTGACCATATGCAATAAACAAAAAGAGTACAAAGCCCCCAAATGTAGGATACCCAAGAAAAATGTAGGATACGACAAAATTGAAGCTAAAATCAATCATATATACAGGTGTCCCTCGTTATCCACTAGGATTCTATTCTGGAACCTCCTGTGGATTAAAAAAAATCAGTGTATAACAAAAATTATGGAAAAATAGGTTTAAAGACTCACATCCAGGTTTCTAGCTCCTCTACTGCACTTAATAGAATTAGGTAGTGTCTCAATATCTGCAGGGGCTTTATTCTGGGACTGAAAAATGGAATGATTGCTTGCAGGACTACCTATCTACAACAGTAGAAAAGCAGATTTTAAAACCGTGATTTGTAGTGGCCATTGTGTTGAATCAAAGCCATGTATCAAAAATCAAGATTGGACCTGTATATTGCTTTCTTGTGCTTAATTTAAACACTATGGCTGCAATCCTAAAGACACTTTCCTGGGAGTAAGACCCATTGAACACAATGGTGCTTACTTTTGAGTACACATGATTAAAATTGGGTTGCCATATGTCCTGAAAAACAGGGACAATCCTGATTTTTGAAGATTGTGTTCACATACTGGCAAATGGAACAGGAGGTCCTGTTCCGATTTTATGGGAAAGAATTATGGCAACCCTAGGTTAGGATTGTCCTCTATATTACTTATCATTAAATTTGAAACTATTACATATAATTTATTAATTACAAGAAGTCTACATGCTGTCTGCTTACAAGTAAAGGAAAATATTGAAGTTTTTCCAGGATGCAAGGCTAAAATCCAGGACATGTCCTGGGGAAAAAGGGGACATATGGGCACCATGCAGGGTGGAGTGGAACAGAACATGCAGGAATTTTTTGGAAGGGAGAATGTTCCTGTGTGGGTGCAATAAGCAAGAACAATGAGATGGATTTCTGAGTCTAAAGAGCTTTCAATTCTGTTTTGATCTTTTCCTCTTTAATGGCTTGCGTTTTTTTGATTTAAATTCTGATCTTTTCTTATTGCTGTAAGCCAGCAGCCACTACAGAAAAGAAACATGTTCCAGCTTACTGATGGAGGAGGAAATATAAATCTGTCACAACCGAGAAGGAGATAAAGGTAGGGAAAGAATAGTAAAGGACCGGTGGAAAGCTAGCACTTATATTTTTTTTATAGCGGCCGGGATGTGGGTGTCTTCCGGTTATCAATTCAACCCTTATGGAAGCAGGTTGACAGCAAAACAGAAGGCAAAAAAAATGCACAATTTCTCACTTTGCAGGCTTAAAGATCTGAATGTCCCTCAAAGCTTGCTTAATGTGAATAACCTGATCAATCCTCAGTGTGGATGCAACATGTCCTGGGGTGGAGTGGGTGGGAAGAAACTTATGGATAGACTGAAAAGCAATAGGGAAGGGAAATGAAAAGGAAAAGAGGGGTGTATGTATAGTCCATATTACAATTAATTTGAGACGTGCATTCTGAGATTAACTGCATACAGAAAACATTGCAGGGATAAGACAAGGAAGGGAACAGGAGAAAAAAAGAAAAGGGTGAACATAATCTAAAAATATAATCACTATTGAATCACCTGGCACAAGAATGCACAAGTGATGTTTAGAATGTGCCTTCTCTGGTCCTATTTGGAGCCCTGTTATCACACATACATACACAAAACACACACAACACACACACACACACACAGCACATCACTTGAAACAGCTGCAGCTGTTCTAGAGAAACAAGAAAAGTTCACTTACCCATCCTTTTGTCATCCGTAACTGTAGCCCCCCCTTTTTCTTCCAGCTGTTTTCTTCTAGATGTTTTTTCTCTCTGTGGGTCTTCCTCCCCCACACTTCAGATTTTCCTTCCCTGTATGAGTTGGTCCTTTCCCCCCCTTCTCCCTGTCTTCAAAACATCACAATGTCCATGTCACCCCAGCCCAGCTGCTATCCACTGGACTGCCATCAGGCTTGAATGCCAGGAACCCACACAAAGTTCCCCAGAGAGGAAGAATTTGGGGAAGATGGGGTGGGTCGGTGGAGGGAGAGGGTTTGGAAATGGGGATGATGGGGGGAAGGTGGATGGGTGGGGGAGATAGGACCAGGGGATGGGGTTGCAGAGGGATGGAGGCTTCCTTAACCTCTGAGCGCCATCCTGCATCTCGCCAGAGGACAATTAGCATCAATTGGCAGGCTGCACATCAGGGCGACTGGAGGACCAGCAACTTCTCAGGCAGAAGGACCACAACCTTTCCCTTCTGTGCTGAGCATCCCTTCTCAGTCAGCTCCCTCTTGCCATTCCTGGGCACTGCAATCCATCCTTAGTGCTCCCCCAGTGTGCCTTTGTGCAGTGCCAACAGGCCTCTGGAGCTCCAAAAAGAATCTCTGTCTCTCCCCTTCTCAAAAGGCAGACAGGCGAGTTTCATCCATTTAGCTGGTCAGGTTGAAAGTGCTTTGTAGCTGTGCTGAGAGGCTGTGCTCTCCCCTCTCATTCAGAAAGGATTTTTTTCCCAGAGAGAGATGATGCTCAGAAGCTCCTTGGTGCTAATGTTCGAGTTTGTGATACACTGAGTGCCCTCCACTGGAGAAAACAGATCACATATTAAAAAGGCAGGAACAAGTGAGGCTGTCATTGCTATGCAGACTGCTTTCTTTCAGGAAGAAAATTAAAGACACAGACTGGTTCCCCCCCCAACACTTCTGCACCAGTATCTCCCCCCTCCCAACTTTTTCAGATTATATTACTAAACGTTTATGACATCAGTCTGTTTGCACTGATTAGAAACAGGATCACAATAATACCACACTCTGTTTTGCGAAGGAATACAATGGCTAATCAAGGATTCGGACTTTGAAAATACAAGTACTGGAGAGAGTGAGTGAGTGAGTAAGAGAGAGAGAGAGAGAGAATCACGCAAACACAAGCTTTCTGTTGGCAAATTCATTCATAGAAATTGTTGCAAAGCGATCATGATCTCCCTTACAAAAGGGATTTAATTAAAAGGTCTGCTTCAAATAAAACAACAACAACATACCTATTAAATGGTTGGTGGGATTTTTTTTATCAGAAAACAAAACAGTTATATAGATCTATATATACAATGAGTTCTTGTCGTCCACTAGAGTTGGATTCCTGGACAGGGTTACCATATAGAATGGAGAACAGAGTGCCTCTACCTTTAAGCATTGCATAGAAGAAGGAATTCAGGCAGGTTTAGCTCAACATAGAAGGGTTAAAAAGCAGCAACTGCCTAAATTCCCTCTTCTATCCATTGCTTAAAGCTGTGATTTTCAACCAGTGTGCCATGGCCTGGAAGCATAAAGGAACATGTTTGATCATTCTCCTCAGGCCAATGTCTGTTTGATGTGGCACCAACACAATATTTGTGGATAACAAGAACAGAATCACATTAGAGATTGTGGCAATTTGGCCCTTTCAAATAGCAAATTTGCACATAAGGAGAACTGAGTACACAGATAACTGGATACATCAGATACCATACAACGTATATGCTTAGGTGCAATCTAAGAACGTCTACTCAGAAGTAAGGCCCATTCTGTTCTATTGGACTTACTCTCAGGAAAGTGTGTTTAGGATTACAGCTATATATAGTACACTACATATATGTATACTATATAGCAGTGGTAATCAAAGTGGGGGTTGTGAGCTCAGGTCAGGGAGGGTGGTATCTGCCATCTTCAAATCTGGCACTGGGCTTTCCTGGTAAGAATCACTGAACACAATGGGACTTACTTCTAGGTAGACATGGAGGAGTTTGGCATCACAGTGATATCAGATCCCTGTATGTTGACAGGGAGTACCAGGCAGAAATGCCTAATTACCACTCCTCTACACTTAAGTAAGATACTCCACCTCACCTAAATTCAATTCTGAGGGGGCTTCATATTTGCTCCAATCCTTAGAGGCTTCCTTTATTAAGAAGACTAGCGAAAAAGTCCCCATGAAAAAGTACTCATCTACACTCCATGCTCATTAACTCCTATGCACAACATCCCCCATGCACATCAAACCCCCATGTGCATTAACCCCCATCTGCATCATCCACCATGCGCATCAGTCCCCCATGTGCATCAGTTCCCCATGCACATCAGTCCCCCTATGACCATCAGTCTGCCTATGCACATCCACTCCCTATGCGCATCCACCCCTATGCGCATCCACTCTGTATGCGCAACCACCCCTAAGCGCATCCACACTCTATTCCCCCCCAACATCAACCCATGCACATCATCCTGCCATGTGCATCATCCCTCCATGCACATCACCTCCCCATGTGCATCACCTCCCCTTGTGCATGTACATCATCTCCCCATGCGCAACACCCCCCATGTGCCACAGCCCCCTATGCGCAGCATCCTGCCCAGTGCAACCCCTCCCTCCGAACAACATTCCCCCAGTGCACCAGGCACCGAGTACCAAATTGGCTGGATGTTGGTCAGCCTTACGTATAGGTATGTTGGTCAATATGTTAAATATAGGACAAAAACACGTTGCACCCAGGTTGGCCAGGCTTTCCCCGGACTTCTCCGGGTTTTATTACCTTGTCCAGGGGAGTAGGAAAACCCAAGAGTGCCTCTGGAATTTATGAGCCTTGCACACAGCTCATATTTCCCCAGCCCTAAACCTCCAGCATTCAACCCTATCAGTACCCTTTAAACTGTTGTGAGCCCTGCAGTTTCCCAAGCCCCATAAACCTCCAGCTCTTAACCCTTTCAGTGCAGACCCATTTGGGCAGAAATTGCAAGGGAGGAGCAGCAGCTCTGCCTGCCTCAGCCAACAATTCAGGCTCTGCTCCATTTCCAGACCTGGAAAGTAAATCCGGCCCAGGGATCCTTTCTTTACTCTGCTTCCTCCTTCCCAGTCCTTTACATTCTGATACTTTTGTCTGCCTTTGCACTCTGCACACCCTCAGGAGCACTGCTGATTTCTCTTGGTGGTTCCAGATCCCACCTCTCTGATGCAGAGATACCTCCTTTCTATCCCCCACTCTGCTTGATATCTTGCTTGTGTGTGTGTATGAGTATGTGCTTGTTTTTGTGTGTGTGTGAGTGTATGCTTATGTTTATGTGTGTGTGTGTGTGTGTGTGTGTGTGTGTGAGTGTGTGCTTGTGTTTGTGTGTTTATCTGGGTCTGAACCACATATGTTGGAGTCACTGGCTTCAGTGATGGGATTCAAAGAAATTAACAGCTGGTTCTATGCCCATCTGGCAGCCACTTTTAAATGGCTATTTTTAAACTTTATATGTCCTATCTCTTGTTAACAACCGGTTCTATAGAGTAGGTGCGAACCTGCTGGAGCCCACCACTGACTGGCTTGTGTTATACTACTACAAACCGTCTCTTTAATGTCTGGGTCTGAATCATGCATTTTACAAGGTTTTCAACTTTAAAAGTGTTGAAATTAAGTACAGGAAAGCAATATAAGTAGTTTTGCTTTATTTTAACATGACCTACATGTGTCCTACATTTTTGGGGTGTCATACAGTTTTTTTAAGCGGGTAGGAATTTTGGCTTGGGGGGTTAGGAATTTCAGCTGGAGAGGTAGCAGTTTCAGCCTTGGGGTTCAGGAATTTTGGATTTTGCCTCTGGTTACCCTGGTTGCACCCCATTTCAGACCCTTAAGGATCAAATTTCTCAACACTGGTTCTTTGTGATTGTTGATCTCACAGAAGGAACACCCTCCCCGAATTTCATGCTTCTCAATCCAGGGATTGGGGCAGAGCATCCCTCAGTCAGGGATTCTTCAATGGAAAGTATAGGGAGGAAAATGCATTGCACCCCTTTTCACCCCCTTCTGTTTGGAATTTCCGAAAACTAGTTCTTAGTGACTCCCTCCATCATGGAAGGAACACCCACCCCAAATTTCACACTTCTAGGCCCAGTGGTTTTGCCTGAGTACTGATGAGTCAGTGAGTCAGTCAGTGGCGTTTCTCTTTTATATAAACAGTATAGATTTATGCTGCAATCCTAAAGGCACTTTCCTGGGAGTAAGATCCACTGAACCATGAGTAGACATGGTTAGGATTGTGCTCTTATTCATTTATTAATAAGATTTATTCATTTTCCCTTTAATTCTGAGGGGTTCCATTTTTGCTCAAATTCTGAGGGGTATAAATTTCTCTCCATTTCTGAGCGGCATCAATTTCCAATTCTGGGGGCTCAATTTTCCCTCCATTTCTCAGTAACTTCATTTATGAAAAAGTTTTATTCATTGATTTACAAGTTTTATAACTTTTCTCTTTAATTCTGAGGGACTTTACAGTACTATCCCTCAAATTCTAAGGACTGTCAATTTCCCTTCAATTCTGAGGGGTTTCATTCATTTACAAGATTTATTCATTTTCCTTCAAGTTTTGAGGGAGTCCATTTTCTTTCCAATTCTGAGGTGCTACATTTTTCCTACTATTCTGAGGGGCTTCATTTATTTGCAAGATTTTTTTATTTACAAAATTTATACATTTTTCCTACTTTTACTGCCCAACATTGCATGTTCACAAAAGTGATCATATCTGTACACCTGTGGACTGGACAAAAAATGAGTTAGCACTAGGTATCACTGCCCTTGATCAGCAGGTTGTCACTAGAAGGTCCCATGCTTTCATGTTCCATTTCCTACTCCACCATGAAGCTTCCTAGATGACCTTAAGGCAATTGCAGTTTCTTATAATCAAATATAGAATAGTCCTATAGTCCTTCCTTGATACGCTGCAAGGAATCCTATCATTATACCATTTGCTAACAAGTTTTAGACTCTATTTTACTGGACTCTCCATGGTCTCCACCAGGGCATTTAACTCATGCACAATAAGCAAAAATGGTGTGACATTTGACACAAATATTACAAAAGGTATTTCTGCATTTCTGTCGAGGTTAGCTGAACCCCATTATCCATAACAAGTTCTTTAGGGAACAGGAAAAATCAGAGTTTAATCACAATTCTTGCAATCATTTTTTTGCAACAAAAAGGCCATTTTGAATGATAGTCAACTGTTTCTGTAGGTAATTTACATTTTCCTGGCTGATCCACAAATCACTCTGTTATGTCAATGGCTAACTTCTCCCATGGGCAGGAATAATAGACAACAAGAGTTGGAGGGGCACAGTTCGGTTTTTATATAATTTGTTATAACTGGCAAATGATTTACCATTTCTAACTTGATCCTTGATTTATGTGCCCACCACTAGTAGCAATCTTTTACTAGTAGTCCCTGTTTACTAAAACTCATTTCCAAATTAATTTCATGGATCATTCCTTTAAACATTCCTAGAAACTGCATGAGACCACAAAATGATCATTTCTGAAAACACATTCATCTACTGCAGGCAAATACTGCAACCCATGTTACAGCACAGTTGAAAGAGCATTTGAGACATTCAAGCTACATTCCTTTAACCCAGGGGTAGGCAACCCCTGGCACAGGTGCTGAGCTTGGCATGCGGAACACTGCTTATCAGCACACCAAGGCACTCCTGGCAGAAACAGGCAGAAGTGTGGCCACTGCAGCCACACAGAAAGGAGTCCAGTAATTGCCAGCAGGCAACGGCCTGTCACCATCACCAGAATGGCAACATCTCTCCTACCCTAACCCTACCATGCCCCCATCAGAATGGAAGGCCTTGGGGCAGAGACCCTGTGCCCTCTGGAGCCTTCTGCAGGACAGCAGGTGTGCAGCTTGGATGCGGCCAGACTGGGGGAATAGCGTCCAAGGGCCAGCTCATTCCCTGCAGTCCAACCCTTGGCAGCCCTCCCCCAGTCACCTAAAAAGCAGCAAACTTGAATGCACTGAGGCCAGCAGGAAAGTAGGCAGGGTGTCAAGGGGAAGTGCAGGACCCTCCCTGTTCCCTCAGCAGCTGGATCCCTTAGAGCCAAAGGAGAGCCTTACTGCTCTGCCCCATTCAAGCTTGCCCTTTCATGTGCATCTCCATTCAGAAGTAAGCCCCTTTGCAGTCAATAGATCATACTCCAAGGAAGGGGTGAAGAAGGGTGCATCCTTAGAGCCCAATCCTGCACCTCTCTACTCAGAAGTAAGCTCTTTTGCAAGATGCATGCCAAGGATTGGATCTGGCTTTTCTTCAGCATCTCAAGCACCCATTGCAGTGCAGAGATGAAGAAACCCCTTGGTGGAGGAGGGTGGGCAGAGGAAGCCATGTGCTGGCTGGAGGATAAAAAAGCTCCAGCAGGTGGTCTCTGCATGCACATGTAGAACTTTAGAATCATGTTGGCACATGGAATAACATTGTAACATTAATTCGGCACTACACTGCCAAAGCGTTGCTGACCCCTGTGTTAAATCTTCCTTTGAGACATTCAGGCTACATTCCTTTAATACTTATTATATATAGTGGGACTTACTTTTGAGAAGACATGCATAAGATTGTGCCATTCATTCATTCATTCATTCATTCATTCATTCATTCATTCATTCATTCATTCATCATCCATTCATTCATTCATTCGTAAATCCAATGCAGTTTACTTAGCAGTCTTTATTCTTCTCTTGATGTTTCCCATGCAAAAAACTAACATAATACCTCATGTACCTGTAATGATTCTTTTCTCTTTTATTATTGAATTTAATCTTCCTGATAAAGAATAGGCAAATATGTTAGCAGCCATCTTCTTGATTGGAAGGTATATTTCAAATCAGTGATTTTCAATCTTTTTCATCTCATGGCACACTAATAAGGCACTGAAATTGTCAAGGCACACCATCAGTTGTTTTTACCATTTTTTCAATTTTTATAAAGATTTTATTAATTTTCAGATACACGTAAAGAGAAAAATAGGAGCGCAAAAAAGGAGGAGATACTGACAGATACACACAATAGGTCCTCTGTTGGACAACACATACTATCTGCTCTTTAATCAGAACTTCTTCTCACAGGAAGTTATTTTTACCATTGATGAGGCATACCAGATGGTTCAAATCCCCCAATTTTCCTATTAATTAATGTCAATCCCCAAATTCCTGTGGCACAACTGAGGACTATCTATGGCACAACTAAGTGCCACGGCATACTGGTTGAAAATCACTGTTTCAAATGAAAGTTCAGCAGTTGGGGTGCTTACCTTACTGGGTCATTATAAGAAAAACTTCAAGAAAACATCAAGAAAAGTATGTGAAGGGCTTTAGCTACCCAAAAGTTGCTATTATTATTATTGGAATGAAATAAAGAACCTGTTTAAATCTCCTGTTTTTTATTTGCTTTCACTGTTGCAGTACTTTGCTGATTTTAACTCTTGAGTCTACAGCGTGCATCTGAAAGTGCCCTCTTAGAGAGCTAAGCAAGCTCTCAAGCTCTCTTTCTGAGAGCAAGGAGGTAGAGTGGTTAATCTGAGATCAGGATACCTTTCCTGACATGGCCCACTGATTTTACCTTGGACTCCCACAAGGGACGATCTCCAATGCAAGAATGAAGAAAGTCTAATGGACATTCTGATATGGCCCAAATTCTTCCTGGCCTGAAAGTAGAATGAATAACTAAGCACCAAGGTAGGGAGGGGAAACATATTTCTGCATCAAAGGTTTCCTCTTCCATCCTGACTCAAGAGGAACAGCAGTTCTTAATTTGCTGTCTACCCATCTCAAAAAAGGAGAAAGATGAATGTTCTTCAGGTATTATTCACATTGTGCACTTGTTATACCCCCACGCCTTGCACTTCTTATACCCCAGATTGTTTCAGACCCAGATCTTTAATAAGAACAAAGTCTCTGTTCTTCTCGTAAATCAGCTCTGAAGATCTGATGTGAAGATTGCTGCCGTGTGGATGCCCAATGCAGCATCAAAGCGGTGACATTGATTGGCAGACGTACACTGATTATAATATGGAACCCATGGGGGTCCACAGGGGAGAAAACCTAGGTGTATGGGATCGCCCAAACGATCCTCCTCTGGACATTGCGTTGTTCCCCGATGTGGTGGAGGTGTGGAGAATGGAGGACATGGTGGAGATGTGGAGGACTGGCGGAAGAGGGGGACCTGCCAAAAGAGGAATGTCAACACAAAGCCAATAGGCAGGTGTCGAATTTGGCTCGCTGGTCAAACAAAAAACACAGCTCCGCCCTCATGGGGTTAGGTTAGACCACCAGGAAGGGCGGAACCAAAAGGTGGGCTTTATAAGGGGGATGCAGTGGCAAGCCCATCCTCTTTGTTCTTCGGACAGGCAAACAAGCGTACAATCAGGATAAATTGAGGCACAGCCAAGGGGGTGTGCCTACAATAACCTGACCTCAGCCCTCAACAGGATGAGAACAGAAAGGCAATACCCGTGACTGCAGGTCGCCTACTTTCAATCCTCGGCGGGATGGAAGGTGGTAACCAGGCAACAGTATGATCCGACCCGCTCCCCCCCAGTTGGGGGGGAGGGGTATGTGGGGCAGAACCCGATTAACTGGGTATGGCCAATATATAGGTACATGCCAACCCTGGTACCCAGGTTTCACCT
Organism: Cryptoblepharus egeriae; assembly: GCA_030015325.1. NCBI lineage: Eukaryota > Metazoa > Chordata > Lepidosauria > Squamata > Scincidae > Cryptoblepharus > Cryptoblepharus egeriae. Next base: position 19,245,223 of record JAREYC010000011.1, on the reverse strand, counting down.
GGAGGCCCGGAAAGGATTGCAAGCTTGCTAACCCTAGACACGGGGCAGACGCTGGGGGTCTTAAAGGAATTTAACCCCCAGGTCAAGTTCAAGTTCAAGGTCTGCTCCCTTTTGATTCTGATTGGATTATTATTCTGATTGATTCTGATTTTAATAATCATGCAATAAAGTGGCCCATCTCCTTCATTTGTTTGTCTGTGTGTTTAATGGACCATGTGTAGACTAATAATTGTAGGCCCTTCCATCAGATGGTATGCCCCAGGAGGAGTGCAATCATTAGAAGGGGTTTGGCGGGAGGGACCTGAGGGAGCAGGAGAGATTCGGCGGGAAACGCTGTGGAGAGAGGGCCTGCCGTGGAAGGAGCCCAGCTCCTGGATTGAGGAGTGGAGGCGAGGCAGAAAGCCTAAAGCAGGTATCAAAGGGAGACAGCGAGAGACTGTGGAGACTAAGAAGGCAGCAGCAGCATCGGTCCCAAGCGAAGGAGACTCTAGGTGCCCATTACCCGAAAAGAAAGGGGAACAGTTAACCCTAAGGTTTAGTTGGTGTTTGGATGTTATAATTTCAGTTGTACTTACCTGGATGTTGGGGAAGTTGCCAGCCTGAACCAAGGTTGGAAGGGAGTGGGAACCTGTGGATTAGAAACAAGAGACAAGTAACAAACATAACTGTAACCACTAAGCTATGTGCAAGTAAATATTTGTTTTGATACTTACCTTGGGCTGGTTGTCTGTTACAATGTACTCTGCGGGAGAAGAGGAGGAGGATGGGACACAAATATTTGTTATCTTGGAAGAGCAAGACACCATTAGTGGAGGGAGAAAGAGAGGTGGTAGACAGACCCATGACAAAAGCTTAAGAAAGTTTTTCAAGAGTGTAAGTTGTATAACTGTTACCTAACTGAATCTAACCCCCCATGCTTAAGTGGTAGGAGTTTTTCCTCTAAATATACAATTTATTAAGTTTTAGAGAGTTTGCACAGGGAATGCATCATGACTTTCTGAGGCTAGACACTGCTGCAGCTGCAATCAGAGATTTAGGAACAGTTGCAATCTAGTCTCCAATCAGCATTAATCTCTTGGAACACATCTTTTCTTCACCTTTTCTCCCTTCGCCTTGAATCAAAAGTATTTCATGCCACCTTGGATTTCCCCTCTGTTTGATATTGTTCTACATAGCATTTCAGTTCCCCAAAGCCAGCCAGAAGTCTTTTATTAGAATTTCAGGCTATTCCTTGCCATCACAACAGCAGTGCAATGATATTATCTGGGTAAGAGCACAATATGTAAACAACTGCTCAGATTCTGTGGGCTTAAGCAAAATAGATGCAATATCTTTACTTCCTTTTTGCTTTATTGTACCTTTGCAGGAATGAAGAGGATGTCCCTGAATGTCAAGGACATCTTCAGATGAGCACCATTGGTAATTGCTTTGCCATCTCAATCCATGCCATCTCCACCTCTGGTTAACATTGGCAATATATCACAGTGAACATCATCAATATTTTTCTTCAAGACATTTTTAGGGTCTGAAGTGTTTTATAATCCCATTCCTGTTTGTAATGACTCTTAACAACTTAAGGAGTGTTGGATCAGACAAAAAGTTCTTCCACTCTCTCCTTCTCCATCATCAGCAGTGGCCAGTCAGGTGTCTCTAGGAAGATCACAAATAAAACAAGATGATGGTAACGGTAGTGTTCCCGTTGTTCTCTTTTCCTCCATACCTTCTCTTCTACTCTGTTTTGCTTCCATGTAGAGAATAGGTGGAAGATGTGTAGAAGGGCAGAGAGCAATTGCATAGATGGTCCCTCAATCATATGGATTTAAGAATACATACCATATAACCTTGCATCACCAGGGTTGGGTCATTAAGCCTTACTGATAATCTGGTTCACCTACTGAATTCTATTCCCAAAATCTTTGGAGACATGTGAAACTGTGCAGGGAAACTGGGTTAGCTCTCTCTCTCTCTCTCTCTCTCTCTCTCTCTCTCTCTCTCTCTCTGTGTGTGTGTGTGTGTGTGTGTGTGTGTGAGAGAGAGAGAGAGAGAGAGAATTAAGTCAGGTAAATGGCATGGGTGAAATACATGGGTGACACCCATCTACTTATTGCACCTATGAGTGCATTAGCAAAACAAAATTATTGTAGGAACATCTGGCGAGTTCACCAGCCTTTGAAAAATCTGTTTCAACTTTTGTTTTGTGATCTTGGGCCAGGCAGTATCACTCACACTAACCTACTTTACAGGGCTGTTGTGAGAATAAAAAGAGAGGACTGGAAGAACAACGTGTGCTATCTAACTTCTGGAAGAAGAAAGATATATGCCATTAATAAATTTAGTGCCACCAAGTGGCTGAAAGGATGCAAAACTGTTGTTTGAGGGCTTTTCCTTCCAACCACAATTCCAGGAAATTCGTGAAAGGATGGGCTGTTTTGTGTCACATTTATTTGGATGTCAAGCATATTGCACTGCCAACTGGTCTAATACTCTTCCTGCCCATTCCCCTTCTACTTTTATGACTGATTAGCGAAAACGTACCCGCATTGTGGGAGCAAAATCCCCCCACTGTGCATCAACCCCCCATGCGCATAAATACCCATGTGCACCTTCCCCCATGCGCACTACTCCCCATGCACACCAACCCCCATGCACACCAACCTGCACATTAACATCCCATTCACGTCAACCTATTTGCACCAACACCCCCCACTGTGTATCATTGCTTATGCACACCAATCCCCATGAGCACCATCCCCCATGCGCACCCCATGTGCATCCTCCTCCTATGTGCACCACCCCCATGTGCATCAACCCCCCATGCACATCACCCTCCCATGCACACCACCCTTCCATGAGCAGCAATCCCCCAGGTGCACCATCATCCTCTGGGCACCCTCCCTTCCATTGCATCAGCTGGATGTTGATCAGTCAGTATTCCATGTTAAATATTCCATGTAAGTAAATAACGTAGATAGAAGTATAGGAGAAAAACATGTTGCACCCCTTTTCAGATGCTTGGGGGTTAAAATTCTAGGAATCAGTTTTTGGTGGGTCATGTCACAGAAGGAATACTCCAAATTTCATGCTTCTAGGTCTGGGGGTTGGAGCAGAACATCCCTCCGTCAGGGATTCTTCAATGGAAAGTATAGGGAGGATAACGCGTTGTGCTTCTTTTCACCCCCTTCTGGTTGGAATTTCTGAAAACTGGTTCTTAGTGGGTCCCTCTGTCATGGAAGGAACACCCTCCCATGCTTCTAGGCTCAGGAGTTTTCTGGGCATTGATGAGTGAGTGACGAGTGAGTGACTGAGTCAGTCAGTGAGTTACTTTTCATTTTTATATGCTGTATATAGATTGATGTTTTACAAATATTTACATTCTGCAAGTCATTCTCAAAGAGACCATTAGGGGATGAATGCAATATGTATCCTTTTTATCCATTTCAATCCCAGGTATTCATTTACATTTCTAGTGTAACACACATCACCACACTCACATTTGTAGCCATCTATGGAAGCTCACACCGTCTTGTAGAACCCTGATCTTGAACACCGGTCTGCTAATTGACAGGCATGTGTCTTAACCACTGAGACATGCTCCTACCAGCTCCTACCTACCTCGCAGTTTAAAAGCACGGAAATACAAATAGATAAATACTGTAGGTACCACCTTGGTGGGAAGGTAAGAGTTTTCCTTGCACTTTGGTGTTCTTTCATACTGGCCACGTTACCACAGAGCACTCTGGACAATGCTGGCTCTTCGGCTTAGAAACAGGGATGAGCATCACACCCTACAGTCAGTCACAATTAGCAGTACAACTGTGGGGGGACACCTATTCCTTTACTTTTTACAGAAAAGAAAAAAATTCTGAGAAGCCTACTGCACAGTGTCAACAAGAGCTTAACCAAGAGAAATCAAGATATTTGTAAATCTGTGTGTAAGCTTGCTCTGGAAAGTGCTGTGTGTACCAGGGATGTGCCATAGCCATAGTGCCAAGATTAAATAAAACTCAAATTTCTGCCTTCTTGCAGTGGCATACCTAGGTCATTTGGCACTCAGGACCCACACATTTTTGTTATCCAAAGTGTCAAAATTATTTAATTAATTATTATCAGTATTAATTAATACAATTAATTGAATATTAATTAACATTTTCATGTTTAAAAAAATCACTTTACCAATTAAACCTCTGTTTTATTTTGGGGGGTGGGTGGGTGAGTGAAGTTACATTCTTAAGAATTTGTTGAGCTCCACTGTCAGTGGATTGGAAAAATTCGGGTGGTGTTGCATTCTTCTGTACCTGATCTGAACACAAGCTAAGGCACCTTGCTTACTCATGAGTAAATGTAGCTGAGTAGCTCAGTTTTGCTTTCCATAGGGCACAATTATCAGGGACTTTCTTCTGGGTTGATTTGTGGGGGCTACATTTATTTGATCAGGACTACTCTTGGGTGGTTGGATTCCTCTCAGCCTGCCCTTTCCAGCATGTGCCTACTCACGAGTAAAGTCATGAGTAGGCACATCAGTTTAACTTTCCATAGGATTTTTATTTTTTAATTATTTTTAATTTTTGGTCATTATTTTTGATAGGGAAGAGATATTTCAAAGCTGTTTTTTTCTATTTGATTCTGCTGGAAAATACACATCCAATGGTGTATGACTTGATGGTGTTACTTCACAGGATTCTAGCAATTTCTATTGATTTTTGTGGTTTTGGTCACCCCCAGTGTGTCACTCCACCCCAAGGGTGATACCCGGGCCCACAGTAGCCCCACTAGGAATGCCACTGCCTCCTTGACTCAAGTCTCCCATATTTCATAACCGTGGTTGTCGTGAGTCATTCAGAGCCATTTTCAAATTGTTTTGACCTGAGTCTGAGTTTTTTTGAAAAGTGAATCAAGTCCTGGAATCTGAGAAACAGCAAGCAAGTGGCATGCACACACAAAAAGTGAGTCTTGACCCAAACCTGTTTGAGTGTTCCTTTTTTAAGGTTAAACCCAGTGTCGAACAGTCCCTGCAGGCTGTCATGGCTGGAGCCATGGGCACCACAGCGAGAAGGAGTCTCAGTGCACCCAACACTCCCACGACTTCCCCACATGGGGAAGTCTAGGCAGTGCTCAGGTGTCCTCTGAAGCCAGTCAGGCTCTGCTGCCTGGCTGACTGTGGAAGGTGCATATATCCTGCCTGGGACATGCATGCACTGTTCACAGCCATCTGGGAGCAACACATTGCTAGTGAGGGGAAGTCACCACAGTGCACATGTGCCTCCATGGCACACGCACATCATGACAAAATGGCAACTCAGAGTGTCATGACATCATGTCATGCCATGAGTGCTGACTGTGCTCAGTACCGCTCTGGTTAAATCTCTGTGCCCAAGTTTTTGATAAACAAGACTTGAGTCCATGTTTTGGAAAATACATGCTTTTGCAACTCAAATCTGAATCATCCGAGACTTGGTCAATACATGAAGTATAAGAAATGTTTCACTCTTGGAGCAATTCAGCAGGCTGTGGGTGCAATCCTAATCCCAGTTAGTCAAATCCCATGCTGGTCTGGTGGTGTTGCAGAAGTGCTGTAAGACACTTCTCACCACTTGTGAGGGGTTAGGCTAGTGCAGACATGTTATTGCCTCCCTGCACCTTTACAGGAATGTCGAGAAGATGAGTTGTGGCAGCCTAAATTTGTTAGGATTGCACCCTTTCTGGCTATTAAAATTAGCAACTCTTGGTGTTGTGGAATATGATGCTCTTGCACTGATGTGAGGTCATTTTATGTCTCAAAAGAGAACATGAGAGCCCTGGCTGTAAAACAGCTTCAGCAGTGTCAATTTGAAATTGGGACAAGATCTGCAAAAAACATGCCTATAATACTGTACCAGGCCCTGTATTACAAGCCGCAGCGGGGACATTTAAACAATGTTCTTGCAGTGCCTGATTTCTCCAAGGATATTAATGCCAGCCATTTTATTTGTGTTTGCTGGAATAGGGGTGAATAATCATTGGTATTGCAGCAGGCCCTGACCAGAGCATCAAATGTGAGGTTCAGGAAAAAGTTATATCAAGAACAGAGACAGGATGAGATCTTTCCTTATACTGCCAAGTATAAGATTTCATTTAACACTCCTGCCAGAGCAACTGAGTCTAGCCTTGTCCATTTTGAAACTGATCTACCACAAGCATCCCAAACATATTGCGCTTTCACTAACCTGATTTGCAGATTCACTCCAGGCAGCCATTTCAACTGCTTAGAAACTTGTCATGCTAGTTTCCCAGATATCAACTATCTTGCTTATTCCCTGCTGAGGCAGAAATTTTGTGGTGTGTCTCTTGCTGTCTAGTCCTACCTCCTGCCATATTATTACATGCCGGTGTACCAGTGAAGGATGTGCTTCATGCTGTGGTGGGGCAGTGACCATGCAGAAAGTTAAAAAAATGTACTTAGCACCTGGGTAAGTTGCATGATTGCCTATTGATCTCTTTGGACATATTTGTTGACATATATCCAAGGAAAGAAAAAAATGGCAGGGCAGTTTAGTTAGAGGGGACAAGTTCTGATATATTCTGGTTCCTCTTTTATCCATCACTCCCATCCCTTCCACACTCTGCCTTCCCCGATCCACCCTAAATTTCTCCCACCTATCAGCTGTCGACAAACTTCTGCCACCAACTTACTGGTATCCTGCAGTGGAAAGCAGTTCCTGATATCTCCTCTAGATATTTGTTCCCTTGACTGCAGGTAAGCCTTCACTGTCCAAGTGAGTTTACTGGGCCTGCACCAGCAATTCTCCAGCAAGTGCCTCAGATGTAGACACAGAATCGTAAAATCCTAGAGTTGAAAAGGACCCAGTAGGTCATCTAGTCCAACACCCTGCCTGTAGCAGGAAATCCTCCTAGAGCATCCCCGACAGCTGCTAATCAAGCCTCTGCCTGAAGATTCCCAGTGAGGGAGAGTCCACCACCTCCCTTGGCAATCTGTTCCATTGCTGAACCGCCCTCACTGTCAGGAATTTTTTCCAGATATCCAATCGGAATCTCCTTTCTTGCAGTTTGTAACCATTGGTTCTAGTTCTGCTTTCAGAAGCAGCTATGAACAAATGAGTCCCTTCCTCCATATGACAGCCCTTCAGGTATCTGAAGAGGGCAATCATGTCTCATTTCAGCCTTCTCCAGGCTGAACATCCGAAGTTCCCCCACCCTATCCTTGTAGGGCTTCCCTTCCATCCCCCTGATTATTCTTGTCGCTCTCCTCTGGACTTGCTCCAGTTTGGCTGCATCTTTCTTAAAGTGGGATGCACCAATTCAGAATAAAGGGGAACTATAACGTCTCACAACTTGGATGCTACAGTCCTCTAAATGCAGCCTAAAATGGCATTTGCCTTCTTTGCAGACACATCATACTGCTGACTCATGTTTAGCTTGTGATCCATGGCGATTCCAAGATCCTGCTCACATGTTGTGCTGCCAAGCCAAGTATCCCCCATTTTATACCTGCGTTTTTGGTTTTTATTTCCTAAATGCAGAACCTTGAACTTCTCCCTGTTGAAATTTATTCTATTTGTTACAGCCCAGTATTCTAGTTTGTCCAGATCCTCCTGGAGGTTTCTCCTGTCTTCTGTTGTGTTTGCTACTCCTCCCAGCTTGGTGTCATCCACAAATTTGATCAGGCTCCCCCGTATCCCTTCCTCCAAGTCATTAATGAAGATATTAAAGAGAACTGGGCCCAAGACTGTGAAATTGTCCACCAGGTTGATGCAGAACCATTTACAAAAACCTTTTGGGTGCGGTCATCGAGCCAGCTGCAGATCCACCTAACAATTGCCTCATCTAGCCCATATTTTTCCAACTTCCCAATTAAGATGTCATGTGGGACCTTGTCAAATGCTTTGCTGAGGTCAAAATAAATGACATCCACAGCATTGCCACTGTCCAGTAAGCTCATAATCCGATCAAAAACGGAGATCAGTTTTGTCTGGCAAGATTTATTCTTGGTAAATCCATGCTGGGTTCTTTTGATAACCGAGTACTTGTCTAGATGTGCACATATTGTGTGTTTTATGATTTGTTCTAATATCTTCCCCAGGACTGAAGTCAAACTGACTGGTCTATAATTTCCCGGGTCTTCTTTTTTCCCCTTCTTAAAGATTGGGACTACATTATCCCTCTTCTAGTCCAGTGGCACTTCTCCACTCCTCAAGGATTTCTCAGAGACGATCGACAGAGGCTCTGCAAGGACATCTGTGAGATCCTTAAAAACTCTAGGATTCAGCTTATCTGGTCCAAATGACTTGAATTCATTTAGGCCATTTAAGTGGTTTCAAACCAGTTCTCTGTCAATTTTAATCTGCTGTTATGCACTATCCATGTTTCCATTACCTCTTTGGGGATGCAAGCACATCCCCTTATCAGCCAATGATCCCGCACCCCCATTTGCACAGCTCTCCTTCCAAGAATAGACAGACGTAAAGTAGGAGCTGAGCAGCTCCAACTTCTCCTGGTTTCCAGACACCTGTTGTCCATCTTTCTGTAGGAGCAGCCCCACCCCCTTGTTTCTCCTCCTGTTCCTTTGGAAATATCTAAAGAAGCTATTTTTGTTATCCTTGACTCCCCTGGCCAACCTCAGCTCATACTGAGCTTTAGCATTCCTGACCACCTCCTTACAGGACCGGGCTATCTACCTGTACACCTCACTGGTGATCTATCCAGTCTTCCATTCCCTATACATATCAGGAAAAAAATTTCTGACAGTGAGGGCAGTTCAGCAGTGGAACAGATTGTCAAGGGAGGTGGTGGACTCTCCCTCACTGGGGATCTTCAAACAGAGGCTCGACGAGCCTCTGTTGGAGATGTTCTAGGAGAATTTCCTGCTACAGGCAGGAGGTTGGCCTAGATGACTACTAGGTCCCTTCCAACGCTGTGATTCTATGAAACTTTCTATGAAAATACATCTCTTTCTTTAACTTCAGTTGATCCCCAATTTGCTTGTGGAGCCAGCCTGGTTTTTTTGAGGTTCCCCCCTTTCTTTTTATAGGAATTGTTTCTGACTATGCTTGCAGAAGCTGTCTCTTAAGGAGCTCCCAGCCATCTTGGTCCTCTTTTCCTGTTAGTTCATCAACCCATGGGATCCATCCCATGATTCCTCTAAGCTTGTTGAAATCAGCCTTCCTGAAAGCCAATACAGTATATAGGTTTCACTGTGCACTCTTTTTATTTCCCATAATATTCTAAATTCCAGCAGTTCATGACCGCTTTATCCTAACCTTCCCGCTATGTTGACAAGGTCAATGAGTTCTTCACAATTTGTTAAGATCAGGTAAAGGATGGCCCCTCCCCTTTTCGCTTCCTCCATTTTCTGGACCATGAAGTTATCTTCCAGGCCCATCAGGAATTTACTGGAGCTTCCATGCTTGGCTGATATTTTTTAATACTCCATACTCTCACGGCATACCTGTGGTTAACTTTTGGCCACAGCACACTGATTGAAAATCATTGATACAGAATATAGGAAGAACTACTGTCACAAACACTATATCTTTCCTGACTATCCTGAGCTAGAATGTTTGATTTTAAAGCTATACAAATTAACAGCTTTGACATCACTTCCAGGTTATAATGACATCATTTCCGGCAGGTTCCAATAGATTGTTATTCTAAAAATTGGGTCCAGTGCTAAAATGTTTGAGAACTATTTGATTCATCCTACATTTGTAAGGACCATTCTATAGAATTGCCTGGAAATTGATCAAGAAATGCATATTTTACGTTTTAGTAGGGGGTACAGTGTATATCCACATTTAATTTAAAAAATACTGTGCACGCAGGTAGCCAATGTTTGAGGAACACTACATTTGATCTCCAACCTCCGAATGTGCTTTTCAGTTTTGCCAGTTTCATTTAAAGTTTTCATTTCTTCATGGAGAAGCAATGTGATTGGCATTGGAGATAGGCTCTGCAGAAGTCGAACTTGCAAGATCAAAGCCTTGCCAAGACCTCTGCTCTATGGCAAGTTAATTAAAATGAACAAAACCACTTCTGCAAAACTCCACGAAAGTCCTCTTTTGCTATCTGCTCTGACCCAAGTTGATTTTGCATTCTTCTTGCAAACCTATGGAACCACAAGCTGCTTTGCCTGGCCCGTAACAACGCCCCAAGCTTTGCAAAACCCAAGCCACAGGCTCACCACTGTGCTCCCTCAAAGACTGAATACTCTTAGAAGCAAGAGAAATCTTACAAGAGGTCAGACGCACAGGACACTTTTGATGTTAGGACTTTGAAACAGAGGAATAAAGGGTTTTGAATACACGGTTCATCCTCACACAACATGCCACTATATGATATTGTAACCACTGCCTTTTTAACATATTCTTTAAAAAATGAGATCAGAAAGAATCCTCATGGATTTGAAACAAAGGTGTGTGTTGTGGGGGACACAAAGTTAAGATCTATGGCAATATCACAACAATCTCTTTAGCCTTTTAAACACTGACAAATTTCCATGCTATTCAAAAAGCATGTTCATGCTCATCATTCTCAAAAGATACAATGATATTGAGAGTCAGGATGCTTCAGTTAAACATGTGAAATCAATATATGGATGTTTTGGCTATTATTTTGTCCTCTAAATGTACAACATTTTCTTGGATGTGTGATATTTTGGGATGCCTTGACCTCTTTATGGTTATGACATAAAAACTGATATTGCATCTGGCCCTGCAGCTCCCAAGGTTGGCCCTGTTGATAAGCAGAAGAGAGCAGCAAACCTCAATCAAAAATATCTTTCTAAACAGTATTTGGTCCTTTCAGAAAGTGCCAGACTGACAGCCCAGTCTGTGATCTGCCACTTTCCACCTATCCATAAAAGAGATCCAACCTGATCAGCATCAGTGTGAATTTCTCTCCTGCCATTTCACTGATCTGCTTAGGACAGGCCTAGAGAGACTTCCATCTGTGAAGGCTGAATGATCGGAATGGCTTGAATGAGGCTGATGGCACCTCTCCTGAGCCACTTTATAGGGCATTTTATGCTTCCAGAGTGGAATTCCTTGCTTTTCCTGGCATGCATGTCTGGAGGGGTGGTTGCTAATTAATAGACAAGATGGTCAATAGCAGAAGTGTGTTTGATTTTGGACCGCCTGTTTCTCCCATCCTGGCTTAGCTTAGTTTAGTCCTTTTCAAACAATGGTACTAGCACCACTGATAGAACTTCACAGGACAGCAGGTGGTGCTTAGCTATGCTCTGGGTCTGCAATCCTAACCTCCACCTAGACTGGCATAAACTCTGACACAAGTCCCATGCTGGCCTGGGATGTCACAAAAGTGCCATAAGACCCTTCTAACCGGTGCCTGGGGTGATCTCGTGTGTTTGGAGATCCGTGCCTAACCCGTGTGTTTGGACCAGTCCTCAGGCATACGCCAATCTCCCCATCAGGGTTGCCAGACCCCCGGAATTCCCAGGAGGCCTCCGGAAAACAAGCTCCGCCTCCGGACCAGCAAGCTCCACCTCTGGGCTCCGGAAAAAGAGCTTTCTGCTGCCAGTGGCCATTTAAATTTGGTGCGCTGCAGCTGTGGCTGCTTCTCTTCACTATGTGTGGGGCCCCAGCTGTGTCTGGTGCTGATAGGGAGAAAGAGAGAGCCTCCCTCACTGCCTCCCTCTGGATCAGCCCGCTCCAGTCCTCACTGCCTGGTGGATGCTGCCCATTCTGCCTCCATGCCTATTGATTCCAGCCTCACTGGCTCAAAAGTAAGCCACACTGCATTTAATGGGTTTTACTCCCAGGGAGGGATCTTCAGGATTGCAGCCTTAGAAAACACTCCTCACCTTGTCTACTCAAAAGTAAGCCCCACTGCATTTAATGGGTCTTACTCCCAGGAAGGGAGTATTTGGCAGCCTTAGAAAACACTCCTAACCTTGTCTACTCAAAAGTAAGCCCCACTGCATTTAATGGGTTTTACTCCCAGGAAAGGGTCTTTAGGGTTGCAGCCAAAGAGAATTTGGACAATAGGAGTCCATCATTATTCAAAATACCATTTTCTTTTGTCTCCAATGCATTGACACCCCCTCTTCATGATCCTGTGAATATTGGAGCACAATCCTAACCAACTTTATAGCATTGGCATTAAATACAACACAATTCTGAGATAAAGCTACAATCCTAGAGCCTCTTTCTTTCTTTCTTTCTTTCTTTCTTGCTAGTCAGCTAGCTAGCTGACTTACTTACTCTTACTTACTTTCAGGCGTTTTACATGTATGTGTCAGGATCATAATGTGTTGTGTTGTGTTGCTTTCATAATGTGTTGTGTTGTGTTGCTTACACATCCCCACCATGTTAAAGCCACTTGATGGTTTATGTTACTGCAAACTCCCATGGGAGTGTCATGCGTGTCTGGGTTGGAATCACATGTTTAAGAGCACAATGCCAACCATGTCTACTCAAAAGTAAGCCCCATTGTGTCCAATAGATCTTACTCCCAGGAAAGTGTTTTTAGGATTGCAGCCATAGTCACTTGCATGCTCCTGTGCAATCCTATGCATTACTCAGAAGTAAACCTATTGAGTTAAGTGTGATTTATTCCTATGCATTGCTCCTGTGCAATCCTATGCATTACTCAGAAGTAAGCCCATTGAATTCAGTGTGATTTATTCCTGCATGCATAGTCTTACTTCTGAGTAATGCATAGGACTGCACTGGAGTAATGCACAGGAATAAATTACACTAAAGTAAGGGGCTTAATACTGATTGATGCAGTCACACGTGACACAATTTTTTTTGTAAAGTTGGGGTTAAAATGGTCATTAGAACACAGAGAACAGGTTCTTAAAATATTTGAAGCCCTCCACTGAGTAAGCCCCATTAAAGGCAGTGGTGCTCACTCCCAGGTAAAATGTGGCTAGGGTTGCAACCCCCTCCATTCCCCCACAGATAAATCTCCCCCTCCCCCAGTAACCCCCCACCAGCCGTTCCTGCTGCCAGCAGCAGCCACTACCCTCAGTTACCCTCCCCCACAAACCCCGTGGCCCTACCTGTGCCCACAACCCCAAGGAAAACCCCCACCAGACCTGCAAGAGTCCACTCCCTCAAGTGTGTGTTTGTGTTACCTTAAAAAGGTAATATAGTGTTGGAATTCAGTACAGGAAAGCAATACCAGTGTTTTTAGCTTATTTTATCATGTCCTACATATTGTCCTACATTTTGGGGTGTCCTACAATATTTTTTAATTATAGGAATTTTGGTAGGAATTTTGGCTTGGACAGGGAAGAATTTTGGCCTTCAATCAGGAATTTTGGCATTGTCGTTCAGGAATTCCAGGTTTGGCATCTGGTCACCCTGCTCCCTATACCACCATGGGCAGTGATGCCAGGTGATTTATGCAAGCCTAAATTGGTTACAATTGTGCCCTCAATTGCTTAGTCATGGCATCTTAATTGTGCAATCAGTGTCCATCAGAGGCATCACTGTTGGTCTTCAGTTGGTGAAAGAGCTCATTGCATGACTCCCAAGATGGACCTACTCCCATAGCAGAACACACAAAATAAATTACAATATCATGCACACAGCCTAAATGCACCATAAGGGTTACTCAACTCCCCAAAATTTGTTCGTTTGTTCGTTTGATTGATTGATTTATACCCTGCCTTTCCCATGCCAATGCATATTTCTAAGGCAGCTTACAAAGCTTTAGTTCTTCCCCTCCTGATGTCCTCAAAACAATCCTCTGATGCAGGTGAGACTGAGACAGGGTGAAAATATGCCATAACCAAACAAAAGAGGATAAGGCCCCAAAATGTAGGACACCAAAAAAATGTAAGACATGGTCAAATAAAAGCTAAAAACACTGATATATATTGCTTTCATGTGCTTAATTTAAACACTATGGGTGCAATTCTAACCTAAGCCAACACAACTCATTGGTCTTCCCATTCCTGTAGGGAAATTGGCCTAGCCCTCCCCCAGGGGAGGCACAGAAGTGTCCTACAGCACAGGACTTATACTGGGGCTTAGGCCAGCCGAACTGGAGATTAGAATTGCAAAATATATTATTAAACTTTAAATTATTACTTATAATTTATTAATTTCAATGACATTTTAATGTTGCCCCTGAACTTGCCTTTGATAGGGCCAAATGGAGAAGGGCACATAAAAAGGCAGATTTCTCCTACACAGGATAATCTGTAGGACAATCAGAATTTATTAATTACAAAAAGGCTACATGCTGCTCACTTATAAAGAAAAGGAGTACACTGATTTTTTTTTTTTAGCACACAAGGCTGAAATCTAGGACATGTTCCCAAAAAAGAGGACATATCTTCATCCTGAGCTAAGTCGTGACTGGGCCAAGCTTCATGGCTAATGAGAGATTTGAACCAGGATCTTTCAGGTCTCAGTCCTCCTCCCACTTATCAAATTCAGCATCAAAAGACAAATTGAAGCTTTCTTTATTTTAAATTCATATGCAAAATTTTCTCCGCAAACATGTCACCAAGCAGCCAAGGGGGAAAAGATAAACAAAAAAACCAAAGTAAAAACACAGAGTACATTGAACAGAGCATGGGAACCTTCCACACTCTGCTGTCCCCCAACCAGTGATGGGCTCCAGCAGGTTCACACCTACTCTATAGAGCCGGTTGTTAACGAGAGATAGGACACATAAAGTTTAAAAATAGCCATTTAAAAGTGGCTGTCATATGGGCATAGAACCGGTTGTTAATTTCTTTGAATCCCATCACTGCCCCCAACCCAAACAACTCCCTGTTTGTCACAATGACAGCTTTTTCTTCAGTGGCTGCTGAACCACAAAAGCTTGCTTGAACTTTGGGTTCTCCCTGCTGTGTAAACCTGTCACAGCTCCTGCTCCATGCATGACACATAGTTTGTCTTGATGGGAGGATGTGGGTGAGGCAATGGATAGCTATAAATAGCTCAAAAGTGGTTTGACCCTTCCCTGCTCATGAACGTTACATGAAGTCCCATTGCCTGGTATAGGCTGGGACCTTTTGAAAAAAATAGCGAAGTCAGTCTCATATAGTGGAATTAGTATTATTTTCATTCATCTCAATTGTGCAGTCAGTGCACATGGAACATTACATACCACAAAATCTCTGCTCCTAGCGACTGACAATCTAGATTGGGGGTGAAGAAACTGCAGCCGAGGGCCATTTGCAGCCTCTGGGGATTTGGATTTGTCCTGCAAGAAGCTTCCCCAAGATTTTTCAAGAATTTCATAGTCTTAACCAGATAATTATATTCTCTCTTTTGAAAAGTCCTTATAGAATCTATGTCAAAAGCATAGTGGGGGAAGTGGAAATCACCAGTCACACAGGGTTACCAGGAACTGCCATTGAGCCCACTCTATTTGTGAATTATGTGCTATTAGGATGTTCTGCCAAGATGTGAACCAGACCAAAGAACATTATTCCTGAGTCAGAGTAGCTCTATTTTTCACTACCTGGTGTGATAACTGCATTAACTAGATATTTCAGAACTGGCCTTAAATTGCCTGTAACAGAACACATTACCAAGCACAAATCATATGTTTAATTAAGGTACAACAAAGAACACACCAGAAACACATCCATACGAGGTTTGTATATTATTGTATATGCCAGTTAAGGCATGGCATGTGGTATAGATTCTTTTACGGACTAAACTAGATCTCCATGCTGAGCATCAGTTAAACAATAAAGGGGAAACAAAACCTTCAAATTTCACAGGGAAACAGAGGCCCATTTCATATGTTGGATGCAATAAGAGATATATGACCTTACCTCTTCTCCCTCAAAGAGAAGGCAATCCAATATAGGATGTCCTTTAATTGGCTGTGTTGGGGACTCTTTGATTTCACAATGCCAGATCCCATTGGAAAGGAACCACAGGGTTGCCAAAAGCTGACTGTAATAATACTGAGTGAATGGTAAAGTCATAGGAAGAGTCAACCTGAACAAGCAATAAGTTGACAAACCAATAAGCAGGCCTCCGTCAGTCTTGAAAGACTATGGTATTGTGCTCAGCGCTGCATACGCTGCACGTGCAGCACGAAAGCCTGGGTTGGATTGTTATGGAGGATATGCTGTTACCAAAACAGCAAATCCCCCCTCTCCACGCCACTGAATTAGTCCAATGGAAAGGCAGAGCCAATACGATTGGATCCAGCTGCATCGCAGAGCTGGGCTAAGGACAGGAGCTCAACCTGTCTTGTGGGTCCGACCCGGGTCTTGAACCTTGGCCTGCTGGTTAACAGGCTCAGCGTCTTAACCGCTTGCGCCACCCACAGTAATCTTATTAATAATACAAATAATAAGACAAACCAAATCTTATTATCATTATTACAATCTTATAATGCAACACCAACAAGATGTTAATTGCAGGAGGAGAATGATGAATTTTTTAGCCCCAAAATTCACAAAACTGTTCAACAGACAATGAGTGCAGTCCTAACCAACTTCCTAGCACTGACATAGCTGAGACTGGTGCATGTGCTGCATCCTGCAATTGGAGAGCAGACATAAAAGCTTCCTTCAGAGTTGCATTGCCTTTACTCAGAACTAGAAAATTGGTTAGGGTTGTACCCAAAACCACATTTTCTGGTCCCAATCAATAAAAAAAGATGTGGATGAAACACTATGGCTGCAATCCTGAACTGCACTTAGGCTAGCTTATCTAGCACTGGGCTGGCCAGCCTAACTATACCAGAAAGGCTTGGGCCTTAGGCTGGCCCAAGACAGATGGACCTGAACTGGCCTAACAGTGTTGGCCTGGGAAGCTCAGCAGAGGAATGTTCAGCATGACCTAAAACAGGGCAATTAGGCTGTATCCAGAGCCTGTTTCCAGGGCAAATATTCCCCCTCACAGCTCCTCTTAGGCCACCTCAGGAGCTGGCATAAAACTGAGTAGACCCATAAGCTCCATAATAAGCCAGAGTAAAAATGGAATTGATGGCAAAAAAATTCTGAGTCCTAGACCAACCTGTGCAACCCCTGCCTCTCAACCTCAAGATATAGCCCACTTCAGGATATGTCACAAGTACACTAGCCCAGTGAGCATGCTGCCCTTGTGTTGCTGCCTCTTCAGCAGCAGTTAGGCCAGCCTAGAGCCTCCTAGCCCTGTGGATTTGGCCTGTCAGTCTAGAGGCATCCTAGCTCTGTGCATTTGGCCTAAGTGTCAGCCTAAAGGCCTCCTAGCCCTGTGGATTTGGCCTATCTGTCTGCTCAGGATATGACCTACTTAGGCCAGCTTAGCTAGACCATTCTCTCTGGCCTAAAGTCAGGATTGCATCAAACCTAATCAATTTTGGCCAGTATAACTCACCCATCTCCTCATTTTCATAGTGGCATGGGGAGGCTGGAGCATGTCTATGCACCCTAGGAATGGCACACAAGTGCATCACAGCACTTTTGCAACACCAGGACTTGTGCCAGGACTGGTGCTTTCCTATCCAGGAGTTGGGATTGTGCTGTCAGTCCATCCTCCAGGAAGTCAACCCTGACTGTTCACTGGAAGGGCAGATACTGAAGCTGAAGCTCAAATATTTTGGACACATCATGCGAAGGGAGGACTCCTTAGAAAAGAGCCTGATGCTGGGAAAAACTGCAGGTAAAAGGAAAAGGGGACAGCAGAGGACAAGATCATTAGATTGTGTTACTGAGGCAATGAATATGAATTTGGACAAACCTTGGAAGTTAGTGGAGGTTAGGGTGGACTGGCATGTTGCAGACCGTGGAGTCACAAAGAGCAGGACACAACAAGAACAATACTGGACTGAAAAATATTGGTGGCATCTCTTCTCTGCTAGTAGTTCTGTTGGTATTTTTTACTCTGCAATGTGGTTGTATTTCAACTCCGTTTTAGGAGCTTTCATTATTGATTGGCATTGTGTGTGTGCGTGTGAATGTGTGTGAAGGGTTTGCTTGCTACTAAGTACTTGTAACATTTTGAGCGCTGTTATAATCGTGAAACAAATTTGGAGCTGCTTTCATGTTGCTCATTCGGTTATTGTAGTGCAATTTCAGCGGATTAACTAGTGTTAATTGATGCTTTGTTGGGTAGCTAATCGTGCTGATGCTGTTTGAAAGGTTTGTTATGTATTATTGAATTATTCTGTGGTATGGTTTTTTTAATGAATTTGATGTGCTTCGCACATTGCTGTTGTCATTTTGACTGAACAGCTACATATGTTTTCGTCTTGTTGTTCTGGAAGGTTTTCTGATCACAAATGTGTTTTCCAAAAGAGTGACATCTAAGTAGTCAATCAACTCAAAATCAATTGCGACAACCATTTGACAGGCTATTCTCCACAATGATGGGGACCTTGTAGATTAGGAAAACCATTGTGTCCCTCTCATTATATACCTTCAGACAAGTTCTACATTTCTTCAGACTGAGAGGTAGTTTCTTACACAAGAATTTGGATTGTGGGATATAGAGAATATAGTTTGTTTGTGCTGACCTGTTACAAAGGGGGAATACTTCCAGAAATCACATGCTGCTCTAGGACTGTGATGCCTAGTGCCAAGCATGCCCTTCCCATCTCCCACTCAGGGTGACCATATGGGTTAATGGTAAAAGAAGACAGTATAACCCAAAATGTAGGACACCCAAGAAAATGTAGGACATGACAAAATGAAAGCTAAACACACGCATATATATTGAGTGTTTTGAGTGTTCACTGTGTTTCAGCGTTGAGCCGCCTTGAGTGTCCTTCCTTTAAGGAGTCCTTCCTTTGAGGAAGAAAGGTAGGATGCAAATCAATCAATCAATCAATCAATCAATCAATATTTCTTTCATGTAGCTAATTTAAACACTAGTTATTTTATTTTTAAATGTAAACACTATTAAATATAGTGTTTCATTTCATATAATTTATTAATTACAAGAAGGCTAGGTGCTGCCGACTCACAAAGAAAAGGAGGACAATGAAGTTTTAGTAACACTATAACATTATAGTAACATTATAGACTATAACTATAACACTATAGTTTCTTTATTATTAAATGTAAACACTATTAAATATAATTTATCTATATAATTTATTAATTACAAGAAGGCTAGGTGCTGCCGACTCACAAGGAAAAGGAGGACAATGAAGATTTCTTTTTTTCAGGAGTCAATGCTAAAATAGAGGACATGTCCTGGAAAAAGGATCCCTGCTCCCACTCAATATCAATATATCATGCAATTTTGCAGGACTAGCCTTGGTAGATCTACAGCACAATTCTAACCATGTCAGCTCAGAAGTAAGCCCCATTGTGTTCAGTGGGTCCTACTCCCAGGAAAATGCCTTTAGGATTGCAGTACTAGTCTGCTGCCACCAGCCCAAGAGATCCAGTTCCAAGAGATCCAAGAGAGCCCAAGAGAGCCCAAGAGATTCCTAGGCAAGGAATCTCCCCAAGTAGGAGAGAGACTGGGTGATAACCACCTCCCCAAGAAAGCTATGCAGAATGATATAAAATGCTAGGAATATCTGTGGAGTGTGGAAACTGACAATCCATTGATTCAGCACAGGTTTGGAACAAAAAAGATTTTATTATCATGTGAGGAAAAACAAAATTGAAACATGATGTTGATGAGCACACCCTAGGCTACAATAGCTTCCATGTTTTCATACAGAGGGTTGTTTATGAAAACCAGTATCTCAGAGCTGTTGCTGTAGCTGTTTGTTGTTGTTTCATTGCTTGCAGATTGTGATTCAGTGATTTTCATCCTTTTTCTTCTCATGGCAGGTGCTAAAATTTTCAAGGCACACCATTAATGATTGGCCAATTGACAAAGTACACCATGCTGCTGGGGGGAGGTCCAATTCATCAATAACCTTATTAATAATTGATATTTATTTAATAAATAAATAAATTGTCCAAACTCCCCCAGCACACCTGTGGACCACGTGCAGCAAGCATGGCATACTGCTTGAAAATCACTGCCTATTTCTGACTTCATCTCCCCTTTTCCTTCCTTTGCTTTGAACTAATATGCACTATCTTTTCCTCCTTGCTCTTGCTAAGTTGCCAATT
This sequence comes from Cryptoblepharus egeriae, assembly GCA_030015325.1. Classification (NCBI taxonomy): domain Eukaryota; kingdom Metazoa; phylum Chordata; class Lepidosauria; order Squamata; family Scincidae; genus Cryptoblepharus; species Cryptoblepharus egeriae. The sequence continues at coordinate 19,225,227 of JAREYC010000011.1, read as the reverse complement.
ACACGAAGGGCCTAGATGTCTGGGTCTAGTCTTAGCGCTACAATTCTCAAACTATTAGACAGTCCAAGAACTGCAGTAAATTGTTGTGGAGGAGAGGAGAATGCAGCAACACAAATCCCTGGATCATATAACTTTCAAAGGGTGCAGAGGCAGTTCTTTACTCACAGGTTGCAACATCAGGCTCCTTGGTGTGTTGGGGTGTTAGCAGGTAGAGAGACCTGTGCAAGCTTCTACAGGGCTCCCCAAGCTACAGAAACTGTCAAAATAACAAACACGGCCCATTTCCGGTTTGTGATCACAAAACCAGAAGGGAGTCACTTTTGTTGAGTTTCAGCAGCTTGGAAAACCCTGCAGAGGCTCTCATGGGGCTCCCCCACCCTCTGGGAGCCTGTTGATTTGACCTGGGATTAAAGAACAGCTCCTGTACCCCTTGAAAGTGGCATGCTACTGAAGATTGTGTCACGCCATTTCCCCCTACCTGCTCCTTAAGGGAGAAAGGCCAGGGCAGTCAAGCTGGGGCATCTCGAAGCCCCAATTTGAGAACCACTGCCTACAGCATGCCTCCTACCTGCCCCCTAATGTCACAGTGGATGCTGTACTGATAATGTGCATCTAGGGCGTGGAACTGGGCAGGTAGCCAAGGAAACTTGACAGCAAATACAGTGGCGCCTCACGTAACAAACGCCTCATGTAAACTATGTTTCACGTAACAAACAAAAATTTCTCTAGGATTCTGCTTCACATATCAAACTGTGCTTTGTGTAACAAACAACTCATTGGCAGTTGGGGCAGACATGCTGGCCGGCAGCCCTTTTAAAAAGCATCAGGGCTGCCTAGCGAGCCTGCCCATAGCGAAAGCAACACTTCCATGCTGTTCCTCCTCTGGCCGGGCGTCCGCTGGACGGAGGGAGAGAACAGCAGTGCAGAAGAGGAAAGCAGCTCAGGGCTAGCCAGAAGGGAGCAGGGGAGAGAGAGGCACAGGATGAAGAGAAGATGAAAATGGGGAGACACTTTGCAAGTGTCTTGGTTTAGAGAAGAAGGTGTCTTTGATTGCAGCCTCCTAACCATGTCTACCCAGAAGTAAGCCCTATTGTGGTAAACCCCTTAGAATACCAACCGGGTCCATTAGACCCGCATTTATAATGTATGCAAATTAGGCTATTCTTAGATGGTATTCTAAGGGGCTTACTCCCAGGAAAGTGTCTTTAGGACTGCAGCCTAAGTAGACTTCATAGGATCATGCACATTGAATACATGTTTTGAATTCAATTCCTGTGTTTTGTCAACATTTTTACATCCAGTTAATATTTTTATATGAATATTTTTGGGTTGTGGAACCAATCGTCTGAGTTTCCATTATTTCCTATGGGAAAATCCGCTTCACGTAAAGAACGTTTCACGTAACAAACATGCCTCCGGAATGAATTAAATTTGTTATATGAGGTGTTACTGTAACTCTTGACTCTTTGATGTCTTGGTTCAACCACAATTTCAATGGATCTGAGACTCAAGCAGATGTTAGGGTTGTAAACCCTTGATAATTATGAATATACATCTGGGCAGGCAGCTGACCTCATTCTTGCTACAATTCCATGGACAGATTCTAAATTCAAACAAAAACAATTTATATATGAGTGGGTGCGACTACATACACACACATATATACACACTCACTTGCATGCACACATAGCTTCTGGTTGAGAGGAGAGAAATAGACACAACATCCTGCTAAAGGCAACAGTTGGAGCCAATTTCTTCACTGTACAGTACTATTTATTTTACATGCAAAGGAGATGAAATCCCAGTGGGTGAAATGCAACCATTTTTATATTTGCTTACTTGTCACTGTTAGATGTTTGCTGGGGGGATATGGAGGGTGAGGAAGGAGACAAAATTTGAACAGATCAAAGCTTGTGTTGGTTGATACACTGTTCCCATTTCATAACAAATTTGTTTGCCTTGGCTTTGCAAGAATCTGACTCACTAAAAGCTTCCTTTGATTAAATAAGTGTTTGCCTTGTATTCAGAAAAACATGTGCCTGCTTTGATGCCTATTGTCCCAAGGCAGACAACTCTAAATTTAGTACTGGGAGACTGGCATTGGCAAATGGCCCAGTTAAATGAACATGGTGAGGGGTGGGCGGGGTGGCCTCGTAGAGGGTTGAACGATTCTGTAAAGTGGTGGTTCGGTTGCTTGTGGAATGTGCCCAAGGATCACAGCTGTGCAACCTACATTGGCACATGGCTATAAAGATGATGAGCGCAGTGACATTGCCAACATGGGCTGAGCCAAGACTGAATCAGTGTTTCTCAACCTCTGATGGTTACATCTACCACTAATGGATTTCCAATATGATAGCCCCACCCTCACGGTGACAGCATGGATTGCTTCTCTCAGTCTGTTTTTGCTGGAAATGGAGATGGCTGAAGTAGATGGCTGATCCAAATAGATGCAATAAATAGATGCAGTAAGCTTTTGCAGCTCATAACAAACTAGTGACACCTCTGAGTAGTTTCCATTGAATCAAATGGATTTATTTTTATTTTAATGGGTATAACTTAGGAGACTTTCACTTTGGGGGTGGAGATGAGAAAGAAAGCACACAGATATTTGGATGGTTCAATTTTCTTTAGAAACATCTTGATGGTCTCACATTGCAGTCGTGGTTAAATACTATTCCCATTTTTTTTCCTGGAAAAGTGAGACTACTTGATGATGAAAATCAAATCTACAAAAGGACCATTTTTTAAATTCAGAAAGAGGCCAAGCACTTCCAACATGCTAAGTTCTAGCCTGACTGGACATAATTTAATAGCATGTCTGCTTATTTCAATCTATTTTCAAGTTCCCCTCTTTTTCCTACATTTTTCTGGCCCTTTTAATTCTTGGATATTTCCCCAAGGCTGAGGGAACATGATCTATAACCCAAAGTTTGCTACTAAGTATCTGAGGAAAGGGCTATTTAATGGAAACGTTAGATTTCCTACTTCTGATGGTAAGCTATGAATAGATTAGCAATTGGAGTGGAATGACTTGGGTGACCTCATTAATACACTGTCAGTCTGAACGAAGGTGAATCTGTGGGTTGAGAGTACATGAATTCCTGAAAATGCATCATTGTTCATTCCTATACCCAGTCACAAGTCACATATTGGGCTTCAATCTATTCTTAAAGTTCATTTTGCTTTTAGTCTTTATACCATTCATGAGAGTCCACAATGTTAAATCTAGATTATTTCTTTCTTTCTGAGTGCAATCCAGAGATTGTGGTTGGCTGTTGTAGGGCTGCAATTCTACCCACACTTTTTTGGGAGTAAGCCCCACTAACAGTAATGGCACTTATTTCTAAATAGCCATGCATAGGATTGGCCTGTAAGTCCCCTGTATTGGCTCAAGAGTGTTGCAACCATGCAAAAAAAATTATAAACTAAGGACGCAACCAGTGGTGGGCTTCAGGGGGTTCTCACAGGTTCTGTAGAACCCTTTGCTAATGAGCACCTGGTTCTGAGAACTGGTTACTAATGGGACATAGAACCTGTTGTGAATTTAGGTTATTAGGACATAGAACCTGCTGTTAATTTATTTGAATCCCACCACTTGCAACACTTGTATGCTCTTTCAAGTCACACAGAGAACAATCCAGAGAAACTATGGGGCCTTTTACACTGACTTAGTTACAGTGCCACCTATGGGAAACCTATGGGAAATGCATAGAGCAATCCAGAGTAAGTGCCTCTTATGTCTTCCCAAATTTACTCTGGATTGTAGTGTTACATGTGAGTAGTCAGGCAGAGAGTTGCACTGTCAGGAATGTCATTATGAATGTGTGTGTGTGTGTGTGTGTGTGTGTGTGTGTGTGTGTGTGTGTGTGTGTGTGTGTGTGTGAGAGAGAGAGAGAGAGAGAGAGAGAGAGAGAGAGAGAGAGAGAGAGATCTTTCATCTGAATTTCTACCACTGGCCAAAATCTTGATATTTTCAAATAATACCATGTTATAAATATATATGGCCATGTTATATATAAGTCAGTGAATAATTTTGATGTGGAAAGCAGCGAAACAAACCACACTGAAATATATTCTATCTAAAGTCACAGCCAAAAAATCCAGTGGATGCAGGGCAATGGTGTATCACCACCCCAGCACCTGATATGTTGCCCCTCTCATTGCATGGGAGCAGATGCATCATAGGAGTGATGCACTGGCCTCCGACATAAGGTGATATAAACCCTAGTGATGCCACTGCCTGCAAGTATGGAAAGTTGTGCCGAAATGGTATCTCAGGCCAAATTGTCAGCATTTACCTTTATCTGACTATTTGGGCTTTTATCTTTTATTTGGGCTTTTAGACTTTTAGCATAAAGTCTGGATGTGGTTGACACCCATTTCATCCGATCTTAGCCCTCCTTGGCACGAGAGAGAGAGAGAAGCAGCTGACAATTTCTGCTCCTCTGCTGAAGACTTTAGCAGAAGCCACTGGCATAGTAGCAGGATTCAGCAGCTGTTGCTGATCTTTTCTGTGCTTCGTTACCTCCTCTCCCCTAGTTACACAACCAACTGGAACAACACGGGAGAATTGCACAGCACGGAAAACTTTCCTTCCCTGCCTTCAGTGCATACGCTGATGCTAGTGACAGGTGCTTGGGTGGACCTGAGCAAAAGAGCATGAAGAGCTAGAGCTGCTCATTTGTTCCCATGCAGAGCAATTAAAAACACCTTTGCGGACGCTTTCTTTGGCACTGGTAGTTTTGCTTCTCATTGCTAGTACTGTAATTGCATCCATGACAGACTCCTTGTGTGGGAACAAACTGTAATCACACTGTAGGCACAATTCCTGCCTGCCCACTCCCTCATTTTTAAAAAAATTTTGCTCACTCACTGGGGATCTTCAAGCAGAGGTTCGATGAGCACCTGTCAGAGATGTTCTAGGAGGATTTCCTGCTTACAGGCAGGGGGCTGGACTAGATGACCCACTGGGTTCCTTCCAACTCTAGGATTCTATGATTCTATAAGAGAAATAGATTGACAGTCCCAGATCAGAGTGACCGTATGTCATAACAAAAAAAAGGGCAAGGCACCCCCTCAAAAAGTGTAGAACACCCAAGAAAAATGTAGGACATGACAAAATTAAAGCTAAAAACACACACATACCATATATTGCTTTCAAGTGGTTAATTTAAACCACTTTAAATCCACTATAATTAAATTTAAAACTATTACATATAATTCATTGTATAATATTTATTAATTACAAGAAGGCTCCATGTTGCCTGCTCACAAAGCAAAGGAGAACAATGATGGTTTTTTCCCAGGACACAATCACAGGTGGGCAGAACCGGATCTTCCAAATCCCCTGCTTCTGGGGTGCCGTAGCAGCAGCTGGAGGCCATAACAAGGGGACCAGTTCCCAGCTGGAGCAGCAGTTAAAGGCTCCAGCACAGAGCATCTTTCCTCTTTTGGAGAACACAACCTCCTCGGCCCCTTTTTCTTTTTAACTCTTGCCTGCCTCCTTTCCACGATAGATCCTCTTTCCTTAGCCTGGTGCTTACAATCCTAACCATGTCTACTCAAAAGTAAGCCCTATTGTGCTCAGTGGGTCTTATTCCCAGGAAAGTGTGGACAGGGTGCATCATCAGGGAGCAAAGCTAGGCAGATCTACTCAGAGGTAGGTCCCATTACAGTCAGTGGGTCTTACTCCCAGGAAAGTGTGGACAGGGTGCAGCCTGAGAGCCCAATCCTATGCATGACTACTCAGAGGTAAGTCCCATGACAGTCAGTGGGCTTCCTCCCAGGAAAGTGTGGCTAGAACTGCAGCCTGAGAACCCTATCCTAAGCATTCCTACTCTGAAGTAAGTCCGATGACAGTCAATGGGGCTTACTCCCAGGCAAATGTGGCTGGAAATGCAGCCTAAAAACCCTATCCTATGCATGCCTACTCTGAAGTAAGTCCCATGACAGTAAGTCCTAACAAAAACTTAGATTTTTTTTAATTAATTTTTTTAAAATCCCCCTTTAAATTCTCCCTGGCCCCGCCCCCTGGCCCTGACCATGCCCCCTGACCCTGCCTGGCCATGCCCACTTCCTGGGAACCGGTTCTTGGGCCAGGCTGGGCCCACCACTGGACACTATGCTAAAAAAGAGGCATGTCCTGGAAAAAGAGGTCATATGTTCACCTTGTCCTGGGAATGCTTCTTTGTTTTGCTGGAAACAGGGTCAGTCATGCTCCTCCCCGGTGGGAGGTGAAGCCAGGTTAGCAGGGTGGTCCCTGAGAGAATATGGGTGCAATCCAGAATAACTACGGGGAGTTGTTGCTCTGGTGTAAGAACAACTTACTCTGGATTGCAATATGAATTTCCCATAGGTTTTCACTAGGTGGTGCAGTAACTATGGGTACAACATAATGTCTCTTACGTGCTCCCGTAGTTACTCTGGATTGTAGGGGAAGTCTTAAAACCCTTCAACCTATGCTCACTTCCTTTCTTGCATATGGCATGGTTACTGACACACATTCATCCTGCCCAGGTGAAATTTGATCCTTGGCTGGTCACCTGTTGGGCTAAGTGGGAATTTTTTGCTTCCTCTCAAGACTAGCTTTGGGGGGGACAACAATTATTCCCACCTACTCCAGACTGTGAGAGGTTTGTGGGTTTCCCCTGTGAGGGGCAACAAACACCAGTCACTTTAGCTGGTGGGGGGTGTGGGGTTGAAGGCAAGAACATGGCCTTTGGGTGCGCACTTCTGGCTGCAAGGCAAGTCTCAATGCAGGACTGGATCTCATTGACTATGTAGCATGGGAGCTGGGATGGGGGAGGCACTTTCCAGGATCAGGTGTGATAAACAATAAGGTGTGACTGTTGTCTCTTCTGCCACTTACTTAATGTGGATTCTCCCCATGAAAGCTGCCCCATTGACATGCAGCCATTTCAAAGGAGGAGGGAGTCCCAGAACTCTTACATCTTAATCTGCTTCTACTCAAAAACAGGAGGCATCAAAAATGGTTAGAGAGTCTGGAAACAAACCCTGTGAGGAATGGATGAGGAACTTGGATAGGTTGGTCTAGTGAGGAGAGTGGGTCTCCTAAATATCTGAAGTGCTATTACATAGGAGGGGGCTAAGATTGGTCTTCTGTTACCCCCAAATTCAAGACATTATGGGAAGGGCTTTAGTTGCAGGAGAGTAGGCTGAATGTTTTAGTGAACATTCAACTCAGTCCTTACAAAATTTCCCTGCACCAAAGCAATGATGCCAACAAAGTATATGCTACACTGTGACCATAGCATAGAAGGAGTTCCATCTGGGGTGTGCAGGAGTGCTTCAAGTGACAAAACCTGAGTGCAAGGGTATCCAATGCCAGCCTGGGGGCCAGATGCAGCCTGCAGTGAGCCTTAGTGCAGCCCTTGGCAAATCCCTCCTACTGGCCCATGAGCAAGCCTTGTAATCCTCCAGATCTGTCTGTAATACACTCTTATATGTAAATTGATGTAAATTATTCAAATTTTAAATGTAAATAATTTTTCCAGCCCCTGACACAGTATCAGAGAGATGATGTGGCAATCTTGCCAAAGTTTGGATACCCTTGCAAGTGGCTCCACCCCTTCCCTAGATTATCACAATATAACTATCATTCCTATTGCTTCCTCTGCACTCATATTTTTCCCCTATGTGCCACTGTCCTTATTACTCTTGCAAAAAAGAAATCTTAAGCATCTCTTCATTCTTACTGCTTATTTCCTACCTAGGGTCATAAATTCTCTGTCTGTGACATCATAATCATGGCCAGTTGTTAGTTTATTCCCTGGGATTAGCCGTTTCCTTAAAACCCATGGTTAAGATTTCCCTTTTAAGGAATTATAGAATAAAGCCTTCTTAAAATAAATAAAGGGACTGTGAATGTAGGATACAAATAGCAGAATATATATATTTCATGTCTCTATTAATGGCTTGCTGTGAGCCCTCCTGTTGGCAAGATCCTATTAAGTCCCACAAAACAAAATAGCTTAAATCAAAGTCCAGTATGGGGGTAGCAAGTAATGACTACAGGAAATGCAAGTGAAGGCTGGAGAACTCTTTTGGGGAAGCTCTACTGCAGGAAGAATGATAACAGGAAAATATTGGATGAACTAGTAGGGGAGGTTAACAAATGAGGGGAGTGGAGAGTCAAAAATCCCCCTCCAAGAAGGTTACTTCCCTTCTGGAGGAGAATTTCTTTTCTGTGCAAGCAGGTTTCTGTTAGCCTAGATAGAGCAGGGGTCTCAAAACCTTTTGGTTGGATGGCCACATCATCTCTCTAATACTTTGTCAGGGGCTGGAAGAAAAAAAATTTACATTTCAAATTTGAATGAATTTATAAAGAATTAGTGAAAAGCATACCCGTGTTGCAGGAGTAAAATTCCCCTGTATGCCATCCCCCCACAGCGCAACATTCCCCCTGTGCAATATCCCCCATGCGCATAAGTCCCCCCCCATGAGCATCAACCCCCCAAGCTCTATCCTCCATGTGCAACAACCCCCCATGTGCAACAACCCACCATGCACAAAATCCCCCTCATGCAAAACATCCCCCATGTTCATCATCTCCCTATGCAAAACAACCCCCGTGCGCATCAATCTCCCTATGTGCAACAACCAGCATGTGCATAAGTCTCCATGTGCATCATCTCCCCATGAGCATCATCTCTCCATGCGCAACAACACCCCATGTGCAACAACATCCCATGCGCAACAACCCCGCATGTGTAACCTCTTCCCATGTGCATCAACCCCCCATGTGCAACTTCTCCCCATGTGCATCAACCTCCCATGCGCATCATCTCCCCCACATGCATCATCTCCCCCAGGAGCCCCCCCCCCCATGTGTACCAGGCACCGAGAACCAAATTGGCTGGACTTTGGTCAGTCTCCCATGTTAAGTACAGGACAAAAACACACTGCACCCCTTTTCAGCCCTTAAAGGTTAAATTTATCCACATCAGTTCTTGGTGGGTGTTCATGTGACATAAGGAACACCCTCCCCAAATTTCATGCTTCTATGTCAGGAGTGGGGTTGGGCAGAGAATCCCTCAATCAGCAATTCTTCAATGCAAAGTATAGAGAGGAAAACATGTTGCGCCCCTTTTCACCCCCTTCCAGTTGGAATTTCCGAAAACCGGCTCTTAGTGCACCCCTTGGTCATGGAAGGAACATCCACCTCATATTTCACGCTTCTAGGCCCAGCGGCAGGCTGTGCGTGGCGCAAGTGGTTAAGATACTGTGCCTGTTAACCAGCAGGCCAGGGTTCGAGACCTGGGTTGGCCCCACAAGACAGGGTGAACTCCTGTCCTTAGCCCAGCTCTGCAATGCCAGCTGGATCCAATCGTATCAGCTCTGCCTTTCCACTGGACTAATTCAGTGGCGTGGTGAGGGGGGATTTCTGCTTGGGTAACAGCCTATCCTCCATAACAATCTAACCCAGGCTTTTGTGCTTCGCATGCAGCGTATGCAGTGCCGAACATGAACCATATTCTTTCAAGACTGACGGAGGCCTGCTTGAGGCCCAGCGGTTTTGGCAGGGTGAGTGAGTGAGCCAGTGAGTGAATCAGTGACTTTTCTCTTCCAAATCTAATAACTGATATTCACAGGAAATTGGGAAAGGGGACATGGAGGATGTTGTCTCTGAAAATACATGATGCCAGGAAGGACATCTGGAATAGGCCGGTTTGGAATTAGGCAAAAGGGTTACACTCACAGCTCAATCCTAACTAAATTCCTGCATGCCTACAATGCAGCCTGCAGGAGAATTTAGGCTTTTAGGCATCGCTTCAGATAAGATGGTATTTCTCCCCTTGCCCCAGGGTAAGGGTCAATGGGTCAACCTGAACCTGTTCCAGTTGTACTGCTGGCACAAATCTGAGTTGATTAATGCAGGGTGAATGAGCCCAAAAAGAATATGGTAGCACTGAACTTCCAGGCTCAATCTGTCTGCCCTGTCCCAGTTGTTGCCCTCTCCTACCTTGTTCTACCCTGTCCCTCTCCTCCCCTTATCCCTGTCCTGGGTCTATCTAGTCTGGGTGGCATCCTCTGAATCACCAGCATAAGTGGGAAGTCTCCACAATTCCCATCAGGCTAAGAATGCTGTCACAATATGCTTTTAGGCCTCACTTAATCAGGAGTGGGTGATCACTCAGAAGAAGGATGATGATGATGAGGGCATTCAATCCTGCCCTCCAGTAAACTGGAAGGCAGGATCAGAAGCAGACATTCACCTTCAGTCTCTGGAACTGTTTAGAATGCTTTCTCCTGGCATCTAGTCCCGCATGTTCAAAGAGGCGGTGATAGGTGATTTGCAACATCATGTAGTATGTTTGCCCAGGGCAGAGTCAAATAGGGAGGCTTAATTAGTCCACCACCTCCCGTTAGCTGTTTCAGTGCTTGGCACCAAATGAAGGTGAAACAGGAGACCACTGGTTGAACCATGTGTGGCTAGATTTCCTTCATACTATAGAGTGGCGCCTCACGTAACAAATTTAATTTGTTCTGGAGGCATGTTTGTTACATGAAACGTTCTTTACATGAAGCGGATTTTCCCATAGGAAATAATGGAAACTCAGACAGTTGGTTCCACAACCCCAAAAATATTCATATAAAAATATTAACTGGATGTAAAAATGATGACAAAACACTGGAATTGGATTCAAAACATGAATTCAATATGCATGATCCTATGAAGACTATTTAGGCTGCAATCCTAAAGACACTTTCCTGGGAGTAGGACCCATTTAACACTATGGGGCTTACTTCTGAGTAGACATGGTTAGGAAGCTGCAATCAAAGACACTTTCTTCTGTAACCCAATCCACTTTCCAAGTGTCTCCCCACTTTCTCCTTCTCTGAGCCTCTCTCTCCCCTGCTCCCTTTTGGCTAGCCCTGAGGTGCTTCCCTCTTCTCCACTGCTGTTGTCTCCCTCTGCCCTGCAGACATGGAAGTGTTGCTCTCACTATGGGCAGGTGCACTTGGCAGCCCTGATGCTTTTTAAAAGGGGTGCCGGCCAGTGTGTCTGCCCCAACTGTGTGTTTGTTACATGAAGCACAGTTTGTTACGTGCAGCAGAATCCTAGAGAAATTTTTGTTTGTTACATGAAACATAGTTTACATGAGGCGTTTGTTTATTTTTTATTTTATTTCCTAATTTATACCCCGCCTTTCCTCCCCTACAAGAGGGAGCCCAAGGCGGCTAACATAAGAGAAGAATAAAACACCATTAAAATAATAATAAATAGAAATTAAAACATAATTAAAATACACTTAAAATAAAATTAGATTTAAAATTGAAACGATTAAAACAGACTAAAAACTTTGTTAAAACAATAATATATAAAAACACAATAAAACTACTCCCCAACCCCTGCCCCATTTAAAAGCTTTTTTTAAAATAAAAGGTTTTTAGGCTCCGCCTGAAGCTCTGTATTGAGGGAGCTTTCCTCAGTTCTATGGGGAGGGAGTTCCACAGCCGGGGTGCCACCACCGAGAAGGCCCTATCTCTGGCCGCCACACCTCTCACGTCTCTTACTGGCGGCACAGTCAGTAGGGCCCCCTCAGATGACCTTAGGTGACGGGTCGGATTGTACAGAAGAAAGTGGTCCCTCAGGTACCCTGGACCCGAACCATTTAGGGCTTTAAAGGGCAGGACCAGCACTTTAAATTCAGCCCGGAAACAAATGGGCAGCCAGTGTAGTCACTGAAGCAGTGGACCGACAGTTGAACTGATGAGCCCCAGCAACCACACGGGCCGCCGCATTCTGGACTAGTTGCAGCTTCCAGACCATCTTCAGAGGCAGCCCCACGTAGAGCACATTACAATAATCTTGTCTCGATGTCACTAGGGCATGGGTCACCGTGGCCAGATCCGAGCGACTCAGGTATGGTTGCAGTTGATGGATCAGCTGAAGCTGAGCAAAGGCTCCCCTAGCCACAGCCACCATCTGGGACTCCAGGAGCAGCTGCGAATCCAGGAGAACCCCCAAGCTGCGAACCTGCTCCCTCAGAGGGAGTGCAACCCCATCCAGAGTGGGATGATATTCCAATACCTGAGTCAAGGACTTCCAGACCAGGAGAACCTCTGTCTTGTCAGGATTTAATGTCAGCTTGTTCACCCTCATCCAGTCCCCCACTGCCTCCAGAAAACAATTCAGGACTTCAACCGCCTCCTTGGACTCAGGAGGAAAGGAGAGATAGAGCTGGGTGTTATCAGCGTACTGATGACACCTCACTCCAAACCTCCGGATGACCTCTCCCAGCGGCTTCATATTCTCTTTAACATTCACATTTCCTAAAAGCACAAGGCTCTCCCCTTAAATGGTATTCAGCATGAGAATTATGACTGGCATAATTATAGGGCGTGAGTAATAGTGGGTAGTGCTATGAATGCATAATTGCACTACTGGGAGCAACTCAGACCTATGGCTTAGGGTTCCCCACTGTGGCCCTGGCCCTGGTTCATATTCAGCAAATGCATTCCCAGATATAAATAATTTATAGTGGTCCATCTGTGAGGATCCATTCCAAGACCCCTTATAGATACAACTTATATGTAAATTTGTGGATAAAAAAATTCATGGGAGGGACAATGTTGTGCTTCAGTAACTTAACTTAGTGGCTTTGCCTGGTACTTTGGCCACCTTAGAATTCTGCATAACCAAAGTGACCATTATGTCCTCTTTTTCCAGGAAATGCCCTCTTTTCCAGTTTTGTGCCCTGGAAAAAACTTCATTGTCCTTCGTTTCCTTGTCAGCAGGCTCCATGTAGCCTTATTGTAATTAATAAATTATATGTAATAAATTATAGCTGCAATTCTAACCATACTTTCCTGGGAGGAAGTACTATTGAATACAATGGGACTTACTTCTGAGTAGACATGCTTAGGATTGCACTGTATATTAGTAGTTGACATGACAAAATAAAAGCTAAAAATACTGATATATATTGCTTTCACATGATTAATTTAAATACTATTTTACTTATTATTAAGTAATATATATTAGTGTTTTCAGTTTTTATTTTGTCACGTCCTACTTTTTTCTTAATGTCGTACATTTGGGGGGCCTTGTCCAGTTTTCTAGTTTTGACATTTGCAATGCAGAATAACTATGGGAACATGTAAGAGACATTATGTGTACCCGTAGTTATTGCACCACCTAGTGAAAACCTATGGAAAATTCATATTGCAATCCAGAGCACATTGTTCTTACACTGGAGCAACGTCTCCCCGTAGTTACTCTGGATTGCATTCTGGAACCCAACCGGAAATCACCTTCCAGTTCACTCTGGGAACTTCTGGTCACTTTCTGGTCACATTTATTACAGATGTGGCAATTATAATTTGCACCAAAGCAGATGCAAAATTTAATTTTACTGCATAAAACAATTAGTTGTATGATAATAATATGAAAATTAGATTACGTTACAATTTTTACCCATTTACTACTTTATATAACAATGGGTTTACGCTACATTTTAATTATAATACAGTAAACTGTTAAACTAAATCCTGTTCTATACTTATAATCAAAATACAGTGGCACCTCCCTTCAAGCAACAAATGCCTCACATAAAGTATGTTCCACGTAACAAACAAAAATTTCTCTAGGATTCTTCATGTAACAAACTGTGCTTCACGTAACAAACGCACTTGTTGACAGTTGGGGCAGACGCGTTGGCCGGCAGCCCTTTGAAAAAGCATCAGGGCTGCCTAGCGAGCCTGCCCATAGCGAAAACAACACTCCCGCGCTGTTCCTCCTGTGGCCAGGTGTCAAGAAGGAAGCAGCTCAGGGCTAGCCAGAAGGGAGCAGGGAAGAGAGAGAGAAAGGCTCAGGAGAAAGAGAAGGAGAAGAGAAAGAAAAGGGAAAAGTGGGTGTCTTGGATTGCAGAAGAAATTGTCTTTGATTGCAGCCTCCTAACCAAGTCTACCCAGAAGTAAGCCCCATTGTGTTAAATGGGGCTTACTCCCAGGAAAGTGTCTTTAGGACACTTCATAGGATCTAAGTAGACTTACTTACCTAAGTAGACTTCATAGGATTATGCACATTGAATGCATGTTTTGAATTCAATTCCAGTGTTTTGTATTCCAGTTAATATTTTTATATGAATATTTTTTTGCATTCTGGAACCAATTATCTGAGTTTCCATTATTTCCTATGGGAAAATCCACAGGATTTTCATGTTTCATGTAACAAATTAAATTTGTTAAGTGAGGTGCCACTGTACTGTATTATCTCAAATCTAATGCACCATCAAATCTAAAGTACACCTTATTTTGGTGACTAAATTCAGCTGAGTGTTTCTCACATGAGAAAATGGTATTAGATTTTAGTAAATATTATATGTGTTATTAATAACCCTTTGCAAGTGATATTTCTGTCTTTTTGGTGGCCATTTTAATTTTGGGATAGTGCTCCAGTACCTAAATCGTCTAATAAGTGGGGGATGCCTGGATGATGTTTGCATGTCAGCATTGGAAAAAAGCTAATATGGTGTGTTTCTTGTTTCTGTGTGACTGATCAGAGTTCCTGAAATGTCCATCTCTTCATAGAAAGCTTTGCCACTAGGGAATTTTGATCTGGGCACTCTTTTTATACCTGCCATCTTTCAGTGAGTATGTCCAAATGAAATGGTTTCCTTAATTAAGATCTGCAAGTGAATTGCTTGTTGCTTTATTTGATACCTAATTATAGACTCTTGAACCCTCTTTCTTCCTATCTGTGATTTCTTTCTAGCCATAACTACTTAGATCAAGCTGTTCACTCTCATTAAGTTTGTCAAGTGTGAAATGGGAAGGTAAGAATTTCTTGGAGACCTGGGAGGGGGGAAATGAATGAATGATGAGCTGTGATGTACAATTGGAAACATTTTCTGGAAGTCCCCAGATTCACAACTAAGGTCTGTCAAATTTTAGAGATATATTATAAAACTAGCGAAAGGCATACCTGTGTTGCGGGAGTAAAATTTCCCCATACGCCATGCCCCCACGGCGCATCAACACCCCATGTGCAAATTCCCCCATGCACAACTTTCCCCATGTGTAACTTTCCCCCACGCGCAACTTTCCCCGTGCACATCATCCCCCATGTGTAACTTTCCCCCATGCACATCATTCCCCATGCGCAACTTTCCCCCTTGCGCATCCTTCCCCCATGCGCAACATTCCCCCATGCGCAACATTCCCCAAGCGCAATTTCCCCCATGCACAACTTTCCCCATGCACAACTTTCCCCCATGCGCATCATCCCCATGCACAACTTTCCCCCATGCGCAACTTTCCGCCCATATGCATCATCCCCCTATGCGCAACTTTCCCCCATGCGCTTCTCCCCCATGCGCACCATCCCCCATGCGCAACATCCCCCATGCGCATCATTCCACATGCGCATCATTCTCCCCATGCGCAACTTCCCCCCAGCAACTTCCCCCCATGCGCAGCATCCTTGCCAGTGCAACCTCTTCCTCCGAACAACATCCTCCCCCCACTGCACCAGGCACCAAGAACCAAATTGGCTGGATGTTATTCAGTATCCCATGTTAAGTATAGGAGAAAAACATGTTGACCCCTTTTCAGCTCCTGAAGGGTTAAATTTCTCCACATGGGTTCTTGGTGGATGTTCAGGTGACAGAAGGAACTCCTTCCCAGAATTCCATGCTATTAGGCCCAGAAGTTGGGGTGGAATGTTGATGAGTCATCAATTCTCCAATGCAAAGTATAGGGAGGAAAATGCGTTGCGCCCCTTTTCACCCCCTTCCAGTTATATATTATATTTCATTGGCTCTCAGAGCGATCAGTCTCATGGGAAAGTTTTGAGTTTAAAAAAATCCACTTTTTGTTCCCATGAGACTGATTGCTCTGAGAGCCAATGAAATATAATTCTTTATGGAACTATGGGCAAAATCCAGAGTAACTATGGGGAGTCATTGCTCCTGTGTAAGAACAACTTACTCTGGATTCCAATATGAATTTCCCATAGGTTTTCAGTAGGTGATGCAGTAACTATGGGTGCACATAAAGTCTCTTACGTGCTACCGTAGTTACTCTGGATTTGGGGATAATAAGGTGTTAATATGAATCAGCTCAAATTTCCATATACATATATCATAATAGAGTTACCCATGCTAACTCAGTAAAGAGGGACTTCTAAGTGGTGCTCCTCATATATTTAGCAGGGAAGGATAGCCTTCCTCTTTGCCCCAGCAAGGTTTCCCTAACCAATAAGGGACACACACCCCAATCCAGAGTAACTACGGGAGTCCTTGCTCCAACGGACATAAAAGTTACTTTGGATTGCAATATGAATTTCTCATAGGCTTACACTAGAAGGCACCGTAGCTGCGTTGACATAAATCTACCTTGCTGTGACGGATCTAGTAGAACAATTAATGTGGATTGGGAGGACAATTGTTTTTACTTAATTAAATTTGATTTTGTTGTTTCATGAGCTGGGGTGCAACAAAATCTTCTTTTGACTACAGATAACAAATAGGTGCTTTAGCTATGCCACTAGCAGAGCAAATGGGTGGTGAACTGCTGAGGAGGAGGAGCAGGGTGACCAGATGCCAAACCCAAAATTCCTGAACCCCAAGGCTAAAATTCCTAATACCAGGCCAAAATTCCTACCTGCTGAAAAAAATTGCCAAAAATGTATGTTTTTGTTTTTTGACTATAACTTTTGATAGGAATCCAATACAAATTAATACGAATCTATGAATACTTCAGTACGAATCCAATGACACATGGCATGATGGGGTACTATCACAAAGTTTCAAAATGAAGCCAAAAAGTAGGACAATGATGCCAAAATGTAGAACACCCGGACAGGAGGCTAAAAATCCGGACAAATCTGGACAAATCCTGGTTTTTCCGGTTTATTCCCCAATTTTCTTTTTTAGAAATACCTGGGGATGACTTTACTTTGGCAATATTTTGAGCTTTGCACGGACTACGTGATACCTAGCTATGCCACTGACTACACTGTACATCTGTGCCTAGTTGGCTGTTATAAAGACAGGAAGAGTGAATAGCACACAAAACCTGATTCCAGTGATTTACAGTGCCTGAAGTGGAAAGTGGAATTTCCACGGTGAGATATCTTGCCATGAGCCAGCATATTTTTATCTCATGGGAAAAAAGCATATATGCACATGAGAATAGGGAGCACCAGTGGCTTTCCTTTCAATCTAATAACATTAGAGGCAGCTTGGAGACACTAAGAAATAAGTAGGAGACCTACTTGTAACCTACTTGGTGACACTAAGAAATAAGTAGGAGACCTACTTGTAACCCCCCACACACTGTTTGAGCTGCTCCCCAAGACAAACAGCTCAATCCTGCATTCCCTTTCAACCAGTAAAGAGACTGGCTTTGATAAAAAGAGCTCGAATGTTTGAGACAAATCCTTTGTTCAAAGCCCCAGTTCACAGAATAAAAAAATGCATGCAAGGCCAAAATCATTGGCATCTGTTCTCTGAGGGATGTGGCACAGAACGGACCTTCATTATGGACTGGCCAAAGGTCTTTTAGTACTCAAAAATGCACAGTTTGATCCCTCGCCTGTGTGGGTATCCTCATTCTGGGAGAATGGGACACATCTCACAACAGCAGTGAGTGAGGCTGGAGCTTGCTATTAGGGCGGTGAAGAGTGAGCATATAGAATGGAGGACAGAGTGCCTGTACCTTTACCATTGCATAGAAGAGGGAATTGCGGCAGGTGCTGCTTTTTAAACCCTTCCATGATGAGGTAAACTGGCCTCAATTCCCTCTTCTATGCAATGGTTAAAGGTACAGGCACTCTGTTCTCCATTCTATATGCTCAAAATGAGGTGATGATGAAAGAATCACTGCCACCAGCAAATAGGGAGGCACAGAATGGGGAGCAGCAGGACATCAAAAGACCTCTTGACACCCAAGGCAGCATATCAGATGTTACATTGTTTACTCAGTTTTGGCCAGCGCAGTGCTTGGGTGAGGGCAGGAGGAAGTGAGAAGGGGCATTTCATGTGGGCAGAGAGCAGGACTGTGGGTGATCATCAGGGAGTGTGAGGCAACACTGGGACCCAGCACTGGTGCTGGATCCAAGCTCCATTCCTAGCAGCCCTCGACTGCTCTGATTTGTGCCTCCTCTAGAGGCAGAACAGTTCTGAATAGCCACTTTAGCAGCAGCCCTACACCAAAAAAGGGGGAAAGTTTTCTGTTCCCCGTGGTGATGGGGCAGCAGCCTCCAACCTTGCACTGAATACAGTGCAGGCTGATCCAGCCTACCTGTTCTGGCATGTTAAGATTGAGCTGCCCATTTTCTCCAGGAAAAGGAATTTCTGAGCCAGCCTCTACTGCAGAGGTGTCCAAACATTTTGGCAGGAGGGCCACTTCATCTCTGTGACACTGTGTCAGGGGCTGGAAAAATGATTTACATTCCAAATGTGAATAAATATATATATCAATTTGCATATAAGAGTGTATTAGAGATACATCTGGGGATTATAAGTCTTGCCCAAGAGAGTATGGAGGGGTCTTACTCTTACCATGGGCACACTGAGGCTCACCGCAAGCCACATCTGGACCCCAGGCTGAGATTTAGACATCCAGCCCACTCTACTGCCAAAAAAATAAATAACAACACTTGATGCTCAGTCTTGGAGCCATTACATGCAATGGTTTTATTTACAGCAGGCAGAGAAGATGAGGGAGGCTCGTTATAAGAGGTCAGAAGGAAGGTGATCAAGGCCATGAATGTGACACCACAGCTATAGAAAGAGAGAGACAGAGAGATTCATTGGACAGAACAAACATCACACCCCAGAAATGTTGGCCCTTGTCTTTTTTTGCAGTTGCTGGAGGGATATTCTTTGCGATTCAAAAGCGGCAGGTAATGATCCGTGCAATTTCATCCTCCAGGACAGAGATGGATGCTAAACAACTAAACTGCCAGTTGTGGCAAACTGTGTAGTTAGGAAATGTTGTGTCTTCAGCGTTCCTGCTGTGTGTACTTGTTTGGCGTGAAAACAAACGATCATACAGATCAAGGGATCATTGTGCAGGAATCCTGAAGGAGCAATTTAGTAAAAAGCATTGGCGCAGCTTATTTATTTATTTATTTATTTATTTATTTATACATCTTATTCTTGCCTCTTGCTTCCAACTTAATCCAGCACCAGAATCAAATAAAAAAAGTTAATTACAGAGAATGCATTTTTTCATTGCCTCAAATCCTTTTCATTTTTCATTTTAGCAGTGGACCTTTCCCCCTTGTTTAAAAACAAGTTAAATGTAAGCATGGCTTGCAGGCATAGATGATTATGGGATAATTTGTATTTGTGGGACTAAACAAAATCATTCACTATTGTTTGGCGACAAGTGGCATTAAGTTGCTATGAAAGGGTATTTGCTCGGACTTCTGTTTTTTTTTTTTTTTAAAAAAAGGTTTCTCAGCACGCTTAAGAAAAAAGTTGGCTAATCCTTGGAGTGGATGGCTGTAATTTTCAAATTTCCACATTCTGAACAAGCAGGGAAGTAAGATTACGAGTAAAGGTTTGCATCTGTATTGTATTCTGAATTTTGTCTTTAAATGGGAGTAGGATGTCAGACCATAGTGTGCACAAAGTAGTTTGACATGGTTGTAGAGAATGCAAACAACTGCTACTGTGAAATAGTTACCAAGCCTGCTATCATTTTTTTTAGCCAGTTAATTAAACCCTGCAAGTTCTTGTAACTAAACTTCTCTTGCAGACATTTATTATTTCATGGTGAATAAGCAAGTGTTCATCAGCTTTTGTCCCCCACTGTACTACTTTGCATGGGAGTACAGTAAAACTTATTGGAAGTCCAGTAAAACCTTGGAACACGAGTAACTCAAGTAACTTCTTGTTTGGCAAGAAAAGCAAACATTTCTAATACATTTTAATTTTAACAGTTTTGGCAGTCCGCCAGGGCTACCATTCACCACATTTCTAATAAATTTTAACTTGATTAAGCGATGTCTAGATAAACAAGAAAAAATAGTCCTGGCTAGGATACGGCCAGTTTTGGAGCTCCACCAGGGCTACCACTCACTACCCCATCCCTGCTGCCACAGAGCTGCCCGAGGCCAGGAGCATACCTTCCACTCCATACACCCAATGATCCAATCAAGAGCTGCAAGACTTGGGAACAGATGGGGCAGAGCGCCTCTGTGCGTGCTTTTTGCTGCTGGGGAAAGTTTCCTTCCAAGCAGCCGGGCTGGGTCCTTACCTGATCTCCAGACTGCTTGGAGGGGAACTTTCCCCAGCAGCACCTTCCTGGAAGAAGCCTGCCTTCCCTCCTGCCTTCCCTTTTTCGCCAGCCAGCCTTGGGGGTCCCTAATCTGTGGTGGGATGGTTGAGTGCCTGCCAGTACCTCAGCCTCTGAGAGACCTATCCTTGCATACCTACTGTAAAATACACCCTATTATAATTAGTGGGGCTCACTCCTGTGTAAGGGGGGCAGATTGAGAGTCATGAGAAACTAAGTGAAGGTTAATTTGTTTTATTTTTCTTTATATTTTGTATTTTTATTACTTTTTACTAGCAGAATGAACCTGCCTTGCAGGAGTAAAATTCCTTGAATATTTGTGGGCTTTGGGTAGGCACCAATTGATACTAGTGGCACCTGGCACTGGGTGGTGGACACCAGCAGGTGGCACTGGGCTGTGAGACACTGGAGAGTACCAGGGGATAGTGGCAGACAGTAGTGTGCACTGGCATGGACCAGGCATCATTGGGCAGTTGGCACCAGTGGGCACCACTGTGAGTGGGAAGTGGACACCAGCAAGTATCCCTAGGCAGCATGCACCAGCAGGCACCAGTGGGATCCAGGCATCCCTAATAGGCACTACTGAGCACCAGACACAATCATGAGTATGCAGCAGGCAGCAGTAGGCAGTGAACACCACCAGGCACCAGTGTGCACCAGGAATCCCTATTGAGCACTGGTTATCCTTATGGGTAACATTGGGCATTATATATATGCCACAAGTTATAGTGTGCAATCCTAACCTAAGACAGCACAACTCATCAGTTTTCCCATTCCCATGGTGATTGTAGTGAGACATGCATATCTCTGTGCACTGGCCTAATCCTCCCGAAGAAGTGGTGCAGAAGTGTCTTGTATTGTAAAACACATATTGCCTCTGTTTAGAACCATAGTAATCATAAACTAGAAAAATGAAGATATGCAAGAAAGAACTTCGATCTTGCCTATTGTTGAACAAAAGCGTGTGAATCTAGCTGTACTAAATCATTTCAAAAATGTAAAGATACTTTGAGACATGTCAGTAGGGTTCTAGAGGAGATAAAGTGCTTTGAGGAGTTATAGGACAGTTGCTGTGTGTCAGGATGTTGACTGATTGATGTCCTGTGAATGTTTATGTGCCACAGGAGTGAAGACATACACAGCAGAGTAGTTTACTATTAACTGTATTTACAGTTCAGAATAGTTCAAGACAATCTGGGTCATACACATAAATTCAAGTCCTTCAGTCAAAAACCTCAGAGCTAATCAGTAACTAACACAGAGCTTCTCAGCTCGCTTCTGCTCTGACCAACTGCCATTTTCCAACTGACAAACAGTTCTCCAACTGTCAAATCCAACTGACAGATATTCAAATCTGAAAGTTCTAATCAGCCCACAGTTCACCTTGACCCTACTATTAGGTTCAGAAATCTAACACTCTGCATGTCTACATGATATCATTAAAATCTGAGAATCTAGAGTAGTACATATGCTTAGCTTAAAGTGACAGGAAAATGCCTAAATATGGCAGTTGGTAGGCTTATTTTAGGAATACTGTAATATATACGCTTAATATTTTTTTAAAAAACTAGGCATCATTGTTAGGGTTTGCAATCCTTTGTAACACAAATCCTAGTGATTAGGTATCCTTTGTACAAATACTTTGTATCAGAAATCCTACCTTTATTAGGTAACAATACTAATATGTCAAAACATTGCCTTACCTTGAGGAAGCCTCAGTGCATCACATGAATCAAAATCTATAGAAAGGCCATCAAATATACATCAAAGTATGCACATATCCCTTGTTAACTATTAGGGTTCTGTTCTAGAATCTCCTGTGCATTAAAAAATCAGTTAAAAAACAGTGGAAAAAAGATTTAGGGCGCAATCCAGAGTAACTACGGGGAGTCCTTGCTCCGGTGCAAGAACAATTTGCTCTGAATTGCAATATAAATTTCCCATAGGTTTTCACTAAGTGGTGCAGTAACTACGGGTACACGTAATGTTTCTTACGTGCTCCCGTAGTTACTCTGGATTGTAGGGTTAATTAAAGACCTACTTCCAGGTTTCTTATTTCTCCTTTGCTTCTAATGGGATAAGTATCTGCAGGGGTTTGATTCTGACACTACCTGGTGATACCAATAAGATGTGCTATATAAAGCAATTAAAAAAATGAAATGGCCTTTCAGCTTTGTTTAAAAATAGCTGTTCTCCCAGTTTTATTCAGCAATTAGAAATGCAAAAGACCCCTTGCCTTTGCCTAGCTCATCTGAAGAATTGAATGATTGCTTGCACGTCTGCCTCTCTACAACAGTAGAAAAGCAGTTTCTAAAACTGTGATTTGCAGTGGTGTCTGTTGAGTCAAATCCATGTATTAAAAAAATCAACGTATAACAAGGTTAGACCTGTATAAGCAACATAGTAAAATGAACAGAAAAGACTCTCTACCATACTTGGATACCTATGCTCAGTAAAACCAAGATTTTAAGATTCAGTAAGGAATAGGTTCTTTTAAAAAGTTAGAAATGAACCACCAGGTGATAGTTGTAGTGATGAGGTGATTGTGGCCGGAACTGATAATTGACTGATTGAAGATGTCTGACCATAAAAACCCTTTCTTTCCCTTACGTTGAGATGGGCTTGAGCTTTGTTGGATTTGTCTAGTTTTATGGATCTGTGTGAGCTTTTGGGTAGGGAACTTGCTTTGGTTCTTTTGGCTATGAATACAGGGCTAAAGGTGTCCCGTGGTAGGTTCCCCTGCTAGTCATGACCAGCTATAGGATGTGGTGCGCATCCCTATTATGAGACTGAAGAGCCAGTGTTGTCTGAAGATACTTGACGTTCTGCAGATCTGAATTGGAGTGGAAACACCTGAAAGAGGGAATTGGCAATATGCATTTCAGACTCATTGAAGAATTTGGAATATCTAGCCAATTGACATTAATTTTTTTAAAAATGTTTGACCTCCAAATAACCTTCTGTAGAATGGGACCTCCTTATCTGCAAGTTTGGCACCTGCAGATTTAACTCAACATAGATGTTGACCTGCAGCTGGAAAACTTCAAGATCCTCATAGAGGCATCAGGGTTGCATTTTTGGTTTGGGGCAAAAACCAGAAGTGCCTTTCAAAGATGTCTGGAAGGCCTTCTGAGGGCCATGAAAGTTATGTGTAGCTTCTCTGGATGCAGCCAGAAAGCACCTCTGGTCAAGTCTGGGAGGGCCCATGAAAACCAACAACCAATGGCATCACCAGGGTTTGTGTTGGTTTGGGAAGCCAACACATCATCCTATGCAGTGAGTGTGCTCTCAGTGTAGTGATGCATCTCTCCTTGCTGGATTTTGGTCTATAATTTTTGATAGAATACTGTACAGGTATTTCAAGGTTTTTTTTCACTGCATTCTGCATAAAAATACATATAAAATAACATATAACTTGATGGAATTATTAAAAATGCCAATATTTAAATTTTTTTACACCATGCACATCACTTGATATAGCCCATACCCCCCCCCCCCCCCCGTATCCCCTAGCAATGCCACTGCCAACCATGGATGTGATTATCCACAGAAATTGCTAGCTGCAGGGGCAGGGTACAGATCCTTGTGGATACCGAGGATCCAGTATATTTATTGGAAGAGTGTATATGGAATACTTGTATCTCTTATCTGCCTGTAACATTATCACAAAAGCAGAGAATGGAACCATTTTTGCCTGTCATTAGCAGAGTATGATCCACAAGAACCTTAAAACTCAGCCAAAGAACCTTAAAACTGTACATTTTTTCCCTTCAAGGGTTTCCTTCTCCAGCATATCCAGTGATGGGCTCCAAAGAAATTAACAACCGGTTCTCTGCCCATTTGGCAGCCACTTTTAAATGGCTATTTTTAAACTTTATATGTCCTATCTCTCATTAACAACCGGTTCCGTAGAGTAGGTGCGAACCTGCTGGAGCCCACCACTGAGCATATCCAAGTGTAGCATTTTGCTTTTGTTTATGGAAATGCATAATTCTTCCCATTCACCCAAGCATGACAAGAATGGGAAATGGTCTGAAGAGGCAATGTATATGATTAGTCTTGGCGGGAAACCAGAAGACAAAACGCATTGGGTGTAATCCAGCTTCATTAATATCAATGGGAGTCGTGCCATTGGTTTCAAAGGGATGCAGCTCGTGCCTTTCATATCTGATAAGCGGCCGGTTTCTAAAATGGAAAACGGTTTCTTCCCCCCTTCCACTTTTCATTCTAATTCCCTGAACTACTTTCAGCATCATTAACCTCAATCCCTTTTCTCCCCCCTTTTCAAAATCCAAGCGCATGGTGAACTGATTCGCTTTCTTGATTAACATCCACCAGTAATGAGAAGTAGAGTGTGCCTCATTTGGAAAGCCTCAGAAATTAAGGATCTGGCCCTGAGTAACGTGTGCAGCTTAATTATTTATGGTAATGTTTGATGCTCTCATTTACTGGGTCACGCATGACCTCAAGTGTAGCGGTTTCATCCTTCTAGAGTAATAAGCTATTGTGACATGGATAACTTTGGCAATTATTCATTGTTCAGTACCATTGAGAATATGCAATTTTTTCATCCAGAGCATATAGGTTTCTTATAATACACAGGAATGCCCTCTAAAGAAGATCAGACTTCAACTCCAGGGACCAATTAATGTTTCTTTACTTTCTTTCTTTAAAAAAATCGTGTTCCTCCATTATGGAATGGGAGGCATTTAAGGCCAAACTAGACTTTAATGATGGAGGGATAGATGGTTTTACTTATTTTAAACATTTCGGTCCCACGCTTCTCAACAGGGAATCCAGGCAGTTTGAAAACATTTTTAATGCATATAAAGTCAAAAGAACAGCTACTATTAACAACAGAATAATCTGGTAGAGAGAACAACATAAAAACGAAGAAAGATGCTTTGAAGGATAGAATATATCCAAATTCTGAACTGGGCAGCCAAATCTGGTACAGGCAAGCTGAATGTCATGGCACTGTGTCTAGCTCTGATTAGGTACAATATGGAGCGCCACTTGGGCTAGGGGAACATTATTCCCCTTACCCAGTGTCAAGGCCAAGCTGACTAGCCCATCCCTGTGTGGCTACAAAGATTTGAGCCAGATATTTCACTGACACAAAAACAAGCAGCTTGGGAGTGGAGGATATGATTTGTTGTGCTCTGCCATGGCCAATTCCATACACACACACACATACCCCCAGCCTGATCTGCCTCCTGTTATTCCCTCCCCTCACTCCAAAACATTCTCTTCCCACTTTCATTCTGCCATCCGGCCACTGTCTCTGAATCCCTGGGACAAAGTTCTTGGGCTGGTATAAACTTAAGACCCAGCCTTCCAGAACCAGTCCAACTGCACCAATGAAATATGCACTGTGGTGGTGGGGCAGTAACAGAGGCCTTCTTAAAATATGAGAGTATTTGTTCCCTTACCCCAGAGCTGCATTGCCACTGCACCAGTTCTAGAAAGATGAATAGGATTGGGCCTTCTGGGACTGTGCAAGTGCCAACTCTGACCTCTGTGCAGTAGTCTTCTGAAGACGAATGCTTCAGAGGAGACGGCGCAGGTGTCAGAGTTGGCGACTGTGCAGGCGCCAACTCTGATTCCTGCGCAGTCTGCTATGAAGCCAAACGGCTTCAGAGAGACTTCCTCCTCTCTAAGGAGGAGCGGAGGAAGTCTGCACTTCTGCGTGGCCATTAGAGCAGAGAAAGTCTGCACTTAGAGCAGAGGAAGTCTGCACTTCTGCGTGGCCATTCGGCCTTGCTCCTGGCTGCCGCTGCACCTCCCAAGCAAGGCCGAATGGCCAGGCTGAGCAGAGGCATGCACTGCGCATGTCAATGTCTCTGGACATGTGCAGTGCACCTCTGCACAGCCATTGGGCTTTACTCTGTAGGCAGAGTGGCAGCCAGGGCCCTATGGCTTCAGACCAAGGCCCAATGGCTGTGCAGAGACACACTGTGCATGTCCAAAGGCTTGGAATGTGCAGTGCGTCTCTGCACAGTGTGCTTCAGCCAACCATTCGGGCCAGCTCTGAGGCGGAGCAGCAGCTTCAGGCTGCCACTCCTCCTCAGAGCAGGCCCGAATGGGTTCTCTCAATGCCTGGGGCTGGCCGGAAGTGTATCAAACTCCTCCAGCACATCACCCCCATGCAGCACGTCACCCGGTGCACCAGTCTGGTGACGCAAATGGATAGCAGGGTCCACTAGACATCATGTGAACCCCTAAGAGTCTTAAAACATCCTCAACGGTTCCAGGGGAGAATTTTTTCCATGAACCAGCAGCTGGGGTGCACATATCCAGCCCCACCAGCCTGGTAATTCTTCCAAGCTGGGACAAACATTGCTGGATGCACCTGCACAGTTTGCCCAGAGCTAGGCAGAACTACTGGGGTAGAAGCAAACTGCACAGGTGCATCAGAGCAGCTTGGTCATGCATGCCCAGTTCATTTCCAACCAGGCTTGGGATTTGTTCCATTAGGAGATGTCGGTGCCTCTCCTGGCTAGAGCAAGCACGCCTCCAGCCTCTATTCTCAGCACAGCCCAGCCACAAAGTCATTGCAGACTAGCACTGGGCTGCTGACTTGGGATTGAGGACCCCTGCTCTAAGTCATTGTGAGGTACAATTTGGGATTCCTTGTTCTAGACCAGTGGTTCCCAATCTTTAGGAGCCCACAGAACATAAAAAGTGGAATTGTTGTTCCATTCCATGCAATGCTTGTTGTGGCTGTTCCATTCTCTGCCCTCTGTGGGGGTTCATGGGAAAGAGCTTTCTCAATGAGTCACTGGAAGTGACCAAAGGCTATTTTCCTGTCCCCTGAGTCATCATAGACCACGTTTCAGGATCTAATGAACCACCTGTGATCCACAGACCACAGGTTGGGAAACATGCTGTCTTACCATTGGGAGCATCAGGTACGGAATCTTGCTTCCTCAGGTGATGTCTGGCATGGGCATAGATGCCTATCCCACCAGGCTACATCTGTGAAACCACCCCAACAAAGACACTAAAGCTAAATATTCAGTAGTACCTGGAACAGGACCTGCTGAGTTATTGCTCATCTCTAGCATTTTTTGCTGTGGAGTTACATAAGATTAGCATCCCTCACTGTTTCTCTTTAGGAGAAACAGGAGTTGGAGCCAGAATGAGCATGGGAGAGATGGAATTGCCTAGCAACTGCCATATTCATTCTTTTACCCTGGAACATGCCTGAGGGAGGCTGGGGGGCCCATGTGAGTGGTTGCAATAGCAGCAAGGGACTCTTTCTTGAGAAGGGAGAATAAGAGATGCTGGTGGGAGATATTTGCAGCCTGATATTTCATAATCCTCTCTGTCTACAAGACACCTATCTATATATAGCATTAGCTCCTTGGCAGTAGCAACCCAAGGTTGTGCAAGCAAACTCATTTGGTTGTCTTGTTTGTGACTAAAGTCTTGACACATAACATTGGAGGGCTTCTCGGATTGCACAGCATGTTCAAATTCTCACTGATGTGTTTCAGGTGATGCCTCTGGAGAAAGACCTGGATGTGAGGTGCAAAGGCTTGCTTTCCTACCACCACCCCTCAAAAGACAGACTTGGAGGGTTTTGCCAAGTCAAGCGAGAACATTGATCATATTTTAATCCCTGTTGTCTATATTTTTAGGTTTAGGTTCTAGGGGATGACAAGGTAACACCTGTCTTGAATTGTAGATGGTAGCAGAGATGAAATGAGATGAACAGGAGCAGTGCAACAGGTGCTGGAGGCGTTGATAGTTCTAACTAAACACATAATTAAAATTTTCTTTAGAATGCCAAGTCCCCTTTTCTTCCCCTGAATGCAGATAATCAAGAAAAAAGTGTTTATCTCTGGGTTTGAATGATATTCAGGTTCTAGCAGTTAGAGAAGAGAGGAAGGAATTCATCCAATTAGTTTAAAAGAACTTCATGGGCTTTCTGTTTTTTTCCCCCGAGTACAATTTGAGGTATGGATGAAATAGGATCCTGATCCTTGTCCATTTTCAGGAGTATATGAGGTACACATATAGTGTTCCAGATGCACTACAAAGATAGTATATAATGGACTCTCTTTAAACATGGATGTCAAGATCATGCTTGAAGGTCCTTACCTCCTGTATGGAACTGGATGTGTCTTCCAGCAATGGAGAAAGCATGTGAGGTGGCCTATGAAGAACACACTGGGGCATCTGTCAGGGCCTATAGCTTTTCTTCGCAGTCATCACAGGCTATCACTGGCTGCAGGACTTGCAGTAACCTTGTTGTTCACTTGGGGGGGGGGAGGGGAGATGACAACTAGATGACAACCTCTAGATTTGCTTAATGAACATTATGCATGAATCCTGCAACAGTCAATGTGATTTTCCAAGGATCCTAATAGGTTTCTTGGGAATACTCAGTTGGGATATTAAGTGAGGGGATGGGGGGAAAATGTTCCTACAGTGGAAGTTTATCCTTAGTCCTCAGCCTACAGGCCATGGTTTGGTGGCTACTGCTAACTAGGTGATGAACAGAACCCACAAATGTGCAATGTGCAATGTGTATTTGGCATGTTAAAAGCTAATAAACTCAAGCTAGGTTTAATAATAGTTAAGCAGACTGACAAGAATGGCTCCCACGATCCTGCTTTGGTCTGTCTTCAGCAGGATTTGTGCCGAAATATAAACTGCTTGAGAGACATGATGTAAAAAAAACACACAGCTCATTAAATGGTATGTGGGGAACGGTTTGCACAACATATTGCAAGCACATGCCACCAGCAGCTGGGGAATCAAGATAAACTAGGGGAGAAGAGAGAACAACAATGGTAAATTAATCAAGGATAAAGCACTTTATTACAAGGCAGCTTGTCTAATAACACTATCTACTTCAAATACATGGTTAGGTGGTGGCGATAGTTTTAAATGCAGTCAAATTGTCTTAACAGCACAAGAAATGCTCTTTAGTGACTCTGATCATACTCCGGGGTTATCAGAAGATATACAATAGGTTATTGGTATATTGTTAGCCAATTTCTTATGGAGCACAACTTCAACACATGATTGCAAAATTTTTTTTATTATCTGGTCCAGATAAGTGCTCATGCTGTTAAGAATACAGCTTTTCTGTGTCATGCTAGAAGAGGGGGCCTGCCAAGAACTGGAAGTGACAACATTAAGCAGAAAGTGACATCATTAAGCAGATAACAGCCAGAACTGAGCACTTTCTTTTCACACAAACTCAATACAGTGGTGCCTCACGTAACAAATGCCTCACGTAAAGTATGTTTCACAAAACAAACAAAAATTTCTCTAGAATTCTACTTCACGTAACAAACTGTGCTTCGCGTAAAGAACAAATTCGTTGGCAGTTGGGGCAGATTTGCTGGCTGGCAGCCCTTTTAAAAAGCATCAGGGCTGCCTAACATGCCTGCCCATAGCAAAAGCAACACTTCCGCACTGTTCCTCCTGTGGCCGAGCATTCTCTGGGCAGAGGGAGAGAACAGCAGTGGAGAAGAGGGAAGCAGGTCAGGGCTAGCCAGAAGGGAGCAGGGGAGAGAGAGGCTCAGGATGAAGAGAAGGAGAAAGTGGGGAGACACTTGGAAAGTGTCTTGGATTGCAGAAGAAATTGTCTTTGATTGTAGCCTCCTATCCATGTCTACCCAGAAGTAAGCCCCATTGTGTTAAATGGGGCTTACTCCCAGGAAAGTGTCTTTAGGATTGCAGCCTAAGTAGACTTCATAGGATCATGCACATCAAATGCATGTTTTGAATTCAATTCCAGTGTTTCGTCATCATTTTTACATCCAGTTAATATTTTATATGAATATTTTTGGGGTTGTGGAACCAATCGTCTGAGTTTCCATTTTTTCCTATGGGAAAATCTGCTTCACATAAAGAATGTTTCATGTAAGAAACATGCCTCCGGAATGAATTAAATTTGTTACATGAGGCACCACTGTAGCTTCAGAAATCCTCTTATTTGTATCAAATTGAAAGAGCCCAATTATAACAAGGACTGGATAAATTGCTTCAGTAGGCCACATTTAGCCCATATGTCTTATGTTATGAGAGTCCTTGTCTAACCCATCTAATTTAAGAATACTATGCACCAAATTTTAGCAACTGACAGTGCAGTCCAAACAGTTCTACTCACTGCAGTCCAAAGCATGTCTACTCAGAAGTAAGTCTCACTGAGTTCAATACTACTTGCTCCCAGGAAAGAGTAAGGATTGCAGCCTGAGTTGATTTAACAATAATTATGTTTGAATTAGCTCATTGGGATTGTTAAAACTGCAGTAGAATCCAAAGCAACTGGGAAGGAGTTGATAATGTCTGAGAATATGGTTTGTTGCTATTATCAAAGGTGGTGCCATGTTGTGTTTTGAAGCACAATTTCTTCCCTGCATTTTGATTTATAGTATGCCCATGTTGGTTCATTATTCCTGAACTGCGGCCATCATCCTGAAATGGTTTTCACTCTGATTATTGTCATTTGGGCTCTACACCACCAGCAGAACTAGAGGGCAATGTACTGTTCAGTCACCTGGAATGATCTACCTGCCCTTTATGATTCCTGCAGGTGTGGAACACTATTTCCTTCCTAACCTTTCTCCATGTCGCTGTCCCTCTTTCAGAATAATGCAGGAGAAGGATGTTTGAGAAAAAGCAGGCCTCCATCAGTCTTGAAAGACTATGGTATCGTGCTCAACGCTGCATATGCTGCATGCGAAGCACGAAAGCCTGGGTTGGATTGTTATGGAGGATAGGCTGTTACCCAAGCAGCAAATCCCTCCTCTCCACACCACTGAATTAGTCCAGTGGAAAGGCAGAGCCAATACAATTGGATCCAGCTGCATCGCAGAGCTGGGCTAAGGACAGGAGCTCACCCTGTCTTGTGGGGCCAACCCGGGTCTCGAACCCTGGCCTGCTGGTTAACAGGCACAGTGTCTTAGCCACTTGCTCTATTTCCACAATAGCAGACCCCATGCTCCTTCCCACAGACTTCCACACAAAGGGAACAACTCTTAGGTTTCTCTGTTCCATAGTTCCAACCTTTCTACACACTGATTAGACTTAACATTGACAGCCACTGCAGATAAGAAGGACCCTGCTGATCCCTTCAGCAGGGAAAAGGGAAAAAGAAGCCCTTTTATAACACCCATTCTAAAAAAACTGCTTTTTCTAGGGAGTCAGACTATGAAAACTACTATTTTGCAGGTTGTTCTCCCTTCACCTTGGCTCACTGAAACATGGAATGATTATTCACCGGCCAGGAAACAGTGAATGAGCTGAAAAATAGCAATTCTAATTGACTGTCTGACTGGGTACTATCTTGTTTTAAATGCTTTAATTTAAAATGCAGTATATGTGGGGAATCCCAGAACTAAATCCCACAGATTCCACCAGTAATAGGAGACTCTGATCAATCAGAAGATTCATGTAAACAACTATGAACTGTGAGTAAAGTATTTTTTTTTTTTTTTGCAAAAGAAACTTCCACTCCTGAGAATGCTTTATTGATAACAACTGACCCAGTTGGTGGAATATTTTCCAATACTTCCACTGATTGAGACATACAAAATTATGCAAGGGATAGACAGAGTGGACAGAGAGATGCTCTTTTCCCTTTCACATAACACCAAAACTAGGGGACATCCACTAAAATTGAATGTTGGGACAGTTAGGACAGACAAGAGGAAATATTTCTTTATCAGTGGAACTCCCTGCCACAGGATGTGGCATCTAGCCTCAATGTCTTCATGAAGGGATTGGACAAATTCCTAGAGGAAAGGACCATCAAGGGTTACAAGCTATGAAGGGTGTGTATGAATGTGTGTGTGTGTGCTGCGTAGATAGATGCCCTGAATGGGCAACCTCAAAATGCTGGATGCAGGGGAGAGCAGCTGGCTGCAGTGTCTTATGTGCTCCCTGAGGCATTTGGTGGGCCACTGTAAGATATGGGAAGCTGGACTAGATGGGCCTTTTGCCTGATCTAGTGGAGGCTCTTTTTATACTTTTATGATTAATCTGCCACCCATTCAATAAATATGACCTTATACGTAAATATATTTTTTTTCAAGTTGGCATCCACCTTTAGTTTTTTTGCCACTCTACCCATGAATTCATTTGGCATGAATACCCACTTTTCATGCTCCAGTGTCAACGCAAGTGACAACAAATTTGATGCTATGACCAAATTGGTGCAACTGCAGTCACATAACCCCCAACAGCACTCTCCTTTTCAAACCCATCTCATTATGACCACCACATTCCCAACAGGTTTTCTTTGAAAAGTTTATCAGATAATGCGCACCTTCTGTCAGCCGGCAGAGCAAAACATCCGTCCTATAAGCCCTATTGGATTCTGCCATCTGGGAAGATTATTTCAAAGAAAGGAAGACTAAATCCTATAAAGGTTATTTTTTTATTTCCAAGCCTGGTAACCCTCAATGATCAAAATCTGGTTAAGTTGCTATTTTCATCCCACTTTCACTGAATGATAATGGCATTAGAAGGTCTGATTACAAGGACTTTAAGGACAAGACAAGGAAAAAGAGTTTGTATTTTCATCGTGTCAGCGTCAAATGTCTAAGAACACAGTTGTATTCAACTTCTCTACTACATTCCAGTGACTAAAACCAATGGCAAACCTTGCCTTCTTCTCCAATATTTGTTAAACAAAATCCTATTCACTTTTTGCAGTGGCACAGCAATTGCTATATTAGCATGCACTGCTGCAAATGTGCCATAATATACTCTGTAAAGGCACATAAGATACAGCATTCAGGCCTCTGCTGGCCCGTAGGAGAAGACTCCGGCCATGTAAACCACCTTGAATAAAGTAAAAAGAGAAATCCAATGGTTAGAAAGATGGAATATAAATACCTGTATTATTATATTATTATTCCCACCAGCGTTCCACATAGAAGTTCAGCTGCAAAGCATGTTGTGACGCCTTTTGCAACCACATTGCAAGGTGTGTGTTCCAATAGCACAGCAACTCAATAGAGTTAGGCTGCAATCCTAATCCCCAGTTAGACTGGCATAAACCCCAGCACAAGTACTGTGCTGGCCTGGGAGGGTCATAAGACACTTCTGTGCCACTCCTGTACAAACATGCGCTTGCTCACCTACATCATCATAGGAACAGGCAGACCGATGAATTGTGCTAGCCTAGGTTAGAATTGCCTTCATAGGCTGCAAAGGAACAAAATCTGATGCTAGATATTTCCAAGTTAAGGCATTGCATTAACTCAAAGTGCAAGCCTAGCCCCTGATAGGGCCAACATAAATTCTGGGACAAGTCCCGTATTGGCCTGGGGATGTCGCAAATGGGCTGCTTCTATGCCAAAACTGAACGGGTTAGGACAGTGCAAAGACATGTGCTGGTCTCCCATGCCTCCATGGAAATGGGAAGATGGGTTGGTTGCACTAGCCTAAATTAGTTAGGACTGTGTCCTTGGCAGCAGAACGCCCACTAGGAGTATGGCATGAACTGGGATGCAGTTGAACGTCATCCGTCAGAGACCCAAACTAAAAGCTAAGAGTCCTTAGAAGTCTACCAATATCAGAGCACAATCTTAGTTCTGCATTTGGGCTGGCACAGAGGCAGCACAGATTCAAATAGACCCATTGGGCTTGCTATAGTCCTACCAGGGTAGCACAGCAGGAAACGCACTGGATACAGTGCAGGGTAAGCCAATTGGGATTACATTGCCCATCACCCATTTGTGCATCACTAGTGCTGCTTAACACATGCACACTTACACACACTCCTTGGATATGCCAAGAAAAACGTCTCACCACCATCTGTTACTGAGCTCATTTTGTGAATCCATCTGTTCCAGGATTCTTCTTTTTCCTTCCCAAGCCTTTCTTGCCAAATCAATTGCGCTGGGAATTCAAAGGCTGAAGGGAAGGTCAAGTGGCTGGGGTTACACTTCTTTGAGCAAATATAGCATTTTCCCCTGTTATCCAGTTTTTCAAGAAAAAGACTCCATACACTTAAGCTTGGTTTTGTAATGTGTAATCTCCTGAATTGCAGGCACGTACTTACTCAAGTATAGCCACTGCAGCAGTTACATGCTTGCAACAGACTTTATTCCCCCCATCACAGGGACGCAGTTCAAAGCAAACACATTTCACCCACTCCTTGATCCCCTTTCTAGTGGAAAAGCACTTGGTTATTCCTGTTGGTAGAAGCTGCCATGGATTTAATCTGATCCACTTGACCAAACTCAACAAGAGTCATGTTCTGGTCACATCCAGAGGGTGTTCTAAAAACCTAAAATGTAACTTTCTGTTTTCCCTGAAAACAGGGAAGGCTTTGAAGGCTTTTGAAGTTGCTTGGAGTTGGGAAAGAGAGTTCATTGGAATATGTGCTTTATTTCTGTGATGTGTGTTTGGGCTTGGAGAAATACTGAAAATTTGAGCTCTTTCATTCATATATTCATCCAAGTTCCATCTCTATTGTATTTATTTAAATGTTATATTCAGTTTATTTTCTGGCCCTTGACAACCATGCCAGGTATTTGAAGTGGCCTTCTGGCTGAAATGTTTAGGGACTCCTTGTTGAGCCAACACAAGTAGCACTGATAAAGTTCCACATATATTCTTCCATTTTATTTCCTCTCCATCCAGCAGTGCCTGCTACTTTGGAAAGGCAAACAGTCTCATTTGTATTTGAATGAGTAAGGAAATCATTTACATTTTCTGTTTTGTGACTACAGGTGTGTAGCTGTTAGGAGAAAAATGGAGAATGAGATGCTTTGCCTGCACTCTGAAAAGGTAATCCTATTAGCAAGAGCAGGATTAGCATCGGAATAAAGAGGGCCGTGATACAGTTTACATCGTTCATTATGAAAACTGATTGTAAGTCAAGTGCACATTTGCTGGGGAACATCTTGTGTGCAAGTCCCATCAAAATGAGAAGGAAATATGGTTAACAAAAGCCATTCCCTTTAAGTCAGTGGGGAGCATGAGAACTGAAAGAGAACTGCATGAATTATTTGTTTGTGTTCATGTACAATTAGCATTTTTCTTTTCTTCTTTGCATTGATTTTAATTGATTTTGTAGGCTCTTTGGACATCCCAAGCCTACATGTGGCACTGTTCTTGGCTGCTGCAGTGCCAAAGTAGCTACTGCTGCATCCTGCAAACTTGCAGCAGTCACCAGAGTTCTCAATACTCATCTCAAGCAGGTTTTTTTTATTTTTTGAGCTGTCCCAGACCTTCCTCAAAGGCCAACCTGGTGACAGAAAGTGATGGAGGCCACAAATGACATAGCTGCTGGCAGTAAATTTAAACTTGGAAAGAAAAATGGGTGTTAAATGTAGGTCTGGATGTTATGATGTCCAAATTGTAAAGACAAATTCTCCTGAATTTTAATCTACTTTATCTTCCTTCCACCAAAGGATACTGACCTGCAACATTCATATTTTACAAAGTGTTTGTTTTTTTCAATGAAATGTACTTCATTTTGTTGCAATTAAAACAGTACAGCTACCATTGCAGAGTGATAATAAATTAAATGCAGAGTATGTTCAAGTGAGTATGTTCTCTGCAGAGTACGTTCACAGGAATATTTGAAACAATACACTTAATGTTTCATATTGACTTCTATACAAGAAGATGAAAAAGAAAAGGAAAAAAACAATTTGGCTTGTGTGATTTTTGCTTTCTGAGGATATGCTAATTGCAACATTTATTCTCCCGAATAATGTATTTTGCATCCAACATTTTCCTTAACTTATAATTAGCATGAGTGAGAATCATTTCAAACAATTATTAGAACTGAATGGAGGATGATAATGATGTCTTGGTATTTTCTTACATATACCAGTGTTACAGCAATTGATAGCTAAAGCCAATTATTATTCTATTATCCAATTGTGGAATTTTTTTTAAAAAAGTATTGTATTAGTGGTGTGTGTGTGTGATGTTGTGGATGTTTTTGAATGTAGATATTAGAAAAAAGGCAATTCTTTTGACTCAGACAGCTGGGGTTATTTGTGCATTAAAAAGCTGATGCCTGGACCTAGGAAACCATACACAACTTTCCACTCAAGGAGTGTGGCTTTCTACATATCTTCCTAAAATCAAACTATCCTTTGTATTTTGTATGTATGAATGTAGGGCAGTGATTTTCAAATTTTTTACCTCCGGGACCCAAATCTTCTTTCTGCTTAACTTATGTGCTGGAATATTGAATTCCAAGCTGTGCTTGAGTGCATGTTATAGATTAGTGCACCTCATCCAATGGACCTTCGATGATCATAGCTTTGAAGTCTACAGTGATGATGTCACAGCCATGAGATCACTTACAGGTTAATGACATGTTCTGTTCAGCCTGGTGAAGAGGAGGCTGAGAGGAGACCTGATTGCCCTCTTCAGATACCTGAAGGGCTGTCATATGGAGGAAGGGGCTCATTTGTTCATAGCTGCTACTGAAAGCAGAACTAGAACCAATGGGTACAAACTGCAAGAAAGGAGATTCCGGTTGGATATCAGGAAAAAATTCCTGATGGTACGGCAGTGGAACAGTGGGCAGTTCGGCAGTGGAACAGATTGCCGAGGGACTCTCCTTCACTGGGGGTTTTCAAGTAGAGGCTCAACGAGCACCTGTCGGGGATACTCTAGGAGGATTTCCTGCTACAGACAGGAGGTTGGACTAGATGAACTACTAAGTCCCTTCCAACTCTAGGATTCTTTGATTCTATGTTGGGTCCCAACAGATTGTTATTTTTAAAAGTGGTTCTCAATTCTCAGAAGTTTAGAACCACTGGACTACAGGGTCTCTGATGTTTCTGTGTGTTTATGTGTATGTCTGTTACACAGACAGAACTTCTTTATATCATTGGGGCTGTGCTAACAGAGTCTGTAACAATGTGCGCTAATGACTAGCAGGGTGAGGAGAGCAAATCTCCCTGAATGAGCTCATCCCTTTTTTTAAGCTCCTTCCTTCTTCCTTGCAAACTGCTTTTCCTGTTTTAGTAATCCAGGTGTTGTGTATAGAGAGCATCAAAGCAATTGCTTCTTTAATTTAATCTCCCATTTCACACCACAGTGCCTAAGGAGGCCAAAGGCAGGCAGATTCACAGCTAATAAATGGAAACCGAGGTCACATCTCTTTCTCGGGGAATTCCAATTTATGCACAAATCCTATAAATTGGAACCATGATCTGAAAATAGCAGCTATCATTTGGCTGTTCAAATGGACCACGAGAAACAAACACTTGGTATTTCTCACACATTTCTTATCAGAGAATTACAATGAGGTGATCCACCTTTCTGGCTCCTCCATTTTGCTCTGTGCCTTATGACTACTAATAGGTTTTGTTGTTGCACAGGTTTCTGCTGAATGGGAAGATGCAGCAGACTGTATTTCATGTATCCATCAAACATAGGCTGCTTGATTTTAAACAGAAGTTGACATCTGCTTAGGTTTAACCTGAATTTCAACCAATAGAACAGTCTAAAAGAGGACCATATTCACTCTTCTAGTGTTTCCCTGCCTTTGTATTCAAATTAGGGATGCATTACTAGGGACACATTAGTGATTAGCTGCTTTGGGCATCTATTGTTTACAGAGGAAAGGTGGGATATAAATCTTTTAAATAAATTTAAATAAATCTTCTAGAGCAACTTTCACCTCCTCAAGAGGTTGCACAGTTAAGACCTTTGCTGGAGGGATGGGGGATCGGTGGAAAAAATGGGGGGGAAGAAAGTTTGAACTCACTGGTTAGGATTAGTTTGGAGAGAAGAATGGAGTGACTGGTAAGAGATATAAATGACAGGGCAGTCACTGATAGATGAGTGTTTTTTGCTTTTATTTTGTCATGTCCTACATTTTTGTTGGGTGGCCTACATTTCTTTTTGGGGGGGAGGAGCTTGTCCTCTTTTGGAGTTATGACATCTAGTCACCCTGTATAATCCACAATACAATTCAAAGTGATAGTTTTGACTTTTAAAGCCTTTTACTGTTTAAGACCAGGGTATTTGAGGGACCATATTTTCCTTATAAACCTACCCATCCTCTTAGTTCAGTTATTTTCAGCCTTTTTCATCTCACAGCACACAAACAAGGCACTGAAATTGTCAAGGCACACAATCAGTTGTTTTTACCATTGACAAGGCATCCTAGGCTGTTCAAATCCCCCAATTAATGTCAATCCCAAATTCCCATGGCACACTTGAGGACTAGTCATGGCACACCAACGTGCCATGGCACACTGGTTGAAAATCACTGTCTTAGTTCATCAGGGGTCACCCTTTTAATTGGGCTGACATTGAAATAGGTGCAGGGAACGGTGGTTATAATTAGGGCCTTTTTGGTGGTGGCCTGTGCTTGAGGAAGTCCTTAGAACTTAAAACAGCTCCCTCTTCGGAATCCTTTGGTGGGACTTAGATTCCCATCAAAAAATAGCCTAATTTGCATATATTAAAAATGCAGGTCAAATTGACCCGCCTGGAAATCTAAGGGTTACAGACCATGATTTTATGTATTTATGATTCTATGAATTCATGATTCTATGACTCCTATGATTAAATAATCTTTGATTCTACTAATCCTTTTGGTGGCACTTAAAGATCTTCTTGTTTAAGAATGCAGTTAAGTGCTGACATGATAATCTAGCATTTTAACATTTTAACTCTTAACTCTGGTTTTGTACCATGAGCAAAAGTCTACTTTAGAGTAGTATCGCATCAATTTTGACCCTACTGTAAAAATGGTACCAAAGGGTTAATTTGGGCCCACTGTAAAAAACCTTTTGTTATTCTTCAAATAAGATTGTACTTTAAACATTTATAGAAAAACTAGCGAAAAGCGTAACCACGTTGCGGGAGTAACATTTCCCCATATGTCATCCCCCATGGCGCAACTTCCCCCTTGCGCAACTTCTCCCCATGCGCAACTTCCCCATGACCATCAACCCCCATGCGCAACTTCCCCCCATGCCCATCAACCCCCCATGCACAACTTCGCCCATGCACATCAACTCCCCATGCGCAACTTCCCTCCATGCGCAACTTGGCGCCATGTGCATCAACACTCCATGCACAACTCCCCCCATGCGCATCAACCCGCCACGCGTAACTTCACCCCATGTGCAACTTCCCCCATGCGCATCAACCCCATGCGCATCTTCCCCCTATGCGCATCAACCCCCCATGCGCAACTTCCCCCATGCGCATCAACCCCCCATACGCAACATCCCCCCATGCACATCAACTCCCATGTGCAACTTCCCCATGCACATCTTCCCCCATACGGATCAACCCAACCATGCGCAACTTCCCCCCATGTGCACCAACCCCCCTTGCACAGCATCCTCCACAGTGCAACCCCTCCCTCCAAACAATATCCCTCAGTGCACCAGGCACTGATCACCAAATTGGCTGGATGTTATTCAGTCTCCTTTTCAGCCCCTGAAGGGTTAAATTTCTCCAGATGGGTTCTTGGTGGGTGTTCAGGTGACAGAAGGATCCCTCCTAGAGTTCCATGCTTCGAGGCCCAGCAGTTGGGGCGGTATGTTGATGAGTCAGCAATTCTCCAATGAAAAGTATAGGGAGGAAAACGCGTTACACCCCTTTTCACCCCATTCCGGTTGGAATTTCCAAAAACCGATTCTTAGTGCACCCCTCAGTCACGGAAGGAATACCCACTCCAAATTTCACGCTTCTAGGTCCAGAGGTTTTGGCAGGGCGGTGATGAGTCAGTCAGTGAGTCAGTCAGTGAGTCAGTGAGTCAGTGAGTGACTTTTCTCTTTTATATACAGTGGTGCCTCACGTAAAGAATGCCTCAAGTAAAGTAAGTTTCATGTAACAAACAAAAATTTCTCTAGGATTCTACTTCACGTAAAGAAAGTGCTTCACGTAAAGAAAACATTCATTGGCAGTTGGGGCAGACGCGCTGGCTGGCAACCTGTTTAAAAAGTGTCAGGGCTGCCTAGTGCACCTGCCCATAGTGAAAGCAACACTTCTGTGCTGCTCCTCCTGTGGCCGGGTGTGCACTGGGCAGAGGGAGAGAAAAGCAGTGGAGAAGAGGGAAGCAGCTCAGGGCCAGGCAGAAGGGAGCAGGGGAGAGAGAAGCTCAGGATGGAGAGAAGGAGAAAGTGGGGAGACACTTTGAAGGTATCTTGGATTGCAGCCTCCTAACCATGTCTACGTGGAAGTAAGCCCCATTGTGTTAAATGGGTATTTCTCTCAGGAAAGTGTCTTTAGGACTGCAGCCTAAGTAGACTTCATAAGATCATGCACATTGAATGCAAGTTTTGAATTCAATTCCAGTGTTTTGTCATCATTTTTACATCCAGTTAATATTTTTATATGAATATTTTTGGGGTTGTGGAACCAATCATCTGTGTTTTCATCATTCCCTATGGGAAAATCCGCTTCACGTAAAGAAAGTTTCACATAAAGAAACTGTCTCCGGAACGAATTAATTCTGTTACGTGAGGCGCCACTGTATATAAAACCAATAATATAATAGTTTTAAATTTAATAATAATTTAATTTAGGCAGATGCTGCTCAACCTCAACCCTTCTATGTTGAGCTAAACCTGTCTAAATTCTCTCTTCTATGCAATGCTTAAAGGTAGAGGCACGCTATATAGTTACCGTGCCTTCGGTCGACCCAGATGCTGTTGAAAATCACTGTCAGAGTAAGGAAGGGAGAAACCGATGGCAGGAAACTTCCTTGGGAGTCACCACCACTGCACTCAATGGGACTATTGTGGCATGAGTTCAAGCTTACTTTTGTTGTCACTGTCTTGAAAATATCCCCATAATGGGCTTATTCAGGGGAATTTTCAGCAGTAGGTACGATTTAGAGAACCAAGCAAAGAACCTAGGACACTTGAAGACATTTAAAATTATGCTTGAAACCTCTTAGAATTTAAAGGAAAGCAAAAGAAAACATTCTCCAAGATTTGTGTAAGGTAGATCAGGGTGTAACAGGAAAATCTTTCAGATTGTATACCACCTCTGGGGTCCTGCCTTTTCTTTAACTGCCTCGCACCAATGTGTCAAATTTTTGCACTTAAAAGTTTTCAAGAAAGTGTTTCTTCACCCTGTAAGGTTTCTCCTTCTCCCTGTTCCAAACCTTTCAGGCATTGGCAAAGCAATCAGTGTAATTTCTCCTCCAGCACAGATTATGACATGAAAGCAAGTAAACCTACAGCATTGATTGCTGTTGTAATAAGATGACAAGTTTGCTTTTATCATGGTTTTCAGAGGTGATGAAAATGCCCTTTTCACTCCTTTGCGCTTTCTTCCTTGTCAGTCTGAGTCTCCATCCCATCTTCATCCTGGCCACTATTTCAGCAGCACTCTGATCACTGTCACAAAAGCTATTCGGGTGGGTTTAATCAAACACTGATCTGTTCTGCTGAGACTCATCAGACAGCCCAAGGCTGTCAATAACTATGGCTGGATTTGGGGGATGTCATCTTTGCAACACTGACATACAAAAACTTTAGTTCACTAAGGGTGCAGCCCTTAGCAGCTTCCCAGAACTGACATACTTTTGTCAGTGGGGCATGTGTTGCATCCTAAGGAGTTAAATGCTTGTGCCCCTATCTCATAGTTGCCTTGAAGTTTTTTTTTAAACTCAAGTTCTCATTTATGCACTCTTCATAGGTGTTGCTGTTCCTGAAAAATGAAGTGTGGCCCCTCTCTAGGAATGCCATTGCAACCAGTCACAATCCAGATGCTTGTATGTATCCAATCAACATATGGTTACAATTCAGTATCCAGTGCAAATTTTAAAGGCTTCTCCCCTATCTGTGTAAGACCCTCTATAGGTCTACTCAGATTTAGGCCCCCTCCTTTCCCTAAAGAACTTTCTATACCTCCTTTAAAAAAATTAAAATGTAAAAGTCTCATTAACCTATGGGTATTGTAATACTGTATGGTTTTTGAAAGTGGGTCCTGGTGCTAAAATGTTTGGGAACCACTTCACTATCTAATGCAATGCATAAAATACAGTGAGTGATCATTATATAAGAATGTTAGAGCCCTACTGGATCAGGCCAAAGACCCATCTAGCCCAACTTCCTGAATCTCACAGTGGTCCACCAAGTGCTTCAGGGAGCACACAAGACAAGATACCTGCTTCCTGGTACCCCCCCCCCCCCAAAAAAAAGCAGGCCTCCGTCAGTCTTGAAAGGCTATGGTATCGTGCTCGGCGCTGCATACACTGCATGCGAAGCACAAAAGCCTGGGTTGGATTGTTATGGAAGATAGGCTGTTACCCAAGCAGCAAATCCCCCCCTCCACGCCACTGAATTAGTCCAATGGAAAGGCAGAGCCAATACGATTGGATCCAGCTGGCGTCGCAGAGCTGGGCTAAGGACAGGAGCTCACCCTGTCTTGTGGGGCCGACCCAGGTCTCGAACCCTGGCCTGCTGATTAACAGGCACAGTGTCTTAGCCACTTACGCCACCCACAGTCCCACTGGTACCCCACTTATATCAGGAAGTCTACATCTAAAATAAGGAAGTTACATATTCCTATCATGGCTTGTAACTCATTTGGTTTTTCCTCCAGAAATTTGTCCAATTGCCTGTAGTTTAGGTGCCATCATCATCCCATCTTGTGGCAAGGAGTTCCAAAGACTAATTACACGTTGGGTAAAGATATATTTTCTTTTGTCTGTCCTAACTTTCCCAACTTAAATCCCAATTTATGTGAAGACAAATGCATGGATCTCGCTGAGCAATGTCATTCAACAATGTGATGAGCCACGTTGTCTTCATCTTTGCTCCAGCCACACTGCATAGAGATGTTTCCTGCTTGTCCCTGTACCTCTTGTCCCTGCTCCTGACCCCCTTTGTTTTCATCAATGTGCAGAGAGCCTACATCTTTCTCTATATTACTGGGAACCTTGTTCTTTCCATAAAAGCCTATGCACATCGGATATGTGAGCATGTAGTGTCTGTGTACACTGATGAACATATGGGGGGGTAGGAGTGCTCTTCTCCCTCTGTCCATTCCACTTCTGTTGATGGTTTTGGAATGGGAAAAATTGGGAAAGGAAGAAAAACTGGGCATCCCTACCTGATCCTTGGAGTGGACAATATATGATGATTGTTATTTCAATTGAGGAATGCATACCTGTATTTTTTTATAGAGCTGTGAAACATTTCCTTACAGCAATGTTGGCAGTTTTGTTTGCTGGCAAGGCACTGAGCAGAATGCCACATTAAGTTGAGCCACCTCAAGTGCCAAAAGCATTAGTATTCTACAACCAAAGCATGCTGGCCCCACGGTTGTGGCATTCTAATGAGGATTCTGGCTTATTCTTATCCCTTCCCCTGTTTCCCCTCTCCTCTCTTTTCCAGTATGGTCAGCCACTTCGATCAGCACTATATATGGTTGATATCTTCTTAGACATTGTGTGGATGATACAAGGCAGCACCTGCCACATTTGATAAACGGTCAGATTATTTTTGGAAAGTCTTCATATGTTTTCTTCTTTTATTCTAGAGGTACAGT
Source organism: Cryptoblepharus egeriae (assembly GCA_030015325.1). Classification (NCBI taxonomy): domain Eukaryota; kingdom Metazoa; phylum Chordata; class Lepidosauria; order Squamata; family Scincidae; genus Cryptoblepharus; species Cryptoblepharus egeriae. Next base: position 19,181,478 of record JAREYC010000011.1, on the reverse strand, counting down.
TTAGCACTATAATAATCTATTAAATTGCTTTCACAATGTTGCCAAGTGTTCAGTTGTGTTTCATTCTCTCTCTCTATCTCTCTATCTCTTCCTTTTTCTTTTTTTCTTTTTTTAAATACTAAAGCAGCAGATTAAATGGATGTCCACATATTTTAGACAAAACATGAATGAGGCATGGATAAATTCCATCAGGGCGTCATACAGGATGATGCAGAGAAACTGGGCTTTGGGTGCATTCTAGAGTAATTATGAGGAGTCCTTGCTCCAACGTAAGAACAATTTACTCTGGATTGCAATATGAATTTCCCATAGGTTTTCACTTGGTGGTGCTGTAACTACATCGACGTAAATGTCTCTTATGTGTTCCCGTAGTTACTGTGGATTGTAGGTTTAGTCTAGACTCCAGCCTACTACCAGATTAAAAATGGGCTGCTGAATACTATCCTGCATTGGAACAGGGAGGCTGGCTGAGTCTTCCTCAGACTCAGGGTCCTATGAGAGGATCCTATTCAATTTGGAGTAAAAGAGTTTATTTATCCTTACCCCATGTGGCATGGCAACCACCTCAGTGCAGCTACTTGGATCTGAGCCAGGGAATTCACTGGTGCAAATCTGAGCAGCCAAGTGTAACACCTCCTGATCCAGCAACCTATTTGCCCAATGCCCAACCATTGCCCAACCCAAACAGCATTCTGGATTATTCTCAGAGTTTTGTTGAAATAGTTTCCTCAAAGCGCTGTCACTGGACATGAAGACCACTGTATCAAGCCAAAGATCCACTTTAAAACTGTCTTTAAAGCTATGATTAACACTGAGAAGCTTGCAACTTCTGCAGTTTAACAGCATGATGGTAGGAAATGAGATTTTGGTGGATTTTTCCTTGATATAAATCAAAATTTTCTTTGTTAAAATCAACATTTCTTATGTCGCTTGGTTGTCAACAAATTGTATTGTGCAATTCTGTAATAAAAGTTTGCTTCTGAACAAGGTACCTGGGAAAAGTAATCAATCTAATACAGAGGTGTTCATAGCAGGATTTGGGGAACATAGATGGTAGTTTTATTATCCAGTGTATTATATGCCACTCTTGATGTATGCAAGACCTAATTATATTATCTAGCCATTGTTTATATTAATGGTTCTTTTTGCTCATACTTAATCTTAAAGAGGGCTGACTAAGGCTTTGGGAAGCAGGTGAGTCAGCACCCAATTGGCTTCAGATTGCAGGTTCCAGGTTCCAGCAAGGTCTAATCTGGGTCCAGAGCTGGTTCTTCTCACCTGATCTCTCCTCCCTCCTCAGGGCAGAGTTCTTGATAATCTTACCCACATGCTTTCATTTGGTTCATTTCAGGTGAAAGAACTAAATAAAACAGTAGAATGTCTGACCCAGATACAGAGGCTTACTTTGATCTTTCTGAGACTGAACTGTTAGCAAAACTTAATAACTGAAAACAAACACAGGCTGCATCCCCCCAGGGATTAAAATATATCTTTGAATCAAAGTATCTCAGCGAAGGAAATAAATACAAAGCCAGTTTTCTCAAAAGGTGACCTTTTCATCTTTGATAGAGGAAGGAGAGTTTTGAATAAAATACTGAAGGTAATATCTGATCGTCCTCAAGCATTTCATTAAAACCTGGCCAATTCCAGTGCCTGCCAGTACAACCCATTCTATGTGAAAAGGGATCTATGTGAAAACATTTGTTTTGGGGGGCGGCTTGACGTATTTCATTGGAGAGCTAGTCTTGCTTCCTCAATGCTTTCTACTTTAAGAGCTAAAAAATGAAAAATCATCTGTGGAAAGAAAGTAGAGGAAGACTATGGGTTGCCATAATTCTCTTCCACAAAACTGTGACCGGACCCCATGTCAAACTTGCCAGTTTATGAATGCAATCCCTTAAAACCGGGACAGTCCCAGTTTTCTGTGACATATGGCAACCTTTACGGTTTCACTGTATATTGCAACACCATCTGTAAGATTGGGCTGTCCATTTGCTTTCATTCTAGTTCGTTAAAAGCTTTACTTAATGTGTGGCAACACAGAAAAGTTTTCACTGCTTTTGTCAGGAAAACCTTAGAAAATGTATTGTACTTTTATTCAGCTATTTGTATTATTATCCATTATTATTAATATTACTAATGTACCATCAAAGCACGCATTAATTTACAACTCAAAAGAGAACATATCCCTGCTCACAATCCAAAATTGGCATTAGGGAGACGACAGAAGAAGAGATAAGAAATCATGGTGAGGTAAACAGTGAATAATATGCAATTGTTTCATTTATATGGGATCAATTTCCATGGGCCTTGTATCCCTGGATCTGGTTTCACTTATCTATGGATCTGTGGATATGGAGGACTCCTGTGTCCTCCCATGTCCATTATGCCTTTGCTCACCATAGAGATGTTTGCAGTGCAAGTGTGGGTGTTCCTACCTATAAAGGTAAACAAATGGACATGCGTGGGGACATTGGGATGTTATTTATATAGACTAGCGAAATGTACTCATGTTGCGGGCAGTAGGAATAAAAGTTTGGACACATTAACCCTCCCAGTTAAAACTTCCCTGTGCAACACCCCACCCCGGACAACACCCCCAAGCAATACACACACATGTGCCCCATGCATTACCCCCATGCAATATCTTTCCGTGCAGCACCCCACCGTGAAACACTCCTCCCCCTCTGCAACTCCCTTGTGCAACCCCACCATGAAATACCCCCATCCCCCACCATGAAACCCACCACCCTTGCAACACACCCTCTCTGTGCATCATTGTCCCTTGAATGTGGGTACCCCTACTGGGCAGGTGCAGTATTTGGGGCTGGGTTTGATCAGTCTTCAATGTTATGTATATGATGAAAGTTAAATTTCTGGAAATATAAATTTTTTTAGAAATAGAAATAGGTTTTCAGTGGGTGCTGATGTCACATAAGGAATATGCTCCTTTTTATCCCCTTTTGATTGGAATTTCCCAAAAAACAGTTCTTAGTGGGTGCCTCCATCATGGAAGGAGTACACTCCCCAAATTTCACACTTCTAGGTTTAGCAGTTTTGGCTGGATGTTGGTGAATCAGTGAATCAGTGTCTTTTCAGTTTTATATTTGCAGATTCCTTCATATCCATAGTTTTTGTATCCACTGCGGCCTCTAGAGCATAACCTTTTAGGAACAAACGTGGCATATAAATTGAATAAATAAATATATGAGCCCCACCAGTATTCATGTTTTGTTGCTATGGGGTATTAGTAAATGGTTCTGTGTCAAACTGGAGCTCGGTTTCAAGTGGGGTACCCCAAGGCTCTGTCTTGGGCCTGGTTCTCTTTAACATTTTCATCAATGACTTGAAGGAAGGGATATGGGGGAGCCTGTTCAAATTTGTGGATGACACCAAGCTGGGAGGAGTAGGAAACATAACAGAAGACATGAGAAACCTCCAGGAGGATCTGGGAAAGCTAGAATACTGGGCTGTAACAAATAGAATGAACTTCAACAGGGAGAAGTGCAAGGTTCTGCACTTAGGAAATAAAAACCAAAAATACAGTTATAAAATGGGGGATACTTGGCTTGGCAGCACAACATGTGAGCGGGATCTTGGAGTCGCCGTGGATCACAAGCTGAACATGAGTCAGCAGTATGATGTGTCTGCAAAGAAAGCAAATGCCATTTTAGGCTGCATTAAGAGGACTGTAGCTTCCAAGTCGCGAGAAGTTCTAGTTCCTCTTTATTCAGCATTGGTCAGACCTCACCTTGAGTACTGTGTTCAGTTCTGGGCAACTCACTTTAAGAAAGAGGCAGCCAAACTGGAGCAAGTCCAGAGGACAGCGACAAGAATGATCAGTGGGATGGAAGGGAAACCCTACAAGGAAAGGTTGGGGGAACTTGGGATGGTCAGCCTGGAGAAGAGGAGGCTGAGAGGAGACATGATTGCCCTCTTCAGATACCTGAAGGGCTGTCATAGGGAGGAAGGGGCTCATTTGTTCATAGCTGTTACTGAAAGCAGAACTAGAACCAATGGGTACAAACTGCAAGAAAGGAGATTCTGGTTGGATATCCGGAAAAAATTCCTGATGGTGAGGGCGGTTCGGCAGTGGAACAGATTGCCAAGGGAGGTGGTGGACTCTCCCTCACTGGGGATCTTCAAACAGAGGCTCGACGAGCACCTGTCAGGGATGCTCTAGGGGGATTTCCTGCTGCAGGCAGGGGGTTGGACTAGATGACCTACTAGGTCCCTTCCAACTCTATGATTCTATGATTCTATACCTCCACTTAGGTTTTTTTGGAGATCCTCCATAAACGTAGAGGACTATGCCAAGCCAGCCCAATTGTCTCTATCAGTATGGCATCAGGTGTTCAGAACACCTATCTGCAAAAGCAAACACATGCCTTCCCCCAGTTTTGCCCCTCCTTTTTAATGTGTTCGTTTTCAGGCTATTTGGCAGCATGCTAACTCACAAAAGCTAGAAATTTCTCATATTTCCAGGTTATTGCTCCTCATTAAAATCCCTGCTGGACATACAACTCTGTCCAGCCCTGGGTCATTAGTAAACACTCTTTTCCATCAACTTGTTGGCAAGTTTGTGTTTTTAATTTTTGCCAAGCAATCCTTCATCTTTCCCCATTCAGACCATAGAATTGCAGGGTTGTGGAGAGGATTTTGAGACCATCTCGTAGAAACTCCTTCGTCACTGCAGGAAATTCAGAGTTCCAGCATCCAGAAGAGCAGGTTGCTTAACCTCTCCTAAGACCTGGAACAAAGGAGTGAGCACTCATGCTCCAAAATTATTAGATCCATTGTCAAACAGTTCTAAAAATACTTTGAATACAGTATGATAGTCACATTAGATAGTAATCTTGGCCAAGATATAACTTGATACACAGTGAGACTAAATGATCAGTTACCATTTTTACCATTTTCCTCCTGATTTATTTTTTACTTGGTTGTGCATTATGAATCATTCAAGATTCATCAGATATCATTAATACTTCTCATCTGACACCATTTTCAAACTCATCATCAGTGAATTTTTATCACACTTTTCTCCCACACTCAGGACCTCAAGGTGGCTAACAAATACGAACACAATGAACAGATTAAAACATTACAAAAATTTAACCATAAAATAGTTAACACAGTGAAAATCCAACAACAGCAGTATTTATATACAATGACGCCTCACATACCAAATTTAACTCGTTCCAGAGGCATGTTCTTTACATGAAACATTCTTTATGTGAAGAGGTTGGAAACTCAGACGATTGGTTCCACAACCCCCAAAATATTCATATAAAAATATTAACTGGATGTAAAAATGATGACAGAATACTGGGATTGAATTCAAACATGCATTCAATGTACATGGTCTTATGAAGTCTACTTAGGCTGCAGTCCTAAAAACACTTTCCTGGGAGTAAGACCCATTTAACACAATGGGGCTTACTTCTGGGTATTGGTTAGGAGTTGGTTAGGAGGCTGCAATCCAAGACACCTTCAAAGTGTCTCCCCACTTTCTCCTTTCCAACCTGAGCCTCTTTCTCCCCTGCTCCCTCCTGGCTAGCCCTGAGCAGCTTCCAATTCTCCACTGCTCTTCTCTCCCTCTGCCCGGTGGACACCCAGCCACAGGAGGAACAGCATGGAAGTATTGCTTTCACTATGGGCAGGTGCGCTAGGCAGCCCTGACGCTTTTTAAACAGGCTGCCAGCCAGCACGTCTACGCCAACTGCCAACAAATGTTTTCTTTACGTGAAGCATGTTCTTTACGTGAAGCAGAATCCTAGAGAAATTTTTGTTTGTTACGTGAAACATACTTTACGTGAGGCATTCTTTACGTGAGGCGCCACTGTAACTTATCAATCACAAGAAGGCTATGTGCTGCTGACTCACAAGGAAAAAAGACAAATAAGATTTTTTGGCAGGGCAAGGCTAAAAAAGAGGACATGTTCTGGAAAAAAAGGACCCCTATCCCTTCCTACTAATTTATCTGCAGCTTGGCAGAACTAGACTTCATGGAGCTAGTCTGCTGACAGCAACCCAAGAGATCCAGTTCCCAGAGGGATTCCTAAGCAAGGAATCTCCCCAAATAGGAGAGATACTGGATGATAACCACCTCCCCAAGAAGGCTATGCAGGTTGATAAAAAAATGCCAGGAAAATCTGCAGAGAAGGGAAACATGTTCTTCATTTCTCTTACTCAGCATGAAAGGAACTCAATTAGGCTGCAATCCTAACCTCCTAAATCCGGAGCTGACCTGGGGGTGTCACAAAAGTGCCATAAGACACTTCTGTGCCACTCCTGGGGGAGGGTTAGGTCAGTGTACAGACATGCACCTGCCTCCCTGCATCACCATAGGAACAGGAAAGGGAAGTCCGATGAGTTGTGCTGGCCTAGGCAGGGTGACCATATGACCTGAAATTCCCGAATTTGTCCTCTTTTTTAGCCTTTCTGTCCCCTCCAAAAGGGCTTCATTGTCCTCCATTATGTCTCCATTTTGGAACTTTGTGATGGTGTGAAGTACCCCATCGTGTCATATGTTGTTGGATTCATACTGAAGAACAGAATCCAATGCAAAAATGGGTTTTGAAATATCTCATTCCTATAAAATGTTATGGCCAAAAAACTAAAAATCTAAAATATACATTGAGTTCTACTCAATGTATACTCATTGATTTACTCATGGATTGATGATTGTGCCATAGTTCACCATAAGGGCCAGGCTGAGATGAATCCAAGAATCCAATGAATGCAGCCTCCAAAATTACCACAGAAGATGCCCTGATAAATTGCACTGATCTCTATGGAAAGTGAAAGGGAGCAATATAAGGCCCTATCTCTGGCCACCACACCTCTCACATCTCTTAGTGGCAGCACAGTCAGTAGGGCCCCCTCAGATGACCTTAGGTGATGGGTCGGATTGTCCAGAAGAAGGCGGTCCCTCAAATACTCTGGACCTGAGCTGTTTAGGGCTTTAAAGGTCAGGACCAGCACTCTGAATTCAGCCTGGAAACGAATGGGCAGCCAGTGCAGTCACTGAAGCAGTGGCCCGACGGAGTCAAACCGACAAGCCCCAGCAACCACACGGGCTGCCACATTCTGGACTAGTTGCAGCTTCCGGACCGTCTTCAGAGGCAGCCCCATGTAGAGCGCGTTGCAATAATCCAGTCTTGATGTCACTAGGGCATGGGTCACCGTGGCCAGATCCGAGCAACTCAGGTATGGTTGCTGCTGGCAGATCAGCCGATCAGTTCACTCTTAGTCAACAAAGGGCCAAATCCTAGGTCATCTTTCTGATATCAATGTATCTGCAGTAGAATCCTGAGGTAAGGGATTCCTTAACATTCATGTGTCTTCCATGACTGACCACCACCACAGTTTAGGATTTCACCACCATAACCTATTGGTATGACTTCACCAGCACTGGCATGTTGGATAGGATTGGGCCCAGCAAAACATATTTTGTCATTCTAAGAAAACTCCCCTATAACTTCAGCACCCAGTACTTAAAAAACCCACCAGAACATTAATACTCATCCATTAATTCCAGAGAAACAAGTAACAAATCCTATTCCTAACAGAAACAGATCTACTGCACTGTAAAAAATAATGCTCACTTCCTTTCTCCCAGTTAGCTGAAGAACACTGCTGCTTTCATCTTGCCAAAAAGTTCTTGGCTACAGGACCAAAGTTTGACTAGGATGGGGAAAAAAAGCTGCCAAGGAGACCAGAGAGAAGGAGAGAATTATATGTATTTTTAATCTTTGAGACAACAATTTCCTCCGGCTGAATAGTGGCATGGAGTATTAAATCCTTAAAAGAAAAGCACATTTCCTTATTGCTCTAAATAAAAGTGGAATGGTGATGTGCCTTTTATGAGAGCGTCATCCCCTCAAAATATCACTTTTGTTTGCTAGGGAAAATAGAGTTCATTGTGCATCAATAATATAGTAAATAATTTCCAAGCGCCTTTCCGTTACTTTGACCTTTCAAAGCACTGCATCTCATCTTTGACAGAATTTAGCCTCATGCACTCCAGCTAAACACTGTGGACCAATGGGATTTGTTTATGCATCATCCCTTACAGCAACATCAATAATGTAGGGCTGGTAGTTTTGTTCTAGAAGAAGGAAGGATGAAATTATGCTGCTTGACTGTAGTTTGGTTGGAATAAAGTGAGTAATCAGAACAGTGAGTAATCTTCAGTGGTATTTATTTTAAAACTAGTTATAGCTCACAGCTGTCGCTGTCAGATGTACAATATAACACATTTATCAGTAAAGAACCATCACAGTTTCCAGCATCTCAGCTGCCCTTTTGCCTCCTCTCTATTCTTTGGCTCTTCTCAGCTGCCCCCTCAAATGCCCTACTGCCATCTCTTTCCTCAAAGACTCTCCTCAATTTCCCCTCATTTTCAGTCTGGCCTGTTTTCTGCCCCAGAGACAGTTGGAAAAGATAGTTGAAATGTGAATTGAATTTTGACAGCTCTTATCCTCCATCTTCTATGCTCAAGAAACTCATGGGAATGGAACCCTCAGCCTTCTCTGGTTGTCACAAAGGAGCGATATTTGCCTAAAATCAGAGTATCAACCTGGTCAGGAAAATCTGCAAAATCTTCTAGGCAAAAGACTTAACAACATTTCCAAACATAAGACTTACCTGGGCATTTCCAGACATATCACTTACAGAAGCATTTCTGGACATTTTAATGAGCAAGACATCCCACTAGTGTTCAACAGTGTCCAAGAGCAAAACAGGGACAGTGTGGCTCCAGGACAGATAAGTTGATATGCATGAAGAATAAATGTAGCCTGTGTTTTGCAGTTAAATGCTGAGATTTAACACCTCATTCTCATAACTAGAGTGACCAGATGCCAAACTCAAAATTCCCCCCAAGTTTCCCCAAATTCCTGTCATCCAAGCCAAAATTCCTACCCAGTTAAAAAATGTAGGACACCCCAAAAATGTAGGACATGTTAAAATAAAGCAAAAATACTTGTATTGGTTTCCTGTACTTAATTTCAACACTTTTAAAATTGAAAACCTTTTAACATGCATAATTCTGACCCAAACATATGAGATGCCCTCAAAGCATTTTGCAGCAACACGAGCCACAAGCAAGTGACTTCAACATACATCATTCAGATCCAGACATATAAGATGCTCTGAAGGCAGTTCGCAGCAACACAAGCCATGCAAGTGGAAAGGGGAGGTGGAAGAGGTAAGAAGAGAAGGGGAAGGGAGATGGGAGAGGTAAGTAGGGAAGGGGAAGGGAGGTGGGGTAGGTAAGTAGGGAAGTGGAAGGGAGGTGGAAGAGGTAAACAGGGAATGGGAAGGGTGGTGGGAAAGATAAGATTCCTTCCCCTATGGAGGAAGGGGCTCATTTGTTCTTAGCTGTCTCTGAAAGCAGAACTAGAACCAATGGGTTCTAGTGCAAACAAACTGCAAGAAAGGAGATTCCGGTTGGATATCAGGTGAGAGCAGTTCGGCAGTAGAACAGATTGCCAAGGGAGGTGGTGGACTCTCCCTCACTGGGGATCTTCAAGCAGAGGCTTGACGAGCACCTATTAGAGATGCTCTGGGATAATTTCCTGCTATAGGCAGGGGGTTGGACTAGATGACCCATTAGGCCCCTTCCAGTTCTATGATTCTATGATTCTATTATATGATTCTAAGTAGGGAAGATAGGTAGGTTTGAGGGAGAGGGGAAAGTTAAGTAGGTGGAAGGAAAGGTGAGTGGGAGGCAATTACCTGGGTGTCGCAGCAGCACCAGAGGGCTGCGGGGATCCTCTGGATCGGTGGCTGAGGGGACTGGAGTGGGGAAGCAGGGAGAGCTGTGGAGGCAGTACAGGGGCATCCAGAAGTCGTGACTTGACTCTGTAGGCCCCATGGAGAGCTGGGGGGGGGTGGCACGAGGGCTTGCAGGGCCTCCAGTGGTTGCGTTTCAGCTGCAGGGGGCTGCAAAAGCACCGCAGGGATTTGGGGGGTCTCCAGCGGCCACAGTTCAGCTGCGGAGGCCCCAAGGGGGCCACAGAGGTGGCACAGAGGCTTCAGGGAACCTCCAGTGTCTGCAGCTTGGCTCCAAAGGCCGCTGAGAGGGCTGCAGAGGGGGAAAGGGGGTGGTTCATGGGCGGGGTGGCTGACCTGCATGAGGCTCGTGGCCTGCCGGCCAACCAGGACTTGGGGAGGGATCTCCTCCTGGTCCCGTCTTTCCAGTCTCCCAATGGGAGTGCCAGAGCTGTGCACAACTGCTGCTGCATGTGAATTTTGAAAAATGACCGGGGAAATGCCCAGAACCTGGTCTACGGTGGGTTTTTTTTGGCTTGCTGGTAACCCCCCCCCCTTTTTCTGGAGACCTCCAAACATTTCTGTTCATCTGGGCACCCTGTCATAACACTGGGCAGGTGAATCTGCTGAGTTCATAGTTTTTGGTTCAACTTCTCATGCCAGGATATGGGAAGGAATACAGAGGATGGTTGCCAAGCAGGGAGGATGGCTGATGAGCACTACCACCTTGACCACTTTTCCTTCCTATTCTTTGAATTTTAAAATAAATGAGAGGTGTGCTGACGTGTGGACAAGAATTGATGCTTCCGTGGAGATCCATGTTGACTGGATATTACCCTGAATAAGGAACTGGCCATCAGGAGGTGATTTGGGAGCAAATGCTTGGAAACTGGTACAGGAAAAGATGTAGGTGGGAAAACCAGTGGAGGAGAGAGATGGAAGCTGTCTGAAGGTGGAGAACCTTGGTGCATGGCATCTCTGAAAATCCAGTGTGGGCAGCAAATCTGCTGTGCCTGTTTATTCACCACACACGCACTGTCCATGTGTCTTTGCTTGATTTACAGAGGTTCAGAAGACACCAAAATTCTCCAAGGCAACCTTATCCAAAGGAAATGCAATCTAGCAGCACTAATCCTGGAATACACCACCACTCAGGGAAGTGGAGCGAGCAAATAATGGTCTCAAATGAGAAAACAAATGTAAACTAAAAGTGGGTAATGGGAGACCACTTCCTGCTGGCCTCCTCCTTCTCATACTGCTGCAGCAGATGTGATGGCTATTCCTGGTCCAACAAGAGGCATCTGTTTAACATAAGAAGGACTCCATTGGGCACCCTGGAAAATCATAATTAACCTTAATTATCCTAGAGAGGATTTCAGGATACACTCAGTTGGCCTTAACTAGTTTATGAGGAAGAGATTGGTTCTTTTGTTTTGCTTGCAATGGAAATTAAAAGGAGAGGCAGGAAATGGCATTTATGGCTGGAGTTTGGAAGCCTTGGCCTGGTATGTGATGGAAAAATATTGATATTAAATAAAACAACTAGCACTAATTAGTCCCTCTGCTGTTATTCATGCCATATGGGCCAAAGACCAATGGAAATGGGTGGAAGATTTCCATCCTGTGTTTAATATTAGAGCAGTTTACAACTCATATGCCCAGTATTTGGGCAATCTTGGCAGTTCCAAGGCTAGACAGTTTTTCCAGGCCCAAGGGGCATGTTGGAAACATATCATGATTCAGAGGGTGAATACCTTTTTCTAGAAAAAAGAAATGTCAGGGCATAGTCACTAATCTGAATGTTTTGTATCTCCTTATATACCTTCTTCCTAGACTGAACAGCCCCAAACACTTGTTTGGAGGGACAAAAAAATATTTCTTTACCCAGCATGTGGATGGTCTGTGGAACTTCCTGCCACAAGATGTGGTGATGGTATCTAGCCGTAATGCCTTTGAGAAGGTTTTGGACAAATTCCTAGAGGAAAAAACTATCACGGGTTACAAGCCAAGATGGGTGTGTACAAGGTGGACAATCTCAAAATACCAGATTTTTTTTTTTGGGGGGGGGGGGGGGTGGCCTGGATGCAGGTGTCATATGTGCTTCCTGAAGCATCTGGTGAGTCACTGTGTGATACAGGAAGCTGGACTAGATGGGCCTGTGTCCTGATCCAGTGAAGGCTTATCATATGTTCTTATGTCCCTTGAAAAGGAAGTGTCCCCACCTACTAATTCAGTTGTTCTCAAACAGTAAGCCCAGGACTCACTGTCATGACCTAATTTTTGGTCAGTGTTTTGGGGGGTATTTTTGGTGGTGGTGATTTGGAAAACTGACAGGGCAGATGAGGCAATATGCATCAAGTGTTCAACAACTTGCTCTTAGTAGGGTAGTTGAGCACTTCTGCCCAATCACCGTTTACAGCCATGGCCCTGGGCATTTATAAATCAGGCAGCCACCTTGAGAACAGTGAGTTTCAGTCTTTTTCAACTCATGGCACACCAACAAGGTGCTAAAATTGTAATAGAATCATAGAACTGAAAGGGACCTAATGGGTCATCTAGTCCAACCTTCTCTCTGTAGCAGGAATCCTCCTAGTGCATCGCTAAAAGGTGGTCATCAAGCCTCTGCTTGACGATCCCCAGTGAGGGAGAGTCTACCACCTCCCTTGGCAATCTTTTCCACTGCCAAACGGCCTTCACCATCAGGAATTTTTCCTGATATCTAACCAGAATCTCTTTTCTTACAGTTTGAACCCATTGGTTCTAATTCTGTTTTCAGATGCATTTGAGAACAAATGCAGAACAGACCAAGTTCCCCCAAACTTTCTTTGTAGAGCTTCTTTTCCAGCCCATTGATCATACTTGTCACTCTACTCTGAACTTGCTCCAGTTTGGTTGCATCTATCCAAAAATGAGGTGTCCAGAACTGGACACAGTACTCAAGGCACACCATCAGTTTTTGGACAATTACAAGGCATACCATGGTTTTGATGAGGGCTCACACTCTCATTGGCCCTACTAATAAATACCATATTTATTCAAATCTAATGCTCACCTTTTCCAGCCAAATTTAGTCTCCAAAATTGGGGTGCGCATTAGATTTGATGGCACATAGATTCAAGTGAATACAGTATTCTGATATTAAGTATAGGTCAGTGTTTCGTTTAACAGTTTAGTATATTATAATAAAAATAAACCCGTTGTTATATTCATATACTGTAACTCATTGTTTAATGCAGTAAAATTAAATATTGCACATGTTTTGCAGCAGTCCAATACAATCACCAGTATTGGCATCCATCAGTCTTGAAAGACTATGGTATCGTGCTTGACTCTGTATGCGAAACACGAAGGCCTGGGTAGATTAATATGGAGGATAGGCTGTTACCCAAGCAGCAAATCCCCCCTCTCCACACCAGTGAAATAGTCCAATGGAAGAGCAGAGCCGATATCAGTGGTGGGCTCCAGCAGGTCTGCACCTACTCTATAGAACCGTTTGTTAACGAGAGATAGGACATATAAAGTTTAAAAATAGCCATTTAAAAGTGGCTGCAGGATGGGCATAGAATCGGTTGTTAATTTCTTTGAATCCCATCAGTGGCCGATATGATTTGTTCATAGCTGCATCGTAGAGCTGGGCTAAGGACAGGAGCTTACCCTGTCTTTTGGGGACATGGGTCTCGAACCCTGGCCTTCTGGTTAACAGGCACAGTGTCTTAACCACTTGTGCCACCCACAGCACCACACAATAACCGGTAAACATTTTTATCTTAAGCCTTTTAAAAACAGGGTATGCATTAGATTTGATGATGCATTAGATTTGAGTAAATGCAGGAATTCTTCCCCAAAATTACATGGCATTTCTTCAGATCATTTGTGGCACACCAGTATGCCATAGCACATTGGTTGAAAAATCACTGCTCTACAGCCTCTAAAAAGTTAGAGAACTACTGCAGGCTCATTACTTTGCTTGTTCTCTTCTGCACTTTTCCGTTTCACTATACAGTGGTGCCTCACATAACAAGTTTAATTCGTTCCGGAAGCATGCTTGTTATGTGAAATGCTCTTTATGTGACGTGGATTTTCCCTTAGGAAATAATGGAAACTCAGAGGATTGGTTCCACAACCCCAAAAAATATTCATATAAAATATTAACTGGATGTAAAAATGATGCCAAAACACTGGAATTGAATTCAAAACAAGCATTCAATGTGCATGATCCTATGAAGTCTACTTAGGCTGCAATCCAGAGCAAATTCAGCCTGCTCTGACCTAACTGCACTCTCCTAACTATTCTGTATCCAGAGCAGAAAGTTATGCTGAATCCAGAGAATCAGGAAGCCTGGGCTGCCCTAACTGCTCCAGAGCATGCTAAGTAATTGACACAAGGGGAAGACTTGCTCCTGAGGAGACACCCCTCAGATCACACTGAACAAGGAACAGCTGTGGTGCCTACAGTGGTGACATGACTCTGCACATCACCTGGTGCGGAAGTCTGTGCGTCATTCCTGGGATGCGCGCCCCCCCCCTCCCCACCTGGACTGCACAGTCACCAAAGTTGGCGCCTGTGCAGTTGTTTCTGAAGCCAACTGGCTTCAGAAAGAGTACTGCGCAGGCACCATCTCTGACACCTGCGCAGTACTTTTCTGAAGCCTTTTGGCTTCGGGGGAGACTGTGCAGGCGTCAGAGTTGGTGCCTGTGCAGTACTCTTTCTGAAGCCATTCGGCTGCCGCTCCGCCTCCTGAGTGAGGCCGAATGGCTGTGCAGAGGCGCGGACTTTCTCTGCTCTAAGGAAGTCTCCTCTGAAGCTGTTCGGCATGCTCAGTGTGTTTCTGCTCAGTGCATCTCAGCTGGCCATTCGGGCAGCTCCGAGGACAGGTGTCAGCTTCTGGCTGATTCTCCGCCTTGGAGCAGGCCTGAATGGGTGTGCTGACACCCGGGGCCTGCCAAAAGACAGTCAAACTCCTCTGGCACATCACCCCATACGGAGCGCATCCCCAATGCAGTCCACACCAGCCGCACCAGTCTGGTGACGCCACTGGGTGCCTGCCTTTTAAGGAGTCCCTGATGAGATGCTGGTACATTCTACAGTGAATACCAAGGGGCTTCTTGGAGTGGCCTGCTGTATCCTGAGGTTTGTGGGCAGCCGTAGTTTGTTCCATATCCTGAGGTTGAGAGGAAGGGGTTGCACCTAGGATGGCCAAGAACTCAAATTTTTGGTCAACACTGCCATTCTTACTCGGGCCTTATCATGGACCCCTATGGGTCTACTCATTACTATACCTGCTCCTGAGGTGGTATAACTCTGAGGGCTGGAAGAGGGCATTTCTGCCTTGGAAACAGGCTTTGGATACAGAGTAACTGCTCTGCCCTAGGCAATGCTCAACATGCCCTCAACTTGCCTCTCCTGAGCTGCTTAGGCTGCCCCAGTTAGGGCAGAGCAGGTCCACCTCTCTTAGGGCACCCTATCTTGCCTTGCTCTGCCCTAAGCCTCCTTCAGAGTAACTGGGCTGGAGCATCTTGCAGTTGCTCCAACCTAGTGTTAGATAGGGCAACCTAAGGGCTCTTATGTGGACAGATTAGTTGCTCTGGATTGGGCTGTTAGGCTGCAATCCTAAAGACACTTTCCCGGGAGAAAGCCCCATTTAACACAGTGGGACTTACTTCTGGGTAGACATGGTTAGAAGGCTGCAATCAAAGACACTTTCTTCTGCAATCAAAGACACCTTCAAAGTGTCTCCCCACTTCCTCCTTCTCTTCATCCTGAGCTTCTTTCTCCCTTCTGGCTAGCCCTGAGCTGCTCCTCTCTTCTCCACCTCTGTTCTCTCCCTCTGCCCAGTGGATGTCCAGCCACAGGAGGAACAGCACGGAAGTGTTGCTTTCACTATGGGCAGGCGCACTAGGCAGCCCTGACACTTTTTAACCCTTAGGATCCCTTTTTTTTCTACCATATCATCCCAGGACGGGTCCATTAGACCCGGCTTGGGTCAATTTGACACGGCTGGAAGTTTGTGTTGTGTTTTTTTACTGAATTTATTATTTTTACTTGACAAGACTTTTGAACT
The DNA here is from genome assembly GCA_030015325.1 of Cryptoblepharus egeriae. NCBI lineage: Eukaryota > Metazoa > Chordata > Lepidosauria > Squamata > Scincidae > Cryptoblepharus > Cryptoblepharus egeriae. The sequence goes on along the minus strand of JAREYC010000011.1, from coordinate 19,165,636 downwards.
TTTCTACTGCTAATGAAACAGTTACAAATCCAAAAGCATAAAAGTTTTTGAATATACAGTTTTTCTGTAAATTCCATTCCCAGGACGGGTCAATTTGACCCGTCTTATGTGCAAACTTCTTTTTTAGGTGAAAACTTCAGGGCAATCAAACCCCATGCTGAGACTATCCTTTTGTTTGTTGTGGGAAATCTTCAGGGCAATAAAACCCATGCTGAGAACCTCTAAATCTTTTTGTTTGTTGTGGGAAACCTATCCTGCCATTGGATTGAATAACCAGTGAAAGGCAAAATGGCTCTAATGGACCTGTCCTGGGATTAGGTATAAATTGGAATTTACAGAAAAACGGTATATTCAAAAACTTTTATGCTTTTGGATTAGTAACTGTTTCATTAGCAGTAAAAAAGTCCGAAAGTCTTGTCAAGTAAAAATAATAAATTCAGTAAAAAAACACAACACAAACTTCCAGCCGGGTCAAATTGACCCGTCCTAGGATGATATGGTAGAAAAAAAAATGGGTCTAATGGACCCGTCATGGGATTATGTATAAAGTAATAGTCAAGTAATAATAATAAATTAATAGTCAAGTAGATAGTCAATTAATAATAATAAATTCAGTAAAAAAATACAACACAAACTTCCAGCCGGGTCAAATTGACCGGGTTGGGATCCTAAGGGTGGGCTGCCGGCCAGTGCATCTGCCCCAATTGCCAACAAGTGTGCTTGTTAAGTGAAGCAACACTTGTTAGGTGAGGCAGAATCCTAGAAAAATTTTTGCTTGTTATGTGGATCACTTGTTAAGCGAGGCACTTGTTATGTGACGTACCACTGTATATTTTTTGAGCCTTGACAACCAGAACTGGTAACAATTCAGGAGGCCAAAACTATCCATGAGTTTGGAATATACAGATATCATCATCCACAGATACCAAATGCTCCCGCCCAAAACAAACAAACAAACAAACAAACAAACAAAAACAAGAGTCCAAACCCAACAGGAGCTCTGCAGGCATCAGAACTTTCTGGACCCAAGCTGAACTCATCGTCAGCCAGGTTTGGATGGCGAGGTGTCCCCACGGTCACCATATGCTGTATCCAAAAAAGAGGACAAGGCCCCCCCAAAATGTAGGGCACCCAAGAAAAATGTAGGACATGAAAAAATAAAAGATAAAAACACTCATAATATATTGCTTTCATGTGCTTATTTTAAACATATTACTTATATTGTAATAGTTTTAGATTTAATAATTATTACTTAAAGATCACAATCCTAAACATGTCAACTCAGAAGTAAAGCCCATTGTGTTCAGTGGGTCTTACTCCCAGGAATGTGTAAGATTTCAGCCATAATTTATTTATTACAATTTATTTATTGCAATTTATTAATTACAATTGCTGTCCACTTAGGAAAAGAGGACACTGACGTTTTTTCCCCAGGGCACAAGGCTAAATTCAGGACATGTCCTGGAAAAAGAGGGCACGTGGTTGTCCTGGGTGTCCCCAAATCACAGATTGAATACCTGCAGTTTTCATTATCTATGGTGGTTCCCAGAATGAAACTCCTGTGTCCCACTGTATTTCAGAAATATCTTTATCTCCCCCAAAAGCAAGTGGAATTATGCTCATGAACTTTAAATGCATGTTATTTGTGCATCTTTGAGCCTCTAAAGCAGGGATTTTCAACTTTTTTCATCTCATGACATCAAGGCAGTGAAATTGTCGAGGCACACCATTCATTGTTTTTAACATTGACAAGGCACACCACTCTGTTCAGATCCCCCAATTTTCCCATTAATAAATGACTACCCAAATTCCCATGGCACACCTGAGGACTATCCATGGCACACCTGTGTGCCACGGCACACTGGTTGAAAATCACTGCCCTAAAGGGACCTTGTCATGAGCAAGAATTACAGTTAAACTGAGCATAGAGATGAAAAGAGAAAACACCAATAAAGTACTTTATAGCCTGTTCTTAAACTCCATTGAAAGGAGAGAAAAATTCAGCTAACAAACACAGTCATAAAAGCCTCACACAGCATAAGCTTTAGATTTCCATGCAGCCAAGATCAGCTATATTCCCAGGCTTCTTTCAAAAGAGACAGATTAACCTTTGGTTGTTGCTAAATTTCAATGGGAGGGGGTTCAGGATGCACGGAGGAGCACAGGTTCTAATGATGAGAGAGAACATCTACCTTATTTCCTTTTCTTTGGGACCTGCTGTTTCATAATCTCCTTTCCAGAGATTTAACTGGGATTTGTAATATGACCGAAGGAAAAACGAGAGTTGGATATACATGGGAAGAGGTATACTGGGGGAGAGATCTTTTAAATTGCCTTGTATCTGCAAAGTAACTTAAATCTAAGGTTGATGAGTCGGGGTCAGGGCTTGGTCTCAATCTGCTCTCAGAGGGATTGTAAGCTTGGAAGGACTGATAAATGAGATATGGAGTCCTTTGCTTCTTTTGAGACTGGGTCACATGCAGGTCATTAGTGGTTATAAGCGGGGAGATGGAGCAAATGAATTGCATGCAGGGGGTCCCATATACACAGAACCTTCTGTGCCTCCCTACTGGAATAGTATGAGTATGGCCCATATCCTAAAGTCAAATTAATTTGCTCCGGAGCAGTTAAGGTGACTTTCCATAAAATAACACTAGAGGGTGATGTAACTGCGTGGACCCGTAACTGCTCTGGATTTTGCCCAATGTTGTTTTGTACTGTCTCCACAGTTTCATCAACATTATTTTCTATCTGTCTGAAAATTTTAGCTGATTCATCATTCAGTTTATTCATTCACCTACATTTTTTCTCTAATATATTTTATTTAAATTTATTTTCTGGCCCTTAACACAGCACCAAGTATTTGGTGTGGCCCTCTGACTGAAAAGTTTAGAGACCCTTGATCTAGAGATATTAGTGCACTGGGCATTTCCAGTAAGTTTCAAGCTATAAACAACTCTCTTGTAAGAAGAGGATTTATTGTGTATTGCTTTTCTAATGTTTTTAACCTATTAAGGCTTTCTTATCTGTCTATCTCCCTCTCGTAGAAATGAAAAGCCTTTCCTGCCCCTAGAGTGTACCTGCCGTTTTATTTCCTTGTCCAAAAGAAAAAGGGGCTTAAACTTTTCACACAAGCTAAAGAGCTTTAACATTTTGTCTTCTGGTTCCCCTGGAGCCAGCAAATCACGCTATTTATTCAAGCATAAGGATCAACATGACATTTTCCCAGAGGAACAAAATTCAATTTTAAAGTCCAATTGGACTCGACAACTAGGGCATTGCAATTGTGTGGGCAGATAGAGATGCTGAACCTGAAGCCCACCCCCTGCCAGAGGCACCCCTCACTCTTTCACTTCCTGAAGAATAGAGGGCACTGCAACTCTATAGATTTTTTTCTTCCTCCTTGGTTCATGAAGCATAATGCATCAAGATGCACCAAGCACCCCAGGGGGCTTTTCCCTGGACAACACCCTTTCCTACCATCTCGGGTTCCCAATTGGTGCTATCCCTATTGTAATCCTCCTCCTAGCTACCCTGCTCCTGCATGGCAATCTTTCTGAATACACTTTGGAAGTGGCATACCTAGTTGCACTGGGCTACAAGCTTTAGGGGGGCTACAAGCTGAACTTGACACAAGTGGTTAAAATTTTGAAAAATTGAGTTTTTATGAACAATAACACCATCATTTTAACTATCATTGGAAAGGTAATTTAATGCAGAATGCAATGAAACAATTAGATATAGAATATATATATTCTATCAAAAGTTATGGCTAATTAACTAGAAAATGAAAAAACAAAAGCCTATGGAACAAAAAGCAGATTTACTTAACAACTTTCCCATGATACTGATTGCTCTGAGAGCCAATGAGATGTAATTCTAATACTGTATGGAACTAATAAGGTGTTAATAAGAATCAGCTCTCAGTACATACAGTGATGCCTCATGTAAAGAATGCCTCACGTAAAGTATGTTTCACGTAACAAACAAAAATTTCTCTAGGATTCTGCTTCACGTAAAGAACATGCTTCACGTAAAGAACACATTCATTGGCAGTTGGGGCAGACGCGCTGGCCGGCAGACTGTTTAAAAAGTGTCAGGGCTGCCTAGCGCACCTGCCCATAGTGAAAGCAATACTTCCATGTTGTTCCCCCTGTGGCTGGGTGTCCACTGGGCAGAGGGAGAGAACAGCAGAGGAGAAGATGGAAGCAGCTCAGGGCTAGCCAGAAGAGAGCAAGGGAGAGAGGTGCTCGGGATGGAGAGAAGGAGAAAGTGGGGAGACACTTTGAAGGTGTCTTGGATTGCAGCCTACTAACCATGTCTACCCAGAAGTAAGCCCCATTGTGTTAAATGGGTCTTACTCCCAGGACAGTGTCTTTAGGACTGCAGCCTAAGTAGACTTCATAAGATCATGCACATTGAATGCATGTTTTGAATTCAATCCCAGTGTTCTGTCATCATTTTTACATCCAGTTAATATTTTTATATGAATATTTTTGGGGTTGTGGAACCAATCGTCTGAGTTTCCATTATGTCCTAAGGGAAAATCCGCTTCATGTAAAGAATGTTTCACGTAAAGAACATGCCTCCAGAACAAATTAAATTTGTTACGTGAGGCGCCACTGTATATCATATACAATTAATATATCATAAAACAGTTACCCATGCTCACTGGGTATACAAGCTCTTCTAAGAGGTGCTCCTCTTATATTTAGCAGGGAAATAATCATTCCTCTTTGCCCAGGCAAGTTTCCCTAACCAATAATAAGGGACACAATTCTTATTATTTTACTGAATTAAATTTGATTTTGTTGTTGGGGGGAGGGCAACAAAATTTTATTTGGCTCCAGATAGCAAATAGGTGCTTTAGCTATGCCACTAGTGGAGCAAATGAGTGGCGAGCTGCTGAAGAGAAAGAGGTAAGTTTTTCTTTAAACGTTTTTCTTTAAACATTTCTTTTTTTAATTAAAAAATTCTCTTTAAAATTTCTTTTTATTTTTTAAAATTTTTCTTTTTAAAAATACCCAGGGATGACATCACTTCCAGTTGTGATCAGTTCCAGGGCAACATTTTGAGCTTTTCACCGGGCTACATGATCATTAGCTATGCCATTGCTCTTTAGTATCCTGTTGTGCAGCTCTGTCTCTTCAGAGGTGCCATCCATTGCACACTCAGTGTACTCAGAATGACTACAGAGAGCACATACAGTGAGCTGAGAGCCTCAGAATGACTATGAATAGCTGTCAGAAACTACCACCAGTTTCACAACTGAAAAATAGAAATGGGTTCCAATCACTATTTCTAGTCATTCTGAGATTTGGAAAGCCCCACTGGAGCATAGGGCTCCCCCCACTCCCTCCCTGGAGGCTGGTGCTGGCTGATTTGAAAAATAAATTCTGTCTCCAGCAGTGATACGAATCTGGGATTGGGCCCTGTCCACACAAATATTTGGTTACCAGCTTCCAAAGAAATGTTTAGGAACCACTGTTTTAAAGTGTTTGCCCATATCAGAAATAAGGTAGTTACCTTGGTAATATCATATTGCAACAAAAGAGATTCGGGACACAATCCTAACCAAATTTCCAGCACTAGTATAGCTATGCCAATGGGGCATCCTGAATTGGGGGGGGGCAGTCACAGAGGGATCCTCAAGCTAAGACAACTTTTGTTCCTGTCCCTAAGAGTTCCATCTCTCAGGCTGACCAGATGCTGAACTCAAAATCCCCCCCCCAAATTCCTGTCCTCCAAGCCAAAATTCCTATCCAGTTAAAAAATATAGGATACACCCCAAAATTGTAGGACAAGTGTAGGACATGTTAAAATAAAGCTAAAAACACTCGTATTGCATTCCTGTACTTAATTTTTGCACAGATCTCATTGCAATAGACCAGACACCAACCAAAAAGGCAGATGTTTAAGTGATTCAAGCAGCCAGGCTTTCTCAGGTAGGCATACAGAGGCTTGGCTTTCAGCCTCCTTTCCTTTGCCCACTTACACAATATAAGCTATATATAATATTACACTATAATGCTTTTGCGTGGACACAACTGGGTCAAAGGCTTAAAACTTAAGAAGCCAGGAATCTTTTAAAAATTATTTTTATTGACAATAAAAAATATAGAGAAATAAAGAAGTCAAGATCAATGTTCAGGCAGAAGGATATAACACCATCAGAAATGAAAGATTTCCAAATAAATTAAACATTGATGTCTCAACACATGCATATCTCCCCCAATCTTTTAAAATCAAATTAATTTTTATTGGTTTGGCCTTCGGCTGCATGGAAAACAACAATAAAAGTACATAATAAAAACTGTACAATCACAGCGTTATATATTCTATTACTTCTCTCAAATAATAAATCCTCTCAAGAATGTACAGATGGGAGCTCAGAGCAGGTGGAATAGCCTTGGATGTTGACAGAGATACAAATACCACACTTAAATGCAAATTTATGCTTAGCTAAACCAGTGGGATTAAATGTGTGCCATGGATTGTGGGACTGGATACCGTAGTTTTGGAATAGAAATAATTTGGTGAGATAATGAAATGTCACTCTTAGAAACTGGGATGCATGTATGATAGAATTATATTTCTCCAAAAGTCCCAGGAAAGCACTCCAAAATGGACTGCTTCTCAATTCACATGTCAATCAGCTATGCAAGGAGATAAAGAAGGAGTGCAGAGAGCATGTATTGAGATCTCCCTGGCAGCAGAAGACGCATCACTGAAGAATGCATTAGGAAGTGTTTTGCTTACAGCAATTGTATTAGCTTAACAGTCCTGTTTGCAGCTCAGAGGTTCTTTGCAATTTTCCTGTTTCTTAAGCAGACAGAATACAGGTGATGGCAGTGGCATTGCTGGATGAGTGCAGGCTGCACTGGGTGACATTCACACAGGGTGGATGATACCATTACTGGCCAAAAAAATTTAAATCTTGATATTTTTGAATAATAATAATGTCATGCTTTATATAATTTGATGTGTGATTTCATGCAGAATGCAATGAAATAAAGCATGTTGAAATATCTCTGTTAACAAAAATTATAGCCCCAAAACAAGCAGCGACTCGCAGTGATGATGATACCACCGACAGTGATATTGCCCTACTTGCTATTTGGGAGGAGAACCATCATGGAGATGACACACTTGCTTCCTGCACTGCAAATCTTATAGTGATGCCACTGGCTGATAGAAATGGCACAGGAGAATTAAATTATACCAAATGGGGGGGGGGCCGAGTCCAGGAATTCATCCACCCTCCCCCCAACCTTTCCTTGGCACCAGTTCTACCTTGCTGCCAGTGCCCAGGCCTTCCTCTACAATTTTGGTGGGACAATTCAGGCCTCTCCGTTGTTGCAGCTTACTCACTGGGGGGCTTTATGGCACATTTGCAGCATGCAGAACTGCAATGTGTACTTGCTGGCATGAGGACTAGTATCATCATCATCACCTTTATTGGCATAATATACACGAAGAGAAAAATATAAAAGCAAAAATTTAAAATATCTTAAAATTAATTTTGATTAGAGATAACAATACAATTTAAAAACATAGCTACTCTGTGTAACAAATTGGTATCACCAGCGTCCAGAAATCTTTTAAGAACATTCAATTCCGAAAAAACAAAGAATTGAGATAAACAGTACAAAAATAGTTCCTTTCTGGCTTCAGCAAATCTGGGACAATAAAAAAAAGAATTCTCTAGAGTTTCTGGAACTGAAAGCGAGCAGGTAAATATAGGATAGGGGGGTTCCATTGAATCTCCCTTTGAGAATGGCTGACGGGAGGACGTTGCAACGGGGCAGAGTGAGCGCTCTTATGAGATGGGGGTAGTTATTAATGATATATATGGTGGTAGCGATCGAGACATCCAGTTTTAGGGAGAGAGGGGAACATCTTCTGCGCGCGGCCTCCATCAGTTCTTGAGAATGGATGTCGAGGAGTCTTAGTTTGGCTACCCTGAATGCTTCAAGTTCAGAGGACGCATTCAGGAGATCTTGCCAGATTCCTATTGATGTCATCTTTCTACTTGCTGGCATGAGGACCATAGGAACCCAGTGAGTAGATATCCCTACCCTTCTGCTACCCAAGAAAACTGTTTTGGATCATCATAGGATGATCCTCATGAGATGATCGGTCAGAAAGTTGAGCCTACTGGCATTATGCATAGTACCTCTGGGCTGATGTTGCTCCTGCAAAAAGAGATCACACTAAAAGAGATCATGGTGGAGTCACAATGATACGGGAAGCCACAGTGATAATTTTTACACCATCTTTCTACAGTTAAAGTCACAGCATCCCTTGAGAAGGAGGGGGAAGTTGGCTACTCTATACAGTATCAATTTAACTCAATAAAAGGCAGCTCCTTAATTCCTGTTTTGAGTGCCGGCTCATGAACAGCCATTTCATTACATTATTAAATATGACACAAAAGGAATGTATAATGACAGTCAAGTTTTGTTGAAGCCAGTAGCTAATTTAGCCTCAGCTTTCCTTAATAAACGAAGGATCTTTACCTGTCCTTTGAAGTGATTCTCTGGAGGTTTTATTTCAATTCAAGGGATGACGTGACAGTCTCTTAAAAGTAACTGCTTTATCCACTTTGGGATGCAATTAAGAACTGTACAAGAATTAGTACTGTCTGTTTCTATTCTTGTCAATGCATATATTACACAAGGCGTAATCCAACAGAGTAATTCAGCCATCAACCAGTAAACACTGCTGGAAAAACCCCAAACATTTTGCCTGCTGCAGTTTGGTTCTTACTTCCACAAATTTGTAACTGCATCACCTCTTGAAGTGATGCATCACCTGTTGAACACAAGATGGGGAGCTTCAATCGTTTATAGTAAGAACATCTGTTTTAGCATTATGCTACTTGCCTGGAGAATATGCTATCTCTGTTTGGCATATAACTGAAAATGAAATGTGGCCTTAAAAGAAACATAGGGTTGCCATATGTCCCAGAAAACAGGCTGGTTTTGGGAGGATTATGTTCACATCCTGGCAAATGGGAAGTGGGTGCTGTCCCGATTTTGTGGAAGAGAATAATGGCAACCCTAATCAAACAGCAAGATTGGTCACAGATGTTTAAAACTGACACCAGAATAAAAAGTGTCTCCCTCCCCCTACATTCCATCAAAAGTGCATAGCAGAAAGAGTGGGTTAAAGAAACATCTCTACAAAACCAAACACTATATGGTCAACAACTTCCACAATAGAGATGGTGCAATCCATATCAATTCAGGCAGGGGGGTTATCATCATAGTCTCAAAAGTTTTTGAATTTCAAATATGTTAAAATTCAGGAAAAAGTAAGATACCTGTATATTTTTGTTTTGACCAAAAAAATTCCTGGCCCGAGATACAGGCCGCCAAAGATGGTGCCCTGGGCACCATTTTTCACATGTGATTTTTGACAAAAATTTTAAAGTGCTCTATCTCTGGAATGGTGTAAGATATTTTGTTGTGGGTTTTTTATTTGAAAGATAATATTTTTCTATTGAAAACGATATACTCCATTTTGAAATATGTGTTCAACTTTTCTTGCTTCAGTCTTCTGAATTTTTTTTAAAAATATAAAAATAAATTTTTTTCTCAGAAAAGCCAATCCCAAAAATTTTGATTTTTTTTTACTGTTGATCAGTACCATTGAGTACTTCATTTCCTGTAAAGGAGAACTTCCACTTTTGAGTTTAACAGGTGAAAAGGGGTGCAATGCGTTTTCTCCCTATACTTTACATTGAAGAACTGATGAATCATCAGCATTTCGCCTCATCAACATTTCACACTTTTAGGTCCAGGGACTGGGGCGGAATGTTGATGAGTCCTCAATTCTTCAATGTAAAGTATAGGGAGAAAACGCGTTGTACCCCTTTTCACCTGTTAAGCTCAAAAGTGGAAGTTCTCCTGGTACCCAGGGCACCATCTTTGGCAGCCTGTATCTCGGGCCAGGAATTTTTTTGGGAAAACAAAAATATACAGATATCTTACTTTTTCCTGAATTTTAACATATGTTAAATTCAAAAACTTCTGAGACTATGAAGGGAAGATTTATTTTTTGCCTGCCTGAATTGACATGGACTATACCAGATTGAGATCAAGGAATAGTTTTTTTTAGAAATGTGGCTCCTCCTAACTGTCAATTGCCATAGACTGCATGGACCTAAGGAAAGAGTGAGGAGATGCTGAGTGAATGGGCTCAATTATATCCATGCCTGCCACTTCCATAGCCTGTATGGAAATCCTTAAAGTGACTGTGTGCTGGGATAGGAAGATCTAAGGACAACCTGAGGAAATGGGTATACACCATGGGCTGTGTGACTGTGGAGAAGATCAAACCACCCTAATGTGTAGTGGGTTTCAGTAGGCAAGAAGCAGACCATCATAGCTACAACAGCATTTATTAACTCAAACTGGAACTGAAGAACAACAGGCAAACGCCTGTAATTTATACTCTAAGCCCATAGGGCCTTATCCTTAATACTTAATCTTAATACTAGTAAATCTTAATACTAGTAAAATCCCACCCAAATATGAATGTTCTAATTTTTTCTCCAAAGTTGGAGTCAACAGTTAGGATCATCTAAAGTTTAGTTTCACTTTGCAGGGCTTAACACAACTATATTTATTCAATACATAACACCCCTCTCCCCAAGGATAGTTCTTTCCCTCAGTCCATTCAATATTCATAGTCTTTGAGATAAGCTGGGGGCCCATGAATCTTGGTGGTCTGCAGCACTGTTACTGGACAGTCTTGTTTAAGTGGATTGTAGTCCATCTCCAACTGGACAGAGCCTTGATGGCCATGAGTGGCGGCAGCTCTATTGCCTTTGGTACCTCCATTTCTCCAAGCCGTGTCCACTACTATTCAGTCTGGGTGAAGTCGGTCGAGTTCCATTTGAGCCGGTGGCCCCACTTTAGCTCTGCTGGGCTGCAATCTGTTGCTGTACTGGGTGTTGTGAGTTGACACAGTAGGAAGTTTGCTAGGCAGTGATTCCAGTCCCCAGCCATCATATGCTTGAGCACCTCCTATGTGGTTTTGACCATTTGATCAGCATGACCGTTGGTTGTGGGGTGGAATGGAGTGGATGTTACATGCCAAATCGTAGGAAAGATTGAGGAAAGATTGAAATGTTGAGGAAAGACTGAAACTCTTCTGCTGTAAATTGTACCCTGTTGTCAGACACGATAACATCTGGAAGACCATGTGTGGCAAACAGCCAGTGCAACTCTCAGATGACCCTGGTCGTTGTCATCTATGAGACTGGTGCCTCTTCCAACCACTTGGAATAACTGTCCACTATTATCATGAACACCTGCCCCTGGAAAGGGCCAGCCAAGTCAATATGCATGCAAGACCATGGGGCATGAGTGGTCTCCCAGCGTGGTCTCCCACTGGTCCCACATGGTTTCCCAGAGTGGTCTCCCACTGGTGCTTGTGGCATCTCCAGTCGGGTTTCTTGGCAGGCATGGCAACTCCTTACTTGATTCTCAATGTCTTTGTCCAGGCCTGGCAATCACAAGTCACTCCTGGCTAGAGCCTTGATCTGAAAAATTCCTGAGTGCCCCTCGTGTAGAGTATACAGCACCTTGGAGCGAAGACTGGGTGGAATGATGACCTTGCTGTCCCACAGCACACATCCCTTGTGGGCCCACAGTTCATTTTTATGAGAAGCATAATGCTGAAACTCATGGCCTGGCAGGGCCTCTGGCCATCCCCTTAATACCCAGTTGAGAACATAGCTAAGTGTTCTGTCCATGATGGTTTCAACTGCAACGTCCCCCTGTAAGGGGGACCTGTAGGGGTGCTTCAAGCAGTTCCTGGATCACCAGAATATGAAGAGCTGGGGCCAGATCAGTAGAGGCAGTCGGCTGAGGGTGTCGGAGTGGCCCATTTCCTTGCCTGGCTTGTGGACTAGCCAGTATGCATATGCAGCCATGAATATGGACCATCATAGCATTCACGGCGACAGGATCTGTGGTGTGTTTGTCAGCTGTGAAGAGGCCAAGGAGTGGTTTGTGGTCTGTAAAAATGGTGAAGGTTTGTCCATATAAGAAGTTGCGGAACTTCTTAACACCAGTCGCTATGGTGAGGGCTTCCTTGTCTATCTGGGCATAGTTCCTTTCAGCCAATGATAATGTTGAAGATGTTCCACCAGAACTGCCGCTGATTCCCCTGTGAGCAGGACATCATCAAATTACAGGCAGATGCCGGGAATCTGTCTTCATTCCATAATACTTTGGAACAAACCTGGTGCTACGCTTAGCCCAAACTGCAAGTGGCGCACTTGGAATGCACCTCTGTGTGTGACTATTGTTTGTGCTTCTGCGGTAGTGTCGTCTACTGGTAGCTGCTGGTAGGCCTAACCTGGGCAAGGTCTAACTTAGCGAAGATTAGGTCTTCCTGGAACAAGGCAAGTATGTGGCTTACCACTGGAACAGGATAAGCATGCTGCTGTAGTGCCTTGTTTATAGTGCACTTGTAGTCTGTGCAGAGGCGAACGTCCCCATTAGGCTTAACTGGTGTCAATATGGGAGTCTCCCACTGGTTGGAGTCCACAGGTTGGAGCATTCCCTGCTGTACCAGCTTGCAAGTTCTGCATCAGTTTTAGGCTTCAATGCAAAGGGAACCATGCACAGTTTTAATTGGATTTGAGTTACTGCTGAATCAAGGTTGAGTGAAATCATTGGCCCTTTGTATTGTCCCAGCTCAGTGCGTCAGAATACGTCAGCATAATGTTAGCATGCTGCTGCTAAATGTAAATTTCTTTTAATGTTCTCTGTAAAACTTTTACTCACATATGTGCTTCTGACACAAATAAAGAACCTCTTGAAGTGTTTCACAAGAAAATGTCCAGTGAGAAATATAAATTGTTTCAGTAATCATTTCAGAATGATTGTAGACAATGAAGGGGTGTGAGTTTTTATGGGTATACACACTTGGCACCAATGCCACATCTATGGGGCACCCATTTGTACTGTTATGGGCAACTCAAGTGGTTCTGTCATTTGGATTACGCATAATGCAATCTCCTCCTGTACAGAGTGACCATATAGATTGGAGGACAGAGTGCCTGTACCTTTAACCATTGCATAGAAGAGGGAATTTTGGCAGGTGCTGCTTTTTAAACCCTTCCATGATGAGCTAAACCTGACTAAATTCCCTCTTCTATGCAATGGTTAAAGGTACAGCACTCTGTCCTCTATTCAGTATGATCACCCTGACTCATGTTGCATCACTGAATATATATAACCTTACATAACAGCCAAGAAAAGTAAATGAATGTGGGGAAAAGTAGTTTTCTCAATTGGGCCAAGAGCTCACATTAACCACACAGTCACAAAAGTTTCTTTTTTTTCTCTCTTAAAAAATATTAATTTCAAATTTCTGCTCCTTTATGTGCTATCATGTTACTCAGCAATTGCTCTGCCTTCATTAATTCTAAAGGAGGCTGAGCACTTTGTAGGAAAGTTGAAGGTGAATGCCAAATCAAGACAGATCACATTGCATTTCAAAGCTCAGCTTGACAAAGCCTTCCATGTTTCACATTTGATACAGCTGATTGGTTTCTAGTCTTGTGGGTCTCAGTACATTTACCCAGATTATACTGGGTAAAGAGGTTAAAAAGAAAATAGCAAATTCAGGAACATGGTTGTTCTCCTACTTGGTTTAGGAAAGAGGAGATAATACTGGTCCAATCTTATACAAAGATTTGACTCGCCATGAATGGTCACTGAAAATCATGGTTTTAGAAACTGCTTTCTTACTGTTGTACAGACAGTTACAACCTTTTTTCTTACATAAAAGTTGCTTTACATCGTTTTTTAAAAACTGCTTTTGAAAAACTTAAAACTTTTTAAAAACTGTTTGAAAAACTGCTTTTTTTTACCATTGTAGACATAGTTTCTATCTGTTTCTACTGTGGTTGAAAGCAACAGTTGAAAAACACTGAACTGGGGAGCAGGATCAAAGGAAGTGGCCATGGACCATGGCATCATCTTGTGCCATGCCAATACCTAAGGCCACCATCTCAACTAGCTTCATGAAAGGATCGGTCCTGCTTGTTTTGTGCATACAAACTGGTATATTGCATTCCATCAGCACAACTTCAGAGAAAACTCCCCCTGCCCTTTACACATCCAATCTTAAACCTCTCCCCTTCATCTCTTCTGCAAGAGATTGGCCTTTTTGATAGCAGGCCTGGTACATGCCACATATCTGCATTCCACTGAGAACAGAGTGTTGTGCACCTCAAACAAAGTACAACTAAACATACAAATGCCTGATTTTTAAGTTGCCCTGAGAGATAGCTGAAATTTTTGCAGAGATTACCCTCCTTCGTCTGCTGGTGAAGCATTATTTCATTCCCATGGTTCAGTCCCAATATCCTCTAGCTGATGCAAAATGGCTGAAGTAGCCTGAAATGTTTGTCTATCTTCCCTACCATATTTTAATGCCTCAATTGTCACTCTTGAAGCTTGTGATAAGGAAAGTTAAGCTACTTACCAAACATGCATATAACTACTGACTAAGGAATGGCAGGATGGAGAGAAAAAAAATATACTGCTGATATGTCAAAACAAAGACAGGAGGAGGCCCAAGAGAGATGGGGGAGTAAATGTTCCAACTTTTTATAGGGATGTTGGAAAAATCTGTTTATTTTTGTGCTTCCACAACATGCAAATACAATGGACCCTCAGTAGCCCTCAGTGTCCGTGGTTACGAAAATCTGTAAGACTAAAATCTGCAGTGGGATGTTGCACCACAACTACTCACTAAAGGGGCCACAAGAAGTCACACAGATCTCCCTGGTTCCTCAGAAGCCCTCTTGGATGCACATGACATTCATCACCCTCAGAACACTACTGGACATGACCCAAAGTTGTTGGAGGAAACTGGAACTGGCTTCCAGTCATTTCCAAGAGACCTACTTAAGCTTTCAGCAGTAGAGACTTGACATCTATGGGTGCTCAAGTCTGTGAATAAGGAGAGCCCCATTTATAGGATAAATTTATTGAGTACCTTTATGGTATGGTAGATGTGAGAATCCTGTTTCTGGTGAGGAAGATAGTAGTACAGCCCAAGCCTTACTGAATACAATGGGATCACTTCTGAGTAAAGCGAAATATCACTGTTTTCAAACATCTGCAATTGTTGATTATATTTTTTCCTCAGAGTTGCATTTTATCCAGGGCTGTAAATGTTAAATCTACATGACCTCACTTGAAGAAGTTACCAGGGATTTCAAATGATGCATATGCAGGTGAATCATATGCAGGGGAATTCATAAGCAGGTGACATCCGATACATCTCTTCTTCATCACATTCCAGGAAGACTATGAAAGTAAAATATTGAGATTCTTCTTCCAGCCCCTGTGGACCACTAATTACTTCAGTATGAGCAAAAGAGCTTGTTTTCACACACCCATATCACCTCTATGTTTCCAATAGTTTCAGCATTATTTTTCCCTTGGGAGACTCTCAACTTGTTATGGGCATGCAGGCCCATAAATAGCCTGCATGCAGTGGACTGACCACTTCCAGTTCCCATGATCACATGAGCATGTGCTTTCCTCTTTATTACCACGTCAGGGGTAGGGGTGGCCCATCATACTCGTCCTCCCCTCCTCTTTAACATCTCTACATGAATATTTGAGAACTGGATTGGGCCAAATGGAAGCTTGAACAGATAGATAAAGTCCTGTCCTGAAAGCTCATATCTGTTGAAAGCAATCCTAGACCCTGTCTTAAATTAAACCAGGATGCTCAAGAGGTGATGAGGCTAGAAATGCCTTTGTGTTCAGTATTATCCTTCCTGGAGAAAACAGATTTGACCACATCACATGTCTCCCTGACATCATGAGAAATCAGATCTGGCTACAACTTGGCACAGATTAATTATGCAATGATTTCAGTTTTTTAAACTTCTGTGTTATGTTCAACCACTATGGCTTGGCTTCCCCCAAAGCCTCCCAATGCATGCTGTTGGGTAATAAGGCCATAGTAAGTATTGAATCAGAAGGTGGCTGTCATTATAGGTGAGTCAACACTGACTGCATAACTGTGTTTTGAAAGAAGGCAACCTTCTCACCACGTGCCATTAGTCAGCCAACAATTTCTAAGCGTGGATGTCTTGATCATATCTACTACTTTTAAATGTATATTTTGCCTACCGATCCTCAAATATTAAGAAGTAGGAGAAAGAAAAGGGGGAAGAAAGGTAAAGGAAGAAAAATCTACAGTTGCCATAGTGACTTGCAATCTAGGTTGAAGTTTTTAAAAAATGAAGTATTAAGAGAAATCAGGTAAGAAAAGAAAAATATAACCCTGGCTGGATTGTATCTGTCTATTTTGAAAAGAACTTGAGTATTTCTTCTCTTCCTTTCTCTGTTTTGCAGTTAGTTCCAGTGAATGATTTGCCTCTCGAAATCTGTGAAAGGGAGCACATACTACATATAGGCTAGGTTTGGAGCTCTGACTGCTTCTATGAACACATGATCCCATACCTAACATTTGCTCTTAAATAATCCAGTGGGACCACAATGGCTGCTTCTTGTTTGCTCATTTTTATTTTGGCTGGATTCCCACTTCTGAGCCAGCAAAATACTGGAGCGAGCTCGCTATTCCAAGCATGACCACCTGCTCTGAACTATGATATCCATTTTGTTAACTGCTTAATGCAAAAACAGATTGGAATGCTGAAATCCCAAGTAAACAAGGTAGGAAGGGAAGGCCATGCTCTGAAGGCAAATGATAGAGTGATCATAGATGAGAAACTGCTTGGGATCTCTACGCAGTGGCATCACTAGGGGGTGCAGATTGCCCTTGGGGATTTGCACCTCTACTGGCCAAAATTGTGAAAATCTGGGTATTTTCTAATAATACCATCATGTTATCATTTGATAGGTAATGCAAACCACATTGAAATATCTGTATTCTGTCAAACATTATGGTCACAGAACAACAAAAAGGAAAAACATGACTGATTTACATAACAAAAGGTGTATTTTTAAAACTGAAATCTGATCAATGAGATTGATTTTTCTGTGTATGCAGCAATTGTGTCCAGTGGTGCCTGGTGGCTAGCAGGGATGCCTGATACTACCTATCCACTGGTGTCCAGTGGTGCCCTCTACCTGCTGGTGGATGCTACCCACTGGTATTCAGTGATGTCTGCTGCTGACTGTTGCCTGGTGACCAGTGCCTGATAGGGATTCATGATGCCCAGTGATGCCTGGCATCTGGTTTTTGATGCTCCATACCTGGCAGGGATGTCTGGTTCTGCCTGGTAGTTACATCTGTTTGGTAGGGATACTTGGTGCCCAGTAGGGATGCCTGGTGCCTGCTGCCCAGTGTTGCCTAGTAGGAATGCCCCAGTGTCCAGTGGGAATGCTGTGTGGAGGCCCGTGGTGCACACAGCCCCCTGGTGCCTGATGGTGCCCTCTGCCTTGCTGGTGCCTATTGGTGCCTACTGATCACTCTGCAGTGGTGACCAGTCGTGCCTGGCATCTGGTGCTCACCAGAAATGCCTGGTGCCCACTGCCACCTGGTGTCTTCTGGTGCCCACTGC
Organism: Cryptoblepharus egeriae; assembly: GCA_030015325.1. Classification (NCBI taxonomy): domain Eukaryota; kingdom Metazoa; phylum Chordata; class Lepidosauria; order Squamata; family Scincidae; genus Cryptoblepharus; species Cryptoblepharus egeriae. Next base: position 19,148,061 of record JAREYC010000011.1, on the reverse strand, counting down.
CCACTGCATGGTGGTCCATGATGGTGCCCACAGCCCAAAGGTTGCAGCTGGTGCCTTCTGTCTGGAGGTGCCACTGGTGCCCCCTGCCCATTACCTGGTGGTGCCCACCAGTGCCTGCCAGTGCCCAGCAGTGCCCAATGCTTGCCAATACCTGCTGCCTTGTGCCCAGTGCCTCCTGCTATAGCCAGTGTCCAGTGCCCAGTGGTGCCCAACCATGCTCAGGGAACACAAATATTCTTGAAATTTTATTCCTGCAACCACTGGTAAATTCCACTTGTTTAAAATATTTATATTACATAATGCGCCATCCCCAGGCTGTACACAACATAATTTAAAAACAATAAATGCAGGTATTTTATTACTTATTTCCCCTAGCCTCATTAGGGACCCTGTATTTTGGAGAAAAAAAAGAATAATGTGAACTTTTTAAAAATGACATTATAATAGGGTTGCCATATGTTCCGAAGAACAGTGACTATCCTAATTTGGGGGGATTGTGTTCACATACTGGCAAATGGGACAGAGGGCCCTTTCCCAATTTTTTGGAAAAGAATTAATGGCAACCCTATATTCTAATCATGCTCAAAAATAGGTCTGATGAAGCTAATGTTTGGACCAGAAGGGAGGGAAATATTGTATTTCAAGCAGAATAAACAACTATCAGTAGCAGCTGTGGAAATTGTGAAACAGGACGGTTTTGTTGGGAAAAATAGCAGTTATTTATCACATTGGGACTGGGGCACAGTCCTTTACAGAACGACAAGGTGCCTGAGCTTCCACACTTGGCTTCAAGTTGTGACCAAAATTTTGCCTAAAGCTAAAACGAGATTAAATTTGAGAGTTTCTCTTCAGGTGAAACATCTGAGGAATTTTGATGAAGGCTGTTTCAAGAAGACAAGGAGAATTTCTTAGAGGTGTTCTCTGTGCCTCCCAAAGCTGTCAAAGGATTTAGCCTAAAGTGAAATTCAGAATGAATTTTATGGTTTCTCCTCAGGCACAATGTCAAAGGAATTTTGAGGCTAAGCTAAAAGAGATACAAGAATCCAAGCTGAAATTCTTAAAGAGGCATCATACTTGTACATTACTCATTTTTTGGGGGGTGGTGAAGGCATCAGACACCACTCATAGTTTTTTTAAGGGGGGAGATTTTAAAAAATCTTTTACAATCAAAGAAGTCCAATATTCCTCAAAACATTTCACCTTTTTGCCCATCTCTGCTGCATCAATTTAAACAACTCAACCATAAACCATATTTTGGGTTATCATTCCATTCATTTAACTGACCAGTATTTCACACTGAGCAATTTTGCCATTGTCAATACATCCCATTCGTGTTCTACCTGGTCTTTCAAAACACAGCCATCTGTCTCAATAATACTACAACTGGACACAGCAAAATTGTGTCATCTAACATAAGACTTACAATATAGACAGTCATTCTCCAGAAGCGCTAGACACATAGGTACCAAAATTCACATTCCCATATGTGCATTCCCAACATAAATAGTTGAGATGGTTCTAAAAACCCAATCTGATGCTTTGCCAGTGCCCAGAAAGACAGTAGCACCTTCCCCTTGATTTTATTCCATAGGGCCATGGAAATCAGGGATCAGGTGCTCCTTTCTGCAATCGTGACTGTCAATCCATTTCAATGCCCCCTTCTGGGCCCAATCTTCCCCTTGTTCCTCTCTCACTCCACTGTGTTCCACCTCCACCCTGCCTCCCACTTTGCCAGCCCCCAAAATCTCCCCTCCACCTGGTGGGGAAACTTACCATCCACTGTTCCAGCAAAGCATCCTCTGGTGCTAGGGTCCCATGTGCACTGGTGAGGGCCTTTCCATGGGCATAGCAGTTTCATGGGAAGTTCTGGAGGGCATTATGTTCACAGGTTCTCAGCTTGGGTGTGATCCTTGACTCAGTCATTCTGCTGCTCTGGTGGCTGTGCTGGCTGCCAGTTTGGTTCTGAGATGAATTCAAGGTGCTAGTTATAAACTTTAAAGCCCTAAATGGCCTGGGACCAACATACTTGAGAGACCACCTCCTTCTGTATAGTCCTGCTCATTCTCTAAGATCATTTGAAGGGGCCCTGTTGGTTGTGCTGTGAAGGAGAGAGGTTTGGGGAATAGTGGCCAAAAACAGGGCCTTCCCTGTTGTGGCGCCTACACTGTGGAACTGCTTCCTCACTCTTAACCTTCTGGTGGGGCCTAAAGACTGTTTTATTTAAGAGAGCCTTTGAGACTCTATAAAGGCTGTCTTTTTATCAGATACCATTTTATGGTTGACTGCATCCTATTTTATTTTATATGTTAATACTGATATTTAACTGTAATATTTTAATTATATTTTATGTATTGATTGTAAGCAGCCTTGGGTGCCCTTCGGGAGAAAGACGGAGTACAAATCAAATCAGTCAATCAATCAATCAAATAAATAAATATGGAACTTCTATGACAATAATGGCCCAATCATACTCTTTATATACCGAGAAGGCTGTCATATGGAAGAAGGGACACATTTGTTCTTAGCTGCCTCTTAAAGTAGAACTAGCACCAATGGGTACAAACTGCAAAAAAGGAGATTCTGGTTCGATATCAGGAAAACGTCCTAATGGTCAGGGCAGTTTGACAGTGGAATTGATTGCCAAGGGAGGTAGTGGACTCTCCCTCATTGGGAATCTTCAAGCACAGGTTCAATGAGCACCTGTTAGAGTTGCTCTAGGAGGATTTCCTGCTATAGGAAATAGGATTTAGGAGAATTGCTCTAGGAGGATTTCCTGCTATAGGATGACCTCCTAGGCCCCTTCCAATTCTGTGATTCGATGCTGGCCATGAAGCTGGATCACCAGTGCTAGATTGGACTGTTAAGTTGGTGTCAGATTCCATTGATCAATTGATTTTCACAATGAAGTACATGCCCCTTTGTATATATTTTCAATGTCAGGTACAATCAGTAATTAATCCCAAACTCTTCTATGAAATAGGAAAAGAGATTCCAGTGATACCAGATAGTAACATTCCATTATGCTGTGATTGAAGATGGAAATCCAAGTGTCCTTGTCATGCATGATTATTCTTTCAGTGCTTTCTGTCAAGTTCAGGCTGGGTTTGGTTGAAAATAGGATTGAATTTGGGCATACATTTACACTTTTCTTCTCAGCAAATGTGATAATTAGTTTTACTCCACTCTTTACTGAGAAAGAACCCTTCAGGCAATCATGTCTTGATTCCATGGAAAGAGTCGTAGAACAGAGGACTGTATCTGCTAAGAGACAGAGCTGCAACTCCTGACTTCCTGTGTCCCAATCTCACCTTTGCGTGAACTCACTAGCTGATCTTAAGCAGCGTCAGATGACAAAACCACCTTTACCAGGCTGTTGTGAGAATCCCTTCATATGATGTTTGCAGGTGAATTTGTCTATAGTAGTTGTGGTGAACAGTGGTGGGATTCAAAGAAATTAACAACCGGTTTTATGCCCATCTGGCAGTCATTTTAAATGGCTATTTTTAAACTTTATATGTCCTATCTCTTGTTAACAACTGGTTCTATAGAGTAGGTGTGAACCTGCTAGAGCCCACCACTGGTGGTGAACCTATGGCACATGTGCAGAACCCTCTCTTCTGGCATGTGAGTCAAGTTGCTCCAACATTGCCTCAGCAGCCCTGGACACCAGCGTTCTCAGCTCCGAAATTCTGCTCCAAGATCTGTGTATGTGCACTGGGCAAGATTGCTCCAGGCTTGAAGCAGGAACTGGCGCTGGCATTGGGCACTGGCACACTCGTGGTTTTGGGCTGCAGTTTGGGCATTCAGGCTGTAAAAGGTTTGCCATCACTGGTCTATAGATATAAGACATAACATTTCCTCCTTCACTAACTTCACTGTAACCATCTCCTCCTCTTTTCTGACCATATTTTATTCCGATAGGTTTAAATTCTGAGGTGATAGGAACAATGGTGAACCTCATTTCTTATGGCTTCAATTCCATGAGCACTTCAAGGACAATGTTTATGTTTCCACTGGAACCAAAGGCAGATGAAGATATCTGGTTTCCTTGGCAATAGGAAATTCTTTGCAAAATGCATTGGCTACCTCTCCCCATCTCTATATTTTGAATACTTTTGATGGCTTTGAAACATATATCTTCAGCTGGGGCTCGTTAGTCTTTAAGTGACTGTACCAGAATTTCTCTGTTTTGAAAAATGATACTGTGCAATGGACAGATGAAATTACTAAGATGATACATACTGTTACAGTTGTATACTGTAATACTGCACAATATACAATATTAAGGCCTTTCTGCCATTTCTTTTTTTGATCCTCCACATTAGAGACACAGCACAATCCTAACTTTGCTGGAGCAGGCAGGCTGGCTTGTCTCAGATGCATCCAGCGCAAGATTGGGGCTGCTGGTGCACAACCACAGGGGATGGAGAAACTTCTCTTTACCCTGACTAATACAGCAGAAGCCCTATTGGGACTTTTCAGGTCTGACCAATCTCAGGATGGTCAATCCTAACCACACTTTCCTGAGAGTAAGTCCTATTAAACACAACGGGAATTACTTCTGAGTAGACATGCTTAGGATTGCACTGGATGTGGTGCAGATTTGTGCTCTGCACTTCTTGGGGAACAGGACTTAGATCCAGCACAAGTGCCAGGTTTTCAACCCTTTCTCCTGTTCCCTGCCAGTCCCCAGGAGTCCCCTCCCCATCCCCAGACTCCTGGGGATGCAACTCACCAGCCTCCTCACTGAGTATTGCAGACTTGCAATTATTATTTTATTAAAAAAAAAACTCTCCTGCCTTTTAGTGAAATGGTCAGTGGAAAATAGAAGATTATCTATAAATTTTTTATTTCCATTCTCTGTTGTCCAGCATGTGCTACTACCGGTAATATCAATTCTAAAAATCCAGTTTTTACAGTTTTTAAAAGGCATTAAAGCATGAAGTATTGGAAATGTTTCAAGAAATGTTACTGTTTGGTGCCTCTTTTTGTAATCTCCAAAAATGACATTGCCCAGAGCCTCACTAGAGTTCCTAAAAGACACTAAAACATAAGAGATTTGCTTCTTACACACACACACACACACACACACACACACACACACACACACACACACACAAAATGGCTGATGTGACATTTGCTTTTATACAGCAACTAGCAAAAGGCGTAGCCACGTTGCGGGAGTAAAATTTCCCCGTATGCCATCCCCCCATATGCATCAACCCCCCCATCGATAACTTTCCCCCAGGCGTAACAACCCCCCATGCGCAACTTCCCCCATACACATCAACCCCCCATGCGCAACTTCACCCATGCGCATCAACCCCCATGCACAACTTCCCCCATGCGCATCAACCCCCATGCGCAACTTCCCCATATGCATCAAACCCCATGCGCAACTTTCCCCATGCGCAACTTCCCCATGCGCAACTTCCCCCATGTGCAACTTTCCTCCATGCGCAATTTTCCCCATGCGCATCATCCCCTCGTGCGCATCACCCCCATGAGCATCATCCCCCATGCGCAACTTCCTCCCATGCGCAACTTTCCTCCCATGTGCAATTTTCCCCGTGCGCAACTTTCCCCTTGCGCAACTTTCCTCCATGTGCATCATCCCCCATGTGCATCATCCCCATGCGCAACTTCCCCATGCGTAACTTTCCATATGCGCAACTTCCCTCCCATGCGCAACTTTCCCTGTGCGCAACTTTCCCTCATGCGCATCATCCCCCGTGCGCATCATCTCCCCGTGCGTAACTTCCTTCCATGCGCAACTTTCCTCCCATGTGCAATTTTCCCCATGCACAACTTCCCCCATGCGCAACTTCCCTCCATGCACAACTTTCCCCGTGTGCAACTTTCCTCCATGTGCATCAACCCCATGTGCATCATCCCCATGCGCAACTTCCCTCCCATGCGCAACTTCCCTCCCATGCGCAACTTACCCTGTGCGCAACTTCCCCCGTGTGCATCATCCCCCCGTGCACATCATCCTCCCGTGCGCATCATCATCCCCCCGTGTGATTCATCCCCCATGCGCAACTTCCTCCTATGCGTAAATTTCGCCATGCGCAACTTCCTCCCATGCACAACTTTCCCCATGGGCAACTTCCTCCCATGCGCAACTTTCCCCATGGGCAACTTCCTCCCATGCGCAACTTTCCCCATGCGCAACTTCCTCCCATGCGCAATTTTCCCCATGCGCAAGTTCCTCCCATGCGCAACTTCCCCTGTGCGCAACTTCCCCGTGCACAACTTCCCCCGTGTGCAACTTCCCCCGTGTGCATCATCCCCCCATGCGATTCATCCCCCATCCGCAACTTCCTCCCATACGCAATTTCCCCTATGGGCAACTTCCTCCCATGCGCAACTTTCTCCATGCGCAACTTCCTCCTATGTGCAACTTTCCCCATGTGCAACTTTCCTCCATGCGCAACTTCCTCCCATGCACAACTTTCCTCCCATATGCAACTTCCCCCCTGCGCAACTTCCTCCCATGCGCAACTTTCCTACATGCACAACTTCCCCTCATGCACAATTTCCCCTCATGCGCAATTTCCCCTCATGCGCAGCATCCTCGCCAGCGCAACCTCTTCCTCCAGACAACATCCCCCAGTGCACCAGGCACTGAGCACCAAATTGGCTGGATGTTGTTCAGTCTCCATGTTAAGTATAGGACAGAAACACGTTGCCCCCTTTTCAGCCCCTGAAGGGTTAAATTTCTCCAGATGGTTCTTGGTGGGAGTTCAGGTGACAGAAGGATCCCTCCCAGAATTCCATGCTTCAGGCCCAGCAGTTGGGGCAGAATGTTGATGAGTCAGCAATTCTCAATGCAAAGTATAGGGAGGAAAACGCGTTGCACCCCTTTTCACCCCCTTCCGGTTGGAATTTCCGAAAACCGGTTCTTAGTGCACCCCTCCCTCACGGAAGGAACACCCACCCCAAATTTCACGCTTCTAGGCCCACCGGTTTTGGCAGGACAGTGATGAGTCAGTGAGTGAGTCAGTGAGTCAGTCAGTGAGTCAGTCAGTGAGTGACTTTTCTCTTTTATATATAGATATGTGCAATAAATTTTGAGATCTCTATCTGTCTGTCTGTCTGTCTGTCTATCTGTCTGTCTGTCTGTGTTAGTGCCAACTCACCAGCCTCACTCAGACAGAAGGAGGTTCTAGGGAGGGCAGGGGAAGGGCAAAACAAGGTAACCAGTGATGGTCCTTTCCTCTAGGAGTTTGTCCAAACCCTTCTTAAAAAACATTAAGGCTAGATGCCATCACCGCATCCTGTGGCAGGGAGTTCCACAGACCAACCACACAATGGGTAAAGAAATATTTTCTTTTGTCCATCAACATTCAATTTTAGTGGATGTCTCCTAAACACAACGCCAGGGTGCTTGGATCTGTGCCTCCTCTTTAGGTGGTGCAGATTTGAATAGTCCCATTGTGACTGCTTCCATGTTAACCAGGGTAAGGGGAATCAGACTTACCCTAGGATCAGCTGCATCCAGCCTCAATCTTGCACTGGATATGGAGCAGTCCAGCTGGCCTGCTTATTCCAGCAGGGGATAGGATTGTGCAGTCAATCTAATTTTTTAAGGTATAACCAGCTGTATTCTTGTCAGTTGGGGATGTCCTAAGAGGGTTTCCTGCATCAAGCAGAAGGTTGGAGCTCTCACCACCTTTATGATTTATTGATTGTTTAAAAATACTGATGTCTTAGGTGATTGCAAGGTCTCAAAACATTCCCAGCCTTTTGACTTCCTCAGATACCATGACCACTTTTATTTTATTTTATTTTCTCCTAAGAGGTATTGAGTTAAGCCTTGTGATCTTAGAGAAAATCCAAGCTTTGTTGCTGTATGATCACAATAGAGGGGTCAAAGCCCAGATGTCAACAGTTCAGGTAGCAACAGGTCCACTCCATCACTGAAGGGCACTGTGACGTGTGTTGTGGATCAAAGCAGAAATATTTCTCTTTCCACAGGGCAAGTTTGCAAGTTTTCTATTCCCTTGTCGGACAGAACCGAGTCACAGAGCTTAGGTGTTGCACTCACATGAATTCCACTTATTGTTTGCTCAGGAGAGGATAGAAGGTTATTGAAGCAGGAAAAAAAGGTCCGGTAAATTAGAAATGGATGTGCTTTAGAAGAACAAAAAGGAATAGAGAATGCCATTGATTAAGGGAAGGAGGAGCAATGCTGTTTTTGGATTCTGCTTGTCACCAGGTTCAGTTGCTTGGCTCCAGGAGAGACTGCTTGGAAAGGGGGTTCTATTTGTTTCTTAAAGCCCTTCTTTGTAAATGGGAATTCAGGATTTATTATTATAAAATCTAGAAACCTTAGTCTGCCAAATAGATACGCTGGCCACCTGGAAAATTTTACTCTGCTCTCATTGATTTTTTTTCCCACCTGGCTTGCTGATGGAATAACCAGGCAGCCATCAACTTCACTACAGCCCATTTCAAACAAAGCAACATTCTACAATTATGTGGATTCAAACTAATGGACATGGTTAGACAAGTATTGCCTGACGTAATTGCTGCTCACCTGTGCTTATTGCTGAGCACAAAGGGCTATGCTCAGGACAGGGACATGTTTAAATGGCAGAGGTGTCACTAGGGTATGGGTCACCATGTCTGAGAGCTCATTTTGTCACCCCCCCATTTTACTTGAATGTTTTTTTTTTGTTTAAGCAGTCTCAGTAATTAGCATCAGTAATAGTGTGTAAGCCACACAGATTTTGTGGCAACTTGATTGACAGATTTTGTGCAAGTATGTGTAGGTTTTAATACTGCAGAGGCACAGGACGAAAAAGCCCATCTTCACTGTAGCCAACAGAAAAATTTCAGCACAGCATGCCATCATCATCATCATCATCTCCAGGGTTCAGTCTGATTGCTATGTTCAAAATTCCACAAAAGCTTCAAAGGACCATCTGGAGAAGTTTGCTTCACTTTCAAAAATGGTTACCTCAAAAAGATTCTTCTCATCATAAAAAGAACCCATAAGGTCACAGCAACACACATTAAATAGGCTTGTTTTCAAGTGAACAAAGCAAAAAGCACACTATTGAAAACCAAACTGACATTTTAAGTGGCTACTCTTTGAAGTTTGACCATCTGGGTGAGGCACATGTTCTTGCGTTCTACTATGGAGGAAATTAGGTTGCTGTCCTATTCACTTTTTTCTGGGAGTAAGACATATTGACTGTAATGGTACTTATTTCTGAGTAGACCTGCCTAGGGTTGGGCTCTGAATGTTTAAAGGGGAACAGGCAACAGGAGGTAGAAGAAATAAGGAGGGCATGTGAAGAACAAGAGAAACTCGATTTCAAGGATTGCCAGGAAGTAGAAGAAATGTGGAGGGCATGTGAAGAACAAGAGAAACTCGATCTCAAGGACTGCCAACTTGAAGAGGTGATGAGTTTTGGTATATCATTAGCATGTGTGGTACGGTTATGTATTGGTTTCCCTTCACTGTGACTCTGGATTTTGGAGGTTTGTGGTTTTGGGAACCTTGTGTATTCTGTTGTGATGTTTCTCTTTGTAGAAATCTTTAGAATGGTGAATTGTCTTTAAATGGAAAGGGAAAGGTAGATTATTCATGTTACCCAATTAGAAAGTAAGAATAAGATGGTGCTGAGATGGAGAGTAAATGTTATGGAAGCCGTAATCTTGCTCTTCCCTCTGGATAGTGAGAGGAGGGGATTTAAAATGATAGTAGCTCTGATGACGAGTCAGAGCATTTGCTATCTGCAGAACTTCATAAATTTTAAATTTGGTTTTAGGCTTGTCTTTTTCTAGTCATCCCATAAACGTTTGGTACTAGTATCATACTGATTGTTTTACAGAGTTTTTAAAGGTTTTAAAATATTGTGAAACCATTTGGTGGCTGTATGTTTTACTTATGTTTAACTTGTAAAACTAGTTCTCCCAACTTGGTGGTGCTGGTTTTAAGGTTGTCCTGTCGCCTTGTTTTTCTTTCCCTTATAGCAGTGTTTCTCAGATTGTAGGTTGAGACCCACTAGGTGGGCCACACGCCAAATGCAGGTGCTCCCTCCCCATTCATTTGGATGTGTGTCTTATATTTAATATATTAGATATGATGGTACCATGGTATGTGATTGTATTAGCGAAAATATTACAGATCTGAATCTTAATATACTATAATGTACAGTTTGTTCTTTTAACAATGATAGTCAATAGGGCTTACTCCTGGGTAAGTGTGGATAGGATTGTAGCCTTTTGGGATGTTTGGGGTACTTTTAAAAAGAGATCATCAACTGTGCAGAAAAATTAAAAGGGTTCTTATTTTCAACGAATTTTTAAACTTAATTTGATTCTGTCATCTGCAGGATTTTAAAATTTTCCTGCTTGACAATGTTGTTTCCAGCCAAGATATCACTTCGAGGTTAATGATACCACTTCTGGTGGGACTTGACACATTATTATTCTAGAAAGTGGGACCTGTTGCTAAAGTGTTTGAAAGTGACTTTTTATAGTACCAAATTTCCATTTTTGTGACTGTGGTTGTCAATATCTCTTTTTCAAAGAATTATTATAAAGACAGCTTTATAAATAATCTTAAAGGGTTTTTTGTATGTGTTGCAAAATATGAGTTTTTTCATGAATTTAGTCCAAGCCTGTCTCTGAGGATTAAGTAGAGATCTAAATCACAGACCATATGTTTATTAAAGCTGTTATCTGAATGATACTGAATATAGCTCTCTTTATTCTGGATTGCAAGATGGGGAATATTTCTTCTAATATAGTGGTTCCCAAAGTCCTATTCTTACTTTTAGACCTCAGTAAGTCTTGGTGGAGATTGCCACTGGGGACAAGCAGTGACACTATCCCCGGAATCGCACCACTGCAGGTGTGAGGGCCGCGAATCACCAGCCATCGAAGACCTTCTCCTTGGCTCCTTAAAGGGCAATGTGATGGCTATGACAAAGTCTAACAGAAAGGGAAGCGCAGTTTACAGGTTTGGGGAGCCCTATGGAGTTGCGAGTAATGGTCCCTACACCCTCAGGATACCAGTGCTTGCTATTGAGATTATAGAAACCCCACTCTGGTCCTCGAAGAGGTGCCATCTTAGTGATCATTATCAAAGCAACACCCCCTCCCACCCATTGGCTGGTGGGTTGTGACTCACCAGTTTGGAAACCACTGTTCTAATAGACCTCAGGTCTGCTCTTCCTTCCTGGACTGGAACGGGGAAGTTAATGTAGAATCACCAATGAAGGTTTTTCCCCAGATAGTTTTCTGCAGAAAATTGCTCAATACAAAATGCACTCAATATTAAATTTTCCAATGTTAAATTTGCTTTACTTGTGACTTGCTTCTGAATAAACATGCTTAGGATTGTGCTGTTAGGCTGCACTTCTGAATAAGCCTTTCTGAACTCAGAGAGTATTCCTTCTGAGCAAACGGAAACCAGGTGCTAGTGTTTGAATAGACCATTGTTCCAATTCCACAAAGAGGAATATAAGCTGTGAGAAATGCAGTTCAGTTGTAGGCACACACCTTCATACAGAAGACCCCAATTCAATTCCTGATCCCTCCAAGAATCCTGTATTGATCAGAAGGACCGTGTCCAAATCCCCGAAGAATTGTTGGATGATCAGTTATGATTGTCCCCCAACTGCAGAATGCAGCACATTCTCCAGAGGCACAGATATGACAGTACTAGAAAGTTGGTTAGGGTTATGCCTAAGGTTTCTCTGTATCCCACTAGTGACCCTCAAGCTGCTTTACAGAGATCATGGCATCATACGTTCTCTGAAAATAAAAAATAAAAAACTCTTCAAATTTCTGCAGCTGCCAAGTGTGATTTTTTGAAGAGAATTACTGGTGTTGTATATAACCCATTTGTTTTATTTTATGGCAAGATCTAACATCTCTCCCATATATTTCAATAACTTTCCAGTGTTCTTGGTTGGACCTTCAGTGAAACAATGATATTGACTTAATGGCCAAAGCTAGTCTAGACAGCCATTCTTCATCATTGTTGTTCTTAAGGAATTGAGCCAAGTTTAAAGTGGAATAACTGATGGAGTCATCTACTCCGGCTGACAGAACCAGGTGAATCTGTCACTCTGATTCATGTTGGAATGTTGTCATTCATGGGAAAATGTTGTCATTCATGGGAAAAGCCAACATAGATACAAGGCTGGTTTGTGGTATGTGATAATTGCCAACTCCGATCACTGTCATAAATGCCATATTTGAAAGCCTGGGCTGGTATCTGGCTGCCAAGATATCTAATTATTTTGCTTTAAATGCCAAAAACAAAATAAAGATCTTCTGTTTTGAGAACTTAAATGGTGATGAAAATTGATTTGACTGCAGTAGCATGACCGATGTGCTGTCCTGTGTTCTCAGACCATCAATGCTATCTTGGTTTAGGTTTTGATGTGATTAAAAATAACTGTGGTAGGACTACAGGTTGGTTCTCATTATCTCTGGATTCAGTACCCAGATTTGACTGAACACATGTTCTGAACCCATGGTGTTGGACCATCTGATGGTCCTGATAGTCCTTCTGATGTGACAGGAAACACACTGGGGAGTATCCTGAAATGGGGGAAGCAACACATGGTCTCCCTGCATCTTAAAATGTCTGAGGCCTCCAAGGTGTACTTCCAGTTTTTTCTGAAAACAAGAAGTATGTCTAAGAGTCCTTAGGCAGGCCCTTTGAGACACAAGAAAGCCTTTACGTGTTTTGGAGATTCCTTCAGGGCCTCTAAGATGTATTTCTAGTATTTTGAAACACCAGAAGTGCCTCTCAGAGGTCTCTGGCAGGCCTTTTAAATCGTTCAGCTTTCCCATGTCTCAGAACATGTCTGGATTTTTCCACCACCAATCTCATTATCTGCATATTTTGGCATCTGTGGGGGTTCTAAAAATGGAACCACTGGAGAAACTATCATTGCTCAGTATCTCTAAAAGTGGTTGGAAACTTTATAGAGGTACAAAAATTTGAAGCTAGGTTGTTAATTTGGGCAGGTTAATAAATATGCCACAATTCTCCATTGATTAACAATTTGCTTAGAGCCCAATTAATGCTGCCTGGCTATGCTACTTCAAGTTTAAATCAATGTTTCTCAAACTGTGGGTCGTGACCCATTTTTGGTGAGTTGTAGAACATTGCATGCCCAGCCGGCATTAAGAACTCCAAGTCCCATTAGCAAACATTTTTTTTCTGGGGCTCAGGTTCATAGCCAAGGCCTACAAAATTTGCAGTTGTAATATAGACTTTATATCTCAATTGGAGAATGGAAAGCAATACAAAATGTGCTTAGATACAGTAAAACCATTTTGCAAGACAATAAAACATTTCTAATAAAATTTGACTTGGTATACTAGCAAGGTCTTAACAATACAAGAAAAAAAATAGTTCCAAGCTAGGATACAGCCAGTTTCGGTGGTCCGCCATCACTTCCTCAGCCTCTCATGTGAGAAAAGCCTATGCATGTCTACTCTGAAGAAAGCCTGTTACAGTCAATGGGGCTCATTCCTATGTAGGAAAGAAGCCTGAGAGTCCTAGCCTTGCATGTCTACTCTAAATGGCCCTACTATAATCAGTGGGGCTCATTCCTGTGCAAATGGGCAGATTTTAGCCTGAGAGACCTGAGAGACTATGTGCAGGTTAATTTGCTTTATTTTTCTTTATATTTTGTATTTTCTTTAATATTTTAGTATTATATGACAGTATTGTAATTATTTTTATATGATTATTTTTGGGATGATTCATCTGAGTCTGAGTTTCATCTGAGTTTCAATTATTTCTTATGGGAAATTTGCCTTTTATACAAGTGTTTTGGTTTACAAGTATGCTTCTGGAACAAATTATATTCATAAACCTAGGCATCACTATATTTGTCCATTAACTCTTTTACTGTATACTCAAATCTCACAGATATAAAATTACAGTGTTCTTCAAGCTGAGTCTGCCTATGAATATTTTGTTGCGCATGTTCTAGAATACTTTTTAAATTGAGATTTTATATTTTACTTTAGGTGACCTTTGAGAAGAAAAGCAGGATATAGATAAAATGATGAACAGTACTAGCCTTTATACATCAGTCAAGCTTGATCCATCTTGTTCAGTATTGGCATGTGAGAGGAACCAGCTTTTCAGGGTCTTCATCAGTTCATCCAAAGATTAGGAACTGGGTTTGGTACCTACAGTATGCAAAGAATATTCTCTTCCCCTATTCAGCAGTTGTTTAAAATAAATGTTTCTTTTTTCTCCTAGTAGTAGAAAACATACAGGGGAGGATATCTTAGGATAAATGGCTATAGTGTTTGGGCTCTACAGTCTGGAATAGTGATGCCTGAAGGGGGACATGTTTGAGACATGGAAAATTATGCAAGGAGCAGATAGAATGGATAGAGATGTTCATTTCTCTTTCATACAACACCAGAACCTGTGGATTCAGAACGATTAGTGATGGCATCTGGTTTAGGTGATGGCATCTGGTTTAGGGCAAAATCCATAGCAGTTATGTGTCCACGGAGTTACATCACCCTCTAGTGTTATTTTATGGAAAGTCGTCTTACCTGCTCCAGAGCAAGGGGCTTAATTTCACTTTAGGATATAGGCCCTAGATGCCTTTATGAGGGATTGAACAAATTTTTGCAGGAAAAGTCCATCACAGGTTATGATCCATGTGCAAACTCCAGGTTTTAATATAGCTGGACTAGATGGGCATTTGGTCTGATCCAGTGGGGCTCTTCTTATGTTATGTGCTTGCTTTGCATTTCCTTGCCCCAAATTTTCAGGCTATGAACATGAGGATAAGCATGATCTCTGGGCTGCAATGCTACAACTTTGTCTAATGGAGCTGGTTTCATGGGCACTTAGCTAAAAAGCAGAAAAGACAGATCAGCGTTGCTTGGAGGAAGCAATCAGATGGAAAGGAATTTGAAGGGAGCACCTTAGTTCAATGCTTTCAAGAAAAGCAAGCTAGAAGCAACCCACAATAATTTGTCCTTACAGTCAGGGACATCACTAGGGTTTGTATCACTTGGTGTGGGAGGCCAGTGCATCGCCCCCATACATTGAGCAGGGCAAGAATATGAATGGCGGGAGTGGTTATGTACCATTGACCCACCTACACTGGTTTTTTTAGCCATACATTTTAATAGAATAAAGATATTTCATAGTGGTTTGTTTCATTGCATTCTACTGTAAATTACCGGTATATATTCAAAGGTATATAACCTGATGGGATTATGATTTTAGCCATTTAGGTCACAAGGGCTGCCACCCTTTTCAAGGGTGCCCCCTTTCTAATGTCCTAGTAACGTCCCTGATGGGACTATTTTGGAAGACTTGTACTCTCCTGGACTGACCTTCCACTCCAGCCAAGGCATGCTTGCTTACTCACCAGTAAACACAGCTGTGCAGTTCACATCCATTTTCAATTAATTTCACTGTAATCATCAGGGACCTCTTTCTGGGGTAATTTCTGGGGCTGTGTTCATTGGATCATGACAATTCTGGTGTCCTTAGATTCTTCTCAGCATGCCCTTTCCAATGAACTATGGCACATTTGTCTACTCATGAGTGAGGCTGCAAAACGGGACACATATTTTAGTGGG
This sequence comes from Cryptoblepharus egeriae, assembly GCA_030015325.1. Lineage (NCBI taxonomy): Eukaryota > Metazoa > Chordata > Lepidosauria > Squamata > Scincidae > Cryptoblepharus > Cryptoblepharus egeriae. Next base: position 19,132,458 of record JAREYC010000011.1, on the reverse strand, counting down.
TTTTTTTTAGTTTTATGTCCATAACGTTTGATAGGAAGGTGCTATTTCAAAACAGACTTTTGCATTGGATTCTCCTTTTCAATACGAATCCAATAGTGTATGACATGGGAGGGTTTAATGCACCAGCACAAAGTTGCAATTTTTTAGGTCCCCCTTGGGCATGTCATATGGTGCAGACCGCACCACTCGCACCACTTGATGACACTGCTTAAAGTTCTGCCAGAGATTCCATTTATTATAAACCACATGGTCATGGATGTCACTATTTTGTACAGGCAGCTGGAGCTTAAGTAATAGGCTCATCCATGTTTAAATAAATGAATAATGAATAGCTTCAGATTTCTAAAATTAAAATGAATCATTTAATCCAATAATTAAAAAGTTCAGGTTAAGAGGATTTCTTTTTTATCTTCTCATTTCTGTTCAGTTCAGTCAGGGTATAGAAGACCTTGTTTATTTGGTAAATGCATTTTTATGTCACTGAGAATCTGTACTGTCAGACCCAGACCCAAATAAGACACAATGCAGGAGGGCTATTGATGAATAATGATGCGCTTGGGTACCAAATATATTGTACTTGGGGACACTCTTGTGTGAATGACTATCTGGGTTCATTTACCCCTGCTTACTGGGCAAGAGACACTCTTTCAAGTGGGTGTTCCTCTTTTATTTATCAGAGGGAGATTAACGGGCCCTACACACCCCAGCAATGTCTGTTCTAGTGGCTTCTGCTGGTGTTCTTTTTGCACTTTAGATTGTGAGCCCTTTTGAAACAGGGATCCATTAGCTATTAATTAGCTATTAATTTTTTCATTTTCTTGTAAACCGCTTCGTGAACTTTTCAGTTGAAAAGCAGTATATAAATACTGTAGATAGATAGATAGATAGATAGATAGATAGATTTTTACCCTTCAGTTATCCATGTATACACAAATTTTACCTGCATTGTTATATGAACTATACCCATGTATAAAGAAAACAACAGATGGCACCCAGAAGTACCCAGATAAGATTTAATATTTGAACAGTCTTCCAATGCCTTGTGTTTTTTAAAGCTTTAGAGGACTGCAAATTTGAGTGAAATTTTATTTTTATTCCAAGGTGCACTATTAACCTCTCTGGGCTTCATTTTTTTATTTAGTGAATTTTTAACGTGCTTTTCTCATGTCAGCTGGAGAAAAAGTACTACAGCAAAAAATAAAAATTACAAAAAGTGTATAAAAGTTCATACAAGAAATATACATATATTTAAAACATTTAGAAAAAAAGATCAGCTAAAGACAGCTTTAAAAAGGTAAAAGTTTTTAAAAACCTTTTAAAAAACATTGTCTTAACATTCTCATGTGCAGGGGTGGCACAGAGTTCAAACCCAAAAGACATACTTGTACTACATTAAAATAGGAATGCCACATTATTTAAAACTCAAAACCAGTTTCCTCATTGTGCATGTTGGCTATGTTTTTACTCCACCTTGACAAAAAAGCAAGGATGCTAATGACCAAATAAAATAAAATAAAATGGATTCAGGGGTCCCTTTCTATCTCACAGCCTGCCAATTTCAGCAAGTCCAGCAATGTACTTTTGACTGATTCTTGTTGCCCTTTACATCTTGCTGTCTATAATTTGTTATTCCTTCTAAAGTCATATTCTTCCAGGAGGGCTCTATTTGCCAAATATCTCTAAAGTCCATCCAAGGCCTCCTGATTTTAGCAGGTGTACTCTCATTAGCATTTCAGATAGGAAAATCCACATTTTTGCACAGCAAGAGACGGGTTTTATTAATAGGCTTCCTATTTTGTATACCTCTGGAGTTTTTTTTATGAGGCCATTGTATGAAAGCAAACAAGCAGTTATAGCTCTGGGGTTTAGTTTATTCCATAAATAACTGTGGTGGCTTGATGTATAAATTCTTTCCTTTCTGTCCGCCATACTGTTCTATAATCATGAGGCCATAAGAATTTTTTTTGGCATTTGGAATAAAGAAAAGCACTGCCTGCATTAGAAGAAAGCAAGCCCCCTACCCCATTCATAAACACATGTAAATTTTACTTGTGTTGAGCTTCAGTTATGCAATTATCCAATTTGCAGTAGTTATTAAGTCAGTTTGGTTCAGTGATGTTCAACTTATGGTTGAATTGCAATTAGCTGTTTGGCAGTTGGTGCTTTGCTTTTGGCCACAGCCCTTCATAACTTTGTCAGTGGCAAAAGGAACCACTGACCATTTAGTTCCATGCAGTCAATCAGATCTACCATCAATCATAACTCCTTTTCAATTATCTTGTACATCTAAGATGAGGGCTGATCTCATCTTAGATATTCTACTTGAGACTCAGGTTTTTAGAGGATCCTCCCAAATTTAGGGTTGGGGGGTGCCTTGAGATTTAAGTGTTGAAATGCCCTGTCTGCTCTCTCCCTCATCTCTTCCAGTCAATTAAGATGTAGCATGAATGCTAATTGATCCAGACGGATGGTAGGAGAAGGTGGGAAAGTAATGTGGCAACATAACTGTTGCAAAGACTTAATTGCCCATAGCAATTTTACCGTAAACACACTATTTTAAAGAGCATTTCATTCATTAGAATAAAGAAAAATGTACTTACAGTTTTAAAAAAATCCTTTAAAAATCTTCCCCCAAATAGGAATTTTTTTATTTTTCCTGTTTAACAATTCTTTTTGCTTTGGGACACCAGGATTGAATGGCAAAGTCTAGGGGTTCCTAAAACTGAGTTGCAATCCCCTTGAAATGGTGAGGCACTTTCCCGGGGTGTTGAGGGCTGTCAGCCAGCTGATACTGAGACCCTGCAAAAAATGGATAGGAGACTTAGCAATTTTATCACCCACGGCACAGAATAAGTACACGGAGGCAGATGTGGAAGTAAAGGGCCACTTTATTAACTATTTTAGCATCAATAAAAACAGGGGACTGCTAACAAAGTCGTGCTGGTAACTACAAAAATAGGGATGGACGAAAGCCTGGCTCACGTAACACCCCACTCAGGAGGTGCCCTCCTACGCCAACTCCAGGGTTGAGATGGCTGGGCGCTCGGTCAACCAGTTGCCCAGTTGACCAAGCCTATATTAATTCCCAGGTACAGGGCTAGCCGCATAGGGCAGTGATGGGCTTTAAAGAAATTAACAACTGGTTCTCTGCCCAACTGGCAGCCACTTTTAAATGGCTGTTTTTAAACTTTATATGTCCTATCTCTCGTTAACAACCGGTTCTATAGAGTAGGTGCGAACCTGCTGGAGCCCACCACTGTGCATAGGCCTATGTCCGGTCTGGTAGCACTAGGCCCGCTATGCATCACCCTGATCCTTGCCATCTCAGGCAATCACCAATGGCCTATCCTGCCTATTCCAGCACGACACCTGCCATAAAGTGACCGGTTAGTTTAACCCATCACCTCCAATACAGTTTAGGGTAGGCGAAAAAAGGTCCCGGCAAGAGCCAATCAGCAGGGACCCCAAAAATTCCTACCCGGCCCATAGTGTGACCAGCTAATCTTAAACTGCACAGGGAGGAAGGGAGGGGACGATGCTCAGAAGCCGAATGCGGCTTCGTGGGCAGGGCGCTCGCCTCCACGAGCTCAGCGCCGCCCCCTAAAGCCCTGGCAGCCAATGGGCTGCCACCACATCTCCTCCAGCTGTACTAACTCGCCGGGGGGGATAAACTGGCTGGCCAGACTAATTAGGCTGGCCAGCACCATTATCACCCACAGCGCAGAATAAGTACATGGAGGCAGATGTGGAAGTAAAGGGCCACTTTATTAACTATTTTAACATCAATAAAAACAGGAGACTGCTAACAAAGTCGTGCTGGTAACTACAAAAATAGGGATGGGTGAAAGCCTGGCTCTGGTAACACCCCACTCAGGAGGTGCCCTCCTACGCCAACTCCAGGGTCGAGATGGCTGGGCACTCGGTCAACCAGTTGCTCAGTTGACTGAGCCTATATTAATTCCCAGGTACAGGGCTAGCCGCATAGGCCTATGTCCAATCCAGTATCACGATGCCCGCTATGCATCACCCTGATCCTTGCCATCTCAGGCAATCACCAATGGCCTATCCTGCCAAGGCCTTGTATGATTTAGTTTTACACTGAAGGATATGAGCAGCAACGGCTGCAGCTCCAACAGCCAGACGCAGGATCCCACGAAGAGAAGTCCTCAGGAGGCGGCCAATCAGGGGCAGGAATGAAAAGACGCTCAGCTATTGCCCACAAAGAGAGCCCCCAAACAGATGAAAAGAGGGGGAGCTTGGGCCCAAGTCAAGTGACCCAGAATGTCAGCCAGCCACTAGGCCCAAGGCTCAACCCAAAATGGCTGCCCACTACAAGAAAGAGGACACAAAATGGCTGCCACACAAAATGGCCGCTGCAGCCACGAGGCTGGCCCAGAGTCAGCAAGAAAAGGTGCTGGGAGCGAGCAAAGATGGCGCGGGGGCGTCCTCAGGAGGACGGAAGCCTCCCCGCAACCTCCACTCGCCCCCAAAGCAAGCTAAGCGCACGTTAGCACGATCGCGTACAGCATGGGGGCGCCCTGAAGGAGGACAAACCCTCCCCGCACTGTTAAGCCAGGCACGGGGGCGCCCTAAGAGGGACTAACCCCCCCAATGCCTCCCGGCGCACCGAGGCCAGACATGGGGGCGTCCTTTATGAGGACGCAGCCTCCCCGCAAAGACCCAGTCCTCGGCCGGCCAGCAGGGCATGAACGCACCCTGCCCAAGCGTCAAGGGAGAGCGTTCCTGAAAGCCACTTCACCCAACGACGCTCAGAAGCCAAATGCAGCTTCGGGGGCAGGGTGCTCGCCTCCACGAGCTCAGCGCCGCCCCCGAAAGCCCTGGCAGCCAATGGGCTGCCACCACATCTCCTCCAGCTGTACTAACTCACTGGGGGGGACCAGACTAGCTGACCAGACTAATTAGGCTGGCCAGCACCATTCTCCCCTTTTTGCACATTTTGGAAGGATCTACCACAAGCTCCAAGGCTTTTACTGTTGTTTTGATGCTCCATTGAGGGTATCGAAACCTATAGTAACTGGTGATGACATCTCTTTCAGGACCTGTGTACTAAGTTTGCAGTTTAGGAGGTGATGTGGATCTGGAGTACTGGCAAAGTCCATTTCCAAGCCTGTCAAGCTTGGGATGAGTGGAGCAATTTGGCTGCCTTGACCCCTTTTCTAGGGGTTGTGGGGAAAACTCAAGGACATTAAAAGGTGACCTTGGATTCAAGTCTGGGTAGCAATGTCTAAGGAGGAAACCAGTGGCATCTATCTCCTGTGGGTGTCCATACTACAGTTGAAAAGAGTTGGGTTAAGCTTGATTCCCCTGCAAATTATAGTGATGTTTAATTGTAATCAATAAAGTGGCCAAATTCATATAGATGTTGGCTTTTCTCCTGTATCATCTGTGGAGCAGAAACAGATGAATGCAGTAGAGAAGAGCAATCTCTTCCTCTCCAATACACACATTCACAAAAGTTTCCTTTTTATTAGCTTGATGGAAACACACAAAGGTTCTGCATTAAAACTCTTTGCCAGAAATGGTGAGTGTGGGGAAATAAGCCGAGAGGGAATAAACAGCTAAATGCAGCCTTAGTGCAAACAAAATGCTCCAAGGAAAATGTAAGACCAACTACTATGAGGCTGCTGACATGTCAGGTTATTTTGTGTGAAGGTTATAGAGGAAGCCAATCTAATGATAGCGACATACTCCCCTTGGGACCCATTGATTTTCATATTAGGATAGGTGGAACATTTCCAAGGACTATCAAGTTCAGGTAGACTCACACGTTCACAAAATGTTCATCCTGCATGAAGCATTGATTGCTGAGAAGATTGTATGAAAGCTGGAATTTGATGCTGCTCAGAAATTAAGGATGATGCAGGAAAATCAATCAAGAGAGCACAAAATATCAAACTCATAAGCAAGACTGGGGAAGACCTGATGACAGGGGAAGACCTTGTTCAGTTCTTGTGCCTTTACCTCCTCTTCCCCATCAGCTTAAATACTCACCTTGGGGAAGTAGAAAGGCAAATGGGTTCAGAATGCATGGGTGACAACAGCAGTAGGTGCTACTCCACAAATGTAGTGCTTTAGGGTCCCCCCCAGCTTTCCCTTGTTTAACCTTCTTTCTGAGCAATAAATATATTCTTCTATTTTCAAAAAAAACTATTCATACCTTCTTTCAATACCAATGATTGATATACCAATAATGGATCTTTCCAGTTCAGTTCATCAGTCAGTTCCAGTGACCAATAAAATTTCTAATTCTTCAGGGGTTTCACATATTTTCCCCCAATGATCCTGCTCCGTCTTCCTTCCATCTGAACAGCTCTCCAGAAAAATGGCCAGATCACCGTTTATCATTTCATTTTTCATAAAAGTTCTACCATCTCAAATTTATCTGCAGCCTTAAAACCTCTTTGTTCTAATTAGTGGCTTTGAGTGATTCATGATGACATTTCAGGACAATACTAGAAGCTCTTTTTAACTTTAATAATTCTTTTAAGATGTTCCATCTGCAATGCATGTCTTTTAAAAACTTGGCGCTGCTGCAAATATGGTAAATTGCAAAGACAAGTTACTTCTTATTATCTCTTGCCAGACAGGCTTCCCCCATGGCTTCCACAGTTGTTTGGCTTATTTGAGGGGAGATGGTCACTTAGCAAGTACTTAAATTTGTGATCAGTTGAAAGAGAACTGAGGAGAACAGTGCACAATGAATTCCTCTCCATAATTGTTTTCATTTATTTTGTAAAAAAAAAACCATGATAATAAATGTTCCATATTTTAGAATCATAGAATCATAGAGTTGGAAGGGACCTAGTAGGTCATCTAGTCCAACCCCCTGCCTGCAGCAGGAAATCCCCCTAGAGCATCCCCGACAGGTGCTCGTCGAGCCTCTGCTTGAAGATCCCCAGTGAGGGAGAGTCCACCACCTTCCTTGGCAATCTATTCCACTGCTGAACCGCCCTCACCGTCAGGAATTTTTTTCGGATTTCCAACCGGAATCTCCTTGCAGTTTGTACCCATTGGTTCTAGTTCTGCTTTCAGAAGCAGCTATGAACAAATTGGCCCCTTCCTCCATATGACAGCCCTTCAGGTATCTGAAGAGGGCAATCATGTCTCCCCTCAGCTTCATCTTCTCCTAGCTGAACATCCCAAGTTCCCCCAACCTTTCCTCGTGGGGCTTCCCTTCCATCCCACTGATCATTCTTGTCGCTCTCCTCTGGACTTGCTCCAGTTTGGCTGCATCTTTCTTAAAGTGAGGTGCCCAGAACTGAACACAGGACTCAAGGTGAGGTCTCACCAAAGCTGAATAAAGAGGAACTAGAACTTCTCGTGACTTGGAAGCTACAGTCCTCTTAATGCAGCCTAAAATGGCATTTGCCTTTTTTGTAGACACATCACACTGCTGACTCATGTTCAGCTTGTGATCCACGGCGACTCCAAGATCCCATTCACATGTTGAAATTCATTCTATTTGTTACAGCCCAGTATTCCAGTTTATAGAGATCCTCCTGGAGGTTTCTCATGTCTTCTGTAGTGTTTGCTACTCCTCCCAGCTTGGTGTCATCTGCAAATTTGGTCAGGCTCCCCCGTATCCCTTCCTCCAAGTCATTGATGAAAATGTTAAAGAGAACTGGGCCCAAGACAGAGCCTTGGGGTACCCCACTAGAAACCGACCTCCAGGTTGACACAGAACCATTTACTAAAACCCTTTCAAAGATGCATATGGAGTATGATAAATTAGAACAATGCAATGTGGCAATAGTTTATTTTACTAAATGTTTTCTTTTCATCATACCTGTTTGTTATGTAATTAAGGCAAAAAGTAAGGAGAAATTTTAAAATGCCAGAGTTTACACCCTGTTTACACCCAGGGTGCACCATGAGACTAGTCTGACATCAGGGGATAGTATGACTAGCCTACATAGGAGGCTACTCTGACATCAGGGGATACCTTCCAAGCTTACAGCAGCAGTAGTTTTCAGGTTACAAACAGTGACACATCTGCCTCTGTTGTCTCATGACAGCTTTGTCGGCTTTGAGTCTCCCATCCAAGATTTATCTAGGTCTGTCCCTATTTAGCTTTCTTTGGAGCCCTTCTCAACCACCAAACCATGCCTGGTGCCTCCAAGCATAACTTGGTACAAAGGCTTAATGTTCTATTCCACAGCCACTTTTTTCATGCCTAACTATTGCAGAGACTAGTTGCAGAGCCATTTCCCCACAAAATCAGAGCAAAGAGCTTTTGGGGGAAATATTCAGCAGAAATAGCTCCCAAGAGCAATTATCTGCAACGATCCAGCATAAAGAAGCACATGTTGGGAAATGTGCTAATGTGAAAATGTGGTTGCCTTGACCCTTCAAATTGATTATGTAAAGCTGGATCAGTCCTTGGAATGAGAAGGCCCAACATAGGATGTTTCACCTTTCTGGGTTTCAGGGGGTGTGTAGACAGCTAGGACTGTTTTCAAGACCTAGCACCCTCATGTCTATCTTTTGCCCAGCTAACCCTGTTCTGAAAGTGCTGTAAATCTTAAATCAAGAGGACCATTTAAAATCCAAACTGTAGTTTTGTGTCTTAATTTGTGGGAATGCAGATAATCCAATCTCTCCAGAGCTTGATTCCCCCCTCCCTCCAAAAAAGACAAATAAAAAAACATTCTCCCCTTTCCCTCACAAAGTCATGGAAAAAATTAACAGACATAGAAATCCACAAAAGTGGATCCGTAGAAATCCACAAAACCCTTTCACTTGCATTTCATCATTCCTCTCATGGTTTTATAGATCTTTGGCATAAATTTGTAGCACACTTAGCCTTTGCTCCTTCAAGGTCTCACCCAGACACAGCTTCATATGTCATTTGCTCTTACTAATGTACTGCACAGAGAATCCAGAGGCTGACTGCAAGTTCAGCCTATACATTTAAAACAGTGTTTTCTTCTACTTAATTATGGTTGATAATTATTCCATTTGGAACAAGAGTACGAAGGTTAATGACGAGCAACACATGAATACCACTGATTAAAATGAAGCAACAAACATTATTTAAACATATCATTGTCACCCATGTTTGCTTGATGGCCAAAAATACTTTACAACGGTTCTTTTAGATCTCTTTTTTGCATGTGGACCACATATTTCCTGAGCAGCAATTTATGGAGATTTGCATTGATTTGGTATTTCTTTTACAAATATTAAGCAGCAGGGTGGCAGCTTTCACCAGTATTTTCACCAAAGTGCAATTCTCAGGATTCTTGGATAAAACATAATAAAGAATTCTGACTGAAGCTGGTAGTGTAATAAGCTTCAGTAATCATATCACACCAATGTAAGGTTGCTGGAGCACTTTACTAAGTGGTTCTAGGCAGAAGGAGCAACAACAGAAGACAGAGACAATGGTGGGGGAGCAAGTGGGGGCTCAGATAGCAGTACAACTGGCTAAGAAGTGAAGGTCCTAAACAAGGTTTTTCGGGGATAGAGTAGAAAGAGAAAGTAGGGTTAGGATTATCTGGGGAAGAGGTCCCCAGTCTTCCCAATCACACAACACTTCCGTGCCAAGAGGAAATGGAGGTTTCAATCACCTCCAATCTGCAGTGTCAACAAACTGCAATGTAACAGTGTATTCTATGAAACTGTACTCTATGTATCTTTCAAATGTATTTATCTATTTAAAAAGTCAGACAAAAAAGTAGATCTAATAATTTTTTTATTTATTTTTAAAGAAATGTTGACTTACCTGATAAGTGACCCCTGCTGGATGCCCAGAAGAAGGCAAAAAACCTCCAGGGACACTAGCCAATCTGCCCTGGAGGAAAATTCCTTCCCGACCCCAAATGTGGCGATCAGTGCTACCCTGGGCATGTCAACAAGGGCCATAAGTAAGCTATCTTCAGAAGTTTAAACCAATCTCTGGTATCCTGTAGGGCTTCATGCTTCAGTGGCAGGGGTGTCCATACTTCTAACTTCTAAACAATGATTTGATTTGGGCTGTATAAATTCTAGGTGGACTTGGAAGCTACTTAATTAGATCATAGGTTTTTGTGTTTGATGTATGCTCTCTATTTTAATACCTCATTTAGGGTCAGATGTAGGACACCACTATGGACTAAATTTATGCCTGATTTAGAGTGCCTCAATAGCAGTAATAGATGGGCATTATAAAATATTTCCATGGCTGAGAGGGTATGTCTATATTAAAACTGGGTGGTAGAGACTCTTGAACATGAATTATTCTATTATTCTATTGTGCATTTTATGATGAAATTTGATCAAGGTTTATTTACCCTTTGGTCTTAGAAGGTTTATGACTTCACCAATTTTAATATTTCTAAGGAGTGCCTCACATGTTGTTTCTTACCAATTCTGATACATTTCTAAGGAGTGCCGCACTTGTATGAGTGCATGCTTTTTAGCCTCCGCATGTCAGATTTGTCATTAAATTATGTATAATGAGAAACATTTTAATTTTTAATTCATTTTTGTATTATAACATAATACACCGATAAATAACTTACTTCAGCACTCCTAGACCTTCAACAATTATGTAGAAGATGGAATTTCAACAGGTGCAACTTGAGATATGAGATGACAAGCTGTAATTGATAAAATTCCCTTCTTTACACGCAATTGTCTCTGGTCCAGGAGTTCTGAAGTTAAACATTTTGACACCCTTGCTCTATAGGATATGTGACTTTTTTAAAAGAATGTGTTGATGAACAGAGCTCCTTTGTCCTCCAGCTGCCTGAAAACAAATAGGCTGGAAAATAAAAAGAAAAGATGTATATGAAAAAAGTTCAATTTGGAGATGCTCTGCTGATTGATTGGTTGTCGAATAATACCTGTCTTTGTGGTTGCCTGCAAGAAAACAACAAAAACAATAGTCACTAGACCATACATACAGGTATGTAAACATCACAGGTCTTAAGACATGAATCAGAAAGGCTTGTGGGCTAGGAGAAGAAGAAGGCCAGTGGGCCAAGCAGGAATCCACATCTCGTTATAGGAAAAGGACTTATCTCACAAGGACCTACCTCCACACTGGCCATATTCATTCATAATTTGTTGTTTACATACACCAAATTCCTATCCAAGCTGGGAAAAAATCAGTGTTAAATAAATGTTCATGTGAAACTGAATGTTTGAGTGAAACTTCCACACTGTTAATACTCATCAGTAATGTGATGCATGTCCGTCTCGCCGAAGTTAAACCAGTTTCTGAGAAATAGGACAGCATTCATCTTACCTAAAACCTGATGTCCAACCTTTGTTTCTTCCATAGTTATATTTTTAACAACCCTTCAATTTTCCAAAAAAAGTCATTAATTCTGGTTTTTAAAAGTAATTATCTGGTAATATTCATTGGTAATATGGGGCGTGTCCATCTTTCTGAAACCACATGAAACCATATTCATCATATTATCTCAAAACTTGATTTTGTGTTGGTTGCTTTCATAATTGTGTTTCAAATTCCCCTTCAGGGTGCAATTCTAACCAATTAACACACCTGTGGTGGTGTATGGAGGCTGGTGCACTGGCCTACCTGTCCCACAAGTGGCATCAAAGTGCTTTATGGCAACACCGCCTGGTCAGTCCAGAACTTATGCCATTCTACTTGGGGATTAGGATTGCAGCCACAACCTATAAAGGAAGTAGTCAGATTGAATAAATGCTTGATAAAGCAATGAGAATTTTTAAAAGGCCAATTTGGGAATTCTTACCTCATTAGGAAGGACCTACCTCCATACTGGAATATTTGTCCATCTATCTTCCTGAAACAATATGGCAATTGATTCATGTATCTTATCCAAAAACCTGAATCTCTGTTATAAATTAGTTGCTTTCATAATTGTTTTTTAATTCACCTTCAACCTGCAAAAAACTAATCAAAGTGATTTAATTCTTCTTAAAACAGTGTTGGTTTGAAAAAGACACTGGGCTTGAAAATGAGACCAAAGTTGTTCTTGCCCTGGGAATGGACTTACCTCAAAAGGACCTACCTCAATGTTGGGAATATTTGTCTATCCATGTTCCTGAAACAACATGGCAATATTCATGTCCAAAGACCTCCACATGAGTCATATTCCTGTGGAATAAGCTTGGTGTCCCTGATCATGAAAGAATGAGATAGTACAGTACTTACATGCCTGGCTGCCACAGGAAATGCTGCCTCTCTTTCCACTCACTGGACAACTGGTGCATATTAGTTGCTAAGGAGACAACGAGAGCATCATTATCACTCAACACAGGTGACATCACAAAGTCCACCTCTGGCAAGTGGTAGGGGCTAAAGATGGGCAGTTTCCAAGGTCTATGTGGAAATCTACATAGCTGACCTGTCCACACTATGCACATGTGCTTTAACCACCTTGCAAGGGAGACTGTTCCACTGCCAAGCAGTTTGCACCACCTGGAAGTTCTTCTCAAAGTTTTAATCTCCTAATCTCCCTTGCTGTAACTGAAACCCATTTGTCCAGGTTGTACCTTCTTGAATATCCAAGGACAAATCTAAACCATGGTTAGTTTAATGGAGTGCTATAGATTTCTACATTTTTTTAAGGGTTTCTTTAGGTAGTCTTTTTTAGCCATATATTTTGGGGGAAAGCATCTTTTTCCTCCTTTTCCTTGTGAGCAGGTAGAATGGAGTCTTCTTGGAATTAATACCTTATATGTGATATGTATTATGTAGTAGTTATACATTTAATAATATGTATTATAGGGTGCAGTCCTAATCTAGACCGTCACAGCTCATCAGCTTTCCTGTTCCTGTGATGATGTAGGGAGGCAAGCACATGTTTGCACACTGGCCTCTTCCTCCCCCATGATGATGCAGAAGTGTCTTATGGCACTTTGGTATCATTGGTAAACATAGGAATTATGCTGAGGCTTAGGCTGGCTTAAGTGGAGTTCAGATTGCAGCCATAGTTATGAAATTAACCACATATCTCTGAGTGTTTTTAGCTTTTATTTTGTCATGACCTATATTTTTCTTGGGTGTCCCACTTTTCAGGAGGACCTTGTCCTGTTTTCCAGTTATGACTTCTGGTAACTCTGATGACCATGCATAAGCATGGTTTATTTTCAGCAATGACAGTCAGAAGCAACTGCAATAGGCTGTGTGCATATTTGTTACATTTACATTAGGCCAGGGGTGGCCTTACTTTCAGCTTTAAGGCTTCTGGACATTTAACAATTGTGTAAAAGAGGGAAGTTCAGCAGGTGCAGCTTATCATCTGACAGATCAAGAAGCTGCACTTGCTGAAATTCTCTCTTCTGTACAATTATTAAAAGCCCACAATGGAGTGTCCCCAAAATTGCCTGCAACACACCTCTCAATCAGCTGTCTTGGCCAAATCAATCAATATTGATTGATTGGTCACCAATGGTCACCAATATTGTCTAGTCTTAAGCACTGCCTGAATGTTTTTACTCTTTCAAGTGTTACTTTTTTACTGAATCATTTAGAGAAGCACATTTTATTTCAGTAATGTTCCTAGCCAAGATTACATGGTAATCCATTCCACCTTATATACTTGTGATGAAATTGTATATCTGAAAGCTTAGGCAATTGCATTGGATGCCACATGAGGGGGGGGGGGGGGAAGTGTCAAGCACCTTTCTACAGTTGAGCATCAAAGGTTCATTAAAAAAACTCTGATTATATAGGACTCTGACTGTAAAATCAAAGAACAAAATTGGATCTTTGTTGAGTGAATGCTCCTTCTCTTAAAAGGAGGCTTCATTTAGGGAACAGAGCCAGTGGCTTTTCAAACGGTGAGTAGATAATGTACTATAAAACTAAATCAGATGCATAATTATTTTGGTGAAAGTTGAAAAGAACATGTAGAGCAGGGGTATCAAACTCATTTCATACAGAGGGCCACATTAGCATTAATGGTGTCTCCCGAGGGCCGCAATCCAATTGTTTGCATTCTACTCAGAAGTGCCCTCCTTTCTCCTGGGCTCTTTCTCCCATCATGGGAAGTGCCCTCCTTCCTCCTGGGCTCTTTTTCTGGCTCAAAATCAAGTGTGCTGCCGCCACTACTGAGCTGCTTCTGGGGGTGGGGAGATCACTTGAGGGCTGCATGTGTGACTGCAAAGGGCTGAATGTGGCCCTCGGGCCACCAGTTTGACATGTCTGCTATAGAGTACTGTAAAAATAAAATGTATATAATCACCTTATCAAAAGGGAAAAATTGATCTGAATTGAATTCCCACTGTACATTTATGCAGACACAAGGTTCCCCATCATGGAGACTGGATATTGAATTGGGGAAAGGGTACAAACCCCCTGAGGAGATCTCCAGTAGCTTCCTTGGTCCTTTGAGGACCTACGTAGGAAATTTCCAACAGGTTTAACAAAGGTCTAACAAAGGTTTAACAAAGGTCAGGGTTGGGCAAATAGGTCCTCTGTGGGATAGCTGAAGAAGATGAGTATGGATAAGACGAATAATTTGGAGAGGAGGAGACTGAGGTGGGACTTCAATCACACTCTTCAAATACACAAAAGGCTTGGCATAATTGGACAAAGACTTAGGATGAACAACTGATCTGTCTTTCCATTTCCAAAGTGATGTAGAGTGGTAAGCACATGACTGTGCACTGTGTCTTATGGCACTTTTTTTGACACATCCCAGGCCAGCATAGGACTAAGCCCAGTTAGACCGGCATAAGCCAGGTGTTGACCTGGGGGTGACATGAAAGTGCCATAAGGCACTTCTGCTCCACTCTTGGGGGTGGGGGTTTTGGCCAGTGTACAGGCATATGTTGGCCTCCGTGGACCACCATGAGTTAGACTGGCCTAAATTGGTTAGGATTCTAATTCTCCATTTTCCCAGAGAGCAACTGGTGTACTGTACAGAATGGTAGATTTCACTTGGACGGAAGAAACATCTTAACAGTAAGAGCAGCTCAACAAATGTCTTAACAGAGCAGTTCAACAACAGAAGCAGTGGAATGGGTAAGAGTTCATTTGTTGAAGGTCTTCAGGCAGAATCTCAAAATCCATCTGCTGGGGATGTTCCAGTCCTGGAATTCCTGCATCAGGTAGAGGTTTGGACTAGATGACCTGCAAAATCTCTGGCTCTATGATTCTCATCTTTGATTGAAAGCGCCACTGTTGATCTTTCTACATTTATTTGTGCAGCTTTACATTTTGCTTCTGCCCCAGTGGAAATTCAAAAAGCCTTGCCGTTGTGACACCTTAATATGTATGCAGTGGTGAGTGGTTGTCTGAAAATGATTGATCTTGTCAGCCTACTTGGTCCCTCTTTGAGCCATACCAGTCTCTGTAAAACGGATGAATTAACCAAAGAGGACATTCCTTGACATTTTCTGGCCTGAGACAAAATGCCTAGCAGAGGTTGAAGTTAAATTATCATTTTGGACAAGAAAATGCTACTATGATGGAGAGATCAATTTTTAACCACAGCTTGGGAAATTTTCATTTCCATTTTTTTCCAGGATAAAGTTAAATATTTAGTTCACCTTGCTTAGGGCACACTTAGAAAGGGAAATCAATATTGTACTACTCTGATCCTTGTAATTTGTCTGCTGTTTTGTTGACTTTCTCTGATTTTTTAAAAAGTGTTATCCATATATATAAAAGAGAAGAAAAGTCACTGACTGACTGACTGACTGACTCACTCACTGACTGACTCACTCACTCACTCACTCACTCACTCACTCATCGCCCAGGCAAAAACAGTGGGCCTAGAAGCATTAAATTTGGGGTGGGTATTCCTTCCATGATGGAGGGAGTCACAAAGCACCAGTGCTCTTCCCCACTGGGTCTTCTGAGATAATATCCACAGAAAAGGGGCAGCATTTCCTCCTGCCTTGAACTGGCACATCAGGCTGGACACAGCGCAAGCATGCCAATCTGTTTGTTCCAGCAAAAGTTAGGATTCTGCTGCACACTAGTCTGAGGGAGTTTGCCACATGGACTTTTGAAAGATGAGTGTCTCTTTCCATCATGGTTACATGGCTCTGTCGTGAAGCCCAAATGCCACACATTTGGATGGATGCATGTGATAAAGACATTTCACTATGAATGCACACATTACTTTCTCTGGGGACCACCTGCATATGGGAGGAAGTTTCATCAGCATTTACAGGTGGTAAGTGCCATTTTGATTGCCTCAAATTCCAGTGGGAGACCAGATGGAGTGGGACAGTGACAAGAGTAATGAGGTTTCAGGAACAGATGTGTACATCGTTTTTTTTCCTCCCTGTGCAAAATGTTGAAGGGGACATGAGAGCCTTGAAAAGCTGTGTGTAAATGTAATGGTGCTTTTCCCTTTAATTCAATGGTGGTAGTTTTTAAGCAAAAGAATCCAGAAGAGATGGTTAAACACCAAGTGCCTGTGCATTTATGATGAGATTTTTTTTTAATTTAAAAAGTGTTGAGCATCTCCAAGCACAAATATCTTGCAGTTAATAAAGTGCAATTGAATGGCAATATTTTACAACTCTCTGTATTCAAGGTGTAACATTCATGCTGTTCCTTACCTGCTAGGTTGAACCTTTCAGTCCCAGCAGGAATCCTCAACTGACTTCCCACCCTTTTCATTTTGAAGGAGTTTTTGACCAGCAATATAATGATAAAGATTGAAGGAGCTTGTCACAACATTGCTGGAGCCACTCCTTACTAGAGCTAGCAATTGATTAATTGATTGATGTTTTTAGCATTTCTAAAACAACTTATATTTTAGACATACAGCTTTTCCTATATGAACTAGAGTAGTGGTATTTATGACACTGATATGCCTGGATGGTCAAACATGAACTTCAGAGTTTGGGGAAGCTCAATAGAGCAATTGGGTGATTTGAGCCCCTTAGTTGCAGCATGTTGTGCCTTGTCATTGGTCAACAGATGAACAGAGGAAGTGTTATGGGTGCTCTTCGTGCAGTTTTTTCAGAGAGGGATACTGACCAACTATATGCAGAAATATTAGGAATTGAACCTGGCAGTGATGTACAGGTGGAGTCCACAGGTGAAAATGCCCCAGGTGGCTCTTATGGATGGGTAGCACCATCCTCTCAGACACACGACTCCAAAGGCCCACTGTCACCCCATCCAGGAAACTTTATGAAGCCTCTGGAAGGCATTTTAATGTCACTACTAATCTGTGTTAGAAAAACAGGAGTTCTTACCATGCGCTCCTTGCGCTCTTAGAGGAAAGAAGGATGCTCTGAACTGGTTGGATTGCCCTTCCCCCTCTCTGGTAGGCCAGATGTGAAACTTTCTGGGGGAAGGCACCCAAGATCTCCCAGTCTATAACCAAGCTGAGAGAAGGATACCTTCCAACTTGGCATCCATCAGTCTTGAAAGACTATGGTATCGTGCTCGATGCTGCATGTGAAGCATGAAGGCCTGGGTAGATTGATATGGAGGATAGGCTGTTACCCAAGCAGCAAATCTCCCCTCTCCATGCCAACACTGTCTTTTCGGATCCCTCACACCGCTCCTCATGCAGTTATGGCGGTGTTCCGCAGCAGGACGTGCTCTGCTGCACCCCATGTGTGCTCTTGCGGTGCTTCCAAAGCAGGGGTGCTCCAAAGAGGTGCTCCAGGATAGGGTGTGCTCTGCTGGGCCTCTGCTGCCTGGGTCGCTCCCCACAATGGCCAGATCGCCGACCAAGCTGCACTGCTCCACGCTCCAGCGGGCTTCTTCCCAGGGCTCCTGCTATTGCTGGCAGAGGCTGTGGAGACCCTATCATGCTCCCCATTCTCCCCGGGTCTCCTTCGTCTCCTCTCTACACTAGGGATTCCATTAGGGAAGGAAATCTCCATATCATCATCATCATCACCACCACCACCACCACCACCACCACCACCATCATCATCATCATCTCTACTTCGCATCATGATGATTCCAAGGAAGAGGCAAGCACAGGTGAGTATGGAACACAAGATTACTTTACTGCAAGTTAAAGTATAAAGGCATAGCGGTTACTTAAGGCACTTCTTGGTTAGAGGTATCCAAACTCCAACTAGAGCATGCAGGCTCCTTCAAGTGGTAAGTATAACCAGGATATCAACAGGTAAGTCCAACAGGTAACATAACACTGTTTCTCTATCCTTTCCTTTCTCTCCTGGAAAGGGATTAACAGGTCTCTAACGGCTTTCTTTGTCTGTTTTAGGATCCTCTGCAGCCAGCGACAGCCCCTCCAGCCTTGGGACCTCGCCTTCCTCCACAGCTCCCTGACCTGCGTCCACCTCCTTCCAGGGCAGAGTCTCTTACTGGTCCTCTGGTGTCTCTTCTTCGCTCAAATTTCCCGCCTCATTTGCCCTCCCCCAATAACCTTGCATCGAGCACAGGAGAATCCTGACTCCTCCTTTTGCATACCAACAGGGAGGAGGATCACCATCGTGATCCCTCTCCTTCTCCTGCCACCTCCCCATCCTCAATTGCACAGTTCCACCAAGTCTTTCACGGGCCACACTTCCACAGAGTCTGGAAAAAGGTCCAAGTCCAAGGGAGGGTACCTGGTATGGCGGCTCACATACAGGCTCTCCCCCCTATAGGTGCCCATTTGTTCCATGTTGTATTTTTCATAGTCCTCTCAAGCAATCTCACCACAGGGCCATAGCCCACCAAGTGCCACAGAAAGAAGTAGGGTTCCACCTATCTTGCTGAGCCAGAGGCAAAGAAAAGGCAAGCAGAGAATGAAATGGGGGGAACGAGAAAGAGAATAAGGAAAGGAGAGGAAATGGAGCCAAGAGCTCCAAGCATGTCCTGCACCTGTCAAGGCTGGACAGAACTGGGGGATCTTGGGTGCCTTCCCCTTACAGGGAGAAAGTTTCACGTCCAGCCTACGAGAGAGGGAAAGGACAACCCAACAAGTTCAGAGCACCCTTCCTTCCTCCTACAGAGAAAACCAGTTACATTAGAAGGCCTTACAGACACAACTGGTGGGGCATTTTCTTGGGTGGGGGTGTGGTGGGGCTTTGCAGTTTTGGCTCAACATGACACAAGAATTAGAGTTTGCTACTGGATCCTGGGATTTTACACATACATACCATGTGCTCTACTAGTAAGCTATAGCCCTTCCTTAAGGCCTTCTTAATGGCAATAATGCACTCTGCACAGGTGGGCTTGTGCCATAATACTGTCACAACAGGCCCACAGCCACCTCTCTGCTCTTTTTTTGGGATGTGAGTTTTGTACATAAATACCAGTCTGAGAGCCAGTGAAGCAGCCATCTGGAGGCACACTGAAATTATTGTGATGTTCTTTGTTTCAAAATTACATGGATGTGCATTGGGGATTATCAGCCTGGTACTGTATTCACTGCAGGCATCCCCTTGCTACAATGAGATTGCAGGCTCGTCTTCCTTGGAATGGGTCCTTTTTTACAAACAACTGTGTTGGTGTTGAAAATGTGAATCTGAATCGGTATTCAACTTATGTCTATTCCCTCCCCTGTTTCTCTCCATCCTTTAAGTTCCTTGGGTTAATTGTATGCTAATACATGCTGGATAAATTAGGCAGCGACCAGCTCATGAAAAATGTATGAAGCTACTCGAAAAGGGCTTTTCTGAAAACTTCTGTTCTGAAATGGAGCACACCACTCTTCCTTAAATTGTACCACATGATAGGGTCTTGGTTAAAAGTTTTCACAACTTGGTTATCATTCATTTTCTTCTTATTCACCCAGTTATATTTGATTAGTTATATAGCCTACTGCAATGGTTTCTAAATCCTATGGGAAGGGAGCCCACCAAGGATCATATATCTTTTTGGATCATCAACCAAGTGTCAGAGATGGAAGTCAAACAAAGAGTGCGATCAGTGGTGGGCCCAGACTGGTTCAGTCCAGTTCTTGGGAACTGGTAGTTCCCATTTCCCCGCCGCTACCGAACCAGTAGCAGCGGGGTGCCCAAAACCGGCCGAACCGGTTCGCTGGCACGGCGCGCAGCAGCTGCTGGCCAGGCATCTTTTTATTTTCAAATTTGCTGCCCCAGCAGCAGTCCAGCGAAGTGCCCCAGAAGCCTCAGCGCTATTCTTTCCCCGGCCGCTGAGGCTTCTGGGGCTTTTCACTGGACTGCTGCTAGGAGCGGCAAATTTTAAAAAACAAAAGATGCCTGGCTGGCTGCTGCAGCCTCAGAGCATTATCCTAAGCAGGTCTATGCAGAAGTAAGCCGCATGCTACTCAATGGGGCTTACTCCCAGGATGGAGTGGACAGGACTGCAGCCTCAGAGCACCATCCTAAGCTGGTCTACTCAGAAGTAAGCTGCATGCTTAATTTTTTAAACAATTTTAATTTTTTTAAAAATTTCCCTTTAAATTCTCCCTGGCCCCGCCCCCTGACCCACCCTGACCCCGCCCACTTCCAGAGAACCGATTGTTAGGGGAGGCTGGGCCCATCACTGAGTACAATCCTAACCATGTCTACTCAAAAGTAAGCCACATTATACTCAATGGGTGTTACTCCCAGGAAAGTGACTTTAGGATTGTAGCCAAAGTCTCTTGACAAAGGCAACTTTGAGCTTTAAGCTTAAGTTGACAAAGCCAACTTTGAGCCACAGGGTCAGCATCACAGGTGAGTTTCAGCTGGACTGGCTCTGAAATCAAGGGAAGAGCCCACTTAACCAGAGCTGCCAAGAAACCTGAAGAAACATAGCATGTTGTCAGCCAGTGGTGGGCCCCGCCTCGCACAACAACCGGCTCGCCGGAAGTTGGGGCGGGGTCAGGGGATGGGGCGGGGTGGGGCCGGGGCCAGGGAGGGCACGCCACCCACCCCAGCATTCTGTGGATGTGGGTGGGCAGGGTGAGGGGCAGAGCGAGGGGCGGACCCCAACCCGGGAGCACTGCGCAGGCACCAACGTTGGCGCCTGCACAGTGCCTGCCCCAAAGCTGGCCAGCCAGCTTCAAGACAGGCACCGTGCCTGTGTCAATATTGGCGCTTGCATGGTGCCTGCCCTGAAGCTGGCTGGCCAGCTTCAAGACAGGCACCGTGCCTGCTTCAACATTGGCACTTGCACGGTGCCTGCCCTGAAGCTGGCTGGCCAGCTTCAGGGCAGGCACTGCACAAGCGCCAACGTTGGTGTTTGCGCAGTAAGTGCAAAAAAATTGGCGGCTGGCTCGGCGGGAATTTTAAAAATAAAAAATTCCCCCGAAAGGGTTCGCTCCGTTCTTGCTGTCTCCCGCAGCTACCGGATCGCTAGAGGCGGGGGAATGTCAACAACTGGTTCGGGCAATCCGGCCCAAACCAGTAAGAGTCCACCTGTGTTGTCAGCCCTCAAGGAACTCCAGTGTTCTGAGCAGTGGCATCACTGGGTGATGTCCACAGGGGCATGATACCACTACTCACCAACATTTAAAAAATTTTTTTGAATACAGGCATCTCCCACTTACTGGATGGGTCAGGGCAGTGATTTCCGACCCTTTTTCATCTCATGGCACACCATCAGTTGTTTCTACCATTGACAAGGCACCCCATGCTTTTCAAATCCCCAACTTTTCCTATTAATAAATGTCCCTCCCTAAATTCCTGCAGCACACCTGAGGACTATCTGTGGCACAGTAGTGTGCCATTGCACACTGGTTGAAAATCATTGCATTATGGTCTGCAGCACCATCCAAAAGTGAAAATCATTGAAAAGAACCCAATCTTTATTTGTTTATAAATGTTGCCTTCAATGCTTTTTAGCTTGCAAATTGCAAATGTCCCTTTTATCTTGCAACTTCCTGCTGCCACACAAAGATTTCAGCAACTGGATTCTCATTGACTCCTTTGGGAATGAGATTAGACCACCACCCACTACATAGGGGAAGGGCAATGTTGGCTTTTAAAACAGCTGAAGGAGATTGAAAGAGTGGAATATACATTGAATGAATGATTTCTAGGTATAATTGAAAGGTATTAAATCATCAGTCAGAAAGCGGGAGATACCTGCAGTACCATATTACATATCAACCGATGTGTAATTTGAAGCAGAATGCAATGAAACAAATCATATTGACATATCTCTATTCTATCAAAAGTTATAGCTAAAAAGGTGGGGCACTTGTACATCACACCTGTCACTACCAAGGATGTTGCCCTACCCACTGCATGGGAGGAGGTCCATCGTGGGGTGACATGTTGGTTTCCTGCACCAGGTGATTCAAACCCTAGTGACACCAGTGTTCAAAGGACGTCTGAAGGCTTTAAAAGGTTACTTCTGGTTTTGTAAGGAAAAAACAAGCAGCTCCAGTTGCATTCAGTGGTGCCCAGACCCAAGGATTTCATTATCTGTGAGTTTTGCCATCTGTGGAGATTTCAGGAAATCAGATTCCTCTATGGATGCTAAGGTACTAAAATACAGGGTGACCAGATGTCATAGTTGTAAAAAAGAACAAATTTAGGAGACGCAAGAAAATATAGGACATCACAAAATAAAAGCTGAAAACATTCCTATGTGATGCTTTCATATGGTTAAATTTAAACGCTATAGTATATTTCTTATTACATTTTAAATTATAACATATAATTTATCACAATTAATTTATTACAATAAGGCTACATGGTGCTTGCTCACAAGAAAAAGGCAGACAATGAAGTTTTTCAGGACACAAGGCTAAAAAAGAGAACATTTTGGATCAGGTCCTCTTTTTACGACATCTGCTCACCCTGTTAAAGCCAGTCCTGATGGGCTGCATTGTGTGAATGGGAGAAACCTGAGTTCCCTAAATTCCCTTTTCTCATGTTTCACATGCAAATTACAACAAAATGGTATCTGAATTAGAGGCAAAGCATCTATAAAGTATTGGCATCCATCTGTCTCGAAAGACTATGGTATCATGATCAATGCTGTATGTGAAGCACAAAGGCCTGGGTAGATGAATATGGAGGATAGGCTGTTACCCAAGCAGCAAATCCCCCCCTCTCCACACCAGTGAAATAGTCCAATGGAACGGCATCTATAAGCATCTATAAGCATTTCTGCATACCGTTGCACTAGCTCACTGCTCAATTCCCCAACAATTATGCAGCAAAGTTTTCCAAGTGTTTCCTTGTCCTGTTTTCGCTTTCGAAGGTACCCTGCGATAATGGTTCATTACAATGTTGACATACACACTTGGGTCTTTTAGCTAAAGCTGTCATAAAAATAAATTATTCATATTATAAGATGAAAGTCAGAGAGCCACACAGCCCCATAATGGTCATGTTAACATCTCCCTTAAAGCTAATATCTTATTTAAGAATTTTAAAAGAGCGGAAGTTAGCTTGTTAGTTAAGAATTGCAGCAATGGAGGCTTGCCAAGGGGGAGGTTCCTGTGAAAGCGCCGCAGGGATGGTGAGGAAATATTGCAAATGATCCCTTTGGGGTTGCCTTGAAATGTTCAAATGCTCTCTCTGTATTTGAACCAAAACACCTTTTCCACAAACATCTGGGAGAAAATAAGCTTTTTGAATGTTCGAGTGCCAGGCTGCTTTTGTGCAAAAATATTCTCATTTTTGTCCTGTTTCTTAGAAAATGGTCTCATGATAGCAGTGCAAGCCTATGCATGTCTTCTCAGAATTAAGGCCCACTGAATTCAATGGGATTTACTCTAAGGTAAGTGCAAATAGAATTACAGCCTTATTGCCCAATCTTTTGCCTGTCTACTCAGATGTCCCATTGGGTGCAGTGGTGCTTACTCTCAGGAAAGTGGTTCCTTCTTCCAGTGACATCAGAAGTACTTTCTGGTTCTGTCTGGAGTCTGAGGTGTGGGGAGGTAGTATGCCACTTCTCAGTGCCTCAGAAGGCCTTCCAGCAGCATCCAAATGACCTGATTTTCTATGAAACTGCAAGTGCCTCTGAGGTGTCAATAGGAGTCAAATCCATAGGTGCCAAACCTATGGATGAGGAAGGCCCAATCGGATAAGATTGCAGTCTAAGGCTTTCATGGGAGTAAGCTCTATTGACTATAATGGGACATACTTCTGAGTAGACTCTTAGGTACAATCCTAATGTAGGCCACCACACTCATTGGTCTTCTGGTACTTGTGGTGATATAGGGAGGACAGCACATGTCTGTGCACTGGTGTAACTCTCCCCTAAGAGTTACTAACAGCACTTTTCTAACACCCCTAGGTCAGCACAGGACTTGTGCCGGGGCTTAGGCTGGTCTAACTGGAGATTAGGAGTGCAGCCTTAATTTAGTACATTGTTATCAAACAAACTTTGACAGACCATGAGAACCAGCATAAGTCATTGTAAGTATTGTTTAGTGGGCTTCAGTAGTCAAGAAGCAGACCAGCATAGTTACAACAGCATTTATTGACTCAAACTGGAACAGAGGAACAACAGGCAAATGTCTGTGATTTATACTCTAAGCCCATCATAATACTTTAAAAAGCCTGCCCAAATATGAAATGTTAGTTTCACTTTGCAGGGCTTAACACAACTACATGTATTCAATACGTAACAGTGAACAAGGGTATAAGTTGCTGTCCCTGGCACTTCTACACTTACACTAACACTCTGGGGTTCTGGGGAGACTGCAGGCTTGCCTGCTGAGCTCCTTAAGCCCCCCCACCCAGTCTGAAAAACAGTCTAAAAGAAATACCTACACACTTCCAATTTCATGGTGAACACTGAAAGTTTTGCATTTTAAAGACTTTTTCAGATATCTGGATGCTTGGGGAGATCTGCAGAGGGGCTCGCTGTCTCCACAGATCCCTGTCTCAGGAAGCTGGTGCATACAACACCCCCATCCCTGGAAGCAGCATAATCATGGAAATTACATTCCAGCCTCACTTCCCCCCTTTCCTGCCCTTTAAGGGGCCTAAGCAGTGGTGGGCTGTAGCCGGTTCTCACCGGTTCTATAGAATCAGTTCTTAATTTTGGCCCACCGCTAGCAATCTGATTGCCAGCGATGGGCCAAAATGCGGGCGAACCGGTTCGCCCCCCAAGGAGCCCACCACTGTGCTTGCGTCAATCTTGACGCAAGCACAGTCGCATCCTATTCAGGTTAACTTGAATATTCAGGACGCGACTCCACCTCCACCAAGGTCGCAACTGTTCAGGATGCAACTGTACTTGCATCAAGCTTGGGGCCGCCCCTCACCCCGCCCCGCCCTGCCCCTGACCCCACCCCCTGACCCCACCTGGCCCGCCCCTGACCCCGCCTGGCCCGCCTACTTCCGGTGAACCGGTTGTTAGGTTGGGCCAGGCCCACCCCTGGGCCTAAGGTATGGCTTTCAAAGCTGGTAAGTTGCAACCCACCAGTTCAAGAATTGGTTTGATCTTGAAAGTCCACTTAAGATTATAGCCCTTTCGAAAACTACTGAAAGCTTATCACCTTGGATGTGCCTTGGTTTACCCTCTTGCCCATACAATGGTAATGGTATTTTATGAGGATAAATAGGAGTTAACCAGGATTTCACATGACTGAGATAACCTCTGAATTTTAAATATGTTACAAAACATTTATTTAAAAAAAGCTTTGGCAGAGGGGTTCCTTTGAGATTTTGCAGGGCTCATTTCCAAATACACCTGTTTAAGACAGCAAGGTGAGGTGTGCTCTCAGCCGACTGTGCTGATTGATGGAGATTTGGCACAGGAAAAGAACCTGGCACCGATGATTGTACACAATTAAATAAAACATTTGTAAAGCTCAGAATGGGATTTTTCAAACCGTGGATTTACAAAGCCTTCTGGGATACAGCTATCCATACTGTTAAGCCTCACAATTTATTTAGGCCTTCTCTTGTGGACCCTGGTGAGTTTTTAAACATTCTCTGATCAACATAACGTCATTAACCTCTTTTTCATTACCCATAAAATATGAATGAAAAGATCAAACTGATGCCATCCAGTCTTCCTTCAAAAGAATCAGTAGCTTGAGTCTTAGTAAATGTGCCTGTTTATTCACTTAAAAAAAATTTTCCTAAAGAGTTCTTAATAAAAATGGAAGAGAAGGAGAACGATTGTAAGCATCTCACAGTACTTTCAGAAAGATTACTGAAACATATTACAGTCTGTGTGATTCTGGGAAATAGTGGTTACAGTAGTCAGAGACAATAAAAGAAAATGGGCTAACTAGAGGACAGTAGTATGGCATTCCTGAGCCAGGTTTGGGATTAGTTAAATTGGAAGTGAGAGCACAATCCTAAACATGTCTACTCAAAAGTAAGCCCCATTGTGTTCTATGGATCTTACTCCCAGGAAAGTGTCTTTAAGATCGCAGCCTTATTCTTTTAGGGCCCAATCCTATCTAACATTCCAGCACTAATTCAGCATGGAAATCTCAAAGTGAGAAGATTTGTTCCATTGACTTGGGTCTGCATTGGTGCATGAAAGCTGGTTAGGATTGGGCTCTTACTGCACAATTCAGAGTAACTACGGGAGCTCTTAAGAGACATTTATGTCAATATAGTTATAGTGCCACTTGGTGGAAACCAGTGGGAAATGCATTGAGCAATCCAGAGTAAATTTTTCATACGTGAACATAAGAGCTCCTGTAGCTACTCTGGATTTGTGCAGTGCATCTATTTGTGTAAGACAAATGAAGCCATCTTTCCAATGTATTTTTCTGTCTGCACAGGGTGACCAAACCTCAGAATGGAGAACAAGGGTCCCCAAAAGTCTGGATTTTCAGCAGCTGCCTCCGCTGCGGAGGGAAAGTCCTCGGAGGCCAGGTACTTGCAGTGAATGGGAGTGAAAGAGCATGCACACAGCCTTTGCTCCTTTAAAAAAAACTGCAAGGGAAGGAGAAGGCTGCACATAGCCTCTATTTATCCAACATGGCTGCTCAGACAGTGCTTTGCATCTGTGCTGATCCAAGCAGCCTTAGTATGGTGCAAAGCACTACACAGCTGCCCCATGCCCGGATAAGCCCCCTCCATGCCCAGACAGGCTGGACAATATGCAAATTTCCGGACCTGTCCAGGGGTTTCCGGGTGTCTGGACGCCCTGTGTCTGCAGGAAAAGTCAGCAGTTCCCAAACTTTGTAGGTTGGAATCCACCAGTTAGTTGTGACCAGATTATTTTTTAGGGAGGGGGTTTGACAAGGAAAATGTATTGAGAACTTTGGAAACCAAAACAGAACAGCTCGTGCATGTTTATTCACAAGTAGGTGGTTGTGACTTGGTTTACATCAATAGGTAGGCCATATGAAACACAATATCACCAGAATGTTCCTTATCTGATGAATGGAGACCCCAACAACTGTTAAGAAGAAAATCCTCCCCACTCCAAGCTGACAAGGAATGTGCATTGAGTAATATGAAAAGCAAAACTGTGTTTACACATGAGTAGGCAAACATGCCTTAGCACATCTCAAAGGCCAGCAGCAGTGACCTAAATGATGCCTCTTGGAACAATGTCAACTAATGTAGCTACATCCTACAGTATGTTGCCATTTTTGCTTAACTAGATCCTAAATTGCCTTTCTACCTGCTGTCACAGACTTAACAATGTGTAAATGACTAATATATAAACCATTTGCTGCTTTTTCCATTAAGATGGGGATAATATACATTTCCATTGAAGTCTGTGTAGATCTAAAGGCTTGCTGCCAATTAAAATAGAAATTAAAAAAACAAAACAAAGGAGGAATGCTCATCTGGAATAGGTCAGAATAAGTCCTTTGAAAGTCAATAGACCTATGCAGATTTATGCCAGTTAAGGATTGGCCTTAAAAGCTTCCAAGTCTTAATTAACTTTGTGCGCTATTCTTAACACATAATACTCTCAGATGAATTAATGTTTAAGCTGTTATCACCTGTGAGCTGGAGAGCATGCATTTGAATAGGAAATGATTTCCTCTTCATTGTTCCATAGACTTGGTTTCCATAAAATAGTCAGTTGGTCTCCCTCTCCAACTTCAATAAAAAGGAACCCCAGTACAAATGTACTTTGTTGCTGATTGTATATGGTGGAGCTTCATAGTTTGCAGATTTACAAAAACTGCACATTGTGTTCATGAGGTTGGAAGAATTCAGCCCCCCTTCTGTGCAGTGAGAGCATAGAAGAGCGCTATTTCTTGAACAAATTATAATCTCCAGTTTGCTTTGTCCTCACTGCTATGGCTGGTACTTTGTAATGTAGCGTAAGCACATACATACATAAGAACAGCCCTTTTTGATAGCCTAAAGGCCATCTGGATCAGCCTCTGGTTTCACTTATTGGCCCAACAGATGTGTCCAAACAGATATGAAGGCAAATAGCCCACTTTCACTGCTGCTGGGGTAGACTCCACATTTGATCAGATCAAGAACTATTCAAGCACATTAACTCATAAGAAAAGCCACAGAGGAGGTTGAACACCCCATAACTGTTCAGCAATCAAGGGTTTTCAACCGAATTTAAAAAAAAAATACAAAACCTTAAAATTTTAAAAAAACAAACCTCAGCCCCCCAACCCCTGCCTCCTGGAGCAGGTTGACCATACAATGATACCTCTCATAACAAGCACCTCACATAACAAGCATTTCACATAACAAATTTCCAAGAAATCTTGCTTCAAATAACAAGTTCCGCTTCACTTAACAAGCAAGCATGCTATGGGCACGTGTGCTATGCAGCCCTGACGCTCCGCAAAGAGACTCTTTAAAAGGGTTGCTGGCTAGCGCTGCTGCCTCTAACTGCCCCTAACTTGGGGGCAGTTGCCTGGGTGTGCCAGAGGCAGCTGCCCCTAACTGCCCCCCACCAGCCACCTTGAACCTCCAGCAGCAGCCCAGGTAACTGTCTTTGATTGCAGCATCCTAACCATGTCTACCCAGAAGTAAGCCCCATTGTGTTAAATGGGAAAGTGTCTTTAGGGTTGCAGCCTAAATAGACTTCATAGGATCATGCACATTGAATACATGTTTTGAATTCAATTACAGTGTTTTGCCATCATTTTTACATCCAGTGGGGTCTTAGAACACTTTTGTGACACCCCCAGGTCAGCACAGGACTTACATTGAGGCTTAGGACTTTCTAAGTGGAGGTTGGGATTGCAGCCTTAGCGACAAAAACCTAGTGATGCCACTGAGTCAGGGTGAGCGATTTCCACAACTTGAGTGATCCCAAACAGTGTTGTTTTGTGCGACTTATTCGCATATTCAGAATGAAAGGAGCTCTGCCTGCAGGCTTACAGTCTAAGATTTCCCTCTGTGAAGACGTTTAATTTCAAACTTGTTTTCCTGCTTGTTAGTACCAGAGTTGCACGTCTCTTTTGCCAGCCTCCCTCCAGCCTCAGTCTGACAGCAGAGGCCTTCGCACTGAAGCTGTAACCAATCTGGAAGTCAAGCAGAACAGCAGCCAGGAGCGTTTCCTTTCTGTTGTCCACCCCTATCACTTCACATTTACTTAAACCATCCCTTAGGGGACTGTTTTCCTTTACATTCTCCAGTCAGTTGCCAGAAGCTGTTCTTTGGTGATTGTGCCTTTTTTGGTGCTCGTTTTCTGTAATTCAAGGAGAGAATAACATTTTTAAATTAGCACAGCTTTGGACCAATTTAAATGTTGAAAGGATATGAAAATGTGTGGCTCTCTGGCAAAGGGCAACAAAAGCACAACAGCAATATGAATTGTTAGATCACACTGCAATCCTAATACCCAGTTAGGCCAGCATAAGTCCTGGCACAAGTCAGGAACTTGTGTCCGAACCGGTACTCTAGGAACTCTCCCCGCTGCCTAATTAGCTGCGAGCGCATATGCACTGAATTTCTAGCCATTTTTCAGTAGCGCTCAGCCGCGGCTGGCGCTACTTAAGAGAGGGAACCTCCAGTGACCCCCCCAGCCCCCGGAACCATATGTAAGCAGCCCCCCTGCCCACATCTGCCCCCAGGTCACCCTCCAACTCCCCAAACTTAAAAAAAAAACACCAGAAAGGGGGGCGAACTGGATCGCTCGCCCCTCTAACAACCGGATCGTGACCGGCGGCCTCCCGGTAACTACCGGATCGGCCGATCCAGTCCGAACTGGTGTCAGCCCACCACTGAGCGGAACATGTGTTGAATAAATGAGTTCTGGGTATACTTGAAAGGTGTTGAATGAATGGATTGTCAGAAAATGAACCATCAGAAAACCAAGGATACCCGTATCAAGTTGGTATTTTAGACATTCAAGATTTTTTTTTCAATGCAGCTCATTTGAGAGGATGCCACACAGAAAAGATGGAAGGTAGTTAGAAAATACCTGCCACAATTAGGCTGAGTTGCAGAATAGAAAATCAATGCATAACATTACTAATCTAGTAAAACAATTATTGTTGTTGTTCTACCTGTATTACTTCATCAGTCAGAACAAACCAATAAAGCTTACAGAGGTACCCAGGGTGTAGTTAGGTGGGTGAGCACAAGGTGACCAGAAGACATAACTGCAAAACAGGACAACACCCCCCAAAATGTGGGACACCCATGAAAAATGTAAAACATGACAAAATAAAAGCTGAAAACACTCATGTATATTGTTTTCTTGTGATTAATTTTGACACTATATTACTTATTATTAAATTCAAAACTATTGCATATTTATTACATATTATTTATTAATCACAATTTTATTCATTACTAGTGAAAACTTATCCGCGTTGCAGGAGTAAAATTCCCCTCATATGCCATCCCTTCACTGCACATCAATCCCCCATGCGCAATACCCTTCGATGCACATCAACCCCCATGCAAACCAATTTCCCATGCGCACCAACCAACTATGTGCACCAACCCCCTTTGACCACCCTTTTGCCCACCCTCCCCCATATGCACTCCCCCAAGCACACCACTTCCCATGCTCACCTACCCCCTATGTGCATCAACACCCCATTCGCTCCAACAACCCCCCACTGTGTATCATCACCCATGTGCACCACCCCCCCATGTGCACCAATCCCACATTCGCATTAACACCCCCCACTGTGTATCATTCCTCCCGTGCACACCAACCCCCCATGCTCACCGTCCCCCCATGTGCACCACCCTCCAAAGCGCACCAACCCCCACATGCACACCAACCCCCTTTGCACACCAACCCCCATGCGCATCAACTCTTCCCCATTATGCAACATCCCCCATGTGCATCAATGCCCCATGCGCAATACCCTACCATGAGCATTAACCCCCCCATGTGCATCAACCCCCCATGTGCACCACCCCCATGTGCACCACCACCCCATGCACACCATCCCCTTGATTCTGAGTAGACAGCATAGGATCTTAGAATCACAGAATCCTAGAGTTGAAAGGGATCTAGTAGGTCATCTAGATCCAACCCCCTGCCTGCAGCAGGAAATCCTCCTAGATCATCCCCGATAGGGGTGAGGGGGTCTTTTCAATCAAGGCAGAAGCTCCTGCTGCTGCTGTTGCAAACTTGCAGAGTCAGGCTGGCATCCTACACACTTTCCTGTGACTAAGCCCCAGTGGATTCAATGGGATTTGATTCTGAGTAGAGAGGATAGGATCTTGCCCCTTTTGCTTTCAGGCACAAGCCTTTGCTGCTAGTCCTGCTGCAAACTGCCTGCCTGCTTTGCATAGACAGATCTCACAGAGAAAGAGAGAGAGGTTCCTTGTTAAGTTGCTCAAAAAGACACCAGTGACTCTTTTGGTGAAAATCAGTCATCCTACCAAAATTGGCCATAAAGGTTTTTCTTTTCTGTTTTACTGTACAGTATATTATAGTGTTCTATCACAGTAATTGTGTTCTGTACTACATTACACGGTTTTGAATTTGATTACAGTATTTTGTCATCATTTTTACATACATCATTTTTACATACAGTTAATTTTTTTGGATTGTGGAACCAATTGTTTGAATTTCCATTATTTCCTATGGGGAAATCCGCTTTGTAAGACAAACATGCTTCTAGAACGAATTAAATTTGTCCTACAAGGCACCACTGTCAAAAAATTCATTTTATTGTTCCATGCTGCCAGCTTACAAGAAAAAGGGGATAATGAAGATTTTTCAAGGACACAAAGCTATAAAAGAGGACATGTTATGGAAAAGAGGACACATGGTCACCCTGGATGAGCAGGGAACAAAGAATGTATCGGTAGGATATTTGGCAAAATGCTGACCAGATAAAGGAGTATGCTTGAGGGCTCTTTTTGACCAGTGGTTCCCAAAAACTATAAGGGAATTGAAAACCAAGTAAGTACGTGGGTAAGGAGGGTGGCAGCATGGGGGCAGCATTGGCTCCTCAATACTACCACCGTCAAGGGACTTTTTTCTTACTTCAGGAGCAGATCTGGACTCCTGCTAAGTACTGGAGCTTTCCGTTATCCTCTGAGGTTCTGTAAACAAACTTTATCTCTAAGCATCAATTTCTGGTTTTCACAGAAAAATGGAAGTAGCTGTAGATCTGATTGGCTTGGAGGAGTTCTGATCTGCTCTCAGAGGTATGTGGTATGGGTCCATATAAAAAAGCAGGCACCCGTCAGTCTTGAAAGACTATGGTATCGTGCTCGGCGCTGCATACGATGCATGCGAAGCACGAAGGTTTATATGGAGGATAGGCTGTTACCCAAGCAGCAAATCCCCCCTCTCCACACCACTGAAATAGTCCAATGGAAAGGCAGAGTCGATACAATTGGTTCCAGCTGCGTCGCAGAGCTGGGCTAAGGACAGGAGCTCATCCTGTCTTGTGGGGACCGACCCGGGTCTCGAATTCTGGCCTGCTGATTAAACAGTGTCTTAACCACTTGCACTACCCACAGCCCCATTGGTCCCTATAGTACTGTGATTATTGCAGTGCAGTTGGAGATCCATTCCCTTAAAGGGGAATGGCCCATGTTTGGTTCCCAAGAGTAGGCTGAGACCCATATCTCTGGGAACAACTGGTATGCAACATCTTTCAACTTTTGCAAATTGGTAGACTGCACAATCCTACCTTGTGTTGGAACAGGCAGGCCAGTGGTTCTGAGCTGTATCCAGCACTTTTGGGGCTCCTACTGTGCCACCATAGAGAAAGAGGAAACTTTTCTGATGAGTTCATTTTTTAAAAATGGCAAAAAACTACATTTTTAGATATACAGTGCAATCCTAACCATGTCTCCTCAAAAGTGGGCCCCATTGTGTTACCCCCAGGAAAGTGTCTTTAGGATTGCAGCCACAGGTATTTTGTTTTGTTTTGTTTTCTGCTGCAGATCTGACAAATATAGAATTTCTATTGTTGCCCATTTTTTTTTACTTACAAGCTGTCAGAACATTCTGAGAAAACATCTCAAATGGTAAGTTATTCTGGCTGTTCTTCCACCATAAATGCAAATGGGAAAGAGGAACAGTCTTTTATGACTCCCTCTTATAAACTCTAATTGTTTATAGTCTTCAAAGGCAGTTACATAAAAGAGTTCAATCAATTTTCAATAAGGGTAAAAAAAAAGCTTCATGAGAGAATTTTAACCAATCTTTTAACACTATATTGGCAGGGAAGAAGGGCATTTTTCCAGGAAATGTTGGAGAAAAAATTTCTCCCTGTTCGACCTTAAATTCATGTCCTTTCATGAAAGAAAATTTCACAACATTCTTTGCACAAGTTTGAAGTAACGGTCCTATGCCCATCTGCCAGCCACTTTTAAAATGGCGATTTTTAAACTTTATATGTCCTATCTCTCATTAACAACCAGTTCTATAGAGTAGGTGTGAATCTGCTGGAGCCCACCACTGGAAGTGGTGGAAGTGGAACAAATTTGGTAATTGTGGTTTCATTTAGAAATGGAAATGTGGATGGTTTTTTTTTTTTGGGGGGGGGGGACACCACATGCTCATTACAAGTACTTTTGTTATTGTAATAATGCTATCTGTGTGGGTGCTTCTTATTTTTCACTTTGGCACACCGGAAGACTAGCATGGGACTTGTGCCGGGACTTATACTGTACTAATCCTTAACTGGAAAACCAAAAGTGCACTCAGTCCTTATAGCATGTAGGGATTTCCATGAAATAGTAAACATGGGATGCCATTCCTGCTTTTTGTAAGTCTCTCTATTGAACACTCGCCCCTGGCTCTGGTCATCACAAAGCAAACAGGCCACAGCATTTGCAGAAGCAAAATGAGGATCCAGAAGCTCTTCCGTGGCATGACTGCAGAGTGCATTAAACTGTAATTCAGTGTAATGTCCAGTGGTTCCCAAACTGTGACCCATGGATCCCCACCACCCTGTACAATGTATCAAACTGTAACCCTAATGGATAGCCATGGCCAATGGCCCAATAGGTAAAAGGAGCAACTAGTTGAAAAAGAGCGGGGGCCGATTTGCAGTAGTCCAGTGAACAACCATTGCAATATAGTATGCAATCTAATGCATGGACAACCATGGTCAGGCCTGGCTAATCTGAGAGAGGATGTTAGTGCCAGGTAGCCTTCCCTCCTAAGGTGGTAAAAAGTGTCTTATGGTATGGCATATTTGCAACACCTGGAGGCCAGGTGGATTGGATTACTCTGTGGATCACTGACTAATTTGAGCAAAAGCATCATATTCTGCGCTCAACAACTTAACTTCCTGGTATTAGAGCGTCTGAGGTTGCAATTCTATTCACACTTTCTTGGGAGTAAGACCCGTTGACTATAACGGGATTTATTTCTGAGTAGCCATGCATAGGATAGGGCTGTGAGACTGTAATCCTAACTCCCTTGGCATCCATCATTCTTGAAAGACTATGGTATCATGCTTGACACTGCATGCGAAGCACGACGGCCCAGATAGATCGATATAGAGGATAAGCTGTTACCCAAGCAGCAAATCCGCCCTCTCCACGCCACTGAAATAGTCCAGTGGAATGGCAGTGCCGATATGATTGGTTCCAGCTGCATCACAGATCTGGGCTAAGGACAGGAGCTCACCCTGTCTTGTGGGGACCCGGGTCTTGAACCATGACCTTCTGGTTTACAGGCACAGTGTCTTAACCACTTGCACCATCCCTAACCCCTCAATTAAGTCAGTATAAGTCCCGGCACAAGTCCTATGCTGGCCTTTGGATGTGGCATAAGGCAAATTTCTGTGCTACTTCTGGTGGGTTTGGCCAGACCCTCTCAACACCACCACAAGAAGGGGAAGCGGGTGAGTTGTGCCAGCCTAAATTGGTTAGGATCGCACCCAAAGATACAGGGAGCATAACTGTTGACATTGTTATGTTCTGATAGGTTGTGAGCTGGTGGCAGTCCAAATCTGATCTGGTGCCAATTATAAGAGCAGACAAGATTGCAGTGATATTTTGTGTTATATGGACGATATGGGGCCGATCTGCATGTATGCTTCACTCCATCAGGGCTTCTGAATACTGACTGAAGTTTAAGAGAGGGTAACTAATTTTGCTTTGGCTGCCTGTGGATAGAGGCACAAATGACAGCAGCTAATGGGAGAATATTTTCATCTGCATTGCTGTGCTTGACGCTCATGTCCTCTGCCATCTGCTGCATGTTGTGACATTGGGCAAAAACCACTTTGATTGGTTTCCTCATTGTCCTGTAGAGCTTTCAATAGTCACACATTCTGAAAATGAACATTACAATCAAATGCAATGTACAGCAGTGATGTTCTGCTATTTCCAGATTGCACTTTAGCGCTCCAGCTTTGCTGAATAGATTCAGTAAATAAGATTTCCAAATCCCACATGTGGCTTAATGATAGAGCAAATATATGATTGAGTGCTGTGTGTATGGGATGGCTTGAAAGTCGCTGCAATTGCAGAAGTCTCTGCAAGGCCCTAATCTTTGAGAACATTTCCTTGTCAGCTGGAGAGCGTAGTGGGACAACAGTATTCCTAAAGCATTAACTTAAAACATGTGGTGTTGCATTTGTGTTTGTGCCTCTGTGTGTGTGTGTGTGTTTGTGTGTGTGTGTGTGCACGCGTGTGTGTGTGTGTGCCTTGCCTGTTGCTTGCAGGAGTCCAACAATTAAAGTGACAGTCGGTTATTTTGGGAGAGAATCAAATCCGCAATGTGGTGTTTCTCAGAAGGCAGTGATATCTTTTAAAATTGTGCTTTTGAAATTGCACGGCTGGGTTCCACGGCTGTGGCCTGTTGATATTTTGTACAGCAAATATGATCAGTAGGTGCAAGCAGAAGAATGAGAGGGGGGAGAAATAAAGCCAAACAAACTGTGCACTTTAGACAGGGTGACCATTTAGAATGGAGGACAGAGTGCCTGTACCTTTTACCCTTGCATAGAAAAGAGAATTTAGGCAGGTGCTGCTTTTTAAACCCTTCTCTGTGGAGCTAAACCTGCCTAAATTCCCTCTTCTATGTAATGGTTAAAGGTATAGCCAGGGGTGTCCAACCTTTCAACTTCAGGGCTCCAGGACCTTTAACAAGTAAGCAGAGAAGGAAATTTCAACAGATGAAATTTCATCCCACAGATCACAAGCTACACCTGCTGAAATTCCCTTTTTTACAAGCTTGTTAAATGTCCAGGAGCCATGAAATTAAAAGGTTGGACACTACTGGTAGACATATGGTCACCTCCATACGGTCACCTTGACTTTAAGGCAATGCTGTCATGTTGACAGACCTACATGTGGGGGAAATGGATCTTCAGAAGACTCTGTAATGTATGGGGTTGTTTCAGTACTTTCAACCACCTCCTTCCAGACTTGTACTCATTTTTAGCAGGGCTGGTTCAATTGAATCAGTCAACCCAGGCAGCAGACTATCCACTTACTTGCCTCTTCTTCAATTGTTCAAAGGATAATCTTCCTTCTCTTTCAGTTGTTGCCAAAACACTCAGATCACAATTTAGGCCAGGCCTAACCAGGGAGACCATACAGAATGGAGGAGAGAGTGCCTCTACTTTTAACCATTGCATAGAAGAGGGAATTGAGGCAGGTTGAGCTCATTATAGAAGGGTTTAATAAGCAGCACATGCCTCAATTCCCTCTTCTATGGAAAGGTTAAAGGTAGAGGCACTATCTCCTCTGTTCTATATGGTCACCCTGGGCCTAACCCCACTCCCCGAAATGGCACAGAAGTGCCTTATGGCAGTTTTGCAACACCCATCAGGCCAGCACAGGATTTATGCCAGGACATAGAATCACAGAATTGGAAGGGACTTAATAGGTCTTCTTATTCTGGCCTAATTGGGGATTAGGATTGCCGCATCACACACTCACATGTCTACCACTACTTCTGTACATGCACATAGTATGGTGCCTGAGTTTGCCCTCTAAATTTTATAATTTATTATCCAGATGTGGAAGGGAGGAAACTGCTGAACGAAAACATTGGCAAGTCAAAGAAGCAGAGGATATTATTAAAAATAAAACAGTGAAATTAATGGGGTCCTACCTGAAAGTGTCTTGTGACCCATCTAGTGGACCCACAGTTTGAGAAACAGTGATAATGAATCAAAGAGGTTCCTGGGCTTCTCCTATCCAATTCTGTGTTTTGAAGCCTTTTTTAAAGCACAACAATCAGGAGTGGAAAAGGAGTGGAAAACTGGGGAAAAAATGCAATTATTGCACAAAAAATAGTTGCAAACAAGACAGAGCAGACCGTGTTTCTCAAGCTTCCTTTGAGCTCTGTTGGCTCTGTATAACCATGGGGAATAAGACAGAATCAAACTGTTTATTCCTCCTTAAAGCATGTGGATCTGAAACAGCCAGTGAGTTGGATGAGGAGCTGAGCTAAAGTAAACATCATTCCTTCTAAGACAATAGTGCCAAGCCTGATTTACACCAGGGGAGGAGTTGGCCAAAGGAGAATTGGATACTTGTTTCAACAGAAAGTTGTTCCTCACAACAGTAACGCACTTTAAGCTATGAAATACAACTGCAGATCTTAAAGATAATTTATGTACATAGCACCCAAGCCGCACAGGGCTGGCAGGCAGCCAAAGAGAGGATAAAAATTCATTGTAAAATAAGGACTTGATTAATGTTCTCGTTTGCAAGGTCCATAAGGTCACCTTACTTGAATGAAATGAGAATGAGATGGTGCCGGGTTTGATAGTGCTCGAGCCTATTCAGAGGTTAATGAAGCAGGGTTGCCAACTAACCAGGAAGAAACAAGGTGGGCTGTTGTCCCTCTCAGAACAGGGTTGCCATCTGATCATGAACAAACAGTGTGAACTATTGTTAGCCTAAATGCCTGTTAATTCTGGAGGTAACTATCATTACTATTGTAAAACCTAAGAATGTGTAGATGTAAAAGAGTTAGACCTAAAAAGATTAAATTTTTTAGGGCTGGGGCTCATCAATTTGACTCCGTCGGGCCACTGCTTCAGCGACTACACTGGCTGCCCATTTGTTTCCGGGCTGAATTCAAAGTGCTGGTCCTGACCTTTAAAGCCCTAAATGGCTCGGGTCCACGGTATCTGAGGGACCGCCTTCTGTACAATCCGACCCGTCACCTAAGGTCATCTGAGGGGGCCCTACTGATTGTGCTGCCACAAAGAGATGTGAGAGGTGTGGCAGCCAGAGATAGGGCCTTCTCGGTGGTGGCACCCTGGCTTTGGAACTCCCTCCCCTTAGAACTGAGGAAAGCTCCCTCAATACAGAGCTTCAGGTGGAGCCTTAAAACCTTTTATTTTAAAAAAGCTTTTTAAATGAGGTGGGGGTGGGGGCAGTTGTTTTATTGTTTTAATGCTTTTAACAAATGTTTTTAGTCTGCATGTTTTAATTGTCTCAGTTTTTATTCAATATAATTGTATTTTAATTGTGTTTTAAGCTGTATTTATGATCTATTTTAATGGTGTTTTATTGTATTCTTAATGTCAGCCGCCTTAAGCTCCCTCTTACAGGAAAGGCGGGATATAAATTAAATAAATAAAAATAAATAAATTTCAAATCCCTGCTAAGATATCAAGCTTCCATGGGCCAATCTTGGCCAGTCTGTCAGCCTCACCTACCCCACAGGGTTGTTGTGAGGACAAAAGGAGGGGAGGGAATATGCACTGAGATCCTAAGAGGAACAGAGGCATCCAAATGGAACGAATGAATGAATGGGCCGGCCACACTGCCCTAAACGGCCTGGGAACAAGAACTTGAAAGAGTTTGGTGAATTTACACTGAATATGCATGCCAATTTGGCTCCCCCAATCATGTAAACTGTGTCAGTAACATAATTGGAAGGGAGGAGGGCTGCTGATGCAAACCCTACATGTTTCAACATTTGCCAGCTCTGATTCATGTTGTTCACCAAGAGACTTTTGTGCTGTACTGTTTACACCTGCTCCCCTCTCCCCAATAAGCGAATGGAGTCAGAGGCTTGGGATAAATGGGCCACTTTATTTTAACTTAACAGAACATTCTAGGGAAAGGAACTTGACTCAAATTCCCAAGCAATATGTGATTGCAAGTTTTTATGAAGTGTAGATGCCCACAATTGGGAGGAAGGCAAGTGGGTGGGGTCGATCTTCACATGCACATATACATGCTTATCTTTTACCAATCCATATAGGAGGTTGAGGGCTCTTTTAGTCACTGGAATTCTGATTATAGCAGAGTTCTGTAAAATTAAAAACAAAACAAAAAAAATCAC
This sequence comes from Cryptoblepharus egeriae, assembly GCA_030015325.1. Taxonomy (NCBI): domain Eukaryota; kingdom Metazoa; phylum Chordata; class Lepidosauria; order Squamata; family Scincidae; genus Cryptoblepharus; species Cryptoblepharus egeriae. The sequence goes on along the minus strand of JAREYC010000011.1, from coordinate 19,093,076 downwards.
CTTGGGGTTGATTTTTTTTACAATATGCCTTTGCTAACAATCACCCATTCTTGAACTGAAGGCTGCCTTGTTACAAATTTAAAAGTCATTTGTCTTCCCTCAAATTCTAAGTGGGGATATGTGCCCATTTATCCCACTCTGGCCAAAGCCCTGCCTTTTTTTTACACCTTCACTTCAAAAGAAATGTGTGATCAACCTCTATAGAGCTTGTTTGGTTTTGCTTACACTGGCTGCCATCCTGACAACACTTTCCTAGGAGTAAGACCCATTGAACACAATGGGGCTTACATTTGAGTAAGGATTTTGCTCTCTGTTTCTCTAATCAGTCAAAGTGCGGGCAAAAAGAAATATATCTTGGCATTTAAAAAGATAAAAATGCTGTAGACACATATATAGGAGAGAAATGTTGTGCAAGTGGCTAAGACACTGTGCCTTTTAACCAGCAGGCCAGGGTTCGAGATCCAGGTTGGCCCCACAAGACAGGGTGAGCTCCTGTCCTTAGCCCAGCTTTGCGACGCCAGCTGGATCCAATCGTATTGGCTCTGTCTTTCCATTAGACTAATTCAGTGGCGTGGAGAGGGGGGATTTGCTGCTTGGGTAACAGCATATCCTCCATAACAATCTCACCCAGGCTTTCGTGCTTCACATGCAGCGTATGCAGCGCCGAGCACGATACCCATAGTCTTTCAAGACTGATGGAGGCCTGCTAGTAAGTCCAACCAATTTTTTTAAATTTTTTTGTGGATGAATCTCTCTCTCTCTCTCTCTCTCTCTCTCTCTCTCTCTCTCTCTCTCTCTCTCTCTCTCCTGTTGCAACTCTAAAAATGAAATTATAGCAGATGTTAAAATAGTCCAGAGTGCAACTGCAATGCTGACAATTTCAGGAAGAAAAGTCTTTCTTGATGTCTGCATTTTATAGAGAGATTCTTTCATTTTATAGAGGGTTCTTTCATTTTTTTCTTTTTGACACAGATTGAATAGGAAGATCTGGGATTTTTCAATCTCCATCCCTGATTTTTCATTCAAGTGTCTTTTAATTTTTCTGCATGATCTAATCGCCTTTGCAAACGCTAATTTAATCAACTTCGCCTTACATCTCTGGTATTTATCATAAGACTGCTTTACTCTGCAAAGGCTTTTAAAAGACATGCGATCCTGGCATAACATTGATCAAGAATATCATTTATTTAAGCCAAAATACTTACAAACTGATTTAAATACTAATGAGGCTGAAACTTATAGAGTGGCAGAATGAGAGCAAGACTCCCATATATAGCAGGTCGTTTCCTGCAGCGCAAGCCATTTAGTGTCAGCTGTACAAGCGATACAAGGAAAGGGCACACAGCAGTCCTGACTGGCATTATTCACCCTTTGGAGGGATATAGCTTGATGGCAGAGAGAATGGAGGCACTCCAACCTTGGCACCTCTAATGTAGAATGTCTGCCAAAGAGGTTGGCTTCTTATTTCAATACCAATCAGAACTGCATCAATCAGTATGCCCACTTGATGGTGTTGACCCCAGAATCCTTAACAACAGTGGCAGTGGTAGGGACCAGTGGAGGACAAGTTCATCTCAGGTTAAAAATAATGATGCCTACAGGGATCATGTTGGTAGCTTCTCTTGAAATGTCAGGTGTAAGGGAGTGGCAACCGGATACAGGTGTCTTGTGATTTAGTGTGTTCTGCTGTACCAGTTCTGCAGATGCAGACCAAAATGATCCATCTAACTTCTCATGGTGGCCCAATATACCTCTGGGAGCAGATAACAAGCTACTTGTTTCCACTCTCTTGGGATCTCTTTCAGCCTAGCAAAGCCATTAACCAAAAATCAACAGAATTCAATATCCCCTGGGGGTCCTGGAATGGATCCCATGTGTATACCAAGAGACCCAGTGGTGGGCCCAGCCTGGACCAACAACCGGATCGCTGGAAGTGGGCGGGCCAGTCCGGTGGGCCAGGCCAGCTGGTCGACCAGCTGCAGGACAGCACTGCATGTGCGTCAAGCTTGATGCACATGCAATGTAGGGCTTCCCTGGGTGCGCTGAACCAGTGTGCTCAGTTTTCTAGGCCCCCCCCCGTAGCTATTGGATCAGTAGCGGGGGGGGGGGTCAGAAATAACAACCGGTTCGGGTAATCCGGCCCGAACTGGCTTCAGCCCACCACTGAAGAGACCTCCTCCTCTTTTCTTGTTCAGAAGCTTCCATTAAAAACACATGGATGATTTGTTCCCCAATAAAAATAGTTATGGAGTGTGAAGATCCTCATCTTCCTCCTCCTCTTTCAAGCTAGTTGTATTTGAGAGAGGAGTGAAAGTGAATATGTGGAAAAGAGAGTTGAGGGCTGGTGTATCTCTTGGAAGACACTCTAGTTTAGGGGTGTCTAAGCTTTTTTGGCAGGAGGACCACATTGTCTTTCTGATAGTGTGTTGGGTTGGAAGAAAAAGAGAATTGATTTACATTTCAAATTTGAATACATTCATATAAATGAATATATTGGTGATGAAACTTGTGAATAAATGAATGAATTGAAATTAGTTCAGAAACACTTTGTAGCACACACAGAGAGGGGGTGGTCTTCAAACCAGTTCATAAGCACTTTCACACACAGAAAGAGGAGGTGTATGCAGCCTCCCCAGCCCTCAAAATACTCTCCCAGGGTGTGAAGAGCAGAGCTCCCCTTGCATTTGGAGGATTACAGGGCCAGATTTGGAAGATTTGCCCAAGGACCAGATGAAGGGGGACTACCGAGGGCCAGAAGGAAGCTGATGCCACATGCCTAGGGTTTGGAGACTCCTTTGCTCTCCTCAGAACAAGACCTGAATACAGGTCCCATCACCAAATACATGTATAGTGGAAATGCACAAGATCCTATGAAGAGAGAATATGTGATGTCAGCACTGGCTCCTTGCTTTGGCCAGATCAGCCAGGAAACCTATGGTTAACTCCAGGTCTCAAATTAGCAGTGGGTATGCTATATACCTGCAGCCATTACAGGCAGCCTGGTCATTAGGAGGATAAAAGCAGCATCTGAAAAGGAAAAAGAAGTGTAGAAAGAAGGAACTTGGATGGAAAAAGGAGGGAGTGAATGTGGACAACTGACCCAGCTAATGGACATGTTGATCAATGGATGGACAAATGGACTTCTGAGGATTTCTGGAATAGTGACTGCTGGAGACTGGTGTATGGCTGCTAATCCTTGGAGCTGCTGAGAACCAAGGTGTTGCTGTGTTGGCAGGAGAAACTATTGTCAGAAGAAAGGGAGAAAGGAGGCCTTCTGGTAGGTTAAACAGTTGAGCAGTCCTGGTGATGGTGTTTTGTGGTAGTACAGTGCAGAAAAGGGGCTATTATTGAGGGAAGCAGGAAATAATTAGCTTATAGTGGGCATATTTTCTCCAGGTGAAGCTTGGACTGGAAATTTGGCAAAACAATGTGGATTTGGCACTTGAGGGTTTGGAGCCTGTGATTGTGGCCAGAGCTAAGCTTCCAAATGGAACCAGAGATTCTATTTGGACACATCTGAGGGATGACATTGATGCTCGTGCCATTGATGCCCAGGCACGACATTGATGCTCATGCCAGGGGCTATAACCTGAGCATGTAAAATTTCTAGGAAAGCAGGACATACTTCAATAACAATGGCCAGATTTCTCTAGGGTTCTATGGAGGGCATTTCGGGCCTGGATCACCTCTGGATGGCAACCAGAGACATCTCTGGTTGCCGTCCAAATGTCCCGTGGATTAGACTAGAGCTGGGGTCTCTAAACCACAGCCTGGGGACCAGATGCAGCCCTCGGCAAGCCTCAAAGTGGCCCCCAGAAAGACCCCTCTATCCAACCCTTGGGGAAGACTCATAATCCACTCCAATACATTCTTATATGTACATTTATGTAAATGTAGTCAAATTTGAAATTTAAATTAGTTTTCCTGCCCCTGACACTGTGTCAGGTAGATGATGTGGCCTCCTGCCTTGGAGGCCCCTGGACTAGAGGATTAGTTTATCCATGTGTTTTGTTATTGGGAGAATGTGGATCACCCCACTGATTCTGAATCTGACTATATTGATACCATTATTAAGGGGATGAATGGGACACTTTATGGTACTCTCAAAGGGGAGGTGTGAAGGACCTAGAGCCTGGGTACAGTAATGTAACCCCTCCCAATAATAAAGCCTGACATTTAACTTTCAGTCATCAAACCTTTCTATTCCTTTCTATTCTGTCTCTCTCTATGCTTTGTACTAATGGCTAGATGGCTAGATGATATTTTCTTGACTTCAAGGTCAGCTTACATATCCTTCTCCTGAATGCACTGTCATAACATTGTTCTGTGGACATGGATTCCTATGGTGTATTTTTATGGAAGCAGTTAGTGGGCACCTGTTCTTGGGATGTCATACACTTTAATTCCCCCCTATTCCTTTGTGTCTCATTAATTTGAAGCTTTTTTTAAAAGGTCATGGCAGAATGGCACAGACAAAGGACATTTTCCGATAGAAACCATTTGCCAGCCTGGACTTTAATCTACCTCACAAAACAGGGTCATGCCTGTTTCCTGATGCATTACTCCTCCGAGGATTGACTGCAACCTCAGCTAACCTGGTTTGAGGTGCAAAATTATAACAAGCTCTGCCCTCCTCTGCAAGAAGATAAATTACCAATCTTTCCCTACTGTGAATAACCAGCAGGATGACTATTATTGGCCAGGTTCATTCATGACTTCCATCAGTTGAAGATCCAAATCCAAGATATCAAAGTTAGAGCACCATTGATATGGTTGTTTATCTGAGGTCCTGGGACAAAATCTACACTGTTGACTCCTTTAGGGTTGTCCACACTTTTATTATTATTATTATCTATAACCAATTCATTGTTGAAAACAGTTGTTAAAGTGAGAAAGAGAAATGGATGAGTACAATCTATTACATAACTGGGTCTTGCATACCAAGAGTTAGTGATGCCAAAATGGGAGTGCGGGCTGCACCAGGTGATACACATACAGGGTGATACCACTACTGGCCAAAACTTTTAAAAACATGGTATTTTTGAATAATACTATAATGTTATATAATTCAATTGTTAGGGTTGCAGTGGCTCAGTGGTTAGAATTGGAATTCCGCTCAGCAGGCCAGCAGTTCACGACTCAAGTACTGCCAGTACAGCCCAGCTCCTTCCAACCTAGCAGTATGAAAGCATACAAATGCAAGTAGATAAATAGGTACCACTTCAGTGGGAAAGGCAACCTCCTGGCAAAAGTCCCCTGCAACAGGCCAGCTAGGTATCTTCAAGTCGCATCCATCATGAATTGGAGGAAACTCCAATCCACAACAAGTGGACGCTGTCTCACACAGTACAAACTCTGAAGAAGTTGTCTTTGTTATTTAACATTCAATTCATAGATTTAGAGCACAATCCTAACTAAAAAAATAAGTCCCATTGTGTTTAATGTTCTTACTCCCAGAGAAGTGTGTTTTGGATTGCAGCCTTCATGTAAAATGCAGTGAAACAAATCATGTTGATATACCTTTATTCTATATCACAATTTATAGTCCTTCCCTCAATAAACAAAATGGACTGATACATCACCATACTCACCACCTGTGGCATTCCCCTGCTCACTGTATGAGAGGAGATCCTTCGTGGGAGTAATATGCTGGTCTCTGGCACTGGGTGGCACAAGCCCTTCCATTCAATTTAGTGAGGACTCTGATGCACTTCACAAATTTGTTTTGGTTCTTCCTATCTGGAATAATACAGGGTGCAATCCTAGACAATTTTCTAGCTCTGCAGTAAGGGCAATGCAACTCTGAGGCAACTCAAACTTTGCCTTGAGGAGGCCTCTATGAATAACCCCCCAAACTGCAGGATGCAGCATATGATGTCCCAGTGTCATAGCTATGATAGTGATGGAGAGATGAGTAGGATTGAGCCCTCAATGTTATGTGCAGTTTTTGCTGCCTTGCTGTTTAACTTTAGTACCTGATCATTTGGGAATAAGTCACCAGACCCGATAACAGATCCATGGGAAGACCAACTAGAAAATTCACTTTGAAAACTCTCCACTTCCTTTCTTTTAATCACATAAAAGGGCCATAAAAGGGCCTGACCTCTTGTAATACTACTGGTACATTTACTTGAGCCTTTGGTGAAAGAATTTGACAAAAGCTCTTTGAGAGCCCAAATATATCAGCTGAATTGCCCGTATCCACATGTCTGTAGACACTCTTGAAACTGGTTAGCAAAGGGAGGTCTTCACTATGCAGAAAGCTGGCTGATTCTTTTTTCAATTACACTTTCTACCAGTTTACCTGGAGAAATTTGTAAAGGTGACCAGCCTGTAATTTTCTGGATCCCCCTGGGAAGAAACTGATTTAAATATCATAGTTACATCAGCAACATTCCAAGCTTCGGGCGTGAAAGCTAATTTAAAGGATAAATTACATTTTTTTAGGAGATCAGCAATTTTATATTTGAGTTCCTGAAGAACTGTTGGATGGATGCCATCTGGGCCTAATGATTTGCTAATTTTCAATTTGTCAGTATCACTTGTCACTTTTGTTTGATGCATTTCTTCAGGCTCAATACAAGAGAAGGTCAGTTCGGGCACAGATACTATTTGCACTGTACCTTCTGTATAGAAGAGAGATGCAAACAGATTGTTGTTCTCCGCAACCTCCCCAAATTTTCTTTTTATTTTATATCATCTGATAGTGTAATTTGGCAGGTTTGCTGTATTTAATGTAATTAAATAATTTTGTTGTTTACACAGATGATTGTAGCCATGCATTCCACAGATCCTTTTTTTTATCCCTTCACCATCACCACACCATATAAATGCTGAAGTTGCCTTTTTGCCTTTTTTATTATTCAGCAAGTCTAGTTTTACTCCAGAGCAATGTTTCTCAAGGTTTAACTATCACCATATACAGCGGTACCTTGCTTAACAAGCGTCTCGCTTAACAAGCATTTCACATAATGAAATCTAACAAATAACAAATTCTGCTTCACTTAACAAGAAAGCACGCTATGGGCATGCATGCTATGCAGCTCTGACACTCCACGTGGAGGCTCTTTAAAAGGGCTGCCAGCCAGGGCAGTTGGGGGCAGTTGCCTGGGGGTGCCAGAGGCAGCTGCCCATAACTGCCCCCAAGTGCCCCCACTGACGACCTTGAATCTCCAGCAGCAGCCCAGATAAGCCTCCCAGGAAAGTGTCTTTGATTGTGCCTCTTAACCATGTCTTCCCAGAAGTAAGCCCCATTGTGTTAAATGGGTCTTTAGAATTGCAGCCTAAGTAGTTTTTATAGGATCATGCACATTGAATGCATGTTTTGAATTCAGTTACAGTGCTTTGTCATCATTTTTACATCCAGTTAATACTTTTATATGAATATTTTGGGGGTTGTGGAAACAATCGTCTGAGTTTCCATTATTTCCTATGGGAAGGTCCGCTTCACTTAAAGAGCGTTTCACTTAAAGAACAGGCCTCTGGAACGAAGTAAGCTCTTTATGAGAGGCACCACTGTATTTGACACACTTCGCCTGTTTGAAGTGCTAGCAGAAGTAACTTGCAATGACATCATCAACAGTTATTTCGGTGCTAGAAGTGATGCTATAAAGATACCCTCTGTTCAAACTCATATGCAGTTTAAACAAACTTTTGTTTTGGTTTCAGAGCCGGGCTGGCATCCCTGATCTATGGAACGGTATGATATTTGTTGGCTCCCAAGATACAGCTCTTCTTAGGTTGATGAAATTTGGGTGCTTGAACAGCTAGGAGGACAAGTCCTTCCTGAAAGTTAAGCTGGGTCAAGAAGTTACCCAACCAGTAGCAGATATAACACATCCTGCCCTACCATTGTTAATGAGGATCTCCCCTAAATGGGCCATCAAATTTCATTTGTGGCCTCCTGGAAATAGTTTGGAGGAGAATCTGGAAATTTTGCAGCCCTGCTTTTTCTGCTCAGGAAGAACTTTGCTCCCAAGCAAGAGTGACCATATGTCCTGTTTTTCCAGGACACAATCTCTTTTAAAGCCTTGTGTCCTGGGAAAAATCTTTTCCTTTTCCTTGTGAATAAACAGCATATAGAATTCTTGCAATTAATAAATCATAGGTACTAAATATGTAATAGTATTCAATTTAATAGTAAGTAATATAGTATTTTAATTAACCACATGAAAGCAATATGAAAGTTTTTAGCTTTTATTTTTTCTTGTCCTACATTTCTATGGGGAATTATCCTCTTTTTGTGGTTATATGGTCACCCTGACCCAAGCGAGTAGATTATGATGTTATCTGCTTTTCTTCCTCTTTTAAGCTTTTTTCTCATTCCAAATATTCAGCTACCTTTCCAACAAACTTCTGTTGTACAAGTATTTAAATGATTTCTATTCTCTGTAACTGACATTAAATTGCATGTGACTTTGATTTGTTACTTATTGCTTGTTAATTTTCCCAATTTTAGTTACATTTGTTTGTTTATTTCTCTCTCTCTCTCTCTCTTTGTGTGTGTGTGTGTGTGTGTGTGTGTGTTTGTGTGTGTGTGTGAATGACACATATAGGAAATTTGTGCATGTACAGGAGCAGAGCTGGTAACAATGCACCAGTAAGAGGCTCACGGTGGACAGGAGGGCTTTTGTGAGTGTTAAAGCATGCTTTAGAACAGGGATCAATAAACCTTTTGGTCAAAAGGCTACATCAAATATCTGGTACAGAGTAAAGAGTCAAAAAAATACTTTAAATATAAAATTTAAATAAACAGATTAACAATAGAACTTAAATTAATGAATAAATGAGCTCAAATTTCCAGGATTTCTGTAAGCACCAACACATAGTGCAGAAATAAAGCACACACTGAAATGGATCCCCATTTCACAGGGTGACCAGATACCAAACCCAAAATTACCCCATTCCCCAAAATTCCTATCATCCATGCCAAAATTCCTACCCTGTTTTAAAATGTAGGTCAAATGTAGGACATGTTAAAATAAAGCTAAAAACACTCATATTGCTTTCCCGTACTTAATTTCAACACTATATTACTTCTTTTTAAATTGAAAACTGATGGAACTCTCCACTCACCTCCCTCCCAGTCCAGTTGACCATGTTATAACCTAAAAGATGACAAGGACCCCCAAAATGCAAGACATTCACAACATCCTTTGCAAAGAACCACAGACTTTTGCAACAATCTAAAAATATTAAAAAATCAAAGGACCAGACGCAGACTTTTACACCAATCATAGAGTCACAGAGTTGGAAGGGACCCCAGTAGGTCATCTAATCCAACACTATGCCTATATCAGGAAACAAGTTCCAGAGGTGCAAGACTGCCGAGGCCAATCTGGTTGGACTATGGGTGGGCAGCGAGCGGCTCCCAGAGGAACAAGGGTGGCCGAGCAGTGGGTGGCAATGGAGCTGTGCTCAGGCTGCTGGGAACACTCTGGCCTGGCAAGAAGGCGGGGAAGGGCCTTCCTCCAAGTCCCATCTCTATATTTTCCTGTTCTTGGATAGTCCCAGAGCAGCACACACAGCTAGATGCATGCACAATTTCTAAGATCACTGCTCAGATCCTGATAAAGGCAGTTTTTTTTTTGTTGTCCAGTATGCTCCACCTTTTCCCAGAGACCTCCAGGTATTTCCATTCGTCTGGACACTCTGCCCATTTCCCCCACCCCCATTACATCTCTGGTCATGTTTGGTCAGCTAGGTCAGAGGCTCTTAGGGGACCAGAGACAAGCTGGTGCTGACTAGAGGCTCACCATGGGCCACATCTGGCCCCTGGGTTGGGCTTTGGAGACTTTTGCTTTAGAGCTCAGCTGTTTGTGTCTCAGTTCTGGTCTTGCTGCTGGGATGTAGATGTCCAGGGATCCCAGAGGACATCACCTAAAGTACCACTTGTGGTAACTCTGTTATTGGTTGAGAAACACTGCTCCAAAGTGCACATTCCTTTTCTCCATGTCTCCATGTTCCATTTTATCTAGGAGGTTTTCAGAAACAAAGAAGCTTCGAAGACAAGGAATACTAAACAGTGTTTGACATCCTATTACTTTGTGTTCCTCATCCTCATATTGTGTTCCTTATCCTGTAAAGCATCCTCATTTTGATGAGGGTTTAAAATATAAACGACAAGTGAAAGAATGGGAATGGAGCATCTTTAAAGTTGCAACAAATCATTTTACATTGATAGAATCCCGGGCTACAGTCCAAACACAGCGATTGCCATAATGCAAACTGATTTCAGGAGACTTCAAAATAGCCCAGATACTGCAGTGATTGGCAGGTGCTTTAGAAACAGCTGCCAAAATCTCATTGATTTCCCCCCAAATTCTTCTTTGAAGGACTCTGGATCATTTATGTGAAACTATTTAACCACACATGCCTGACTTCTTGTGGTCTTGCTGCTTTTTTTAAGTACTATAGTCAAATTCAACAGTAGAATTTAGCAGTGATGGGCATCTTGACTCATAAGATTTGGACTTAACTTGCCAAACATATATTGTCTACAATTCTATATGCAGTTTCCTGAGAGTATGGGCACAATCCAGAGTAACGATGCGGAGTCCTTGCTCTGGTGTAAGAACAATTTACTCTGGATTGCAATATGAATTTCCCATAGGTTTTCACTAGGTGGTGCAGTAACTACAGGTGCACGTAATATCTCTTATGTGCTCCCGTGGTTACTCTGGATTGTAGGGTATGTCCCATAGAAGACAGTGGGATTTACTTCTGAGTAGACATGCTTAGGATTGCACCCATTTTCTTTTATTCAGACTTCAGTTACATATGTTTTGAAACAGGAAGTAACAGGGAAGTTTCTTGGGAACATATTGAGACTCTGAAGCCTGCTGCTACTGTCCCCTCTTCACACTACTCATTCTCTCCTACTTTGCTAATCAGAGATGCTTCCTCCTTCCCAGTGGTGTAACTATCCACGAAGCTAAAACATCACCCCTCTGATGTGTCCATGCCCCAGAATGTTGGCATGGTGATGTACCATTGCCCCATCCCTGCTGGTTTTTTGGATATGTTTTGATAGAACAGAAATATTTCTGCAAGGTTTGTTTCATTGCATTCAGAATGCAACTATTCATTGACTGATATATACCATGATGATATTATTTGAAAATACCAAGATCTTAAACATTTTGGTGAGTAGTGCTATCCTACCCAGTCCTGTGTGCATCACCTTGCCACATGTCCCATGCAATGCCACTGCTCCTTCTTTATAGGACTGTCTGCTCAATGGAATTCAGAAGGTAGAAATTCTGTTTCAGAACTAGGACTGTGGTGGTGAATTTAAGGGAGGCTAATCAGTCTAAAGTGGGCATAAGATGTTCAGCAAAAGGAATTTGGCACATTGCATGTGGAAAGCATTACTTAAATAATAGAATCACATGGTAAAGCAAGTCAATCCTGGAATTCTGCAAATATGGGAATCTACTGTGATGTGTCTGCAAAGAAGACAAATGCCATTTTAGGCTGCATTAAGAGGACTGTAGCTTCCAAGTCGTGAGAAGTTATAGTTCCTCTTTATTCTGCATTGGTTAGACCTTATCTTGAGTACTGTGTTCAGTTCTGGGCACCTCACTTTAAGAAAGATGCAGCCAAACTGGAGCAAGTCCAGAGGAGAGCAACAAGAATGATCAGTGGGATGGAAGGGAAGACCTAAGAGGAAAGGTTGGGGGAAGTTGGGATGTTCAGCCTGGAGAAGAGGAAGCTGAGAGGAGACCTGATTGCCCTCTTCAGATACCCGAACTAACCTGAACTTCACTGAACTTATTTGTTGGAGTGTCTCATTCACGATTTGACTTGAAATGGCTTTAAATTTCGTGTGGGTCAAATTGTGAAGACCACATAAAACTCAAGTGTTGAGAGGTGGTTGTCCCAGTTCAGACTCGGTGTCTTGACCACATTCCCTCTATTTATCAGACCAATATTCAAGCATTTGCCAGACCAATAAAACACATGTATAACCATCCGAATTTCCTGGAGGAAAAGACAGGTTTACTTGTGAAAAGGAGGAAAAATCTGGTAAACACTTTTGAATGATTTGCCCTTTCCGAACACAAAGCCAGGCTATGTTTAATGTTTTCGTTCTTTACGCCACACACATTGTTTGTAAATGCCAAATGGCTACAGCTGTTTATATATAACCGCAATAACCATCATCGTCACTCTCAAGTGGAGACCTTGTATGTCATTCTGGAGCATGAAATGAATTTTTATCACTGAATTATAAGCCAATCAAAACCGGGGTGCATAATGGGAGTACTGACAGTTGATCATGTTGGGTTTAATTAAATGGGGCACCAGCATAATTAAAACTCAAAGGTTTTGAGTTATTAATGCATCACGGTGGCAAACATTTAACCTTATAAGAGTGGTAAAACCCTTATTAAAGCAGGGCAGATGAGGACTGTGAGATAGCTTGTTAAAAGTTTCCACAACTTATTCTGTTAATTCCGCATGGCCAGAAAGGCGTATTTTTCAAGCTCTGCTTTCAATGTACCATTCATAGAAACACTAGAAGAAACTCAAAATGGTGATCTAAGAAGATTAATTTGTGCTGTAAGTTAACTGGGTTTGACCTTGAAATATGCAAGTTCTCATAAAGAAGTAGAAGTGGTTGTGTATAGCTGGCCCTTAGTATCTACAATGATCCATTCCTCAACCCCCATCAATACCAAAAATCCTTGGATAATTAAACCTACAGGTAAGGGGCATTAAAGGGATTTGGGACATGTTTTTGATTTAGCATGTGTGCCAGTCCACATTGAGGTCATCACTTGATGTCTCAGTCACAACCAGAAGTGCTTCCAATCACATCCAGAGGTATTCTGAAGAATGGGAAGACCATGTGCAACCTCCCAGCATCTTAGAAGGTCTTTTGGAGGCATTGGAAAGGCACTTCTGATTTCTGTGAGAACTGGAAGTTCCTGACCATCTCCTCCAGAAGGCTTTGTGAGGCCCATATGCAACCTCCTGAATGTGACCAAAAGGTTTTCTGGTTGTGTTCTTGAGATCAAGGTCCTCCAGTGTGGATCAAAATCCGTGCAGGTGCCAAACCCACAAGGAGGGCCCACTGTACCAGAGCCTGGCCAAGTCAGTAACCAGAGGAAATCACCTTCATGCAAATTTCAATCTTTCAAATGTAATCTGTGGACCGTAACAAAAGGAATCCCTTCAGTACAACTTTGTGTCAATTTCTGCCTGTTATTGCTTCTAACCTGGGCAGATTTATTCTGTATAGATCTTTTTTGTAACATATAGTCTGGCTGTCCTCAAGGGTTGTATTTATTACAGTTTCACAATCACAATGACTTGCAAGTGTGAAGGGACTGGCGTTTTGGTTTGTTGTAAGCCATCAACTGTCAACTGACTTGCCACAATCTTATCAGCCCTGATAAACATTGTGCCCAGGATCTACCTTGGGTAGCTTGAATCTAAATGCAAACGTTAAGTGTGTTCAGCTACAAAAAGAATTTGTCAATGAAGAAGAGTTCCTTCACTGCAAATAAATAAATAAAATAAAATAATGCTAACTGTGTTGTACTCTGTGTGTATGTTTTCCTAAACACTATTTTTCTAAGTCTTCCAGAGCAGTAGAATTTTCTCCTTCAAAAAGAATAGAAATTATCAATGCTCTCTCAGCAGGGTATCAAAATGAGTAGAGGAGGGGCTGAGGGCATCAAACATCATGACTTACAGCCCAATCCAGAGCAACTAATCTGTCCACATAAGAGCCCTTAGGTTGCCCTATCTAACACTAGGTTGGAGCAACTGCAAGATGCTTCAGCCCAGTTACTCTGAAGGAGGCTTAGGGCAGAGCAAGGCAAGATAGGGTGCCCTAAGAGAGGTGGACCTGCTCTGCCCTAACTGGGGCAGCCTAAGCAGCTCAGGAGAGGCAAGTTGAGGGCATGTTTAGCATTGCCTAGGGCAGAGCAGTTACTCTGTATCCAAAGCCTGTTTCCAAGGCAGAAATGCCCTCTTCCAGCCCTCAGAGTTATACCACCTCAGGAGCAGGTATAGTAATGAGTAGACCCATAAGGGTCCATGATAAGGCCCGAGTAAGAATGGCAGTGCTGACCAAAAATCTGAGTTCTTGGCCATCCTAGCTGCAACCCCTTCCTCTCAACCTCAGGATATGGAACAAACTACGGCTGCCCACAAACCTCAGGATACAGCAGGCCACTCCAAGAAGCCCCTTGTATTCACTGTAGAATGTACTGGCCTCTCATCAGGGACTCCTTATAAGGCAGGCACCCAGTGGCGTCACCAGACTGGTGCGGCTGGTGTGGGCTGCATTGGGGATGCGCTCCGTATGGGGTGATGTGCCGGAGAAGTTTGACTGTCCTTTGGCAGGCCCTGGGCGTCAGCACACCCATTCAGGCCTGCTCCAAGGCGGAGAATCAGCCAGAAGCTGACACTTGTCTGAGGAGCTGGCCTGAACGGCCATCTGAGATGCACTGCGCAGAAACACACTGAGCATGCCCAACAGCTTCAGAGGAGATTTCCTTAGAGCAGAGAAAGTCCGCGCCTCTGCACAGCCATTTGGCCTCACTCAGGAGGCAGAGCGGCAGCCGAATGGCTTCAGAAAGAGTACTGCACAGGCACCAACTCTGACGCCTGCACAGTCTCCCCCGAAGCCAAAAGGCTTCAGAAAAGTACTGCGCAGGTGTCAGAGATGGTGCCTGCGCAGTACTCTTTCTGAAGCCAGTTGGCTTCAGAAACAACTGCACAGGCGCCAACTTTGGTGACTGTGCAGTCCAGGTGGGGGGGGCACGCATCCCAGGGATGACGCACAGACTTCCGCAACAGGTGACGTGCAGAGTCATGTCACCACTGTAGGCACCACAGCTGTTCCTTGTTCAGTGTGATCTGAGGGGTGTCTCCTCAGGAGCAAGTCTTCCCCTTGTGTCAATTACTTAGCATGCTCTGGAGCAGTTAGGGCAGGCCAGGCTTCCTGACTCTCTGGATACAGCATAACTTTCTGCTCTGGATACAGAATAGTTAGGAGAGTGCAGTTAGGTCAGAGCAGGCTGAATTTGCTCTGGATTGCTGCCATAGACAGGACTACTGAAACACTGGCAATCAAACAGAAGACCTCACACTTGCTTTGCTATAAAGAAATGTGTCAGTTTCCTGACTTGCAGTGGTGCAAATCAAAGTGGAGAAACAGAAGTTTTCGTTCCAAAGCACAAGCAGCCAAAAGGGTGAGCTCCATTAACTGACAGGCTCATAAGTCTGAACACTGTTACCTTTCAGGCAACCTAACCGTGCATTGGGACAACAGATGCTTTACAAATTGTCTACATCTGTTCAGTATTTTCTCTTTGACTTGATGTGTTTCTTTGTTAAGTGGTTATTAAAAAAGGATAGCAATCATATTGCTTATATGTGTGCTTTTATGTTAGGAACTGGTTCAACTAGTTACAATCAATTAGCCATATTAGAGGCAAGCAATTAACCATCAGTTGCATTGAAAATGTCCATGTCCTTGCAGCACTGGGATTTGTGTCACACTGTGTGGAAGGCCAGTGCATCACCCTTCTGATGGATTCCCTGCAATGCAGTGGGTGGTGCACCCTACAATCCAGAGTAACTACGGGAGCACATAAGAGATATTTACATCAATGTAGTTACAGCACCACCCAGTGAAAACCTATGGGAAATTCATATTGCAATCCAGAGCAAATTGTTTTTATGTCGGAGCAAGGACTCGCCGTTGTAATTCTGGATTGCGCCCACAGTGTCCCAGGTGGTAGGCATGGTGATGCCCCACCCCTGCTGTTTTTTGACTATAGCTTTTGATAGAATAGGAATATTTCAGAATGGTTTGTTTAATTGTATTATGCATGAAATTATTCATTGGGTGATATATAACATGATAGTATTTAAAAAAAAAACTAAGATTTTTTAAAATTTAAGAATTGACCAGTAGTGGTATCACCCATGCACATCACCTGGTTTAGCCTACACCTGCTGGCCCCACTAGCAAAACCACTGCACCATTTCAGTCATCCTGCAGTAGATTTCGCACAGCCAGAAATAAGTTATTTGGCTTGTGATACACAATTCATTTCTGGAATGCCATCAGGGGGACAAGGTGACTGTCACCGAGTGACTTGAAGGGGATGAGACAAATTCATGGAGTGAAAATGAACAGAAGTGAATTGCTCGTGTTTGTCTCCCTCAATGAAAAAACATGTTGGAAAGCAGATTGAGAGTCTCGCCTTCTCTGAGTCTGAGACTACAGTGTGCATTTCCCCCATGTGGCTGGCTCTGCGGGAAACGTGAGAGGCACAGGTGCCTGTAATTTAGACAGAGAATTGAGCATGTTCCATTAATGCTCACTGAATGCTCATATCCATTTAAATTGCATTAGGCTGTATATTAATGTGATAGGCCTCCATGCCATAGAGGGAAAAGGTCAAGCAGGCTCTGCTAAGTATAAGAATGAATATAAATATCCGAGGATGAACAAAACATCCTGAAATTATCATTATGTCAGGCTAAGTTTACCACAATGGCCAGGTACGTCTCTAAGAGCTCAGCAGAGGGAAATTATAATCCTCCTAGCATCTTCTAAACTGAAAAGGGTTATTAAAGCAAAGGCCAGGTACAGACTTTTCCGTGACATGCTGAAATAACATAATCAAAATTCTCTTTATACCGTAATGTGTGGTTCTAGAGAAGCCGTATCTGTTGTTTCATCCCAAGGTGGGATGGAAGCACATTTGGCCTGGGTCTTATGGCTAATGGAAGCATGTCATTATGGGGGCACTGGATATTTTGCAGTGGTTTTTTTTATAGTACATGCCTTCCTGTAGATCCAAAATGTGCCACATACACTTGATGTTTCCATGATTGGACTTAACATGAGATCCCAGAAGAATCTTAAGAGTATTACTGCTCCACAACTTCCTCTGAAGCACCAGAAAATGTGCTGGCGCAAATCACATGGCTGCCAGTATCACTCATGTGCCTTGCATCATCAGGGAAATGGAAACATTACTGGCATGTATTATAGGTGCTGCTGCTTTATGGAGCAAGACTTTTGTTAGGATTGTGAAGCTCTTCACTGCTATGCTACATGATCCTAACCATGATGCTACATGGTTTGAGCATAAGGAGCAGTTTTCTTCCATTTAGTAAGGAAGTCCTATTTATCTCACCACAGTGACATTTTGCTGGTGTCTCTCCTGTGTCTCTGTTTTTGTGAATCTTCTGAGGCAGGGAACTATTCCTTCATTTTATCAGCACAGGAGCTCCTCAAGGGTGTGTGCTCTCCCCGTTGCTTTTCTCCCTTTATACAAATGACTGCACCTCTTCGGACCCCTCTGTTAAAATTTTAAAGTTTGCAGATGACACAACGGTCACTGGTCTTATTCGTGATGGTGATGAATCTGCATACAGACGGGAGGTTGATCAACTGGTTCTGTGGTGCAGTAGGAATCATCTGGAGCTTAATTCACAAAAAAACTGTGGAAATGATGGTAGACTTTAGGAAGCAACCCCCTATGCTACTTCCACTTTCCATCTGTGGTAATGTGGTTTCAGTGGTGGAGTCCTTCAAGTTCTTGGGCTCTGTAGTCTCCCAAGACCTGAAATGGTCAACTAACATCAGCAGCATCATTAAAAAGGCTCATCAGAGGATGTTCTTCTTGTGTCAACTGAGGAAATTCGATCTGTCTCAAGAGCTGATGACCCTGTTTTATAGGGGAATTATTGAATCTGTTCTTTGCAGTTCCATCACTGTCTGGTTTGGCACAGCATCCAAACTGGACAAGAAAAAACTACAAAGAACTATAGGTATAGCAAAGAAAATGATTGGAGTCAGTCTGCCCTCTATGGAGGATCTATATATCGCTCGGGTCAAGAAGAGAGCCATGAGTATTGCTGCAGACCCTCTTCACCCTGGACACATTTTGTTTTGAGCTTCTTCCCTCTGGACGCCGATATAGGACTCTGTACACTGTCAACTAGGCACAAGGACAGTTTTTTTCCTTGCGCCATTAAATTGCTGAACCATCAACTTTGCTGAGGGACTTTTGGAAATACTGAAGTAGTGTTCTATCTGATGTATGCTCTGTATGTATTGTTTGATATTTGTGTGTTGGTGTTTGTATGTCTGCAGCCATTGCCGAAGCCAAATTCTGGGTATGGAGTTCATACTTGGCCAATAAATAAATCTAATCTAATCTAATCTAATCTAATTTTTCTTTACAGAGTAAACTGCTTTGCAAAAGTTGTGCAAAAGCAGTGTATATATATTAATATTTATATGGGAAGCTGCTGAGTTAGATCCTTGGTTCATTTATATCACTAGTTCTATAAAACACACATACATGGGGAAAAAACCTAAAAGGGGGCGAAAAAACCCTGGCCATTAATGCACAGAAGAAAAATGTTCATACAGAAAACTGCTCATCTGAAAAATGCCCACAAGGAAAAATCACACATGCAGTAATTTTCAAAATAACACTCGCCCATTAAATTTCCCTACCCTAAGCCTAACCACTATGAGCACAATCCTAACCATGTCTACTCAAAAGTAAGCCCCATTGTAGGTAGGTAGGTAGGTAGGTAGGTAGGTAGGTAGATAGATAGATAGATAGATAGATAGATAGATAGATAGATAGATAGATAGATAGATAGATAGATAGATAGATAGATAGTGTTCAATGGGTCTTACTCCCTGAAAAGTGTCTTTAGGATTGCAGCCAGAGTGTGCATATTTTTCTCTGTGGGCAATGTTCTTGTGCTCATTTATGACTGTGTTTTTTCAATTTGTGGGACTTTTCATGGGCTGTGTGTGTGTGTGTGTGCGCGTGCATGCGTGCGTGCGTGCGTGCGTGTGTGTGTGTGTGGTTACCATCTCAGCATTGTCAACACTGACGTATAGCACTCTCTAGACTGGGCTGACTTAGCCTAGGCTTGGCTGCCTGGGAAACCGGGACATGGTTGCAGACCTTTGATCTCTTCCCAGCTTGAAAGCAAACCATAACAGACAAGCAGCACATAAAATATTCCATACCACTGAAATGGTGTGCAGGAGATGCTGTTGCTTTGAGATGGCAATTTGACTATAACCCTATTCAGAATTCAGAAGCCTAAATTGGTTTTGGGGGAGTGGTATGAAGTGTTTCAACTTGAGTTGGGGGCAGGAAATAAAAAATGGTTTGGATATAATTTTATTTCTTATAGAATTTATAAGAATTCCTATATTCAAACTCATTCATACAGGTGCTATTCACTTTCATGTGAGTCGGAAGTGACATTCAATTGCTTTTTAACAGAATGATTGTGAGACAACTTACAAAAATCCCCTCATCTGAGATCCAAAAGAAGAATTTTCAAAAGCTTAAGAGTTTTTCTTATCTCATAGTCGTGGATGCATCATAGCCTCTTTCCTCATAATGGTAGTGTCCAAAGGCATTTCAAAAGGTGATCCTGCACTGTGTATACTTCTTTCACTTGAGCTTTTGAATGAAGCAGATGAGAGATCTCTTTAAATTGGTCACTACCATACAATGGGGTTTATCTGTTCTATCATGCTTTGTCTGTATGATAAACCCATTATTATTTTTTTTAAAGCAGGGAAGCACTGTGATTTTCAGGAACTGAAATTACATTTATAACTGAAAGGTATGCCTGCCTGCAACATTTGACCTTTCTAATAGGCTAAGCAGGACGTGTAATGGATGCTCTGCAGTTAATGGTCTTAGAGGAATGAGCAAAGCTGACCTTTAAATAGGGACCTTACTTAGCGATGCACCAAGAAAGTCTTTGGCATGGAAGCATTTATAATAGGGATTGAGGTGATCCCCCTCCCTTTATTCTCATTAAGTATTTGTAGTTGAATCAAATTGTTCTGGCACCCAAAAAGAAACATGCTGATTTCATTCCAGGTGCCCCTTTCTCCATTTTCTACTTTTCAATAACTGGAAAAAATCAAGGCATGAGCAAAACTCTCCAATTCTATTCTTCAGCAAGTTTGCTTAGACTTACCTGGAATGGGAAAATCCAGGGTGGATTGATTCAAGTCTCCTCCCCCTTTAATTTGACTTGAAAACATTCCTAATGGGAAGAATTTTGTCCAGATCATTTGGGGTTAAAATGGGGGAGGGAGTGACTGACATTCCTAAACTGAAGAATACATTCCATGTTTCCACAAGCTGTTCATTCGGTTCATATCAACATTCCTTCCCTAACATAATTGTTTGTGTATGCTGATCACATCCTTCTTCAAAGAAGCAATCGTGATACTGTTGCATAGATGATCATGCCTAGATCACTCTGCGTAATATGTAACCTCTGCAGGTGTAGACTATTTCACAACTACAGGAATCTTTTCCCTTTCCCCCTGGGTTGGTAGTATTCCAATTTCAACACCATAAGAGAGAGACTGTTGTTCAGTGGATAGCTGAATGTTTTGTATATAGAAAGTCAAAGGTTCACACTCTGATCATATTAACCCTCGCCAGATACCACGAAAAAAATAATCTCCAGAGTACCATCAGATCTTTTTGATCTGATTGTAAAAAACCAGTGGTACCATAGGTTAATTTGACCCCACTGTAAAAAACTTTTTGTTTTGCTTTTCAAATTTAATTATACTTTAAACCTTTGTAAGAAATATTGATTAAGAGAGGCATATTTTTAGAAACCTTCAAATAACTTATACACAGGTATTTTCACTTCGCCATTCATTAGGCTGAAGAGAATCATAGAATCATAGAGATGGAAGGGACCTCATAGGTCATCTAGTCCAACCCTCTACCTGCAGCAGGAAATCTGCCTAGAGCATCCCCGACAGGTGCTTGTCGAGCCTCTGCTTGAAGATCCCCAGTGAGGGAGAGTCCACCACCTCCCTTGGCAATCTGTTCCACAGCTGAACCGCCCGAACCGTCAGGATTTTTTTCCGGATATCCAACCGGAATCTCCTCTCTTGCAGCTTGTACCCATTGGTTCTGGTTCTGCTTTCAGTAGCAGCTATGAACAAATGAGCCCCTTCCTCCCGATGACAGCCCTTCAGGTATCTGAAGAGGTCAATCATGTCTCCTCTCAGCCTCCTCTTCTCCAGGCTGAACATCCCAAGTTCCCCCAACCTTTCCTCGTGTAGGGCTTCCCTTCCATCAAACTGATCATTCTTGTTGCTCTCCTCTGGACTTGCTCCAGTTTGGCTGCATCTTTCTTAAAGTGAGGTGCCCAGAACTGAACACAGCACTCAAGGTGAGGTCTGACCAATCCAGAGTAAAGAGGAACTAGAACTCGCAACTTGGAAGCTACAGTCCTCTTAATGCAGCCTAAAATGGCATTTGCCTTCTTTGCAGACACATCACACTGCTGACTCATGTTCAGCTTGTGATCCACGGCAACTCCAAGCTCACATGTTGTGCTGCCAAGCCAAGTATCCCCCATTTTATACCTGTATTTTTGGTTTTTATTTCCTAAGTGCAGAACCTTGCACTTCTCCCTGTTGAAGTTCATTCTATTTGTTACAGCCCAGTGTTCTAGTTTATCCAGATCCTCCTGGAGGTTTCTCCTGTCTTCTGATGTGTTTGCTACTCCTCCCAGCTTGGTGTCATCTGCAAATTTGATCAGACTCCCCCGTATCCCTTCCTCCAAGTCATTGATGAAAATGTTAAAGAGAACTGGTCCCAAGACAGAGCCTTGGGGTACCCCACTTGAAACCGACCTCCAGGTTGACACAGAACCATTTACTAAAACCCCTTTGAGTGCGGTTGTTGAGCCAGTTGCAGATCCACTTAACAGTTGCCTCGTCTATATTTTATAATAATAATAATAATAATAATAATAATAATAATAATAATAATAATAATAATAATAATAATAACAACAACAACAACAACAACAACAAAACCTGAAACTCAGAACCTGAGTTTAATAATAATTACAACAACAACAAAACCTGAAACTCAGAACCTGAGTTGTTGTTGTTGTTGTTGTTGTTGTTGTTGTTGTTGTTGTTGTTGTTGTTGTTGTTGTTGTTGTTATTATTATTATTATTATTATTATTATTATTATTATTATTATTATTATTATTATTATTATAACCTGAAACTCAGAACCTGAAAAATGTGGCTACCAGAAGAGGATGTACCAACTCTGGAACCAAGAATTCCCACATTCAAATACAACCCATCTTAGACTGGCTGACCAGAGAGATTCATAGTCTGGAAAAAGATCTTCACTGATGTTAAACTGGAAGAAATAAGGAAAAGCTGCAAAACTGAAGAACAGCAGACTTCTGTAGCTGCTGTGGGAGAAGCTCCCATATTGGGAGACACTAAACCAGAAGAAAGCATGGAAATTTTGTGTGAAGCTGAGCAAGAACCTGAAGGCCTTGGTGAACTGCCAGGAATACTGACTAAAAGGCAACAAGAACTGAAAGATAAAATCCTGACCCATGCTGCCTCAAATGCTGAAAGGACAAGGCTTCAAGCTCTGAAACATATACCCAGAAAGCACCTAGCACCACTAATAAAAGACGCCAATGCTGCACTTGCAACAATTTACATAATATCTATTGAACAAACAAATCAGCTCACCTACAGCACAGGAGTGATAGTAACAGAAGAACTGGGGATTGAACCACCAAAGTCCTCTGGAAAATCAACTGGAAAACCAAAATGGAAAATCAGACTGGAATTGAAGATCAAGAGTTTGCGATCAGATGCAAGTAACTTAAAGAACATGAAGGAGAAAACACTGAGGAATGACAAAATCAAGCAATATCTGGTCAAAAAGTACTGGCTGAACACAAGGAAGATTGAAGAAGCCATGGAAATTGTGAGACAGCAGATAACAGCTACAGCCAGAAAAATTGAAAGATATGAAGCCAGAATCATCCAGTACAGACAAAATCAAATGTTCCAGTCAGATCAAAGGCGCTTCTACCAGGCGTTGAATCAGAAAGCAGATAGAAAAGTAATAAAACCTGAGAAAAATGTGACTACTCATTTCTGGAAAAACTTATGGGAAACAGAGAAAGATTACAACAGAGGTGCTGGGTGGATAAAAGAGTTTGAAGAACAATTCTCAAAGAACAAAATGGAACAGATGGAAATAACAACTAAAATGATCAGAGAGAGAGAGTGAAAAGAGTTAAAAACTGGACTTCACCTGGTAATGATCAGCTCCATGGGTTCTGGCTCAAGTACCTGACTAGCCTGCATGGAAAAATGGCTGAACTATTTAATGAAATGCTATGAACAGGTAACATCAGCCAGTGGTTAACAACTGGAAGGACTCTACTAATACAGAAGGATCCAGCAAAAGGGATATCACCAGGAAACTTCAGGCCAACAATGTGTCTACCCATCATGTTCAAGCTGCTGACAGGCATCATAGTTGATAGGATTTACCTGGAAGTAAATAACATCTTACGAGTGGAGCAGAAAGGCAATAAACGGAGAAGCAGGGGCACAAAAGATCAGCTCCTGATTGATAAAATGATACTGGAGAATTGTAAAAGCCAGAAAACCAATCTGCACATGGCTTGGATTGACAATAGAAAAGCCTTTGATTTATTGCCACACAGCTGGATCATAAAATGTCTGGAGTCCATCGGGGTCAACAAAAATCTTACAAATTTCATTGAAAATGCAATGAAACTCTGGAAGACAGAATTATTCATAGCCAATGAAAGTTATGGACTTGTCAACTTTAGATGGGGAATCTTCCAGGGGGACTCATTGTCCCCATTGCTGTTTGTCATCGCTATGATCCCTTTGTCAGTGATCCTACAGAAAGCAAATCTGGGTTACCAAACTGCCAAAAATTCACAGAAAATTTCACATCTATTGTACATGGATGATTTGAATCTCTGTGGAAAGTCAGAAGCAGAAATCCAGTCACTCACCAATACAGTCCGAGACTTTAGTACCGACATCAACATGGAGTTTGGCCTGGACATAGCGGCACAAAAGAAAGGGAAGATCACGGAAAGTAATGGCATTGAAATGCCGAATGGTCAAGCCATTAAATGCCACCAGCCTGAAGCCTACAAATATCTGGGCATACTGCAGCTGGACAATATCAAGCACGGTCACGTAAAAACTGTGATCAGCAAAGAATACATACAAAGGGTTAGAAAAATTTTGAAGAGCAAATTGAATGGTGGCAACATTGTAAAGACTATAAATACCTGGGCCATGCCTGTAGTTAGGTATACTGCTGGCATTGTGAACTGGACACAAAAGGAACTGGATGACGTGGACAGGAAAACAAGAAAATTATTGACCATTCACTATGCATTACATCCACGTAGTGATGTTGACAGGCTGTACCTGCCTAGAAGATCAGGGGGCAGAAGACCTTTGCAAGTAAAGTAGTCGGTGGAAGAAGAAAAACATGCCCTAGCAGATTATGTGTGAGGGAGCCAGGAATCTGCTCTGATTGAAGTCAGCAAGAGAAAGTTGTTGAAAGTGCAGCAGAGCAACTATGAATATGCAATAGTGCAATTCAGGCTCGGACTGCCAGTTGGCAGAATAAAGTATTGCATGGCCAATTCCTTGCCAAGATTGAAGGAAAAGTGGATCAGGATAAGACCTAGTGGAAGACTGAAGAAGGAGATGGAAGGCCTGATACTTGCTGCCCAAGAACAGGCAATCAGGACAAATGCCATCAAGGTCAGAATTGAAAAATCAGCCGATGACCCCAAATGCCGGCTCTGCAAAGAAGTGGATGAAACCATCGACCACATTCTAAGTGGCTGCAAGAAGATCGTGCAGACTGACTACAAACTAGGCACAACTCTGTTGCTCAGATGATCCACTGGAATCTATGCCAAAAGTATCATCTGCCAGTGGCTAAAAACTGGCGGGACCAGTTGCCTGAAAAAGTGGTTGCAAATGAGCAGGTCAAGCTTCTGTGGGACTTCAGGATACAGACGGACAAGGTCTTGGAACACAATACTCCAGATATCACCATCATAGAAAGCAGTAAGGTGTGGCTTGTTGACATCACCATACCAGGTGACAGCAGAATTGAGGAGAAACAACTGGAAAAGATCTCCCGCTACCAAGATCTAAGAATCGAATTACAGTGTATCTGGTGTAAACCAGTGCAGGTGGTTGCAGTGGTAATTGGCACACTGGGTGCAGTGCCCAAAGACCTTGGCAGGCACCTGAAAACAATTGGCATTTACAAAATATCACTCTGCCAACTGCAGAAAGCCGCTCTTCTGGGATCAGCACTATACGCTGCTACATCACACAGTCCTAGACTCTTGGGAAGGGTCCGACTGGTGATGTGAATGAAACCAGCATGAAATAGTTCGCTGTGTATTTATGGATAATAATAATAATAATAATAATAATAATAATAATAATAATAATAATAATAATAATAATAATAATAATAATAATAATAATTTATTGTCATTGTATAGACGTACAACAAAATTCATAAGACATCCAGAGACCAGCCCCGACAACCCCCCCCAACAACACCCCCACCAAAGACCCTCTTTAAACACAAAACAACTGCACAGCACACCAAGTAATAGCATTCTTTTTTAGCATATTTTTGCATATTTTTCCCACTTCCCAATTAAAATGTCATGTGGGACATCTTCTCAAATGCTTTGCTGAAGTCAAGATAAATGACATCCACAGCATTGCCACTGTCCAGTAAGCTCTTAACCCGATCAAAAAAGGAATTCAGATTTGTCTGGCAAGATTTATTCTTGGTAAATCCATGCTGGGTTGTTTTGATCACCGAATACTTATCTAGATGTGCACAAATTGTGTGTTTTTAATCGGCATGGACTGGTAGAGGAAGAGGCCCATCATGGAGGAGATGCAATGAGCTCTTGCATCATATGACCCAAACCCTAGTGACTGCTTGTGTCACATTTTGCTCTGCTTGCTGACATTGTCAGCTCTGCTTGTTGTCACATTTACAGCCCAATCCTATCCACACTTTCCTGGGAGTGAACCCCATTGACTGGAACTTACATCTGAGTAGACATGCATTGGATTGGGCTCGTGAATTTTACACAAGTGCTTTCCCATGCAGCAAATTCATTTTACTAGGCCTGAGAAGCTTCTTCAGGTAGCTTCTATTGCCATATATGAGCATGAGAAAACCACCAATCAGCCAGGCGAATAAGTAGCAGAATATATTACATGGCAGGTACCACTGGGTCTTTTTGACCTAAAAAGTTTGTCAACGCAGGAAAAAATTATTAAAAAATAAAAAGAACTAAAACAATAATGCCATGAGTCACATTGTTAGAAGGGCCTAACAGAGGAGTACATGAAAAGTCAGGTCACTGATCATTCAAGTTTCAAAGATACACATGTGCAAAGTTGGAGCCAGGTGAAAAAGACCGGATGGTTCCCAGTGAGGTTTAAGTAGGACTGAGAAAGACCCCTTACTAACAACGGGCAAGCCCAGAAGAACAGAGGTGCCAAAACAGCTACCTCTTTATCTGCTGGTAATCTTCTTGGGGGGAAAGGACATTTGTCTCCTCCTCTAGGGAAAGGAACAAGTTGCACAATAGGGCAACTGATGTCTGTGCTGGCTATTTTACTGGTCTCATTTGAGACAGCCCAAATCAGTCTGGGAGGCCTGGTGTAGGATTCTGGAGCCCCCCAGTCTCACCTCCCTCCTGCCCCACTCTGTCCTCGCCCACCTTACAGCATTTTCATGCCATAAAAATGCAAACGTTCAGAGCAGAACAATAGAGGATCCTTTATGGGTCTTTTCCATTTTGGAAATCAGACTAGGTAATTTGGAATTCCAACATCTAAGGATAAATGCGGATGAGGAGAATTTATGAAGCATCATTTGACTCAAGGGACATTTCAGGCCCTCTTCTGCATCCACATAAATTCAGAGCTATTCTCTGAGGAGCAATTATAATGCTTTAAATATAACCCATGCATTTAAAAAAATACCTCTTCAGTTGAAGACGACATTGAAGATGCCTTCAATTTTCACATGATCCGAAAAGAGTGGCAATTGGAATTTTAAGTGCTCACTTTAAATTGTAAGTAGGAAAGCTTTTTCGGAGGCTCATATGTTAAGCTAGCATTTCAAAATTCCTTGTCTTTCTACCCAGTCTTTTTAGGCTCGTTACAACAGCAGAACAGAGTTGAATTGCCATCAATGAAGTCACTTGGGTTTGGGTAATATGATGCAACAGCTTATTGCATCTCCTCCATGATGGGCCTCTTCCACTACCAGTCCATGCCAATTAAAAAATGTGTAGACTAGAATAATAGAGTTGGAAGGAACCTAGTAGGTCATCTGGTCAAACCCCCTGCCTATAGCAGGAAATCCTCTTACAGCATCTCTGTCAGGTGCTTGTCAAGCCTCTGCTTGAAGATCCCCAGTGAGGGAGAGTCCACCATCTCCCTTGGCAATCTGTTCCACTGCCGAACCACCCTCACCATCAGGAATTTTTTCCTTATATCCAACCGGAATGTCCTTTCTTGCAGTTTGTACCCATTGGTTCTAGTTCTGCTTCCAGAGGCAGCTAAGAACAAATGAGCCCCTTCCTCCATATGACAGCCCTTTAGTAGGAGTTGAGCAGGTCAGCCTTCTCTGGTTTCCAGACACTTGTTGTCCATCTTTGTCCAGGAGCAGCCCCATCCCTATGATTCCTAGTTTACCTTTTGACTTATCCCACCCCCTTCTTATTTAGTTAAAAGCCCTCCTGATCATGTTCACCATGTTCTGTCTGAAGACACTCTCCCCCCAACCCATAAGATGTAGTCCATCCTCCATCAGGAGTCTCTCCTCTAGGAAGCTCAGTCCGTGATCCCAGGCTTACTTCAGAGTGACATGCATAGGCTGAGTGACTCAGAGTGACTCAGGAGAGGCTGAGCAGGTGTTGGCAGAGTGCCGAAACTAGCAATATCCCAGCCTGGACTATTTGCTTGTTTATCAAGACATCACTTGTCAAGTCAAAAATTTATTAGAAATGTTTGCTTGTTTTGCAAAACACTCTTAATCCAAATTTTTACTGTATTTTATACTGTGGTTAACCAGGTGCCTTTGATAGGATGACAGGCCATTGTTGAAGGCAAACTTCCCATTATTTTTGCTACAGCTGGTGTTAGGAAGATCAGTGGTACACTGAATAGACAACCATCATGTCTTTTAGGCCTTAGTAGACTAAGGGCAAAATCCAGAGTAACTACGGGGAGTCCTTGCTCTGGTATAAGAACAGTTTACTCTGGATTCCAATATGAATTTCCCATAGGTTTTCACTAGGTGGTGCAGTAATTACGGGTGCACGTAATGGCTTATGTGCTCCCATAGTTACTCTGGATTTGGGGGTAGGACTGAAATCCTAAAGACACTTCTCTGGGAGTAAAATCCATTGAACACCCAACCAACGTACAGTCAATTCTGAGCCCAATCCTATATTATATAGTCTAGATGACTCAGGAATGTGCTTCCTGTTGATGTTTGTTGATCCATCCCCTCTATCTGCAGGCTGCCTACTTTCAGTCTTTGCTATAAGCTTCCTGCTGATAGCATCTGGCTAGATGCCAGCTGATCACAAGTGGGTTTCCTTGGACCTATACCTGCTATTTTGCCATAAGATTAGGCTGCCCTGTTACTGTTTGGCTATTGTAACGTAAACTGCAGACTCGTAGTTAAGTTACTTGTTCATAAAAAACTGACGTACTGTGGTCGTTAAACAATTTTAATGATCTGGAATGTAATAAAATGAGACCTTATTACCTTGCCTGAGTTTGGTTGGATTGGTAGGAAAGGTTTTGTGTCATTCCCCCTTCCTCTTTGTCTTCAGATTATTTTGGTGGTATGCAAATGGAGCATCACCATTGATCACATAGAACACAATAAAGACTTTGGAAAACATCACTGTTAAAATTAACTCGAGGAAAAAGAGTCCCATTAAATAGTGATAACCCCCAAGAAGTGGTCTGTGTCCCTTTCTATAAACCTTCCCTTGTGAAAACAAAGCCACTGCAGCCCTTTTACAAGGGCCAGGAATCTTTACAGCCATATGTGCTGAGATTGCTTTCAGACCAGAGGAGAAAGGCCAACCTGAGATAAATCATATTGTTTCACAATAATTTATGGAGAGTGGGAAACGGTTGCACCCATTAACATCTGTCTAAGAAATCTAAACCATCCAAGATGGGTAAGATTTACTGAAATTAGCACCTTCCATTTTCTGAAGAGCTCAGTGCGGCAGGATGGGTGACGGATTCCACCCCCACTCTGAATTATTTATAGCAATATGAGCACTGAGGCCATTTAATCAAAAGAATGGAATTGTACCTTTAAAATATAAATTTAAGGAATGATTAATTTACCAACCACCTCTTGGTGCACATCAGCATGCATTAAGTTCATCCAACAGAATTCAAGTTCCATTCAACAGCATTAAGTTCATTCAAAAGAATTTTCTGAAATGAGGCTAATGTTTGCATTGTTTTCCATTTTTTTTTTTTTGCTGAATGAACTGCAGAGAGGGGACAGCCAGGACTTTTGAGAGGAACATTATGGAAAGGATATGAAGTTTCCTTTGAGCAACTTCCATACAGAGCAAAGAGAGGGTGGTGATGGGACAGAATTATTGGGGTCCAGAGGAAGAAACAGTATTGTGGAGACAGTATTTTTTATTGTGGTATTGTGGTCACCAATTTTCAATCAGTATACCCAGGTACATTGGTGTGCCATGAATGGTCCACAGATATGACGCAGGAATTTGAGGGATTATTGAGGACCATTGTGGGTTGTGAGCCTTTCACCAGCTGTGCAGATTGCCTTGTCAAAAAACTGATGTTGTGCCCTGACAATTTTAGCACCTTGTCAGTGTGCCATGAAATAGGAAAGGTTGAAAAATCTCTGTTCTGGTTGAAAAATCTCCTGTTTGTCAATGTGCAAGAAAAGTGGAAGGATTAAAAAGGATGATTATTTTTCTTCCTCCCTTGCAGCAGAAGGCATATCATAGTTTTCATTTGTCGTCTACATTAGGACTGGAGGAAGTGACATTTTTAAAGTGAGAAAGGTCAGGCTTGTCAACTTAAAAATAATTAGATAGTTCTGTATTATCTGAATTGCACGGCACTTTTTTTCCCCTCTTAAAGGTCTCTAGACTAGCCTGGAAATTATATATATTTTTCTTCTTACAGAAATGCATCTTCAAGGGATTAAGGGCAGCATTAGGTAGGGTTTTTTCCCTTCTTCTTTCTTTCCTTCTTTCGCCTTATGCCCGGAAAAGCCATACCAGGATGAAATAACCGTGGTTGTCTAATCTCTTCCAACTATTTCTGATAGACAGCATGTGCAAGAATGACAGACAGCAGGCAAGAGCTCAAGCTGTACCAGTGGGAAGAGACTCCATTATCATCCATCTAACATCTTAATAGGTCTTTAAAGATAGGATTCGATATCAGAGCCCATTTCGGAGCTATTCCAAAGCCATCTTAGTTTACTAATCCCGGATGGCAGTTGCAACGTAGTGCATATTTGTCCATGGATGGGGAGGGAGAGGCTCAAAAAAAAAAAAAAAACCCTGATGCTGTGCATTTTCTGATGATAAACCTGTTAATTCACAGAACCATACTTATTTTATGCTTTATGTTAAAAAAATGTTTGGGGGTGTTTAGACTAGAAAAAATGTGCCAAGGGTGGGAGGGGGAAGGACCTCCAGCTCAACAAGTGAAAAGAACTATGGAGTTTCTACTTCCTACTATAGCTATCATCCAGGTCACAAAAGTTTCAGGTACTCAAAAGTTTCAGAATTACTACCCTGTGGAGAAAAAACCATTGCATTATGAAAAAAATAAGTGCATACAAAATTAATGTCCCAATAAATGTCAAGACAGTGATCTTGTCAGCACTTTGGAAGCTCTACCATTTTAGGTTTGCTGTGCTTGATTCCCATTTAACCATACATTAATTCCTCTAACTCACAGTTTGCAAGTGTAATCCTTGTACATAAACAAACCCTCACTTGAACAAGCAGCTTTCATCCGTACGAATGAGTAAAGAAAATGAAGGATCTGAAGTCAAATGTAATCAGAGCAAATGGTTCTTTCGGCAGTTGAAAATGGCTTCAAAGGGGTTCTGAGTCCATGTTGATTTCCATAGTAAACTGCTTTTTAAAAAGAGCTAAAATGAACTTGAAGGGAAAAGAATAATGCAGTTACTTCTAAATTGATCCAAGGGTTGGGCCCAAGAAAATCTAATCAGGGTCCTTTTCAGGATCCTATTCAGTGGTGGGATTCAAATAAATTAACAACAGGTTCTATGTCCCATTACTAACTGGTTCTCAGAACTAGGCGCTCATTAGCAAAGGGTTCTGTATAACCTGTGAGAACCCACTGAAGCCCACCACTGGTCCAGTGATGTACTGTTGTTGTGCAATATCCTGCTTATAGCCCAATCCTAACCTCCCTTGAGCCAGTGCAGCGTTCCCTCCCAGATGCAGAGGGCAATGCCAGTTTTGGCCTGCATGATCATCACCTTGTGCCAGCCAGCACAGGTAAGAATGTACTGGTTGGCATAGGGAGGAGAAGGTGAGCAGATGTGGTTCAGAGAAGGAGGGCATGTTTAGGGTGGAATGGGAAGGATTTTGCCTGGGATGGGGGGGGGATTCGCAAAGCAGGCCTTCACCATATCATAACCCCTACCCAGCTGGCCTGGTGCTACATCCATTTTTCAGATCTTTGCCAGCTCTACAGGTGGCATAGCTGGTACCCTGAGGAGCCTATTCCAATCCCACATAGGACACTGTGCAGAGCATGAGGCCTGGGTGTACCTGCTGTATCTTATCCTTAGTCCATTATGATAGTTCCCCAAACCAGAGCTGTGTTTCCCATCCTTCCCTTTCAGTGTGGCCCTGAGTTATAACTCAGCTTGTTATTAAATGAGAAAAATGAGAGATTGAGCAGCCAAATGTCAGCTCATAAATACAGAGAATGCATATATTTATATAGACTTCACTCTTCATTCTTCATCTGTAATTTAATGATATAATTTTGATTACTAAGACTGAACATTTTAGGGGGGATATGGCCATCACAGTTGGGAACCTAGTCTGCCCTAATTATTCAGGCTTCCTTTCACTTTCCTTTTTATTTTATCATCACCATCTCATATGAGGTCAATATATGGTTTCCTAATGAAAACAGAATGTGGTTGTGTGGCGCAAGTGGTTAAGACACTGTGCCTGCTAACTAGCCTTCCAGTGTTTGAGACCCTGATCCTACAAGATGGGGTGAGCGCCTTCCTTAGCCCAGCTCCTGCCAACCTAGTAGTTTGAAAGAATGCAAATACAAGTAAATTAATAGATACCCCCTAGTGGAAAGGTAAAAATAGCATTATGTGTGCTTTCGGCTTCCATCACCATGGAAGTTTTTTTGGACAACGCTGGGTCTAAAGGCTTAGAAATGGGGATGAGCACCGCACCCTACAGTTGCTCACAACTAGCAGTATAACTTGTGGGGAACACTTTTACCTTTAACAAGAGCAGAGCCTTCTGCAATACACAACGAAATGTAGACTTAGCCCTACAGTTCAGACATTAGTCTTAATTATCCTGGGCCACAACTACCCCATGATAACAACTCATTCTTCCCTGCTTGCATTGAGGAAGAGAGCAGAATCCTGATTTCTCTGGCCTTTTTGGAAGCCATAGCCTGGATGGACGTGAGAGCTAACAGGAAGGGATTAGAGAGGTTTATTTGGTGCTTTCAGAGGAAGAAAATCTCCCTTCTCTATGCCAAACGCATTAAATGACTGATCTCACAACTGCATAAAATTATCACTGGCATTAAATCTATGCTAATTCGACCCACTACTAAGGAAGTTGATTTAACCTGACACCCTTTCCAGTGTCATTCATTCACTCTAATTAGTTTGTAAGGTGTTTGGTTCTGCAAGGACTTGGGGCATCATAAGGGTCATTTAAAGGCATCGTTAATATCCATTTCACAAAAGTGGTGGCCAAAATTGGGAGAGGAGAATTTCTGTTAGTGCAAAAAAAAAATTTGTTTATTGACCATTATCTGTTTAATGATATCACTCTCGGCTTAATGATATAATTTCTGGCCCTCAGCAGACAACATGAATGGTAACCTTGGCCATTTATAAAACAAGTTTGACATGTTTTGATAACTCTGCTTTAAACCACTCAGTGTTCAAGTGAATATTGTGGTATGGGATAGAACAGATAAATGAACAGCCCAATCCTATGCATGTCTGCTCTGCTTTAAATTCAGTGCCATTTTTAATTGATGGTCCTGATTCTGAAATGATTGCAGCCCATATCATTCTGCCCAGCTGTTGAATACACAGCTGGAAATGCTCAGTGTGTTTCAGCCTAGATGCTTTTAGCAATAAATAAATAAACCACTAGGATTCTTTTCAATTCATTGAGAGGCAAACCTCAATCAGCTCATTCATCTCTAAGCAATATGATTGAATTTATTATCCCTGTTTCGAAAACATGCCTTCCTTTCCAGATTTGTTTGGTAGTCAGCCACTAATAATGGCAGCCACGATCCTGGCCCTTGAACCAAAACAGCTGGAGATGCTTCCATTTCTAAGACTAGGGGAGATCCAGGCAGAATAAACAATCTTGGCAAAACTCTTTCCCAGTATAGCATACTATAGAACCTCTCCCACCTATTCCACGTGGTCCCCTCAAAAGTTTG
Organism: Cryptoblepharus egeriae; assembly: GCA_030015325.1. Lineage (NCBI taxonomy): Eukaryota > Metazoa > Chordata > Lepidosauria > Squamata > Scincidae > Cryptoblepharus > Cryptoblepharus egeriae. Next base: position 19,059,402 of record JAREYC010000011.1, on the reverse strand, counting down.
ATAGTAGCAGAAGTATAGGAAAACAGCTTCCATCCAAGTTAGCTGAGTCAGGGCAGGTAAAATAGTAAAAGAAAAGGAGTTTATAAAAGCATAAAAATATCAAACTGGGGGAAGGGAGAACAGATGGAATAAAAAGCGAACAACCAATGCACCTTTGTGCTGGCTAAGTAGCAGGCTTAAGTTTAAAGATGTGAAATGGGCAGCCCAATCCTAACCTGGGCTGGCAAAATTGAGCTAAGTGGCCTACACCATATCCAGCACAGGTTAGGAGCAGGCTCAAGGATTGCTTGGGATAAGGGGCTATTTTTTCCCTTATCCCAAGTTCTGCAGCTTGTCCATGTGACTACAGGTCTGTAGTCTGTAGATCTGCCCTTATAATTACAGATCTGTTACATTTCCACAAATGCAGTCACACATTAATATCAAGTCTAATAAATGTAAAATATTCATTGAAATGAATGGGGGTCCATCCGAAATTGACTTGTAAATCACCTCATGGGTCCCGACTCCCAATCCACAGTTTGAGAAAACATAGAAGTCAATGGTTGAGCCATAAATCATGACCCTGAGTCATTCTCTTCAAGGAAACAACAAGAAAAAGCTAACCCAATTTAAGAAAAAGTATGCAGAATGTAAAATATTTTTTTCAAAAAAACCTGCCTGTATTATAATATGTTTTTATGAGTAACATTTAAACAGCATCTTGAGGAATCCTTGAACGACCCTACTTGTAAGTGACTGTATGGCAGCAGGCAGGCAAATGAAATATAGGAAAGCTGATAGACAAAGTGGCTTTATATCCATTATAATTGCATCTATAACCGACTTGTATGAAATAGCACAGGTATTATTTAGATGTATGTTTCACATTCTATCTAAAATAAATTGAAATAAAAATATAATGCAAAGCTGGGAAAATATACTCGGCACAAAGTACTGTATCTCTCTCTGACAAGTACTTAAAAAGGGCTAAAAGTAATAAAAATTACTGCTAGAAAAATCGAAGTGTTCCATTCCTAGATTTTATGGGGGCCATAAAAATGTGCAGGGGGGGGGAGCAACTCTAGTTAAACTAGGCTGATGAAGTGATATATTGCAAGAAAGGCATCCAAGGTTGTGTTGAAACAGATTTAAATTTGATATATACATCCAGCACAATAATTTCAGTGCATATTAAATACACCCTGGATGAAACGCTGCTGTAGGCTTTTGCCCGATGATTGCAGGTGGTGAACATTTAACTTCTGACAATTTTTGCCTTCCTTTGCCCAAGAGTAGAGAGGAAACTCAAAGTTGTGCTTCTCACCCATCAAATGTTGCATGCGCAGACAGTGCCATAACCTCAATTCGTTTCTCTGATGTTATTCATGGGCATTCAGGAATCACCAATAATTTTTGACATTCATGTAGGAAGCTTTTTTACTTTTCTTCTTCCCCATAATCATATATTATCAGTGAAGGTTTGTTTTGAGAACTGATGGGAAGTAGAAAGTAAGGAATTTATGATTGCACAGGGACTGCTTCACCTAACCATTCACAGGAAGGCATGTTTGTTCATGTGCTGTTTCCAAAGTACAATCCTATGTAAAGTGGGAATAAGTGAGAATAAGCACCCCTAAACAAAGTTGGTGTTCCTTCTAAGCAGATATGTCTCAGATTCTTCTATAAGTCCCAATGAAATGAATGGAATTCAAGATCATAATGACAAGTTTAATTTCAGTGGTGCTTAATCATGACCTTTTTCTTTGGATACTGTCCACTGTGGGAAAAGTTGCAACCTGGGTTGAATGTAAACATGCAATGCTATTGCATCAACAATTTGATACCGCAAATGAGGATATAATAAATAAGGGAAACATTCAATGGGTATCAAATCATCAAGCAGACCAGGCAAATCTGTGAGTGTCTGGAAATCCAGAGATACTAAAAGAATGATGCTGGCCACCCCTCACTAGTAGGTGGGCCTGCCTGTTTATTCCCCCCCCCCCCCCGGCGAGATGGTACAGATGTGGAGGCAGCGCATTAGTTGCCTGGGCCAAGGAGGCGGCGCCCAGCTGGCTGATCCAGGCATCCTGTCCGGTGAAGCCTCAGTTGGCTTCAGAGAGCTATGCCTCACCACTCTTTCTGTCCAGTGAGGGCTCTTACCATTTATCGGGATAGAGTTCTTCACTTTGTGGGCCCCCTGTTTCAGCATGCTGATGGGGAGCCACCAACTATGTCTCAGTTTCAAGCTGTTTTTTCTTGGGCAGTGACCACTCTTGGGCTCTCTAACAGGTTGTACAATGTACATTCCTTAAGGATTGGGGCAGCAACCTTGGCTGCTGACTCGGGTCTTCCAGTGGAGGTCATCCGTCGCATTGGACGATGGCGGTCGGATGCCTTCAAGTACAGTGTACGTAAGGGAGGTCCCTAGAGCAAGTTCAGGGTTTTGCTGTTGCCCACTGTGAGTGCTGTCATTTGCTAATGTTGCACTTGTTGTGCAGTTACGTATTTACCTTCTCTTTGTTTAACTTGTAGATGCACCCTTACCTCGTCCTCTCTGAGTCCTGATGGTGGGCCACTCCATTCTCTTCTGTGTGCAGAAGAGGGCAGAAAGCATGGGTGCTGGCTCCTGCTTGGGCCTTGGCCTTAAAGTTTGTGTGTTTTGGGCAGTTAGGAGAGGAATGGGGTGGTGTCAGTTGCTCCCTGTAGTTGAGGATTTGATCTCGGATCCAGAGATCAGTGATCTCATTGATGGACAGGTCGGACATGCTTTGTCTGTAATATCCAGGTGGTGCCCTCACATTCGGATCCACTGGTCCTCTTTTCTCCCTAGAAGGGTATGGAGGGGAGCCAGGGACATCTGGAAGATTGATCTTGCCCACACGCAGGTAAACGTTTATGTGGCATGCATTTGTTACCAGCCTTGGAGGGATTGTGATTTGCCATCCTCATATTTTGTGGCAACTGCCCCATGTTTTTTGTCTAGTGGGGGTGCATTTTACGGCCCAAGCTTTAGATCGGTTTTTTACAAGAATTGATCAAGGGACTGCTTTCCTGTCTTTAATGGGGCGGTGGAACCATGTACTAGACAGGTTCCCCATGTGGCAGGTGTCATGCTGGAATAGGCAGGATAGGCCATTGGTGACTGCCTGAGATAGCAAGGATCAGGGCGATGCATAGCGGATCTATTGCTACCTGTCTGGCCTATGCGGCTAGCCCTGTACCTGGGATTTAATTTAGGCTCAGTCAACTGGGCAGCTGGTTGACCAAACGCCCAGCTATCTCGACCCTTGAGTCAGTGTTGATGCACACACTCCTGAGTGGGGGTGACCACAACCCAGGCTTTTGTCCATCCCTATTTTTGTAGCTACCAGCATGACTTTGTTAGCAGTCCCCTGCTTTTTGATGTTTAAATAATTAGTTAATAAAGTTGCCCTTTAATTCCACATCTGCCTCCGTGTACTTATTCTGCACTGTGGGGGGATAAATGCTTCTAGTCACATGCATCTATCCATGAGTTAAGTTCATCATCAGAGGCCTTTCTCTGATGGCCACTTCCCTGGGTCTTCTGCAACCTGAAGCAGGGCTGACCTGAAACCATCTCACATAGGCAGTGGATTTGTGGGATTCCCCCCTCCCCACACCCATAGACCTACTTCATATGAGAGGATGTGCCAGAGTTGAGCATCAGTATTTTACATCATTTTATGGATTCCATGCTGTCTTTCATACTGAGTTTCCATACTGTCTTCAAAGGAAGTGCAATATACATCTGCATTGCAGTCATCTGGTTTGGCAGAAAGTAATGTGTTTGCATGACCCAGGCTAGGTCCAGCTTTTCTATCAGGGTTTGCTGGCAGTGTGAAGCTGGTTTGAAGAATTCTTAGGAATTCTGAAGTGAACAATCCATGAGAGTAAATGTCTGATGCAGTGGGTTCTTGGCATCTATGGGGAATCCGTTCCAGGACCACTCTCCCTGCGGGGACTGAATTTAGTAGATAATGAAATGCACAGAGTTGGGTGCACACTGACAAACCAGAAGCACTTTTATAGACATTATGGGAAGGATCTTTCAGAGGCTGCATGCAACCTCCCTGTGCCACAGAAGCAGTCGTGAGACAGGTCCATGCACCCCAGTGCCTCATGGGGCGAGGATCACAAAATGTTGTCCCCTACCCAAAAAAATCCACTTTTCCATAAAAACCCAGAGTGTCTTTTTGGTATCTTAACCTATATGGTTTAGGTCTGGGTTATTTGAAGAACCATTTTCATCCATATAATCCTACCTGTCACCTGAAGTGGCCCTGATGAATATGCCGTCTCTGAGAGATGTGGCGGCTTGGAATAGGGTGACTTTTCGGTGACTGCTCTCAGCTAATTCTCTTCCCCTTGAATGAAGAACAGTTCCATCGTAGCATTTTGGCAGGAACTTAAGAAGTTTTTGTTTGCAAGAGTTTTTAATTAACACTGAATCTGGTGTATCATGTTTTTAATTCATTTTATTGTAATGCAGGGTGTTGAAATGTTTTTTTAAAATCTTTTTAAATGTCTTTAAATGTTTTTTATATTGTATTAATTGTTTTATTTGTTCTTAATTTTTTATTTTTATGCTCCATTGTTAGCCACCTTGAGTCCTCTTTGTTTGGGAGAAAGGGGGGATATAAATAGATCAAATAAATCAATAAATCAATAAATCTTGAAGGACTCAATGGGCCTTAAAAGGTTTTCTAAGGCTTTGAAAATGAATCTAGAAATCCCTGAGAAAAACATGCAACACCATCCTCCAGTGAGCTACCACCTAATTCATTTCCCCCTGACTCCCCAGACTCCCCAGGATATATCAGTGGTCAGAAGACCACTCAGACAAAAAGGAAAGGTTCTCTGAGGTCCTGCAGCCACAGCATTGGCACCAAGCCTATATAGTTGGAATGTCCACTGTATTACATTTCTGATTGAATTCCTGCTTATAGAACAAACATTTTTTTGCAGCCTCATCTGCCCCGAAGGACCTTCTACAGGCCAAATACCTTGAGTTCATCAAAAAGTCCTGGGATATTCTGATCCAAGCCACCGTTAATAACAACAACAAACTCTTCTGGAGCATTGTTTCAGAAGCTTCTTGCATGAGCTTGAGCAAGCCAAATCTCATCGCCATCTGTTCTTGGCGCCAGCATTTTTTAGACCAGTTTTTTGATACAACTATCTCCAGCCAAAGATCTCCTGAGATTCCTTTCTCCAGTTACGAGCCTTGGCCAGATGTGACCGAAGGTGAAATCCTCGATTTAATCTCAGCTCTCAAAAACGGAAAAGCTCCGGGGCCCGACGCCATCCCTCCCAGCTTGCTCAAGGAAGACCCTGCTCTCTGGTCCTCCATCTTGGCACCCTTCTTCTCTGCCATAAATGCAACCGGAGTTTTTCCCAAAGACTGGCTCAAGGCCTTAGTGATTCCCATCTTTAAGAAGGGCGATGCAAACATCCCAGCCAATTACAGACCCATAAGCTTGATATCCATAATTGGCAAGCTGTACGCCAAAACATTGCTTCATCGACTTACCCAATGGACCTCACATTTCAATATCCTGGGCCGGGAACAGATTGGCTTCACGCAAGGGAAGTCCACTCTTGACCATGTTCTTGTTCTCCACCACCTAGCCCAGAAATACTCTGTTCATCAGAAGTCCAAACTCTTTGTTACTTTTCTTGATCTCAAGGGGGCATTCGACAACGTTTCTAGGAATCTCCTCTGGTCCAAACTCGCTAGCATGGGTCTTGACCCCAAGTTGCTTGCCCTCATCCGCGGTCTCTATTCTAACACCTCCACGCAAGTTAGATGTTCCCCAGAAGGATATCTAACTGAAGAATTCACCACCAACTAAGGTGTTAAACAAGGCTACGTCCTGGCACCCACCCTATTCAACCTCTTCCTAAATGATCTGGCTCCTCTTCTCGCTGCTGTCGACGGCCACCCTCCTAAGCTGAAGGACCTGCCGGTCCCAATCCTTCTGTATGCGGATGACGCGGTCATCCTATCTCGATCTAGGGTGGGGCTAAAATGCCTTATCAACAAGTGCATTGAGTACTTCACCTCCAACATGTTGCAATTCAATTTTTCAAAATCTAAAATTGTCGTCTTTGAAAGATTCCGGAAACCCAGAGTGTGGTGATTCAATGGACATTTACTGGAACAGGTTACAACCTTTAAATATCTGGGGCTGCTCTTTTCGTACAACTTATCATGGATTCCCCATCACTCAATGACCAGCACCTTGGCTAAAGCTTCCTTGCAAACTTTAATTAGTTTCTTCTACAACAAAGGTGGGTCGTTTGTTCCAGCAGCCCTCAAGGCCTTTAATGCCAAATGCCCTCCCCAAATTCTTTATGGGGTACCAATCTGGATACAGTCCTTTAACAAATCACTTGAACAGATACATTCTGTTTTCCTTAGGAGCATTCTAGGTCTACCTTGATGTGTACCCTACGAGGTCCTTTGCATCGAGACTGGTCAAATTCAATTGGAAACCATTGCTTGGCTCAGAGCTACTAAGTTCTGGTTAAAAAAATTTTATAACACCGACCCCAACTCTCTTGTATACCATTTCCTAGAAGACTCCAATCTCAAAGACAACACATGGGTGCTAAAAATCATCCAACTGGGCTTTGAGCCTGACTTACTAGGGCACCTCTGACTTGTTGAGGCATTTCGCCTCATCAAATGGAGACTTCTGGACCTCCATGCTGACAAGATCTCTGCTGCGATCAACACCACGTGCTCCCCAGTATACTTCAATCTCCCATTTAAAATCGGCTTTACCCCTGCCTACCTGCACATTTTGACAAGCCCTAGTCTTAGACGTTCTTTTTCCCTGGCTCGCTGTAATTCCATCCCTTCAGCAGTCCTCTGGGGCAGATTCAACAATGTTCCTCTTGCGAACCGCCTCTGTCTTTGCCCTCAGCGAGTTGTCGAATCCCTAGCTCATCTCCTGTTCCATTGTCCTCTCCACAGCGAAGCGAGGAGCAAATGTCCGGCCCTTTCATTTTGCCTGAACCTTTTTCCTGGTGACAATTCCAGAATACAATTTCTTCTATCCGCCACTGACTCCTTCATAGTCCTTCAAACTGCCACCTTCATCGCTCAAATTGTGGCGGCAAATTTGAAGAGAGAATCATCCACATCTGATCACCGGGGTGTCGTCCCCTTTTCGGCACTCCTTGTTCCCTGACTGTTCTCCATTCTATTGCCATGTTTAGTTTAGTCTAGTCTTTTTATTACTCTTCTCCTAAGAGTACAATCCTAACCATGTCTACTCAAAAGTAAGCCCCATTGTATTCAATGGGTCTTACTCCCAGGAAAGTGTCTTTAGGATTGCAGCCATAATCTATTGTATGTATCATGTAATGTATTATTTTCTTTTTGTATTGTATGCCAGTAAAGGTAATGAAATGAAATGAAATGGAACAAACATTGTGCTATATAGTGAAGAAGTCACAATTTGACCTTTGTAGACATCTTGTCCACCCAAATACAAGCTGAGTGTACTTATATCTTGTGAACTCTAAAACAGTGATTGTCAAGCATTTCAGCTCTGGACTCCCTTCTATCATGACAGTCATGGCTGAAAGTGATATCAAACAGGAAGGGACATCACTCTTCCATATCTTCTCAGAAGTAAGTCTCACTGTGTTCAATGAGAGTTACTTCCAGGAAAATATGGCAGCCTGAGCGCCACATTCCAATATGGCAGTACCCAGTGCCAGATGCCAAGATAGTAGCACCTAACCATTTGTGACAAACCTGAAATGAAGTCACAACCCCCATGGGGGTTCCAACCCCCACTTTGAAAACCATTGTTCTAAACAATCCATAAAGCTGGGTTGCCTTTCATGTTTAGATGTCATGCTGAATGGCAGTTTGTTTTGGTTTTATTGTGGTTTTGTTTTGCTGGCAAGCAGTTAAAAATGTGAACATTTCAAATACAGGCCCTTTACTTTGTCACTGTCAGGTCGTACAAGCCCCTGTAATAAGCTGAGTGTGCAGTTACATTTTCTTTGGGGATAATTGGTATGGCAGACATCGTCTAGTAGATACCTGCTTTGTTTATCTTTGACAGGAGTTGTGTGTTTCCATTGTTGGCAAATCAGTCATGCACCTTGATTAGGCAATTGTTTTGCAATAGGCAGAATATATCCACGGTACAAGAGGAACGAGGCGGGGTACCAGTCTGTCACAGTGCCTAGCAGTTAGCGATAGTCCTTTTCTCATGCTCTTCTTACTGAATAGACAAGTGGTTATTGGGAAAAACAACGTTTTCTGCTGCTATCAGACTGGGAAGCCTAGCCAAGAACATGCTGCCTTAAGAAAGCCTCTTGCTGGACAACCTAATCCTGAGCTTCCTGTGACTCCAGGACCACTGTGGTGCTTAATGGCTGCCATGGTATCCTGTAGGTGAGCAGGCTACCAACAATGTCTCCTTGTAAGGGGACAGCACACAATGGACTGGTGCAGAAAATAAGGGTGAAACACACTCCACGGAGCTCTGGATCGGGAGGAGTAGGGTTCCTCCATTCCTGTTTCCTTTCCTCCCCCCAGCACCATTATCCTAAAGCAAAACACCACTTTGGAAAACCAGAAGTGGCTTCTGGATGATTATAAGGGCCTTCTGAGTCTTGCTGAGGCTCACTCTTGTAGACTGAATCAATGTGCTTCAGTTGCAGGCCTTCAACACCACCAGGTGCATGGAATCCTACCACATGTGAAGAGCACAGTAAGTGGTGGGGCAACTGCAAAGCCTCATATTAGGAGCACAACCAGATCGCTACCCACTGTGCTCCGGGTTCACTAGCCAGCAGTGGGTCACAAGTTACAATCCATACTTAGGGAAGTGCTACAGTACTTCATTATGGACAAACCACTACCTGAACTATTGAAAGGTTGACACACAGAGAGAACGATATTAGCAGAACTTTGATGGGAAAAAATAAGCTACATTAAGCTGACCTCCATTCCATATATTTCACAAACACAACCTCCATTTACTTGGAAATCCGTACACAATGAAAAATTTGGGCAGCTCTAATTGGTATGTGATAATTATTTTTTTCTTGGCTAGAGCTTGAGATGAAACATAGTTGTCTTATTAGGTTTTACATATGCTTTATTCCCAGACAGCTTGAAATGGGGACCACAAAGCAGTTTTATTGCCTTATGAAATAATTAGCATTTCCAAGGTATGTGCAGCATATTAAAATCTCTTTCAGTGACATGGTATCAGCAACGCAATAATAATGAGCAAATGTTTATGGTTCCACAAAGTCAAATCACCCACTCTAAGGGTAATCATCAAAGACTTCAAATTATTTAAGACCATGTTGAAACTGCATTGAGTGGTTCTCTCAACCTCTCACCAAAGCTGCCATCATGTTTTCTAACCATTCTGCTCACATGCCATTGAAACTTTGGTGTGGCTTCTTTGATCATGACATTAATGATGACATCACTACATGCTGAAATATCAGACATCATGATGTGACATAGTCCTGCGTGTTTAACATGGTTGGCTGCATGTTTAACATGGTTGGCCCAGACAAGGAATATGAGAGCAGAAGAACATCTGTCACACTGATGCAGCGTTCACACTGCAGGACCAGCAGTTGTGGGGCACCCAGTGTAACCTCATTGACTTCTTTGCAATGTAATAATAGGACAGAAAGTTGAGAACTGTGAATAGAGTGTAATAAAAATGGCAGTTTTTGTGATGGGTGAAAATTAAATATGTCACCAAATTTCATAATGATCTCATTCACAGCATGAATTCTGCATGCTTGTAAGGGGTGCCAGCAATTTCCCTTCCCCTTAAACCTGTAATCTGAGCTGGAAAAAAATGTTGTCTTCCATCCACTTGTCCGGCTCTGTCCGTGGTGATAGGAAGAGAAGACTTTCTATTCTTCCCCATCTCCTTTGCTTTCTAGCACTTGAAATTTACTATAGCACTGTTAGAAGTACCAAATATTTCAGCCAGACACTGTGTCACGGGCTAGGAAAAGAATTTTACATAAATGAACATAAATAAATATATTAGAAACCTGAATGAACGAATGAATGCAAACCAATTCATAAACACTTTCTAACAGAAAGAGGAGGTGATCTTCAAACCTGTTCAACAAGTACTTTCATACAAAGAGAGGAGGTGTGTGCAACTTTCCCAGCCCTCTATGATTTTCAATCTTTTTCACCTCATGGCACACTGACAAGGCATAAAAATTGTCAAGGTACACCATTGGTTGTTTTTTTACCACTGACACAGCACAACATTCTGCAGGAAGAGGGCTCCAATCCCTCAATTGCCTGACTAATCCACCCTGAAATCCTGCGGGACACCTGAGATCCTCATCTGCAGCACTCCACTGGAGTGGTTGAAAATTCTCGTCTCTCTCCCCTCACCTCTGGAGGATTACAGGCTTGCCATGGACCAAATGGAGGTTTGCTGCAGGCTTGCATCTGCCCTCTGAGCTAGGCTTTGGACACCCCTGTCCTAGTCCCCTGGGTAAATTATATCTTCCAGTGTTTCTGGGACTGATGGTCCTGCTGTAGCAATATTTCTAGTTTTTAGAAGGAGGGTAAGGATAGAAGGAAACACTAAAAACAAGTGAATTTCAACCAGTGCAAGCCATTCCTATCTGGACCCTACCACTATTGCTAGAAACTCAACAAATGGGCTGATCCATTTTAGTGGGCAGGGCAGAGATTTGGCACCTGGGGCTTGTGCACCCTGCCCCTTGGGCTAAGGACAAGAACTTTCAGATCAGTAAATGTGGCTTCCAAAGTGACATGAGCACCATAAACTCTTGTTTTATAATTTTTTTATAACTTGTTTTATAACTATAATTTAAATCCCACTGATATCTCAGCACATTGAGTTACTGGAGAAGGTTTGAGGAGGAGTTAAAACCATTCCGAGAGTCAAGTCCAAGAATTTTTGGGGATTTTTAATCACAGCCTCTCTGCAAATCAGCACTAAGGCAGACTTGTATTGCAAAATGTGCTCTGGAGCAAAACCATATTCAGAGACACCTCTCTCTCAACTTATTCTTAAAATAAGTCAGGTGGGAATTGAAGCAGAGCCCATTTGTTCCCTAATGTTGCTCATATTACCACCGATTCACTAAAGGGGGAGGTTGGCAGAATTAATAAACACCTGTTCATTCAACTGAGAATGCTTAGGCTAAGGGTTCAAAGGTAACTAACATCTGTAGCTAGCAATTTAATACATTTTAAAATGCATTTTCCCTGTGAATAGAGAGGGAATTATCAAAAGCATTTCATTTTATCTGCAATGTGCACCAGTTAATGACTTCCCTGGCAGCTAGATGAATCCAAATTATTTTTACTTTTGGATATTATTTTGTGTAAATTTTCAAGGTCAGCGATTGGTATGCAAGTCTTTCAACAAAGCATATCACTTCATCTCCAAGATAGTTTGCTCCATCTGCGCAGCCCACAATGAGCTGCCAGTGTGTTGTCATCCCCATGTTCAAGGTAAAGGACAAGCGAGTTTTACATCCCAAATCCACCATCTGAGACTTTCTCTGGCAAGTATTGCTCATGGAGAAAGATGCAGAATGGATTCAGCTCCGTCACTTGTATGTTTGCAAGCAGAATCACCATAGTAGCAACATTCCCACAAAAGTGTGAGTGAATTGACCAGAGGTACCACTAGAGTTTGCATCATCTGGTGTGATTGCTTCAACCCCATGATGAATCTTGTCCTGTACCAGACCATTCAGTATAAATTACAATATCATATACACAGCCCGAATGCAGTAGCAACACTAGTGTTGCCCCATTAACTTTAGGCTGCAATCCTAACCTCCATTTAGGCTGGCATAAGCCCCGACAGAAGTCATTTGCTGACCTGGTAGTGTCACAAAATTGCCGTAAAGTTCTTCAACTCCACTCATGGGGGAGGGGGGGGTTAGGCCACAGCACAGGCCATATTCTGACCTCCCCGCACCACCATGGTAAGTTATGCCATGTGAGTAAGGTCAGCCTAAATTAGTTAGGATTGCTCCTTTAGTTGTTTTAATATATCCCGGTTAGACACAGGCAGTGGCATATTTAATGCTCATGTAGCCCAATGCAAAGCTCAAAATGAAGCCCTGGAAGTGATGTCACAACCAAAAGTGATGTCATCCCCAGGTATTTTTAAAAATTAAAATTGGGGGAAAACCTGTCTCCTCCTTCTCAGCAGTTCACCACCATCTGCTGGTGGCATAGCTAAAGCACTTATTTGCTATATGGAGTCGAAGAAATTTTGTTCCCCCCCTTCCCCGCAACAACAAAATAAAATTTAAATAAGTTTAAAAAATGAAAATAGTATCTCTTATTGGTTAGAGAAAGTGTGCCTGGGCAAAGAAGAATGGTTATTCTTTCCTTGCTAAAGTTAAGAGGAGCACCACTTAGAAGTGCCAGTATACCCAGTTAGAATAGGGTAACTGTTTTATGATATATGTACTGTATATGATATATATATGCTGAGAGCTAATTTATACTAACACTTTATCAGTTCCATACAGTTACATCTCTTTGGCTCTCAGAGCCATCAGTAACATGGGAAAGTTTGAGTTAAGAAAATCCACTTTTGTTATATAGGCTTTTGTGTTTTCATTCTCTGGTTAATTGACCTTGTTTGATAGATTATAGATATTCCAATGCAGTTTGATTCATTGCATTCTGCATAAAATTACCTTTCCAATTATATGTAACATATTGGCATTTCATTCATACATACCCCATCTTTCACAATTTTTGTCACTAGTGTCAAGCTCAGCTTGTAGCCCCCCTAAAGCTTGTAGCCAGATGCAACTGCACCCCCTGCACCCCCTGCACCCCTCTAGCTACACCACTGCACACAGGGTGACCATATAGAATGGAGGACAGAGTGACTCTACCTTTAAGCTTTGCATAGAAGAGGGAACTGAGGCAGGTCTACATAAAATGGTTTAAAAAGCAGCATCTGCTTAAATACCCATCTCTAGACCTCACCTCTGTAAGGACCCCCTGGGTCATACAACCAATCAGAAAACAACAAAAAACCACTGACCAACATAATGGCTCTCAAGCAACTGAATAAGAGTTCTAGTATTAGCTCTGAGATATGGAGATGAGAACCTACTCACACTAAGACATTATTGGTTCCCTGCTACATCATAAAGGCATCTCATTGACTCTCACAATAAACAGTATCACTGGTCAGTTCTGAGTTTATGAAATTCACTTTTTGTTACTTAAAGCAGTTGTATTTTCCTTTTTGGCAATGAAACTGTTTGTTTAACTATGTGTTAAGCTAATATATATTCAATACTTGCAAAGGTTCAGTATATTTGAGCTTCTGCAGGAGACTGATTTGATGCATCACAAAAACTTGGGTTTCTTTGTGGACATTTGCTTGGAATGCAAAAGTCTGCCTTGATTCCTGGTCAAAAACTCAAGTAATGTAGTGCAAATGTTAACCTCTCTGAACCAGGTTGAATATTGTACCATATCCACGATCAGATGAATCTCTACCCTCCAAGTCTCAGATTGATCCTCACTTTTATGCAGTCTTCGACCTGAAAAACCTCCCTGAAGGTTTAACAGATTAATTTAAAACATTCAAGAAACATCTGTGTGTTTTTTTAAAATCCCATAACTACCCTCCTGGCAGAAAACAATTTAATACAATCTGAACAAGAGTAAAAACAACAGTTAAAAATAGATAAAACAGAACTCCTAAAATGAAAAGATGAGAGAATAGAATGGTCTCTGAAGGACTACAGCTTCTGTGAGGCTGACTTTCCAACTTTCCAGGATAGATGCAGACATGTTAACAGGGGTTTGTGCTGCATCCTACAATTGTGGGGCAATCACAGAAGCCACAGAAGTAAAGGAGCATTTTTCCCCTTAACTTGAGACTCCATTGCAGCTGCATCAGTGCGAGAACATTGGACAGGATTGTGTCTCTTAGCCAAGGAGATGGATTGGGAGATGCCAAGGAGATGGATTGATATAGTTTCTGACTATATTTGCCCACCCTATTCAACCCCTGTTTCTCCTTATCCCTAGGTTTGAAAAATGGAGACAAAAGTGGGAAGAAGAATGTCATGCTCAGCAAAATCCTAACCATGTCTACTTAAAAGTAAACCCCATTGTGTTCAATGGTTCTTACTCAGTGATGGGATTCAAAGAAATTAACAACCGGTTTTCTGCCTATCTGGCAGCCACTTTTAAATGGCTATTTTTAAACTTTGTATGTCCTATCTCTTATTAACAACTGGTTCTATAGAGTAGGTGCGAACCTGCTGGAGCCCCCCACTGGTCTTACTCCCAGGAAAGTGCCTTTAGTATTGCAGCATATGTGTGTGTGTGCGTGTGTGTTTGTGTGTGTGTGTGTGTGAGAGAGAGTGGTTTTCACAGAACAGGTAGGAAGATGGGATGCTGGAAAGTGGGGAAGGCCTGTGTGTTGAAAAGTCTCCAAGTCTGCATTCTGCTCCAATTTTCAAGGTGGAATATCTGAATTCTGAGCTATGCAAAATAACAGCATGAAACTACTGTTTAATGGAACTTTTGGTGTGTCTCAACATAGTTTTGAAGCTTAAATTGATAGTGTCACTTCCATCCACAATACCCCCTCTAGGTTAATAACATAACTTCTGGTGGGTCCCAACAGATTACCTTTTGAAAAAATAGGTCATGGGTGCTAAAACATCTGAGAAACATTGATCGAAATCATTCTTGAACTCAGGCTATCTTGCCCACATGATGGTATACGGAGAAGTTCATCCCAGCTGAATTATCTTCATTTTATTATCCCAACTTGCAACACCAATTTTTCCCTTGTTCCTCTTTTACCAACTAAAATATGAGCTGAGGTGACTCATTCCTCACCGGCCATCCTCTTCTCTCTTTTCTAAAAGCCAACCTAATTATCGCCTTTGTTGATCTCTTCAATAGTTGTTTTAGCCTAGGAGACTTATGTGCACTCTCTACTGTCAAGTTAATGGAAGTTGTAAATAGTTCTGGCAGCACTGAAAAAGAAGGTAAAAAATACGTGCACTTACACATGGTGTCTCAAGAAAATGTACACATTTTATAATGTTACACTTACACTGTAATTTTCACATCTACCATGATACTATAATGCACACACGTGCTAGATGTAATGTGTGTATATGTATGTTTTTATATATATATATATATATATATATATATATATATATATATATATATATATATATATATATATATATATATGTATGTGTGTATGTGTGTATGTATATGTGTGTGTGTGTATATATATTTTTGTATATGTATATGTATATATTTAGAAAACTAAACACAGAGGCAGTTGCTTGGCCCACACAATTCAGTAATTAATGAAATGTAGTTAATCAATACCATGTGATTGAAATGTTCCCCATCACACTTATTCTATATATGTACCATAGAATTCTGGGGATTCTGGAAACCTAAGTGCCAGGAATGCTTGTGGGGGTGGGAATGAATCTATCTATTCTATCATTTCCATTAGGGTTAGAACCGTTAGAAACTGCTTCTGTTTGGGAATGATGGAAATTGTATTCATTTTCCATTGGACATACTGACACATAATAACAACACAATGAGGGGAATAGCATCTTGTAATCTCAGATAATCACCAGAGCTAGTCACCAAGGCTAGATAACCTAGCTTTGGGAAGCAATCCTAACTATGCACATCTGTGCACTGCATTCTGCAGAAGGGAAGTACTTAAGGGGGTCTTTAGGTAAAGGTATGTTTGTTCCCTTATCTTAATGCTGCATTATGACTAGGTCAATGCTGGGAAGTTGGTTAGGATTAGGCCCTTAGTCAGTGGTGGGATTCAGATAAATTAACAACAGGTTCTATGTCCCATTAGTATCCTCAGAACCAGGTGCTCATTAGCAAAGGGTTCTGTAGAACCTGTGAGAACCCCCTGAAGCTCACCTCTGCCCTTTGTGTATCCTTGAAGTCCTCGCTTCAAATTCTGGAAGAAGGGAAGGGATGGGAAGGAAGGAAGGAAAACATGTAAAACATAGGCAAGGAAGCATCTTCATTTGGTCTGTGGAAGCAAAAAAAAGTGAACATAATTGTGCAAACAATTTGTGATAAAATTGTTTTTTTTTCCTTTTATGTGCAGCATTTACCCATCACCACATCCCAGTTCATAAAAATTTCATCTGAAGATTGGAATGGACTGTTAGCATGTCTAGAACCAAAACCAGTCCTGATACTTGCAGATAAAATAAACATCAGAGGTTTTCAGCCAGGGTAAGCACATCAAAGTGATGTTTTATTTTGAAGTGCAAATACCCCCACATCATTCTAGCATTTCACATGATGGAAACATATCAGATTCCAGTAAGATGAGTTCATTCAGTGTTGGCATGAGACAAACCTGCAAAGGGAAAGTTCTCCACTTTTCATTGAGTCCGATGGCAGGTACAGCTGGTTGAGTGGAAGTCTGAGAAGGGGAGTGATGGCCGCAACCACGTCTTCCAAATTGCTGGTAGAGCTAACCTCAGTGCTACCCAAAATTTTTAGCTCTGCCTTTTAAAAATGGCAACCTATTGCAAGTCACAAGGCACGCACACACACTATTCTATTAAAAATGTTTTATTTACTTTTAATTAATAATCTATATATATAAAAGAGAAAACTCACTGACTCACTGACTCACTGACTGACTCACTGACTCATCACCGCCCTGCCAAAACTGCTGGGCCTAGAAGCGTGAAAATTGGGGTGGGTGTTCCTTCTGTGACTGAGGGGTGCACTAAGAACCGGTTTTCGGAAATTCCAACCGGAAGGGGGTGAAAAGGGGTGCAGCGCGTTTTCCTCCCTATACTTTGCATTGAGAATTGCTGACTCAGCAACATTCTGCTCAAACTGCTGGGCCTGAAGCATGGAATTCTGGGAGTTCCTTCTGTCACCTGAACTCCCACCAAGAACCATCTGGAGAAATTTAACCCTTCAGGGGCTGAAAAGGGGGCAACGTGTTTCTGCCCTATACTTAACATGGGAGACTGAACCACATCCAGCCAGTTTGGTGCTCAGTGCCTGGTGCACTGGGGGGGATGTTGTTAGGAGGAAGAGGTTGCACTGGAGAGGATGCTGCGCATGGGGGAAGTTGCGCATGGGGGATGATGCGCATGTAGGAAAGTTGTGCATGGGGGAAGTTGTGCATGTAGGAAAGTTGCGCATGGGGAAGTTGCGCATGGGGGAAGTTGCACATGGGAGATGATGCGCATGGGGGACGATGTGCATGGGGGAAGTTGCGCATGGGGGAAGTTGCGCATGGGGGATGGTGCGCATGTAGGAAAGTTGCACATGGAGGGAAGTCGCACATGAGGGAAGTTGCGCATGGGGGGAAGTTGCGCATGGGGGAAGTTGCGCATGGGGGATGGTGCGCATGTAGGAAAGTTGCACATGGAGGGAAGTTGCACATGAGGGAAGTTGCGCATGGGGGAAGTTGCGCATGAGGGAAGTTGCGCATGGGGGGAAGTTGCACATGTAGGAAAGTTGCGCATGTAGGAAAGTTGCGCATGGCGGAAGTTGCACATGGGGGGATGATGCGCATGTAGGAAAGTTGCACATGGGGGAAGTTGCACATGGGGGAATGATGCGCATGTAGGAAAGTTGCACATGGGGATGGTGCGCATGTAGGAAAGTTGTGCATGGCGGAAGTTGCACATGGGGATGATGCGCATGTAGGAAAGTTGCACATGGGGGAAGTTGCGCATGGGAGATGATGTGCATGGGGGGATGATGCTCATGGGGGGACGATGCGCATGGGGGGACGATGCACGTGGGGGAGTTGCGCATGAAGGGAAGTTGCACATGGAGTGAAGTTGCACATGGGGGATGGTGCGCATGGAGGAAAGTTGCGCATGGAGGAAAGTTGCACATGGGGAAGATGCGCATGGGGGAAGATGTGCATGTGGGGATGATGTGCATGGTGGGATGATGCGCATGGTGGGATGATGCGCATGGTAGGATGATGCGCATGGGGAAGATGCACATGGCAGGAAGTTGCACATGGGGGAAGTTGCACATGAGGGAAGTTGCGCATGGGGGAAAGTTGCGCATGGGGGAAGTTGCGCATGGGGGGGATGATCCACATGTAGGGAAGTTGTGCATGGGGGATGTTGCGCATGGGGGGAAGTTGCGCATGTAGGAAAGTTGCGCATGTAGGAAAATTGCGCATGGAGGAAGTAGCACATGGGAGATGATGTGCATGGGGGGATGATGCTCATGGGGGGACGATGCGCATGGGGGGACGATGCGCATGGAGGGAAGTTGCGCATGGGGGGAAGTTGCACATGGGGGGATGATGCGCATGGAGGAAAGTTGCGCATGGGGGAAGTTGCGCATGGAGGGAAGTTGCACATTGGGGAAATTGCGCATGGGGGAAAGTTGCACATGGGGGAAGTTGCACATGGGGGAAATTGCGCAGGGGGAAGTTGTGTATGGGGGGAAGTTGCGCACGGGGGAATGTTGTACATGGGGGTAGGTTGCGCATGGGTTGTTGATGCGCTGTGGAGGATGTTGTATGGGGAAGTTACACCCGCAACGCGGGTACGCCTTTCGCTAGTTAACAATATTTGGGGTTCTGTGCTTCTGAGCTTCCTGGAGACATTACATTATATACAGTACATGTGTATTGAAATTTGCTGGAACTGCCCTAGAAATTGAGTTCAAGGACTGTTCCCCAAAACTCTACAGTCATTCCAGGATAGCCAGAAGGCTGAACTGGACAACAAGACGTGAAATTGATTTCCAGGCCAGACATAACTGGGTTTCTCTGGATTACTAGAGGAAATTAGAAAATGCAACATTTTAATTTGGAAATATTTAATTACTTTTTACCATAGATTAGAATTCCATCTAACAATTGTATTCTGCAAAACAGGCAAGGATGCTTGCATTTTTTAATTTCAAAAACATTCCAAACCTTTCATAACTTGGCTAGTTCCTGACCAACTGTTTGGGAAACAGTAGTTTACCTCAAATATAGTAAACTCCTGGTTCCAACAACTGTTCACAGATTTGAGATTTTGGAATTTTGGACATGGGAAGGAGGAGGAGCAGGGAAGAGAGGGAGGTGATTCTCAGCAGCAGTGATTTACACCAAATATTAACCCTTTCCCTGTTTCTTCTCCCTCACCTTACTTGAGGCAACAAATTGGCTGGAGTAGATCAGTGGCATCACTAGGGCTAGTGTCACCTGATATGGGAGGGCAGAGTGACAACCCATGGTGGACTTTCTTCCATGCAGTGGGCAACACAATGCCCTGGTAGACAGCATGGTGATACACCATTGTCCTACATCCAGTATTTTTGGCTATAACCTTTTGACTTTACAGAGCTGTTTCAATGCAGTTACTTTCACTGCAGCCTACATGGAATCACACATTGAGTGCGCAGTCCTAACCAATTTAGGCCAGTGCAACTCACCTATTTCCCCATTCCTCTGATGGTGTGGGGAGGCCATTGCATGTTTGTGCACTGGCCTATTCCCCCCAGGAGTAGTGCAAAAGAGCCTTACAATATTTTTGCGACACCCCCAGGCCAGCACAAAACTTCTGTGCTGTGCTCTTGTGCTGGCCTAACTAGAGTTAGGATTGCACAGTGAATGACATTATGGTATTATTCTAAAATACCAATATGTTGAAACTTTTGGCCAGTGCTGGTGTCACCTTCTTGAGTGTGTCATCCCTTAGCAACACCACTGGTATAAATTCCAAGATACTCATTGAGGAGACCTCTAGGATTGTTCTCCAAAGGATTTGGCACACATGCCATCAGTGTGACTGCACCAGCAGGGAGGGGGTTAAGATGGGCCTTCTGGCTGGCTAACACCATTCAACTGGGATGTTCTCATGTCTCCCCATTCGCCCTATTACAACTGATTTTAAACAAGAACATCCATTGAAAGCATTCTTTATTTGTTTGTTTGTTGTATATACATATGTAAGGGCTGTGGGTGGTGCAAGCAGTTAAGACACTGTGCCTGTTAACCAGCAGGCCAAGGTTCGAGACCCGGGTCGGCCCCACAAGACAGGGTGAGCTCCTGTCCTTAGCCCAGCTCTGCGACGCCAGCTGGATCCAATCGTATTGGCTCTGCCTTTCCATTGGACTAATTCAGTGGCATGGAGAGGGGGGATTTGTTGCTTGGGTAACAGCCTATCCTCCATAACAATCTAACCCAGGCTTTCATGCTTCGCATGCAGCGTATGCAGCACTGAGCATGATACCATAGTCTTTCAAGACTGACGGAGGCCTGTAATACATATATGTGCATATATCTGGTCGATTGAATTTAAGTATATTGGGAAGGAGAATGTTCTGCTATACACACCACTGAAGGGCCTCCCAACAGAACACACAGAAGATGAAAAAGACTTGTATGCCAAACAAAAATAACTGAAGGAGCCCCTTGCCACTGCACTGTTTGATGTCGGTTAAACCTAGTCTGAAATATTTAATACAGAGAATGCCTAATCCTGGACCAAATGAACATTTGGAGGGAAGGAAGGCTGTGTAATGAATGGCAACATATTTAGCAATGTGCCATAACATAAACAGGGTAGGATAAATGGAAAAAAGCCATTCCGAGTCATCATGTGCTCATTAAAATGAGTGATTCACTAATTACTTGTGCTATGCTAGGTTGGTACTGTGACCTGTGGCATGCGTGGAGCAAGTGGATATTTTTGCAGCCAACATGCTGTGCAATGTCCGTGGAGTTATGTGCGCAGAAATTAAATATATCCAGAAGCATCTTGGTTGGTGATTAGTCATCCCTGTTCTTTTGTTCATTCTCTTACAACCAAGTGCAATCATCAACATTAAGGATAGAAGGGAGCCCTTCAACTCAGGTTCCCTTTCTGGCCCTGCAGATGTTTTGCATTGGCATGGCTTTCTGCTTAAGCATGTGCTCCCCTCATTTTCTTTTAAAAGATGGATTGTCCCAATTGGATAGCATTTCCAACAAAATGATGTGGACCTGTATCCCCTTGGTGTTCCCTGTCAGTCATGACACATTCATCCCATGAATAGATTTTACATAAAAAAGGCCCAAGGTTAAGAGGGTGGGAAAGAATTCTACCTTGGAAAGCTTTGGTCATCAGCTGTTCTAGGGCAGTATCAGCTACCAGACTAGTGCCCCAACAACTGCCATTGCAAAAGTGTCATAAGGGACCATCAAATCCTAGCCCCGTTACCGGGCAGCTCATAGCAATCCTGGGCTGGTCAATTTGCAGCACCACTTCAGGTGGTACAGATCCAAGTAGCCCTATTGAGGCTGCTTCAGTATTACTTTGGGACATAAGAAAAAAATTTCTCTTGCCTGGGGTGTTTATGGGCAAAATCCAGAGTAACTACGGGGAGTCCTTGCTCCGGTGCAAGAACAACTTACTCTGGATTGCAATATGAATTTACCATAGGTTTTCACTAGGGGGTGCAGTAACTATGGGTGCACATAAAGTCTCTTATGTGCTCCCGTAGTTACTCTGGATTTGGTATGTCTCTCTACTAGGGTTTGCATTCCCCCGTGCAAAAGCTCATTGCCTTATTCCTATGATTCACTTCCTCCCGTACAGAATAAATGAGAACATCATATGCACAGACTAAATGCAGTGTCATCACTAGGGTTGTTGTCACCAGATGAACTTTTATTTAATAGATAACAGTATCATTCACAAACAAATCAGTAACCAACCAACCCCTCCCCCCCAAAAATAGATGACACACAACTGAATCCAAGTTCTAATATTAGCTCTCATCTCTGTGAGATGAATCATACTAACATTTTATAGGTTCTCTGCTGTATCATAACAAGTGTAGTTTTCCTTCTCTAGTTATTTGGCTAAATATCTAGATAAATATCTTATTTAGATAAATATCTAAATAAGTATCTAGAATGCAGATACTTCAGTCTGGTTTTTTTCATTGGATTCCACATTAAATTATATATGTTGGTATTAGTAAAAAAATAACAAGGTTTATACAATTTTTTGCATTATTGGTGCCTCTCCTACAAAAGTGTCACCTAGTGAAGTCTGTACCCTCCCAATTGCCTACTGCAGTTGTTCTTGAGCATTTCAGGCTGGGAACCAACCCTTCTGAGAATCACAATCTGTCTAGCACTTCCTAGAAGTGATGCCATCAACCTGGATTTAGGTCATTTCTGGAAGTGCCATCAAACAGGAAATGGCATCGCTGTGAAGTCAAAACTTCTCTATGAGCACAGTCCTAACCATGTCTACTCAGATGTAAGCTCCATTCTGTCCAATGGGTCTTACTCCCAGGAAAGTGTCTTTAGGATTTCAGCCTAAGTCTACTTGGAAGTAAGTTTTGTGTTCCATGAGAGTTACTTCCAGAAAAGTATATTACTTTCAGGAAAAATTGTTGTCTGAGTATAGGGTTGCTGTAAGTCCCTGAAAACAGGGACAATTCCAATTTTTAGGGATTGTGTTCACTTACAGGCAAATGGGACAGAGGGTCCTGTCCTGATTTTGTGGAAGATAATTATAGCAACCCTACCTGAGTAGCCCATTCCAAGATGATGGTGCCCAGCTTTTTGAGACCCCTCTGAAATGGGGATTCAACCAGTGGTGGGCTCCAACAGGTTCGCACCTACTCTATAGAACCGGTTGTTAACAAGAGATAGGACATATAAAGTTTAAAAATAGTCATTTAAAAGTGGCTGCCAGATGGGCATAGAACCGGTTGTTAATTTATTTGAATCCCATCACTGGATTCAACCCAACTTTGAGAACCACTGCCCTAGTGACACCACTGGTCCAGAGATAAGGCTGAGCATATCAATCTCCTGCTACATTGTAAAAATGAGTGGTGTGTGGCTTTAGAGTTTGGCTAGACAGGCCCTGCATCCAGATAGGTTTATGGGCCTTCAACCACAGCCTTGACTTGGCTGACTTCTGACACCTCCCTATGGTAATAATATACGGCTTGGAAAAAATGTAGCTGTACTGTCATTATTGTTTTTTGTTTCACTGTTCATTCATGTGGCAGGAAGGCACTTGTGTGAGACAAGCTGGAGCCACTTAGAATCCCAATTACCCCCTTTGTTGCATTGAGACCAACTCGAACCACCTCTTCATCAGTGCCCATGTATACATTTCAGATCTCTCCCAAATTCATCCTAAAGCACAGAAAGCTTTTTGAACAAGCAATGATAATGCTCTTAACAAGCTCAGGCTTTATCCTGCAGCCCCTTCAAGGCAAGGGATTTAGTGGTGCCACCCAGGTGGTCAGGAGTCATCAGCATGCAAGGAAAACACATTGCCAAATCAACACATAACTAGAGGGCATGAACATGGTAGCATTTCAGCATTTATGAATTATTTTCACCAGAGGGCCACAAAGTGTCTCTGTGTGTGTGTGTGTGTGTGTGTGTTTTAAATCTACAAACCAGGGCCTCTCTCTCTCTGTCTCTCTCTCTCTCTCTCTGTGTGTGTGTGTGTGTTGGGGGATTCCTCTTCTGATAACAAAATCAAGCAAATATGCTTCTTTATGCTTAGACTTGGGAAGGCAGGATGTCCTTCATCTTTGGAAGAAGCAGCAATGCAAGCCAAATGCCCTCAAGTCGAAGTGTGTTCCTGTACATCATGTCATCAAGGTTTAGAGGCATTCAAAGCTGGAGCACACAACAACATGATCACAAGCTGACAAACTTTAACTGAAGAGGAGTGTGATTACTTTGAATGGAAATTGGATATGGCTGCCAGGGACTGTATTCTTTGTTTATTCCATTTGGTTCTGTCCTTGTGTCATCTCAGAAGTCTTCAAAGTCTCTGCTGAGCAGGGCAGATGGATGCATCCCTGGTGCTAGCTAGCATCTATTAACTCAGGACTAGGTCCAGCAGTGGCCTAGTGATGGGGCTCACAGGTGTGTCTTACAGCAAGATTGTGACACACAACCACTACAGTGACCCTGGCTGATCCCTCAGAATTGAGCTTTTAGATGGACCAAAATTCTGGTTCAGTATAGGCAGTATTATACGAAATGGTGGTAATGGATACAGGGGGTGGGACTTTCCAAGAGGACCATTACTGGCTAGTCATCTGTCCCCACAGACATCAGTCAAAATACCATGTCTCTTCTGGGTCTTAACTCATGTTTGGGTCCTGGCCCACTCTTGATGACCTCCTTTTAGTTCAACAACAATATGAATCAAGAGATGAGAAAAATTGCAAATGATGTCATTGGGCCGGTTTACGTTCCTGTTCAGTATATTGAAAAAATTGCTGGTCTTCCTCCCTGATGTTCTACTGCTGTTAATGGATGAAGCTGATGGTTGGAAATTAGGTATATCCCTGAATATTATGCTTGGGCAGCACCCTTCAGCAGAGACACCAGTTTGCAAAATTTGCTGTTCTTAATACACACATTACTACCCATCTTCCTCTCTATACAAAATTGCTAATAGGATGCTTCCTGTTTAATTTTCTGGGCAATAGACGTACTTAAAGCACATTAATGTAGTCAGACTTAATTTACTCCATATTCCTCCCCACCAGTCCGTCCCTGCAATCATTTTTCTCTGGCTGCATACTAGTTAGCTATTATTTTGTAAATGAATGAGTTCATTACATTTGGTTTCAGATTTAATTGTTCCTTATTGGAAATGTCAGCTTTCACAGTTCATTAATAAGGGCGCTGGTAGGCAGAGAAAAAAACCTCAGAAAAAAACAAACAAACCAAAAAGGAGAAGAAGGGCAAGGAATGGAGTAAACATAATCAGATCCATATAGTTTCAATAAAAATTATGACTAAGGTTTCCAATGAGCCCACTGTTGATGTTGGTTCTCAGATGAGTTCCTGGAATCCTATCCAACCACGTACACAACAATTTTTTCAGTAGGTTTTGGGTGGGAATAAAAAAGAGGATTTATTTCCTGGCATCAGATTAAAATTCAAGCCAGATAATATCAAACTCAGCCAGGTTTCAGATAACAAGGAACCAAAGATGAAATGTTTACCTTGTTCTTTGGTTGTTGTTGAACCTTATGATCTATCTACACCTACCTACGTATTTATATACCGCTTTTAAACTAACAAGTTCACAAAGTGGTTTACAAAGAAAATGGAAAAATAATAATAGCTAATTAAAAGCTAATTGGTCCCTGTCCCATAAGGGCTCACAATCTAAAATGCAAAAAAGAACACCAGCAGAAGCCACTTGAACAGACACTGCTGGGGTGTGTAGGGCCACTTACTCTCCCCCTGCTAAATAAAAGAGGAACACCCACTTGAAAGAGTGCCTCTTGCTCAGTTAGCAGGGGTCATGATCCCTTGAGTTCAAGCCCCAAACCTGGAATATGTGAACTTGGGCCATATCTCTCGAACAACAATACTCTCTTCTCTTTCCTTATTTACAAATCCTGTTTAAATAAATAAATAAATAAATAAATAAATAAAT
Organism: Cryptoblepharus egeriae; assembly: GCA_030015325.1. Lineage (NCBI taxonomy): Eukaryota > Metazoa > Chordata > Lepidosauria > Squamata > Scincidae > Cryptoblepharus > Cryptoblepharus egeriae. Next base: position 19,033,920 of record JAREYC010000011.1, on the reverse strand, counting down.
AAATAAATAAATAAATAAATAGGAATTCAAGTTGCTACAACCAGCAGAACAATTTCATTAAGATCAAGGAGGGGGTTAAATAAATCTATCTCTGATGGTCTTGATTAAGTTAGTTGGTAAACATTGATCATGCACTCATAAAAAATCAGCTCATAGTATTAAAATCTGTCTCTCCCAAAATAGTGATCAAACTAATGATTTCATGACAAGGGGATTCATCTCACATTGTGAGCAGGACAATGTGAGATGTCCTGGCTCTATTTCTGAGCCAGTTAATTCCAGAAGTTGGCAATGATTTAAGTTTATAGTTAAATTGCAAATATAATACCTATCTTTAAACATGATTTTCAGTATTCTCGATGGTTCTCAGTGGAATTATGAGTCTCCAGCACTTACTACAAGAGGAATCTTCTTCTATATCATCTTATATCAATAAACCTTATATGGAAACTCAAAGCCAATCAAAAATTGGCTGCATCCATGCATTTGTGCATGAGTGAATAATTTGCATTATTCACATGCATTGCCAAAATATGAAGCAAAGTGGAATGTGATTGAAATAATTAATCATTCTGTCATGCTCCTCCCCCCTTAATGAAAGTCTTACACCATTTTCACTGCTCTGGAAAGCCAAAGTGTTCTTTAAAAGCAGAAAAGCACTTGGGAGCCTGATTGACTTCGACATAATAATGTCACATCCATCCGCTAATTGGAATACATTAAAACTTTGAGGTTGATCAAAATTTTGTCACTCTCAATCAGCAGTTAATATTAATAAAGTACATTACTGTTGGAACAGGGAAAAAATGGTAAGAATAATGTGTGCAATTTTTATGACATAATCAAAAGGAGTAGTTTCAAGTAGATCGATAAACGCTTGTGAGCAAATGCTGCAGTGATATGTTAGCAAGCATGAGCTCTGTAAAAAGGGTGCAGTTTTGATTCACGGTACTGGCACAGGAGTTCATGTGTAATGGATAACTCCATGGCCTCCTGTCGTGAATGATCTTTATCACCTTTCACCTGCCCATGTGGTTCTTTTAGGATGTTCAAAGAGAGTGCCATAATTGACTATGCCAGTAGGAGGCAGAACTAAACTTTGTAGAAAAACACGTTATGGAATTATTAGAGTTCGTCATACCAAGAGTTCAGCAGACTAGGTAATACCCTTAGATGACCAACCAGATTTATTAACTGGCAATTATACTTATGATATAAATGGTCATCTAAGGGAGTAATTTATGCTGAAGGAAGAACTTATGCATAAAAGGAATGCATAAGTACTGAGTCAGCCTATTATGCTGACTGAGTCAGCCTATTACAGAACAGTCTTACCCTACAATCCAGAGTAACTACGGGAGCACGTAAGAGACATTACATGCACCCATAATTACTGCACCACCTAGTGAAAACCTATGGGAAATTCATATTGCAATCCAGAGCAAATTGTTCTTACACCAGAGCAAGGACTCCCTGTAGTTACTCTGGATTGCGCCCTTAACTTGCACTAGAACAGGTGGGCCAATGTGCCTGCACTGTATCCAGATACATGATTGGGGCTGTTGTGCTACCATGTGGTGAGGGATGTTTTCCTCTTACCCCTGGTAACCCAGCAGTTGCCCCACTGGGTCACCTTGGATCTGTGCTACCTCAGGAGATGAAACAGAGCAGAGCAGACTAGAGAAGCTCCATGGTCCTCTGCATCTGCCTCATCCTCTTTGTCCTACACAGTACCACTACTTGCAAAAACTGTGAAAATCTTAATATTTTTTGAATAATCATATTATACATTCAACAAGTAATTTTATGCAGAATTCAGTGAATCAAACCATCTTTATTTGAATTCTAACAAGGGTTAAGGCCAACTGATAAGCAAACAAGCAAGAAAGTAAATCAGATGTTAATGTTCCATTGCCATGTATTTTGAGAGCCAGGAATTCCACATTGATGTTTGGCTGCCAACTGTCAATTCTTCAATGTAGTCTGGCTGCCAATTGTTGCTAGTCATTTAGTTCACACTTTCAGGTTATCTGGGGTGCACCATGTGGAAGCGAACTAGCAATACACCCTGACTGGAGGGTGACCTATACTGTTATGTAGTAAAATAAAGTGAATGGAAGTGACACAAATTTAGTGTCGCCACTAAATTTAGGCTGTGCATACGACACTGTAATTTATTCTGCTCAAGTGGTTAAGACACTGTGCCTGTTAACAAGGAGGCCAAGGTTTGAGACCTGGGTCCCCACAAGACAGGGTGAGCTCCTATCCTTAGCCTAGCTCTGTGACGCAGCTGGAACCAATCGTATTGGTTCTGCCGTTCCATTGGACTATTTCAGTGGTGTGGAGAGGGGGGATTTGCTGCTTGGGAAACAGCCTATCCTCCATATCTATCTACCCAGGCCTTCGTGTTTTGCATGCAGCGTTGAGCACAATACCATAGTCTTTCAAGACTGATGGATGCCAAGGTCTAGTACAAGAGAAAGTCCCTTTTGGGTGTGACTTTCCTAGGATAAGTGCAATCCTATCTCCTGGTTAAGTCAGAACAAGTTCCATGCTGGTCTGAGGGTGTTGTAAAAGTGCCCTTAGGCAGGGTTCCTCAACCCTGGTCCAGGGACCACTCATGGTCCTTGGCAGCTGCCTGACCGGTCTGCAAGAGGACTCCTCTAAGTTTCTTCTTCCCCTCTTCACAGCAGAAGGGCTCTGTTGGAGGATTGCAGCCTCAGAGACCTATCCTATGCCTGTCTACTCAGTACTAAATCCCATTGTAGTCAGTGGAGATTACTCCTAGGAAAGTGTGAACAGGATTGCAGCCTCAGAGACCAATCCTATGCCTGTCCACTCAGAAATAAGTCCCATTGTAGTCAGTGGAGTTTACTCCAAGGAAAGTGCGGTTAAGATTGCAGCCGCAGAGTCCAGTCCTATGCCTGTCTTCTCAGAAATGAGTCCCCTTATAGTCAATGAGACATTCAGCCCAATCCAGAGCAACTAATCTGTCTCCATAAGAGCCCTTAGGTTGCCCTATCTAACACTAGGTTGGAGCAACTGCAAGATGCTCCAGCCCAGTTACTCTGAAGGAGGCTTAGGGCAGAGCAAGGCAAGATAGGGTGCCCTAAGAGAGGTGGACCTGCTCTGCCCTAACTGGGGCAGCCTAAGCAGCTCAGGAGAGGCAAGTTGAGGGCATGTTTAGCATTGCCTAGGGCAGAGCAGTTACTCTGTATCCAAAAGCCTGTTTCCAAGGCAGAAATGCCCTCTTCCAGCCCTCAGAGTTATACCACCTCAGGAGCAGGTATAGTAATGAGTAGACCCATAGGGGTTCATGATAAGGCCCGAGTAAGAATGGCAGTGCTGACCAAAAATCTGAGTTCTTGGCCATCCTAGGTGCAACCCCTTCCTCTCAACCTCAGGATATGGAACAAACTACGGCTGCCCACAAACCTCAGGCTACAGCAGGCCACTCCAAGAAGCCCCTTGTATTCACTGTAGAATGTACTGGCATCTCATCAGGGACTCCTTATAAGGCAGGCACCCAGTGGCGTCACCAGACTGGTGCGGCTGGTGTGGGCTGCATTGGGGATGCGCTCCGTATGGGGTGATGTGCCGGAGGAGTTTGACTGTCCTTTGGCAGGCCCCGGGCGTCAGCACACCCATTCAGGCCTGCTCCAAGGCGGAGAATCAGCCAGAAGCTGCCACTTGTCTGAGGAGCTGGCTTGAATGGCCATCTGAGGTGCACTGCGCAGAAACACACTGAGCATGGCGAACAGCTTCAGAGGAGACTTCCTTAGAGCAGAGAAAGTCCGCGCCTCTGCACAGCCATTCGGCCTCACTCAGGAGGCGGAGCGGCAGCCGAATGGCTTCAGAAAGAGTACTGCACAGGCACCAACTCTGACGCCTGCACAGTCTCCCCCGAAGCCAAAAGGCTTCAGAAAAGTACTGCGCAGGTGTCAGAGATGGTGCCTGTGCAGTACTCTTTCTGAAGCCAGTTGGCTTCAGAAAACAACTGTGCAGGCGCCAATTTTGGTGACTCCCAGGGATGACGCACAGACTTCCGCACCAGGTGATGTGCAGAGTCATGTCACCACTGTAGGCACCACAGCTGTTCCTTGTTCAGTGTGATCTGAGGGGTGTCTCCTCAGGAGCAAGTCTTCCCCTTGTGTCAATTACTTAGCATGCTCTGGAGCAGTTAGGGCAGCCCAGGCTTCCTGACTCTCTGGATTCAGCATAACTTTCTGCTCTGGATACAGAATAGTTAGGAGAGTGCAGTTAGGTCAGAGCAGGCTGAATTTGCTCTGGATTGCAGCCAAAGAGAGACTAGGAAGGCTTTGTGCATTTGCAATGCATCCTGCACTGGAAAAGGTTGAAAATCCCTGCTCTGAGTAGATATGCATTGAGAAAAGGGGCTCTCACCTGCAATCCTATCCCCATTAACCTAGCAATATCTCTATTAATTATAATGGGATTTACAGCTGGAGGCAGCTGGAAGCCCTCCCTCCAGGTTGCAACAGGCAACTCTCCCCCACCACTGGGCTGGTCCCTGGAAATTTTTTTTCCACAGAACCAGTCCCTAGGGCCAAAAAGGTTGAGGACAACTGCCTTAAAGCATTTCAGCACCATTCGTGGGTGGCCTCCCATGCCACTGCAGGAACAGTGAGATGGGTGAGTTGAAATTGGGTGGGAGTCTGTCCTCACACTGACAAACTCTAGTGAAGCCTCTGTCCTACCCATGGGCCCATGAGTTGGGCATGGATCTTTGGTTTGTGCCTGATCTGGCTAACCTCTGATGCAAACTTTGGGTGTTTCCAAAGCTCAGAGCAATCCTTCTTTCTCCTCCCAACAGCTTCCACTTGAGAAAAGCTGGCAAGAATCTTGGATTATGCTGTTTCTCAATAACATGCTTTCTAAGCTCATTTCCCTCAATTAGCATTCTGAAACATTCCATGAAATTGCAAAGACTTTGCATTTTATCATTCCGCTTTCCACATACTTTCACCCCAAATCCCTGAAGCCTTCTAAATAAAGGGGAGGGGGGAAGCAATTTTGTTCTTTGACAAGTAAATAATTACACATAGAGAACCAAACAAAGCAAAACTCAAATGGACTTTTATTCACTTGCGAATACCATGAAGCACAGGCAAAGAATTTGGCTCTGGCTGCAGGATCCAGCCTCTGGAGAACCTCCCAAGAAGAAACCCATTGAATAGGAATCAAGTAGTGCCCTGTTTGCGCACATTATGTACAAGGCGGAGAAGCCTGTAAGCATGCAGGGAACCTCTTGATTTGCCAAATTATTGAAGCACCACTCTCCAGTGTGCAAAATGCATGGAGCTAGAGTCCCTGGTTTTCTTTCTCACCTCCCTGAGCACGAAAATCACACCTGACATGGTCTTTCCCCATTAGTCAATGGCCCAATCCTTTCAGGATGCTGTGCCATTGGAACTTGCATTCCAGCATCACAATAGCTTTTCTGGCATCACAAACCACAAGACACTGTCATTTGCAACTAGGCCACTGCCAGAAACAGCAAATGGCATCAACCAGCACAACACCACCAACTCCATTGATGTTGTAACCACATCTTCATTCCACCTTCCTGGGTCCACTCAGATTTGTGCAAACAAAAGAGCTAGTGGAGGTCCAGGTAGACATATCAAGGAGCACAGGCTTTCCCAAGTCTTTGGCATCAGTAGGGTTTGCGTCTGTGCAGGAGGCTAAAGTGTCACTCCTATGATTGATCTCCTATGATGGAGACAATACTTTGGCCAGTGAGCATGGTGATGCACCATTGCCCTGCCCCATTGGCTTTTGACTGTAAATTTTGATAAATTTTGATAATTTTAATAAAGTTTGACATTGCATTCTGCATGAAATTTCTCACTGTAAAATATATAACATTTCAATCTGGAACCCCCTTAAGAGAATTACAATCAGTCTGGGATCCCTTGGAAGTGATGTTATCAACTTGGAAGTGATATCATGGCCAGAAGTGATATCAAATAGGAAGTGCCATCACTGTGGAGTCAGATCTCCTCCATGTCTACTTGGAAGTGAGTCCCATTGTTTTCAATGAGACTTACTTTAAGGAAAGTATGTATTGACCCATTCCAAGACGGCTAAGCCCAGTGCCTGATTCCAGGGTGGCGGTGCCCAACTTTTTGAGGCTCACCTGAAATGAAGTCCCAATCCCTACTTTGTGAACCGATGATATATAACATGGATGGTATTATTCAAAAATACCAAAAGTACCATGCAATTGTGGCCTGCAAAAGCTGCATCTCTGATGTCCAATAAGGGGAGAGACCACCTATGGTCCTACAGTAGTAAAGGCAAACATATGGCATGCATCAAAAGTGACATGTGAAGACATTTTCACGAAATCACAGTGTTCACCAATACCTACCACCTTGATATATTTCATTTTTGTAATTATTTGACATTTCTTTATAGAACACATAGCACCAAAAATTAAGCACTGCTGTGGCTCAGTGACATACTGAGGCAGGGGAGGGCAGGTGGGGAGTGGGACTGCATCTCCAGAAGTTGCCTAATTTTGAGTAGACCTAGCGGAGCTGTGTTTACCTTATCCTGGAAAGGGGGAAAAGCTTCCTCTTTCCCATGGTACCACAGCAGCATACCTTATGAGCACAAGTTAGTATTGTGCAGCCTATTACACTGCAATGGAGGCTAATATCAGGGATTGTGGTAGCATTTCATGTTCTGTTGAATGCTGGTTTAATATTTTGGTCTGGTTAATGAATGCTGTATCTTATTGCTCGCTGCATCTTGTGATTTTATTTGCTCTCTGTCTCACCATGGCACACTCTGACATTCTGTTGTTCCAGTGACGCAAACCCTTGCTTCAGCACTCTCTCCTTATTTACAGTTTATAGAGGACTGGATCTTTCTGTGCTAATGTCCTATTCCTGCTGAGGTGTGATTGCTCTGCATGTAGAAAGCCATAAAAAGTAAACTGGGATGTGGAAGAGGAAGGGGGGAGAAATAAATGTCAGCCCATCATATTATAATTATGCAGGAGAAGTAAGCAATTCATGGCGTTTCTCAGATGCAAAGCAAATTGTTCTTTCCAGCATACGTGGTGATTTGGCATCTCGTGGCTCAGAGAAAGGCAATCATAAAGGTACAGATTACACGCAGGAGGATTGCACCTAGAAGAACATGTTCATGTAAAGTTTTACTTATACAGTGCCGCCTCACGTAAAGAACGCCTCAGGTAAAGTATGTTTCACGTAACAAAGGAAAATTTCTCCAGGATTCTGCTTTACGTAAAGAAAGTGCTTCACATAAAGAAAACATTTGTTGGCAGTTGGGGCAGACACGCTGGCCGGCAGCCTGTTTAAAAAGTGTCAGGGCTGCCTAGCGCACCTGCCCATAGTGAAAGCAACACTTCTGCGCTGTTCCTTCTGTGGCCAGGCATCTGCTGGGCAGAGGGAGAGAAAAGCAGTGGAGAAGAGGGAAGGGAGAAGGGAAGGGAGAAGCCAGAAGGGAGCAGGGGAGAGAGAGGCTCAGGATGGAGAGAAGGAGAAAGTGGAGAGTCACTTTGAAGGTGTCTTGGATTGCAACCTCCTAACCATGTCTACCCAGAAGTAAGCCCCACTGTGTTAAATGGGTCTTACTCCCAGGAAAGTGTCTTTAGGACTGCAGCCTAAGTAGACTTCATAAGATCATGCACATTGAATGCGTGTTTTGAATTCAATTCCAGTGTTTTGTCATCATTTTTACATCCAGTTAATATTTTTATATGAATATTTTTGGGGTTGTAGAACAAATCATCTGAATTTCCATTATTTCCTGTGGGAAAATCCACTTCACGTAAAGAAACTGCCTCCAGAACGAATTAATTCTGTTACATGAGGCGCCACTGTAATCTGTAGATCATTTACAAGCAAGATCCCACAACAATGCACATGTTCTAAAACAAGACCTATAGGTTGAATGGAAGCCGTTTATATGGCACCCATTATCACTGGATTCTTGCAGTCTTAATTGAGCTCCCTCATATCTTGAAGACATGAACAAAATGTACACATTCTCTTCTTCTTTCATTTCTAGCTGAGGTTCTGTGTGAGAACTAAGTACTTATTTCTCACCATCACCTGCTTAATGATGTCAAGCATTAGGAAACTAAGTAAGGAAAGTTAGTAAGTAAATACAAAAGTAAGTAGGTCTTACTCCCAGGAAAGTGTCTTTCGGATTGCAGTCTGTATTCTAAGGCAGCCCCATGGAATGTAAATTGCTGTCATCCAGTTTGGATGTAACCAATGTGCGGACAAGTGGTGCCAAGAGACCAATCACTGGATAAGGCTGCAATTGCCTTCAGAAGCTTGTAAAATGTACGCACACTCTGTGAATTCCAGTGGCTAGTATTGCAATTCCAATCCAACCTTAGGGCAAAGACAGGAGCCAAGAGGATGAATATAAGTCAAATTCCAGCACTACAATCCAATCAGATGTTTCCTGTGTCATGAAATGCCACAGTTCCATGGCCCTGGTGGAAAAATGTGCAGATATAGTCGGTGTTCAGCCGGTGTAAGGGTTAAACCAATTCCACAAGTTATGAAATGTGTTTCCTAATGATTAGGAAATGGATTACTGGGCTGCAGATGCTGGTGGGTTCTTTCAAAATAACCAAAAAAACAGCCTTTTTGTGTGTCCCCTTTAGAACGATATATCTGGCGTTGAGCAGGCTGGGTGCCTGCATTCACTCGCCGTCTCTTTTATTTTCAAAATGTTGACCAGATGGTCAGTTTCTGTGCAGTAGCCCTGTGGGGAGGGAAGGGAGAATCATAATTATGGGAATGTGTGGAACGGCAGCAAACACCCACAACAAATGACAGAAAGTCGTTTTCTATTTCGATTCTCGGCACATGGCTGCATGCGCATTTGAAATATAACTGCCTGGAAGGAACTTTCAATTATTAGAGTGGGTTTTCCCCCCTTCCCTTCCACCACCCTTGGTTCCCCTTCTTATCATTTCCGAAATGGTAACAAAATAACATACAGGAAATTATCTGGAGTGAATTTTAGAATAGAAAAGTACTGCTTAGTGAAAAATCATTGGTAGCAAATGCTGGTTAAATGATTGTATTTTCAGAGAGACTGAACTGATGGCAAGGGAATTAGGTAGGATCTGTTCATTTCACTAATATCTATCTATCATCTATCTATCGACAGTATTTATATACCACTTTCCAACTAAAAAGTTCACAAAGCTGTTTACAATGAAAATGAAAAAATAATGGCCAATGGCTCCCTGTCCCAAAAGGGCTCACAATCTAAACAAATATTCCAGCCTTGTCGTGAGTAGTTTGGTTTATTTGCTGGGCAATTTCTAATGGGGGACTTGATTTGCTTCTTCCCCTTAACTATACTAATTTGTTTATTAACATACAACTACAACAACAAAACCAATGACCTTTCAAATCTCATTCCCATTGTTTCTTGCAGCCAGAAGAACAAGTCTGCTACTCTCAGCCAATCAAGCACATGTGAGTCTTCTTTATTTTTAGGGGAAAAAATTAACCTTTAAATAATTTGTACATTTAGGGCACAATCCTAAGAAATTTAGGCTGTCCTAACTCACATAGCCTATCTTTCCATGATGGTGAGAGGAGGCTGGCGTATGCCTGTGCATTAGCAAAATTCCACCAAGAGTGGTGCAGGTGTCTTACTTTTGTGACACCCCCAGGACAACACATGATTTATGTCAGGACTTAGGCCAGTCTAAGTGGAGGTTAGGATTGTAGCCTTAAATTAAAACAAATACACACATATATGCCCACATATACCTGGTGGATGATCCCTCTGTTAATGCTGATGTACCTTTCCAGGATTTGAGAAATTTTCTTCCAGTTTCAAAGTATTATTAAACTGTCAGACATAAGTCTTTTTCAAATTCTGCTGGAGAGTTATAGGACTGGATGTACTTCAGGGACTTAAAAGGTGACCTTCACACGCACATGGAGCAAGCAGGTGTAGAGAAGCAAAAGCAAAGAACAGATCAGAGATCTTTCTCCTCTGGCCGTACTTTCTTCACTCTTGAAAAAAGGAAGTGTTGGCTAATCAAGCACCCATCACTTTTTTTTCACTTATCTGCAGATGTGAAGATGCTTGTCTCATTATATGCATTAAGTCTGACAGACTTAAACTCTGTCAGACTTAAACCTTTCCCCTCATGCTGACTCAGTGTGGCTTCTAAAAACATCTTCACAAGTACAAACTGCACATCCATTAGCAGTGATAGGCTTCAAAGAAATTAAGAACCGGTTCTCTGCCCATCTGGCAGCCACTTTTAAATGGCTATTTTTAAACTTTATATGTCCTATCTCTTGTTAACAACCGGTTCTATAGAGTAGGTGTGAACCTGCTGGAGCCCACCACTGATCCATAGCCTGTAGATGTGATCAAGAACTCCAGAATAGGCAGGTCCTTGCTTGTGTTCGCAGCTCTATGGAAGATATGCAGCCAGATCCATAGGGCACTATCCCTGGCCAATGCAAGGGATGTGCACTGACCGAGGTGCTGGTTTGGATTGCATCGTAAGGCTGCAATCCTAACCTCAATTTAGGCCAGCCTTAGTCCTGGCATAAGTCCTGTGCTGACCTAGGCATATGATGATCTCAACACACAAACACAGAAAGATAGCTGCTTCTGAAAGCAGAACTAGAACCAATGGGTACAAACTGCAAGAAAGGAGAATCCGGTTGGATATCTGGAAAAAATTCCTGACGGTTCGGGTGGTCCGGCAGTGGAACAGACTGCCAAGGGAGGTGGTGGACTCTCCCTCACTGGGGATCTTCAAGCATAGGTTCAATGAGCACATGTTGGGGATGCTCTAGGAGAATTTCCTGCTGCAAGCAGGGGGTTGGACTAGATGACCTAGTAGGTCCCTTCCAACTCTGTGATTCTATGATTCTAGGCCAGGTGAGTTTGGGCACAATCCAGAGTTAAGGCAGTGAAGAGTGCCCTAGCTGGGCTGCCCCAACTATTCTGAATCCAGAACAGAAAGTTATACTGGATCTAGAGAATCAGGAAGCCTGGGCTGCTCCAGAGCATGCTAAATAGGCACCAAGTCAGTTCCACCTGGGGAGGGCTTGCTCCAGAGGAGACCCCCTCAGATCACACTGAACAAGGAAAAGCTGTGGTGCCTGCCTTATAAGGAGTCCTTGATGAGATGTCAGTAGAAAACAGGCTCTGGATACAGAGTAACTGCTCTACCCTAGGCAATGCTAAACATGCCCTCAACATGCCTCTCCAGAACTGTCCACCTGTCTTGGGGCAGCCTATGTTGCTTTAGGTTGTCCCAAGCCTTTTCCAGAATAACTAGGGAGGTCCATCTTGCAGTTTGGTCAGCCCAGTGATAGATAAGGTAACCCAAATGCACTTCTGGATTGTGTCCTTCGGATGATCTAAATTTCTTAGAATTGTGCCCTAAATGTCTTAGAAGAGAAATGCTTGAACTTCAAAGTGGTTGGTCCTATGGATATAGTGATTTCAGCAGAGTGCATTTTCACATCATTAAAACAATATTCATCTTTCAAAAAAACTGTTTAGATTGAATGCCAATGCTTTTTTGCCCTATCACTCTGTTGACTTCTTTCTCTTTCTAAGTTTAGAGCACATAATATCTCTACTCAGCATGTCTATTCAGAAGTAAGCCCCATTGTGTTCCCAGGAAAGTATGTTTAGGATTGCAGCCATATGCTGCATAGGCTGGGGGTAAGACCCATTAAACACAATGGGGTTTACTTTTGAGTACATGTGAGGATTGTGCCATTGGTCACTTATGACTCCAGCAAAGCAAAAATCATACATTGAATGATGTCCCATTTGTTATGAGTTGGTGTGGTTAGTGTGTTAAACATGAACTGTGAGGCTCTGAGTTCTTATCCATGCACAGCCATTAAGGGTGCAATCCTAATCAATTTAGGCTGGCCTAATTCACCTAGCATAGTGATGGTGTGGGGAAGTTGGTGTACGCCTTTGCATTGGCCTAAACCTCACTGGAGTGGGGCAAAAGTGCCTTATGGCACTTTTGTGATACCCCCAGGATAGCAAAGGACTTGTGCTGAGTCTTATGCCAGTCTAACTGGAGATTAGGATCTCAGCCTAGGTGTGTGAAGTAAACCTAGTATGTAACCTTAAGTGTATGAAGTAAACCTAATATGAGGTAAGCCTAGTACCATAAGGCAGCTATGAATCAGTGGTGTCACTAAGGGAGACAGGTTACGGCCATACCTGTGACATACAGAGGGATACTGTCTGAACTACTGACAATTTTTTTAAAAAAAATCTCAGTATTTTTGAATAATGCCAACGTGTCATATGTTATTCAATGCACAATTTCATGAAGAAAGCAATGAAACAAGCCATGTTCAAATATCTCTATTCTGTTCAATGTTATAGACACAAAATCAGAGGCTGTTGGGCAATGATGCATCACAATGGCCATCTCCTAAGTGCCGCCCAAAGCACTGCATGGGCCTTGTATTGAGAGGGATAGCACACTTTCATATTGTCGCTGTAAATAAAACTAAATAACCTACATTCTGGATTTGTCAGCAGTATGCAAGGAACATGGTAAGGCTTTGGGTGCTGTGCTTTTCTTTCTTTCGTTCTTTCGTTCTTTCGTTCTTTCTTTCTTTGGTAGTGCATAGGTGGTGTGTAGATGTGGACCTGATACAATTCCTGTGCTCAAAGACAGCAATACTGCTTGATAGAACCAAAAAATATGTGTACCTTATGTATGTAATCAGAGTAGATACTTTCTGAGCATCATTAGTAATGCTGCCCCAAATGTGGCTGCTAAACCATGCACCAGGCAAGGCATGGTGGAGCCTGAACATGTCTGTAAGGTTTAAAGCCTCATAAAAGTGAGATGTCTGGAGACATCATCTGAACCTTGCCTTCTTCAAAATACCAGGGAATTTTTCTGAAATGCTGAGGAGTTTATTCCTCAGCGGGTTCCTTAAATTGAAGGGAACTTTGGATCATTTTAACTTCACCCTTTAACAGAGCAGAAGCTTCCCCTGAACTCCCCCCACCCTTACCTTCTTCTTGTGAGGTAAAAGTCCTCAGGGCACCTGTCAAAATGTATTGCTCCAAGGCAACAATGAGAAATGGAGGCAATATCTACACACCAACTCAGTGTGAACAACAGCAACACACAATTCCTGCTGGGCCCAATTATATGCCACAAAAAATGGAGGGATGGGGGATATACTTCCCACCACAGATGCTTTGGAGCCCCTAATATTAATACACCTGATATTAAGAGGCAAACAAACAGACATTTAATCTATCAAACACTCTTGGTTCTTTTTACAATAGATGGACTTGTGTTGTGTTCACTTTGCAAAATGTAGACATTAACTGTTGGTGCAAATTCCCTGATGGGCCCAATCTTCAGTTTGTAAAACTATAAATGCTTGAAAATGGCACACACACACACACACACATGCATGCACATGCATACACAAAGATAGAGAGAGAGAGAGAGAGAGAGAGAGAGAGAGAGAGAGAGAGAGATGGGCAAGTAACAGAAGCTCACTCCATCATGCAGTGCTTGGGTCTTGAACCACCGACATGCCAGTGTTCAGACTGAGAACCATAGCATCTTTAACCACCAAGGGAACAATCCTAACTTAGGCCACAACAACTCATGGTCTTTCCGTTCTCTTGGTGATGTAGGGAGGCAAGTGCATGTCTGTGCACTGGCTTAACCATACCCCAGGAGTGGTGCAAAAGTGCATTACAGCACTTCTCTGACACCACCAAGCCAGAACAGGACTTGTGCTGGGGCTTATGCTGGCCTAACTGGGGATTGGCATTGCAACCTAAGCCACCACAGGCACAAGACCAACTAACATGCTTGCTTCAAGTGAGGCAAAAGTGCCCCATTTTTATTCATGGAAAAGCATTGCCACTGCCATCCATGCTTACATCTGAGGAGACTCTCCTTTTTTTAGACTTTAGGGGAACCTCTTAAAATGTAAATAGTATAATTGCCTTTCTTCTCTGAATCTTCTTGATGCACCCCGACCCTGCCACTGAAGAAAATATGCCTCCTTTGGGCATGGATGCATCAGGAGATGGATACAATTGGCTCATAGAAACATACTTGCAACATTAAACTCTATGGGTGCAATCCTAAGAAATTTAGGCCGGCCTTACCTGGCCTAACTTTCCATGATGGTGTGGGAAGGTCAGCATATGCCTGTGCATTGGCCTAATCTCCCCAGGAGTGGGGCAGAAGTGTCTTACTGCACTTTTGTGATACTCCCAGGTTAGCAGAGGACTAATGCTGGGACTTAGGCCAGCCAAAATGGAAGTCAGGATTTCAGCCTATATCTAAAATCATTAGAGTATGGTTTGTTAGACATTCTGGAAGTTATTTAGGAGAAATGCTGCTGTTGTTTACTTTAGAAATGATTATCGCTTTGCATTTGATCCCAATACTTATTGTACATTTTTGTATACCTCTGTATATTTATATATTTTGATGTTTTATTTGTGGCTGGTCTCACTGTAATAAAGTTTTATTATTATTATCCTTATAAACCGAACTACAGAAAGACAGAAGTCTGTTAAGGAAAATTGGATTTTCAAAACTCTGCCACTTTGCTCCATTCACATGCAAATTTGTTGACAATTCTGTAAAGCAAGTTGATAAGCCTGGAAAAAGTCACATCAAATTATCTGGTGCCTCTTTGAAAAGAGCCTGACAACTATATCACATCTTACAATCTTAACTGAATGCTCATCAAGCTGAAGTCAGTGTTGATTACAATTGGGAATGTTTTTTCCAGAAACAAATAAGTTGAATTCTCACAGCCCAGCTTTATGGTGGAATGATGGTGGCAGAATTCCTAATCTTCCACCATAAATCCTTTTACAATGTCATACATGGCACACTGTGTGGCTGCTGGTATAAATCTGGAAGTCCCATATACACCACTGGTGGTACCCAGAGGTCCTGCCAGTGCAGATAAGGTGGTGGCAGAAAAGGTGGAAGAAAAATGAAATGGACATTGGGGCAATAGGAATTGTAATTTCCATGGCATTGGGGCAATAAGAACAGACAGGGAAAATCTGAGTTCCCACTTGGGCCAGTGCAAGTCACTTGTACAAGACACAATTGCAAATGTGCTGTAAAGCATGCCTGCGGAGGAAAGGGGAGGCCATAGCAGGGAACTGCATTGCTTTCCTGGCCCTCCCTCCTAGAAACCCCACAAGGTGGTAACCTGTGCTGCACAATATCAGTCAGTTCAGGGGTCTGGAGGAAAGGGGAAGCATTTTGGGATGAGGGAGGGGTAGGGGCAGGGGCCAGGTAGCAGCAGGCAGGGCTGAGATCCGGCACTTGAGATCCATGCCCAGTTCCCTGAACAGGACATAGCAACTTTGGTCTGCTGAGATCTCACCACTGATCTCTGTGGCAAAGATTCAAGTATATACATTGGTCTGCTGCTGTAAGGTCTAGACCAATTGGTCTGCTGCTGCTTATCCATGGTAAGAAGAAAATTTTCTCTTTACCCTGTGGTAGCCACAAACCTGCTCTGAATACTATAGACCTGATTTTTTTATTTTAATAATTTTATTTTTTAAAAAAAACAGAGGAAACAAGGCAAAAATATTAGTCAACTGGTCAACTTTTTCCAGCGCAAGTTAAGATTTCGCAGTGAATTTCACATTGTGCTTTGATGTGTCATCATCTGATAAAATAGACCATGAAAAAATAGTATGGGCATTGAGGGCAATTGGAACTGAATTTTCTAAGGCTCTTGATGCCCCATGAAATCTAATGGAGCCCCCATAAGAAGGCAATGGCAAGGGACTCCATAAGCGTAAAAGAAAACAGACCTAATTTAAATATGTTAAAGGAGATAGTTCAAAATTGCTTTTTGTGCGGCATTTTTATCACCTTTCACAAAAATTAGCCAAATATTTATATTTCATACCAGAACATGATGAAAAGGGTACTCAAACATTAAATATTTGCCTTTTATGAATAGCTTAAAATGCAAAAACAAAAAAATGTCTCAACCAGTCATAAAAGAAAATAGGCACTGATTATATTCATTCATTCATTCATTGGCATCCTTCAGTCTCGAAAGACAATGATATCATTCTCTGACCGTCCTCTCCAGGGCACGATGGCCTAGGTAGATTAATATGGAGGATAGACTGTTACCCAAGCAGCAAATCCCCCCTTTCAAATCCCCCTCTCTGTTTCACTGAAATAGTCCAATGGAATGGCAGAGCCAATACGATTGGTTCCAGCTGCGTCGCAGAAGTTACCAAAACATGATTGTACACAGTCACAAACTGCTTCTGGGACTCTGGCTCCAGATTTTGCCTCAAGGTTGACTCTAGAAGCCTTTCCCATAGATGGGTATAGCCACAAGGCAGTGGGGGTTTGAGGTGGGAGTTTTTCCTCTCCAGACAACCCACGTTCAGTGGGATTTTGGGCAGGTTTAGTCTGGCTCCTCAACAAAGGCCTGTTTGGCATGGAAGTCCCTGACAGTAGCTATGCTACTGCCAGCATAGCCCTTTGTATCACTGGAGCACACAATCCCATCACCACAAAAAGATACTGTCCATCAGTGGGACTGATATTATGCAGAGGAATTGTCTATGAATTTTGAAGTCTCGTGAACACAGGGAAATTGAGCTACAAAATAATACAAGTTTTGATTTGAGTATCAGTCAACCCAGGGATGGCCTGGATGTGTGAAGTGGTGTCTTCAGGCAGTGGACTGGCAAGAGACCTCCTATGAGTCTCTTACTTCTCCATCCTCTGAGTTTCTTACTTCTCTGATACATCTGAGACACTTACTCCTCTTTACATTTCCTATATTCAAAAGGGAAAGGGGATATGGAGAACCAGTGTCCTGCCTTTTTTCTCCCCATGTGAATGGCGCATATTGTTTGATAGAGGAGCATAGCTCTCCTGCTGTCTATCACCTCCAGACAGAATTGGGACCCACCACTTCTGGGTTTCATCACCTCAGCAGCCACTGCATCCAGATTTCTGGGCATGTGTGGAAGGCTGGAGCCAACTTTGGAGGAGATTGGCAGCAAGGAAGGACAGATTCCTTGCAGAATGATAAGCACTGATCATGCTAGGGACAACTTTTCCATTGCACAGTTTGGAGACCTCTATGCTAGAGCATCAATTCTGCTATTCTTCATACTTTTGCAGAGGTTGTGGCTGGTGATGCCCAGAGGACCTGCCAGTGTAAGGTGGTGGCACAGAAGAAAAATGAAATAGACTTTGGGGGCAATGGCATTGTAATTCCCATGCCATTGCACCACTATTTAAACCACTGTAGCATTTGGGAAACTCACCAAACCCAACAAGTAAATTAAAAGTGCATTGAATTTTTCCTCACCAGTCCTTTATTCTTCAGCTCTGCAATCCTGTACACACCTTTCTGGAAGTAAGACCCATTGAACACTTTGGCGTTACTTCTGAGTAGACATGGTTAGGATTGTGCTCAAATACAGAGAGAGAGAGAGAGAGAGAGAGAGAGAGAGAGAGAGAGATTCATTGAAGGTAAGATCCAGACAGAGCTTAACGGAAAGTGAGGAAACATATTTCATGTGGACATACCTAACAAGACCTGCACCACAGTGAACATCACTGTCCAGAAATGAAACAAAGGGGACATCTTCAAATCTCATTGGCAATCAATTCTGATGTATTCTGGAAAGTTTTCTCTGTTGTCCAGGAAGCAGGTATTATGTAGAACAGTAATTGAAAGAGTTAGTGGCTTATAAGTAATGAAGTGCTGAGTTATTGGCTTGATTCTAGATGAAAGGGGGAAAAACACACCTAAATGAAATTGATTTTAAATGATTTCAGGAGGACTAGTATTTCTGAAGGGAAACCACATTTCACTGCTTGCAGAAAGCATAGGTAGCATTTAACCTATTGAAGAGTTTTGACCGTATCTTGTGACCCCTGTTATTTTTTAATGCAGCCCTGGTCACATTGGGCATTCCACACGGACTGAATACTAGGAAGAAATTATGTAGGAGCAGGAAAGTGAGTCCTACAGAGAGTTGGAGAGTGTGGAGAGTTGAATGGTCAGCGAGCATCCTTTTGTAAAGGAGAACATTCAAGTTAGAACACACAGTTGCCATTAAGGCGATTTATGAAGAGGTCAACTCCCTGTAGCATCTTGTATCAAAGGTTCTGAGAGGTTCCATGGAGACCACAGCAATATTTTGTTATTTATATTGCCCTTGTTAGTACCTTGCAAAACATATTGGGGTCACCAAAGCCTGGGACATATAGACATCATAACCTCTGCTCCGACTGTGCCTCCTACATACAAGGGAGAATCCTTATTTTCTCTTCTAAGACTGTGACTCCTTTTTCTCTCTCTGTTTTGGCATTTTGTCTCTGCTGCTGTCAGTTGTACAGGGAAGTAAATGTTTACAGACAAAGTGTAAAATACCAAGACACCGAACATTTCATACAGTGTAGACAGTGAGTTTGAATTGTTCATAATGCAGTGTTGAATAATTTCCAGTCTATCATTACCAAACTAATAATGTCCTTCTCTGTCAGTTTCAAACCAGTATGGAACATACCATAGCTCAGTGGTCAGGAATAGTCAGGGACAGGGTATCTAGATAGAATGGAGGACAGAGTGCCTATACCTTTAACCATTACATAGAAGAGAAAATTTAGGCAGATTTAGCTCAACATAGAAGGGTTTTAAAAAGCAGCACCTGCCTAACTCCTTCTTCTTTGCAATGTTTAAAGGTACAGGCTCTCTGTTCTCTATTCTGTCTGGTCACTCTCACTCAGGGAGCCTCACAAGAGGCACTCTTTCAAGTGGGTGTTCCTCATTTATTTAGCAGGGGGAGAGTAACTGGCCCTACACATCCCAGCGATGTCTGTTCTAGTGGCTTCTGCTGGTGTTATTTTGAATTTTAGATTGTGAGCCCTTTTGGGACAGGGACCCATTAGCTATTAATTAGCTATTAATTTTTTCATTTTCTTGTAAACCGCTTTGTGAACTTTTCAGTTGAAAAGTGGTATATAAATACTGTAGATAGATAGATAGATAGATAGATAGATAGATAGATAGATAGATAGATAGATGTATGTATGTATGTATGTATGTATGTATGTATGTATGTATGTATGTATGTATGTTCCAGATGAAACTTGCCATGTCCCTTGGGTTTTCTCAAGCACAAGTAACTAGTATCAGAACTGCTAGCCAACACACATGGAACTGGTTAACTTATGGAATTGGTTAACTTATGAATACATAACACTGCAATACTTTCCCCCATTATTTGAAATTGCCTGATGAATGTGTGAACTGACACCTTTGAGAAAGCAGTGTGTTTCAGATGCTGTGAGAGTTCCTTCTCTGGTGTTAAACATGTGATGGCTTATTCATAGCCTTGCTCTGCATATGAAATAGAATGAGATGATAGAATCCTGATGGAGATGAGAATGGAGAATGCTAGTTCAGGTGACAGCAAACTTTTAATTTATGAATATATCCATCAGCTGAAATACTCCTTGCAAATACAGTAAGTAATTTATTTGTTTGTATAACTTAGGTCATTAGAAAATAAGAGAATTAAAAAGATATATCATAAGCCAATATATAATACATCTGTGGGAGCAAGAGAAGTAACTCAGCAATATTAAAAACATAACTGGTTATCAAAACCAGAAAGTCCGAGGCATGAAGAAAGTAGAATAACAGGAGGTAAAAAAGCTTAAATTTGTGTCATCGCTTTACATATTAGTAGTAACAGAATTATAAGCATGTGCCATCAAAAAATTGGCTCAAATATTTTTGGCTGCTAACACAAACTTTGCGACTCTAAAGGTGCAATCCTAAAGACACTTTCCTGGGAGTAAGACCCATTGAACAAAATGGGGCGTACTTTTGAGTAGACATGGTTAGGATTGTGCTCTAAAAGTGATTTCAGGGTCTGCATCACCCAGAAGCCAGCAAATCAAAGCTGGGGGGGGGTCTATCTCGAAAGCGAGCAATAATATCCATAAGGAAATTTGTTTTAGGGGAAACAAATAATGGGCATCTTAGGACGTAGTGAGTAATGTCCTCCATTTCACCAGTATTACAAATACATGTTCTGAGGCAATAAGGGATATTTTTATATCTGCCTTCAATCACTGAAGTCTGGTGATTGAAAACAGTGGTGGGCTCCAGCAGGTTCGCACCTACTCTATAGAACCGGTTCTTAACAAGAGATAGGACATATAAAGTTTAAAAATAGCCATTTAAAAGTGGCTGCCAGATGGGCAGAGAACCGGTTCTTAATTTTTTTTGAAGCCCATCACTGATTGAAAACGTATGGATTGAAAATGTAAAGCAGTAAAGGCCTTATGCAGGGCTGGTGTAGTGAGGCAGGTCAGATAGTTCTCAGAGACAAAAGTTAGTTTGTAGGATGATAGCCAAGACAAGCAAGGTGAGTTGGAAATATCACAAAGATCTTGTCTCATGTGAAAGAGATGAATTTTATCTTTTAACATGGACTTAACCCTAGGAGAAATATAAGGGGGCAGAGCGCTCATAGGTATTTTGTATTGTTCTAAGATAGACTTGACTGAAGATGCCCAGGAGTGCAGTGCAGAATTAGCAATCTGTTCTCTGAAGCACATCTTAGGGAGATGGGAATCATCCATTGAGACTAACGTGCACCAATATAAAGCAAGGGCGGTATGGCAGTGGGCTGCAATTGGGATTAAGCGAACTTCTGCTCTAATGAGAGAGGATAGCGTTTGACGCGGGACACCTAGAATCAAGCGAATAAAAGCATTTTGGGCAGGTTCTATGCTGGGAGTTTTGGTGTAGCCCCAGATTTCTGCCCTAAAAATCAGCTGGGGAATAATTTTCCTAGCAAAGACCTCTATCGCTAGTGCCACGAGGTTCCCTCCCTTAGATCTCATAAAGTCAGTGGTGGTAGATTTTAGCACCTACGCTATAGAACCGGTTCTTAACAAGAGATAGTACATATAAAGTATAAAAATAGCCATTTAAAAGTGGCTGCCAGATGGACAGAGAACCGGTTCTTAATTTCTTTGAAGCCCATCACTGCATAAAGTGTAATAAAGATTGGGTTGAGTGGGCTACATTAAGTTTAGACAAGTTAAAGTGAGGAGCCCAAGAGAGGTTGGCATTAAAAGTGATACCCAAATATTTAAAAGCTTTGTCTTGTTCAGTCTGGGTATCACTGGTCCTCCATTTATGTCTTTTCTGGTGTTTACCAAAAACAACCACTTTGGTTTTGTTGTGATTTATGGCCAGTTTTTCTTGGGTGCAGAAAGAATTCAGTCTTAGGAGAAGTCTGCACAGGCCAGTAGGTGTAACTGAAAACAAAGCAATGTCATCAGCATAAAGGAGGATTGAAAGCTTCCTATTCCCAATTGCAGGGGGGAAAAACTCAGTGCCTTGCAAGGCATAAACAATGTGGTTTATATAAAAATTAAAAAGAAATGGGGCTAATAAACAACCTTGGTGAACACCCTTATCAGTGGAAATTCGTTCAGAAAGTAGGCCTTTTAGCCCGAGTCTAACTCTCAAACTGGTGCTTGTGTGCAGCCTCTGAATTAAGAGTAAAAGTCTTCTGTCAATGTTAGATTCAGACAATTTCTGCCATAGAAGCACTCTGTTGATAGAATCAAATGCTGAGGTAAGATCAACAAAAGCAGTATAAAGTTTCTTATTTCCAACCTGGGTATACTTATGAATCAAATGGTGGATAACAAAGCAATGGATTTTCCTTTTTGAAACCTGGCCTGTTCTTCAGCAATAACTGAGTTCTCTTCGGCCCATTTCTCCCAATTTGCAGAGGAGAAATGCAAATACAGTAAAACCTTGGATTAAGAACATTTTGGATTGAGAGTGTTTTGCAAACATTTTTAATAAATTTTTGTCTTGCAACACAAGTGATGTCTTGCAGTGCAAGCAAAAAAATTAGTCCTGTCTGGGATACGGCTGATTTTTGGCACTGCGCAGTCTCTCCTGAGACCAGGCTATGTGTGTCTACTCTCAAATAAGCCCTATTAAAATCAGTGGGACTCTCTCCTGTGTAAAGGGGGCAATGGAAATAAGCCTGATGCTGCAATCCTAAAGACACTTTCTTGGGAGTAAGACCCATTCAACACAATGGGGCTTCCTTTTGAGTAGACATGGTTAAGATCGTGCTCTAAGTGCAGATTAATTTGTTTTATTTTTCTTTCTATTTTTTATTTTCTTTATTATTTTGTACTAGCAAAAACGTACCCATGTTGCCGGAGAAAAATTCCCCCCCTACACCATCCCCCCCACTGTACAACAACCCCATGTGTTGATGTCACAGAAGGAACACTCTCCCCAAATCTCAGGCTTTTAGGTCCAGGGGTGTTATGAAGTGTCCCTCAGTTAAAGACCCTTCAATGTAAAATACAGGGAGGAAAACATGTTGCGCCCCTTTTCACCCTTTTCCAGTGGGAATTTCCAAAAACTGGTTCTTCGTGGATCCCTCCATCTCAGAAGGGATACCCTCCCAAAATTTCATGCTTCTATTCTAGCATTTTTGGCTGGAGGTTGATGGGTCAGTCAGTCAGTGAGTCAATGACAATGAATCAGTTATATAGAGAGAGATTATATTACAGTATTGTAATTATTTTGATGTGAATATTTTTGGGTTGTGGAGCCAATTTTAATATGAATATTTTGGGTTGTCTGAGTTTCCATTATTTCTTATGGGAAAATTTGCTTTGATATTCAAGCATTTTGGATTCCAAGCATGTTTTTGGAACAAATTGTGCTTGTAAACCAAGGCACTACTGTAAAGGAGTACTTATCCAGTCCAGTGGCTTAGCTAGGGGATGCAGTTGCACCAGGCTACAAGCTTTGGGGTGGCTTCAAACTGAGCTTGACATTAGTGAATAAACTGTGAAAAACAGGGTATTTAATGATAATACCATCATGTTATATATCGTTGGAAAGGTAATTTTATGCAGAAGTCAATGAAGCAAAATATGTTGGAATATCTATATTCTATCAAAAGTTATGGCCAATTAATCCGTCTTTTCCCCAGTAGTTGTTTTTGAGATGTCTCATTGTATCCCGAGGTTGAGATGCAGGCATTGCTGGTATGCTGGCCAAGAACTCAGATTTTTTTAAATCAACACTGCCATTCTTATTCTGCCTTATAATGGATCCCTATGGATCTACTCAGATATATGCTTGCTTCTGAGATGGTATAACTCAGGAGCTGTGAGAGGCCATTTCTACCCTGGAAAAAGGCTATGGATACAGCGTAACTGCACTGTTCTAGACAATACCCTCAATATGCCTCTCCAGGTTCATCCGTCTTGGGGCAGTTTATGTTGACTTATGCTGCCCCAAGCCTTTCTGGTATTACTGGGGTGGCCCATCTTGGAATTGGGCTACCCCATGTATAGATAGGGTAGTCCAAGTGCACTTCTGAATTTCAGCCTCAGTCATTTGTAAGTGACAAGAAAACAATGCTGTAGACAGCTTATGGAGAAAGTTCCTCCAAGCCCTTCATATAGCAGCAATTGCAGCTGGTCTTACGATCAATGGCATACTTTCAAATATTTGAACACCTGTGACAAGATTCATCTGTTTTAGCTTTCCGCAATGCATCCAACTCACATCTGAGTGCAATATAAATCATCATTATTAACTGCCTCTTGGAGGTGTTATACAACAGTCACAAATGGAAAGGCTGGGCAGAGGTCATTCATTCCCTTAGCAGGCGTTTCATTTCTACTAAACCATTACTTTGTACTCTAAACTCAAGAATCTGCAACCAAGTCCTCTTCCTAAACCTTGTGATATTTTTCTCATTCTTGAAATGAGTCTATAAGCTTCTGGCCAAGGGAGGCTTGTGTAGGCTACCAGCTATCCCTGCTGTTCCTGCAGAGTTGTGCCAGAGTGGCACTTAACGATACCACTTGAATATAATGAGGATACAATAGCATATAAGAATATAGGGAGCTGAGTTACCTTACACAAAAACCTTGTGCTCAATTTGGAATGCAATATGAGTGTTAGGAGCTAGACAAATTTGTAATGCAGAGCAAGTAATTATGGATATCAGTGATGCCATTTGTCTTTAAGCAGAAATATCCAGCGAGTGGGAGAAAGAGGCAGTTGGTGTAGGGAAGGATTATGAGGACGTGGAATTTGATGTGCTACTATAGGCACTGGCAAGTTTTAGACCAGCTGTGAATTTTCATCAGGAGAAAGAAATGAAATACTGTTTAAGTCAGTGGTTTCCAAACTGGGTATCGGGACCCACTAGTGGGTCACAATCCAGTTTTGAGATTATTATGAAACTGTCATGGCAGTTTGGGACATAATCATCAAAGATTTAACAAGATGCTACTTTGGAAGGAAAACTTTTGCCCAATCACCAATGTAACCACTTCCCTAGGGTTTCATATATAAAGCCGCAGCCCCTAGGATCAGATGTATGTTAGCCCTAAGAAACTCTCAAGAAGGAAATTCCCCTTAGTCTCAAAGCCTTTAAGAAGGATTTGGACAGATTCCTAGAGGAAAAAAACCATAATAGGTTACAAGCCATGAGGGGTTTGTGTAGGTGTGGACAACCTCAGAATGCAGGTGGATGGGCACCTGGATGCACCTGTCTTGTGTGCTCCCTGTTTTGTGATACAGGAAGCTGGATTAAATGGGCTTTTGGCCTAGAGTTGCCATATGTCCCCCAAAACAGGTTTCAATCCTGATTTTTGGAGAGTGTGTTCACATACTGGCAAATGGGAGAGGGACCTGTCCCAATTTTGTGGAAGAGAATTATGGCAACCCTATTTTGGCTTGATCCAGTGGAGGCTCTTATGTTCTTAAGCTGACAAGCAAAAGTGAGCCACAAGAACTCATTAACTTACAAGGAGGCAAACATGCCTAGGCGCTGATCAAAGGTCAGTGAGGGTGAATGCAAGATTAACAAAATGGTCCCAATCCAATTAGCATTGACCTCAACAAATGATCCAGACGGCAGTCCCCACCCCAACCCCCAACCCCATTGTAGCAAAAAAGGATTAAAATAAAATTTTAATGGTTTAGAACCTTGGTCTAGGTAATGTAATTAAAAAATTTTAGGTGTCGTTACTAAAATGTTTGGGAACCAGTGGTTTAATGCATTCCAGATTAAAATCTGCACTCTGCTTAAGTACTGTATAGCTTGGGCCTTCATAATAATATAGCAAATATTGAAATAACTCAAGGTAAGAAAAAATACCAGGGGAACATCCATCACCCTGTGAAGGATTATCACGTGGGATCTCGTTGCATTCATATTGTGCTCACAGCTAAATTCTAATGAACATGATGGATGGGAAGGTTGCAAAAGGTGAAGCCTCGCAGATGGGACTGAAAGGTAGATCAACATTTGGGCTTCAGAACCTGACACAAATAAAGTGTTTTGCAGATAATATGCACAGGAACCAGACAACATGTTTGCTGTTGTATGACAACATCAGATAGTGGAATGAAGAAGAAGCAAATGCCAGAGGATATATTTCAGGACCTTTGTGTAAATGAGTATAAGAAGGTGTTTGCTATCTTTCTCCTTTCGTAGCACCACATCATCATCATCATCATCATCATCATCATCATCATCATTCCGTGATTCAGGCAAAGGTATAGAATTCTGTTCTTGAGGTAGAATTTAGTTTCCTGAGAACCTCAGTTTTAATTAAAGGAAGAAAAGAAAAAGAACAGATATGTTTCTAATCCTTTTAGTGGCAAGTTTTTATTTCCCTTGAAGGATGAACTAGAACAGTCTTCAATTAGGGGTCAGGACCACCTTGGGGGTCGTGATCTTGAGTCAGGGGGATCTTGAGGGGATGGGGTCCACCACCTTGGAATCTGGCACTGGGCTTTCCTGGGCGTAAGACCCATATCCTAAAGTCAAATTAAGCCCTTTGCGATGGAGCAGTTAAGGTGTCTTTCCATAAGATAACACTGGAGGATGACATAACAGCGTGGACCCGTAACTGCTCTGGATTTTGCCCTAAGTCTCATTGAACAGAATGGGACATACTTCTGAGTAGACATGGAGAAGCATCCCAGTAAGTTTGACAGGGGGTCCCAGACCAGGGTGACCATATAGAATGGAGGAAAGAGTGCCTGTACCTTTGACCACAGCATAGAAGAAGGAATTCAAGCAGGTGCTGCTTTTTAAACCCTTCTATGATTACCTAAACCTGCATCCATTCCCTTTTCAATGCAATTCTTAAAGGGCTGTGGGTGGCGCAAGCGGTTAAGATGCTGTGCCTGTTAACCAGCAGGCCTGGGTTCGAGACCCGGGTCGGCCCCACAAGACAGGGTGAGCTCCTGTCTTTAGCCCAGCTCTGCAATGCCAGCTGGATCCAATCATATCAGGTCTGCCTTTCCATTGGACTAATTCCGTGGCATGGAGAGGGGGGATTTGCTGCTTGGATAACAGCCTATCCTCCATAACAATCTAACCCAGGCTTTCGTGCTTCGCATGCAGCGTATGCAGCGCCGAGCATGATACCATAGTCTTTCATGACTGACGGAGGCCTGCTTTTTTTCAGAGGCACTCTTGTCATTGATTCTATATGGTCACCCTGGTCCCAGACTGGTTTTTATGTTTGAAAGGGGTCCTAGGCTCAAATGCCTGAATACCACTGATCTAGACACACTCATTGGACTCTCACAAGTAGGGCTGACCCAAGACTTGAGGTGCTCAAGACCCAGTGCTTAAGGTGCTAAAACCTGGATTCCTATAAAAGAGGATTGTTTATGTTTTTAGAGGAAATGTCCATCACGGGTTACAAGCCATGATGTAACCTCTTTATTTTAGAATGTCAATGTAGAATGTCAATGTAGTGGAGGGCACCAGAACGCAGGGGTCTTGTTTTGTGCTCCCTGAAGAATTTGGTGGGACACTGTGAGATACAGGAAGTTGGAATAGATGGGCTTTTGGTCTGATCCAGAGAGGTTGTTCCAGAGACAGGGTAGACTAGAGATGACATTGTGGTATATCTATATTCATTGAGATCATGAACAAAATCCTAACCATGTCTACTCAAAAGTAAGCTCCATTGTGTTCAATGCATCTTACTCCCAGGAAAGGCCTTTAGGATTGCAGCTGAGGTCTATGTTTTTATTTGCTCACAGACTGCAATTTTCCTTTCCAAGGATAGCATTCTTGTTCCATGTATTAACTGTAAAATCTTGAATTTACCCCCTGCATGATACCTTAGGCAGGGCAACCTTTACACAGGATCTTGAGAGATAAGAATATACACAGTGGGAAAAATGTGTAATTGCTAGTTATAAAATAGTAACTACAGAAAGGTGTGAAGAGATGTCTCATGGAAGTCATCATGCGGGTAAGAATAAGGCTGCAATCCTAACTTCCAGTTAGGCCAGTATAAGCCCCAAGATAAGTTCCATGCTGGCCTTGGAGTGTCCCAAAAGTGCCATAAGACACTTCTGTACCACTCCTGGTGGAGGGTTAGGCCAGTGCACAGACATGCGCTTGCCTCCCTACATCACCACAGGACTGGGAAGATCTATGAGTTGCATCCTTAGAAAGAAAAAGAAAGATGCAGTGGCGCCTCACGTAAAGAACGCCTCACGTAAAGTATATTTCATGTAACAAACAAAAATTTCTCTACGATTCTGCTTCACATAACAAACTGTGCTTCACGTAAAGAACACATTCGTTGGCAGCTGGGGCAGACACGCTGGCTGGCAGCCTGTTTAAAATGCGTCAGGGCTGCCTAGTGCACCTGCCCATAGTGAAAGCAACACTTCTGCGCTGTTCCTCCTGTGGCTGGACATCTGCTGGGCAGAGAGAGAACAGCAGTGGAGAAGAGGGAAACAGCTCAGGGCTAGCCAGAAGGGAGCAGGGGAGAGAGAGGCTCAGGATAGAGAGAAGGAGAAAGTGGGGAGACAGTTTGAAGGTGTCTTGGACTGCAGCCTCCTAACCATGTCTACCCAGAAGTAAGCCCCGTTGTGTTAAATGGATCTTACTCCCAAGAAAGTGTCTTTAGGACTGTAGCCTAAGTAGACTTCATAAGATCATGCACATTGAATGCATGTTTTGAATTCAATTCCAGTGTTCCGTTATCATTTTTACATCCAGTTAATATTTTTATATGGATGTTTTTGGGGTTGTGGAACCAATCGTCTGAGTTTCCATTACTTCCTATGGGAAAATCCACTTCATGTAAAGAACGTTTCACGTCACAAACATGCCTCCAGAATGAATTAAATTTGTCACGTGAGGCATCGCTGTATCTTAAAAAGAAAGATATCTGACCAGGGAGAATGACAGGATTTTATAAGAGGCAAATTATGGCCTTGAATTACGAGGCCAATTGAGAACCTTGGTGTTTCTGTGACAGTTATTTGCTTTTAATACCCCCTGCTCCATCAGCCCCTCTTCTCTCTTACAATAAAGAAGTCTGCTGAAAAGTGGAGTGAGCTTTTCTAAAACTCATTTCCCCAGCCCACAGGTTTCCAGGAGGCACTAAAGTCCTATATTTATGTCATCAAGATGATAGCTGCAATCTTCAGAACTGTGTGAATTCACAAACATTTACTCAACACAATCACTGCAGCTTAGGGGGAGGGGGAGGAGGGAAGATAACAGTTCAAAATGAAGGACTTCAAATTTGTGGCAATGTCTCCAGCCAGATCTGCCTTGGATGGGATGCGAACATGAGCAAGCCATGGTCTAAATCAGTGATTTTCAACCAGTGTGCTGTGGCACTCTGGTGTACCATGGACAGTCCTCAAGTGTGTCACGGAATTTGAAGATTGACATTAATTAATAGGAAAATTGGGGGATTTGAACATCTTGGTGTGCCTTGTCAATGTAAAAACAACTGATGGGGTGCCT